>OY730181.1:17400104-19800104 GCA_963422495.1 Polyommatus iphigenia
ATAATTCGAATGCGCGACTGCGGTGCGTGCGGTGCGGCCCAAATCTGCGTTCACCTTTAAGTGGATCTTTCAGCCACAGCTTTATGCTTAGCACAAACCTACGCGACCACGCGACTGCGAAGCGGCAGCGCCAATACAAAACACACATTTGACAACTTGTCAAGTCAAGTCAAGCTAAGCATTATACTACATCATACACCATATTTTACGTCCCCAAACGCCGAAATTTTCTCGTGTCTATCTCGAAAGGCTCAGGAGTTATGTTCATAACTTCGGATTTATTAACTCTTGAACTCATAAAATTCAAATGCTTGCAAATATTATACATATAAGGAGTGCCAAAAACTATCGAAAAGCAATGATGTTCTACCAAAAACATAAATGATCCAGTTCCTAAAACTGATCATGCTTGATACTGGGAGATCTGTCTGCGACTTTGCCCTTACGAACGACTTAACACAACTGGTTGCTACGCCTACGCGAATCCCAGATATAGACGGTCAGAATCCTTCCCTGTTGGACCTTCTGCTGACTTCAAATCCTGATGGCTACTAAGTATCCGCGACCGCACCACTTGGTTCATCGGATCATTGCCTTATTAGGAGTTCTGTACCACTTACGCCGGTATTGCGACAGCGTACTGTTAATTACCGTCGTGTGTGCAAGTTAGCAGACTGGGATGGATGCGGTCATTTTTGCATCCCGATGAGCGCGACAACACTGCCAACTCTGTTGCCAATGATGATGGAGCTTTTCATTCCGTCCTCTGCAGTGCCAACCGGTGGCAGATTTCGTCCCTGGTTTGGTTCATCATCCAAAAAAAGCTGGCCGGTACCAGGAGGCTCACTTATTCTGGGCCAATGCAGAGTCTGCTCGGGATTTAAATACCAGCACATGGTATTTAATTAATTGGATTACAACCTTGCCTCTAGGTCTCTCAGAGAGAGATCACTCGGGCAAAGAAACAGCACGTCAATAGATGGACCTAGATGGACTTGGTTTGGACATTGCGAAGTTCGGATTTGGTATTAAGCGCTGCTATCATACTCCCCAAGACATTATGCAAGTGGGTCAAAAGTTTCTTAGCAGATAGAAGCATAAAGGTCGTAGTTGACGATGAATGCTTGGAAACTCAGTCTGTTGAGAGTCGAAACGAACTTGTGTCTAAAATAGAGAATTCATTGGAGAAACAAAAAAGATAGACGTAACTTAGTCCAATTCAACCACGCCAAGACACAAATCTGCGCGCTTACCACTAAAATGTCATCAATGGTCGTATATCTTCGTTCTCTTTAACAATCTCCCCTAGCATTGAAATACTTGGCATAAACATATCGAGCGAAGTCCAGTTCCGATATCATCAAGAGGGCAAGGCCAAGTTAGCCTCGAAAAAGCTTGGTGTTCATAACAGAGCGAGACAGTATTTCGGTCCGGACCAACGCCTACAACTCTACAATGCGCAGGTTCGGCCTCATATGGAATACCTACTGTTCTCATCCTTGGGCAGGGGCACCAAAATACTAACTGCTCCCTTTGCATCGTATCCAACGAAGGGCCGCTCGAATTGTTGACGTCCATAGTGTTTCAAACAGGCTGGACACCTTGGAATTACGCCGAGATGTAGCTTCACTCTGCATACTCTATCGGTTGTATCTCGGGGAGTACTCTGAGGAATTGTTCGGAATCATACCTCCTGCAACTTTACACCATCGCTCCACGCGAAAAATATACCATTCTCATCACTTTGATGAGTGGCAGTCTTCCGCCCGCCGTGCGTTTTTCGCGTAACTTTCTGCCGCACACTGTAAAACTCTGGAACGAACTTTCAGCAGCAGTATTTCCGGGCGAAGACGATTTGAAAACCTTCAAGAAGAGAGCGTTTTTCCTGTAAAAAGGTCGGCAACGCACCTGCAGCTCTTCTGATGTTGCAAGTGTCCATGGGCGACGGTAGTTGCTTTCAAACAGGTAACCCGGTTGCTCGTTTGCCCCCTTATTTTATATAAAAAAAAAATAAAAAGGAGAGTCAAGTTAAATATAAATATTAAGCCTGGCTGTGGGCTTCGCTGCAAAAAGAATTGAGATCTAAATGAGTGCCAAGTTCTATACAAAATCGAAATATTACGTATTTGTAGAAATAAAATAACATTATAAGCAAGTATTAAAGTATATTTCTTTGCTTTACCTATTGGATGCCTATAATAACAGTTCCATGTTATTTAAAATATGTGAGATCTTAACAACTTTAGCTTAAATCCCGGAAATATCGAAAATACCGGATTACCGGTATTGGTGTGGAGCCAATACCGAAAATACCAGTTTTGCTTAAATGATCCGGTATTGCGACCCCTAGTGAAAACGACTTACAAATGCAAAGCGAGATTTGTGGAGGCTTGTGGCTTGTGGAGGCTTGCCGTGGCTCGGCAAGCATCAAAACGTAGCATAAGGTTTTTTGAGAAGAATTTATCTATTCAATTACATGCTAATATATTAATATGCTGATTGTTTAATATTTTGATGTTAAATAATTAAAAGCGAAAAAGACAATCTTCAGTCAAAAAAGTAGATCTAGAAGCTGCTAGCTTCGTCGCCGGCGATGTTATTATCTGTAATCTGAAATAATAGTTCTTACTCTTTCCAGATCGAAATTGTTGACGTGTTCAACCGGGGGGCAGTCCTGGGCCCGGGCCAACGTCAGCAGCACAGCGGACAAGAACAGAGAGACAAACATCCTGACACACTCGCTCTGTGGCCGTGCACATCCTATGATACTTTTATATGCATTTTTGGTTTTTATTAGAACAAAAAGAGCGCATTTAATTGTACATTGATATTTAAATATTAACTTAAGTAGAGCACAAGTATTTGTAAAATATGCAAAATGTTCAGGGTCGTCTAAAGTCAGTCTTTGGATTCCTTCTAAAATTTTTACACAGTCCCTAGGAAATAATTTTGTCTGAATACTAAGCCATTTATTGTAGTTCCTAAAATTTTGTAAGAAAAGTAAAGTGCAATTTCCGGTTAAACCGGAAAATTCCTTACTGATAACTCGTAATTAAGTAAATAAGGATTTGAATAGTGGAATTGCGTTAATTATAGTTAAAACAGCGTAGAAATTTTCAGTGGTATGTACTAAGTACATTTTAGAAATTTAATTCGTAACTGAATTCTTGTAAAGTTATTTAAACTGCTATTTGTAATAATTATAATTTGAGCAATATATTTTCATCTGACGTAGAAAAAGAAACAAAACATTAATAAAGACAATTTATTATCCAATAAACAACGCTAAACTAGTTTTTTATTCTACTCGGCAGCCTTCGGTCAATGGATGTCGTGTTGAACCTGCACGCGTCGTCGCTGAAGGCATCCCAGTAGAACTTGGACTTGTCGAGGATCTTGGAGGTGGCGAGGTAGCTGTCGATGGCGGCCTTGGCGCTGGCCGTCAGCTGCGGTGTTTTGGAGTAAATCCAGGCGAACACTGCAAAATTAATGATAAATTGAGTTTATTGTAGCTACGTTCGAAATTTGAATATTTTTTTTACTTTTTAGGCCGTGTTCTACGAGTAATTTCACTGCATTTGTTCCTCATAAAATTTTTACTCAAAACGATAAAGAGAAAAGATTTAAGAATTTAGATCCACCTCCTTTTTGAATATGGTTAAAAAGAAGTTATATTATTTAAATCGTGATTTAAAGCTTGTAGGTTAATAAAAGTGTTTTCAAATAGTCTGTAAGTACGTAGGATCACCATTTAGGTAATTAGGAACCTTTTCCATTCAGCTATGTTAAAAGAGCCAGGTCCTTCAGATGTATTTTGGAGGTATTCAGTATTCTACAAAATAAAACTGACTCTTACCAAGAGGGCTTTTTGTATTTGGGTCGATTTGGCAAGAGTACTTCAGAGCGTAGCTGTCGTAGTCCACGGAGAGAAAGATCATGGAGTACCTGTACGTTATGTTGTTATCTGAAAATACGAGCATTGGTTATCACGGTATCAAATTAAAAAATAAAGAAACCATAATCATTAAATGATTATTGGTTTCTTTATTTTTAACCGTGTTGTAACTTGTAATGAACTCTTACTTTGCGAGTACAGTTTGCTGAAACCATGCTGAAACATTGTTTTCTTTAAATCTTTAGTATTTTCTGCAATAATTGTGTTATGCGCGGCGTACTAAACGGCGTATCCATCTATATACGTATAATAAAACTGTAGAAATGAAGATTCTGTACATTAAAGATATTCAAAAATAATAAGCGGAGGGTGTCACTACATCGCTATAGAAGCCAAAAATGTGGTCAGTTTTTTTGTCTGTCTGTCTGTCTGTCTGTCTGTCTGTCTGTCTTGTGTTTGTTCCACTATCACACGAAAACTACTGATCCGATTTGAATACGGTTTTCGCAGATATATTTGTCTTCTTCCAACTTAACATCTGGAGTATAAAAAAATTGCCCCCCGCCCCTCTAAAGGGACGAAAGAGGGGGTCAGATTTTGTATAAGACTTTTGCTTTAACACGAAAACTACTGATCCGATTTGAATGCGGTTTTTGCAGATATATTTGTCTTCTTTCAACTTAACATGTGGTGTATAAAAAAAATTCCCCCCACCCCTCTGAAGGGACGAAAGAGGGGGTCAGATTTTGTATTTAAAGACTTGCTTTAACACGAAAGCTACTGATTCGATTTGCATACGGTTTTCGCAGATATATTTGCCTTCTTCCAACTCAACATCTGGTGTATATAAATTACCCCCCCCCCCCCCCACCCCTCTAAGGGGACCAAAGAGGGGGTCAGATTTTGTATCAAACTTTTTTCTTTAATGGACTTACTTCTGAATATTATTAACTGTTTTTCATACTTAACATCTGGTGTATAAAATTTTTTCCCCCACCCCTCTTAGGGGACAAAAGAGGGGGTAAGATTTTGTATCAACTGATGAAGTAGAAATACTTTAAATGGCAAAACAACGTTTGCCGGGACAGCTAGTATATGACGCATGATAACGTATAGATATAGATTTATATCTATACATTGTTACGCACCACTACCGCTTCCGCTTCCCGCTGATTTCAAAACTGAAGCCTAACCCTATTCTTTCCCAGGAAGATATAAGTGATATTCCCCTTCCGATGTTCATCGGTGGAGACATCCACGACCCGTCGTACACGATCTTCCTGCCGTCCTGTATCTCCGTCACCTCGATGACGTAGCCGTCGTCGGTCCTCGTGTAGTTGGTGACGACGCAGTTACCGTACCGCTCCACCGAGTTGTTGTACCTCGCTATCTCGTACCACGCGCCTTGGGCGTACTGAAATTGTAGTATTTTGTGTCTAAAGTCTAAACACACCATGCCGAAAAAACGCGGCCGAAGTTCCGCATGATTACGTCAGCAATGTCAAACGCATACAATAATACATAATTTCGGCATGGTGTGTCATCGGTAATTCCCTCGATCGTGGAAAAACGAGACACAATAGCCTTTCTATTGTTATCGCGTTGGCATGCGACCGCTTTAAAATACATTGCAGGCGTAATCATGCGGAACTTCGGCCGCGTTTTTTCGGCCTAGTGTGTTTAGACACTTTTTTTCAAGACCTAATTTTACCAACGATTGTTAAAGCTAATGCTCGAATTAGTATCACGCTAAGGTATCACGTTACCTCTTTCGTTTTTCATATAAATGACACAGAAGACATGACATTTTAACAAGCTGTTAACACTAACAGACGTTGGTGAATTGCATAGCTTTTATCGCGGGCTTAAAGCGCGGCGACCAAATCAAGTATAATAACGAAAACACCTAACATTCGTCTGCCGTCGTTTTAGTTCGGTAAACTTCGGCTCGGTGTGGCTCGGGGTGTGGTGTACACCCCGAGCGGAACGGTCGGTGCGACGACGTTGCCAGACTTAAATACTGGAGAGATAGATAACCTATAACGGGGATTGAGTTGTCGGCTGTCGCCATCTGATCGCGATCTGGTAGGTAATTATAGTCTCCGTCCTCCGAGTGTACGCAACCGTCCCTCTTATTTCTCAGTTTTCACGTCACTGATTTGACAAAAAAAATCGATCACTGCGAATTTTAAGCGTAATGTTCACTTAAAAACCTTGGTATTATAGAGAAATTTACGTTTCAGATAAAGTTTATTATGAAACTTTATGTTTTTAAATTGTTTATAAACAGATTACGTTTTCCTCTAATTATGGAAAATTTTAGGTCGATTAAATAAAATTAGCTCAAAGTTAATATGATTAAGACCGCAATTTTGTTCCTTGCATAATTATTTTTATTTTCTTTATGCTATTTTTAAATAAAATAAATTGCTCATATGCTCACTGACGTACCAACTTTGCATTTTTTTCGGTTTTTGAACACAGGAAGTATTAGTAGAGCTTAGAGCCACATAGAATTTAGAAATACTTCACCATTGAGCTGGGATGTAACGAGGAGGGAGTTTAGTCCGTAGGGTGAAAAGGATTCCTTACGGGCCGGCCCACAAGGAAAACATGAGGAGCCTCCCGCCAGCTTTTCAATATAAAAAAAACATACTTTGCTCAAGTCAAAGTTTTTCAGTAAATCCACCTTGGGACACTCAGCTGCGCTTGCGCCACTGCCAATAGTGTTACAACAATATAGTTTATAGTAAACTTCGTCATTTTAGCTGGTTAAATAATTTCTACTCACTGAGTACTAGAAGAACGTTAGACTCTTTTATACTCAGCAGTTTTACGCATTTCAAATAGATGCATTTTTAAAATACCGCCCTTGTAGTTTTAATTATTATTTTCAAGATAGACTTTGGACTATTCTGATAATTATTTTATTTTTATGCAAATTCAATTTATGTCTGAAAAATCTTAAATCTGCTAGAGACGTGGAAGAGCAAGTGTGGTAGAAATAATTTATTATTATTATGTTAAACATTCTTAGCTTAGAATAACAACCAAAAATAGACAATCGGAGAACATTACTCATACAATATCTGTTTAAAAATGTATAGGTATCGTTTTTTTTGAAGCAAAAGTGTTTTTGAAGCAAAATTTACGATTTAGTATTAAACTTTTATAATTATGTACTTAAATACTATTAAAAAAAAAAAAAAACACGCTTTATACGATTAATCCTTTGATCGTGGATTCTTGGAAATCTATTGTTATTCTATTGTGTCTCGCTCACCGGTGAGCTTATGGGGCTCGATGGGTTAATTTTCATTCTGAGTAAATTCGAATAATTTTTTTTTGTTTTCATTTTTTTCCAAATTATTGCATTGTCATTGGCTCCATAATACGTATGCAAAGTTTCGAATTAATTAGAACTACTGGAGATACGTAAAAATTAAAATATTCTCCTAACTCCAGATTCCGTCCGCACTATTACCACAAATAGAAAATGAAGCTCACAATATGACGAAACTCCATATTCTCGATATGGATGTGCAAACGCAATATCAGGCATACATTTTCGCCCATAGAAAAATACTTCTCTAATTTCTATCCGACCGACTGCTCTCATTTCTATCTTTGCATATTTTGATCTGGCCACGTGTCCTAATGCGAGCTATTTTTTTCTATCCGAAAAAAGGCACAAGCCAAAAGTTAAAATTATTGCTCTCTTTACTTCAGGTGGTCCGTCTGCGCGGGTTTGACAGACCGCAGAAGTTATTTCCGGGTGTATTATGCAGTTGTACAGCCGCCGGGCCACAAAGACCCTGACTCCTGCCGATTATTCCCTTCGACTCAGTTGATTGAGAATTCTATTACAGGTTAATAGTTATCAGGTTTCGATGGGGGCTATTCGGGCGGTATCATCTTGAATACCGCAATCGAATTATACACCTAGTACCAATCCTAGAACAATGTAACGTGAAATTGTGAGAACTAGCATTTAGATTTTAGATTAACAAAAAGAGAGCGTATATTTCCCGCTGATAAGGTAGGCAACGCACTTGCAACTCTTCTGATGTTGCGAGTGTCGTTTTTCACCATCTGCTCGTTTGCCCCCTAATTTTATAAAAAAAAAAAACTACTGCATATGATTAGGAATATTATGAAAAAAATATTTTTTAGTAAAAATCACACTTGTAGCTCAGACGGTTAAAAAGTAGTTTAAAGTTTAGTAAAGCCTTTGGTATAGTATGATCTAGGATAAAATATTAGAGCCTATAACTATTAGCTGTAGTAAGACTACAAAAGAGCATAGTTGATGAATGATAGTCATAAGTCATAACAAAAAAAACTGCTCACGCAGTAAAAGGTTTTATTCGGAATGTTAGCTAAATAATTATCTGCGAACGTCATAAAATCCATCCCGACACATTGGGAAAGTGTCGACGCCGTAAAATTTAACTCGACCACAATTTCACCATTTTTGGTTAATGCCCGGGACTGAAACGATTGAATAAGTCCACTCGAAAGTGTAAGGGCGCATAAAACCTAAAGCGGTTACGATATGGATTTGTGCAGTTACAGAAATTCACACTCACATTTTTGCATATGAAACTAGAGCGTCGAGTTGAAAAATATAAGCCAGTTTACTCTATATTATCGAATTTGGCATGTCAGAATTTCAGGACTGAAAAAATTGCTCTTAGATATCTATTTTTTATTTTTTAGTTTATGCTTTAAAACTTAGCACTAATATTACTTACACTATGAACTAACATTTCCATTACGACTATTTAACAGATTTTTTTCTGGTAATGCTTGCTTTACATAATTTAGGTGTAGAAGTGGCAAATACTCGTAAGAAAAACTAGGTTTTGCCACTGTAAAAATAATTGTTTTACATAACTGAGATGTAGAGTTTAAAGATCATTTTTAACCCCGACAAAAAAGAGGGGTGTTATAAGTATGTTATGTCTGTCTGTGTGAGTGTCTGTCCGATGCATCGTAGCATCCAAACGGGTAGACCAATTTTAATCTAGTTTTTTTCTCCTCAGTGCAGCCCCAGTGTTAGTCACTAAACTATAAATTGGACGATACCATTACCCATCCAAGTGGGTGTAAAATGTCGAACCTTGGTGCAAACGAGTCGGGTAAATTAGGCGTGAAAGAGATAGAAGTTGTAATTCAGATATGTCCGCACTCACTCCGCTTGGGACGGCGCCAGCCCAGCCAGCCGTGAACTAACTTGGCCTCAGAATGTGATAAACGCTATCACATTTCTTAAATTTAGAAATAAGTAGGCTTAAAATTTTAAGAGGTGTGACAATGGGGTTGAAGTTCGATTTAACGATTTTACGTTTAAGGTGATAAGGGATTTGTAACCGTATCCTCTCTTTGTTCATAGTATAGGCTAAGATTTCTCAACCTTAAGAAGATGGCACACAAGATGCTATGTAGTTAATCTTAGGTGGGGTAATTAGTTATATTTTAATTGCAAGAGTATGTTAGATAAATTCTTATTAATATAAATTATGTTTACACTATCTTTCAGGTTGCCCAGGATTCCCTGGCTAGAAACTCCCGATAAAGACAATAAGAATAAAAGAATAAAATATTATTTCTATTCTAGGTTTATTCGTCACAAATGATATCGTTACATTAAAACTTAAGTGGTGACTTGAACTACATCATTCTCTTCGGCAGAGTCCTGTCGATGTTGCTGCCGGTGGCCTTGCAGGAGCTGTCACCGAAGTCGTCCCAGAAGAAGCGGGTCTTGTCCAGGACCTTGTAGGACGCGATTATGCCGTCCACTGTGGCCTTGGTGGTGGGCGACAGCTGCTTGGTTCTTGAGAGGACCCACGCTAGTTCTGATGAGCAAAGTATGATTAATTATGATATCCATACTTCCATACTAATATTATAAATGCGAAAGTGTGTCTGTCTGTCTGTCTTTTACCTCTTCACGCCCAAACTACTGAACTGATTTTGCTGAAAGGAATATGGGCAAATTTGTATGGAGAGCTGGTTATCCGCGGCCAAGAACAATTCCAACAAATATTCATACTTAGGAGTCCTACAATTACAGTGTAGAAATTTCGTCGCCGAAATATACTTTAAAAGTAGATAAAATACATTTTTGTTTTTCAATATGATACGAGTATATGCTTAATTCAATAAGTATCTTAGCCTATGTTTAGAGCAAAAGCGGGAATTTAAAGTGAAAGGTTTTTATAAGGAGGACCAGTGTTTATTAGTACTTACTCGTGTTTAATATTAGCACTTAATTTCGCTGCTGGTAACCTAACCTAACCTAAACCTAACCTAACCTAAACCTAACCTAAACCTAACCCAACCGAGATACCAGACTACAGACTACAGACTACAGACTACATAACATAACGCGTGCGCTGCAGCACAAATTAATTTTATTGTATTGATTGTTTTGGAGGTTTAGAATGATTTCGCATTTAATTATTTTCTAAACTAAATGGAATACAATAACACGTCCAAGGCAAATGTTGTTTCTAAATATCAGTACTTTCATTTGACACTAATTTCATCAGTGGCCGCCGATAGCCCAAATGTGCCCATACTCCTTTGCTATGAAGATACTTTCAGTCCCGGCAAAGGACACTTACTTTTTGTCATAGATTACGGTTTCCGCGCGGTAAACGAGTTTTGGCGCAATGGAGTTGCAGCTGGCATCATCTAGTTTTTTTATAAACTGATAGTACTTATTTGCACAAAATAAGAAGCATGTCGGTAGCAATTATTTGGAGAAACAGTGGGGTGTTAACCAGTAGCAACCGATCACTTACACTACATCTCGATCTCTTTAAAAGAAGATATCTATACACGATTTGTTGTAACAATCAGTTCCTTACCAGTTTTGGCTTTGGTTTTGGGGTCGGTCATGCAGGCGTACTTGATGGCGTAGTTGGTGTAGTCCACTCCCAGGAAACTGATGGGGATTTTGTAGTTTGACTTGCCGTCTGTAAGTAAGAAGTGTTCACCTTTGTAGTATCTAGATTCTAGAGTCAGTGCTCAGCCAGATTTATATTTTTAGTAGTCTGTGTGTAGGCCACTTCTATAAATCCGTGTACTGTGCACAGTAATATGATCGGTCTGATTCTCTGATTCTCTGAAAAAAATCTGGGCATGCCTTTTTTCATGGCGAAATGCTTTACGTATCCCCAGCGATTGGGGATATCGACCGGGGTATGTGGGACTCCCTGCTAGTCTATTCACTAACCCCATGGTGCTCCACTCCTCGCTTAAGGCAGAGTTGCGGGTACGATAGAACCTACTATGCTAAAAGAACCATTAAGTGGATTTCTAAAATGATCTGGTTCTACAGCTGTCAAAGATAGATATCTAATTATTACTGAAGAAGCACTCACTCAAGAAGACGTAGTTGACGATGCCCTTGAGATGGTCATCAGTGGACAGGTCCAGTAGGCCATCGTAGACGATCAGCTTGCCGTCCTGCACCTCGCTGACTTCTATCACAAAGTCGTTGTCGCCTCTCTTGGTGTAGTTGGTGATGACGCAGTTGCCAGAATTCTCCAGAGTGTTGGTGTAGCGGGCTATCTCGTACCACGTGCCTTGGGCATACTGTTATAACCAATTAAAAAAGGATTTTTATTGGAAGCATTCGCCTATTTTTCGATGTGGTTGGCGTATCTTGCTATCTCGTACCATGTTCCTTGGGCATATTAAAACATATTTTTTGGTTATATTATTAATAACATGAGGATAATAGGCCAGCGCTCAGTTTCTAAGGTTTTTTGAGAAGAATTCATCTATTCAAATGCATGCTAATATATTAATATGCTGATTGTTTAATATTTTGATGTTAAATAATTAAAAGCGAAAAAGACAAACTTCAGTCAAAAAAGTAGATCTCTAGAAGCTGCTGGCTTCGTCGCCGGTGATGTTATTATCTGTAATCTGAAATAATAGTTCTTACTCTTTCCAGATCGAAATTGTTGACGTGTTCAACCGGGGGGCAGTCCTGGGCCCGGGCCAACGTCAGCAGCACAGCGGACAAGAACAGAGAGACAAACATCCTGACACACTCGCTCTGTGGCCGTGCACATCCTATGATACTTTTATATGCATTTTTGGTTCTTATTAGAACAAAAAGAGCGCATTTAATTGTACATTGATATTTAAATATTAACGTAAGTGGAGCACAAGTATTTGTTAAATATGCAAAACGTTCAGGGTCAGTCTTTGGATTCCTTGGAAAAATTTTATACAGCCTTGGAAATAGGTTTGTCGGAATACTAAACCATATTTTATTGTAGTTCCTATTTGTAAGACGTGCAATTTCCGGTTAAACCGGAAAATTCTATAGTGATAACTCGTAATCCTACTAATATTAAAAAGCGAAGGTACGTCGGAATACTAAACCATATTTTATTGTAGTTCCTATTTGTAAGACGTGCAATTTCCGGTTAAACCGGAAAATTCTATAGTGATAACTCGTAATCCTACTAATATTAAAAAGCGAAAGTTTGGATGTATACCTATTGTATATATGTATGGATGTTTGTTACTCTTTCACGCAAAAACTACTGAACAGATTTTAATGAAACTTTACAATAATATAGCTTATACATCAGAATAACACATTTTAACCGACTTTCAAAATGGAGGAGATGTTATGTACGTTTTTTTATGTTCAACGATTACTCCGCCATTTGTGAAACGATTTTCAAAATTTTTATTTTGGTGTGTAAGGTTTAGATGTGGTACCATGGTCAATGATTTTATAAACGATGGCACACCTTGGGAGTAGGATGGCTTCTTGCAAGGCTACTTCTACATTATTATAGGACTTACAATTATGTATGTGGATATTGTTTACAAAATTGTAAACTTTATTTTAAAAGATTAATTTTTTTCTCACTTTTTTTGTTAAAAAAGTGGGCCCCGTGCGAGTTTCTTACGCCGCACACTGGTCCCAAAGTAAAATAAATGGGACATTAAGAAATTTCGGATCGCAGGTCAACGGATCAGGTTGATATTTTTTTGTAGACAGCTGATGCAATTACAAGTCACTTTTATAGATGTCGTTATTTTCAAATATGCCATATCTACAGAGATAAAAAAATAATGATTTTTTTTTGTATGGACGAAATCATAATTTTGTCATTTTCATCCAAGATTCAAACGTATTCATAATAAATCATAGCATAGCTTATAGAGGGACTCTTGTCGTACATTTTTGTCATAAACACTCAACTGCGATTTTTGCGCCTTTTAGAGCTACAGGCACTTTATTAAATTTTTGTGGTCAGTGGATGAAGCTGATTTTTTTTGTAGCATTTGATGCAATTACAAGTAACTATTAAAGACGTCGTTTTTTTCAAATATGCCTTATCTACAGATAAAAAAAATATGAATTATTTTTTGTATGGACGAAATCATAATTTTGTCATTTTCTTCCAAGATTCAAACGTATTCAACATACATCATAGCACAGCTTATAGAAGGACTCTTGTCGTACATTTTGTCATAGACCACTTAACTGCGATTTTTGCGCCTTTAGAAGCTACAGGTACTTTAATTTTTATTGTTTTGTATAATCCATTTTCGAGTATTTCATATGGATTTTAATAAATATTGTTAAGGATAGACAATGTTTTCTTTATTGACAAGTAAAGTAACTCTTACTAGTAATGTCTTATTTATAAAAAAATCCTATATATACTTAAACTAAACAAATTATTAAGGTAAAAATCTGAAAACATGTACGTAGTAGGTAAATTATTTTATGACTCACCCAGTTTGTACCCAACAAACTAATCTTATAAAATTAAGTCAATAAGGTCTAAACTCTTACACTTGTTATAAAAGAGCATTCATTATGCCAATGTTACTTATAATGGCACATTATTAGGTGATTTGGCAAATATTACCTTTATTCTTATAATTTGGTTGGGTAAACGTTAATGCTTAGCACAAACCTAATAACATGTGAAAAGCATTGTGCAAAGCATAATAACTCTAATTTATACGGCAACTATAAGGCTTCGAAATATGTTCATCTTATAGTGGCTAGTTACAAGGCTTTTAATATGGTCAATTATTCTTATAAAAGTAATGCACAAGGTAACTATAATGCTTTTAACTTATAGGGGCATTTAATAAGACATCTATCCAACAAACGAATGCTAACATTTTATATGACCTTAACAAGGATGAAAGCAATCCCTTTTCTCTTATACAGTGATTATAAAGATATTATTCTCTTTAAGGTTACAATAAAATGCTTTACATAACTAAATTCGCCATTTTAAACGTACAAAAGATTGTGTGAATATCTTGCGGAGCGGAATAATCGGCCAAGTGCGAGTCGGACCTGCGCACGATGGGTTCCGTACTTTCATAGAGGGATTCGAAACAATGGAAGAAGTTGAAAAGGAGCGATGGTTACAGAAGAAAAGTAAAAAATAAAACAATTCATTTGATAATCACGTATCTTTGATAATATTTCAAACTTAAAATTAGTGCACAAAAGTGAGCTAAAGTATCCTTATAAAGAGGTCTCTTTCAGCCAACCCAACTACAGTGGAAAAAAATCATTTTATATTAAATATACGGGAATAACACTAGCTAGGTGCGATTTTTTTAAGTGTGAAAGGAACCCTAACTATATGTAAAATGGCGATAGCATAATAAACAATTGATGCCGTTATAAAGTCTTTACTCTCATAGACTCCTTATAGACGATGTGTGAATCCTGTTGTTCTTTTATAAGCACTGTACTTAACTTGACTAAATAATTAATGACGTTTTTAGCACAAAAACAGCTTAAATTCAATACCAAAACACACAGCGTATCACATTTTATCATGCATTTAAATTCCCATACACTTTTCACTATAAACGAGCACTAAATCAGGTAAATAAACTATACATAAAATAATGACTTATCTTTTACTTGACAGTAAAATGGCTGACGTTTCTATTTCTTCTTCAAGCTGTTGCGAAAATGTAAATCACTTATGACGGCAAAAAGGGGTAACGGATTTTAAGAGCCTTTGATTTGCCGCATTGAGTTTAAACTCCTTGTATCGGACAATAATATAACACGTATAAGGGTGATCGCCCGTATTAACGCTTTCCATAATATGTTTCTTATAAGTTGAAGTACCTTGTTCTTTGAAATTATATAACACGTATAAGGAAAAAAGCGGACAATAAAGCAACTATAAGGAGGGTATAAGGTTATTATCTTTATAAATTGTGCCCAAATGCACCCTTATTAGCGATAATACGACTCCTATAAGAATATTATTTTTGGCTATATAAGCCACAACAAGAGCAATTTTTGTTAGTTGAGTAAACATTGTTTGGTAATGACTCATTGCCTAATTACCTCTATACTTGGAAAATTATGATTTTGTCCATACAAAAAATAATTCATATTTTTTATCTGTAGATAAGGCATATTTGAAAAAAACGACATCTATAAAAGTTACTTGTGATTGCATCAGATGCTACAAAAAAAAATCAGCTTCATCCACTGACCAAAAAAAAAATTAAAATAAAGTGCCTGTAGCTCTAAAAGGCGCAAAAATCGCAGTTGAGTGTGTATGACAAAAATGTACGACAAGAGTCCCTCTATAAGCTATGCTATGATTTATTTTGAATACGTTTGAATCTTGGATGAAAATGACAAAATTATGATTTCGTCCATACAAAAAAAAAACATTATTTTTTATCTCCGTAGATACGGCATATTTGAAAAAAACGACATTTATAAAAGTGACTTGTAATTGCATCAGCTGTATACAAAAAAAATATCAGCCTGATCCGTTGACCTTCGATCCGAAAATTCTTAATGTCCCATTTATTTTACTTTGGGACCAGTGTGCGCCAGTTCTTCTCGCCGGGTTAGTTCCCGAACCGGTGCGTGGTAGGCATCATGTAGGACATTCTGAAAATCGATACGTGTGTAAAAACGATATCCTTTATTACCGATATTCACCTGTCGGTGAAGAATCTCGTTTGTTATGTTTTATCCCTAAGGGACATAGGTTGAGCTTATTGCGAGTCTTTCATGACGAGCACGAGCACATCGGGGCTGATAAAACTTACGATCTAATTTTAAAACATTTCTGGTTTCCGGGCTTAAAGCAATTTGTTCGAAAATATACTTCACACTGTTTGGTTTGTATTTCAAAGAAACGATTAATATTACATCATGGGAAAAATCTGAAGTTCCATTCGAGGTTATTCATGTAGATGTTTTAGGTCCACTACCAGAGTCTAATGGCTATAAGTTTGTACTAGTTTTGCTTGACTCCTTTACAAAATTTTGTTTACTTTATCCCATGTACAAACAGGACACTAATGAATTAAAACGAGTATTTAATAGTTCCATTTCTTTGTTTGGAGTCCCTAAATTAATAATTTGCGACCGTGACCGTATGTTTGAGTCTTCAGCTTTCACAAGTTGGATATCCGATATGGGTAGTGATATTCACTACATAACGCCCGAAATGTATCATTCCAATGGGCAGGCCGAGCGTTATGTAAGAACCGTTCTTAACTTGTCGAAGTAAATTGTAAAACTTTAAATTGGTCTGATACTTTGTGTAAAATACAGTTAGTTTTAAATATTACTAAGCAAAAGACCACACAATATTCTGCTTTGTATTTATTGATCGGTACTAATGCGACCACTCCTGTGATTCGTGCACTGATCCGAGACGTTGCCGTCGAGAGCTCCAGTCCCAACCGTGAAGCAATGAGAGAACTTAGCAGGAGTGCAGCCAAAGCATCACTCGATAAGAATCAAGGTGCTCAGGATTCTAGGGTAAATCGTCAGAGACACCCGCCGAGAAAGTTCCAGGTCAACGATCAAGTTTTCGTGGTCAAGTACACCCAATCCACTGGGAAACTCGACCCTGGAATGAGGGGCCCGTACCGCATCATCAAGATCTTACCAAGTGACCGGTATGAGCTGAAGTTACTGAGTGGGGCGAGAGGCAAGACGACTCAAGCCGCAGCTCAATACATGATCCCATGGAAAGGCGAATGGTGTCCCGAGAGTTGTGCTGCATTTTTTGAAAGTGAGTCTGATTTGAAACGTCTAATGTGTAATATTTTTGTTTTTAGTGCATTGGAAACGCGTTTCGACTTTCGGCTACTTCTCACAGTAGACTGAGTCGGGTCTCGACAGATTTGCAGCCGCAGCGCTAGTGGGTGCACACTACAGTTCCGGTAAACGTGTTCCCTGAACGCGTGTCAGACACAGACCTAGCAGCCGCAGCGCTGGTGGGCGCAGTCCCAGTATACGTGTTCCCTGAACGCGTATCAGGCGTAGACCTGGCAGCCGCAGCGCTGGTGGGCGTAGCCCAGTAAACATGTTCTCTGAACATATATTAGGTGCAGACCTGGCAGCCGCAGTGCTGGTTTACTTTCACGAGGAAAACTTGTACAAGTTAAAGTGTTTATGATTGGGACACTTCGCATGAGATGTATGCACGTTTGTTGAAAGAGAAGTGTCTTAGCTAATGTTGTGTTAGTTTGATGAACGAGGGCCTTGTAAGAGTGATGAATGGAAGACTAGGCACTGTCGTGCATGTTATGGTTAACTAACATTCGTATGTTTAACATTACAGATGACTGTGACGATGACCCCGAGGATTTCGGTGCATCGACGAGTGCTCTCGCTGACTCTGCTACCCTCCAAGGCAAGTCGTCGTTGAAGGCATCCCAGAAGAACTTGGACTTGTCGAGGATCTTGGAGGTGGCGAGGTAGCTGTCGATGGCGGCCTTGGCGCTGGCCGTCAGCTGCGGTGTTTTGGAGTAAATCCAGGCGAACACTGCAAAGTTAATGATAAATTGAGTTTATTGTAGCTACGTTCGAAATTTGAATATTTTTTTTACTTTTTAGGCAGTGTTCTAATTTCACTGCATTTGTTCCTCATAAAATTTTTACTCAAAACGTTAAAGAGAAAAGATTTAAGAATTTAGATCCACCTCCTTTTTGAATATGGTTAAAAAGAAGTTATATTATTTAAATCGTGATTTAAAGCTTGTAGGTTAATAAAAGTGTTTTCAAAAGTCTGTAAGTACGTAGGATCACCATTTAGGTATTTAGGAACCTTTTCCATTCAGCTATGTTAAAAGAGCCAAGTCCTTCAGATGTATTTTGGAGGTATTCAGTATTCTACAAAATAAAACTGACTCTTACCAAGAGGGCTTTTTGTATTTGGGTCGATTTGGCAAGAGTACTTCAGAGCGTAGCTGTCGTAGTCCACGGAGAGAAAGATCATGGAGTACCTGTACGTTATGTTGTTATCTGAAAATACGAGCATTGGTTATCACGGTATCAAATTAAAAAATAAAGAAACCATAATCATTAAATGATTATTGGTTTCTTTATTTTTTATTTCAAAATTTAAGTTAAAAATAATTTAACCGTGTTGTAACTTGTAATGAACTCTTACTTTGCGAGTACAGTTTGCTGAAACCATGCTGAAACATTGTTTTCTTTAAATCTTTAGTATTTTCTGCAATAATTGTGTTATGCGCGGCGTACTAAACGGCGTATCCATCTATATACATATAATAAAACTGTAGAAATGAAGATTCTGTACATTAAAGATATTCAAAAAATAATAAGCGGAGGGTGTCACTACATCGCTATAGAAGCCAAAAATGTGGTCAGTTTTTTTGTCTGTCTGTCTGTCTGTCTGTCTGTATGTTTGTTCCACTATCACACGAAAGCTACTGATCCGATTTGAATGCGGTTTTCGCAGATATATTTGTCTTCTTCCAACTTAACATCTGGAGTATAAAAAAATTGCCCCCCACCCCTCTAAAGGGACGAAAGAGGGGGTCAGATTTTGTATAAGACTTTTGCTTTAACACGAAAACTACTGATCCGATTTGAATGCGGTTTTTGCAGATATATTTGTCTTCTTTCAACTTGACATGTGGTGTATAAAAAATTTCCCCCCACCCCTCTGAAGGGACGAAAGAGGGGGTCAGATTTTGTATTTAAAGACTTGCTTTAACACGAAAGCTACTGATTCGATTTGCATACGGTTTTCGCAGATATATTTGCCTTCTTCCAACTCAACATCTGGTGTATATAAATTATCCCCCCCCAACCCTCTAAGGGGACCAAAGAGGGGGTCAGATTTTGTATCAAACTTTTTTCTTTAATGGACTTACTTCTGAATATTATTAACTGTTTTTCATACTTAACATCTGGTGTATAAAATTTTTTCCCCCACCCCTCTTAGGGGACAAAAGAGGGGGTAAGATTTTGTATCAACTGATGAAGTAGAAATACTTTAAATGGCAAAACAACGTTTGCCGGGACAGCTTGTATATGACGCATGATAACGTATAGATATAGATTTATATCTATACATTGTTACGCACCACTACCGCTTCCGCTTCCCGCTGATTTAAAAACTGAAGCCTAACTCTATTCTTACCCAGGAAGATATAAGTGATATTCCCCTTCCGATGTTCATCGGTGGAGACATCCACGACCCGTCGTACACGATCTTCCTGCCGTCCTGTATCTCCGTCACCTCGATGACGTAGCCGTCGTCGGTCCTCGTGTAGTTGGTGACGACGCAGTTACCGTACCGCTCCACCGAGTTGTTGTACCTCGCTATCTCGTACCACGCGCCTTGGGCGTACTGAAATTGTAGTATTTTGTGTCTAAAGTCTAAACACACCATGCCGAAAAAACGCGGCCGAAGTTCCGCATGATTACGTCAGCAATGTCAAACGCATACAATAATACATAATTTCGGCATGGTGTGTCATCGGTAATTCCCTCGATCGTGGAAAAACGAGACACAATAGCCTATCTATTGTTATCGCGTTGGCATGCGACCGCTTTAAAATACATTGCAGGCGTACCGCGTAATCATGCGGAACTTCGGCCGCGTTTTTTCGGCCTAGTGTGTTTAGACACTTAGATTTTCCGAAGACCTAATTTCACCAACGATTGTTAAAGTTAATGCTCGAATTAGTATCACGCTAAGGTATCACGTTACCTCTTTCGTTTTTCATATAAATGAAACAAAAGACAAGACATTTTAACAAGCTGCTAACACTAACAGACGTTGGTGAATTGCATAGCTTTTATCGCGGGCTTAAAGCGCGGCGACCGAATCAAGTATAATAACGAAAACACCTAACATTCGTCTGCCGTCGTTTTAGTTCGGTAAACTTCGGCTCGGTGTGGCTCGGAGTGTGGTGTACACCCCGAGCGGAACGGTCGGTGCGACGACGTTGCCAGACTTAAATACTGGAGAGATAGATAACCTATAACGGGGATTGAGTTGTCGGCTGTCGCCATCTGATCGCGATCTGGTAGGTAATTATAGTCTCCGTCCTCCGAGTGTACGCAACCGTCCCTCTTACTTCTCAGTTTTCACGTCACTGATTTGACAAAAAAAAAAATCGATCACTGCGAATTTTAAGCGTAATGTTCACTTAAAAACCTTGGTATTATAGAGAAATTTACGTTTCAGATAAAGTTTATTATGAAACTTTATGTTTTTAAATTGTTTATAAACAGATTACGTTTTCCTCTAATTATGGAAAATTTTAGGTCGATTAAATAAAATTAGCTCAAAGTTAATATGATTAAGACCGCAATTTTGTTCCTTGCATAATTATTTTTATTTTCTTTATGCTATTTTTAAATAAAATAAATTGCTCATATGCTCACTGACGTACCAACTTTGCATTTTTTTCGGTTTTTGAACACAGGAAGTATTAGTAGAGCTTAGAGCCACATAGAATTTAGAAATACTTCACCATTGAGCTGGGATGTAACGAGGAGGGAGTTTAGTCCGTAGGGTGAAAAGGATTCCTTACGGGCCGGCCCACAAGGAAAACATAAGGAGCCTCCCGCCAGCTTTTCAATATAAAAAAAACATACTTTGCTCAAGTCAAAGTTTTTCAGTAAATCCACCTTGGGACACTCAGCTGCGCTTGCGCCACTGCCAATAAATAGTGTTACAACAATATAGTTCATAGTAAACTTCGTCATTTTAGCTGGTTAAATAATTTCTACTCACTGAGTACTAGAAGAACGTTAGACTCTTTTATACTCAGCAGTTTTACGCATTTCAAATAGATGCATTTTTAAAATACCGCCCTTGTAGTTTTAATTATTTTCAAGATAGTCTGCATACCAGCCGCAGGAATAGTTCCATGATAATAATGTTCTGGACTATTCTGATAATTATTTTATTTTTATGCAAATTCAATTTTATGTCTGAAAAATCTTAAATCTGCTGTGTGTGGTAGAAATAATTTATTATTATTATTATTATGTTAAACATTCTTAGATTAGAATAACAAAGAAAAATAGATAATCTGAGAACATTACTCATATATCTGTTTAAAAATGTTATTGTTTTTTGCAGATAATAAATAATTTAAAAAGTGAGATAGTGATTAAAATTAAATTTTTAATTAGCACCGCAACACGTAACACTGCCACATTGCCGTACCAAGTGTTTTTTAAGCAAAATGTACGATTTAGCAATAAACTTCTACATAAATAAATAATAGTTAAAAAAATTTAAACATGCACGCATTACTTAAACGATTTATTTTCATTCTTTAAGTAAATTTGAATTATTCGAATTATTTTTTTTGTTTTCATTGTCATTGGCTCTTAATACGTATGCAAAGTTTCGTATTAATTAGACTACTGGAAATAGGTAAAATAGTGCTCAAAGATTCCGTTACAACGTCTTATATGACATAGTTACATACACAACCCAAGCTTTAATAAAAGCGTGTTAAAAACCTATCAGTCGTGACGGCAACACGATGCTGCCGCTAAATCCATTTAATTGAACCAATGAACCGGTGAATACAATAATATAGAGCGCGCTTTAGAAGTCAATGAGTAATAGATTTGCAATTCCCAATAATAAACTGCGATTTGAGTTAGCCAACGATTCAGAGTAGCGCGGACGAGCGACTTTAGATTTTAATATTTATCTATTTTTTTGTTACTACACACCAAAGTACAACTTTTAACAAAACTTTAGGGCGAGTATAATGTCCCGTATGGAGTTCACTGTGAAGGTAGCAACGTTAAAAGAGCTACATTTCTTTTGTGGTTGTGTCATGAATTTTTTCGTAGTAAAGTGAAAAAAAAGTTGCTCTTTTAGCGCTGATACTTTCACGGTGAACTCTACACAATGTACCAATAAAGTATTATCACTAAGTTTTGTGACACCCTGTATAAAAAGCCTAAAACTATACTCCTAGCACTAAAAGTACTGATACGAATGAAAAAAATTCTTATAAGGGCCAATTCAGACCGCAACGCGACGCGCAGATGCATTTCTAAATTTGTATGGATTTGACAGATTCGCGAGACGTCTCACGCAATTGAAATATGTCATATCAGTACAAATTTAGAAATGCATATACGCGTCGCGTCGCGGTCTGAATCGACCCTTAAAAGTTGACTTAATACGGCCTCTCCACGTTCGCGTTGGCCCGTGTCGGACCAACACAAGTGTTTATGATTACGAACGCGTGTGATTACTGTCATGATATCCCATAAATGATGTCGAATGTTCATGCTATAGACATAATTATGTTACACGGTCAGTCTGGCATCAGTTCAGTCCATCAGTCTGATCCAGACTGACGGGAGAATGATCGTGTAACCTTTTGATTGACGGACTGATCATTTTGAATATCATCATCTGATAAAAAGGGGCACTAAAGGCAAACAAAAGGGGCGCCAATTTTTTCAGCACTACCAGTATCCTGGGCGCCGAAGAATTATTCTCACCCAGGGTGCTGGTGGTGAAGGCAGTGCCGGTCTTAGTGTCTAAACACACTAGGCCGAAGTTTCGCCGGCGTAAATTCCGCATGATTACGCCCGCAATGTATTTTAAATTGCCGACGACACACTATTCCGTCGCGTTCCGTCCGTATTTTGTATGCGTTTGACATTGCGGACGTAATTTACGCCGCGTAACTTCGGCCTAGTGTGTTTAGACACTAAGACCGGCACTGCCTTCAGTTACATTTTTCCACTTCTACGGTTGACTTAAAATTCCGTCCGCACTATTACCACAAATAGAAAATGAAGCTCACAATATGACGAAACTCCATATTCTCGACATGGATGTGCAAACGCAACATCAGGCATACATTTTCGCCCATAGAAAAATACTTCTCTAATTTCTATCCGACCGACGGGCTACTCTCATTCCCATCTTTGCATATTTTGATCAGGCCACGTGTCCTAATGCGAGTTATTTTTTTCCATCCGAAAAAAGGCACAAGCCAAAAGTTAAAAATATTGCTCTCTTCACTTCCGGTGGTCCGTCTACGCGGGTTTCACAGACCGCAGAAGTTATTTCCGGGTGTATTATGCAGTTGTACAGCCGCCGGGCCACAAAGACCCTGACTCCTGCCGATTATTCACTTCGACTCAGTTGATTGCGAATTCTATTACAGGTTAATAGTTATCAGGTTTCGATGGGGGTTATTCGGGCGGTATCATCTTGAATACCACAATCGAATTATACACCTAGTACCAATCCTAGAACAATGTAACACGAAATTGTGAGAACTAGCATTTAGAAGTGACGTATTCCCTCTGATAAGGTAGGCAATGCACTTGCAACTCTTCTGATGTTACGAGTGTCGTTTTCCACCATCTGCTCGTTTGCCCCCTAATTTTATATAAAAAAAGCTGCATATGATTAAGAGTATTATAAAGAAATTAATTTTTAGTAAAAATCACACTTGTAGCTCAGACGGTTAAAAAGTAGTTTAAAGTTTAGTAAAGCCTAAAGGCATAGATAGTTTGATCTAGGATATAATATTAGAGCCTATATCTATTAGTTGTAGTAAGACTACAAAAGAGCATAGTCGATGAATGATAGTCATAACTCATAACAAAAAAACTGCTCACGCAATAAAAGCTTTTATTCGGAATGTTGGCTAAATAATAATCTGCGGACGTCATAAAATCCATCCCGACACATTGGGAAAGTGTCGACGCCGTAAAATTTTACTCGACCACAATTTCACCATTTTTGGTTAATGCCTGGGACTGAAACGATTGAATAAGTCCACTCGAAAGTGTAAGGGCGCATAAAACCTAAAGCGGTTACGATATGGATTTGTGCAGTTACAGAAATTCACACTCACATTTTTGAATATGAAACTAGAGCGTCGAGTTGAAAAATATGAGCCAGTTTACTCTATATTATCAAATTTGGCATGTCAGAATTTCAGGACTGAAAAAATTGCTCTTAGATATCTATTTTTTTATTTTTTATTTTTTAATTTAAACTTTAAAACTTAGCACTAATATAACTTACACTATGACCTAACATTTCCATTACGACTATTTAACAGGTTTTTTCTGGTGCTTAATGCTTGCTTTACATAATTTAGGTGTAGAAGTGGCAAATAAGAAAAAGCCAATTAGGTTTTGCCACTGTAAAAATAATTGTTTTACAAAACTGAGATGTAGAGTTCTTGTGAGAGTTCTCAAATTAAGAAAGATCATTTTTAACCCCGACAAAAAAGAGGGGTGTTATAAGTATGACGTGTCTGTCTGTGTGAGTGTCTGTCCGATGCATCTTAGCATCCAAACGGGTAGACCAATTTTAATCTAGTTTTTTTCTCCTCAGTGTAGCCCCAGTGTTAGCCACTAAACTATAAATTGGACGATATCATTACCCATCCAAGTGGGTGTAAAAAGTCGAACCTTGGTGCAAACGAGTCGGGTAAATTAGGCGTGAAAGAGATAGAAGTTGTAATTCAGATATGTTCGCACTCACTCCGCTTTGGACGGCGCCAGCCCAGCCAGCCGTGAACTAACTTGGCCTCAGAATGTGATAAACGCTATCACATTTTTTAAATTTAGAATTATGTAGGCTTAAAATTTTAAGAGGTATGACAATGGGGTTGAAGTTCTCGTTTAACGATTTAACGTTTAGGTGATAAAGGGTCTGTAAACCTTATCCTCTCTTTGTTCATAGTATAGGCTAAGATTTCTCAACCTTAAGAAGACGGCACACACAGGCCAAGATGCTATGTAGTTAGTCTTAGGTGGGGTAATTAGTTATATTTTAATTGCAATAATATTTTAGATAAATTCTAATTGATATAAATTATGTTATCATACGTTTACACTATCTTTCAGGTTGCCCAGGATTCCCTGGCTAGAAACTCCCGATAAAGACAATAAGAATAAAAGACTAAAATACTATTCTATTCTAGGTTTATTCGTCACAAATGATATCGATACATTAAGACCTTGAACTACATCATTCTCTTCGGCAGAGTCCTGTCGATGCTGCTGCCGGTAGCCTTGCAGGAGCTGTCGCCGAAGTCGTCCCAGAAGAAGCGGGTCTTGTCCAGGACCTTGGAGGACGCGATTATGCCGTCCACTGTGGCCTTGGTGGTGGGCGACAGCTGCTTGGTTCTTGAGAGGACCCACGCTAGTTCTGATGAGCAAAGTATGATTAATTATGATATCCATACTTCCATACTAATATTATAAATGCGAAAGTGTGTCTGTCTGTCTGTCTTTAACCTCTTCACGCCCAAACCACTGAACTGATTTTGCTGAAAGGAATATGGGCAAATTTGTATGGAGCGTGGGCTATCCGCGGCCAAGAACAATTCCAACATATATTCATACTTAGGAGTCCTACAATTACAGTGTAGAAATTTCGTCGCCGAAATATACTTTAAAAGTAGATAAAATACATTTTTATTTTTCAATATGATATGCTTAATTCAATAAGTATCTTAGCCTATGTTTAGAACAAAAGCGGGAAGGTAAGGTGAAAGGTTTTTATAAGGAGGACCAGTGTTTATTAGTACTTACTCGTGTTTAATATTAGCACTTAATTCCGCTGCTGGTAACCTAACCTAACCTAAACCTAACCAAACCTAACCTAAACCTAACCTGAACCTAACCCAACCGAGATACCAGGGGGGCGTCCACAAATTACGTGAGGTGTTCTTTTGAATTTTTTACAGACTACATAACGCGTGCGCTGCAGCACAAATTAATTTCATTGTATTGATTGATTTGGAGGTTTAGAATGATGCATTAGCATTTAGGTAAACATAAATAATAAATAATTATTAACACCTTCACTGCGGGGCGGGCCGAAATCGGCCCGCCGCGGAATTTCAGCTGGTGCGGACGAAGAAAACTATGTTCTCTCACTCGGTGCGGAACGATTATCTCAGGTGTTTGTAAAGGTACGACAGAGGCAAATATATAATTGAGATTGTGTTTAAAATGATAGGTCTTTCCTATAAAAAAATTATGGCAGGTCGTTATCGGCCCGACACGCACTGGAGGTGTTAAAAATCAACTCAGTGCGGCAGTGAGCCTATTGCGGCCCGCCGTACAAGCAGGCGGTTGGCGACCCGATACCGCACTGAGCGTCCGCCTCGCCAGTTAGTGATGTGCAATCTATCGTAAGTCGTAGCTGACGTACGTCGCGTTTTTTAACCGGCTTCAAAAAAAGGTTATCAATTCAACCTGTATATTGTATGTATTATTTTCAGAACTGCCTAGTTTTACTATGTTTTACTCTATATTATCAGCATCTGAACAAATGTGACAAATTTCTAAAGTGACATACATATTCATGTATGTTTTTATGTTTGTGTTCGCACATCTTCGGAACTACTAGTCCGATTAAAAAGTAATTCTTTTTTTGTACTGGGTACTATTTAACTTCGGGAATACTGTTCATCAAAATCGGTTCAGTAGTGTTTAAAATAGGTAATTTTGATTCCCAATTACGTACGATTTTGAAGTCGGTTTTATCTTTTTAAAATACAATAATTACCTATTCATTTTATAAAATTAACAACGCACGATAGCAGGAAACAAAAAATCATGTCCTTGAGATGAGCTTTAAACGGCGAAATTGTGCAGGGTGATATGAAAAACTGGGAGCAACCATGAGGAGTGTCCCCTCATTTTTGTCTTTCCCATCTCTACTAAAAATACTTTCTAGTGCGGTTCGGGTCGATATCGGCCCGTCACTTTCCCTGGTTTATTTCTCATTTCCTGTTTGGCAAATCCCGGGGCGAATCAAATCTAAAGTAGTTGGGTTCAAGGTTATTCCAACAGTCCAAAAACTGTACACCTACATTATGTTTTCGCAAAGTTATAGTAATTTAATCTAACCTTGTGCTGGTGGGTCGAGAAAGGCCTACCCCGTACTGGCGGAAAAATCATTGGGGGCACACTTTGGCCCGCCGCCGCACCAGACGAAGGTTTAAGATTTTATTTGCCGCAGTGAAGGTGTTAAGCAATATTGGTCTATGCGATCACATTATTTCGCATTTAATTATTTTCTAAACTAAATGGAATACAATAACACGTCCAAAGCAAATGTTGTTTCTAAATATCAGTACTTTCATTTGACACTAATTTCATCAGTGGCCGCCGATAGCCCAAATGTGCCCATACTCCTTGATGTGCTATGAAGATACTTTCAGTCCCGACAAAGGACACTTACTTTTTGTCACAGGTTACGGTTTCCGCGCGGTAAACGAGTTTTGGCGCAATGGAGTTGCAGCTGGCATCATCTAGTTTTTTTATAAACTGATAGTACTTATTTGCACAAAATAAGAAGCATGTCGGTAGCAATTATTTGGAGAAACAGTGGGGTGTTAACCAGTAGCAACCGATCACTTACACTACATCTCGATCTCTTTAAAAGAAGACTTCTATACACGATTTGTTGTAACAATCAGTTCCTTACCAGTTTTGGCCTTGGTTTTGGGGTCGGTCATGCAGGCGTACTTGATGGCGTAGTTGGTGTAGTCCACTCCCAGGAAACTGATGGGGATTTTGTAGTTTGACTTGCCGTCTGTAAGTAAGAAGTGTTCACCTTTGTAGTATCTAGATTCTAGAGTCAGTGCTCAACCAGATTTATATTTTTAGTAGTCTGTGTGTAGGCCACTTCTATAAATCCGTGTACTGTGCAGAATAATATAATCGGTCTGATTTTTTATATAAAAATCTGGGCATGCCTTTTTTCATGGGGAAATGCTTTACGTATCCCCAGCGATTGGGGATATCGACCGGGGTATGTGGGACTCCCTGCTAGTCTATTCACTAAGCCCATGGTGCTCCACTCCTCGCTTAAGGCAGAGTTGCGGGTACGATAGAACCTACTATGCTAAAAGAACCATTAAATGGATTTCTAAAATGATCTGGTTCTACAGCTGTCAAAGATAGATATCTAATTATTACTGAAGAAGCACTCACTCAAGAAGACGTAGTTGACGATGCCCTTGAGATGGTCATCAGTGGACAGGTCCAGTAGGCCATCGTAGACGATCAGCTTGCCGTTCTGCACCTCGCTGACTTCTATCACAAAGTCGTTGTCGCCTCTCTTGGTGTAGTTGGTGATGACGCAGTTGCCAGAATTCTCCAGAGTGTTGGTGTAGCGGGCTATCTCGTACCACGTGCCTTGGGCATACTGTTATAAACAAAAAAAGGCTTGTTAATGGGAGCATTTGCCTACAAGGTAGCGCTTCAAATGCAATTGAGTAAAATCCAGGAATTTTCTTATGCAGGACAATTCCATATGTGACTGACTCTACATTTGATACGACTTGCGTTTTATTTTGTCATATATTATGGTTACTATCATGTTGTTAATACCAATTTTAAGATGGCTTTGTAGCAGATTAAACAAGTTAACTTATGTAGAAAAAATGGTACACACTGTTGTTTTCAAATAGCATTTATTTAGTCAAACATAAACGTGACTGACACTACATGCAAAAGGAAGTCGTTTCCGAGAGTGTTTGTAAACACCAATAATCTTTCTCTATGTGTGCTAAATAACTCTACTTTGTATTTTTGTCGAAAGTGCATGAAGCAAACTATTATAAAATGGTTACCTATAACCTGTAAGTTATTTAAAAAAGTATTTATTAGCAAAAGAAATTGTGACCGACACTACAGCCCAAAACGTGACCGACATTACACTCACTTTGTGCAGGTAAAAGTCGGTAGTTTTACATGAAACCTTAAAATTTAAGTATGTATCTCAGCACGTAGGTACAATACAAACTCTAAAATTATATAAAAGCAAATCAGTAATTAGTTAATACATTAAAATGCTTTATTTGAACTTAAACATCACAAAAACGAAATCACTAATAATTTGTAAAAAACTAACTCAACACGAAATCTTCTCAAAAACTATTAACATAATAACCCAAGAGCCAGCGATAAGCAGACTTTCGTCATTTTTTTTAAGCTAAAATTTTTCCTTTATATGAGCCCTATAGAGGTAAGAAGGACCAGACACTATGGAGTTTCGGTCGCTATTACTTTAGAAGGTTTCCAGTTCTGCAGGTCTACTTTACGTTCAATAAAGTTTAAAGATCAATAATTTTATCTTATTTTCTTGCAATATATGCAAGAATCTCATATTCTACTGCCAGATTTTTGTGACAATTGCTTCCCATTTACCAGACATTGCTAAATTTTGGATTTTATTTGACTTTGAGGTGGTCTGGCAGGTTCTTAAAATAATAATTTAGCTTTCTGCTTCTCTCTCTCTGCTTTCTATAGCTATTTTCGCCATCTTTCAGCAAAAATAATAAACAAAACGCTACTTTTGGGCGTGATCGACTCTATAATGTGTATTTTTTAGAGTTCAGGTGTTATAAAAAATATGACAAATTTTTAATGCCGGTATCATTTGAGTAACGCCGTCACGTAGGAAAGTTGAAGACACTGTGGTCTTACAAGCCTATTATATCTTTATAAAAATGAATTTTCTCGAATCTCAAAAGCTATATCGGTATTCAATTGTTTGAACAATCAGTGTGTAACAAAATATGACAAGAATTTAAAATACATAACGTGAAAACTAAGTCACAACTTCATCACACAGAACCACACTCAGCCGAGCTCACGACATCATCTCATAAGTGGCAGCTTTGCTAGAAAAGTAATGCTTAGAAATTGTTGCTTCTATAAAATCTTAACAGTACCATAATGTTGTCACTATAATTAAGTATTTTTAATACCAAAATCAGGTATTTATTTTCTTAGTTTATGGTAGACTTTTACATGGAACTGCCCTGCATGTGAATTATACCATCTATATCCATGCTAATATTATAAATGAAAAAGTGTCTGTCTGTCTCTTACGTTTTCGCGCCCAAACCACTGAGCCGATTTTACTGTTCGGTATGGAGATACCTTGAGTCCCGGGAATTGACATAGGATACTTTTTACCCCGGAAAAATCTACGGTTTCCATGCAATAAACCAATTTTGGTGAAACGGAGTTGCGGGCGTCATCTAGTATCAATTAATGCTTCTGGTAAAGTTTTTACTATTTTTTTTTCTTATCTACAATTATTACATATTTTAAAATTTTTGTAAGTTTCGGCGTCCATATAGACTATAATCACCATGGAGATACGGTTTCTTCTCGGCTGTGATTTACCAAATTACAGGTCGACAAAGGATATCTGTAACTTAGTCGCTCCACAGTATTACTCTTGTAGACCAAACGCATTTCTACAGTACTCCGCGTGCTGTACCGTTCAAAGCATCCATTTGAAGCATGCCTCCAGGGACAAACGTTGTATTTGATATACGACGCTACCGAATCGTTTTCGATTTGTCGTTTAAATCTAAAACCGCGCTTTGATACGAGAGCCCAAAGACATATAATAAGCACTGAGAACCGTCTATACAGGGTGCAACAAAACAATGTGGTAATCCTTTAAGGTGTTTAGTGTGTCCGTAATATAGAGTTCACGCCTCACGGTGAAAGTAGCAGGACTGAAATGAGTTACTTTTGACCTCTATTTTTCTATTTGAAATGCCTAAACGTCATACAGTAGTTAAAAAATTAACTCTTTCAACAATGTTACTAGAGCTACTTTAAAAGTGAATTATACTATACAGGATGTAACATAACTAAGTGATAATACTTTAGGGTGTGTATGTGTTCCTTACATAGAGTTCACTGTGAAAGTAGCAGCGCTGAAAGATCAATTTTTTTTTCACTTTTGTATGGGGAAACTCGTTACGCTGGGGCGCTTGTCCGTACAAAAGTGAAAAAACACGTACTCATCCTAAAGTATTATCATTTATCACTTAGTTTTGTTACACTTGTATAAGGGGCACGTACGCACCCTAAAGTATTATCACTTTTTTTTGTCACACCCTGTATACGTGTGTGCCAGTGGTACTTAAATGTTGGATCATACTGAAATTTCCAGGTGTCTTCAACTTACCGAACTCAAGTCGAAATTCGCAACCAGGTCCACCTGAGCTGGGCAGTCCTGGGCCCGCACCACAGCAAGGATGCCAACAGCTAACACCAAAGAGAACATTTTGGACTTGTTGATCGGCTTCTGATGACAATTGTAAAAAACGACGACCTTTTATACCAGTCCTAATTAATTAAAAATGAATGTTTCAAAATAAAATAAATTATCGTGACATCGCAATTCTCGATTTAATTATTTTTTTATTGCAAAATAATAATTAAAATATATGATTTTAATTGTTTTATTATATAGTATATTTTCTTACTAAAAATAAGTGTAAGTTCATAAGTTTATGGTTTGTTTTGCGGTTGTAATAATAAATTGAATCGGTCATTTCAAAAACTTCATTTAAAGTCACATTTTTTCCAAAATGGTTTTTTTATTTAGGTAAATTCTGGTAAATTTATATTCTCGGTAAAAACCACGCATGTCCATACATTCCTTCCTATTCGAATATACCTGGAAAAAGATGCCCATTGCATAAACGCCGTTAGTCAGTGACTTATCAGGTAACTAGATGATTTAAAGCAAGTCCAGGACAGCATTTTGGAAGAGCATAATATTATACCATTTATACCACTTTATAACAACATTTTTAGCTGACCAACTGAAAAAGTTGAAAATAATCCAAACGAAAATGATGGGGAATTTGAACTTGATCCTTAAAGTTATTACAAGGTAACAAAATATTATACATACATTTAAAATGTTAATAAGGTTATTTTTAGGTGTTATTTTCAATAATAAGCAATAAAGATTATTACTACGATTGTTTTAATGCATTTAAACATAAAATAATATTTACTGACTTTAAGTTTAAATTATTCCTAAGTATAAAGTGATATTTTAGTCCATAATTATTGTTGTCACGGTGTGTCGGGGGACCGCCAACAGCGACTTTCGCATTTTGTATCGTCAAGTCACTGATTGTCTTGTAGTGTACATATCTAAATTTCTTTTATAAAAACCTTTTTTATATTATTTTGTACTCTTTAGTTTATGGTATTTTGACTTGTTTACTTTTTGATAGATTTTGTCAGGAGATTATAATAATTCATCTTGAACATCGAGTGCGTTATATTATCATTTTCTCCTTCGCACCTTCAAAACAAGAAAGTTGGGCAAGCGATTCTCCTCGCAACGACGCGAGGACCGTGCTCACTTCATTGGTGACCCCGGAAGGAACACAGGATGGAGAATCTGAAGGAGAATGTAACCAGCGAACAAGGAGACGGCGCAAGACATCGGTGACCATACACGCCATCTCCATCACCATCACTCCCCGCCCCTTCGCACCGCGTCAGCCAGCATCGCCTCATCGGGTATCTCGTCCACTAGCCGCAATGTACCGCGTCCTGGACGACTCCGCATCGGCATCAACGGGCTTTCTCACTACACCGACCGGTCAGCAAGCAGAGCACATCTCTCCTGGTCAGCACGTAGCATCGGCCCCGCACGGCAGCTATCCGACTCACTGGATCCCGTGCAGCAGCTTACAGTTCCGACTCACTGGGACTCACTGCAACAGTTCCGACTCACAGGAACTCTGGCGACTTAAGCGACAAGACTTAAAGATTCTACCTTCGGTCATGTTTACTGACTATTATCGCCCTTGACGGTCTCTGGAGGGGGGTGATGTAGTGTACATATCTAAATTTCTTTTATAAAAACCTTTTTTATATTATTTTGTACTCTTTAGTTTATGGTATTTTGACTTGTTTACTTTTTGATAGATTTTGTCAGGAGATTATAATAATTCATCTTGAACATCGAGTGCGTTATTTTATCATTTTCTCCTTTGCACCTTCTAAACTGAAAGTCGGGCAAGCGATTCACCTCGCAACGACGCGAGGACCGTGCTCACTTCAGTCTCGATTCGGTTCGTTGTGAACTGACCCTTAAACTATAATGTTATGTGAAATCAAACATCTACATTAGCCGCAGCGGTCCCCCGACACACCTTGACAACAATTATGGACTAAAATATCACTTTACACTTAGGAATAATTTAAACTTAAAGAGACTTAAAGTCAGTAAATATTATTTTATTACTTTTTAAATTTGTTTGGCGGGGGTTTTTTTAAATTTCTTAATTAAATTTTATTTCATGCTTTTTAAACTTATGTTGATTATAGTGCAGAATAATTCCTATCAACAGGATCATATCCCAATGAATACCTACCATCTATGAATGTCCTCTTGAATGAGGCAGTCAATATGAGTCCAAACATGACGTATCCTCCACTTTGGGCTCATATGGAGCTCGGCTCCTATAGAATCCAGGTGATGCTGTAGCAGCAGCATGCAAATATTTACTGTTTATGTACGTCTTACTAGTTGTCGCAATTAAAATGAGCCCAAACACGAAACCTCTGCTCTAAATTGGTAAGGAGTTGGGTATCCTATTGATTACCAGGTGATGCTGCAGCACCAGGTCAACTTTCGATTAATGTGATATATATTCATAAATGTCATGAACTAGAATGCAAAATATAAAGCCCACTAAACGACTGCAAGTTGCTAATCGGCCCTTCACGAACCAGATGAACCATGGTTTTCCAGCACTGAGCAGGCTGATGATGATGAACTATAGCTAAGAACACTCTCGATCATGTAAGCTTTCAAACAAAAAAAACTAGATCAAAATTGGTCTACCCGTTTGGATGCTACGATGCCACAGACAGACACACACACAGACAGACAGACAAACAGACAGACAGACAGACACGTCAAACTTATAACACCCCTCTTTTTTATCGGGGGTTAAAAATACTCAACCATCAACCATGATACCTAATTCAAAAAGTGGACAAGTCTATTATACTTCTGCTGGAAAAATTATAGTAAGTACTTAGTTATATAATTTAAGAGTAACCTTGTCCTACAAATAAAACAGTCCATATTTTAGGACCATTGACAATACAAAGTATGAAATCCTTTCTACCTCTGTTAGCTACCACTTTCGAGATTTTTCGCAAATGCAAATGTTGTTCGTCTAAACAAAATAAAGCTACTCACAAAAAATTAGCTTGATAGCAATGAAAAAAAATATTGTTCTAGGGCTCCCGTACTATTATCGGGTTTCTCGCGGAAAATGCGGACCGTGCTCACAAAGCACGCCGCGCCGATTCAAAACGGATTTTATTACTCATTTTAAATACCTACCTGATGCGAAAACGCAGGGTTTTATTCCCCAGGGTTTGATTTCCCGACTGAAAGCAAAAACGCCTCGGTTTTTAATTCGATACAAAAATTGTAAAATATATTTCTATTGCTGAAAATATTTTTCGTCACGAGTAATCAGGGAAAATGGAAACGGATGAAATAGGCCGTTTGATCCGAAGTCATTAAAATGTGAGTGATGTAAACGAACGTTTTAAAACATTTGAAATATTTAGTTCCGTAGTAAACGGGGCAAAGAGGGGGGTTTATAGGTAGGTACAGCTAGCTCGATAGGACACTATTGATTTGTATATTTTCAATTCGCTGTTAATTTAAGGCAAAAACAGGTTATTATAAAGACGATTTTTTGTGTCTTTTTATGTATGTAAATATTTGCCCCCAATGATAAGTGGATTTATCGGATTAATTATTACTAGAATAATGTAAGCGGGCATTGTAATGCTTGACTTGAATTCCAGTGCCCGTTTAGATTATTCAGCGCTGGATTACTCCTGAACCCAGCGTTGGATTGGATTAATGGATTGGATCGAAAATCCGGATATTATAATGTATGAATAAAAGCGGGTTCGCTGCATTATTATGTAGTACGTAATATTATGTGTTAGTCGAAAATGCAGATAATCAATGTTTACCAAGAAATTTTTAAGAGATACATTTTCCGAGGGCTGTCCGGAAAATCGTGTCCGTCCGAGAACTAAGGTCTGAGGGCCGGATAATCGAGTTTCTTCTTTACTATAACTACTAAGTTATTAGTCTATTATATCGCATAATGAGTTTTTCAGCATCTCAATAGCCCTTGAAAATATCTCTGTAACCTTCAAGGTTCAAATGATTGTATTTAAAGATAATATGATGATTTACATATAAACATGTAAGTAATTTAATTTAAAAATAGAATACGCTGTTACTAATTTCAATTTTATTACGTAATATTATGTGCAGTTATTAAATAGTTTAGCACATTGTTATCTAGAAAAATTTAAACTTAAAATAACCGACACAAGCTAGAATGCTTTACCTACTTCATAAATAGTCGCTGTTAAGCATTTGTGTCCTATAACCCACAATTTTTTTTGTAAAATTTTGAATACAGTCTTGTTCTAAATAATCTAAATCATCTAAAGAACATAACTGTATTCATAACTCAATACGAATTTTTTGTACGTCCAAATATCGTCTCAAAGTAAACCGGCGTGAAACCTTACTTTGTATTTCACCATGTGATAGAAAGGTCACCGGTGCAGTGGCCCAAATACAGGGTACACCCTGTATTAGTTACAACTAAACAAGATAACGTGTATGTGGGCAAATTCATAACGCTGAGAAGCTTATTCATACAAATCATCAAAAAAATCTCTTTGAGAGCTGCTACTTTCACGGTTAACTCCATACTACTCCATATAAGAAACACATAAACACTCGTATCATCACTTAGTATAATTGTACACCCTGTATAAATTAAAAGATGAAGAATTAAAGAAATATTTTTCTTTTAAAAAGAGCTGCACTCATGTATAGTTTTAAATCCAGTGCATCACCGTCATCATAATAACGAGGTTGTATATTTAGAAAACTTCATTTATACAATCATACTCAGACATTCTTCTTGGAAGTCATATTTAATTATGAATCCACAGAAAATGTTTTAATGAATCACATAATGAAGTTGCAGTTAATGACGTTCGCAAGATTTATTCAGATGTGCGCCTAATTAGTTGCTGAAATTCTGAATCATAAATCTAGACAACCTAGTCGCCTAGGTATAGACGTAGGAAGGTATAGACGTAGGAAGGTATAGTAGACATGGTATAGAAAAAAGGGTGGTCAAAAAAGATTGGCCACCTTGTTTTGGCAGGTTTTTGGGCTGTTTCCACATAAATGTAGGCAGATGGCGGAAATATGATACAAGTTATAGTTGGGGAGGGGAAGAGGGGATTTCGGGAGTAGCTCGAGCGTGTCAGATTAAGCTTGTATAGGCTTCCGACATGTGTCTAGTTATCATGGTATAGAAATCAGATTTCTCACGTGGTGAGTAAATTTTTTTTTTATATAGAAATGTTACCCGATCTGTCAGATTAAGATAGGGGGGATGTTTAGTATACCCCAAAGCTTCCATATAAAGCACTGACGATTCAAAGGTTAGGTAAGCCTGTAGGGACATTTTAAAATATAAAAAAATAAAGCTTCATATTTTCCTAACTAAGCTTCGCAGATATTTTATTTTGTACTAAACTAAATGATTTAGTCCTAGTTGTCTAAAATATATTTATAATTTACTTAAATAAGCAATTTTCTGTATATATTTTCTTTTTCAAAACTTTAAAATGGCGCTGCAGTTTCTGAACCCACCACTAAAATAAAAAAACGCTATTATTATTTTTTTATCAGTTTTGCCTAATATAAAAAACCTACTAGGTCTCCATGACGCTCGAGTGATTACAAAAATAGCACCCTCCCCTCCTCTACTATTACAACTTTGATTGTGTTTCCTTATTCTATCAGTTCTATTAGTAGTTCACAAAATACAATCAAAATAATAATAATGATAATAGATGATAGAAAATATTGACGAATATTCTAGAAATTATTTAACTTAAGAATGGGTGTGTTCCTAAACTATGTTTGCTGGCCACTGTTGACGGGACGTCACATTAACTCACAAGGCTGCAGCGTGGCCATTTGCCATACTATTATACCTACTGTTAAGTCTTGTTGTGGAACACACATTTTTCTTGATTTTTTTACCGACAAATAAATCTATAAGTACCTACTAAGTATAATATTATAAATGCGAAAATGTGTCTAAAATGTGTGTTTTTGATGAAAGGTAAGGAGATACTTTGAGTACTGGGAAAGGCTATATGGGGAACTTTTTATCCCGGATTTAGTACTGAAAGTATCTCCATACCAAATTTCAACAAAATCGGTGAAGTGATTTGGGCGTGAAGATGTTACAGAAAGACAGACACACACATTTTCGCATTTATAGTACTTATATTGTATGGATGCCATATCCTTAGTTTAGAATTCTTTGTGCTCAGTAGCATTAAATTAGATTTACCAGCACAAACAATAATTAATTTAAATGATATAATCATTAATCATAAAATAATGAATAATTTAATTAAATTTGATTTATTAATATTAATTAGGATGTTAATGTATTTGTAAAGTTTTCACACTACGCCTATTATATAGTGCAGGGCTCGTGGTAGGCCACGGAGTGTTAAAGGATTTATTTTTACATTTATTATGTAACACTAGATGACGCCCGCAACTCCGTCGCGCCAAAATTCGTTTATCACGCGGGAACCAGACAGATAGAAAGACAGACACACTTTCGCATTTTTTTTGTATGGGATGCCATACTACAAACTCTATTTTTTTGCCTTTCTCGCTCTATAGATATAGATAATATCAATAATGGCAACTTGAAATATTCACAAAATACTTAATTCTATTTAAACTTAATCCATCGTAGCCCCGTACGAGCACTGGTGATCGCGACAACAATAGAATACAATGGCATTTCCGAGAATCTCTGATCGAAGGATTAATTATTAATTAATGATAAAATTAAAATGTTATAATAAATATTTAAGAGAATCTCATACAAAAAACACAAGTTTTGCCTATATTTGCGTTTAAATAGTGGTAAGGAACCCTACGTGCACGATTCCGACTCGCACTTAGCCGTTTTTTGATTAGATATTACAATATTATTATCCTCTGTATGTTGTTGTAATGATGGTTAGGTTGGTAGGTGGTGTGAAACATAAATAATTAAATCGAATTAGTCCTTTCAAGCTACAAATTAGTATTTCCATGAAATGTCGAAGGTTTGACACTTCACGAGAAAACTATTTACGTATTGTTGCGAAATCAATGGAACAAGTAACGTAGCGAGCTATTTGAAACTGCTGCTTTTAAATAGCGGAATTGAAGACAAAGTAATTTTAATGAACATCAGAATTTAGGTCATTGGTAATGCTATTGAATGAGCGTTGACTTTATTTCGTTTTTGTTGAGCTGTTTGGTGAAATTTCGAAGCAAACTGAAGAATTAAAAGTTGAGCATTCAGGAGTTTGCAGCCCCCGATTTGCATTGTTCATTTCAATGAAGATAGAGCTAGTTTCTCACGGTAATTGTTGTTTTACTTCAATTCACTTCCGAGAATTTGCTTCAGTATTTTCTTCTATAAATGGCTATTGGATCTGTATTTATTCATAGTGCAACAATATTTACAGCTCGACAAGGCTTAACGTGGCGAAAAAAGGAACTAACGCTGCCATTATACAAAAACGTCATTTTTGACAGTATTTGACAGTTCTCCTTTACCAGCAGCGCTCCCGCCCACGTTCATTTAAATTTTAAAGCCTTGTCACTTTTAAATTATTGTAAGGTTCATAGAAATTTCTTGTGAAGGTTTTATTGCTTCCACCATTTACCAGCTTATTTGAAATTTATTCAGAGAAATGGATTTTTAGACAGACGGCGGATCTACGTAATTTGGTCCGTACTCTCCGTCTTTCTCGACCTTAGTTACAAGTTACATAGGTCCGTCGACCTATTAAGGCCCTATAGACCCGAAAATTTGCAGGTCGATGTCTGTCAGTACGAATATCGACGTAAAGGACATTAAAATAACATTCATATCAGCGCGCCTTGTACAGTGGCGGTTACGACGCTCGCCGCGTACTTGATAGGGCGAAATAGGAGAAAAAAACCTTTTTTTCTTAGATAATTAAACCAAAATGCAAAATGTAACCACAAATTATTCTTCTTTAAGTTATGAGCTTTTCGTAAATATGATTTTTGAATGTAAAACTATCATAAGCTTCATGAAAAGTAAGAAAAATAACACAAAATATTCGAATTTTGATCGAGTGAAGTTTTCAATATTATGTTTCGAACCACAAATTGTCAAAGTACATTAAGTAAAGAACAACATGTATTTTTTTTGGCTTTTAAAAGTCACTATTTGTTTGTTTATTATTGATTCAAAGTCATGTAAAATTGGGTCTATAGGGCCTTAATCCATATTTTCTCTGATAGTAATTTTGCATTTCTTCTAAATATTTCATACATTCCTAATAAAAAAGTACAACGAAAGCAGACAAAGTGGATTATAACTATCCAAAGTTGTTGGAAGCCGCGGGCGGAGTTCGGTGTAATGAGGCTGAACTGTGCGAACTGCGGACGCATTCGTGACAACTCACAAGATGAATTGTAGAGAGAAGGACGAAGGAAAGAGAGAGAATTCGTTTTCAAAAGTTAAGCGCTTTTGAGAGCGTGTTTTGTTTTTGGCTGGTTGGTTGTGGTTTGGTTGATGGTAGATTTGATGTTGATTCATAGGCCACCGTTATTTGGTAAGGTATAATATAGAACTGGGCTTGACGTAACCCGACCAAATTTATGTAGGTTCGTAACCTATCTATAATAAATTTTTATCCTAAATCAAAATCCACTGGCCACAATTGCTAAATTGAATTAGTCACATTATACTATGTAAACGGTAAGTGAACAAAAAAAGAAAATGAAGAACTCATCGCATCAATAAAATTGTAGATCGCCCATAAAATATAAAATTGTATTTGGAGACAGTGCCAAGACAGCGCGTTGTTAGTGCACTGAAATGTATTATCTCAATAGCCACACGGGGTCCCTAAAGTAGGATTTACTGCATGCTCCCGGCACACGGGCAATCACAAGCCCAGAGGACAGATAAACTCGTTTGTGCGCTATGTTGCTCGAAGATGTACAGTGTAGAGGTAGATCGTACATGGCTGTCTTGTATAAAAGTCTTGGGCTCTTGGCAAGCAAGAAAAAAAAAGTGTGTCAGCTCCGACGCACGACTGGAGTTTACTCCTTAAGTACGAGTATCTAACCATACGCAAAAAGAGTTTATTCAACTGAAAAAAGATTAATATCATATGAAATCAGATGTTCCGGCAATATTATCTACACCCCTTTCTGCCATAGTTATTTCAAAATACTTTTAGTTCACTTTAGCCAGTATAATGATAAAAATTATAACTTCACAATAACAATATTAATTATTGATATTTATAACAAAAATAGCAATATAAATACATCGACACTGATAGAAACAAACAAGCCCAATAACATATAGTATATAGGTATAGTCGCCTATACAGCATACCATATGTACGTCTTAATCATAAAGTTAATATACCTATCGGAATATAATATTATATAAAATAATATAATAATGTAATTATATAATAATATAATATAATTATATAATTATATTATAATATAATTATATTATTGGAGTTTACTCCTTAAGAATCGATTTTCATATATAAGGCGCCCGGTATGAGAAAAATCCGAGGGGTAAAACCTACTAACAAGTAACGAAAACGTGTCACGTTTTTGGTGCGCACCTTTAGTGCGCAACTCTCTAATTTGGCTGTGAGTGTATTAAGACCATAAAGGTAATATAACTATCGGAATATTATGTTATATTATTATATAATTATATTATTATATTGTTATATAATATTATATTCCGATAGGTATATTAACTTTACGATTAAGACGTACATATGGTATGCTGTATAAGCGACTATACCTATATACTATATGTTATTGGGCTTGTTTGTTTCTATCAGTGTCGATGTATTTATATTGCTATTTTTGTTATAAATATCAATAATTAATATTGTTATTGTGAAGTTATAATTTTTATCATTATACTGGCTAAAGTGAACTAAAAGTATTTTAAAATAACTATGGCAGAAAGGGGTGTAGATAATATTGCCGGAACATCTGATTTCATATGATATTAATCTTTTTTCAGTTGAATAAACTCTTTTTGCGTATGGTTAGATACTCGTACTTAAGGAGTAAACTCCAGTCGTGCGTCGGAGCTGACACACTTTATATTATTTTATATAATATTATATTCCGATAGGTATATTACCTTTATGGTAATACACTCACAGTACACTCACACTCACAGTACACTCACTCACAGTACACTCACAGCCAAATTAGAAAGTTGCGCACTAAAGGTGCGCACCAAAAACGTGACACATTTTCGTTACTTGTTAGTAGGTTTTACCCCTCGGATTATTCTCATACCGGGCGCCTTATATATGAAAATCGATTCTGTAAACTCCAAAAAATCAAAAATTAGTTTCGAACTTAGAACACCAATTTTGTTTAAATATTTTGTGTAATTTTTTGTCATAGGGTAAATTACGAGTCATTAGAATTTTTCAGTAGATGGACACTTTACAATTTGATCGTAAAAATAAAAGTTTGTGGTTTTTATACGATGTAAATAATAATGGAATTAATATTGAGGGGCATTCACGCTACAATAAAAATAGAGTATTTTTTAACAGGTTGCGGTGTAGCCAAAATAAAACATCTTTTTGTCGCCATGGTCATCACGTGCGCCTTGGTTTTGCAAATGAAAAGAAAACATTTAGAGACATGCTAAAGTTTTTAATAACATTTTTTATGATACACATTGTGTATGTTATTATAAACGTGTTATTGTATAAATAACAATATATTAAGTATTTTTTGTTAATTCTTAATAACCTTTTATCTCATTTAAAGGTTTTTTTGGCCTGTCCAACTACTGTTATTGTATAAGTGCTGAAAAACAGTTATTGGACGTCATTAGATGAATGAAATAATACTGATCTACTTGATATTATATGATATTCGAAAGATGAGAGTATTCAATCCGAAAGTTAATTTGCAGCTGACTTGTGTCTTCTGAATACTTCAGTGATGTGACTTCTGAATACTTTATTCTTTAAAAACCTACTTGTTAGCGTTAGTTATATTGTATGGAATTAATAAGGGAACGTAACGCAATTTGGGGGCCTTGTAAAATGCTGCGGTGCCTTTCACAAGGGCTGATATTAAAACAACGCGTTAATTTTTTTTCGGTTTTATAAAGGAATAAGAATTTTCAAAATCAGCTATCCTTTTTGTTTATGTTTTATTAGGAAATCCCTGGATTCGTAGTACGTTCCTATTATTTTTGTCGCTGAAGAAGGCAAATGGCAAGCCTTTGGTTTAAGTATATATTTTCATGAAATCCCTCGACTTTGTGCATAATGAATTAAATTAAACAAATGCCATACAATTTTTGCTACCCATCAGTATAATCCAGAATTCCAGACTCAAGAACATGTGCAACCTGTGGGATCTATTAGACAAGCCCAACTTCCTCCTGAAAGTAGAGTACGGCCACAGCGACAGACAAATGAGCTGCTATGCATTGTGCTCCATATTATTGAAATATTGTCTGAGTATGCCGATTGGCTCGATGAGGACAATCTGAAATCTCTAACTATTTGAGTTACGTTTTACCTGAACAATATAATATACAGACATACAGATATTGAGACGGACCTCCTTTCACATTTATAATATTAATAGATGGCGGCCGTAACTCCATTTCCGGGACCAAAAGTACTACTTTTCCGGGACTCAGTGTCTCCATACCAAATTTTTGCAAAATCCGTTCAGTGGTTTGAGCGTGAAGAAGTAATTGACAGACAGACAGACGAACAGATTTTCATACATATAAATTTATAATATTAGTGCTTACAATAGTACTATGTAATATTGGTAAGAATTTTAATTTTTTGATAAATATTTAATTAAAATACCTTATTTTACAATAAATAATAAAAATATACGTGAAAACAACAATTATTTATAATATTTCTTACCTACAATACCAATTTTAACTAAATTTTAATCAAACTTTGCTTGTCCAACTACTGGTTTTGGGTGTCCCAACTACTGTAATACGTGTAATTCAGTTTTTACCAAAAAATCAATATAAACTGAAAAACCATCGCACTTTTATGTTTGCATATCTTAAGTTAGATAATTTATGAACACAAATATGATATCTATTTCTCTTTTATGCGAAGTATTTAATGTTTTAGAGTTTTTTCTGTAAAAAAAAATCCTTAGCTGTCCAATGACTGGTAGTTTACGGTAGTTATAATAATTAATGGCTGTAATTAACTGTTTTGTCCAAATCAAAGTAATTTAATAAAGTAGGATTTACTGCATGCTCCCGGCACATGGGCAATCACAAGCCCAGAGGACAGATAATTATAGTCTGTCAAGAAAGTGAAGAAATTAAAAAGTGGCAACATCGTAATGTCATCCCTTTCAAATCAATCTAAAAAAAAGGGATGACACTACTATATTGCCTCTTTTTAATTTCTTCACTTTCTTGACAGACTATAAACTTGTTTGTGCGCTATGTTGCTCGAAGATATAGGTACAGTGTAAAGGTAGGTCGTACATGACTGTCTGGATAAAAGTCTTGGGCTCTTGGCAAGCAAGAAAAAAAAATTTCAAAAATTTGTTTCGAATTTAGAACACTGATTTTGTTTAAAATTTATTCTGATGGTTATTTTTTATATTTTAGGGTTGTTTAGATATTTAATTTATCCAAATGAAAGTTATTTAACAAGAGAATAATAATATTATACATATTTAGTTAATTCTGTTACTTAGTGTAACACTCAACAGTCAACTTGCTTTAGTCGAGAATTCAAAAATACTCCTAAAAGAGGTAAGATCCAAGCAACAACACATTACAGACTACAATTAATGCACTTCTCGGGGATAAAACAGTCGCATTAAAAACTGATAAAACGCGAAATTAATTAGCGAAACCTTTTACGTTTCTAATCAAACATTGGACGGGAACCGAGCCATTATCCGACCGGCGACCGCAACCGGCCGGCCGTTCGCAGATAAATTGCCAAACTTTGTTGCACTCTATCCCCGCGCCGAATACATTACACATACATTAATAATCAAACAAAAGCAGCCGTGTAATAAATTTAATTATAATTAATATAAGTTTTATCCGCAGGATATAATAACATGGGCTTCAATTTTTGGATACGAACAGCGCCGGTCTTGCGAGCAAGCAAACATTTTATGTAAGTACTTAGTACATAATATTAACTTGTACTTAAATTTTATCTTTAATTATTGTTTTCCGAACAGTAAATTTTAATTTAATCCTTCAAGCCCCATAAGAGCACCGGTGATCGCGACAACAATAGAATACAATAGCATTTCCAAGAATCCGTGATCGAAGGATTCATATAGTTGTAGTGTAGTGTAATTAATTAAGTAATTAAGTAATACGTATATAAAGTGTAACATAAAGTTTATACTTTGGTGCTGTGCATTTTAGGGTTCCGTACCCAAAGTTTAAAAACGGGACCGTATTTGTTAATTATTACCAGAACAATAATTACTATTTAAGCAACACCAACTCTTAAGTCGGTAAGAAAAACATTGTTTTTGTATTTCAAAAAAAATTAAACAAAAACTTCAAAAAATGAATCCAAGTTCACAAAATAAACATTGAGCGAAGCACTCTTGTATGCTACGAGTAGTTACTTTTTATTGTTTTATCCATTATGGTTGTCCTAATCTATTTTGTTGTTCTTATGGTGCATAAACACAAGTCGGATGTGTTGTTTATGAGCTAACTTCGCCTTTGATGTGAGCATATGAAAACTTTAGCCCTCGTGTAAAAAGTTGCTTGATTAAATTGGTTTTATACTCTCTTTGTAAAACTTCTTCTGTGATTAGTGTACTTAATTGTTCGTAGGTAACTTGCTAGTAACACCTTTATAATATTAAGATTGGATGAAGTTGCAATAATTTTAAAGCCGGTAAATGGTAGTCATTACAGTTGTCATCTAATGGCGCCTCTTCACAATCGGCGATCATAGGCGATTACGCGCGAGCACTATTGTGTAAGGGGCTACTCGCCTGTAGTCGGCCATGATCGTCCATAGTCGCCGTCGTGATCGCCGCGATCGGTGACTTGTCGGTTTTTTGGACACGCATCAAAGGGAATCGCGTGTAGTCGGCAGCGCGTGCCCACACGATCGCCGATCATTCATTCACCGGAGGACATCGGAGCCGTGCGTACGTCCGTCGCGTCGGCTTTTGTTTATAAAATAAAAGTTAGTGCAAGTGCAAAACCATGGCTACTGGGTGGTCAAATGAAGAGACATTTAAGTTCATAGAACTTTATCAAAACCACCCAGTAATATGGAATCCCAAACATAAATTTCACAAAGATAAAAATAAGGTTACTATGTAACTACTTAGATAGGTATTTATTTATCGTTATTGTGAAGTTTACAATACAGGGTTACTGGTGTTGGTAATAACCTTTTAATTAAGGGTGGTTTTAGTACATCTATACCAACAACTTTTATTCTACTTACGACTTTTGGAAATTCGCGAAAAAAAAAATCAGCTGTTCCATACATTTTGTCGAAAATTTTCCATACTTTTGTATGGAACAGCTGATTTTTTTCGCGAATTTCCAAAAGTCGTAGAATAAAAGTTGTTGGTATAGATGTACTAAAACCACCCTTAAAAGGTTATTACCAATACCAGTAACCCTGTATTGTAAACTTCATAATAACGATAAAAAGATACCTATCTAAGTCAAACACCTCCACGTCCATCTTGATGGCTTGCCGCTCAACGAATGAACGCGGATGATCGTATGGATGCTCGCACGATGGTCATGGCGATTACCTTGCCGATCACAGGCGATCAACGAGTGCCGATCATCGCCGATTGTGAAGAGGAGCCATAATACGTAATATTATAATAATATTAATTATTCCCTCAAGCCCCGTAAGGCCCATATGGGCCGCGACAACAAAAGATTTCCTGGAATTGGTGATCGAGGGATTATTACGATTACTGCTTAACTCTTTACACAATATAATAATATAGAATACGGAATACCACATTTTTAAAAACTTTTTTCTTAAGATGGCTTCCGGATCTTTGACGCGAGCGACCACGACCGATAAAAATTCAAAGAAAATGCTACTTTATGACATAGGGTACAGGTATAATTTTCTAGTGACATTTGTGTGGCGACCCATGCTGCCGCCGGCGGCGGCGTAAAAGCTTGGCGTAGAGTAAAATAAAACGTATAGCCTAATATTATGTCAAAAAGTGGCATTTTGTTTGAATTTTTATCGGTCGCGGTCGCTCGCGACAAAGATCCGAGAGCCGCCTTTAGAGCGTCTTCAGTCAAAATGTAAACATGCATACCTACCTCTGCACGTCAACAATAGCTTAATCATTTAAAAATTCTTATACGTAATTTTGCCACAAACAGACCAAGGATCAAGGACTAAGCATTCATAATGTACTATTTACATTCATTTTCCACAGAGAGAGGGCTTACCGGTTATTCCGCAACCCGCAGACCGGAAACCTTTATATAATCCGGCCGCTTCCGCCCGGCTCCGCTCCACAGACTCAAAAGATTTTTTACGCGCGCTTTACGGCCGTTTTACTTTTTAAATCTATCGAGTTTGTGGTTTGTGTAAATATTTATTCATATTTCAGTTTCAGCTTTTCGTGCAAAAATCACTGAAATATTTTAAAATAGTGGAAAGCATTTTTATGGATGTAGTTGCAGTTTAGAATTTGAAATTTGATTTAGACGGGCGAAGCTGCTGAAATATACTTTCATGTATTTCCTGGCATAAAACTATCTAAAATCCGCAATTAAGGCCGTGTTTCCACGGCCTCGAATAGCACGATTGGTCAATTCGGGCACCGCTAAGCTCCGCTCCGCTTCAGGGGAAACACGGCCTTAATATTAATTTGTGTTCAAACATAATATTAATTTGTCCATTCATTTAACAGAAACTTTATTGCGTGATCATAATAGCAATAAAATAAATGTTATTTTATTAAAATGTATCATTCGAATTCCGATATTGCTTTTAAATGGATTTTTTCTGGTTTTGTATAGGTACCTATATTAATTTTTAATGTTTCTATCATTGTTTGGCTGTCAAATTAGCGTGTTCTCAATACGCTTGTGTTTTCGTAGTATTGCCAACAATCGATGTCGATTGGTCTTTCTATTAACAGTTTCGCTATCAGTGGCCATCATGACTCGTGGTCATCCATCACGGATAAATATGGAGATATTGGACCATGGTGACAAATAGTAATAAAAAAAATATACATGTGACACTCGGGGACTGCCGCGGTAAACTATTGCATAGCATTTTTAATCAATTGCCCTGCCGCACATTTTTTTATCAATTACACTGAACGCACACACATACCCTGCCGAAGTATGGCAACGCCGCATCGAGTCGGAGTTGGGCGTGTTAGGTTTTTTTTTTTACGAAATTTTTTTGATTCGGTCGCCGTGCTCAAAGCCCGCAATAAAAGCTATGCAATAGCTTAAAAACACTAGATTTAATCCTATCGTCGCGGTTCTCGGAACTAATAAACTGCCTAGAATCCAGAGTTTAATTATTTGGAACGGGCAAGTAATTCCAATGACGCTCATTAGTTGGACCGGAGCCAGGGTCCATGGCCAGGGTTAGATGAGCAGCCAACAACATATGACCACAACTGAGAGGACACTTTATTTTGTAGGTGACCGCGATTAATTGGCCACAGAAAATACTTTAAAACAGGTCATGAACAGTAAAAATATAATAATTATACAGGGTGTAAAAAAACTAAGTGATAATTATGTAGCAACCTGCTGCAGTTGTTGGGAATTAAATAATCCTTTAATATCTTCTCCCGATTTTCTTTTGTCAACCCTTTTGTTAGAAGGGGAAGCCATAATTTGGTAAATAAAAGTAATCCAGGGGGCCTCCCCTGTACAGAGTTAGCTGAAAATATGAAAATAATAGCTCATATAAATGTGAAAGTAGCGTTAAAAGAGTAACTTGTCTGTCTGGGTCACGTGACCCTAACGTAAAATCAAAAAATCAAAATCAAAATATTTATTTCTAAATAGGTTAACAAAGTTAACACTTTTAGAACGTCTACATAAGGCCTACCACCGGTTCGGGAACTAACCCGGCGAGAAAACCGGCGTAAGAAACTCTGCGGGTAAGACGCAGAGAGCTCATCAGAGAAGGCTGCTGGCGCGGCGCAGGAGAGGAAGATACTACTCTTTTCCTTACAAAACTATACTGATTTTTACTTGAATGTCATAAAAACTATTCGCATGATGGATAGCTGGATGAAAAATAAATAAAAATTCGCTTCTAGCCATTATTTCTACTGGGACGAACACTAGGGATGAAATACTCTTTTAAATGACCTTTAGCACAAAACAATTAAAATGTTTAAAAGTAACTAATATTATGATTCTCGTCTAAACGGGATCAAGAAAATGATGAATTATTCAAGCTACTAGGTTTGTTCCAATTAAAAGGGAAAAAAATATAAAGTATGTTATAAAATGGTAGTTAATGGAATAAGCTGCGTACTGACCAAGCGAGCCGCCTCGCCGCGGCAGCCTCGCGCGCAGTTGCTCGGTCGGTAAGTAGCGAGCGCGCGGCAAACGTCCGAGGCGCCTTTGAGCATCGACAAAAACCCGACAACTTTTGGCTCGGCCGCGGCACGCTCGGGCGAGGCAGCGAGGCGGCTCGCTTGGTTAGTACGCGGCTGACAGTTAGCAGTAGTAAGTTAGTTGTTCAAACGCGCGTTAGAAATATCAATAACGATCTATCAACGTAAAAAGCTAAGAAAACACCCGTAGTTTATACAAGTTTCCTTATCCTGTATTAAATAGTTTTTCTGTGTCTCCAGTGTGTATTTTGGACACACAAACACACAAAGTAAGTACTATCATTTGATGGATCGTTACATAGCAAACTTCTAGAAAAGTTTGTCTATGGTTAAAGTTATAACAGTCCTTCGTATAATGTTTTCACTTACACATTACTCTTCTGAGATAATTTTTGTTATAAGTATTTTTGTAGAAAAATCCTATTATAATCATATTATAATTTACTACATGAAGTCAACAACTTCGTTGCGCCAAAAATCGTTTATCACGCGGGAACCGTCCATTTTTTCGGGATAAAAAGTATCCTATTATCTTTCCTGGTACTCAAAGTATCTCCATTCCAAATTTTATCAAAATAGGTTCAGCGGTTTAAGCATGAAGAGGTAACACATAAATAGACAGATACACTTATCGCATTTAAATCTATCACTTATCGCATTTAAAAACAGACAGAGACACTTATCGCATTTAAATCTATCACTTATCGCATTTAAAAACAGACAGAGACACTTATCGCATTTAAAACTTATCCAAAAAATGCTGATGTCAACAATAGAAGTGCTACACCAGGATACAAATATAAACTATACATGCCACAGTGCCACATGGATGTATATAGGAAAAATGTGTACATTAACGCCATTAATATTTTCAATAAATTACCAGATAATTTTAAATAATTAAATGCAAGTAACTTTAAAAGACAAATTACTAAATGGCTACTAAACAATTGTTTTACACATTGACATTTAAAGAATAATAATGCAATGTACAATGTATAATATAATATTGTAATAAAATTAATTAAAATCTCTTATGACATACCTAAATGATAACAAAAAAAAAACTGACTAAATATTTTCTATGTAATCTAATTATTATTATTGTATACTTATTTTATTTAATATGTATTTATCAGAGGCATGCAGAGGTTTTTGACATGGGGTAAGCAGCGGTATTGGTTTAGTAGTTTTGGCGTGAAAGCAAAACAGACAGACAAACGGACAAAAAGAGATATTTTCGCATAAATTGTAATATTAGTGTGGATATAAATTAAAAACTATGTTTTCTAAACTATTATAATATATGAGTACGTTCTGTTATGAAGAAACAAAAAAACGCCATCTGTTGTCACGTGTTGGAACTACAATGAAAGTTTATTTGCGTTCACATGTGTGCTAAGCCAAAATAAATAAAAACGCCATAGATGGCGTATGGCGTAATATAGATTGTTATATATTAGAAATGCAATGTGAATTCATTTTCATCGATATTTCCATGGAAATTAGATACATAGTATATTTTTGTCTTATAAAAATGTAGCCTATGTCCTTTCTCAGGCTCTAGACTAACTGTGTACAAAATTTTATTACAATCGGTTCATTAGTTTTGGCGTGAAAGCGAGACAGACAGACAGAGATAATTTCGCATTTAATATAAAGTATATAATATTATAAAATGATAAAATAAATAAGTACATGAATATGAATAACATGAAACTTTCGAGTTACTTACATTTCATTTTTGTTGCTGGTTTAATTGTTGTAACTCAGGTACACGTACCTACCTTTCGACACAAATCACAATTAGAATCTTTTCACTGAATGACAATTGTGAAAACTTGTTTTTTTTAATTTTTAATAAACACACATTTTCAACACAAACCTCACAGTCAAATAACATTTTTAAGAAATCAAAAAACGCACTTAATATAGAAATTAGAAACTTAGTAATAACTAATATCTAATAAACTGTTAAATGTACAAACTTTTAAATGTTAAAATAATAAAAATCTTCTAAGAAAACTATAAATATACTGGCGCAAACAAAAATAATATGTTACAGTGCTCATCACATGAAAAAATGGCCTCCCAAAATACAAAACACTTCTGTAATGTAAACAAATATAAACCGTACTAAACAAAAATGCATTATGTGCATATGTGATTAATTAGATTTCCGTCTATTATTTTTACTCGGATTATAGGCAACGAACATATCCGATTACTTCCGAACGCGCCATTACGCCGGCGCTCGGCTAAGCTCGGAAACCCTGCCGCAGGACCTGGCCAAGTAAATCGCACACGCACACACGTTTGCGAACAGTGTACGAATACGAAAATCTTAACTCACACATATAGGCGGGGTCTGCGAGACATCGAGTGCCTGTAACCACAGATATGTAGTATAATATTGGTGCGTACCTTCGCGCGGCGCGCCTAGTTACCACTTACCGACTTATGTTTATGTAGTTTTGCAAATCAATTGGTGCTATTTTATAAATGTAGGCGTTAATGTGTATTCATATTTTTACTATTAATAAATTTTTACTATTAAAAATAAGTCATCTAAAACGTACGAAAGTTAAATTAAAATATGTGTATAGCAAGTATTTATCATTAGGTAAGCAGTGCTTTTATGCCTTTATGGTACGCACGTCCATGATTTATTCAATTGACAAATTATGTATTTTAAATTCCTTGTAAAATAATGATGTACTTATTAATTTTACTTATATAAATTTAATTTAATTGCACGCCATTGTTATGGCAGAATGTTAGAACTATAATTAGTTAATTATAAGACCTGTTTATGTACAACATTCTAGCAATAAAGACATTTGAATTTGAATTTATAATATTCGCAAAAATTCACAAGTGCAATCATGCACAATGTCTGAGTCCTGGGCACTGACCTCCATTATACCAGGACTAATGATACCCAGATGTATTTTGTGCCTATTTGAAGCGGAATCAGCTCCCCCAATATTCGGGAAGAGAACTAAATCTGACGTAACTTGCAAATGGCCGCTCAATCGCTATTGGTTGTAGAAACCACAGATAATAGTATACCTCCGTGGTAGAAACTAGTATTAGTTCCGAGTACACCCACTACTGGTATCAGCGCCAATATGGCGATTTTCAAACATCATTTTTACGTCAAATTTATTTCCTATCCCTAACAGTGGGGGAGCTGATTCCGCTTCAAATAGGCACAAAAAATAGCTGTCATTTCAAAGGGTATCATTAGTCCAGCATACTTGTATAATGGAGGTCAGTGGTCCTGGGGCTTGGCAAATTCAAATCATTTATTTCAGACAAAGTCCATATAATATTATAAATTGAAAATTTATAATATTATGGACTTTGTCAAAGCCTTGTAGAGTCCGCTCGCCTAACTCCGCGAGCGATGCAGAAATCATTTTTAGTAATAACTCATAACAATTTTTAGTAATAGTAATAACTATTAACTAATAAATAATCAGATACCTTTTTCCTTTTTTTTTGGGGGTCCGTCAAAAATGTCACTCACTCACTCACTCACTTAGGGTCAATTCAGACCGCAACGCCACGCGTAGATATGCATTTCTAAATTCGTATGGATTTGACATATTTGCGAGACGTCTCACGCTCACGAAATCTGTCGATTCAGTACAAATTTAGAAATGCATCTACGCGTCGCGTTGCAGTCTGAATTGACCCTTAAAGGGCCAACCCCTTTAAGGGCCTTTCCGCCTACAAAAAAAATTGAGACCACGGCGCTAGCTTGTCTCACGTAAATGTTTGCAAATCACGTTACACTGGCCCCAGCTGTAGCCTGTACCAGGTTTAGATAATACGGCCGCAAAAAAACCCTTTATTTTATTTATTTTTTTTATTTTTACAATTTATGTACACACAAAATGAAGTTAACAAACAAGCTTAAAACTAAAAATATTATGTATTGTACAAAGGTACATCTTATTCCAAAAATGGAATATCTTCCAGAAGACCTGAGTGAAAATAGGAATGCGTGATTATAAAACATGCAAAAATTAGTGTGCACGCGTTAATTAATATTAAAGATAAACTTAGTACCTACAGCTATGTAGTAATATAGTAAAGTATAATAAGTAGTAAGTAAAGTATATACATATACAATATATAATAATATGATATATAATAATATGATACACATATATATACATACGTATATATAATACCTATATATTGAATATAATAAATATTTATAATATACTTACAATAAAAATAACTTATAGATGAACTTAACATGGAATAACAGTAGTATTATAATTTATAGTATATTTTGCGTGTTCTGTCGCAGATAATGTAACCTGACTCTCTTTTTAAATAGTGCCAAAGTATTACTTTCACGAATGTCTGGTGGTAGGGAGTTCCAAAGCCTAGCGGAGTGAACTGTGAAAGAATAGGAAAAGAAGTCGGTATGGTGAGAAGGAATCTGGAGAAGAGTACGTCTAAAAGTTCTACAAGACTCGTCCTGGAGATGAGGAAAAGAAAAAAGGTCGTGCAGATAGGAGGGGGAAGATGGACAGAAAAGTACTTTGAACAGCAGACTAAGAGTCCTATAGTTTCGACGCTGGCGAATAGGAAGCCACTGTAATTTATTGCGATAGTCCGAGATGTGATCAAATTTCTTTAGCCCAAATATAAACCGAATGCAGAGGTTTTGTAAGCGTTCTAATTTATTTAAATTTTCCTCGGTAGCATCAGGATAACAGACGTCGGCGTAGTCAATAATAGGCATTACAATGCTCTGCATGAGTGTAATTTTGGTAGAGATGGGTAAAAAGTTTTGCAGAGCTTTAAGAGGATGAATAGCACGGTTGACCTTTCGACTGATGTTGTTAATGTTGACATTCCAGGATAGCGTTGAATCCACTGTAACACCCAAGTATTTAGCGGACTCGGAGAAAGGAATGCGTACACCATTTAGTGTGATAGGTGGTAGTGATTGTATGTCAAGATTCGCACGCATTCGTCTACTACCTATGATGAGCGCCTTAGATTTCTCGGGATTAACAAGGATACCAAATGATTTCGCCCACTCTCTTATTTGACATAAGTTATTATTAATAAAAGTTACTGCAGACATCGCGTCAGCCAAAGAAAAATGTTGATAAATTTGCAGGTCATCTGCATAAAGATGGTATTTAGATGTAATTACTTTAGTTATTTCATTAATAAAAATGGAGAAAAGGAGAGGGGACAGCACTCCTCCTTGTGGCACGCCAGCTAGAAGATTGCACCAATTTGAAAATGTAACATTTGTTTGTATACGCTGCGATCGGCCACGAAGGTAGGAATCAAACCAGGCTAATGCCGCAGCAGATAAATTAAGAGATTCTAGGATAGCAAGAAGGATATCAAAATCAATAGAATTAAAAGCATTGCTGAAATCAAGCAGGATGAGGATAGTCAGGGATTTGTTCTCCATGGCGAAACGTATGTCGTCAGTAACTTTTATTAGTGCTGAACATGTGCTGTGTCCTGGACGAAAACCTGATTGTAAAGGACTTATTAATTTATTTTTGTTCAGAAATGCGGATAATTGCTTATGAACAATGTGCTCCAAAACTTTAGAAAGGAAGGGTAAAATTGAAATTGGGCGAAAAGAGGATAAGGATGTAGGATTTGAGATCTTAGGCAAGGGAATAATGTTGGCCTGCTTCCATGCAGAGGGAAAAGAATTTGAGGATAAGGAGAAGTTTAATATGTGTGTAAGGATTGGTAATATAGAGGGAAGTATCATTTTTATCATTTTAGAGCACAACTTATCGCAACCAACAGCTTGAGATGAAATTGCCATGACTGCAGCTTTTACGTCAGATTCAGAAGCACTGGAAAAAGAGAAAGACGGGGCTGTTTTTGGTAGTTTAGATATTTGTTTCAAGGTGTTATCTTTGACAGTCGGACACAGAGAAACAGGTGGCTTAGAGAAAAAGTTATTGAGTGAGTCCAGGTCTAGGTCATTAGGTAAAGTAGCGGAAACTTTCCCTATACCGACTGACCTAAGAAACTTCCAAGCGTCAGCACATGTACGGTTTTCAAGGCGTGAATAAAAGTAACGACGCTTCGCCGCACGACACAAACTGTTGCACTGATTTCGCAAGGTTTTGTAGTTTGTAATATTCGCATCATTAGGCTGGCGCTTACATTTCCTTTTAGCCTTATCTCTAGCAGCCATTGCCTCCTTGATGGAATCTGAAATCCAGGGAGCAGGGTCGTGTTTTATTTTTACAATTTTTAGTGGAGCGTGTCGGTCATACAGTTCTAAAATAATTTTATTAAATGAATAAATTTTTTCGTCAATAGTTTGACTGCTTATCACCGACGACCAGTTTAAATTTAGAGCATCTCGCTGTAATACTTCCTGATCGATACATCTAAAACTACGCAGCAACATAGATTGAGGTTTTCTTTTTGGGGAGCGGATTTTGTACGAAAGGTAAATAAGATCATGGTACGAGAAAGGGGCAGTAAGTTGACCGTGAGTAGAAATGTTATTGGGCGAGGAAACAACCATGAGGTCTAACTGGGAAGGGATGGAATTTGGAAAATGATGGGTAGTGCTAGTTGGAAGTAAGTGAAGATTATGAGAGGATAAAAGTGACTGAAGCTTAAATGCACGCGAATTATTTTTGACTAAACATGTATTAAAATCACCCATCATTATAAAGTGATTGTATGTTAAGCGATGATCGTGCAAAAATTTATCAAGGCAATCAAAATAGTCAATATTCATATTTGGGCTATACAAAACGACAAGAAGGATTTTATTATGGTGCGATATAATTTCTAAGGCAAGATATTCGGCTGAGTCAGAGTAGTGACAAGGAGACATGTCAATAATTTTATATTGAAAATCAGCACGAAGATACACAGCAACTCCACCACCGCCTTTGCCAATTCTATCGTTACGCACAAGAACGAAGCCTGGAATAGAAAACTGAGCAGATTTAAGAGAAGGTTTTAGGAAAGATTCCGAAATAAGAATAGCATCAATAAACGATGCACTAAAAGATGCCATGATGTCAGTGTAGTGACTGGGAACACTTTGTGCATTTATATGTACCACATTGAGATTGGATCTTTGGTTGTGAAATACTGATGAAAGTTCGTCATGCAGTGTACGAGGCGTAGAACATGTGCTGTGAGCACTTTTGAAACTACAAGAAGAAGAACACGATTCAAAACTACAATCTAAATCATTTAGATCATCACTACTGTCCATTATTAAATAAACAAAAGTTAAATAATATAAAATTATATAAAAATAATAATAATATAATCTATAAAAGTATATAATATTAAATACCTAATGTTATAATATATCTATGTATTCACTAATCAACTAATAAAATGTTTATAATGAATAAAATATAAAAATTTGATACCTATTAAGTTTAGAAGTTTTTTTTTTTTTAGAACTTACAACTCATACAATATTATTTACACTAAATACTAAAATAGTTTAACTTAGCATTAACAATAATACTTATACAATAAATCAGATGAGGCATTCAAGTGGTAATCAAAGAGAATATAATCACTACGTAGGTAATGTTTAAATCGTTATTGCTACTAGGTACATGATATAATGACAGCAGAAACCACAAAGAGAAATTAGAAAACAGTCCAAATAATAAACCAATTATTAGTACAAACAGAAAAACTATTGTGACAATTTGACCACAATCCTAAGTCACACACCAGTAAGAAAAAAAAAATATAAAAAAGAGTGATATGTCAGTTGTCACTTGTCAACCATCTGTCAAATGTCATCTCTAACTTAATAATGTAAAAAGTGATATCGCAATTTTGAATTTGAGTTTACAATTTGTAATTTTGCTATTACCTACATGCTACATGATAAAATATCTTAGAAAAGGATGGTTAATAAAATCGTAAAATAATTACTATAACCACTAGACGCCTCACACCAAAACAAAGATGACAAAAGCAAAAACCCTGCTGGAAGTTAATGTCGCCTTCTAGTTGGTCTCGTAGTCTTGCTTGATTTTGGATCAGATACCTGAGCTTCGGATTCAGTAGCTTTATCGGGGAATTGCCGTAGAATTTCCTCTAAAGCTGCCATGGTTTCTATTTTACGCCGGGACTTGTCAGGAAGAATTAAGACAATTTTACCATCAGCTGACCAGCAGTTTTTAATGCCGTAATGTTTTCGTGCCGCAGTGAAGATACGATGCCTAACTTTTGTCAAAAATTCCGAAACTATTATTCAAATCAGATCAGAAACGTGATTCATATTTCGTCAATACTGAAAAACATTGTTCTCCAATATTCTGTTTCAAAATACGACAATACGTTGTGGAAAATAGCTTTTAAAGATACAAGAAACGAATTTTGCTATTTTGTTATATATTGTGGTAGTAAAAAGTGCAAATAATATATTTCTATATTTCGCTGGAAATGGCACAGCTTTTATGACGTCACACGAGCTGAAAGCTCCACTCCTGTTGTCTTTGATTTTATTTCATGTACGAAATTGTGTTACTAGTTTTGGTTTTAACAAGAAAGGAGTAAAATTTTTACATTTTATATTGATAAAAACAACACATTTTAGTTGTTATAGAAATGTTTATATCACAACTTAAATAAATTCATGTATCGATTTATATTTTAATGTATTTCCCTTTACTTTTAATTTTTAAATATTTAATGGCTGGAAGCAATTTACTCGTAGTTCAATATGTATTTCTTAGATGTCTGTCTGTCACCTCTTCACAATCCGCTAAATATATTTTGAGTCCCCCAATGAAAATAGGATATTTTCCGTTGTGACAAAACGTATGATACCAGTGCGACAATTGACAAATCGTTGCAACGAAGTTGCAGGTAATCTATTTAGTTTTAGTACATGGGCGCCGGCAGAAATAATTTCCAAGGGGTGCAGATTTTAGTTTTCTTTCTTTTCTTTTTACTTTTTACGAAAAACAGTGACTGTCTATTTAATTCAACAGGCTACAATATTTTAGTGCCTAAACATTACGAACTATTTTTGTACGGCATGGTAAATAGGGTTGTACTTTGTAGACGGCTTTTTATTTCAAAAATTCCTGTTGATCCCGAGATTCCCAAGGGGTGCAAGCGCACCACCTGTCACGGCGCCCATGTTTTAGTAATATCAAAAATATAATCATGTTGTACTTACTATCTGAGAAATTATTTCATTGGGAGATGGCAGATTAGATAGATCTAAGAGCTCTTACATACGAACGGCACTTTGACAACAGTAAAAAAAATCAGTGAAAAAATCCAATGACTGCCGTCGACGCGTGCCGTCGACTGCCGTCGATAAGTGCCGTTGACAAGTGCCGTTCGTCTGTAAGAAGCCTTATTTGGTTTCGTTATGTCAAGCCCAGTCAAATAATCACTACTATTTACCCGCCCAAATGACGTAGACCGTCCGCCATCATATAAAGTAGATGCTCGTCTTCGATAAAGAACACTATTGAGTGTATTCCAAAGGGTGCCTGTAGTCGCTGAAGGGTCCTGAGAAGTTATCCGAAGATAGGAATCTGATGACTCAGCAGCCTGAGGAATTATTGTCGCAGGAATAGCTGCTACATAGTAAGAAGGGTCAGAGTCTGTAGCCAAGACGTTTCCTTTATCGCTTCTTTATAGAATCGCCGATCAAAATGTATGGAATTGACATTAGACGAGTCAAACGTCTACTTAATATTAACGAACGTTTGTGTCAATTCCATACATTTTGATCGGTGATCTATAAAGAAGCGACTAAGAAAAGGTCTTGGCTAAAGGGTCAGATACGAGACGTCAATATCTATCGTCGAATGCAAGCCCTTTTATTGCGAAGTGTTGATTGTAGATAGTGGAAAGTCAGTAATAAATTGATAGACCCAGCCGATCAGGCTAAATATTAACCAATAGCTACATCAGCTGTATACATGATTTTGCACAATATCTACACTAAATTTTATCAGAATGAGTTCAGTGGTTTAAGCATAAACAAGTAAACAGACAGGTAGACATCACTATATTATAATAGACACATTTTCGCATTTGTTCATTGTTGGCCTATTTGTTAATTTTTATCGGACAGGCTCTGACTTTAATCGACGTGGGATTTTTATGAAATTTGGCACACAAATACGTGTTACGTGCCCTCGGTGCCGCGTTGGTGCCTCGACGGAACTCATATTACATAATTACTTACAAGACGAAATTTTAAAGTATCCATTATAATCCTGATGCTGATCACAAAATTATGTCATCACTAATTTCATTAGGGATTACCCAATTAGGCTTCTCTCATCTGGCGACGAATTAGCAATACGGAAATGTAATATACAGATGCTTTGTATTCATAACTTTGAAGTACGAATGAAATATGTAATACAATAGCTTTGTCCACACTGTGCCTTTTTTGTTCATCAAGGGCATACGTCATAGCGCAGTCAACAGCGCACGTGAGGCATGCCCGCGACACATACGCTCTAACCGTATCCAAAACATTCGCTTAGGCCTTAGTTAAATTTTTTTGGAACTTCTTATGAGATATGACCAAATAATCCGCACATATTCCACCCAGTAAAACAGTAGTTACAAAGCTGACAGACACTGCAACTGAACAAAAATGACAATGTTGGCGTTGCGTTCGTTAACGCATTCAATTATTGAAAGCGCCAAACGAAAGTTATAGCTGATACAAAGTTATAAAAATATTTGTGATAACTTTAAAAATCCTCGTAAAATCTGGCAAATTATGTGCATGTGCAATGTGCATATTATGCAGGTGTGCAAGTGGAAATATAATTAATAATAATTATTATGTGCATGTGCAATGTGCATATTATGCAGGTGTGCAAGTGGAAATAAAATTAATAATAATTATTATGTTTGTGTAACCTTGATTCTTAAAAAATAAAACTAAGTATGTAATTGTTAACTTAAAATGTTATGACGCAATGTAAGAGTAGTCATAAAATAATATTAAATACTAAAATAGTTAAAGAATAGGTAGTATGTAAACAGAACGTCTCTCCCAAACCGATAAACCTTTTAGGTTTTTGAATGGGAAACTATGTAATGTTTTTCTTGTATATTGTAATGCTTTGAATAAAGGAATAAAAAAAAAGATAGATACTTGAAGAAGATGAAAGTCAATTCAGACCGCAACGCGTAGATCATCCGTAGATGCATTCCTAAATTTGTACTGAATTGACAGATTTGCATGCCGTCTCACACAATTGAAGTCTGTCAAAACCATATATTTTGATATTATAGATGAATTGCATCTACGCCTTGCGTTGCGGTCTGATTAGACCCTTAGGGTGCTGCTGAAGTGGCTTTCCAGTTTCCACCAAAAGTCTTTGGGTTTTTTAGCGCTGTACTTAAACTATTTAACGATTCTTTACAGCCTTACAGATATAGAACTACGTAGAAGTTTTCACAAAGTTAGCGACCGCTGTTGTTCCTTAAAAGCTAAATACTTGGCTAAAATAAGCACGCGCTGTATACAATGTTTGAAATGGAATAACTTTTTAATCCACTATTTCTAACTAAAACGTTGGATTCCTTAGGTCACGTTAATTGAAGTTATGACACCGTAATTTTAGATTTTATCGATAGACAAATTTGAAATTACACTATCCATATCCATACCAATATTATAAAATATGCGAAAGTGTGTCTGTCTGTCTGTCTGTTCACGCCCAAACCGCTGAACCGATTTTGCTGAAATTTTGCATGGAGATACTTTGAGTCCCGGGAAAGGGCATAGGATACTTTTGTTCCGAAAAAAAATCCGTTTCCTGCGCGATAAACTAATTTTGGCGCAATGGAGTTACGGGCATCATCTAGTGTTCAATATCATAATTATTATTACATTCATCATATATGCGAACCCGACAGACGTTGTCCTGCATTATATTTTTGTAAATCTAAACCATCTAGGGCGCCACTAAAATTAATAAATAAAAATATCACATAAATCGATCCTGCCGTTTAAGAGAAGTGTGTTCAGTGAATAGTGACATACACACGTACAGTATAAAAATATACGTGTCACGTTATTTGCCCGCGATGGACTCCTGAATTACTGAACCGATTTAAAATTGGTACACCGTGTGCCTTCGATCAAATAATATTTTTTTTATATCTTTATTCATAAAAATGTTTACAATGGTAAAGTTGCATGCGGTAATAATTATTGTGTGCAATTTGATTCAAATCGAAAGATAAGATAGCATACATCTTAATTTTGGTCACAAAATACACAAGTGATACGAAGTTTACCGGGTAAATAATAAATATGAATGGTCAATTACTTCAGAAACTAAATATTCGCATCACCTGCGATATACCACCTGCACCACGACGATAGCGAAACGGCGAAGCCATACATTTACTCATAATATTAATAATATTATGTACTCGTAGAATTTGTTGAAGTTAGGGTCGGTAGAGTTAGGTCGTGTAGATTCAGAAGCTTGGCTCTACATGAGATCTCATATCTTTTTCACAGGGCAAAAAATGTTGCCAGGACGACCTCTTGGCAACATTTTACATTTTTTCGTGGGATATTATTATTTAAACATTGAATTTTGCAAAAACTTCCACCAATCAACAATTTTACATTGCTCCTTTCGAACGATTCTCGTGAATCGTTTCGTCAATTTCTCGCTTAGCGTATCTTAAATATTTATTATGTATGATATTTGTAACTTAAATTACTAACTTTTTACCCATCACAAGAAAAATATTTAAAAGCAATTGTATTAAGTCTGGAACAAACCTAATTTTCCATTGAGTCTCGGCTCTGTAACAATAAAAGTTTGAAGAAATGTTATAACAGCAGTCGCTTAACCTTTTCTGATTTAAATGAGAAAAAACAATCGCAGGCTCGACTATTCGGGTCGAAACAGACAGAAACGGAACGCAACGCATTTTTTCGAACTTAAAATTAATAAATTCGCTGTATAATAAAATATTCGTTTCAAGAGCAAAATTACATTACGTATTGTAGTGTGGCTTGATATTACAACTTTTCTAAAGAAATGTTCTTGTGTACTTGTGTTGTCTTAAAACTGTAGTCTTGTGTTGTGTTGCGGTGTGAGGAGACCCTTATGTTCTAAATGGAAATCCAATGCTAATATTTTGCTGTTTTATGTCGTTTTCATTACACAGCTAGTATAATGAAAACGACATAAAACAGCTCGGATATAAAAAAAGTCGTCAGAATATAGTTATCTTAGAAAAAGACACCTGTATCAAATACTTATCATCATTATAATAATATTATCATAGATAAACTTTTAAATTCCTTTGACTTCGCCATTAAAGTGTAATAAAAACTACTGAACATAATATTATATTTTTACTTAGCTTTTAAGTTTTACTACGAGTACTATTCAATAAATTTTTAGCAGAATAGGTCTTGACATAGGTGTTACATAATATAATAGGCATTGCATCCGGAATCCTACAGATTTTTATTTCTATTTTCGTCCTAGTGGATGAAGTGGATAAACTTAACAATTTGAAAACTGTCATTTTTTGCATAAACATTAAACACAGACTTTAGGGCCGGGAAAAATATTTAAAATAAAAAAAATATGAATTTAATGTATAGCCAGATATGTTATACTAGCCAGATGATGAAGTAGGTAAGTTACAAGGTTTATTCAAATTATAAGGGGAAAAAAGTAATTGCCCTTATTATATTAAATGTTAGTTACTTCCCGTTACGTAATCAATTAATAACAAATATATCTCGACTAAAAACATTTTTACCAAGCATGCCGTAAACAACGCATACCCTACTTAACGCTGTAGATTGAATATTTCGCCCCTCCCTCATTACTATTCGCGGCACGTCTGGTGACAGTATTTGAACTGTGGACCCCGGAAATATTACTAATTCCGCCTAATGCAATAAGTATCTTCGTTAAAAAAATGTTTATTGGCTCCGGTATTAAAATAAAAAAAATAAACAAAAATACGTGTGACTGCCGCGGTAAAGCTATTGCATAGCATTTTCATCAAATTATTGCAATAATTATAATTCGCATACACACACAAACACCGTTACGATAGACGATGCACGGCAACGCCGCACCGACCGGCACAGCGCGAGCGGTGCGGCAACACAACGATGTTAGGTTTATTTTCGTTACGGAATTTCTTGATTCGGTCTTCGCGCTCAAAGCCCGCGATAGAAGCTATGCAATAGCTTAAAATAATTTATTAAAATGTGTTGAACGTTATCGTTAAAGGGTGAATTTCAACATGTCCATATTTTTTTTCATTTCGGTGAACTTTTTTGTTTCTATGTTTTTTTGAGTTTTTACCGAAGTTTCCTCTCAATTTTAATGTTTTATGACTACTAAACTAATGACATAAAAATTAAATAAACAAACGTAGCACACACGTTTAAATTTAAGCTGTCACCGAGATGAAAAAGTCAGTCACCGAGATGAAAACAAAATTCACCGAAATGTAAATTCACCGAAATAGTATACAGCGTGATTGTAAAACAAGCGAAATAATGTATTTTTATTAAAAATTTTGACACTTAGGGTTCCACTTTTGCAATTTTCGAAATTATCTCTAATATTTTTCAGAATAAAACATAGCCTATATCCATCACAAAAAATCCATCACGAAATCAGCTATTGCACATCTCTTATCGCGGTTTTGCCTCCCGTACGCTACGCTCACATAAATTTTATCATAGAGCGATGGTTACTCATTTTGTATGGGCGAAATAATCTCTATTTACGTAATAAGTTACATCTACGGTAAATGCCTGGGCATGGTTATTTAAACAACAATGAGATAGAACCACAGACATAGATCAAGATAGATAACGCATGTCGCTCCATTTGTATGAAAACGAGCGTGTCACTTTTTTCCTACAACTGTGACATACCGATGATAAGAAACGTGTCCATTATCAAGGCCAACGTTTCTATTTGAATTTCTACAGCTCAATACGGCCATTTTAGGCATTGAGGCATTTTTAAAATTCCGATTTACGTCCGATTCCGATAGCAGACTAAAGAACAGACTTTCGAAAGACGAGCATTGCTCGTCGTTTGGGAACGCGATATGGCACGCGAAGTACATACACATGCGGTATCTATCTTGATCTATGTCTGTGAATAGAAAAATGTATTTTTATTAAAGAAAATCATGCTACAAACGATTTTAATTACAAATAACAAAATATATTAAGAATGGGAAATAATTGACACATTTGCTTTGAATAAAAATTACCACGCGCCAACTTCACTCGGCAAAGGATAAATGCTGTTACTATTTTGAAAAGGTATCTTCTAGTGCTTAGTTAAAATTTTTCGTTATAAAAATATACTTAAGCTAAACAGTTAAAGTAAAAATTGATTAACTATTATTCTAACATTATTATAACCAAAAACTACTTTTTGATAAGATTCATTAAATTCTAATATTAAATAATCATATTATATTATCTCGTACTGTTTTTGCTAATTCACTAATCAACAAAAGTCAATATTTTAGGTAATCCTAATAAACTACATGAGGTCAAAATATCAGTCTCTGAGTTTCTTATTCATAAAATGAAAGGTAAATATTGTGTCCTTATAAATATTTAAGGTTAAAAAAAAAAATACAAATATTGACTGAAACGACGTTAGACGAATGTTAGGTGTTTTTCGTTACGGAATTTCTTGATAAACGCGATCAAAGCTATACAATAGCTCAAAAAAATGAAACATTAAGAAGCACCATATTTCTTTTTTATTCATTAACATTTTTTTACGATTTCGCAGATTATTATTCATTCTGTATAAAACAACTTTAAAAATCACCGAAATGATAAAAGCATTCACCGATATGAAAACTATTGTCACGGAAGGTCACCGAAAGTCACCGAGTCACCATTTCCGTGATTTTTCTTCATATCGGTGATTTTTTTTCATTTCGGTGACCAAATAGGTCACCGAATTCACCGAAACGGAATCACCGAAATGCAAATTTGCGACAAATCGTTGAATATTTTGACACCTATAATAATTATACCGATATCTATACTACATACTGATACATATTATTAAAAGTGTTTGTAAGAAAATAAGTTAATACTTCTAGCTGGTTCAATTAACATGATAAATTGAATCACGGAAATGTATAGAAAAGTGTCGGGTATCACCGAGACGATATAGTTACGTTTTTAGCGGGGGAACACGCAGCGACGCAGCAAACCACCTCTCGCTCCGAAGGCACAAGCATGACTGGCGCTTGAGTTCGAGAAGTGGCATTACGTTCAAAAATACTTCTGGTCTCGACAATTCATGTTTCTTTTTTATTCACCGAATCAAGACAAAATGTTGGGACAGTTTTATTTCTCCTGCTATTTTGAAAGTATAACGATTGAGATTATGAAATTTGTATTGATTATACCTCCATTCTTTAAGAATCCAATAAAAGAATCCGTTTGTTTGTACCACTAATATTTTTTCCTCGGCTGACGAAATTAGGACTAAAACGGTCGTTCAGTTCACACAAACTATGAGATGAAATTTTATTTAACCCTAAAATCCATTTCACATCCCCAATTTCACAGTAGCCGCGAAAAAAAAGCGGTTGGGAAATTCACCCTAAAAGCATTTTTCGATAATTACTTTTCGCAGCATTAAACTTAATTTTATTACCAATATAACAATCATTCGTAGTTAATAAAAAAATTCGGTATACGATTGCTACGAGCCTCGTTTATGAGACATAAAAACGAAAACTTTATTAGTAAGCCTCTTTATTATGTTTTCCTTTTTATACGTACTTACTTTTATTCCTTTTGTTAAAGTAATTTTGTTTCAAATATTTTTTAGGTTTTGTTACTTTTATTTTACAATGCTCTTTTAATGGACAACTTAGATGGTATTCAAGCTCATTAGAAGCTTTTTTAAAATGAATTTTTGATTGATTGATTCTTGATTGATGCGAATGCTTATAAATTGTGAATACTTTTTTGTGTTGGGGGGGTACGCTTGCCCCTCAAAGGAAAACTTCCGATCGAGCGAGATGGCATGACGTCATTTCAGTCGTTATATAATATAGAACGGCAAAATATAATTATACGGATACAATTATACGGTACAATAATATTATATTCCGTTTTCAGACCTATTGATTTGTGCTATAACGTAGCAATTTTTGTGTAAGTATATATGTAAATGTGTTATCATTGGTCAGTAAAGGTTTGGTTACTATTAAAATATACAAAAAACTGCCTTAAAGATTATTACCACGCAGAAAAACGACGCAAGCCCTCACAAAGCTCGGCTTTAAGCTAGTATTTAAGTGAAAAATACCAATTTTGCCATCATCAGTGTGAACAATAGGGAAAATCACTATTTTTGCTCTAGTGACTGCAGTCTTGAGGGGAATTTAACACAGCTATAACTGTACAAAGACTGGTAGTAAACATTAGACAGACACGTCCCGGGACCGGGATGTCCCGCGGGGCGCGATCTTTGTCCGACACTATTGAAATATGAGAGAACATGATGGAATTAAACTCGATACAATGTGTTAGAATAATGGTCCCTCTATGTGAAAGCATTACATACTTACATGCCTATATACAGGGTGTAACAAAACTAAGTGATAACACTTAAGGGTGTGTATGTGTCCCCTGAGTAGAGTTCACTGTGAAAGTAGCAGTGAACTGTAACAAAAATGTTTGGAACAATAAACTTTAAATCTTTGCAACATTAGATTTCGGTCAAGGGCGTAACATTTGCACTCCCTGCAGTGGAAACAAATGCGGCAGAAACGGAATGAGGCAGAAACGGGACAGAGGCAGAAACGGGACAGAGGCAGAAACGGGGACAGGAAGAGCGCTCCGCGCTCGCGCCTTCCGTCGACGCAAAATAAACGTGAATTTACATCTATAAATTCAAGATTTTCACGAGAAATACTAATTAGATTTTAAAATTAATGAAGCGAAAAGTTTTAAAAGTGTAAGTGTTGAATACTTTAAAAAATTCAAAGTTTTACAGACAAAAAGAGAATACTTAGCAGAGTAGCGACCTCAGTCCATGGGCGCCGGCAGAAATAATTTCCAAGGGGTGCAGATTTTAGTTTTCTTTCTTTTCTTTTTACTTTTTACGAACAACAGTGACTGTCTATTTACGTCAACAGAATACATTTAGTGCCAAAACATTACGAACTATCTTTGTACGGTATGGTAATAGGGTTACAAAATGCTTTTTATTTCAATAATTCCCGTTGATCCCGAGATTCCCAAGGGGTGCAAGTGCACCCCCTGGCACTCCCCTGCCGGCGCCCATGCCTCAGTCCACAACTAGAGATAAACAGCTACGATAACATGGTGCGCCCCTCCAAAATTCAAAACGTTTGAAGTGCGTTGTCTTGCGCGGTCGCCTAGTTATGATTAGTTGACCAACAAATCTTGCCAGTAATAAGTAATAAGTGACATAAGTGAAATATCACGAGTACTGGTTGATTGGTTGATTGGTACAACTACATACAAACTCTTTCATAAGGATATTGTGACTACCTAAACACATTGAAACAGTAATTTGGAGGGGCGCGCCATGTTATCGTAGTTTATCTCTAGGTTCGGTCATTCTACCGTCAATTTTACATTTCAGATATTATATTTTCTAAGATAGTAGATTTTTTTAGTTACTATATTAAGTACACGCTTAAAATCCTTTAAAATTTCAAATACCCATTTTCGGTATGAAAACGGGTTCCTTTTCATTACGAAAATGATAATTGCGAAATCTGGTGTTTTCAAATAGCACGTCTGTAATATCTAGATTTTAGGGATTCCAGACAGAGATTCCTTTGAGCTTTATTCGTGCGCCCCCTTCCGGCTCAGACTTTTTACAGGTCTGCTAATAATCGCCGATTTTACCTTTTTTGCACGATTCCTTTGTAGCAAGTAGCTAAACGTGTAGGTTTCCTTTAATAAGGTTCTGAGATGTTCAGTACCTAATAGATGACGCCTGAAACTCCGTTTCGCAAAAAATCGTTTATTGCGCGGGAACCGGTATTTCCGGTAAAAAGTATCCTTTCTCCGGGATTCAAAGTATCTCCTTACCATATTTCAGCACAATCGGTTCAGTAGTTTGGGCGTGAAGAGGTAGATAGATGAGTTTTAGCATCAATATGCATACTAATTTTATAAAATATGTGAGTGTGAAGCAGTCTGTTTGTCTGTTACCTCTTCACGCCCAAACCACTGAAAATGCTGTTCAATAAATAACTCGCGCCTTTGTTAAGCCGTAAAAAACTTGACTGTGATAAATTATTATTATAGCTGAGAGCAGTCTTGATTACGTCATCTTAAAAATCGGCCAAGTGTGAGTCGGACTCGCGAAGGGTTTCCTACAGTTGTATAGCAAAAATAGGCCACTTTTTATTTTATACATTAATTTTATTACAGTAGATTTTGTCATTATAGCGGCAACAAAAATATAAGTACAATAATCTGTGGAAATTTCAACTGTCTGGACTGGAAATTTCAGCTAGCGCGTTTCTTAAGATACAGCCTGGAGACAGACAGACGGGCCTAGACTCGTCCCGTTTTTCTCGTTGGGTACGCGGTAACTCTAAAAAATGTACATTTCGTCAAAAAATTACATTAAAATAATTATGTGCATAAATATTTTTTAAGATTATATACATACTAGCTGTTGCCCGCGACTTCGTTCGCGTTAGCATAGTAGATCACGTCCCAAGTATTATTATACAAAAATATTCAATGTACAGAAATGACTTTCCTATGATTTTATTATATAGGTATAGATGTTCCGCGCGGCTTCGCCCGTGTAATTTAGGAATTTCACGCAACCGTACATTTTTCCACTAAAATAGCCTATATCCTACGTGGTCTATTCTTCATGTTTGCTAAATAACATAAAAGTCCTCCAGTAGTTCTTAAGTTAATAAGCAATTGCATATAATTTCGCCCGTTTTTTCCACATTTTCCTCTATTTCTTCGCTCATATTAGTCTAAGCGCTCATATTAGTCTATTCTATAGAATAGGCTATACTTATATAGCCTATTCTAGCCTTCCTCGATAAATGGGCTATCTAATACTGAATTTTTTTTTAATTCGGACCAGTTGTTCCTGAGATTAGCGCGTTGAAATAAGCCCTTTCATATAATTTCCCACGGTTTTTCCACATTTTCCCCTATTTCTTCGCTCCTATTAGTCTTAGCGTAATTTAATATAGCCTATAGCCTTCCTCGATAAATGGGTTATCTAACACTGAAAGAATTTTTTTTCTGAGTTCCTGAGATTAGCGCGTTCAAACAAACAAACAAACTCTTCCGCTTTATAATATTATTAGTATAGATAAATAATAGATAAATATAATATTTTAAGGCAGGGATTAATCTCAATCCAAAACGATAACCTTGCACACAACCAAAGACCAAGCGTATACGCATCGCAATAAGATTCATTTTAGCTTAGCATAAAACTGTAGTTACTTCGGGCGGATCTTCTCTATTTTTCATGTTTTTTTAATATCTTTGGAAATAAATATTAAGAAACAAAATTGTTCGGTTCAGAATATTTTAATATAGATTTACTAACAATTTATTCAAATAAAATGTTTAATTATCCTAGTTAATACTTATATAAGTTATATTTCGATGAATTAGATTTTTGTCGGAGGTGAGTTTGTAAATTAATTACAGCCAAAGTATTACGTTTTATAAAAATGTTTATGGTTTAAAGTCTTTTAAATATTGTGCTTTATATCTCATATTTTTTTACATTTCGTTATTATATTGGAACTAGGTAAACCGGGAGTCACGGAAAACCAAATTGGGGTTGACCAACCAAATTTGGTCCTCGCCTTAAGGTATATTTGAGGAAATATTTTCAAGTTTCCTTAGTAAACCAAGGACACATCGGTGATAATGCGTCTTTGAGCCACCAATAGGGAATATTACGTAAAGATCAGAGCAGAGGGAGTTACTAGCACATCCATACTGATGTAAAAGTGTATCTGTCTGTCTGTCCGTCTGTCTGTCTTTTACCTCTTCACGCCCATACCGCTGAACCGATTTGGCTGAAATTTGGCATGGAGATACTTTGAGTCCCGGGAAAGGACATAGGATACTTTTCATCCCGGAAAAATGTACGGTTCCCGCGCGATAAACGAGTTTTGGCGCAACGGAGTTGCGGGCGTCATCTAGTACCTACAGTAATTAATAATCCGATCGAAATCCGACATGTTATACATATTATACGTACGGCATATCAGAATATTGACAGAAACGTCGTCAATGTCGAACAAAACAAAAAGTGTCAGGAATCAGTAACTGAATAGAAAATTAACATAGTCACTTAGACGGGAACTAAAGCTTAAAGTTTGTATTCCGAATTCCGAGAACTCATGGATAGAACCCCTGTAAATGGATTTGAAATTAATATCTACATAATATTATGTCGACCGGCCGTAGACGGTCCGCAAGCTGCAGTCGGGACCGGCTGCTCAAGTACTGCTCTACAGTTACAAATCTTAAACTACTGGTTCAAATTGAATGAAATTCTAAATGTAACGTGTTACAATGCTTGCTTTGCAACCATAAATTCAGGCTTTTTGTTATATCCACAATAAGTTATAGGTCAAAAAGAGCCTGAATTGCCGCTTTTTTGCTCGACTTGGCGGGGGCACTGCCGTGCCCCCAGATTAATGTAAGTTATTCACTTCATCCACTCATGTCTTCATTAATGAAGCAACATAATAATAATAATAATATCTATGGACGCTTCACACCGCATCAGTCCGGCCCTGTGCTAAGTGGACAACGGAAATATATTTAATACACCCAGGCACTTTGAAAACTTTTTATTCCGTCGACGGGATTCGAACCCGCGACTACCGGCTTGAGCGCTAACAACGCGCTCAACCACTGAGCCACAGAGGTCGTCATAAGATTATATCAAACCTCAATCCTCACAAATTAAACCCACTACGCTGGCCATGTATTGCTTTAGCAATTTTCACGCTACAAGGCTAGCCCGTGCGGCTCGCAATCACGACTCCAGATCAAATCTGCAGCCCAAATAACTTACCTGAAATTCGATTTCAAGAGAAACGTCTGGACATTCGTAACGTGGGCCGTCATCATCGACCTGCAGCCCATTCCTGGGTTCTCAATATTATTTGTATATCTTGACGAAGGAGAAAATGTAGCGAAACGATTTATTTCAAGTTTAACACCTGTTACATATTGTAGTACCTGCATTTCACAAATAAATTATATTCTATTCTATTCAAAGTGTAGAGAACTTGCTTTCCAACTTTTCGATAACGATGATAGTGATCAAGAACGTTTGACATACTTAGCTAATCGCAAGCGTTATGCCATATAAAATCCAACAAATATTTCATGCCTAACTTCTCTGTCAAAATTATCGAACGTAAGTTGCCCAAGTACATTGCTTTTGCTAAGTACGTAAGAGTGAGAGATCGAAAATAAGTTAATCTAGTTATTGATATTAAAAAAAAAAACAGAACAAAGTATATTTTAAACAAAACAGATGCTACCTGTCATCCTGACAGAACCTTCCAGAAGTCGCAAAGCCTGTTAATTTCCCGGAAAACGGCGTCTTTTGTAGGGCGATTTTTCCGATTTTTTCTTTTATTACTCCCGATATTAATTGCCCAGCGAGAGCACCGATTGAACGCTTGAATTAAAACATGATACTAAGGATTCTTTGCTCATAAGAAGGCTTAAATTCATATGATAAATTGATATTCGAGCTACGTTAATCTCAATCATTAATTCGATATAAGCTTCGCATTTGATATAATGAGTCATTACATTTCGTTTGGAAAAAGCGGCGACTTTTCACGAAATATTTATGTAAAACATGATATTTACCTATCATATTACCAAATAATGATGCCTATTCGTCGGTCTGTCTGTTATTATTTGGAATAATAATTATTCTATTTCAAGCTCCGCTTACAATACATTTGTGTGTGCTATGAAATCCAGCGACCAATAACGCCACGTCGCGCCCCACATCGCAGACAATACGTGTTTAGTGCTTAGTGTTAGTTTTAGCATAAATGTTATGTATGTTAGTCTATAAGGTATATTATATAATATGGGCCAAGATGCCTGATTTAAATAAATAAATAATAAAAAAAAAACATTTTTTTGTTATTGTCTAACAATCATATTTTTTGTTATTGTCTCTGGCTTTTTTTCAAATAGTTGGTATTTATAATTCGTCCTTTTATAAAAGCAGTTTATAAAAATGCGCAAGCATGATACAATAAAGTCTGTAAACATTTGGTGACATTAAGTATTTAGTACATAAACGAGGACTAAACAAACGATTGTGTCCCGGCCCGGATAATCACCCTGTACATGCGAAAGCTTTTTCGTTAATTCCTCGGACAGGATAAAATTTAACAGCCTTTTTTACCTTCATTTGCACTCGTTAAGGCGGAGGCATTTAAACATCGTCTAAACAATCAACTTTACATTTTAAGTGCCGTTAATGGGTGGTCTCTGCATACAAAAACGGTTTTTTCGTGTTTCGAATGATATTGAATACACAAAAACAATAAAAGATATAAAAAAAAGAAACATAAAAGCGTATATTATAAATGTTGTAAAAAAATAAGCAATAAAACGCCGAAATTATGTTTGCAGATTTCAGGAATGTATATTTTTTTTCCGTGTTAATTTTGACGGCAGTAAAACGTAATGAAAACATTTATATTGTATTTCATTTGATCACATCAGCATGACAAAAACGTTACGGGAAGCGGGAAAGTGAAGGAAGAAATTTTTTTTCCGTTTTTCATTACATTTATGATGTACAATAAAAATATACTAAGGGTGTGTCAATTACGTACCATAATATTAAATATCTGAGGGCACGGCAGTGCCCCACCAAGAAGAGAAGAGCGAAAGAAAAATAACGTACTTTTGACCTTTCCGTAGTCGGCTGTCAGTACTCAGTAGTTTATTTTGGGTGACTAGGCAAATTCATAAACAAGTACAAGACTGGAACGGGGATACTTAATTAAGTTTTCATATTCAATTATTATTGTTTCATAGAACTTTCGCGTAGTATTTAACAGTTTTGTATAAAATATTACTTTTAAGTACATAATTGAGTAAAGCTTGTCTAATTTGAAATGACGCGCCCCACCACTTCACTATTTGTACTGTGAATATGAAGAAGGGGCGCGTCAGTTAGACAAGGTCTAAATATACCCTTTGTACCATCAAGGAAATTGATTCCTAGGCATTTGAAAGACCAACGTCATTTGGTCGGATCATGTCAACTCAATGTTAATTTTGTAAAACGCGACCAAGCTACGCAGGTCCCCCATCTGCCCAGGAATCAACTTCTCTGATAGTACCTATTTACCTACGGTATACAATAATTACTCCCGATTGTACACTGTACAATCTTTGTAATATTAAATATTACCGCAATATTACGGCAAGTCAACTACGCCGGGAATAAAATATTGATATTTTCGATGAACTTGCAAACGAAGCAAAGCTTAATTTTGCCTTTCCGTTTGAGTAACTAGTAATAACCAAGCCGAGAGCTTGTTCAAGACGAATTCATCACTGTTCGGATCAGCTTGATTCAAGTTACAAGTCTTGGGAGTATTGTACTAATTTTTTTTTATTATGTATTAATATAACTAGCTATTTGACCGAGCTTCGCTCAGTATTAAAAAAAACACGAATAAAATGACATTTTCTAATTATTATTTTTAACAAAAAATTTAAACCGACTTCCAGACTAAAAACAATAATAATTATTATAATGAACAAAAAAGTATGAAATAATTCTTACTCTTAATAGTGCCTTATGCAGAATACTCCTAAACCTCTACTATTTCTGTACACAATCTTCATTATTTTGAAGTCGATACCAGCTAAGAATGGTGAGATCTTAGACAAAATATTTTTAATTTTAAAGACTGGTACCGACTTCAAAATTATGAAAATTGTGTACAGAAATAAAAGAGGCTTAGGAGTATTCTGCATAAGGCACTATTAAGAGTAAGAATTATTTCATACTTTTTTGTTCATTATAATAATTATTATTGTTTTTACTCTGGAAGTCGGTTTTAATTTTTTGTTAAAAATAATAATTTAAATCTTTTTAGTAATTTATAAGGTTTTCTGTAAATACTAATGTGTTCTACTAAATGACTTTGAAGCCAGGATACACATTTATGATATGAGAACCATAAAGTTAAATATACCTAGCGCCCTCTCGGAATAGAGAATTGCATATTAAGCAACTCCAAGAATATACTCGTATCACTGTATACTATAAGCTTGGCGTTAATCAAGCAATGATGAAATTAATGTTCATGCGCCTGTCTCTAAAGGCTCTAAAGTTCTGTTCAGTGACTTTCTTTCTATCACAACACTCCTGGAAAGTCTTGTTCATATAATATTTAAATGCTTAAACTACTTAGAACTACGTTAATATAACTATTTATTTTTTCCCAATAATAAGGAATTTCCTACATACGGACATACCTCATAATTCATAGATCTCATGATCAAATTGCTAACTTGGTAACCTGATCACCAAGTTTGAATCATTTACTTTGATATAACAATATAACACCAATATAATTTTTGAAATCGTTCGACAAATTAAGAGTTATGATTTAATGATTCCGAAACCCCCAAACTTATATGGGCGATTCTCTGTAAGCGCGTAAATGGCTGTCCTGACCGATTTTTTCAAAAAGTATTTGAATAATTAATAAAATAATCACTCCTAATGAAATTCTAACCTCGAAACTTTACAGTCCCTTTGTTTTCAGAACCATAACTGTTTTAAGTTTTTTTTCTAGAAGCGATAGAAGGTCTGAAAATACAGTCCCCTGGCTGTCCCCATCATTACCGTCACCACCTAAAATGATATTTACGAAGAAGTTGATGAAACTACATACATAAGGCGGTTAATATTACAAATAATAATGATTAATATATGATGTTTCGTAAAACAAAGTCTCACTGCCAATTTTTATATATTTAGTAGACTTCTGTAAACTTTGTCCCCAGAATTTTTAAACAGTCCCCTGCCAAATATTTCAACCCATTTAAATGAAAAACTTTAATATTTACAAACGTTTTCTTGATTGAAACAAAACGCAATTAGTGTGAAAATGGCAACCTTGTCGAATGCGGAGAAAGGACGCCTTTTTTTTAAGTGTCACAAAGTCATTTGTAAGATGAACACGTGTTTGGACCGCTATCACAAACAGTCCTCTGGTAACTAATAAAAGGTGTGTTAATTATTTTACCAATTGAATATTTAGTTTATTGTTTGTATTATTCATGTGACATGTCTAAACTGATTAGTTGATTCTTTAAAAACTATTTTACATCCGTTTAGGATATATGTTGAAATTTAACCGAAATAAACAGTACCCTGGTAACAGGCCCCTGTCTTAAAATGTACGATTTGATTGGATATCTCGATTTTTAAGCGAAAAAACCATTTTTAAGGTTCCGTGCCCAAAAGATATAAACAATACCCTATTGCTAAGACTTCGCTGTCTCGTGTGTCTGCCTGCCTGTCTATCCATCAGTCCGTTTATTTATTTCTGAGATATATTTCAAGAACTGCGATAGCAAGGCAGCTGAAATTTTCACAAATTATGTATTTCTGTTTCCATTATAACATCAAATACTAAAAACGAAATAAAATAAATATTTAAGGAGGGCTCCCATACAACAAACGCGATTTTTTTCTTTTTTTGCTCGATATGAATAATGGCCACAGGTAGGCACTTGAAATGTTCACGAAATCCTTAATTATATTTGTACTCTAATAATAAGTAATAAAATTAAAATAAAATAAATATTTAGTGGGGGCTACCATACAAAAATCTGTCACACTTAACAGTCCCCTGTCACGATTTCTAAGAGAATCACTAATATCTCGGAATATACGCATAAATTCAGTGGACCTCCTTATCTAACTTAGATATAAGTTAATTTTCTTTAAAATAGTACATATTTTTTTGGCAAATGTAAAAAATAATTCCCAAGACAAAATTTGTATGGGACCTGACGAGCTTACAGAGAAATGCCCATATCTATAAGGAATCCGGAGTTCTCTTAGCACCTTGGGAACCAAGGTAAGTATATCTTAGTGCAAAATTTTGCTTTTTGGTAGCATATGCTTAGGATACTTCTCATAAAATCTAAATCACCATATGTTTCCATATAAATTTTGAGGAGTTCCCTCGATCACTCATGGACCTTATCATCAGATCAAAATAATAATGTAATTTTCAAAACAGCTAACTTTCTACAGAACAATGTTTAAAGACATCCGTGATCCGTTTTGATCTAAAAATACTATGAAAAATACCTACCAATTACCTATAATAGGGTCATAATGTGAAGGTGTATGGTGGAATGGTGGTGATGATGATGATGATGATTAATGTAATTAGCTTAGTAGTATATGCTTTCAGTTCTTAAAACAACGCCGAAACCCCCAAACATGTATCTATAAGGAGTAAGGAGTTCTGTTCACCACCTTTGAACCATGGTATATCCTGGTGCAAAATCTTACTTTTTGGTAACATATGCCTGGAATACTTCATATGAAACAAAAAAAACCAAATGTTTCCATTTGAATTTTGAGGAGTTCCCTCGATTACTCATGGATCCCATCATCAGGTCACCACTTTTGTGAACATGGTACCAAATTGGAGTGAAACCTAATACAACAAAACAAAAATTTTGAAAATCGGTTCACAAACGTCGGAGTAATCGTTGAACATACATTAAAAAAAAAAAAACCACAGCCGAACGTATAACCTCCTCGTTTTTGGAAGTCGGTTAAAAATGATTCCTAGCTAGATCGATTTATCGCCCCCGAAACCCCCTATATACTAAATTTCATGAAAATCGTTGGAGCCAATTCAGAGATTCCAATTATATATATACATATATATTTATATACAAGAATTGCTCGTTTAAAGGTATAAGATGATACAAATGTATATTGTATAATCTGTATAAATAAAAATGGATTTTCAAATATGTGTTAGTCGCGCTAAAATTGGAAAACGACTGAACGGATTGGGCTGATTAGTCCAGGCAAGGTTTTAAAGTGACACGAAGTTCACCGGGACAGCTAGTCATATATAAATTTATTATAGATATGGATCTGCCCGAATTAAAAAGGAATTCCGCGGGAATGGTACATTTTTCTGCAAAAATATCTGTGGCAAATCACATTAAAATTGGTAAGGCTCTTCGTGGATTAGTGTCTCCAAACAGAATAATAAACTCCTTAATGTAATATTGTTACGTGCTAGGGTTCGAGGATTCGGAGAGAAAGACCTGGTGACTCTCTGGAAGACTTTATTCACTGACACTAGCTCACACAAATCACTAAGTCCAAACACTAAGCACTAGATCCAAATCACTGAGCACTATCACTGTCCTAGGTCCTAGCCGAGTCGTAGGTTCACTATCACAATCACTCACTATTGATCACTTGTTTTCACTTCGAAGTCGCCTCGAAGATCGCTCAGACGAAACTGAATGCCGGGCCGTCCACCTGCGCCTATTTATATGGGCGACTCGAATTCTAGAAAGTTCCTTACTCGATTCACGTAAACAAGTAAACACGTAAGCAAGTAAACAACGGTCGGAACTTTCTAGGAGATTCGAGCATGTACCAACTAGCGTCATCTAGTTTCGAGTAGGGGATTTATGTGTAGTGTGTCCCCTAGTTTTGCCGGTTCGACGCTAGATGGCTCTGTGTGTCCGTATCCGTAACACTACTCCCCTCTTAGAGATGCTCGTCCCGAGCATCATTATTACTGCCATGGTAATGCGCCAGACGGTCTATGTGTACCACTTTGAATGTCCCTCTTGGTTGCTTTTGAATCCTGTAAGTCACATCATTCAATCGGGTAACCACTTTGTATGGGCCGTCCCACTTGGTCTGCAACTTTGGAGATTTCCCTTTTCGCCGAGTTGGGTTATGCAACCACACCAGTGACCCTTCTTCGAAGCCGCTCGTGTTCGATTTCCGGTCGTATCTGGTCTTCATGTTCTCACTTGACTGCAACCCGTTTTCCCGAACCATGGCGTGTATATAGCGCATCTTTTCCCTTAAATCGCAGACATAGTCTTGTACGGTCTTCGGTTCCTCCGGTGACCCTCCTGTCAAGAGGTCTACTGGTACTCGCAGTTCTCTACCGTAATTGACATACGCCGGGGTAGCTTTTATGCTCTCATGCTCGGCGGTACGGTACGACAGAAGGAAGAGCGGTATATACCTGTCCCAATCCTTTTGTTTGTCATCTACCAGTTTCGCCAAATGCCTCTCAAGGGTCTGGTTAAATTTCTCAACCATTCCATCAGACTGAGGATGGTACGCGGTGGTCCTCGTTTTATGCATTCCCAAAATTCTGCACACTTCCTGGAAGACCTGCGATTCGAAATTCCTGCCCTGATCGGAATGGATTTCTAGAGGCACACCAAAGCGTGATATCACTTCTTCGACTAGCTTAGAAGCAACTGTTGTAGCTTCCTGGTTTGGTATGGCGAACACTTCGGGCCATTTGGTGAAGTAATCCATGACCACCATAAAATACTTGTTTCCCGATTCCGTTACAGGAAATGGCCCAGCTACGTCAACTGCAATTCGTTCCCACGGTGCGCCAACGTTATACAAGCGCAGGTTCCCACGGCTCCTTGTTTGTGGTCCCTTCACTGCAGCGCAAGTAGTACATTTGCGGCACCAATCCTGCACATCATCTCGACAATGCAACCAGTAGAATCGTTCTCGCACTTTTGTTAACGTCCTCTTGACACCTAGATGACCTCCTGATACGCCATCGTGTATTTCACGGAGAACATCTGGTACTCTCGTCCTTGGGACAACTATCTGAAGATGGAACTCTCTGCCGTTAGTCTTCTCCCATTTCCGGTAAAGTATTCCATTTTGAAGTATCAGACTGTTCCATTGCGCCCAGTACGCCTTAGTGACAGCGCCAGTGGGTGCAACCTCACTCCAGATTGGTTTTACGTCACCGCGTTTCTTCCATGTGATGATATGCCGAAGGTCGTCATCTCTTTCTTGAGCCTCTCTCATAGCATCATTCTCCCAGAGACCCAAGGGACTTGTTCTGGTTAACTTTAATGTTATTTCATTAGATTCCTGCTTAACACAGTGTTTGCAGTCCTCTGAACACGGCCTTCGTGAAAGTGCGTCGGCATTCCCATGCGCCTTTCCGCTGCGGTGTTCCGTCTTGAAGTCATACTCCTGTAGTTGTTCAATCCATCGAGCTACTTGGCCTTCTGGGTTCTTGAATTGCAGTAGCCACTTCAAGGCTGCGTGATCAGTTCGCAGTAAAAACTGTCTGCCGATGAGATATTTGCTGAAATGTTGTAGCGTCTTTACAACAGCCAAGAGTTCTCTTCTTGTCACACAGTAGTTTCTCTCTGGCTTAGATAAAGATTTGCTGAAATATGCAATTACAACTTCTCTTTCACCCTGTTTTTGAGATAACACCCCTCCAATGGCCGTGTTGCTTGCGTCCGTGTCGACTATAAACTGACTTGCAGGTTGTGGATACCCCAGGATTGGTGTTTCACACAGATGTTTCTTCAGTTTCTGAAAAGAATCTTCAGAAGTCTCGTCCCAAATAAACTGTCGTTTATCCTCTGTCAGCCGATGTAATGGCTTGGCTATCTCCGAGAATCCCTTAACAAAACGCCTGTAGTAGGAGCATAAGCCGAGAAATGCCCGCACTTCGGTTTTGTTCTTAGGGGTTGGCCAATTTTGAACTGCTTCCAGTTTCTCCGGGTCCGTCTGGATTCCATCACTGGAGATGACATGGCCGAGATAATTGACCTTACTCCTGAATTAACGACATTTTTTCGGATTCAACTTTAACTTGGCCCCCTCTATTTTGGCGAAAACACGTTCTAAGTTTCGCAAATGGTCCTCGAAGTCGCGGCCAACAATGATGACGTCGTCCAAGTAGACTAAGCAAGCCTCTCCAATTAAGCCTGCCAGTACACACTCCATGAGTCGCTCAAATGTGGCAGGTGCGTTGCACAATCCAAAGGGCATGACGTTAAACTGCCAGAAACCTTTACCGGTGGAGAAAGCTGTCTTCTCCTTGTCTTTTGGGTGAATTTCCACCTGCCAGTATCCAGATTTCAGGTCCAGGGTCGAGAACCATTTCATGCCACTCAAGGTATCCAGAGTGTCGTCAATTCGAGGTAATGGATAGCTGTCCTTTTTAGTGACATCATTGAGACGCCTGTAGTCCACACAAAATCTTGTGCTGCCATCTTTCTTCTTCACTAACACAACAGGTGAGCACCACGGACTTGCAGACGGTTCAATAATCTTATGCCTTCTCATGTCCTCCAAAAGGCTTTCAACTTCTTTTTCCTTTGCAACGGGTATCCGTCTTGCTCGTTGACGAATTGGGTTCTCGCTTCCGGTATCTATCCTGTGCTGAACCATCGACGTTCTTCCAAGGTCGCCTTCCTGACTGGAGAAGATATTCGCGTGGCGTTCTAAAAACTTCTTAGCTTTCATGCTCTGCGAATAAGTCAGATTACTCTTGCAGTCATCGAGTAGCTCAGTCACTAATCCATAGTTGCTGCTGTTGGCTGAGTCTGAGCCTGTGATCGAACTACACTTTCTCATCCAGACAACTTACTCGCACTTTCCAATGACGTCACCTTTGTTCAAGCAGATCTCGCGATCACCAAGATTCAAAACCTTGACCACAGCGTTACTGCTTCCACTAACAAGGGTTCTCGCCGTCATCAGTTTTTGCGCTGATGTCTTGCTAGGTGTGTCTTCGATCAACACACATCTGTTTGACTTCTTCTTTCCAGCTGGCGGTAGTTTCACCAGCACTCTAGCTTCCGCTCGTCCAGGTATAATGACTTCCTTTACACATGCGACTTTCCCGCAGGCGCCTCCAAGGATGAAAATTTCTTCTTCGCCACACTTGAAAACTCCGTCAGCGACATCAATTCCGCAGTTGTGCTTCTTCATGAAATCCAAACCCAAGATGCAATCATCCATAATCTCAGCCACGATAACGTCATGAGGGTATGAGGACCCCCCTACATTAATCGTAACTGACATTTCTCCCAGGACGGTTATTAGCTGACCGGAGGCAGTAAGAAGCCGACAGTTAATTCTCCTCTTATGTCTACTTGCGGCTTTTACTAGATTTGGGTTCACTATCGTTCTAGAGGCTCCTGTGTCTAGAGTCATTTTGCAATCCGTCCTGTTAATAGTCCCCTGAATCACAAGACTATTCCCGCTGCATGCTTGGGAGATAACAGTTATCGGGGCTTCCTCCGCGTCAGCCAGTACTCGCCCCTTAGTCCTGGCTTTTATTCGTTTCCCTGATCCGGCAGGGGACGAAGCTCCTTGCTTCTTCAGCTCCTCTACTTGTTCCTCGAGCCTTTTCATCCTTGCCATCTGGGTCTCCTTCTGCGGGCAGTTGAGCTGAAGATGGCCCCTCTCACCGCACTTGTAGCACATGGCTCCAAAACTTCTCTTCGTGGGAGCCTTGACCTCCTTAACATCCTCAGAGACCTCATGGATCTTATGGGTCTGTCGTATGTCACGGCGAACAGCCTCGACCTCCAAAGCATGCGCCAATGCTTCCTTTAGCGAGGTGTGGTGACGTAGCCTCACTGCAGCTCTGACCTCGAGGTCCCTGATTCCGTCGACAAATGCTTGCACAATATTCGTGTCGATCATCTTGGAATCGGCTCCTGGGTGTGCCTTCTTGACAAGTTTTTCAATTTCCAACGCCCATTGCTGTAGTCCCTCTCCTGAGCGTTGGACTCTGTCACGAAGTTGAGCACGGAACACGTGCTCCAGGTGTCGCTCCCCGTATCTGGATTCAAGGGCCTCCATCAGGTCTTGGAACCCCTTCCCTGTATGTGCTTCTAGGACCGACAAAGCTTGCCCTCTGAGCGCAACAGTGAGAGCGGTCAGGCATTGTTCGTCAGTCCATCCGTTGGCAGAAGCAACCGTCTGGAATTGCTGACGATAAGCGTTCCAAGAAGTAGTACCGTCGTATGGTGGCACTTTAACTCTTGGTCCTTGTACCACTTGCACCACTCCGGTAGTTCCACTAAACACCGCCACTCCTGTGGTTTCCAGGCGCACTACTTTCTTCTGAAGTTCAGTAAGGCCGGTTTTCACATTTTCCACATCCAATCTTAACCCCGTAACTCGTTCGTCCATTATGTCGACATCTTTTCGGAGCTTAACCACCGTCTCACTTACATCCTTTATAGCTCCAAGTGCTTTTTCTTGGAGGACTTTTTGTTGCTCTTGTGACTCCTGCAAGGTGCAGAGCTTGCGATCATGTGACTCTTGTGACTCTTGCAAAGCGGCGAGAATCTTGCGGTCTTGGGCCTCTTGCAAAGCCTGAATTAACTCAATTATGCTTTCCAATTGAGGAGCCATTTGAGGGGCCGTAGAAACTACGGGCGTGGCAGGATGGATGGAGTTAGTCGACGGGGCCTGAGCAGGCGGGGCCAAGTGGGCGGAGCCAGTGGGCGTGGCCTGAGTGGGCGTGGCCGGGTGGGCGGAGCTAATGGGCGTGGCCATGTCCAGAGTGGGCGGGGCCTGAGGGGCGTGGTCGGTGGGCGGATCCCCGTGGGCGGAGCCAGTGGGCGTGGTTTCACCCGAAGTGGGTGGAGCCTGGGGGCGTGGTCAGTGGGCGGAGCCTGGTGGGCGGGGCCAGCGGGTGGGGCCTGCCCCGCAGTGGGCGGAGCTTGGTCCCCAGTGGGTGTGGCCTCCGCAGCTCCACCTCCAACTCCTCTCTCGGAGTCAATGGCAGCAGCTCGCTGCGCCCTTGTCCTGACACTCCCCTTGAAGTCCTCTCTCGGAGTCAATGGCATCTCCAAATCTCACTTCCGACACCAGTTGTTACGTGCTAGGGTTCGAGGATTCGGAGAGAAAGACCTGGTGACTCTCTGGAAGACTTTATTCACTGATACTAGCTCACACAAATCACTAAGTCCAAACACTAAGCACTAGATCCAAATCACTGAGCACTATCACTGTCCTAGGTCCTAGCCGAGTCGTAGGTTCACTATCACAATCACTCACTATTGATCACTTGTTTTCACTTCGAAGTCGCCTCGAAGATCGCTCAGACGAAACTGAATGCCGGGCCGTCCACCTGCGCCTATTTATATGGGCGACTCGAATTCTAGAAAGTTCCTTACTCGATTCACGTAAACAAGTAAACACGTAAGCAAGTAAACAACGGTCGGAACTTTCTAGGAGATTCGAGCATGTACCAACTAGCGTCATCTAGTTTCGAGTAGGGGATTTATGTGTAGTGTGTCCCCTAGTTTTGCCGGTTCGACGCTAGATGGCTCTATGTGTCCGTATCCGTAACAATATTATCATTTATCACTATAGGTAAAGCAATTTATAGTATTTTATAGTATTGTAGCAATCTGATTATTATATAGTAGGTAATTTATTTTCTAAAATAAACTTATGATATGGGTGTCGGTCACGTTTATGGGAAGTGAATCTAGCTGAAACTATATTGTTACCACACCTTGTACCAATCACCCAAAGTATCAATAAAATGGCAGTGCTACTGACATCAGTGACATTATCGGCATTAAATAGGGGAAGAAAGTTTGTATGACACTTTGTCAATTTTAAACCGATTGGAGTGAGCCTTTGATACCTAGTTAAACTTATAATAATAAAAATAATTCTTAACGCGATCAAAGCCGCGGGCAAAAGCTAGCCCATCAAGCCCCGTAAGATTTCCAGGAATTGGTGATCGACGGATTAAAGTTATAGAAGTGATCTGTAGAGACAAGTGTCAGAGGCGTCACTCCGCACGCCTCACGAATTTTATCGCGTGACCTAATTACAGCCACTTCACCTCGTGAGTCGCGAGTGGGAGTGCCACAGAGGGGACATGTCGAACAACAACTAGATGACGCCCGCAACTCCGTTGCGCCAAAATTCGTTTATCACGCGGTAACCATACATTTTTTCGGGATAAAAAGTATCCTTTTTCCTTTTCCGAGACTTAAAGTATCTCGATAGTCCATACCAAATTTTATCAAAATCGGTTCAGCGGTTTGAGGGTGAAGAGGTAACAGACAGACACACTTTCGCATATTTTATAATAAAATTAATAAAAGTATTCACCTCTGCTGAACGAGTACCATAATATTTTGTAGATTGTAGAGGTAAAAGTACAGAATCTAAGTATTCCATGTTACATAATATTACTCAGAGTTTTTAGGATATTTTGATAAAAAATCTGTTGCTAAAATTTTTCAGATCGCCATCGACCCCGAATATTAGTATTGTAATGTAATGCTCAAAGTCGAATCTTTTATGTTACATTACACGTGAATGCTCGTCGGTCAGGGAGGTATTTTTGAAGTGTCATGCTCAATTTAATGTTACATTACACGTGAATGCTCGTGGTGAGGGAGCACCTAAACGCAAAGACGGATATACCGTATTGACAGATTTTAATTGCGTGAGAGAAATTTAGAAATGCAACTACGCGTCGCGATGCGGTCTGAATTGAGATTTCAGCCCAGCGCGCGTCCACCCGCTAGAATACTGCGGCGTACGCCGTAGCCTCTCTACACGGCTACCGTCTCTATGACACAACCGGTTAAGCTGCGGCACCCCTCCCAGTAATCACTCAACCTTGAATATTACTGTTTATATCTGTTAATAGGAAACACACAACACTGTATCCACATTAAACAATTAACATTCAATTTTAATTCTGAGCTGATTTCATTTTCAGATGTGCGAGCCGAAACGCAAATAGTTATAAATTAAAATAATAATTATATCTAATCTATAGTAATATTATTAATACTAGCTATATGACCGAGCTTCGCTCGGTATTCAAAAATTCAAAAAACACACATAAAATGACATTTTATGAAAATGATTCCTAGCTAGATCGATTTATCACCCCCGAAACCCCCTATATACTAAATTTCATGAAAATCGTTGGAGCCGATTCCGAGATTTCAATTATATATATTTTTAGGAATCAGAAGTGATAAAACATAAAAAAAGAACAATTTTAATTGACTTAAAATTAACAATTTACTACTCGTAATTAATCAAAATTTGTTACAATAGACAGTCGTTAATTCACTTCAAATCATAATAATCACTTGAACACTTAAAATAAAGCACTGATACAAAATAGACCAAATATAAAAATAAGAGACTAACCTCCAGAACGCGTAACACCGAAAACAACTACCTTACCGGTCGACGAACGGGCAGCAAAGAGGCCCTTGCCCGGTTATGCTTCTGCTTATATAGGAGGTAGTGGGGATCGGTGTAACCTGTTCTGGGGTACGATTTTTAGCTAATACGGCCTATCCTGATCGTGCACCGTCCTCGGCTGCACCAGCAATATCTCCTGGGGAGCTGCTTGGACTTGAACTCATGGGAGTATCTTGTTCGCCTTGCTCGCCCGTATGTGACTCTTCAACTCTCGGGAGGGTAGCAGGGTCAGCGAGAGCACTCGTCGATGCACCGGAATCCTCGGGGTCATCGTCACAGTCATCTGTAATGTTAAACATACGAATATTACGAGTAGTTAACCATAACATGCACGACAGTGCCTAGTCTTCCATTCATCACTCTTACAAGGCCCTCGTTCATCAAACTAACACAACATTAGCTAAGACACTTACTTCTCTTTCAACAAACGTGCATACATCTCATGCGAAGTGTCCCAATCATAAACACTTTAACTTGTACAAAACGTGTAAGTAAACCAGCACTGCGGCTGCCAGGTCTGCGCCTGATATATGTTCAGAGAACATGTTTACTGGGCTACGCCCACCAGCGCTGCGGCTGCCAGGTCTACGCCTGATACGCGTTCAGAGAACACGTATACTGGGACTGCGCCCACCAACGCTGCGGCTGCTAGGTCTGTGTCTGACACGCGTTCAGTTCCGGTAAACGTGTTCGTTTACCGGAACTGTAGTGTGCACCCACTAGCGCTGCGGCTGCAAATCTGTCGAGACCCGACTCAGTCTACTGTGAGAAGTAGCCGAAAGTCGAAACGCGTTTCCAATGCACTAAAAACAAAAAAATTACACATTAGACGTTTCAAATCAGACTCACTTTCAAAAAATGCAGCACAACTCTCGGGACACCATTCGCCTTTCCATGGGATCATGTATTGAGCTGCGGCTTGAGTCGTCTTGCCTCTCGCCCCACTCAGTAACTTCAGCTCATACCGGTCACTTGGTAAGATCTTGATGATGCGGTACGGGCCCCTCATTCCAGGGTCGAGTTTCCCAGTGGATTGGGTATACTTGACCACGAAAACTTGATCGTTGACCTGGAACTTTCTCGGCGGGTGTCTCTGACGATTTACCCTAGAATCCTGAGCACCTTGATTCTTATCGAGTGATGCTTTGGCTGCACTCCTGCTAAGTTCTCTCATTGCTTCACGGTTGGGACTGGCAACGTCTCGGATCAGTGCACGAATCACAGGAGTGGTCGCATTAGTACCGATCAATAAATACAAAGCAGAATATTGTGTGGTCTTTTGCTTAGTAATATTTAAAACTAACTGTATTTTACACAAAGTATCAGACCAATTTAAAGTTTTACAATTTACTTCGACACGAAGTAAGTTAAGAACGATTCGAACGCTCGGCCTGCCCATTGGAATGATGCATTTCGGGCGTTATGTAGTGAATGTCACTACCCATATCGGATATCCAACTTGTGAAAGCTGAAGACTCAAACATACGGCCACGGTTGCAAACTATTAATTTAGGGACTCCAAACAAAGAAATGGAACTATTAAATACTCGTTTTAATTCATAAGTGTCCTGTTTGTACATGGGATAAAGTAAACAAAATTTTGTAAAGGAGTCAACCAAAACTAGTACAAACTTATAGCCATTAGACTCTGGTAGTGGACCTAAAACATCTACATGAATAACCTCGAATGGAACATCAGATTTTTCCCATGATGTAATAGGCTGACGAGGGGCTCTTGGGACTCGTTTCTTTGAAATACAAACCAAACAGTGTGAAGTATATTTTCGAACAAATTGCTTTAAGCCCGGAAACCAGAAATGTTTTAAAATTAGGTCGTAAGTTTTATCAGCCCCGATGTGCTCGTGCTCGTCATGAAAGACTCGCAATAAGCTCAACCTATGTCCCTTAGGGATAAAACATAACAAACGAGATTCTTCACTGACAGGTGAATATCGGTAATAAAGGATATCGTTTTTACACACGTATCGATTGGAGTCTAAATTGCCGTCTCTGAGTTTTTGTATGAGATCAAGTGTTTCAGAGTCAGCTGACTGAGCTATTTGAGCCCAATTTAGAGGTCGGTCTATGTTGTTGACTTGCAACGCTGGTGGATTCCTGCTCAAGTAGTCTGCATGACTCATCATTACACCTTTACGATAATGTATTTTGAAATTAAAATCCTGCATGTAAATCCACCAGCGTGCAAGTCTTGGAAGCAGATCCTTTTTACGCTCGGTGGCCTTCAAGGCGTTGCAGTCAGTTATTATTTTAAAATGTATGCCAATAAGATAGTGGCGAAAATGTTGCAAGGCCTTGACGACCGCCAGCGTTTCCAATTCATATGAATGGTATTTGGGCTCTGCAAGTCTGCACCTTGAGTTACTTTACTAAAGTAAGCTACAACCCGTTTATTACCACTCACATGGACCTGCATGAGCACTGCACCGTACCCTGAACTACTAGCATCGGTGTGTACTTCTGTGGGAAGGCTCGGGTCAAAAATTGCTAGTATTGGCTCGCTGGTTAGATGCTGTATTAGTTCTTGGCGAACTCGATTTTGTTCGGGTCCCCACTCAAATTTAACATCTTTCTTTGTAAGACGCGAGATACAAGCAGTTTTTGTCACGTAGCCTTCGATATAACGTCGGAAATATCCCGCGAGTCCTAAAAATTGGCGTACTTGTTTGACGTTAGTGGGTACAGGTGAATTAACTAAAGCCTCAACTTTAACGGAGCTCGGCCTAACCTGACCGTGACTAATTACGCGCCCTAGATACTCTATTTTAGTGGTAAGGAAGGAACATTTTTTCATGTTAATAGAAAATCCGGCCTCCGTTAAAGTTTTTAAAACGTTACGTAACAAAGAAACGCCTTCCTCGATAGACATGCTTAGAATAAGCACATCATCAATATATACGAGAATATTTCCCGAATCGATGAATTTACGCAAAGTGTTATTGATAATGCGTTGATAAACGGTTGGAGAATTACACAAACCATAAGGCATTTTTAGGTATTCGTAATGGGCTTCGGGAGTTACGAAACCGGTTTTGTGGATAGAGCTCTCCTCGATCGGGATCTGGTGGAATCCCGAAGCCATATCCAAGGATGAGAAGAATTTCGAGCCCCCAAGCCGATCAATGTGGTCGTCAATCAAGGGTAGGGGATACCTATCCCTAACAGTGATGCGGTTCAGTGCCCTGAAATCCACACACATTCGGTCTGAACCGTCTTTCTTCTTGACCAAAATGATCGGACTTGCGTACTCGGAATTAGACTCCCTAATAATGTTCTTATCTAACAAATCCTGACAAATCTCGCGCACCTTCAATTTTTCCGGGTATGATAAGCGATACGGGTGGTATGCGACAGGTATGTCGCTTGTCAGGCTGATGTGCATTTTGCCTGTCTTCACAGTCGTAGTGGCTGTGCCGGAAATTAGAAAGGAAGAGAATTCATTTATGACAGTCATCAGCTTGGCAAGCTCCACGCCTTCGAGAGGCGTATTTATTGTATCGTCGAATGCCCTGAATTACGCCTGTACTTATATCACGGTTGTTGTTCATAGACAAACGTTCGTTACACAAATTGACCGTACGCTTTTTGTTATTAATGTTTTGAGCCTCAGATCTAGCTTTAGCAAAACACTCAGTTTCCTTGTGCCCTCGTTTTTTGCAAAAAGAACAAGTCGGTTTTAAAGTGTTCTCGGTAACATTACGCTTTTTTGGACACTTATCTTTAAAATGGCCAACTTCACCACAAATAAAGCACTTATTTTTAAACCTGCTAGAATTACTTACAAAACTACGTTTTCTATTTGTGTTGAAATTGTGAGATATCTTAGCTTTATCCGTGTTATGATTATTTACGTCAGACTTGCGGGTAGGTTTAACGTACGTAGCTAAAAATGAAACTAAGTTTTCCGTTGTTAGGTCAGCATTCGTAGCTGCTGCACGAACTTGTACGTCACTGATACCGTATATCACTATTTGCACGATAAGATCATCGCTTAGCCCTTTCACCGTACGTAACCGTAACAATGAACGACGCGCGTATTCTGCATACGATAAAAACTTTTCGGACGATAAATTTAACACTTCATGAAGTATTTGCGCGTAATTAACTTTTTGTGGACACAAAGACTTAAATTCTTTAACGAAATTTGACCACGAACGGTCATTGGTAGCCCATTCGTTTAGCCAAGTCCTTGCATCCCCTTTTAAGCAATTTGCCACCCGAGAAAAACACTCAATCATCCCATTGATTCGCCCTTATAGCCCGTTCTACCTCATTACACCACACTTCAAAGTTATTTATAGCCGGATCAAAGTTTGACACATAATAATTAGAACACTTAGGTTTTACGTACGTATCTAACGCTTTTACAAAAGCTTGCGTGATCGAAGTTTCATTTTTATTCAAAGGAGGTGTATTACCACGAACGGACGACGGAACATGCGAACCATTAATCGTATTTTCCTCAATAGCACTCAGTCGAGACATTATTAATCCTAAAGTGTTTTTTACGGACTTATCTCGAGGGTAGAATTGAGATTTACTTGAATTTCGACGCGAATGATCTGAACGAGATCTCGAACTTTTACGTAAGCGGTTACTATCACTAGAATAAGATCTAACTCTTCGCGATGCCGAACGATTCCTACGACGCGAGCGGCGCGGGCGACGTGAATACGATCTATCACGGTACGGACGGTAGCGCGCTCGGCTACTCGTACTACTACGATGACGCGACGGGGAACGAGTTTTGCTACCGCCTGAAGTCGAGCGCAGCCTACTTCGACGTGACCGTTGACTAATATTTCGGGATGTTTTAACCGTCCGTTCACGTGAAACGCGTGGCATAGTAAAAATCAACGATTGTCTACGCTGGCAAGGCTAATTTGTGGACGAAATTCTGACCCACTTCTGATTTTAGGAATCAGAAGTGATAAAACATAAAAAAAAAAAAACAATTTTAATTGACTTAAAATTAACAATTTACTAATTAATCAAAATTTGTTACAATAGACAATCGTTAATTATTACACACAAATCACAATATCATAATAATCACTTGAACACTTAAAATAAAGCACTGATACAAAATAGACCAAATATATAAGAGACTAACCTCCAGAACGCGTAACACCGAAAACAACTACCTTACCGGTCGACGAACGGGCAGCAAAGAGGCCCTTGCCCGGTTATGCTTCTGCTTATATAGGAGGTAGTGGGGATCGGTGTAACTTGTTCTGGGGTACGATTTTTTGCTATATATATATATATATATATATATATATATATATATATATATATATATATATATATATATATATATATATATATATATATATATATATATATATATATATATATATACTCTCTGACCTCTTCACGCCCAAACCACTGAACCGATTTTGCTGAAATTTGGTATGGATTATGGAGAAAATGTACGGTTTCAGCGCGATAAACGAATTTTCGATATTATTAACCCGCTTTTACAAGCTCGGGCTATAATATTTTATCATGTATGTAACGGAATCTTTGAGAACAATTTTGACATAATATCTCCAGAAGTCTAATTAACCCGCTTTTACTAGCTCGAGCTATAATAAAAATATGTATGCAACGGAATCTTTAAGCACTGTTTTACCTATCTCCAGTAGTCTAATTAATTCGAAACTTTGCGTACGTATTAAGACCCAATTACAATACAATAATTTGTTAATTATTTTGGAAAAAATAAAAATAAAAACGTGTTTTTATGTATTTTTTTCAAACTATTACTTACTTTATATAATACTAAGCACCTAGGTGAGTAGTGACCGAGCTTGTTGCGGTAGGTTCTATCGTACTCGAAATATAGCGAGGGGTGGAGTACCATGAGGTTTTAGTGGGTACCGACACGACGCCAGGGTAATCCCCCATACCCCGACCGATGTCCCCAATCCGCCGGGGATGTGTAAAACATTTCCCCATGTACAAAAAAAGGTGACCGAGCTTCCCTCGGAGTAGCTAAATAAAAAATCCTTGGTTCCCAAGAGACAATACAATATAATTATCTAAAATATTTTTTCCTTCAAATAATATAAACTCTATAATCATAATTTCATAGAAATGTAGCCGTCGCAGAAAAAGACATAATAATACTCCAGAAAGATAAATTAAACAATTGAAATAAAATATTTTCCTACATCTTAAAATATATTTTAAAAAGTTCGAAGTGTTTTTTCGAATAACTTTCGCACTTACAGTGTTTTTTCTCGGAAAAAAATTAAATTAACGTTCCTTGACAATATTGTTTGAATAATATGCTTTGACTCGCAGCTCCTTTATGTTTTTTCAATGTCTTTTATATTATGTAAATGTCACTAATGTTTATATTATGTAATTACCACAACGCGTTTAGATCGAAAGCATGTCAGCTACGACACGAATTTCGCTATTTGGTTGTTTGATTGCCACAACGCGTCGTGCGCATTATCATTAGAGCCACTGACCTCCATTATACAAGTACGCTGGACTTATGATATCCTTTGAAATAACAGCTATTTTTTGTACCTATTTGAAGCGGAATCAGCGCCCCCAATGTGGGGGAAGAGAACTAAATCTAACGTAAAAATGACGTTTGAACGCCGTCGTATTGGCGCTGATAGCAGTAGTGAGAGCACTTGGAACTAATACTGTTGTTATTGGTTGTGGTTACGTCTAATTTAGTTCTCTTCCCCCGCATTGGGGGCGCTGATTCCGCTTCAAATAGGCACAAAAAGCAGGTGGGTATCATAAGTCCAGCGTACTTGTATAATGGAGGTCAGTGATTAGAGCCATAACACGAATTTTGCGTTGTGGCTGTTTTATTGTGACCACAACGCGTTGTGAGCTTTTTTCCGCTCACTGAGCGTTTTCGATCTTTGAGCGTAACATAAATACTACTCCAGGAACTTCACTGGGCGCTTCATTATGAGGCCATAAAATTCTCAATATAAAATATCGTTTATTAATTTTAAATCGAATACAAGATTTCCTCGATTAAGCAGAAATGGTGCTTTGTTAATAAAATATTAGATATTGGACCTAATTGCTATCGTGCTAAATACTAGTTTTTAATGATTTCAGCTTTTTATTTCTAGGAAAATGGCTGTATAAGAACGATTTATTGCTAATTTTTCTGCCAGCTAGCTCCTGAAGAGGCACATTAATACTCATTCATTTGCAGGAACTATGAGAAAGGTAAGAGGAAATATTTAAATTATTTTCCGATGAATATGGACTTGATCTGTAATTAATGATGTAAGTATACTTTTTATGTTATTCAACGAATCGTACTCGTTTCATGCAAATTTACTTTTAGATTTATTTCGAGTCTTAAACAACAAACACCCACGAATTTTTAACTTTAATTCAAATCATCATCATCATAATATCAGCCTAAATTCGTCCACTTCTGGTCATAGACCTCTCTCAATGAACTCCAATTCAAATCAAATTGATAATAATTATAATTGGCGTTGACTACTAAGAAGAAGCTACACGTGGCCGCAATAAATTGAAAAAATGAGTGAAAGAAGCTTTTAAGTAGGTAATGGCCTGTCCACATCTCCACGTCACGACGTCGTCAACATGGAACGGTGCGGTAACGTAGCACGGTACGTGGACGTGACGTGAAAATTTACGTCAACGTAACATGAAAATGCACGTTACGGTGTAGCAACATTTTACGTCTTTTTTTTTTTGCTTAAATCTCTCTCTCCGTCTTCTTAACAATAGCTGCAGAAGCAGAATACGTATTGTGCGGTCCATATAGACATAGATAAGTAGTGAAGAATGTAGCATACAAGGCATGGTGACGTACAATGTTGCTACATCGTGACGTGAATTTTTACGTTACGTTGACGACGTCGTAACGTGGACATGTGGACAGGCTCTATCAGTTAAAAATTGCCGGTTTTTTGCATAAATATCCTTTAGGGCCGGGAAAATGATTTGCAATCAAAAAATGTGGATTTTATGTATAGGCAGATGAAGTAAGTTACAAGTTTTGTTTAAATTATAACGGAAAAAATTAGTAATTGTCCTTATGTTATAAAATCTTAGGTATCTGGTTCAACCTTCTTTAATTGTGACGTCGCTATACAAAAGTCAGTAGGTTTTCAAGTAGAATTAGTAACGCACTGTTAAAAATAAGAGTATAAGGAACATTAGCTGACCCAGCAAACGTTGTTTTGCCATTTATGAAAAAAAGATTATGCTTTCCGATTCTCAGACTTAAAAGCACTTAAAAATTTCCAGCTGTTTTGGAAAAGTTTGGCAACAAACACGACGACACGTGAATTTAATTTGTTAGATTGAAGCTACCCACTACGACTGTGATATAAAATTAACTTTGGTTCCTTTCTATTGCGCAAAATATAGGGTTCCTGGCTCCTGCGGAACTGTCTTGTGCATTTACTGAGTCGTACATCCATACTAATAAATCTGTCTGTCTGTCTGTTACCTCTTCACACCCAAACCGCTAAACCGATTTTGCTGGACATGGATATACTTTGAGTTCCGGTAAAGGACATAGGATACTTTTTTATCCCGGAAAAATGTTCGGTTCCCGCGCGATTACCCAATTTTGGCGCAACGGAGTTGCGGGCATCACCTAGTAGAATATATTCCGGGAACGATACCACGTTTCCCGAAATGCGACATTTCCAATATAGCTAAAATACTCGCCGTTTAAACTTTGTGTAATTTGTATGAAACCAATTTTCGTGAGCAAACAGAATTATAAAAATGTAGTCATCAAATGAAATTTCATTACGGATGAGTTTTCATGTGTGTTTTCGATTTAGACGAGAGAAGCGTTCTGTGAATTTTATTATACTATTAATCGCTTTGTTGACGGTACTGGTAATTATTGTTAAATGAGATTCTTACTCATTTTAAATGTGAGATTTCTGTCTTTAACCCATCAAGCCCCATACGAGCACCGGTGATCGCGATAACAATAGAATACAATAGCATATTTTCTGAGAATCCCCGATCGAAGGATTAATATAAATAATCGGCCAAGTACGAGTCGGACTCACGCACGAAGGGTTTCGTACCAAAAAAATCACGTTTGTTGTATGGGAATTTTTTAAACCCTTTAATAATAACTTTATTTTGTTTTTAGTGTTTTTGTTATAGCGGCAACAGATATACACATTCTGTGAACATTTCAGAAGTCTAGCTATAGCGATTCTTGAGTTACAGCCTGGAGACACACAGACAGACAGACGGACAGACACCGAAGTCTCAGTAATAGGGTCCCGTTTTTACCCTTTGGTTACGGAACCCTAAAAAATTAATAAACGTTTATTCAGTAATTTGGACATTACACAAAGGACGGTAAAAAAGCAACGGTTTGCACTCCGAAATTGAAAGAAGTGAAAATGAAGCAGCAGAAGGGGTAGAGAGTTAAGGGAGCCAAAGGGTAAAGAAGGAAATATTACTTCCTCTTCTATGCTGCGCCGGCTGTGTCCCTTCCTTTTTCTGTTTCTGTTCTTATCGCAAGTTTTAACGAAAATAAAGTGCACAACGCCGCTAAAATTGTTTTCACCTCAAAAAATAATACTAAAGGCTTTCTAAGCTAAATGTATGTTAATAATTATATGGCTAAATTGTATGTGATAAATAATTATTTCCTATCTCAAAAACTACTGAACCAATTTTGATGAAACAATTGCAGTATTCCCTAAGTTGAACAATACCTAGTACAACAAAAAAAGAATCACTTAAATCGGACCCGTAGTTCGAAAACTGGGCAGTTCTGCAAATATTACATACATAGGGCTCGAATTGATAACCTCCTTTTTTGAAGTCGGTTAATAAGGTTGCATTTTATTTGAATTTTTGTCGGTCGCGGTCGTATTCGGCAAGGATCGGAAAGCCATGTTAAAACATAATATCGTGTATGTAAAAAAATTTGTCTGTGACTTCACATCCGCCAGTTTTATTTGGTGTTTAAACTGCATGATGCTTTTAAGCTGTGCTTCTTTGTATTTTCAGTAAGATTCCATAAAATATCTTAGGGGCTGTTTCACCACTTCCTGATAAGTGCCAGATAGGCTATCCACCACTTAACTTGACAGAATATAGAGTACTTATCAGGAAGTGGTGAAACAGACCCTAAATGTTGTACCCTAATTCGGGTACCGGTATTTAACGCTTAATTGCGTTAAATATGACACGTTTGAGCTGCCCTCACGAGGGGTAACATTGTTTCCCGGGGGACGCCCTGTATCATTCATCATAAAGGGCTCCACTCCTTCCCTTTCAACCTTGAAATCTTGCTATCTTATATATTTGTGGGCAGCACGAATAAAAAAATCGAAATATTTGTGAAGAAAGATAGTGCACATTATCAGAGTCCTTCTTGTCGTTGCGACTCTGCGACTCTGACGTCAAGTGTGCGGAGCTTCGAACAAAATATATGAAAATTGTCGGCCGTAGCCTGTCGTTGCGTCTAGTCGTCGAGCTGTCGCAGACGTCTGTCGCATCGTGTGCGCCTACACTAAAACAATATTATGGATTCTCCAGCCTCTTTCGATCACATTTTTAGGGTTCCGTACCCAAATGGTAAAAACGGGACCCTAATATTACTGAGACTTCCATGTCTGTCCGTCTGTCTGTCCGTCTGTCTGTCCGTCTGTCTGTCTCCAGGCTGTATCTCAAAAACGGCTATAGCTGGACTTCTGAAATTTTCACAGATTGTGTATTTCTGTTGTCGCTATGACAACAAATACTAAAAACAAAATAAAATTAATAATTGAGGGGGACTCCCATACAACAAACGTGATTTTTTGGCCTTTTTTGCTCGATTTCAATAATGGTAACTATTAGACACTTGAAATTTTCACGAAATCCTTGATTGTATGTGTTCTTTAATAATTAATAATAATATTAAAATAAAATAAAAATTGAGGGAGGCTCCCAAAAAAACACGATTTTTTGCCTATTTTTGCTCTTTATCGGTACGGAACCGATTATTATTCATATTTCGAAGTCTCCTACATCTTCTGACGGCGATTTCAATTGTGGAAGAAGAACAAAGGAGGAAAATGAACAAAAATGAATTAATTCATTAGTTCAATTGTTTACTATATTAATTATTATTTATTAAATTAGTATTTCATGAAATTCTACTGTCTATACCCAGGTGCGCATGTCAATATAAATGATAAAATAACATGAATTAATAAAAAAAATACCTTAAGTATTTGCTTAATTATTATATTTCGGTAAAGAGTTTAACCTTAAACACACTCGTTATTTTGTGAAATACATTAACAAACAGAGCTGTAAATTAAACAGGCGCTAAGTATGTAAACACGTAAAGGTTTGTGTGTACACGTAACGGGGGTGTTTACGTAAAGGCCCCGTTACATGTGATCGACAGCGCCTACTGACAGTATACACTCACGGAAGAAGGATAAGTTATACAAAATGAAACCAAGAACGTGTCAGACCTATAAGACGTATAGGAGGATTCACTAGACTGATTTAATATTATTATTATGAAGCGAAATTATTAAGAGTTTAATTAGAGTGAAAGAATGTGGTGTGTATCCCGCTCTCTATTGTCTAAGTTTGCGTCAGTTTGGGAGTCCTATATTTTTATACATTTGAAAGGTAACTTCTGTAGTTATAGTAAAGTCGTAATTTCAACGTCTTAACATTGGACAACACATCCAGCGTACTAATTAACTAATATTATTAACTTAATAGTGACAGAGCCTTAGCGCTCTCTTTCTGTTTATTTTTATGTCTTTAGTCTGAGCTGACTTTTCTCCATGTCACTGTGTTTGTCCAACAAGTGGCTTTCCATAAAAATAAAAAAAATTGAAAGCCACTTGGTAAAACAGCAAAATAGATTAGCGTAGTGTAAATATGTAGTTTATTCGTAAGCGGAATCGAACAACTCTGTTATAATTTCCAAACAGTTTCCTTTTGATAACATTCCGAATACAAGTCATCAATTGTTCCCGCTGTAATTCTCACTACATTCGAGCAGGAATCGAACCAATTACGTGCCACAATGGGGTAATTGTTGTGAACCGCACTATGCGGTAACGAATAGAATACGTGGAATGTAATAAAACCGCCGCATTACCCATGTACCACCACAATATGATTTCCATCGGTGTAATCAAGCCGATTGCTTTGTGCCGATCCTATATTGTCACATTATTAAACCGCTATACCCGAGGTTATATCCAGATTATGCTATTTTGCGTTAGGGTTTATTCACAATGCAAAGTCAGGACGCCTCGCGATGAATTTTAAAATGCATAGTTCAAATGTCATGTCTGCTAATGTCATGTCATAATATATACTAACTAAACTAACTAATATATAGAACTAAAAGTGCTGGCGAAGTACAAGTATAAGCGGCGGCAGCTCCGCCGACAAGGGGAATTTCTCATCAAATGTCAAGATTAAAATTTGTGTACGGCACAAAAATCTGATATTCCTTTTAACAAGACTTTTTCCGGGCAGCATCGCACAGTGCCGGGGCCTGGGTTGCAGCGCTGCGTTTCGTCGCGATGCTTGACGCAGAGACGCATCGCAAATGACACGACAATGAATATTTTAAAATACTCGTAATATCCAGGATACAAAATCCAGCTGCCGGTTGTTTTCACGTTAGGGTCAATTCAGACCACAACGCGAAGCGTAGATGTATTTCTAAAGTACTGAATTGACAGATTTCAATTGCGTGTGAAGTCTTGCAAACGCATCACATTGCGGTCTGAATTGACCCTTACACAACGATACACGCGTTTTGGTATGCATTGACCTTTATAGTGAGATAAATTTCAATAATTTGGACGATCATATTAGATAATATATTATGATAAAGTTAAATTATGCTGTAGAATGTGATTATTATGTTGTACAGAATTGAACGCAGCAGTACAATCCTATGCAGTTCCGATTTAGTGAAGGTAAACTGGTAAACTGTACAATAATATTATTATTATAGCTGTCAATATCTATAATAGTGTTACATAAAGAAAGTAGATGTCTGTCTATCTGTTGTTCCACTTTATGACTAAACGGCTGGAACAGTTTAGATTTTTGTTATGTAGATACTTTAAGGCCTGGGAAAGCACTAGGGGTATTTTTCATCGTGACAAAATATACGGTTCCTGCGCGTTGAACTGTGCAACGGAGTTGCAGGCAACATCTAGTAATTTTATAATTTAATTTTTTTATTTATGTAATATTCAAAGTACTTATTCGCTAGTGGATTACGATGGGATTGTAGATAGAATGACACGGCCGGAGTCGATAAGCAATAATTTACAATGGCACGTGCCACGCGCCAATTTACCCAGTGACACCTATCTCAGCTGTTATTATACTTCGGAGCTTCTAACTTTTTCTTTTTTTTTTATTAGGTTCACAAAACAAGATACAATTAACCCTCAATTCACTAGGTGAAATTTACTAACGTAAATACCTTCTATGAGTCCCTGGGACTCACATAATATTTTAAATGTATGTTTTTATGAAATAAAACAAATTTCATCAACATTTTACTTAGTATAATCTTTTTAAGTACTTAGTTAATTATAAGAATAAAATAAATAACAAAAATAACCAAACTTCTGAGATCCTCTTGAAAATTAAAGAAAAGGCACTTATCAGTCTTTTAAAACCATGATATTTTTAAGGTTTCTCTAAACTAGCAAATATTCTAAAAATTAAAAAGAACTTAACGTTTTTAAACCAATAAAGGTACACAAAATAAAATAAAATAAACTCTATCGTATGCTTCAATACAAAGAAAAAAAACGTGCAGTGGGTTCCTATCACTATCTAAAAGCTACGTCGGCATATGGCAAGGCAATGGTCGTATATCCTCGTTTCGAGGGCACATCTTTAACCATCTCCCCTAGCATTGAGATACTTGGCGTCAACATATCGAGCGAAGTCCAGTTCCGATATCATCTAGAGCAGCGGTTCTCAAATTTTTTTGGTGGCGGAACCCTTTTGGAAAGCAAAATACTTGACTGAACCCTACAATAAAATAATAGTTTTTAAAAGTGTATTCTTTATTAATAAACATAATAAAAGTATAATGTAACAGTTACTAATCATTACTTACTTTAACATGCCACATGGCAAGTACATTATTACAAGATATTAAAAAAGAAAAAATCTAACTAATGGGAGGTATGAAACTGTTTTTTATTTTTCATTAATTGGTTGCAAAAAATGGAAAAAATGGAGTAAACCAAAGAAAATTTTGGATAAGCTATTTAAAAGACGAACAAGGAAGAAAACAAAGAAGTAGAGAAAAAGTAATGGAAATAAGTACTAAATTTTATAAAAATCTATACAGCGACAGTACAAAAACATTTGAAAATATTAATTACACCTGCCCTGACACAGTTCCATTAATATCAGAACAAGAAATACATAAAGTTATTCTCAGCTTAAAATATAACAGAAGCCCGGGAGAAGATGGTATCACCTCAGAAACCCTGAAAATTGGTGAACCAATTATTCTTCCACATTTATGCAACTTTTTTAATAGTATCTTAAAAACAGGCATTCTTCCCGACCAGTTTTGTAGTTCCAACATAATACTTCTACATAAAAAAGGAGATAAATCCGATATATCAAATTATAGACCTATTAGTTTAGTATCACATATATATATATATATATATATATAAAATTTTCATAAAAATAATACAGAATCGCATAGACTGTCAATTAGATTATCACCAGCCTCCTGAACAAGCCGGCTTTCGGCCTGGTTTTTCAACTACGGATCACATCCATACGTTAAATCAAATTATAGAAAAGTGTCAAGAATTTAACCTACCATTATATTTAGCCTTTATCGACTTTAATAAAGCTTTTGACAGCATATATCACAAAAAATATTTTCAGCACTTAACAAACAGGGTATTGAACCTATTTACGTAGACTTGCTTAAAATAATTTACCGAAGCAGTACAGCAGCCATTAAATTACAATCTGCAGGCCCAAGATTTTCTATCGAGAGGGGTGTCAAACTGGGCGACCCAATTTCTCCACGCTTTTTTACAAGCGCCTTAGAGGAGGTTTTTCAGAAAGTCTCGATAGGCTGGGGAGACAAGGGTGTTGTTATCGGCAAGAAAAGGTTAACAAACCTTCGCTTCGCCGATGACATAGTTCTGTTTGCCACTTCAGCTGAAACCCTACAGTCAATGCTAGACGACCTCAGCACGGTGAGCCTCGAGGCGGGACTTCAAATGAATCGAACAAAGACCAAGCTTATGTCAAATAGCACGAAACGTAGAGTCGAAATAGATGGGCATGAGATACACTATGTCGACGAGTACGTTTATCTAGGCCAATTAATATCTTTTTATAATAGGCAAGACAAAGAAATAGACCGACGGGTTGAGAAGGCATGGAGAAGCTTTTGGTCAATGAAACATCTGATAAAAGGGGACCTACCAACATGCCTAAAACGTAAACTCGTGGACATGTGTATCTTGCCTACTCTGACCTACGGTGCCCAGTCTTGGTCTTTGACAGCTTCACAGAAGTCCCGACTCGGAGTCTGCCAACGAGCTATGGAACGCAGCATTCTAGGTATAAAAAGGATTGACCGCGTCAGGAATACCACTCTGCGTTCCCAAACTAAGCTAGTTGACGTAGGCAGAAAGGCAGCTAGCCTTAAGTGGAGCTGGGCAGGGCACGTCTCCCGTATGCACCCGGACAGGTGGGCGCGTCTAGTTTCGGAGTAGCTACCGACTGGTCAGCGTAACAGAGGCCGACCCAAGAAAAGGTGGCGCGACGAACTAGATGCGTTCGATAAAGAGTGGCCAGCAACATCACAGGATTGTGAACTTTGGAAGGAAAGAGGGGAGGCCTTTGCCCAGCAGTAGGGCACTGTAGGCTGATAATAATAATAATAATAATTGGTTGATGTCAGGTTTGATAGAAGACAGTTGCAGTCTCATATCAGGTTCGGCGTCCAGTCTTCGTTTTCGTGGCTGCATACGTTGAGAATCCTGTTTCGCACAAATATGTTGTTGGGAACGGGAGAAGAATATTCAGAGCCATTTTGGCAAGCATTGGATATTCATTACAAATTCTGCACCAAAAATCGTTGAGAGGCATCGTTTTGAACAGTGACTCCATACTTGTGTCTGATGACATTTCTAAAAGAGATTCATATATCTCGTTTGACATACTTTCGGGCTTTTGCAAGTTGGGTAAAAAAGATTATGAATCCATGAATTCAGTTTTATTTTTGTATTCTGTTCTTCGGAAAAATACTTTTCAAAAGATGCGCGCATCGAAGTGAGATATTGGACCAATTCTTCAAACATATCATCTTGAAACATTTCCGAGTCTTAATCGCTAACAAACTCACTGAGTTACGTAAAGCTTTCTATTTCTCACTTATCAACGCAAACAATCCAAAAATCTAATTTTCTTTTGAAGGCAGTTTTTCTATTATAGGCCTGGAACACTGTTGTCTGTTTACCTTGCAATGATAAATTCAATTCGTTTAGTTTTTGAAAGATATCCGCCATAAAAGACAATCGGAACAACCAAGTTTTATCATACAAACGGTATTTCAAATTAAAAGAAGTATCAGCTGAAAGAAACATTTGTAACTCCGCTCTAAGTTCAAATAGCCTTGTTAAAGTTTTACCCCGAGACAGCCATCGCACTTCTGTATGGAGCAGCAGTGTTTTATGTTTGCTGCCATAATCTTCACACAATAATGAGAACAATCGGGATTGTAGTGGTCGTGATTTGATAAAATTAATTATTTTTACCGCTTCATCCATAACTAATTTTAGATTTGACGGCATTTGCTTCATCGCAAGTGCTTGTCTATGCAGAATACAATGGCTGGAACCACAGATTAAGGATATATCGCACCCTTAATCCAACACTGGCACTAAGTAAAAAATGCAAATTTATTTTAAGTGAGCAGAAATGTACATAAATTACGATTGACGATCGTTTACAGAAGCATTGGTATTTTTAAATTAAATATTTAAATAGTATTGGTGTCCACAATTATTTTTTCTATTTTTTTATTATTATTTAATGTATTTTTTCATGCAAAATGTTTCTAAGTGACACTTTTCTTTTCATAAGTTTATTTTCAATTTTTGTTAGTGTCATTTTGGTTTTTTAATATTTGTTGGAAAGGCGTCATAATACATAAAAATACACTTTTCTGCTACGAATAATAAAACCAGGAAACGTAACTCCCATACTAATACAGTTTTAAATTTGGTTCCATTCGAACTGTCATGTAACGTCAGCCTTTATACCGCTCAAGGTCACCTAATGTATGAAAAGTGAACCTAAGGTACACTATTTTGACAAGTATTTTGGAGCATGTTTTTTGACGGAGTTAATCTTCCTTAGTTTTTTATTATTCGTAGCTTTTCTGGTAAAAATCCATTAGAACTTTAAATGAAGATTGTAATTTTAGGCGTTACCAAACAAAAAATGACGTTTTGGAAAAAAAGTTTTAATAAAAATATTTAAGTAACCTCAGCGCAACACCATCCTTAACATAATAATGCCACTATACGAATAAAAAAAACTTAATTTTTCAACTTAAAATTCACAAAATGGTGTTTTTTTCCGCTTAAACACAGTTTAGCCATTAAGCGAGAGGAAGATATAGTTTAGTGTCGAAACAATTAGCAATGCCATCTAGGGCTTAGAGTAGGAATTAAGAAACAAGAGTCAGCGCAAAGGTAGGTCCTCGAGTTTTTAACTAGATGGCGTTGAAAACGCATTTTACGAAAATTTTGGATAGTGCCAGTATTGGATTAAGGGTGCGATATATATAGATGTAACCTTAGCCCGTCATCGCGTGGCCATTTTGTGCTTATTTTCATACAAGTAGTATGCGTTTATTTTCTTGAATATTTCTATTTGTCGATCATTTCGAAGCACATTATTATACAGAAAAGAAAGTCATTTAGTTCATGATATCGATAAACTATAGTTCAAGTAATGAGAATCCGTAAACACACGTAAAAAGCTATGCAATTTTTGTAGACAAATTATTAATTGATGTGACATTTTTAGCACTAATGCCTTATAAAGCACGAATAAGGGATTATTAAACTTATAAATTATCTTTTTAGCTTACAAAAATACCGATTGAAAAGCCCAAAAAACGTTGTTCAAAACTTACGTATTTAATGTTAAATCCACGTGTTTGAGGTATTCTTTGGCCATTCTTATGGTTTATTATTTAGCGGAACCACAAAACTCAACAATATCTAACATAAAATGTTAGATATTGTTGAGTTTTGTGCACACACACACTAAAAACCTTTATTAACACTTTTATTACATGAAATATGCAGACCGACTCCTTTGTTATGTCCGAGTAAGTAGTACATAACATTACACGCTTTTGACGCTTATACACCGATTTAAGGCTCTCTCCTACTGCCTTATTCATAAACGTTAATTAAATTTAAGCAACACTTTAAATAATATTTAACAAGAAATTGTATTCATAAAAGCTATTTAGAGTTAATCATCTACTTAATCTGTTGATTAAATTGCTGTCAGATTAAACACCCTCACACCCTTGTTTAAGAGCTTAAATAGCAAAATGGCGGCCTAGCAAACAGATGTTGTGGCGAGAATGGTCATGAGCAGGTAGACAGTCATTGTAATTTGTACGATTGTGCGTTTTTTTGTTACAAAGAGTCTTTTTGATTTTATTGATTTAACGATGGCCTATTTATTTGATTTTGGTGAAGATATATGTCACGTACATGACTTCGAGCGGGATATGTTGGATGTACATTAATTTAATCGAGGGTGAAAGAGTGAAAGTTTATAAGCAAAGGTTGGGTCCCATGGTTGTATATTATGATGATGATGCAGAATTTAGAAAAGTACAGATTTTTCAAATAAAATATGTATGTCGGAAATAATCTAAGATCTTGTGAAGGACGAAATTGTTGTTGAATCTAGTTCGAAGATCGGTTTCTTTTAATTATGTCCATGTTTAATATAATTTTCAACTACTTTTTTACTTTGAAACCTGCGATGAAAGTTGAAACTGTAAACTGTGAAATCGACGAACGAATTACGAAATCGAAGCGCCAAGATTGACAGCACACTGACACTTGACACTGACTGAACAGAACTTTTTTTTTAATGGCTTCACTATTTGACGTCGTCATGCATACAGCCAGATTTTTACCATTTCTACCAAAAATTGCTATAATAAAAAAAGTTAAGTGATGTTTGGTTAAGCAACTTTTAAGTAACGTTTATGAATACAAAATTTTTAATCATTTCTTAGGGCTTAATCTACTAATTAGTTAAGTCATGCTTAAGTCGTTGATTAACAACTTTTTATGAATAACGCTGTTAGTGTATATTATCTCAATGGCTGGAACTACAATAAGGCGCTTTATTTTTTATGCGTGACACTGCTCCTGCTGTTTTACCTGTCATCGCCTTGGCCCCATCTGTACAAATGTCAATGCAATCGTTCCAACTGAGATTATTTTCTTCAAAAAATATGTTTATTTTATTAAAAATTTCTTCCCCGGTAGTGTTTGTGGGCAGCGGTGAACACATAAGCATATCTTCTACAAAAGAACTTTCATATGGATATCTCACGATAACCAGCAAGATAGCCAGACCAGCGACATCAGTTGACTCATCCATTTGCAAGGCGAATCGTGTTTTTTGTAGACGTGTAACTAGTCCTTGTTTGATGTAGCTTGCCAGATCATGGATTTGCCGTGACACAGTATCGTTTGATAGCGGCAGAGTAGAAAGATGCTTTGCAGATTTTTCATCGAGCATACATTTTGTTATGTCTAACACACATGGCTTTATTAAATTTTCAGCGATAGTGTGCGCTTCACCTGCTTGTGTAATGCGATAGCTAACTAAATATGATGCCTCCGTGGCCTTTTCATTGATAGTTTGTGTTACATGCATCATATTTTTTTGACTTTTCAATAACTGTTCTTTTATGCGAACAAAAAATTCTTTATTCTTGTCTTTAGACTCGGGTTGTACAGTTTCTAAATGTCGGCGCAATTTGGCAGGTGCCATGGAACTATTAGGAAGCAGTTTACTACATAGCATGCAGAGAGGTGAGCCGTTGGAATCAACAAATCCGAAACTGATATATGATTCATCATACTTCCTTTTTTTCGTCTTTAAAACCGTGGAGCTTGACGTCGTGGCATCATCGTCTGGATCGGTAATTGCTGCATTCTCCGCGCGTACTGCTTTTGAACATTCAGCGTCATTAGAAGATGATGTTGCAACACGTTTAACGCCTTTAAGCCAACGTTCCATTCTTCTTTATTAATAATGTTACACGTCAGGAATCAGGATGGTGGGGTCAAAATAATTCACAATCGTTACTGCTTATAAGAGACTAAGTTTAGTCCAAAGAAGAAATGTACAAATCTGATACAATCAGAATACAGCAGGCAGTAGAACAATAAACACTAATTACATATCACGTTTAAACTCCGCAATTCGCTAGCTAGCTTGTAAGTGATAGGTAAGAACTTATCGCTCCGAACGCTTCAACTGACTGACGAGGCGCGACGCGCGATCGCCGCTTTTATACTTAGTCCTAGACTCAATCTCGAACATTCTCAAAAATACTCGAGTCGGCGCCTTTGATAAACTAAAAGCGGAAATAAAAATACAAAAATGCGTTGTAAACAATCTCGACTTTATGTTTTGAAGTTAGAGCCGAAAGTCGCTTGTTCACAACTATAATGTCTAATTCAGAGGCGGCTTTTATCAAAGGACGCGCGCTCACAATTAGTAGGTATGCGCGCGGCGGCGGCGCGGCGGGCGGTGACTCCGCCCGCCGAACGTTCGACCAGAGAGAGGTGTTTTGATATTTTTTTCTAAATTCTTACGTGTGGTGTTTGTATAGAACTTTTTATATTTTACCTTTTTAATAAGTATTGTTTCTGGTCTATTGACATAGAATTGTTAGATGTCATTCCGTAAATAAATATCTTTTCATCAGCATGTCCTAAGTTGTTTAATTACTACAATACGCAGATATCTTAGTGGCGACGAGGTAAAAACATTAAAATGTCGGTAGGTAAGTTGGCCGAGTTTAATTTGGAGACAGATTGCTGGGAGTCGTATATAGACAGACTTGAACAGTATTTTATATGCAATAGCATTAAGGATGAGCTAAAAGTGGCAACGCTGATTACGGCTGTAGGCGCCGAGACATACGAGTTGATGTCAAGCTTGTGTACTCCGCACAAACCAGCTACAAAGCAGTACTCGGAGCTCATCGAGATTGTAGGAAAACATATCAGACCTAAACCGTCGATTTTAGCCGAGAGATACAATTTTCGGAGACGTGTACAAGGTCGCGCAGAGAACGTTGCAAATTTTGTTGCCGATCTTAAAAAGTTGTCCAAGAATTGTGGATTCATTGACGACTCGCTATCAGAGAACTTGAGGGATCAGTTTGTATGCGGATTAAGGAAAGACGGCATAAGACAAAGGTTATTCACCGAGGAGAATGTGACTTTTGATAAGGCGTATAATATAGCTATAGCGATGGAGTCGGCGGAGTCGGACGCGGCTCTTGTAGTTGGTGACCGGGAGTTACAGGTACCAGTCAGTACCGATCCTGCATACAGACAACCCGCCGTCTATAAGCTTGATGAGAATCGGGATTTAGATCATGGTTCAAGAAGGCACCAGTCATCATTCAAGAATAAGTCTCTAGTGACCTATAAAAGCGCTATAATCAATAATAACAAGAATAAGAGTTGTCCTACTTGCGGGTACCAACATAGTCCGGAATATTGCAAATTTAAATCTTATACATGCAAGATTTGCAACAAGGAAGGTCATCTCAAGCGAGTGTGTCCCCGCAGGAAAACAGCTAGTACTAGCCTAAACTGTCTCGAAGAAAAAGGGGACGGCAGCTCGGGTAGTGTAGATAGTGAGGAGGTATTTAATTATTCTATTTGTAATCGCTCTTTTAAGGATTTCCCCCCCTATACTATTAGTATCACCGTTAATAATAAAACTTTAGTTATGGAAATTGATACAGGAAGTGCAATTTCTTGTATTAATAAGGAGACTTACGACAGAATGTTTGACAATTGTGAAATTTTTCCTAGCGAGATTAAGCTTAGGTACTACACAGGAGAACTGAAGGAGCCTATTGGTAAAATTAGGCCTTTAGTTGTGTATAAACAGTGTAAAAAAAATTTAGACTTATTTATAGTCGAGAAAGGCAAAAGTAACCTTTTGGGTCGGCAGTGGATAAGCGAATTAAAAATATATCCGCAGTCATTTCAAGTGTGTAGCATTAGCGAGGATTTTAATTGGACGTATTTCAGTTCCAGGTTCTCTAAGATGTTTGCGGACGGACTCGGGAAGTATACAGGTGGAACAGTCGGTTTTCGTTTACGAGAGGGGGCACAGCCAATCTTTTTACGTGCTCGCCCGTTAGCTTACGCCTTACGTGAACCAGTAGAACGGGCACTCGAACAACTGCAGCGTGATGGAGTCATTTCACCTGTGTCGAGTTCGGACTGGGCGACACATATCGTGCCGGTAATGAAAAAGGACGGCACAATACGTATTTGTGGTGATTTCAAACTGACGTTAAATAAGTGTTTAGAAATCGATCGTTTTCCGTTACCTCGGGTTGAGGATCTATTAGCTAAATTGCATGGAGGAGATAAGTTTTCTAAAATTGACTTATCACAGGCTTATACACAATTTGAACTCGATGAGTCCCAAAAATTCACCGTTATTAATACACATAAAGGTTTATTTAAATATAATAGACTAATTTTTGGCTTAGCATCTAGTCCGGGAATTTTTCAAAGAAAGATGGAACAGATTTTTGCGGGATTGCCCGGGGTAGGCGTCTTCTTGGACGATATTATCATAACTGGTAAAGATGATGCGTCACATTTAGCTACTTTAAAGGAAGTTTTTGCGAGATTGGAAAAATGGGGCTTAAGAGTTCGAAAAGATAAATGTACTCTTTTCGGCAACTCAGTTACGTACTTAGGCTTTGTTATCGATAAGAACGGAGTTCATACTGACCCTCATAAGGTTGAAGCTATTAAGAAAGTTAAAACACCAACTAATGTTTCCGATTTGCGGTCTTTCCTAGGGCTAGTGATCTATTATGCTAAATTTGTCCCCAATATGAGTACTATGCTAGCACCATTATACAATCTTCTAAAGAAGGATTCTAGGTTTAGGTGGGACCAGAGATGTGAGCGGGCTTTTAACGATGTTAAAAATATTTTAGCTTCTAGTGAAGTCCTCGTGCACTACTCTTTAGACTTACCACTTATTTTGACGACAGATGCCAGTAGTATCGGTATAGGAGCAGTCATCTCGCATATCACGTCGCAGGGTGAGAGGCCGATCGCATACGCTTCCCGAACACTTAACTCGGCAGAGAAAAATTACTCCCAAATTGAGCGGGAAGCTCTGTCTATTATATTTGGTGTACGGAAATTTCACCAGTTTTTATATGGACGTAAATTTCTTTTGAGGACGGATCATAAGCCCCTAGTTACTATATTTGGGGATAAGGCAGGCATTCCGGTCATGGCGGCTAGTAGGATGCAAAGATGGGCCGTTATACTAGGTGGCTACGATTATAAAATCGAATATGTTAGTAGTAAGAATAACGCTGCGGATGCCTTGTCAAGGTTGCCAGTAAGCCAGCAGGTCAGTGTGAAACAGGAGAACACATACCTTTCTTTCGTGCAACCCTTTTTACCAGTCACTAGGAAGGAGGTGCAAGAGCAGGTCAGCTTAGATAGTAACCTAAGAAGGGTGATGTCGTATTTACATTCAGGCTGGCCCGATTCGTGCCCTGATTCGGAATTACGACCCTACTTCGCGCGCCGTAACGAGTTGTATATCGATATGGGGTGTGTCGTATGGGGCTATAGGTTAGTTATACCGGCTAGCTTACGGTCATATATGTTGAGCGAGTTGCATGTGGGTCATATGGGGGTAGTCAAAATGAAGAGCATAGCTCGAAGTTTCGTCTGGTGGCCAGGCATAGATGCCGATATCGAGAGAGTTTGTAGAGAATGTGCGACGTGCATAGCGGAGAGTCCGGCGCCACCCAAGGCGGCGATACAGCCGTGGCCGCATGAGCCGGAACCGTGGTCGAGGTTGCATGTTGATTTTTTGGGTCCATTAAACGGTAAAACGTTTCTAGTAATTATCGACGCGACCAGTAAGTGGCTAGAAGTCTTTCACATGCCGAGGACCAACGCTAGTGCGGTTATTAAAGTGTTGCGGGAGACGTTTGCGCGGTTCGGACTGCCGAAGCAAGTGGTGTCCGACAATGGGCCCCCTTTTTCTAGTAGGGAGTATCTGGAATTCATGGCTAATAACGGTGTCAAAATTTCTTTTTCGGCCGTTTATCACCCGGCCTCTAATGGTGCCGCCGAAGGGGCGGTTAGGATATGCAAGCGGGCGTTGAAGAAATCGGCCCGGGATGGCTGCGATCTAGATGAGGCTTTGCAGGCATATCTGCTGGCATATAGAAACGTAGAGCATAGCACCACGGGGGTGTCGCCAGCCATGATGTTGCAACGTAGGTCGTTACGTACTAGGTTAGATCATCTGAGGTGGGGTAGGCCGATTGAGGATAAGGTGCGGGTAGCTCAAGAAAAACAAATAGAGTCCGCCGGGGGTCAAGCGCGAGCTGTTCAAGTTGGGGAGGATGTCTTGGTGCGTAATTACGCGCAAGGCGAAAAATGGGTGCGTGGGAGAGTAGAAGAAGGAGTAGGTTCGCGGCACTACGTAGTGAATACGGGTCTAGGGCAACTTAAGAGGCACGTGGACCAAATCAAGCCGTGGGCAGTGCCGTATGAGCCGCCGGATTCACATACACCGGGGACCTCGAGTGGTGCCTGTAGTCACCCAGCTGCGGGCGAGAGTGGCGCCCCTGTACTAGTAGGACCACCGCCCCTAACCGACAGTCCCGTTGCGACGGATCCGCCTCCCGCCGTTCCACCTGTACGCTTGCACCGGCCCAAACGTCTTACGAGGCCCATAGATAGGTGGGGCTATTAGTTAGTATAGGTTAATTACATATTATGTTTCATAGGCTAATTATTATGGTTGTCATGGAATTTTGTTATTTAGTGTGAGGGTGTGGTGTTTGTATAGAACTTTTTATATTTTACCTTTTTAATAAGTATTGTTTCTGGTCTATTGACATAGAATTGTTAGATGTCATTCCGTAAATAAATATCTTTTCATCAGCATGTCCTAAGTTGTTTAATTACTACAATACGCAGATATCTTATTACGGAACCCCTACAGGGGTATCGCGGAACCCTAGGGTTCCGCGGAACACACTTAGAGTATAGCTGATCTAGAGGGTAAGGCCAAATTAGCCTCGAAGAAGCTTGGTGTTCTTAACAGAGCGAGATAGTACTTCAGTCCGGACCAACGCCTACTACTCTACAAGGCGCAGGTTCGGCCTCATATGGAATATTATTCTCATTTCTGGGCAGGGGCGCCAAAATACCAACTGCTCCCTCTGGATCGTATCCAACGAGGGGCCGCTCGAATTGTTGACTGCCATAGTGTTTCAAACAGCTTGGACCCCTTGGAATTACGCCGAGATGTAGCTTCACTCTGCATCCTCTATCGGTTGTATCACGGGGAGTGCTCTGAGGAATTGTTCGGAATCATACCACCTGCAACTTTTCGCCATCGTCCCACGCGAAAAACATACCATCCTCATCACCTTGATGAGTGGTAGTCTTCCACAGTGCGTTTTTCGCGTAACTTTCTTCCGCGCACTGTAAAACTCTGGAACGAACTGTCACCAGCAGTATTTCCGGACCTATACGACCTGCAAACCTTAAAGAAAAGAGCGTATTCCCTCTTAAAAGGCCGGCAACGCACCTGCAGCTCTTCTGATGTTGCGAGTGTCCATGGGCGACGGTAGTTGCTTACCATCAGGTGACCCGATTACTCGTTTGCTTATTTAATAAAAAAAAATATATATATATATATAAATATATAAATACTTATTTTTATTTATATATTTTTTTTTTGAGCAAGTAAAACATATCGGCTTCAGACATTTTGTGCACAGATGAGCAGTTTTTGTATTCTTTTTGTAGTGGCATAAATAGTAATACTTTCCCTCCTAGCTAACTTGTTTCAGGGTGGCTCACATCTTCAGGAATCTCATTTTTTCGTCCAAATCTTCTTAAAGCCAGGCTTCCAGAATGGAATTTGCTCCGTCTTCTCTTAGATTGATAAAGTCATGTTTTTAGTGCCATTTTACAATTGTACAACAGAAAAATAAATCATACATAATTTAAATTATAATAACGGTGAAAAATCAACATTTCAAAACTTTAATGTATAAAAATAATCATAACGTAATTCACTAGTATGAGTCCCTGGGACTCACTCTGCGTAATAACTCACCAAATATGGTATGTACGCACTCATCCTCTCGGCACCATGTCACCCGCGTCACTACATGAAGGTACTGAGATGTGGGGGAAACTAGCTGCTAAGACTTTTGAATTATGGCCGTTTAAAATTTTGATGTGAGTCCCTGGGACTCAGGAAGTGAATTAAGGGTTAACAATATATTATGTAGTTATTAATAATAGAGTATAAAATAGCTAATACTAGGGAATGTATCTTTCACAACCATTAGGCCAGTGTATTAAGCCAGTGCATTGGGCCAACGTCTACATGTTATCAGACCTACTTAGCAATAAGTTGGGAGCAACTATCGATTATGTACACGCTGGCCCTTGGATTATTGTGCGAGAACCGTACATTTTTCCGGGATAAAAAGTATCCTATGTCCTTTTTCCCCATATCAAATTTCAGCGAAATCGGTTCAGCGGTTTGGGCGTCTAAAGGTAACAAACAGACAGACAGACACACATTCGCATTTATTATATTAGTAAGTATGGATTATGTAGCCTTTAACTTTACTTTAAAATTCCTACACAAATTCCAACGAATAAAATCTAAAATTCGAATTTACCGGATCCGATTTAGCATACTGTCGGATTAAAGTATCCTACGGTGAGTGTCCTACCGTGAGTACGCTTGCTCTCAGCTGATCGGATCGGGAACTTCCGATCGACTTATCCAACTACACACTGAACTTCGGAATACAATTACTACTTATATGTTGACTTAACGGTACTTAAGAGAATTACTGCTGCAGACTGAGACGATTTTTATTTATTTAATTGTAATTAAATGAATATTTTGACAGAAAATGTATGGGGCTAATGTCGAAATCTTCATTTGTCTCTGAGTGTGGCAGTTCGATGCTAATAAAGCAGAGAAAAGGGTTAGCAAATTGTCAATCCTGTGTTTGAACTTCGCTTGGCTATATTATTTTTTTAATACATTTTTCCCTAACTCCAAAAAATATTGTTCTCCCAGGTGCTTATCCCATGATATTTAATCCTATTTATGAACTTATTTGTTACTGCTATTGTTATATTAAAAAACACATTTCAAGTAAAAGAAGAAAGTAATAAATAAACATGCTGGCAAATTTTTATCATAATGTCAGTAACAGCTGTCTGTATGTTGAATTTAAAATGCTTTCGTATTTCATATCATCTTACTGTAAATTTCGTATATCTTTAATTTTTCATAAACAAAATACGGAAATACTTTTTTAAAGGAACCAATATAAAAACGTTAATTTAATAATAAAATGGACGCCTTTGTTTACTTCGATTAATTTTATATTGTGAGAAAGTGTATTTTATATTTTATCCACGAGAAAAGAAAATTTTAGCGTTTATTTATTACAGCTTATCCACCTTTAATATTTTAATCTCTCATTAAAACCGCCTATTAATTATTTTTGCTTGTGACGCTGCTTTATGAAGTTATGGATCCCTTTTTTACCGACTATGACGAAGAAAAGGATTATGATTTTAGCAACGTGTATGTTTGACTCTTCGTAGCTTCTACTACTAATTTATTAAGTAAGTTGTCAGTAGACTCGAGCCAAAGTAACAAAATTTACACCAACCTTAGTATGTCAGGACATAATGAAGGTAAGAATAATAAATAGGAAAAGGACAGATTTGTTCTTATCGCGGTATTACTGTGCAACAACAATAAAATAAAATTAAGAAATTAAAAAAAAAAAAACCCGCCAAAAAACTTTAAAAAGTAATGAAATAATATTTACTGACTTTAAGTTCAAATAATTCCTAAGTGTAAAGTGATATTTTAGTCCATAATTTATTGTCACGATGTGTCGGGGGACCGCCAAGTAAACTACAACCTACAACCGTCTAGACTCTGAATATCTCGATTCGGAATCAAACATCTACGAGTACATTAGAGGTCCCCCGACACACCTTGACAACAATTATTATGGACTAAAATATCACTTTACACTTAGGAATTATTTGAACTTAAAGTCAGTAAATATTATTTCATTACTTTTTAAAGTTTTTTGGCGGGGGTTTTTTTAAACTTCTTAATTTAATTTTATTTCATGCTTTTTAAACTTGTGTTGGTTATAGCAGAGACCAGAAATACATTTATTTATTATATATTTTCCTTAGTCTATGGTTATACTTAGTACAAAATAATTCCTATCAGCAGGATCATATCCCCATGATTACCTTTGAAAATCGATAAGAGAAGGGTTCCGTTTTAGGGTTCAGTAGTCAACCAAGTTTTGTTGATTACAGAACCCTATAACGGAACCCTTTTGGATGAGGCCGTCAATATAAGCCCAAACATGAAACCTCCACTCTTCGTTCATATGGAGCTCGGCTCTTATAGAATCCAGGTGATGTTGCAGCAGCAGCATGCAAATATTTAGTGTTTATCTACGTCTTACTGGTTGTCGCAATTAAAAAAAGCCCAAACACGAAACCACTGCTCTAAGTTAGTTAAGAGTTGGGTATCCTATTGATTACCAGGTGATGCTCCAGCACCAGGTCAACTTTCCATTAATGTGTATGTGATTCATAAATATCACGAACCAGAATGCAAAATATAAAACTCATCAAACGACTGCAAGTTGCTAACGGCCTTTCACGAACCAGATAAACCGCGATTTTCCAGCACTGAGCAGGCTGATGATGATGAACTATAGCTAAGAACATTCTCGATCATGTCAGCTTTCAAACAAAAAAAACAAGATCAAAATCGGTCCACCCTTTTGGATGCTACAATGCCACAGACAGACACACATACAGACAGACAGACACGTCAAACTTATAACACCCCTCTTTTTTGTCGGGGGTTAAAAAGTTAAAAATAACTAAGTTGTGCACCATCTAGCAATATAACTTTACGTTTTCGTATTTTCTTAACCGTGGATTAGACAGCTATGGCCTCACAGGCCACAGCTGATGAATTAGATGGGTCAATGTATACTATTAAGTACTCGCAAACACGGCAGGCGAGACCGGGCGCGGGAGGTGTATGTGTGTGTGTGTTTCTGTTCCGCCGAAATGTCTCATGTATATTTACGTGACTCGCCCCGGGACGGATGGCGAATCAAAGATCTCGAATGTCAGATATGTCCTGACGCGGAAGGCAATTTGCCAGAGTTAGACTGGATCCGTTTTCTGTTGTAAATATGTTTACTTTATGCTAGGTTAGCATTAAGGCGGTGCCTTGTTGGTATAGCAGCTTTCAGACTGCTGTTTGTAACTATTGTACACTACTGCGTGACTGGTGAGACATGCTCAATACTCGAGGACGTGATATTTGGCTGTTATCTGAGTAACTTAAAGCTTTGTAGCTTAAAGTTAAATAATTATTTACCCAACGCATGGACATCGCGCGCGGGAAGGGTAGCGTAACGTGACCATACGTCCCGCTTTGGGCGGGACAGTCCCGCTTTCAGGCAGTCTGTCCCGCTGTCCCCCGCGAGGCCGAAATTGTCCCGCTCTTGCAAACAGACCAAACGACAATAATTTAAAAGTATTTTTATGTTTTAAATGCCTGTGCAATGCCTGGAAGTAACGCATACATACATGATACAACTAACGTGATTATTCTGCCATATTGTGCCAAATAACATAGAAATTGCTCCAGTAGTTCGTGAGAAATTAAGCCCTTTCAAATATTTTTTTTCGTTTTTTCCACATTTTCCACTGTTTCTTCGCTCCTATTAGACTTGGCTTGATAAAATATAGCCTAAAGCTTTCCTCGATAAATGAGCTATCTAGGACTGAAAGAATTTTTCAAATCGGACCAGTAGTTCCTGAGATTAGCGCGTTCATACAAACAAACTTTTTCGCTTTATAATATTGTAGTAAAGTTCATAATAATAAATAATAATTAATGTAAGATAGGCACTTTGAAATACATATTCATAAATTATTTGGGGGGGGGGGGGGGGGAATTCTGTATTAGTCCCGCTCTGACAAAAAATATAAATGGTCACGTTAGGGTAGCGGCGCGGTGTTTCTTTGGTGGCGCACGCCGCCCGCCGCGCCGGCCGCATAGTATGCCTACTTGCCTAGCCGCGTAATTTATTTAGTGTCCATGATTCAATTATTTAAAGGGAAATTCGGATAAAAATTAAGTGCCTATTGGTTTACCAGGATCTGATGGCAAACATTGAGAAAATAAATTGACTCTAGTAAACCCGGGGTAATTGTAATAAAACATTTTGATCCTTTTTTTTCTTATAGCGGCTGATTTTGTGTGTTAAACATGCAAATATAAAAATTTATCCAATGATCAAGGATATTTTTTGAAAATCTGCTGTCAAAAATTGCTATCAGATTTTGGTAGACCTATAATTTCATTACATAATTATAATGAGAATCGAGTACAGAATACTCACCACTCACCAGTCATGTTGTATATGCTCCGATATTCAGTTTCGCCAACCAGTAATTTGTTTCAAGTCTGTCAGAGATTTGCGATCCACCGTTTCGATTTTCTTCATATATGAACCAGTCCATTTTGATCGAAATTATCGATCCCAAATGAATGACTACCCTACATATAAATAGATAAATTGGTATTAAAATATCAAACTTCCTGATGCAAAGTCCATAATTAATATACATTTCGTAAAATTGAAGACGTAAGGTGATGAAGTGGGGAAATAACAATTTGAAAATTAACGTTTTTTGCATAAATAGAAGCTTTAGGACAAAGGGTATTTTTTGTACAGTCAGATGATGAAGTAGGCAAATTACAAGGTTTGTTTAAATGGGGGTGTAGACAGTAAACGAAATATAGTAAGTACAATTTTTTTCTGAGATTTTAATAATAAATGTACATATTTTGTACTTACGAAAAATATTGCAAAAAATAGTCTACACCCTTACTATAAGGGAAAAAAATCATAAATAATCGGGCAAGTGCGAGTCGGACTCGCGCACGAAGGGTTCCGTAACGTTATAGAGCAAAAATTGGCCAAAAATCGTGTTTTTTGTATGGGAGCCCCCCTTAAATTTTTATTTTATTTAAATATTATTATTAATTATTAAAGTACACATAATGATTAAGGCCTTTGTGAAAATTTCAAGTGCCTACCTGTTGCCATTATTGATATCGAGCATAAAAGGTAAAAAAAATCACGTTTGTTGTATGGGAGCCCCCCTTAAATATTAATATTATTTTGTTTTTAGTATTTGTTGTTATAGCGGCAACAAATATATACAATCTGTGAAAATTTCAGATGTCTAGCTATAGCGGTTCTTGAGTTACAGCCTGGCGACAGACAGACAGACAGACAGACAGACAGACAGACGGACATACGGACAGACAACGAAGTCTTAGTAATAGGGTCCCGTTTTTACCCTTTGGGTACGGAACCCTAAAAATGAGTAATCGCCCTTATGTTGTAAATTTTAATTTTATTTAATATTTCAATTTGTGTATGGCACATCTATATTTATCGCTCGCTGTTCTCACAGCCCAAATCCTGTTCCACTATAAACGCTTCCCTCTTCCGCACTCGTTTGGATATGTTTGCTATGCTGTTGACGCCGGGACCGTAACTCTAGTTTCGCTTTTAATATTAACATTTTATGAATAACAAAAAGTGTTTTTATCATGAGCTTTTCGTGAGATAATAATATAAAAAGTGAAAAAATGTGCACATACTAATTAGAGGCTTACTTCGAACCAAATATGCTGAAATACACAACAAACTTAATATGTGAACACTTAAAGGGGAAATTAAACAGACCTCTACCACCTATAACTACCGATTTGAAAACCACCCAAACGACTTGGCTAACCAACCATTGAATATCACCTACAATAAACGCCATACGAAGCCTAATCATGACACAACACCCTTTAGCCAAGACTTTTTCTTTATCGCTTTTTTATAGAATCGCCGATCAAAATGTATGGAATTTAAGCGAGACGTTGACGTTCGACTCATCATGTCAATTCCATACATTTTAGAAGTGATAAAAAAACGTCTCGGCTCAGAGGTAACTTCCCAAGCTGAGCTAGAATATTTTGGTTGGGTAACCATTGGGTAACTACATATTTCGTAACGTAATTATAACAATAAACTATATTATAACTCCTGTAATAAACTATAAAACCCATAAGTTTTCTGGGCGATTTCTTACAATTACAGTACAGTTTAGTGAAGGCAATAAAGTACCCGGAACCAAACGGCCCATAAACATATCGAGCCCATACAAAAACGGTAAAATCCATACATTGTCGATATCGGTTTTACGATAAACATCTAAACTATGACTTTATATTACGAATTCTATTATGGAATGTGGGGCACATTTGAAAATTATTAGGGCGAGTGAAGCGAGCCCTAGTTTATCCCACAACCTGAACACTTTTGTGGTACACTTTACGAAAAAACTATCACGCTGTTGAGTTGTGCTTTAACAAAGTAATTTTTGTTTATAAGTAGATGTGTTATCATCGGTCAGTCAAGGTTTGCAATTGCCACCACGCAGAAAACGCGAGCCCTCACAAAGCTCGGCTTTTAGCTAGTTCCACCACCACAAATATATAATAGCAACCATCACCACAAATCAAATTATAAGGCACTTTTTAAGGACAGTTGATGCAGGTCGACTTAGAGCACTGCAAACAAACCGATTTATGCAAGCAATTGACATCCGTTTCGGGTTCTGCGACGTTTTTCTTTGAAATATACATATATGGCAAATTTTCATTATGTAAAATTTATGACTTTTGTTGCTTTTTTGACCAACTTCATCATCCTTATTCTTGGCCAACCAATAAAGCTAGAGAGCTTATGTGAAAGCTACGGTATCAATTAAATTTTTCGTCGTTTTTGGAAATACTCTGTTCAACTGGCCTTTTTTAGACATAGAGGGTTCCCAAGACGAATAAGACAGCCTACAATCCACTTTTATCTACGGACAAACAAAAAGTAATTACTTTAAAAAAGTCACACTAACACTGACGCTACGTATCTCATACGTCAGGTCGTCAAAGTCACCTGCTTGCAGATATGCACTGCATCCGCTCTCCCCTGCCTTCAACGCGTCACTGGCAACTAGGAAAGTACCAAAAATGACAGGCAGAAACTCCCGCAAAATGTTGAGTTTTGAATGAAAAACCGCGTGGGTGACGTACCACATACGTACGTCAGTGGTTAAGGGTTAAGGATACTTGTAAGTACGAATAATAAATAAAATGTTTATAATGCACTGAAATAAATTTTTTATAAGCGTCGTATAAAATTGAATTTGTCATAATATTATTATGCATTGAAATTTTTAAATTATAGCAATTTATTTCCATTTTATTACTTGATTAGAAAAGAATATTATTAAATTATTTTTAAATAAACTTGGAGAATAATTATTTTTTAGAAGACATATATTATGTGATACAATGTCTGGCTGCCAAACGCAGGGCAGCTTAAAATCGGGGTTTACAATTATAGACAGTTAACGTATCAAAGATTATATTTATTTGGTGGCCGATTCAGATAGATATTAAGATACATCACTTCACAAACAATTTCATCGTTCGAAACTTTTTTCCAAGCGCTACATTTATTGTTTGAATGATAGTTTTCTTACATGGAAATTTATATATAAAGCGTTTAAAAAATACTGCTTAGTTCAAAATAGTATTTTAAAAAGATTCCGACTTCGAAATTGTACGTAATTGGGAATTAAAATTTCCTATCACAAAACTACTGAACCGATTTTGACGAAACTTGCAGTATTCCCTAAGTTGAACAATACCTATTACAATAAAAAAATATATATTTTTTAATCGGACTTGGAGTTCCGGAGATACGCGAACACAAACATAAAAACATACAATATACATACACTTTTGAAATGGCACATTTGTTCAGACGCCGATATAGACTAACATAATATACGAAAACTGGGCAATTCTAGAAATATATCACTTAAATACGGGTCGGATTGATAACCTAATTTTTTAAAGTCTGTTAAAAAGCTGGTTTTTCTTTGTTTAAGGACAATAAGTTGTAAACAACAGATGAACCTTAACTGATCACTTCACCACGCCATCACTTGAGTGGATGGGGTGATCGGTTAACGTGATCGTCATTAATGGTGTTAATTATCACACAGGTTACTGAACTCACGTTCGGCTGATCGACGTCACAAAGCGCTGTGTTGATACACCTGCGAAACGTAAGCACGGGCTTGTTATTGCAATATCAAGTCGGTCGGACAGACAAGACTATTAAGATTATAACTTATGTAAATGTTGGTGAATCTGTGATGCTTTTACTACGTTAGACCTAACCGTGTGGTAATTACATCAATAGCTACTCCGGTCCAATATTTTTTATCCAAATTATTCAGCTGTAAATTGCACAATAGAAGCTGTCAGTGGATGAACACGATAAGTAACATTTTGTGACATACGGACATTTACTCATTTTTCTCTTATAATAATAATTTGAACAAACCGTTAAACTTGTCTACTTCGTCACCTGGCTAATATATCTATGTGTAGCTGTGCATTTTATCTGGCTTCACATCAAATGCACAGTTTTTTTATTTCAAAACATTTTTCCGGCCCTAAAAACTCCATTTACGCAAAAAACGGTATTTTTTTTACTGTTTCTTATAGTGTTCTTCCACTCACGTCTTCAATTTATACTAAACTGAAATGCCTAGCTCCTATACAGTCTTAGATAAAATATTTAAAATGGCAAAAAAAAACTTGAAAATATATTTACACAACGTATACTGCCTTTGTTTATCATGTGACTTTTCTAATGTGAGAGACAAAAGACATTAAGTACCTTTTATAGTGATTATAGTAACTTTTTGTTGCGTTATTACTTATATTAGTAAGTCAACACTCAACACGATATTATTGTTTGCGTCGTCTTTTTTAAACTTTGTTAATATTATAAATTCGGAAGTGTGTCTGTCTGTTACCTCTTCACGCCCAAACTGCTGAACCGATTTTGCTGTAATTTAGTATGGCGATTATGATTCCCGGGAATGGACATTGAAGAATTTTTTTTTTGAAATATTTGAATAAGTTAACCATACAGCACAATTATTATTACCTTCTTTTATATTAACACATTTGGAATATATTTATACTTTGTTAATTTGTGAGAATAGTAATATTTCATATTATATTGTAGTTTATAAGCTAAACATTTGCATAATCAATTGGGAAAATGTGATGGTACCATTGTCAACTCTACTAACATCCTTACTAACTCACATTTTGCAGAATATAAAGAAATTGAATTGAATTGAATTTTTCTTGGACAAAAATGCGCTTCCCGCGCCATAAACGGTTTTTTGCACAACGGAGTTACTGGCGTCATCTTGTTTTTAACAAAATGTAATAAAACCGGCAATAAAACATAAAATGCACCAATACATTGATTGCAGTACCGCTAAGTATGAGAAACGGCGCGGACTCGCGCGGAATATTTTAAACGAATCGGGTTCACAGCGGTCGTTTGTCACATTCCGTTGAAGTCACATTTATTGCACATTCATCTTGATATCCTACTTCTTGACAAGTGCAATTTTATTCCTAATGGATTAAATAACACATTTTTCTTAAAAATAGGGTAATAACACAGTAAAGTTACGTACGGTAAAGCGACTACGTATCTGGTCTAACAATTGTTATGAAGAAGGTGTTTGATAGTACATATATATTATTGCAAATCTGTCAAATGCCTGTTGCATACCTGTGACAAAATACATAATTACCCTGTAGTACGGTGCGTCTTATATTGGTACGTCAACTAATATTATAGATATACGATATAATATAGCTCTACGGTGAGTCTACGGTAAGTCTACGAAGAGTCTACGATATCTCTACGCTGCATCTACGTTAGGTCTACGCTGTGTATACGATACGCTACGCTGCATCTACGTTAAGTCTACGAAGAGTCTACGATAGCTCTACGATAGATCTACGCTGCATCTACGTTAGATCTACGCAGTGTCTACGATAGTTCTACGGTACTCTAGTAGGTCTACAAAATATCTTTCTCTATTATGTAATAACTAGCGACCCGCCCCGGCGTCGCACGGGTATAAAATATCTAGCCACTGTAAAAATTATGCCTATAGCCTTCCTTAATAAATGAACTATCTAATACTGAAAGAATTTTTTAAATCGGACCAGTAGTTCCTGAGATTAGCGCATTCAAGTTAGCCCTTTCAAATAATTTTCCCCGTTTTTTCCACATTTTCCTCTATTTCTTCGCTCCTATTAGTCCTAGCGTGATAAAATATAGCCTATAACCTTCCTCCATAAATGGGCTATCTAACACTGAAAGAATCATCAAAATCCGTTGCGTAGTTTTAAAGATTAAAGGGAACAAAGGGACATGAGGGAAAAAAAGCGACTTTGTTTTATAATAAGTATAGATAGATGAAATATATCCGTGTAAGATGTTCATCAGAATTCCACTATTTGAGTAACCCACATTGAAACTTATTGTAAAAAAATACTTTATTTAACGTACGCTGCCAGATGGGGACGACCTGGGGAAGTTTTTCTTTTTATAGTTTTATACTTTAAGTTTGTATATATTTATTTATTTTAGATTGTATTTGTGTTTAGATTGTTATTTGTTATCACTGTTTCTTTGTTTAACTATCGTTACCTTGGAAGAGCGTAAATAAAATTTTGAAGTAGATATATTATATTATTTAACGTACTTACTAAATTATAATCTACTTTTGCATAACAATAGAGCCTACATATTGTTCGGTTATTAATACCAATTATTCGCCGAGTAACCTTCTGAGAAGGTACACAACCAACGTAAACATTATGAGAGCGTTTGAGAACTTAAGTTGCGGTAGGCAGGCGCTTCAGGCGTATCATATAACAGTGGTTACGTATCTGTTTGCTTTGTCTTAAGTGACTGTTAGTCTGAAAGGATTTTGGCAATATAAAAATACAGTGTGTCGTTTAAATGTAGCCCCTAAACTACTGTATTCATCTTATTAAATTAGGATGTCAGATTCGTAAAAAAGCCAGGTAACAAAAATTGTGATATGGCCATGATACTATATGCGTAGCGATAACGTTTAAGGGTCAAACTCAAACAGACATGTCATTTCACATCGTAACGTGACAAGTCACGAGATATAGACGAAGTAGGGGAGGCCGCGAGGCTATTCGTGTAGTTACTGAAGCATCCGCCGTGGAATCCTAGTATGTTATGTAGATAGGTAAAATGGAGAAAAAAATATTGGAGCGTTGTTTATTTTAGTTCACCGCTAAGGAGCTACAGCCTTTTAAAGTTATGAAAAAGAAAATGCATGAAAAAATTGCTTACATAATATTTATTACAAGGACAACAAGGACTAAAACATTTGATCAAGTGCGACATAAAATAAAAGCTGGAAAGCTTAGATGTGAAAATCTGGAGCTTAATTCTTTGATTTTCAAATCAAAGAATAAATGTTTGATTTTTTAAATCATTTTCAATTTTTTTATTGCTTAAAATGTTTTTCTAGTTCTAGTATACACATTAAAGCGCTGATTATTTAAAGGCACAGTAAGGTTCCTAACCATACCGTACCTTTAAATAATCGGTGCTTTATGCGTAAAATTATTTGGGGTATCTATCTTAATCTAAAAGATCCGATGACATTTCAATACTTAAAAATACATTTTTTAACGCAACAACTACGAAATTACACGGGGACAGAGTTGACGCTTTACGACGCGTCATGCTTTTTGCCTATAGAATAGTCATCTCTATTGTATCTATTAGTTAAGTACAAATTTCTACTATAAATGTGTGGCGTCGGCGAGCACGCGCGCATACGCTTTTCGTCGTTCATTTGCGTTTCCAAATTTTCATAGCAGCAATCTGTACTTAAATAGGTAATATAGCAACAAAAAGCGCCTCCGTGGTCCAGTGATTAAGAGCGTATCTCTTGACTCCGAGGTCGTGGGTTCGATTCTCGCGTTGGAAACATGTTATTTCCAAGTTTGGTTAGGACAATGCAGGCTGATCACCTGATTGTCTGACAAGTAAGATGATCCATGCGTCGGATGGGCATGTAAAAAGTCGGTCCTGCGCCTGATCTCTCACCAGTCGTGTCGGTCTTCCGTCCCACTGGGTTATGACAGTAAAAGGAATAGAGAGCGCTCTCGTGTATTGCGCACACCCTTGGGCACTATAAAATTACTCTTGCGTAACTGGCCTGGTTTCAATGAAACCGGCCACCGTCACCGAAACCGGTGTGGGAGTTATTATTATTATATAAGGCAACAAAAATATGAATAATATGCGGTAAGCAAAAAACATAACGCGTCATGATGGTTCGACTCTGCCCTAGAGTGAGTGGAACGTAGGTAAATAAAGTTTATGCTCTGTAAAGAACTCTTGCAACGTATTACATGTTTATATTGATAGAAAAATAGCGCTCTAAGATCATGTTTCAAAGTGGGCGAAGTGCATACACTAACTCAAATATTTTATACTTCATTTTCGTTTAAATAAAATATCTTTACTCTTTTGTGTAAATATATTCGTAAAGCGTCCACGACGAAATTGCAAACTAAAATAACATGTTAGTACGCCAAGTTGTGAGCGAAAAGAATGGCTCGGTGTTTTCATAAGCAAATCATATTGCATCCTTTATTAAAAACGTTACTTATATTAGTATGCACGTATGCAAAATATTGCAATTTATATGGCTACCTGGTATGCATTTTGTTTCGCTTCTTGTTTTTGTACGTTCATACAAACCTATCAAAATTCGAATTCATGAAGGTTATTTCTGCTATTTACCAAAACTATTTAAGACCTGGGCAAAAATCATCTCATCAAGACTTCTGTTCTTGACGGATTAGAACATAAATTCTTAGAAATTCAAATATTAGAGAAATCCTTGTCCAACTACTGAAAATATAGTAGACGAACTTCATTGAGTAAGTCCACCAACTTGGAGATTAAAATAGTTCAAGGAAAACATAATACCTACTAACATTATAATTATTGATTGTACTATAATTATATTGATAATAGGTTCTTGGTTGAAATTCATGTTTAACACTAATAGTAAAAAAATGCTAGAAAATTAGCTAGGTAATATCATGTTCAACACAAAAAGTAAAAAAAGTCTAGAAAATTAGCTAAGTAATATCATATTACCATCGCGATAGCGAGTTGCGAGCCCGCGGCGTGTTCACCACGCACTCGTCGCGAACTCATTTTCCACTCGCTTATTCCATTCGCTTGCAACTCGCTAGCGATAAGGCCCTTACTGTACTGTTACTGTGTTAGTTGATGAGAATACTGATAGAGAGGCGATGAGACGGTTCGGCAAAATCCGCCACCGCGATAAACTTCATACAACTTTTTAATAACCTAAAAGAGTTTAGTTTCGGTGATAAAGTATGAAAAAAAACTGCGAATAAAATACGTGATACAAAATTCACCGGGTCTGTCCATATTAGGGTTGGCGATCTGAGATCGATTAATCGCAAAATCGATCTTTTGGAGCAAAAAAAATCGATTTTTTAATCGATCCTACACATTGAATCGATCTCGTGAATCGATCTTAGACACCCTAAAATCGAGTTTCGATTTTTCTGTTTTGAAGGCCCGTATTACAAGAGTGAAGAGTGCTGCCGGTTTAAGGTGACGCAGCGTTAAAGTAAGAAACCGTGTTGGATATGTTTTAGATTGCTTGTTTTCTATGAGAGGCCGACCCGGCCTCTCATAGAAAACAAGCAATGGAACAGCAAAAAATGGAAAGGGCGTAAGCGACCAAATGGTTTTTGTCGTATAATTTAAAAACCATAAATACATTTCATATAAGCTATGCACAAATTGAAGTGCATGCTTGAACCAATTTATGTACAAATTTTGGAACCTTAAATCACTCTCCTCTGTTGGAAAAATAGGAATCCCTTTTTTTACAGAGGTCTTTTCGATTGATTATTCTGTGCTATAAAAGTTGTCAAATCGTGTTATGCTATGGGCAATTCAAAGACAAAGACATGATGAATACTGACAATGAACTTCAATTTCTTAGCTTTAGTCATTGCTGAGAAAAATCGACATCGCTACAGCCAAATTATCAAGGCGTCGCCTCAATTGAGTTCTCAAAAACTCACGAGATGGCTGTACCTTCGCCTCACTTCTCATCAATAAAAAAATACGTTTATAATCTTTGACTTTTTGTATCTGTATTCTGTATCTGTGCTGAGAAGTGTGATGCCGCGGGCCGCGATTCGTCTATCGTCACGAAGCTTCGTGCTATGAGACTACACCATTGGTGATTGGTCCAATGGTATCGTCTCAAGCACGAATCACTACGCATGTGCGGCCGCAAAATGATTGACATTGCAATTTGCAGCCCTCGCCATAATATTTGATATTTCGTCATTCGACTGTCGTCATCGTTATTCGTTAATTATTATAAATAATAAGCAACAGTCAACCGGTTAGTTGTTAATTGTTATTTGATTGATTGACTATTTGACTAGTTATTAAAAAAGTGTTTGTTCGTCGTGCATGCCAAAATAAGGAAAAAAAATGTCTTGTTTTCACCTTATCTAATACTTTGATATGGTAAATAAAATAATTGTTATTATCGAATTCCCTGATTTTACTGATTCAAACATCGTCAATTATAACATTTGTCTTGTTTTTTATAAATTTGATATATACTTACACTGTAAAAACTAATTTGAAAAATGATCGATTTTTGGAAATCAATCTTTTAAACCTCGATTTTTTTGGGATCGATTCATCAGGTTACGATTCGAATCGATTTAAAAAACTATCTTTTTCGGCAAGAATCGCCATCCCTAGTCCATATCTAATATCTAATCTTGGTTGCTGAGATTCAACGATTCAGGCTACTAGTGTGTAACACACTTTCAGGAAAAATAAAGGTTATGAAGCTTCCATTACCGAGGCCTCTGATAAAGGTTAGTTTAACTAACGAGATTGCTTACACAATGTTATTTTCATTTTTAAATAAGCTGCGATTAGATTTTAAAAGGTTAATTAAATGTTAAGGTTACAAACTAACCTTTCAATGCTAAAGCTTATACTTAACTTTTTTCACGCTAATTAGGAATATTCACATGTTCTGGAGCTTTATGTTTTACAGCCAGACATCGAAATGTCACTCGAGATATTAGAATAGGTACTCATTGATTCGATCGAGTGATCGTTTTAATTTAATAAGGTAATTTTCTCGATTTTTATTTACTGGATAGTTTTTAATGCCGCATTTCTTTAGCATATAATCACTGCCTGCATAAAACTAGTACCTTTAGTATTTCCTTTATATTTATTAATCGTACTTACAAACTTATAAAATTAAATTAATAAAAATTCGATTCAAATCATTGCTTCTTCCTAACAACACATGAATTATATGAATTAGATAGACTCATTCTGACACTGAGCGGGCTGACAGAGGTGAATAATTACTTAGAACAGTGTCGATCATATCAACTTTCAATTAAGTAATAAAATAAAAATCTAAATCGGTCCACCCATTTGGAAGCTACGATGCCTCATGCCACAGAAAGACGCACACACACAGACAAACACAAACGTCAAACTTATACCTCCCGACAAAAAAAAAACTGGTTGCACTCCGGGAGTGCCGGCAGAAGTGAAAACTTGATTATTAACGTTGTGCATTTTTAACCCATTTTTTATGAAAATCGATTTTTAAAAAATCGTCAATCAAGTTGTTTCGATCAAGTTTCGATCAAGGTTTCGATCAAGGTTTCGATCAAGTTTCGATCAAGTTTCGATCAAGTTTCGATCAAGTTTTGAACAAGTTTCGATCAAGTTTCGTTCAAGTTTCGATCAAGGTTTCGATCAAGGTTTTTTTGGGCATTCATCAAAGGTGAATGCCCAAAAAAAACCCATAGTCGATTAAAATAATTTATATACAGCAAAGTAGACCCTTAATAGAATAAGAATAAGAATAAGAATAAGAATAAGAAAAGTTTATTTTGCACGTCACACAACACAATATTTACAAAGGACGAAAGAACAAGGACACAGTACAATACTTAATTTACATTTTGTTGTGTGATCGCACAAAAATGGACCCCAGCTCAGCATAAGCAGCAAAAGCAAGTTGCTGCACTGATTTTCTGCTGGGACCAATGTGTGACCTCACAATAATATAGTTTAGACAATACAATTAGGAACTAAGAGCATACTAAATTAATAAATTAAAAAAACTTAAATACTAAATAAATTAATAAAGTGAAGGGATAAGGAAAATAATAACACAAGTGCATCCGTTCTATGCCCGAGTTCGACTGACTGCAAGCGGGCGCGCTCCGCCAATAGACTCCTGCGCCGAGCGATAAGACGCTCCAGAAAGAGTTGAACGCAAGTGACTTTTAGCGAAGTGCCAATATTTATTTATTTTTAATTTTAAGTTTATATTTTATTATAATTTGCACAGGTAAGTAAATAAAGGTTTTATTATTACAAATATAGGTAAGTAAGTATTTATTTTACAGGTTTTACGCCACAATACCCCCCTACCGAGATCGTTTCACGATCGATAGTGATTTTAAATTCAAATAGTAATTTGATGGTAATAGTGCTTTGGAAATCTGACGGTTCTACCACTACGGGTTTTTTTTACAGGTGCTTCGGTCTCGGTAGGGTTCACAGGAGAACTAGAAATATTAGAACTTGGTGGACAAGATAACAATTGTGATTTTTCAGTGTTATTATGTGCCATATAAGCTGGTTTTAACCTATCAATGGTCACAGTGATTTCCTTTCCCTGCACATCAATTACAAATGTCTTTTTATTTCTTTTTAGGACTTTATAGGGACCTGTATATGGAGTTTGAAGGGCTTTTTTTACTGGGCCCCGACGGAGGAAGACATAATCTGACATAAATAGATCTTTGGGTATGTAAAACGTTTTATCATTGTGACATGACGCAGGAGTGGGGGACAAATTGGACATATATTTTCGGATACGATCGACTAAGTCAGCTGGATCAACAGTGAGGTAAGTAGTAGTTGGTTCGAAAAATTCACCTGGTAATTTTAGAGGTTCTCCGTATACGAGTTCCGCAGCAGAAGCTTTTATATCTTCTTTCCAGGCGCTTCTTAACCCAAGGAGAACAAAAGAGAAGTGGAAGTACCTCGGTCCATTGGGAATTTTTATGACATGTGATGGCAGCTTTCAGCTGGCGGTGTAGCCTTTCGACTAGACCATTACCTTGAGGGTGATATGCTGTAGTAGGGTAAAGTTTGGCACCGATGAGAGAGCATAAGTTCTGAAAGAGTTGTGAAAGGAATTGTTGACCTCTGTCTGTGGTGATAATGTGGGGGCAGCCGAAACGTGCGACCCAGCCATTTAAGAATGTACTTGCACAGGTCTCGGCAGTAATATTTGCCATGGGGAAAACCTCAGGCCAACGCGTAAGACGGTCGACAATCGTGAGGCAATACCTGAAACCTGCTGAATAAGGTAAAGGGCCAATTATATCCATGTGGAATTTCGAAAAGGGAGAAATGGTATGACGATTAATTTTGCTAAGTTGGCATTCTGTGCATTGCTTAGTCCAGTCTCTACAGTCTTTTCTCACGCCTGGCCAAACAAATCTGTCAGATACGAGTTGCGCTGTAGCCTTCGCGCCAGGGTGACTTAATCTGTGTAGGCTGTCGAATATTTGCCTTCTGTAAGCTGGCGTTATATATGGTCTTAGTGAACCCGTAGAGTGATCGCAGTATATGTTTGTATTTGGGTCTTTGACGAGCTTGAGTGCGGTTCCGTGGGTTATGAGTTTCTGTAATTCTGCGTCATCTCTTTGATCACGAGCAAGCTTTTCATAATCGAATGTCTGCAGGATCTCATCAATTCTGGATAACGCGTCAGCAACAACGTTCTCCTGCCCAGCTACATATCGAATATCTGATGTGAATTGAGATATGTAGTCTAAATAGCGGAATTGACGCGGGGAACATTTATCTCTGTTTGTGCTGAATGCAAATGTAATTGGTTTATGATCTGTGTATACAGAAAAGGTCCTGGCTTCGAGCATATAGCGGAAGTAGCGAATTCCTTCATAGATTGCTAGAAGTTCTCTGTCATATGGGCTATATTTCTTTTGAGACGGAGATAATTTTTTGGAGAAGAAACCAAGAGGTGTCCAAATATCATCTTTTCTCTGTTGCAGTACTGAGCCTATGGCATCGTTGGATGCGTCAGTAAAGAGTGCTAGCTCTGTTTGAGTGTCAGGGTGAGCAAGTAAAGTAGCTTCAGTGAGAGCATTCTTGCAATCATCAAAAGCTTTTAATCTTGTGGCGTCCATGTCTACTGGTTTTGATCCTTTTAGGTTTCCGGTTAGAGCTTCGTGTAAAGGTTTTTGAGTTTCTGCAGCGTGTGGAATGAATCGTCTATAGAAATTAAGCATTCCAAGGAAACGTCTGAGTTCGCGAGCTGTTTTTGGAATAGGATAGTTCTGAATGGCTTTAACTTTTTCTTCTAGAGGAGTGATTCCATTAGGTGTTACGTGGTATCCAAGGAAAGTAATGTTCTTAACGCCAAAAACACTCTTAGATGAATTGATGAGTACTCCATAATGCTTTAGTCTTTGAAATAGAGCTTCCAGATGCTGCAGGTGTTCTTCCGGGGATTTAGAAAAGATAAGTATATCGTCCAAATATCCGTAAGTGAAGTCTAGGCCTTGAAGAACTTCATCAATAAATCTTTGGAAAGTTTGTGCAGCGTTCCTTAATCCAAAAGTCATGAATGGGAACTCATACAGTCCGAATGGGGTAATTATTGCAGTCTCATCTATATCAGCACTGTCCACAGGTATCTGGTTATATGCCTTTATGAGATCAATTTTAGAGTATATTTGTGTTCCAGCAAGTTGATGAGAAAAATCTTGTAAGTGGCGAATGGGATATCTGTCCGGGATGGTTCTGGCGTTTAAAGCTCTGTAATCGCCGCATGGTCGCCAACCATCATCTTTTTTACGAGCGAGATGGAGTGGCGACGACCACGAACTTTCTGAACGACGAGCTGTGCCATTTGCGAGCATTTCATCGAATTCTTTCTTTGCTAGGAGCAATCTATCAGGAGCTAGTCTGCGGGCGCGAGCAGAAACTGGTGGTCCTGGAGTGGTTCTGATATAGTGTTTGGTGTTGTGCTTTGGTTCAGTTGGAGCACCGGCTGGTTTAGTTATCTCTGGAAATTTACGTAACAGCTCATGGTATACTGTGGATCCACTTATCGATTTGATTACTTCGGCTTTGTCAGGCATTTGGTCAGAATGAGGAGTATTGATGGAGAGTTTAGTAAGATCGTCGATAAGGCGATGATTTCTGCAGTCAACTAATAAGTGAAAGTGGCTTAGAAAGTCAACTCCAATGATGGGCCTTGAAACATCTGCGACAACGAATCTCCATGTGAAGTCTCGCCGAAGTCCCAGGTTCAGATGAAGTGTGATGAACCCGTATGTGTTGATGACTGTATTGTTAGCTGCGTAAAGCTGATATTCAGTCTTGTTGAATGGTCCTCTTGTCAAAGATTTCGGGAACACACATAGGTCAGCTCCGGTATCAACAAGGAACTTAATCTTGGTATTCTTTTCAGTGACGAAGAGGCGGCCATTACATGTAAGGCAGTCGTTTGCCGCCACTAATGGCTGCCTTGGAAGTTTCCCGCTGGAAATTGACAGGGTTTGGTACATTTCTCTGCTCGGTTTTTGAATCTACGGTGGTACCAACAAATACCGCTCGTGTCACGGGATTTAGATCGAGAACGGGAGCGTGAGTTAAAGCGACGGCGGAATACTGGCCTACTTCTTTCCATTTTGAGGTTGCGTATTTCTTCTGAAAGTTGGGCGATTTGAAGTGCCATGGCTTCCATTGCACTAACCGGCTGTTGTGGTGAAAAGCGAGAAGGTGTACTGGAGCTCGGTTGTACATCTGGTTGTTTCATTTCGGCTACGATACTAGCGGATGGTGCAGTTATAGCGTGTATTTCATCGGCCAACGTTGCAAGTTTTTCTACATTTAAGTCTTGGTGAGATGCTATGATTGGTTGCAACTCCTTCGGTAGCCTACTTGCCCAAATAGTGCGCACAAAAGTTCCTGGTACCTCAGGGCCAGCAAGGTTCATTAGATGACGTAAATATTGTGAGGGTTTTCTGTTTCCCATTTCTTCTAGCTCTAGAAATTGTCTCACCTTTTGCTCTTTGGTTGCAGATAGACGGCGGATGACTTCTCTTCTAAGAGTTTCATACATGTCCTTCTCGGGTGGATTTGTTATTAGGTCAGCTATTTCTAAAGCGTATTGATGTTCTAGTTGAGCGATGGCAAAATAAAATTTTGTGCTGTCACTTTTTACGCCGGATAGAATAAATTGGCCATCCAATTGAGAAAACCACAGCGCAGGACTATTAGGGTAGAAAGGTGGTACCTTTACACCAACACGAAACAGTTCCGGCAAATTTTCAGTTGCTTCCTTATGCGCCATACCCGTTGCGGTACTTGAGGTTCCAGGAACGTCGCCGATGTTTTGCTCCGCGTTCGATTTTGAATCTTGAGACATCGTAATCGACTATTCACCGTACACAATACACAACAAGGTTGCTTGTTCTTTGTCGAGAGTCACCAATGAAGGGATAAGGAAAATAATAACACAAGTGCATCCGTTCTATGCCCGAGTTCGACTGACTGCAAGCGGGCGCGCTCCGCCAATAGACTCCTGCGCCGAGCGATAAGACGCTCCAGAAAGAGTTGAACGCAAGTGACTTTTAGCGAAGTGCCAATATTTATTTATTTTTAATTTTAAGTTTATATTTTATTATAATTTGCACAGGTAAGTAAATAAAGGTTTTATTATTACAAATATAGGTAAGTAAGTATTTATTTTACAGGTTTTACGCCACAAAAGAAAATAAAGGTATACTATGGTCTTATAACCTTGGGAGAAAAAAAAAAAGAAAAAGCTGTCAATATGACGTTTGACGCACAGGTTTGACGTCTCGAACAATGATTATAAAAACAAGATTTTAATTTTTATGCATACCTTCTGTGAAAATAAAACTGTGACGTGGCTTCATACGTGGCATAACCTAATATAGTATGATGTTACCGCTTAATCTTATAACAATAAAAAATTAAACCTGTGGAGTGAGAACAGGCGTATAACTATAAACCTATAGAGTACAGAGATCGTGGAACAAATGGGCTAAGATTGCTCGTGGCTGTCCCGCGTTCCGACCATGGACCAACCTTACACCACCGCCGGAGGTGCATCCATCGAAAGGTATTATTACGCAAAAAGATGTTGTAATTGAAGCAAGTGTGTTTTATAATGTTTGCTAAATGTTTTTTTTGTTTTCAGCATCCTGAGAGGAGGTGGAAGGTTGTTCCAACATCGGGAAGCAGCGTACCTGAATGATCCACGAAAAGCTACAGTCTTATGAACTGGTGTCAGGATCCGGTATTGGGAGGCACGAGTACGATTGTTGATATCACTTGCCCAGGCCAGCTTCTCATATAAGTAGGATGGACATTGTGTGAGGATTATATCAAACAGAAGAGCAGCAAAGTGAAGCTTTCTACGTTCCTTCATCTTAAGTAGGTTGGCCTTGTTAATAAATGGTGTGACATGTGTTCGTGGGGGGATTGTAAAACAAAAACGCATACAGGCATTCTGGACCCTCTGCACAAGCCTCTCTGTTCTGGCAAGTATAGCATGACCAATAACTGTGTCGGCGTAGTTCAATTTCGAGAGTATGAGCGTCTCACAGAGCCTGATTCTAATGTCCTCGCTCAGGTAGGCGCGATAATTGTAAAGAGTTTTTAGACGATAAAAACAGCTTCTTACTACCTCAAGCATGTGTTGTTCAAACTTTAAGTTAGAATCAAAAAGAACTCCTAAGTTACGCGCTATATTTACTTGCTCAATCTCTTGTCCTGATATCATGATCTTCGGTTTTTTCTCAATGATATCAGCAACTTGTTTTCTGGAGCCCAGTACGATGTATTTTGTTTTGCTGGCATTCAAAACTAGACCGCAAGAGATGGACCACTCAGCTATTCGTAGAAGGTCTTCATTTATTTTAGAAACAGCCTCATCAATATCTTTAGGGCAAAAACTTAGGTAGACCTGGGTGTCATCAGCGTACATGTGATACCTGCTGTGAATTATATGTTGACAAATATCCGCACTAAATAGGATGTACAGTAGAGGGCCGAGGATTGATCCTTGAGGAACGCCTTGATCCACACTAGCATCCGAAGAGTAAGACTTACTGCCATTACGATTTATGATTTCCACCTTCTGTAATCTATGTTTCAGGTAGCTAGAAAACCACTGTGTTACAGAAGGTTCAAAACCATAATATTTAAGCTTGCTAATAAGAAGGGGAATATTAAGTGTCTCAAATGCCCTCGAATAGTCTAATAAGACCAAAATAGTACCCTTTCCATTATCTTGAGCAGATAGAATGTTGTCTAAGACGTCTAATAGAGCAGTAACAGTCAGTGATCGGAAAACCTATTCATAAACATTAACCGTTTGAATCGGTTAACCTCTATTTCTGTTACTAATTGAACCGGTTAACCGAAATCCTGGTTAACCCATTTGTATCGGTATTGCTTTATTCAGTTTGATCTGTAATCTATTAAGGTTAACAGAAATCGTTTTGGTATAACTCAAGTGAATGGGTTACTAGTTGAAACTGTTAACAGAAATAAAACATATTTGGTTGACAGCAAAAAGGGATAGCGATAGTGTTTAGATACAAGTGCGCGCGCATGCCGCCGCGCATCTTCCGCTCCGGTCTTGCTTGACGCGTAGTGCCTACAATTAGTATAGTGTTGCGTTTCTTCGTACGAACTACCTTCACTGTGCGCCTGACCTTTTATTTATTATCTAACCTCCTTACTAATAAACGCTGTATAAGCTTTGAATAGTTATACAGTGTTTTGTTCCTGTCACACAAGTGACATTTTTAATTCGATTGAAGAAGACAAAACACTGTATAACTATTCAAAGCTTATACAGCGTTTATTAGTAAGGGGGTTAGTATTCTAGGTGAAACTACTGGCTGAGTAACGTGAGCTCTTTCTTAGGTACTTACATAATGGTAAGTAAGGTTTTATTTTGTAGTAGTTTTTGTTTTTATTCGCAAATTAAACTTACCGAACTTACGCGTGAAATAATAAGTACCTAAGCAATAGCCAAACACTATGTGCGCTCTTATGGTTAAATAAGTCACGTGACTTAGTGTTTTGCTATTGCTTACTTATTATTTCACGCGTAAGTTTATCAATTTGCGAAAATGTGGGCGTAAAATAATAATGGATCTCTCGTTTAGAATCCTACGAAAGTGTATAAAATTCCTAAAATTTTTGAGGAACATAAATTCTTCGAGGTTTTCCGTATTGCCAAGAGCCGGAAATTTTAAAAAAGTATGATTCGTGTTTTTGACCACATAGATAAATATTTCTAAATGTTCAAATGATTCGCAAAAATAGTTTTTTTAGGAAATTTATAAATTTACTGTTCTTGTTATTTTCCGGTGACATATACATACATTATTTCGCACGTGACTGTACATGACCTGCAATGCAATTTATTAATTTTCAGGCTGACACCAATAATGATAATTATAACCGTCCCGTATCACCGTCAATTTTACAACCGCACCCGCGGAAACGAAAGAATGAAACATCTGATAGCAGTGAAGCGATGATTGGTACAGTAGATTGCCTTCTTTCATAAATTTCAGAAAACTGTAACTACCTACTGTAAACTCCATTTTATAACTTGAAAGTGTAAAACATTTGAAAGTGTTTTTGGACTTATTATTGTACCTAGTTATTAAACATTGTAAGTTGACAAAGAACTTGCTATTGAATAAAATGGAAACTAGCTAACTGTAATGAATGTATGAAATAATTTATTAAAAGTCCAAAAACAATTTCGAATTGGCAGTCCATGTAACATGTAAATAAATTTGTTGTTTAAATTTTAGGCACAGCAAAGAAGAAATTGAACGTTGCGTACATTGAAGGAGTAAATATTGGCCTACATGATTGTACCTGTCTTCGAAATGAAAAGGCATTAACTTTTCGTTTTCTCATAAACGGAATTCCAGATAAAAAAATAGAAATATTTTGGGATGAAGTATTAAATGTCGTGCAAAAGTATTCATCTGAATAATTGTACATACCTATAGATACGAAATTTCGGATATAATATATTAAATGGAAAAATAAAACAAACAACATAATTATATATTCGTATTTAATTTAAAAAAAATCGCCTATCCAAAATCGTCATCACCAAGAGTACCAATTGTGCATAAAATGTGCTCATTCAGTTTATTAGCAATTGATCGCTATTTTTGATTTGTAATAACCCTGTACAATCAACGGCATATCAGATTAAACACTTTAGACTTTGCACCGCTTTTATACCATCTTATTAAATTTAGTATTACTCGATAAAAAATTAAGAAAATATGAATCAACTTCATTATGACACAACAAAATTATAGTACCTAACGACCAATGATTTATCTATCAGATCCTAAGATTTGTTTTATAATTTTCACACTAACTCCTTTGCTACTGATTCTTAGTTTTATTAAATTTTAAAACTGGGAATGAAAATATTTTATGCAGCCCGTTTTAACCGTACCGTAGGCATATAGAACGACTTGATGAATAATTACTCAAGTAAATCTTTGTTTGATTTTATTAAAATTATATTTTTTAATGTTTCATCCAGTAATCTGTTCCTGGATGGGGTCAAAATGAATTTAAGTACAGAAAAAAGTCTTTCCACTGTTACCTGTGTAATCGGAGCAGCCAATGCTATAAGTGCTAACTTTGCAAGCCTGTGTGATTTTAAAGACCAATACTCAATGGAGCTTTCCGTAACAGCAAGTCGTGGTGCAGCTAAATATTCAGAAAGATAATAATCTAGATCTAACGAAATGGTATCTAATGGTGCACGTACTCTTTGAGTAAGGCTTAAAGTGTCTTCTAAACTTTGCAGATCACTTTGAAAACTGTCGCTTGATATATTACTCAAAGACGTAAGGTCACGTGAACAACCTGGAGATAGAAGCGAATTTGATGTGGCAGCTTGTTCTTCCTCCCGAGTTATTGCCTGTGCACGTTTTTCCACTTCAAGCATCTGTTGGTGAACACCTCTAATGTAGCATTTCGCAGTCTGTCTCTCGTCTTCAGATAAGATTAACTTTAATCGAGGATCCAGAAAAATTCCCAGTAAAAATGCTTTACCTTCTAATAAATTTTTTTCTCGCCTTGTCATAGATACCACTACATCTTGTGCCAAAGGTAAATTAATTTTTTCGGTTTTTGCCTTACAAATTGTCCAAATGGAGAAGAAATCGCCAACAGTTAGTTGTTCCGCTTGCAGTCTAACAGTAGCTTCTTTAGATGGTTCTAATGAAATGATTATATGGTTTATTTTGATCCACTCATTTTCCGAAATTATTTCGCAGATATCGTTGCAGCTGTCGCAAAATGTCTTGAGTTCTTTTAATCTTTCTAGCATATAGTACGTAGAGAACCACCTAGTGGTGCAGTCAAGAATAGGCTTTTTAAATTTTTCCAATTTTATTTTTAGTTTCATAAGTGGACGACGTAGAATTCTCACAACATTACGACACTTTTCAATTAAGTTCTCATAGTCATTTTTTAGCACATCTTTAATACACAACTGCAGAGTATGTGCTGCACACGCAATTTGTCGAATCTCGACCATTCTTTCTTGTTCGTTATCATTTAAAAATGTTGCATTGAAATGTTCTAGACTGTATGCGTAATCATCACTGTGATAAACTAGTTCGTCTTCATCTTCATCGCCATCATTTTCTGTACCAGTTTCGTTGTCATTATTTATCTCTTCATTTAAAAGTTTTGAAATTTTTAGGTAATTTGCACCATTATCAGTCGTTAACGAGTAAATATTATATAAATCAATTCGAAAATCAGCTAGTACTTCTAGGAGGGTACATTTCAAATTTTCTGAAGTTTGACTAAAGAATATTTCTTTAATAGCCAAATTTCGTACCACAATTTTCGAATTTTTTATATACTGAATGTTTATACCAACAAATTGACGATCCATACACGTGGCTGAGTCCATCTTCACAGATATAAGAGTTTGAGCCACTTCAGTTACTATTTTTTCTTTTATTGTGTTGGCTTTTTCTGCAATTAATGTTTTAATTTTTTTGCAGTTCGCTTCCTCCACAAAATCAGCACATATCAAAGCTTTTATTTCTTTAAATGCGTTGTCTTCAAGCAATGAAAATGGTCGTCCATGTATTGCTATCAGTTTCACACAACACTGCAATAATCTTTCGCGCTTTTTTTCCTTTTCCTCGACTTTTCTGTTTTTATTTGGTTTTAATTTATCCACTCTACTTGTATTTTCATTGATAGCCAATACCTCTTGATACTTCGTTTCATGTTTTAATCGCAGATGGTTTAATAAGTTGCTCGCGTGGTTACCCTGCAAATTACAAATAAGTATGGTAAATCACTCGGTCAGTTATTTTGTTATTAAAGCAGAAAAACTCCTAATTCGACATGAAAAATATTTTTTTTATTGAATTATATTTACGGATAGGTAAGTTACTACATAAGATTATTATTTTTAAGTAAAAAAATGAAAACCGACATTCAAAATAAAAACAGCAGTATTATCGCTAAAAAGTGTAAAATAACTTTATATTCTCTAAATGCTTCCCCATTTCAAGTCGGCTCTTCTATTTCTTTACCCAATCCTAAATATTTAGAAGTCGGTACCAGCAGACGGGACCTCGAGTTCCAGGATATCTTTAGTATGCTATGTTAGGAATAACATTAATTGTTCTTTAAATTCTTGGTTTTGCTGCATATATAGGGGCTGGTACCGACTTCCAAAATATTTAGGATTGGGTAAAGAAATAGAAGAGCCGACTTGAAATGGGGAAGCATTTAGAGAATATAAAGTTATTTTACACTTTTTAGCGATAATACTGCTGTTTTTAACCGACTTCCAAAAAAAGGAGGCGGTTATACGTTCGGCTGTATATATATATATTTTTTGTTATTTTTTGTATGTTCAACGATAATTCCGCCGCCTGTGGACCGATTTTCAAAAAAATTTTTTTGTTGTAAAAGGTCTAATTCCAAGTTGGTCCCGTTTCAAAAAAAAGTGGTGACCAGATCATGGGATCCATGAGGAATCGAGGGAACTCCTCGAAATTTATATGGACACATATGGTGATTTTGACTTTTTATGAAGAAGTCTAAGCATATGCTACCAAAAAGTAAGATTTTGCTCCAAGGTATACCCTGGATCCAAAAGTACAGAACAGAACTCCTGACTCCTTATAGATACATGTTTGGGGATTTTGGTGTTGTTTAAAGAACTGCAAGCATATGCCAATATGTCTATTAGAGTAATCGTCATCATCACCACCATCCTCACACCATAAATCATCACATTATGATGATATAAAGGTACTTCTCGTAGTATTTTACACCGACACGGATATGTTTGAACATTACTCTGCCGTTTATGGACTTATTTGCAAAATTATTTTGTCGTTGTAAAGAGTTTAATTTGAAATTGTTCCTTTAGTCACTAAAGTGGAAACCTGATCATGAGATCCATGAGGAATCGAGGGAACTCCTTGAAATTTATATGGACTCATATGGTGATTTTGACTTTTTCTGAAGTAGTCTAAGCATATGCTACCAAAAATAAGATTTCGCTCCAAGGTATACCCTGGATCCAAAAGTACAGAACAGAACACCTGACTCCTTATAGATACATTTTTGGGGATTTCAGCATTATTTAAAGAACTGCAAGCATATGCCAATATGTCAATTAGAGTAATCATCATCATCACCACCATCTTCACACCATAAATCATCACATTATGATAATATAAAGGTACTTCTCGTAGTATTTTACACCGACACGGATATGTTTGAACATTACTCTGCCGTTTATGGACTTATCGTATCAAAGAACATGTCCGTAAGATCCAAAACCGCGCTGTCTGTCGGAAGCGAGCACCGCCCGCGCTGTCGTGTTGTCATTTGCGGCCGTGTCTGCCGGCATAACGGTGTGAATGAAATGTCGTCGGATGTATTATCTTCAAACCCAGGTAAGCAAGAGAGATTGTTTTATTATATTTTATTACGAAATATCTAAAATTCCGTAGAACAATGTCGGTTCCGCACATACGTCGCTATGTATTATGCAGAACCAACATTGTTCTACGGAAATAAAATATGTTTAATTTAATTGGTAAAGTATTATTTCCATACTTTGCTTTTTTACCACATGTTTTTATATACTTAAATTATTAATTTCCTAATTTTGATTTTGTGATGTCGTTTTATTAAATGCTGCGTTGTTCTTCCAAAATGTATAAGTCGCTTGTAGACTAACGACATTGTACTCCGGAGTATGATTACAATTTTTATGCAGCATATTAAGAACCGACGATGTTCTTCGACATAATTCCACATACGACTTTGTTCGGCTACTTAAAATGCCAATAAAACATATTTTATTTAAAATTAGACTTATTCATGATTTGTTTTTATTATATTCATATTTTATCTTGAATATTTTCGTGATTTATAGGTGCTTGTGATGAAAAACCTGAGTCCCTATTGCCAACAGGAGCCGAAGAAATAATCAGGGAACTACACGATGTAGCGGAAGATGTTCTTAGTTCGCTATTAATTTTTCTTGAAGATGTTAATACCAGCTTTGAAGCCTCCCCATCTGTCATTGTAGAGGAATTTGAAGACGATAATATTATTGTTGGTACGCCCCAATCACCACTGAGAATTCCTACACCTATGCCTCCCCCTACTAATTATGATCGAAATTGTGATGATGTCTTTTGTGGTGCACATGACAGATAGGTAGAAGCATTACCATCTTCGCCAGATACTGTGAGTCAAGTAAGTTCACTATCTGAATCAGATAGCCGCCCTGTGTCTTGTGCAAGGATTTGTGGTCAGAAATGTTTGACTAATTTAGGAAAAAATATATGTATCAAAATGAGGTAAAATTGTCGATGAAAAGGTTGGGTAAAATGGGTTAGCCTTGCAATTGTCGATTTAAATGTTTTGTATTTATAGGTACCTTCTATTAACATTGCATACAAATTTTCTTTTGATCACGTCTCATTTTTTTTTATAAGAATTTGCCAAATTGTATGAAAAATTAAACTTTCAACACGGCTCCGCCAGCGTAACAAAGTGATTTCACTGGAACCACATTTTCCCGGAAAAAAGTAGCCTATCTCCTTTCCAGTAGTCTACTCTTTATTAAGTGTGACAAATAAAATAAAAATCGCTTCAGTTATTTGTGAGATGAGCACGTTCAAATATTTTATAATTTCCTTTTTTTTTCTGATTCTTCATTTCTTTTGGCAGCAGCGTGATGTTTTATATAGCTTTATGCCTTCCTCGGTAAAAGGACTATCACATGTATAAATATTTTTTCAATTCGAACAAGTATTCTCTGAGATAAACGCATTCAAACAAATTTGCCATCAAAATAACGAAAAACTTTTACTTTTTTTTACCGGCTTTGGAAATTCTCTTTTTTAAACGCTAATAGTATTCATATTTTATCTTGAGTAAAAGCACGTCCAAATTAGAGTAACAAAACAAAATAAAAAGTACAAAACATCGAAAACGGTAACTGGTTTTTTTACGTATAAACTTAGTAAACTTAGTACTGGAAATAATAACTGGCGTGTACCTCGAAAACTAGACGTGATGGATACCACATAATAATTATGTTTGGGACATTTGATCTCTGACTCATCACCTATTTATTCCACCTAACAGTTAAAGTGGGTTCCAAAATCGTGTAACGCAGTGTTATTATTTTGAATTCGATTTTGATTGCCTGAGTATGTGATAAAATTTTAATTTTAGTATTATGTAATAACACAATTCTTACTATTTTTGTTATAGTTTTTAAGAAATATTCACTGATTTTGTAAGTGGCTAAGAGCTTTGCTAAAAGTTTGGAATTTGATTATTTTTTTTTTGTTATATAAAGTAAATATTAATTTATTTTTATATTTTAATTTCGGAAGGCTCGAATTTTACCGATGCAGTTTTATTGTAATAGTTTTATGACCTATTTTTGAGATTTATAATTATTTTTGTTAACTCTTATTATTCCTGTTTATGACTTTGATAAGACATATTAATTGTTATTGAGATACCATTGATTACAGCTGTGTACCTTGGATAAGACTGATCGATGCCATAATAATATTATCATTAAAATAACTGTTAAAATTTTCCGTTAATTTTGTAATAGGTTTTTGTCATTTTGGCAGACTTAATAAAAAAATAGCTTTTGATAATTATTACGTTCTTTTAATTTTTCATTAACTACATTTATGATACACATCACTTATAATCTTCTTATAATATACGACATTAGATTTATTTTAAATTCCGTAGAGTAATGTAGCATGTTCACATTCGTCTTAGTAGTTTCCGTAGAATAACGCCTCAAAGTCACATCAAACCAAACAACGCACGCAACGCAGCGTAATACAACGTCGCATATTTACATAAAACAGCTTTTTTTAAGATTAATTAATAAAACATAAAATTTTAAATGCATATACAATGATTTTAATGCTACAAAAAGCTATTACATTAAGTAAATTAATTTAAAAAATTAATGTAAATTTACATTAAGTAAAAAAATAATAATATTGATTGAAAATGATGATAATAAAAAATATCCAGTCGAACTTAGAATCTCCTCCTTTTTAGAAGTCGGTAAAAAGAAAGCGATAAAGCATAAACTGCGCTAATTCATACATAATATTTAGTAAACCGCGTAAGTACCCGATCACAGGTACATATTGACCTTGACGGCGCTCGCTCGCTCGCCTGCAGTCAGCAGCAGTTACAAAGGATACCCACTCCTTTTTTAATCATTTATACATTAATAGGCATAGGTATAATGTATGTACCTCTGTAACGATTAGATCCGCGAATAAAGAAATCTTAGCTGGGAATGTAGGAATTGGGTTGCATTTTTTAATCCGCGAATAGTGATAAACGCGAATGAAGGAAGTGCGAATAAGGAGCTTTCAATTTCACTGTATAATAACTTAAATAAGTAACTTAGTAATTCGTTTACAATAAAATAATCAAATAGGTACCTCTATAAATTATAAACATGTTATTCGTGTCCGTTATACATAAAATAATGAATTATGCTAAATAGGTAGGTTTGTACTTACCTTCATTTTATTGCCACATTCCTTGCATGCGCTGAATTTTGCACTTTTGTCAAAATCAAAATATCTGTGAACAGCATTAGATATCCTACGAGGCATCTTTATAAATTCACCTCAAATCACTATTTACCGTTCCGACTTCCGATCCGAATGACAATTACCGCAGCAATCTGTATGAAGTAAACAAATAATGCAAAACTTGTGGTGGCTGCAGTAGACGGTGACATATATCTATTTATTTCTTTCATACTAGTCCGTATACTAGTCCGTGAAAGTGACAATTGCACGGCGCGTGCGGCGCGGCATGCTTTGTGTGTATGAGACGAAAGATCACGCACAGACATGCAGCGCTGCGCGCTGATTATGTTATATTTTGGACCTTATGCACAGATACCCTTATTTTTAGGATTAGGGTATACCGAAACGTTTCGATTAACCGAAATTTTTCTGTTGACCTGGTATCGTTTCGGTTTAACCTAATCCTAAAAATAAAGGTATCTGTGGATTCTGTTAACCGAAATAATTGCTTAACAGATAGTTTCGGTTATCCGATATATGAATAGGTTAATAACAGATATATCGAAACTGTTAACCCTAACCGTCCGTTCCCTGGTAACAGTGCTATGTTTTCTCCTAAATCCAGACTGGTACTTAGGCAAAATTTTATTAACTTCAAGGTAGTTCATTATTTGTTTGAGCACCACTTTTTCGACTATTTTAGAGAGGCAGGGAAGAATGCTAATAGGGCGGAGGTCTTGAAGGGAGGAAGGATTAGGGTTTTTAGGAATAGGCTTGATCAGAGCTGTCTTCCAGACTGAGGGGAATGTAGAGGTTAGTAGGGATTTATTTACAATGTTAGTAATAGTTTCTAGGGTGTTAGGCAGTGTAAGATTTAACATTTGTAAAGAGATATTATCAACCCCGACAGCGTTCGATTTAAGACTTTTAATGATAGTCATAATTTCGTTTTCTGATACCGGTGAGAAATTGAATCTAGATGGACCAATTGTGTGGGATTCAAAATATGTATATAATGAGTTGGAGTTTAATGGGCTGCATGATTGATCAGGGATGTTTACAAAATGTTTATTTATTTCATTGGGGTCATTACAAAAATCAGGGAGACACGGTTCTTTATTTTTACAGAAGTTAAGTTGTTTTTTCATATTATTCCAAAGGGTTTTAGGCTTATTAATATTACAATTTATATTTATATTAAAATAGGCACGTTTTTCTGAGTGAATAGATATAACAATAGACTTAAGGTCTTTATATAATTTCTTATAGGTTAGGTTCCTAGTAGCCTTCCATTTGGAGAAACTTTCATCACGTAGTTTCATAATTTGCTTCACAGTATCTGTCAGCCAGGGAGGAGATTGTTTTTTAATGTAAACATTTTTAACGGGCGCATGCAGGTCGAAGAGGAGCAGTATAAGTCTGTTAAATTCTAAGACCATTTCATTTACGTCGGTAATGCTCTCCAGTTGTCCCCAGTTAATTTGGTCCAAGTCGTGATTAAATAATTCTAACATAATATCGTTAAGTGGTCTGAAAGAACATTGGAATGGAGTGTATTTGGGCTTCTTGAAATTGAACTGTGCCGTCACTACAGCATGGTTCCCCAGATCAGGAATGTGGTTTACCAACACTGAGCGTGCAACTGCATTAGTGCATATAACATCTATGAGGGTTTCAGAATGCTCTGTAAAATGTGTGGGAGAGGTAACGATTTGCTTAATTTGCAATGATTCAAAAAACTGTGAGAGTAGTTTTGTCTTATTATCTAACTGCTGAAGTATATTTATATTAAAATCACCCACTAAGATAATATAATCATGTGATGCAAGTGAGCACCATGTCTGAGTCAGAGCATCAATGAATAGATTTACATCCATCCAGGGAGGCCTGTATGCAGTTCCCACGGCTATTTTTAATCCATTCAGTTTTAGATCGAGCCAGATTTGCTCAACAGATTGCGTCTCGGCTATAGGTATCAGGCGCGAGCTAACACCTTGCCTAACATAGAACCCAACTCCGCCTCCACCACCTCGGATGTTACTGGGACGTGGCATATGGCGAAGTTTGTACCCTGGTACTTTAGGAGCTTCACCATCTTCACCCTGCCTGAGCCAGGTTTCGTTAATAGCCATTACATCCACTGATAAGCGTTCCATCATGGCAGTAAACTCGTCGTGTCTGGTTCCCAATGAACCCGCATTAAAGAGCCCTACCGTAAATAATTTGTTATCTTTGCTATTCATTGCTGTAGCTTAAGTTTTTATTACCTAGATCTTGTTCAGCAAGTGATAACATAACATAAGCATACATATCATAATACATTAAAATAGTATTTTGTAAAGTGAATATTGATAAAATAATATATGATAAAATAGTATAGTGTAATAATATTGTGAATATTGTGAATTTTGTTGAATGAATGTGTGAAAAGTGAAAGTGAATATTGTAATAGTAGATTGTAAATATGTAACTCATTTTATTCAAAACCATAACCGAAACGGATAATTTGAAAAAATAAATCTGAGATTTTGAGACCGCGCTTTGAATCAACTATGTAGTTTCTTCCTTTGTTTTTGTAGTTTCTTCGTAAAAACGATGGTGACACGTATAAGAATATACAATTTAGAGAAAATAAAGTCAAAACCGGCCAAGTGCGTGTCGGGCCACGCGCAATATAATGGTTCCGTAGTACCGCTAGTTTTTGATATTTTTGAATGATCAATGAATACCTATGTACATATTTTATAACGTGTTATACAACAACCTCATCTCAGTTACGTTTTTAAAGGAATTTAAATTATAAGTTCCTTTAATACTTCTCCGAATAAGTAGTTACATTTTTTTTAGTTGATCGACTATTACTCAATAACTTATGACTTATGAGGTATTCTTAGCCGTGATAGTTTTTCTTTTAAATTCAGCATATTTCCTACTCCCGTGAATATTTTTCCAGAAGCAACCGTTTAGCTGGTAGAAGGGGGGACACTGCAGGACTCTAAAGATTTTTTTTTCCACTTTAAAACTTAAACCTATCCAACGACACCTCACACGGTGGGGTGGACGCGAAAAAACCTTAAACATTTTTTTAAAGATCTTAATTATATACCATTTTGTCGGCATCATTAATATATGCATTTATGCCGAATTACAGCTTTGTAGGTCCTATAGTCTCTGAGCAAAACCGCGGACAGACTGAAACTATAAGAGTTCCTTGTTGACTACGGAACGCTAAAAAGAGATGTCACCGTACGTTTTTCGGAAGAAAGCGTATTCCCTTTTAAACGCACCTGTAGCTCTACTAATGTTGCGAGTGTCCATGAGTGACGGTAACTGCTTTCTATCAGGTGACCCGTTTGCTCGTTTGCCCTTTTATTTTCGAAAAGACGTAGATAGTTAACTGATATCATGTAATAATCGTTAAAAATACAATATATTGTACAGATTATACCATTTCTATACCAAACTGACATTCTATACTTTCAGATATAAAAGTGATAAATATTTTAATATTAAATACATGAATATAAGAATCAGTCGAAAAATATAAATGTGTTTTTACTACGTAATAATCGTCAAAATATCGTTTGTAGCATCATGTCGTCCGAAATATCATAGATTCCTATAGTAAAAGTCACTTGGTTACGATCGTTTATAAAGTACTTGGTGATTGTTTAATCCAAAAAGGACATTGTATTTGGGACACCGTAGATGTAGTCTACTATGCCCCATATAAATGGTTTGAATCGATTACGGGTTTTTGGTCCATACATTTTTGGGCTTTCACCTTTCGATCAAGTTTCGATCAAGTTTCGATCAAGTTTCGATCAAGGTTTCGATTAAATCTCGATCAAGTTTCGATCAAGTTTCGATCAAGTTTCGATCAAGTTTCGATCAAGTTTTCGATCAAGGTTTCGATCAAGTTTCGATCAAGTTTCGATCAAGTTTCGATCAGGTTTTGATCAAGGTTTCGATCAAGTCTCGATCAAGTTTCGATCAAGTTTCGATCAAATTTCGATTAAGTTTCGATCAAGTTTCGATCAAATTTCGATTAAGTTTTGATCAAGTTTCGATCAAGGTTTCGATCAAGGTTTCGATCAAGTTTCGGTCAAGTTTCGATCAAGGTTTCGATCAAGTTTCGATCAAGTTTAGATCAAGTTTCGATCAAGTTTCGATCAAGTTTCGATCAAGTTTCGATCAAGTTTCGATCAAGTTTCGATCAAGTTTCGATCAAGTTTCGATCAAGTTTCGATCAAGTTTCGATCAAGTTTCGATCAAGTTTCGATCAAGTTTCGATCAAGTTTCGATCAAGTTTCGATCAAGGTTTCGATCAAATTTCGATCAAGTTTCGATCAAGTTTCGATCAAGTTTCGATCAAGTTTCGATCAAGTTTCGATCAAGTTTCGATCAAGTTTTCGATCAAGGTTTCGATCAAGTTTCGATCAAGTTTCGATCAGGTTTCGATCAAGGTTTCGATCAAGTTTCGATCAAGTTTCGATCAAGTTTCGATCAAATTTCGATTAAGTTTCGATCAAGTTTCGATCAAGGTTTCGATCAAGGTTTCGATCAAGTTTCGATCAAGTTTCGATCAAGTTTCGATTAAGTTTCGATCAAGTTTCGATCAAGTTTCGATCAAGTTTCGATCAAGTTTCGATCAAGGTTTCGATCAAGTTTCGATCAAGTTTCGATTAAGTTTCGATCAAGTTTCGATCAAGTTTCGATCAAGTTTCGATCAAGTTTCGATCAAGTTTCGATCAAGTTTCGATCAAGGTTTCGATCAAGGTTTCGATCAAGTTTCGATCAAGTTTCGATCAAGGTTTCTATCAAGGTTTCGATCAAGTTTCGATCAAATTTCGATCAAGTTTCGATCAAGTTTCGATCAAGTTTTGATCAAGTTTGGATCAAGTTTGGATCAAGTTTCGATCAAGTTTCGATCAAGTTTCGATCAAGTTTCGATCAAGTTTCGATCAAGTTTCGATCAAGTTTCGATCAAGTTTCGATCAAGTTTCGATCAAGTTTCGATCAAGTTTCGATCAAGTTTCGATCAAGTTTCGATCAAGTTTCGATCAAGTTTCAAATTGAGTACGAGTTCGAGTTCGAGTTCGAGTTCGACACAAAACACTACAACCGTCTTACGCGTTTTGTATGGTTTTTTGATCAACACGAAAATCTATCGCGAGTTTCACAGTTTTTACCCATCCCACAAGTGCTCAACGCCGCTAAAGAAGTTTTCACTTCAAAAAGGGTGTTATTTTGCAGAATACATTTCATTATTTATACAAGGTAATTTATTAAATCTTACAAAAGTAACGTACAAGGTAAAAGTTAAACTAATTTATTTGTACGTACGTGTTGAGTTAATGTTCATGCAAATTGTACAAACTTGGAGTCCTGGCGCAGAGAAAATTACATTCCAACCACGAGTGGTCCTATTCTGGTCCCATTTTGGGAATGGTCTCCTATTAGCTTTAATTCAATAACATTCAGTATAGTTGGGAAGGGGAAGAGGGGATTTCGGGAGTAGCTCGAGCGTGTCAGATTAAGCTTGCATAGGCTTCCGACATGTGTCTAGTTATCATGGTATAGAAATCAGATTTCTCACGTGGTGGGTATTTTTTTGTTTTTTTTTAATATTGAAATGTCGTCGGATCTGTCAGATTAAGATAGGGGATATTTAGTATACCCCAAAGAAGCTTCCATATAAAGCACTGACGATTCAAAGGTTAGGTAAGCCTGTACGGACATTTTATAATATAAAAAATAAAGCTTCATATTTTCCTAACTAAGCTGTGCAGATATTTTATTTTGCACTAAACTAAATGATATAGTTTTTGTTGTCTAAAATATATTTATAATTTACCTAAATAAGCAATTTTCTGAATATATTTTCTTTTTCAAAACTTTAAAATGGCTGCAGTTTCTGCACCCACCGCTAAAATAAAAAAACACTCTTATAATTTTTTTATCAGCTTTACCTAATGTACAAAACCTACTAGGTCTCCATGACGCTCGAGTGACTACATAAATAGCACACTCCCCGCCTCTACTAGCAGGTATTGAATTAAACTAAATTTTTCGGTATCGTTTGGATTTTACTTTTGCAATTTGGACGCAAGAAGTTTAAAACCTAACCCTATTATTCTATTAAAATATGTAAGTTTGTATAATATATTATGTATACTAGCTGTTGCCCGCGACTTCGTTCGCGTCCACGTCAATTTATTTTTCGTAAAAATAGTACATTACGCACCTAGGGCAGGAAAATAAGAAATGTCAGATCAAAATCAAATCAATCTGATCAAAATCAAAAGCCTCAGATCACATTTAATTGTTGTTACATGTGATCTGAAGCTTTCTTATAATTACTGCCCGTGGTGCGTATACTATTTTTTTCATCGACAGAGGCGGAAAACGGCAACATCGGTAAGCACAGCGGGAAGAAAGTTGACGTTTTCCGCCCGGAGGTGAGAAATAGTACATTACGCACTTAGGGCAGGAAAATAAGAAATGTCTCAGATCACATGTAATTGTTTGCCGAGGCGAAGCCGAGGTCAACAAACATGTGATCTGAGGCTTTCTTATTTACTGCCCAATGCCCATGGTGCGTATACTATTTTTCTCATCGACGGAGGCAGAAAACGGGAACATCAAAGTTGACGCTTTCCGCCCGGAGGTGAGAAAATTGTACTATTTTTTAAGTAAATAAAACGTATATACTGTTACTTCTGATACCTCCAAGAGTATCATATGTACAAAGTTTCATGATGATTCGTCAAGTAGTTAATAAATAATTGCGTGAAAGTGTAACAAATATCCACGCTTTCACATAGTAATTAAATTTTAGATTTCGTCTTATATTAGTAAGAATTGTAAGTTCCTTTGTGCCACTTTCACAAGAAAATTATTTAACCGATCATTATGATGTGTATAAGTTACAAAGTATTCACCCCAGAAAGCCGACAGGTAAAGTCTACAATGACGGGAGCTTCATATCGAGAACATACGTATCACACAAGGTCCAAAATTAAACTTTCGGACATACTATAAATTCTAAAAATATCCTGACCTTTTATAAATACTCTTTAACCCGTCCCTCCACAAAAAACGGCCAACAGGTCCATCATTTGTTAAAAAGCTGTCGGCAGCAGCTGTCAAAAAAGCGCGGCGCGGCTGTCAAGTGTCACCCCGCTGTCATCTGTTGTGGCCATGTTGTGTATTTATTGCGTATGCAAATGGCGGCGTGCGAATGGCCTGATTGTGATATTTGTACACGGGAGGTTCATATGAAAGGTTTTACGGATTCGGCATTTAATAAACTGATGGATTTTATAACAGACACCAATATTCACTGCCGAACATATAACCTCCTCCTTTTTGGAAGTCGGTTAAACAATATATAGAACTATCCCATATGTATGAAATCCCACATGACAAAAATGTCGTAAACACTGTTATTTAGGGTTACGCGTTAATAAAATGCGTTGTGTGTCATGCAATATTTATAGTTCTCGCAAGCGGGAACGTACGCCTTAAGATTACATTTGATGAATTGACTACGATATTACTATGTAGTATGTTACAGTTAGGACGTATTTATCTCTGTAGACAAGGGCACAGTAGTATAATAATAGTCACCGGCTACACGGTCAATTTTTCATCAATCTGATCCATCAATCTGGTACGGATTGACGAAAATTTGATCGTGTACGCCACTGATTGATGGATTGATCGTATTTTTAATATGAAATTTTTATAACCGTCAATATTCCGTCAATCAGATTGATGGATCAGATTGATGAAAATTTGACCGTGTAGCCTGTGACATAGAACAGAAATACTGACAGATTTAGGCACAAAATGACTGATTGTCTGTCTGTCACACTGTCTATTCTTGTGTATTGAAGAAAGTCATTCGTATATACCAGTAATTCGTATACAGACGTTAGTAGCGTTTTTGTCACAATTATTATTGGCAACAGTCACAACAAATTCCAATATTAATTATTTAGCTATAGCTTAGTACTTAGTCAAAATTATTAACGTTTATTCCCGTGGTGCTTCCCCTTCAGTTCTTTGACTTTAGATCACTGTAACTTTGTGCTGTCTCCCGCTTTTATGGGGAGGGAATCTAGAATTCTTCCTACTCCTCCTATTCTCTTTTGATTAATTTCGTTGCGGGTCCCAAGTAGGGGTTCTACGAGACGAGAGTAAGCGAGAGTAACAAAAATATCGTCTCGGTCTCGTCAATCCTCAAAAAATTGAGTCTCGTTTAAGTCTCGGTCTTGTCTCGTTACCAGTTGTCTCGTCTCGTCTCGCTTAGTTGTAAATAATGATTTATTTCTTTAATATAATAAAGAGAATAAGGAATAGATAGATAGATAGATAACTCTTTAATGCTCACAAATTGGTACTTTAACTAGTTCGACTAACTTAACAATATATTTACAGTAAAATGTGGGCAAGGGCGGCCTTATCGCTTTAAGCGATCTCCTTCAGGCAACCCTGCGACTATAGAGATATTACATATTTATAAGCAGGGTAATACAAAAGTCGACAAACAGTTAAAATAGTTAGCAGATGCTAGAGAAAAACATAATATCTAATATATTTAAATGCTACAGATTATTTAGTGAGCTACTCTGTTCAAAAGATGGTTATGCAGCTTAGTTTTAAAAATAGCTAGTGAACTTGACTCTCGAATGTCACATGGTAAATCGTTCCACAAGTGTGCAGCTCTCACAATGAAAGAACCCCTGAAATAGCCAGTTTTAGTGAAGGGCACAAGGAGTTTCCTACTATAAACAGAACGCAGCGAACGACTTTGGTCATCGTCCCGAAATTGGAAGCACTCTTTCAAATAGGGAGGACAGCGAGGATCGCACAGAACATTGTACAGTAATCCGAGGACATGCTCATCCCGACGGAGTCTGATGGGCAGCCAACCAAGTCGTTTACGATATTCTGAGACGTGATCGAACTTGCGCAGTCCATACACGTACCTAATACAAACATTTTGTAGTCTCTCCAACTTATTGAGATATTCCTCATTAAGATCTGTCATGCAGATATCAGCATAGTCTAATATAGGTAGGAGTAAAGACTGCGCAAGTTCGACTTTAGTTTTTACAGGAAGTAGGTTCTTCCAGCGCCTAAGCGATCCCAATGCAGCAAAAATTTTACGACTGGTTTCAGTAATGTGGTGAGACCACTTAAATGTAGAATCAAAATACACTCCAAGATTTTTAACCACATTACTGAAAGGCAAAGTGACATTGTCAAATTTTACACTCGGCATAAGATCGTAATTCAGCCGGTTAATTTGTTTAGTCCCACCGATAACTATGATTTGCGACTTTTCAGGATTGACCTTTAAGCCATGGCATTGACTCCATTGAAGGATAGTCGCAAGATCTTTATTAATTGCCATAATTGCGTCATCGATGTCATTAGCAGAAGCATGAGTGTAGACCTGAAGATCATCCGCATAAAGATGGAACAAACAGGATAGGAGCGGGGTAAGGAAGTTAATGAAAATGGAGAAGAGGAGAGGGGACAAAAGACCACCCTGCGGTACACCAGCAGATATATTACAGGACTTAGATGTGCGATCATTGGCCCTAATGCATTGTTGCCTCCCAAAAAGATAGTCCCGAAACCATTTAAGCACAGGATCTGAGATGTGTAGCGCGCCCAGCATAGCAATCAGGATATCATAGTCTACGGTGTTGAATGCATTGCTAAAATCTAATAAGGCTAACACTGTAAGTTGTTGACAGGACATAGCCAGGCGCACATCATCAGCAACTTTGGTTAAGGCTGTGACAGTACTATGGCCGGGGCGAAAACCTGATTGGTATTGACTAAGAAAATTGTTGGTGTTAATGAATGAACTAAGTTGATGGTATACAATGCGCTCAAGGACTTTAGATAGGAATGGGAGAATGGAGATAGGTCGGAAGTGAGAGGGCAGTGTAGGACATTTGACTTTGGGTAAAGGGATAACCGCAGCTTTACGCCAACAGCTGGGAAAGGTACCGGAATTAAGGGAAAAATTGAAGATATGACAAATGACAGGAAGAACCACTGATGAGCTTAGGGTAATCATTCTACGATTAATGCCATCAACACCCTCGGCATTGGACTTAATAGCCGCAATTGTTTTCTCTACTTCCTGCACAGAGATGGATCTGAAGGTAAAAGGAGATATTGAGGAATCGGATGAAGTAGACTGCAAAATATCTTGTAAGGTCTGCTTTTTGACAGAGGCTGGGATGTTGTACGTTGTGGTGAGGTGTTGGTTGAGGGCGTCAAGGTCAAAATTAGGAGAAACGGAGGTCTTCGTTTTGCCAATACCTAGTCTGTTAAGAAATGACCACACCTTAGCCGGATCGCCATTGCTAACAGACGAGTGAATGTGGCGACGCTGTGCGTCCCTACACATTCTACTGCATTTGTTACGGAGCTCTTTATATTTTTCGCGGTTTAAGTCAGACGGATTTTTTCTAAACCTAACTTTTGCTGCGTTTCTTTTGTTCATAATAGCCCTAATATCATCAGTGAGCCACGGCGCCGGCAGGTGCTTTAATTTAATGGGTCGAAGAGGAGCATGACGGTCGAATACTTGTACTATGATTGTGTTGAACGCGTCCATCTTCTCATCTACAGTCGGAGCACAATATACTGCATCCCAATTAATAGAACAGAGATCATCTTTCAACAAATCCGTATCTATTGAGTTAAAATTACGCTGCATTACGATACGTGGTTTTGGTTTGGGACATCGAATTTTGTAAGAGAGGAAGACTAGGTCGTGATAGGAAAACGCTTCGGCATTGAATTGGCCGTGTGCGGTAACGTGATCAGGAGAGGAAACAATTATAAGGTCTAATAGGGAAGGTGCGCAATTTGGGAAGTAATGAGTTGGATCAAGGGGAAGGATATTAAGATTGAGGGAATTTATTATGGAGCGGAGTTTGTTGGCACGAGATGAGTGTAAATAATCATTGTTTAATAAACAAGTATTAAAATCGCCCATAATTATTGTGTGGTCTACGGTCGTGGCATATTTTTCTAATAATACTTCAAAATCATGAAAATAATCTATGTGTATCGAAGGACTGTAGAACACACCTAGCAGTAACTTTGAAGAACCAAATAAAATTTCAACTAGTAGGTGTTCTAAAGATCCAGAATAATCTGAAGGAGAGTTACTAAGGATGTTATAGGGAAGGTGATTCCTAAGATATATTGCCACACCACCACCTCCCTTTCCAGTTCTGTCATTTCGGATCAGGATAAACCCAGGTAAGGAGTAGGAAGTTGAAGGAAGACAGGGCTTAAGGAAGGATTCAGATATGAGTATTGCATGGACATTAGGGTTATTTGAAAATGTGGCTAGGAGATCAGAGTAGTGCGCAGGGATGCTCTGAGCATTGATGTGTACAGCATTGAAGTTACGGGGAACTGACGCAAATGCATTCTCGACAGATACATCAAGGGGAAGTGAAAGACTGCGAAAACTGCCACTCGAGGAACGTGACGATGAAGTCAACGAGAGGAAGTCAGCATCACCACTATCCGACATACCATCATCGCTAATGTTAACTAGCATTAACTAACTACTTAAAAAGTGTAACAAAAAACAAAAAATAATAATAATAATTAATCCTAAACTAAAAAATATATGTCTTATAATTTTTACTCTGCCTGCCTGCAGTGCTTAAAAATAACTACAAATTACAGACTTAAATAGCACACCACTATCTATATACAGATTACTAGGAAAAAAAAAGAAAAAGAAGAAAAAATTAAAAAAATTAAATAAATAAACAGATAAAACAACTGGATTACTATTTCATTCAAATCAATTAATGATAATTATAATATATATATATATATATATATATATATATATATATATATATATATATATATATAAGGAAACATAAAAATAAACTTAATATTTTACTCACCAAAAATTAATAAATAATATACACGTCTTGGAACTCTCAATAAAATTACTAGTTTTATGACTAAATGAATATTATAACTTGAAAATTATAACTGAATATTTTATGACTAACGTATTTATATGATAAAATGCAGTTTTGATGGTTACCAGATTTTATATTTTGTAAAATATATTGTTTCCTAAGTAGAACTTTTCTGATTTTTCGAATAAAAACTTCATTAAAAAAAATTAACGAGACCCAAAACGAGACTCTCGGGTTGCCCTGTATGTGGTCTCGGTATTGCCGATAATATTTTCCAAAACGTATCGTCTCGTTCTCGTCTCGTAAAAAGCGAGACGAGAACAAGACGAGACGAGAAAAATCTCGCTCTCGCGTGAAGCCCTAGTCCCAAGACAGCTTTAGCATGTCCCTCGGGCTCCCTGAGATCATAATATCAAAGGGTTTTTGTGGTTGGATACCGCTGTCGATCCTGGCGACACAGGAGATACGGTGGTGGGAATGTGTGGTGGGCCAAAGCTCGATAAAAAAAAATAAAGACGTTAGCAGTACTTACTACAATGTTTCGTTCTGGGGGAGGGGGGGGGGGGGAACTACGTCCAGTACTGGGTGGCTGATAATGATGATTGTAAATTGCCTCGTCACATTGTTTCTCGATACAAGCTATGGACTATTTCGAGTTCACCCATAGGTTATCCGTTCGAATCACGCTCGAATTTATGTATACGATTCGCCAATGCGGCGAGGAAATACGGCGCGGTTAGCATACAGGCCATACAGCGAGTAAATAACTCTTGTTAAGACTGAGATAAGTCGGTATAAATCAATGGGGCCACAAATAACGTCGTGGCAATGCGCCATATTCGGCCGTCACCAAAACTTTAGGCCATTGACATAGAGACTGGATTGAGTCTCAGTATTTGAGAGAGATTGGCTCTATTTATCTTGTTTAAATGTATATTATATTTTATACTAGCTAAAAGCCGAGCTTTATGAGGGCTTGCGTCGTCACACTTTGACTGACTGATGATAACATAATATCTACATATAAATAAAATTTACTATATTAAAGCATAAATCAGTAGGCGTGATAGTTTTTCCGTAAAGTGTACCACAAAAGTGTAAAGGTTGTGGGATATACTAGGGCTCGCTTCGCTCGCCTTGATTATTTGGCGTCTCTGATTTTAAAAGAAGAATTAATAGAAATAAATATTTTAACAGAACCACTGCATGAGCAAAAGCGTACTCTTTGTAAAGGATTGTTAATGTTATGAAGACGTATTGTTTGTAAAATATAAGGTATTGCCCCCAAATTCAAAACTTCCCCGAAACCTTTATTTTCGCCTAAATACATAAACCATATATTTTTAAAGGATTGAAACTAGGTATGCTAGATCCTTTTCCGGACTCAAGGTATCTCAATACCAAATTCTATTAAAATCTGTTAAACTCTTTCAGCGTGAAGAGACAGACAAACAGACTATAAATCAAGCTTTATAGTATGGAGTAACAGTCCATTTTCTATGTCTGTGTCCTGTAAAATTATCATAAAGAACCTGAATAACAAAGACTTATTGTGAATTTGGCTCGGGAGCAAGTTAATAAATCCATATATGTCTCCGGTGGCTCTCGGCCGTAATCAGATTCATAATTCCGGCGTCCTGCGTCCGGCATCCGCGCGGCCGGAGAACAGGCCATCGGTCACTTTTTATGGCGCGTCACAGTTTCGTGTGAAAACCGCTAGCGTAATTAATGACCGGCTGCATTCTCTCGTACTAATAATAATCGGCCAAGTGCGAGTCGGACTCGCGCACGAAGGGTTCCGTACCGTTATAGAGCAAAAATAGGCCAAAAATTGTGTTTTTTGTATGGGAGCCCCCCTTAATTTTTTATTTTATTTAAATATTATTATTAATTATTAAAGTACAATTATATTAAGGGCCTTCGTGAAAGTTTCAAGTGCCTACTTCTTATCATTATTGATTACGAGCAAAAAAGGCCAAAAAATCACGTTTGTTGTATGGGAGGCCCCCTAAAATATTAATTTTATTTTTATTTTAGTATTTGTTGTAATAGCGGCACCAGAAATACACAATCTGTGAAAATTTCAGAACTCTAGCTGTAGCGGTTCTTGAGATACAGCCGGGAGACAAACAGACGGACAGACAGACGGACAGACAGACATCGAAGTCTCATGAATAGGGTCCCGTTTTTACCCTTTGGGTGCGGAACCCTAAAAAGTTGTATGTCGTTAAGTCAAGCAACTTTGCTAAAGAAGATATGAATGTAACATCTTTTGTTCTAAGTTTTAACTTTACTTACAGGAAAAAATATTTACTGAAAATACAAAATATAAATTACACAATGAATATGTGCTCAAACGTTTTGACCTTATCTATCAAGCGCCTTCTCCAATGTAACGGACAAAGACAAATGATTTCATAGCTTGTATTGTGCGACAATATTGTTTGAATATTTTTATTATTTATAGTAATACTACTGAGTATGGTATAACTAGATGACGGTCGCAACTCCGTTGGGCCAAAATTCGTTTATCTTGCGGGAACCGTACATTTTTCCGGGATAAAAGTATGTTATGTAATATCTCCATACCAAATTTCACTAAAATGGGTTTAGCAGTTTGAGCGTGAAGACAGAAGAGGTAATAGATAGAAAGACAGACAGACAGACACACTTTCGCATTTATAACATTAAGTATGGTTCATGCAGTTAAATTCTTACTAGTAATGTGTTCTTACTATGGTTAATGGTTATGATAATATGCAGTAAGTATGCACACACTCGATATAATCGTTTTTGTCTACCGCCTTTTCCATTAATACATATTATAATAATATTATATTACACACTATTTTCTTTTTTTGCCACTCAAATATAATAACGCTAAGTGTTTTCACATGACTGTACGACGATGGCTCATACATAATTATATAGCAATCCAATAACGCTTTTATTTTATTACTAGTATTTCGAGAGCTACTCAGTTCGTAATATCTCATATTATTGACATCAATAATATGAAATACTAGCTGTCCCGGCAAACGTTTTGCCATTTAAAGTATTTCTACTTCGTCAGTTGATACAAAATCTTACCCCCTCCCTCTTTTGTCCCCTAAGAGGGGTGAAGGGAAAATTTTTATACACCAGATGTTAAGTTGGAAAAACAGTTAATACTATGAAGTAAGTCCATTAAAGAAAAAAGTTTGATACAAAATCTGACCCCCTCTTTGGTCCCCTTAGAGGGGTGGGGGGAGGGGGGGGGGATTTTTATACACTAGATGTTGAGTTGGAAGAAGGCAAATATATCTGCGAAAACCGCATTCAAATCGGATCAGTAGTTTTCGTGTTAAAGCAAAAGTCTTACAGAAAATCTGACCCCCTCTTTCGTCCCTTGAGAGGGGTGGGGGGAAATTTTTTTATACACCAGATGTTAGGTTGGAAGAAGACAAATATATCTGCGAAAACCGCATTCAAATCGGATCAGTAGTTTTCGTGTGATGGTGGAACAAACATACAGACAGACAGACAGACAGACAAAAAAACTGACCACATTTTTGGCTTCTATAGCGATGTAGTGACACCCTCCGCTTATTGTTTTTTTGAATATTTTACAGTTTTATTATATGTATAGATTACGAACTGAATAGCTTCGCAAAATAAAAGGTAAAAATATTTCAATATACGTATATTAAAACATTTTTACTTTAAATATTATGTGAATATCTAGGAATTTGTACATTATTTTCCCTTTGACATTTAATAACAAATATTATTAAAAACGTTTTCAAATCATAGGAGCGTCCGTGGCCTATTGGGTAGACACAAATTAAACACAATATTACTTGCAATTTTTCCACTATATTGGGTAGAGATTTGGTTCGTACTCGCAGAGGGTGCAGGTTCGATCCCGGGTGGAGGCGTGTACCAATGAGACATTTTCTGATCTCAAGTACATAATACGGACGCTCGTACGGTGAAGGTAAACATCGTGAGGAAACTCGCACATGGTTGGCCCAGACGTATTGACTAGTTCTTTCCTCTGGACTAGGCCGACTATGTTGCGAGAATGCCGTATGTGCTTGGCCAACCATACGGGCGTATTTTAAAATTTTGTCCCAGGCACTACAGTATTTGAAGAGTGGTTACTTCGCTCTGAAAGTACTGTAAAAATCATCCACAACGGATGCAAAGGCCTAGTTTTTTTTTCAAATCATCATCACCGGGAACCTCGTCAATTACTATAGACAGGACAATTTAAGGTGGCACCAGCGGTCATTGATCTTCGTAGTCTAGGAGCTATATGAAAAATACTCGTACTGTATTCTTTTCATTCATACTCGCAACTTTCATCGGAAAACGTTTTGGTAACCCTTTCGTATGATAATATCCAACTATTTATGAGTTGGAAGTGATATCTATACATCTTATATATAAAATTCTCGTGTCACAATGTTCGTTCCCGTACTCCTCCGAAACGGCTTGACCGATTCTCATGAAATTTTGTGAGCATATCGAGTAGGTCTGAGAATCGGCCAATATCTATTTTTCATACCAAAAATTTTTATATGGCAAAACAACATTTGCCGGGTCAGCTAGTAATATTATAAAACAAAGTCGCTTTTTTCCCTCATGTCCCTTTGTTCCCTTTAATCTTTAAAACTACGCAACGGATTTTGATGATTCTTTCAGTGTTAGATAGCCCATTTATCGAGGAAGGCTATAGGTTATATTTTATCACGCTAAGACTAATAGGAGCGAAGAAATAGAGGAAAATGTGGAAAAAACGGGGAAAATTATTTGAAAGGGCTACCTTGAACGCGCTAATCTCAGGAACTACTGGCCCGATTTGAAAAATTATTTCAGTGTTAGATAGCCCATTTATTGAGGAAGGCTTTAGGCTACATTTTATCACGCTAAGACTAATCTTTGTCTTTAAATTACCCACAGCATAACACGATTGGTCAACTTTTATAACACAGAATAATCAGTCAAGAAAACCTCTGTAAAAAAGGGATTCCTATTTTGCCAACAGAGGAGAGTGATTTAAGCTTCCAAAATTAGTACATAGATTGGTTCAAGCATACACTTTAATTTGCCCATAGCTTATATTATGAAATGTATTTATGGTTTTTAAATTACACGACAAAAACCATTTTGTCGTTACGCCCTTTCCATGTTTTGCTGTTCCATTGCTTGTTTTCTATGAGAGGCCGGGCCGGGCCTCTTATAGAAAACAATCGATCTAAAACCTATCCAACACAGTTTTTTACTTTAACGCAGCGTCACCTTAACGCGACCGAATGACTTAGGTCCGCCATCTGCCAAGGAATCAACTTCTCTGAATTATTCTGATGTACCATGACTCGGGCGACTCCTCATCGGCATCAACGGGTTTTCTCACTTCACTTGACCTGGAGAGATATGCTTTGCCTGTTGACCATCGGCAGAAGGCAAAGCACATCTCTCCTGGTCAGCATGCAGCATCGGCCCCGCACGGCAGCACATATACACACACCTGGATAATAATAATTAGGGAGTGCCTCCGCTGCCGGCGCCGGCTCCCAAAAATATCAGTAATGGGAATCGGCGGTAAGTATACTGCCGGCAGCCGAGATATAAAACAACGGCTGCCGGCGCTGGCACTCAAAATAGGAGCCGGTGATAATGCGTAAAGCGCTAGGTTCCAGTGCCGATACACAAATTTTAAAAAGAAATACATTATAATCTCAAATATATTCGACTTTACCGACTTCCAAAGGTGAAGGTTAGGTACCTATTTGTTCGGCTGTGGATATTTTAGTTTTTTGTGATGCATTTTCTTAGCTTAGCTTTACCTTAGCTACCTTTTTCAGCTACCAAAAAGTAAGATTTTGCACCACAGCTACAGTTATAAATTCTGTTCAGTATTTTTTTTTTAATTAAAAAAAATACTGAACAGAACTTCAGATTCCTTATACATGTTAGAGAGTTTCAGCGTTGTTTAAAGAAGCAAAGATATTGTATTAGGCTACTATGCAGATCACATTTATCAGCATCATCATCACCACCATTAACCCATTAAGATTGAAGCCCCATACGAGCACCGGTGATCGCGACAACAATAGAATGCAATAGCACTTCCAAGAATCCCCGATCGAAGGATTCAAATACGCATCCTTATTCCTTACAATATGACTATTTATGACCTTATTATTTGTACTTTTCATAGTTCTTTAGCTCAAGACTGATGTTTTTGATCATTATTCTGTCATTTGACAAGCGATGTTTGCCGAATAGGCGCCGGCAGCCTATTCGGCAAACATCGCGTGACTTCGGCAAACTTCGGAGTTCAGAAAACGGCGCCGGCAGCCATTTCAGCAACCGGCGCCGGCAGCCATTTCGGCAACCGGCGCCGGCAGCGGAGGCACTCCCTAATAATTAAATCACTTTCCTGCAACTCATAAGCCATCCGCAACAGCCACATTCAAGAAAATAGCAATCCATTTCTATATTATGTTATATACAATATGTACATTGTACATGTAATTTTTATGTAGCTGCAGTAGCTCCGGAGACTGTAAAATCACAGAAAATGTACAATTTAAATTCGCGGCGGTGCTTCTAGTTACTTCATAAATTATATTTTTATTAAAACAATAAAGAAATGTAATATTTCAGTGCAGAAAATGTTAAATTATATTCTCTTACGTTGTTTTCTCGTGGCGAACTTTAGTGCTGGAAAAAATAATGTAAAACTAGCGTCGCCTGCCCGAATAATGTAAATTTTGTTTTGAGTAAAATTCCATTAAGAATGTCCCTACATTTCCAGTACTGTGAGACGGCTTAAAAAGTTTAAAACATGCACTCAACATGCATTAAAATTACGCTTCTTGTGCACCAAGAATACTCAAATGGCCATCAACTTTTGGCTTTGGCTACACAAATTTTATAAAATTTAATTACATTTTCCTGCATTCTGCTTTTGTACACTTCTACATACTGTCCTTTTAATGTATGATGGTCCTCCGTTGCGCCAAAATACGTTTATCGCGTAGGAACCGTACATTTTTTCGGGATAAAAAGTATACTTGTCCTTTTACTTTGAGTCCCGGGAAAGGTCCCGGAACTAAAAGTATCTCCATACCAAATTTCAGCAAATTGGTTCAGTGGTTTGGATGTTAAGAGGTAACAGACAAACAGACAGGCAGACAGTTTCTTATCTCGTGGAAAGCGCTAGGAACTTCCGTGCCTTCAAGCGTTTTTGTCACAATTATTATTGGCAACAGTCAAACACAATAAACTCCAATATTAACTTAGCTTTAGCTTAGGAGTCACAATTATTAACCTTATTTCCGTGGTGCTCCCCCTCAAGTTCTTTGACTTTCGGTCATTGCAACTTTGTGCTGTCTCCCGCTTCTATGGGGAGGGAAATTGGAATCTTCCTACTCCTCCTATTTTCTTCTGATTAATTTCGTTGCGGGTCCCAAGACAGTTTTAGCATGTCCCTCGGGCTCCATCAAAGATCCGAGATCATATCAAAGGGTTTTCGTGGTTGGATACCGCTGTCGATCCTGGCGACACAGGAGATACAGTGGTGGGAATGTGTGGTGGGCTAAAGACCGTTTAAAAAAAATGAAAGTCAGACACACTTTCGCTTTTATAATATTAGTATGGATAGGTTTTGCAAATACCTCTTAAAAATTATTATTTAAAAATAACAACAAAATAAAGTATATGTATTTTCAAACAAAACCCATAAGGAAAACGCGGGGTCCTTTTGAAAGTGTTTCACCCGAAGATAGAAGCTAGTGCCCAAGTAATATATTCCAAAAAACCTTTGTGCCCACTTTCCCTCATTATCTAGGAGGATTTACGGCCAGTTGCCACTTCTATATAATATATTTTCCCACGTAAATGAGTTTCGTTATATTTTGTTATAAACTTCAGGCCGGGGGGTCCTGTGAGGAATGGACCGATCGACGATCGAACATCCACTAATATTAGAACAGGAAAAACACAAACTTTCGTCATTAGGAAACATAATGTAGTGAGAGAAAATAACATTTCAATTATTGGTGGTGAGATTAAATATAATTTCGAGCTTGTAGGCCATGACAGCGGTATTCCTATAGATAGCTGCATTTTTTAGATAGAACAGTCGACGTAGTTAGTCTTCGATTACGGCTCATATACACCATTTTCATGAAAGCTAGAAAATTAATTATAAGTCTCGTTTAAGCTCTTTACAATAAATAATATAATAAAGGTCAGCCTCCATTCACATCTAAAATCCTAAATCTTCCATCACATCTATTGTTTAGCGAAAAAAGTTGCGTGAAACAGAAGTTACGAAGATTTCCCGGGAACGAGGGACTGATTAATTAAGTATTTTGTTTGTTCCCTGCCGTTGATAAACGACGCTGGGTGAATGGAACGAAAACAGCCGCAAGTCTAAATATAGACTTGTTATATCTGATTCGGGTTGCTCTGAAGGTCATAGTGTTGGGGTTTATCGGAAAACTTTACCTATAAGTCACTACTTAATTAATACCATGGCATCAAAGAAGTCCATGCAAATTTTTAATAAATGCAAATGTGTGTCTGTCTGTAGCCGCTGAACCGATTTTGCTGAAATTTGGTAAAGAGATACTTTGAGTCCTGGGACATAAGATACTTTACATCCCGAATTTACGGTTCCCGCAAGATAAACGAATTTTGGCGAAATGGAGCGGGCGTATCTGTATATCTGTAATCTGTATCTGTATGCGTATCAAGATAGAAGAAACAAGTCAAACTTTTAGACCTATGTAATATTTTTACCATTATTCTTTCTCATGTTAAACTAAAAAGCGATGTATGTCTACAATTTTCGTAAGCACTTTGGACTGAAGCCATGCTAAATCACATTACTTAACGGTCAAGTCTTGCCCTTAAAGCTTCGGCCAAACCTACGCGACCTAAGTGACTGTGAAGCGGGAGTGTCTGCAACGCGGGACGTTCGCGTCGGCAGAGCGGGAATAATCTACGGTTTCGCACCGTAGTTGCGCAGGTGTGCACACCAGTTTCGCGTTGCAGACGCTCTCGTCCCGCGTCCCGCTTGCGTCCCACGTAACTGATGCGCAGTCTTAGCCGAAGCCTTAATTTTTGGCCAAACCTACGTGACCAAAGCGACTGCGAAGCGGGAATAATCTACGGTTTCGCACCGGAGTCGCGCAGGTGCGCACACCAGTATCGCGTTGCAGACAGCTCCCGTCTCGCGTCCCGCTTTCGTCTGCGATACTGACGCGTACGTCAGTAACACGGGACGCGAGCCTACGGGTTTGGCCGAAGCTTACTTACAAACCATAAATTAAGAACAAGACCATGTTATGTATTGGACCAATGACCTTCTTCATTGGGCCATGGTGGATAAACTTGATTGGTACCATGATTGTGAAGCTATCATCATGAGTACAACTAACCCAACTTAACTAACAAAAAGTCCTTGTTGCTGCTTTTCCAATGAAATAGACAAAGGCAATTGTATAGCTATTGTTTAATAGCAATTGTTTAATATTTTTATTAGTAAGGGGAAATCGTCCGTACATTTGGCCGTACATAAAATAACGAAGTACCTTTAACTATTAATTAAGACAAGATAATATAATTACAGCGTCAGAAACAAAGATTACTCCGAAATTGCGCGCCTGTGAGTGACGTCACTCAGCAAAAGTAACAATAATTGTAATAACTCCGAACAATAGCATAAGGGCGCACACGAAAACAACAATAAATAAAAAATAATACAGACGTTTGTTTTGGAATTAATTCGTCCGTCGCGTCCGACGACGAGAAATAGCCTCCGAATAAATATTGTCGTTCGGCAGGGTGCCTACTGCCCACAGACATAGATCAAGACAGATACCGCATGTCGCTCCATTTGTATGAAAACGAGCGTGTCACTTTTTGCCACCTACTGTGACGTACCGATGATAAGAAACGCGTCCATTATCTAGATTCTAGGCCAACGCTTCTGTTTGAATTTCTACAGCTTAATGTGGAACTTTTAGGCATTTAGCATTTTTAAAATTCCGATTGACGTCCGAATCCGATAGCAGACTAAAGAACAGACTTTCGAAAGACGAGCATTGCTCGTCGTTTAGTAACGCGATATGGCACGCAAAGTACATACACATGCGGTATCTATCTTGATCTATGTCTGTGCTACTGCCTAATTGTTCCATCGTGTTGTCGCTGTTTCATCACCGTTTCATTGCTGTTTCATGGCCGCATCATAGCCGTTTCAACCCCGCACACTAGTGCACAAAGGCGCATTGTTTCGCGGCTCCCAAAACGCGCGGATTACGATCTCAATTTATTTTCCACGCGCAATTTGACACTTTTGCATTATTTTTTAATTTATCGCGTGGAAGTAGTAACGGTGAAAACAGATTTTTATCGGTAACGCATGGAACTATAATTATTATTATCAGTACATTGATACATGATAGGAAGACAGCTGCGAACCTACGTAGATTTTTTGTTGATTATTATTATTTTATATTTCATTAAAATTTCTGAAATGCATTTATCAGATAGCAATGGACATGCTCTCAGCCATTGTCGTAAGAAATCATAAGTGTACAAAATTGTCTCCATTGAACTATGACATTTTTGAGTTATTTGGTCTTCAGGAAACCGGTTCTAGAACACGACAGAGTAATTAGGTACAGCCAAGACCGTTACATTGTCTAGCTCAACTTGCTTTCGCACGTTCTCTATAATAGTGCTTAACTCTATATTATAATTTATTGAAAAATGTTTAAGAGTCATTAAAGCTGATCGCACATTTGGCAGCAACGTACGCACCGCACGCGCCGAACGCACCGCATAGTACACGAAATGCGGCGCGTACAGTGCTGACGAATGTGCGAGGTTTCACATAATTTCATACAACGAATTCTAAAATGCGGCGCGTTCGGCGCGTTCGTGCTGATAAATGTGCGATCACCTTTAGGAGTCAGTTTGAGGAGGTTTTTATGAAGGTTTGTCACTACTGCCATTGTTAAATAGATAAACTTCGGTCAAAATCCTCAGATACTTTCTGACAACACAACTCTACTAACCTCAGAAAGTATACGGTCTTTGCTAAAAAGACTGTAAAACGATATCCACATTATAACTTTTATATTAAAATGAAGATTTAAAATCACGATTATGATTCAAATGAACGAGGTAGATAAACGTAAGTAGTAATTAACGAAACTCCCACTCAACGCAAATGGGGCGATTTTTAACGATTTAGGATAATTAGTGCCGACAGGGAAACGCTTTTGTGTTAATCCGCCCCTCAACATAAAGTAAACTCTTAAAGGGTTAATATATTTTAACTAGAATTAATTTTGTTAATAAGTTATGTTTTACAGGGTAATGGAGATGAATGCCCGATGTTCAAAAGTTTCCGTAGCCCTTGGACAGTACTGGAGATTTTGAAAAACGTTTCCAGTCTTTCAAAAAGTAAAGTTGTTAATAGGGCGAATAAAGTAAAAAATCAAACATCGTCCTTCTCTTTTCACGCTTACGCCCGTCTTTCATATGTCAGGTGAAAAAGAACAACACGGAATCAGCGCTAAGTTAGTTTTTTCTTCCACTATTACAGTCCCTCGGTAACAGATTTTTTTTATTATTTTTTAAAATTTTGACTCAGTTGAATGCACCGATTTAAAAAACGATAAATTGTTATGATACGGAAAAGCCGTTGTCGACAGTTCATTCCAAAGTTTTATTGTGAAAACTCTGAGAAGAGCACGTCTTTATTTTTTACACGACACATAAACAGACTGTCCTAGTCTATACTTATAATAAAATCGTAGAGGTAAAATTTTTGTACATTGAAAATAAACTTGAAAAATCGAGTCAGAGGCATGTTAGAAGAGTAGTAAAACACACTTTAACTGTTTTTGAAATTTTTGTTTCTCTGTCTGTTTGTCTGTTTGTACAGGCTAATCTCTGTATCCGCTGGACCGATTTCAATGAAATTTGGCATGGTGATACCTTACATCCCTGGTCAATATCTTAGATACTTACTTTTTTAACCGACTTCCAAAAAAGAAGGAGTTAATGTTTACTTTTCTGTTTGTGGTCAGATTTTCAAAATTCTTTTTTTGTTGTATAGATTGCTAACCCGAAATTGACACCTATGTTTACAAAAATCGGTCAAGTGCGAGTCGAACTCGCGCACGAAGAATTTCGTACCGTTATAGAGCAAACATAGACCAAAAATTGTGTTTTTGTATGGGAGCCCCCCTTAATTTTTTATTTTATTTTAATATTATTCTTAAATATTGAAGTAGACATATAATTAAGGCCTTTGTGAAAATATGAAGTGCCTACCTGTTGCCATTATTGACATCGAGCAAAAAAGGCCAAAAAAATCACGTTTGTTGTATGGGAGCCCCGTTTAAATATTAATTTTATTTTGTTTTTAGTATTTGTTGTTATAGCGGCAACAGATGTACACAATCTGTGAAAATTTCAGAACTCTAGCTGTAGCGGTTCTTAAGATACAGCCTGGAGACAGACAGACGGACAGACAGACATCGAAGTCTCATGAATAGGGTCCCGTTTTCACCCTTTGGGTACGGAACCCTAAAAACGGTGTCTTGATAATGATTTTCTCGGGATCGGGAGGTATCGTCGGAACTCTTTCACAACAAAGACATTACAGTAATTTTCACTTTTTTTGAGTAAAATTATTAACATAACATGCCACCAAAAAGTAAGATTTGCACCAAGGCATATCCCAGGGTATAGGGGCTTCCGAAGGTTCCGATGCTGAACGGAACTCGACTCCTTATAGACATTAGGTACATTATGTAGAGGATTTAGCATTGTTTAGAATACTGGAAGCATATGCCACTATGTCAATTATATTAATCATCATAATCACCACCATCATTACACTATTCATAACCACATTATGACGCTTTTATTGTTTTTTTTTTGTATTCTTTTGCATTGAAAGTATCAGAATCGAAATAGATAATTATTATTTCGCCGTTTCTGTGCTGATTTGGAAAATTCGTTCATTAATTTAATCCTTCGATCGGGGATTCTTGGAAATGCTATTGTATTCTATTGTTGTCGCGGTCACCGGTGTCCTTACGGGACTTGATGGGTTAAGGGCTATAATTTGTATTTGATGCTATGGTTGCGAAAGTGGAAATTTCATAATGGAATCCATGAGGTATTGAAGAAACTCCTCGAATTTTAGAAAGTGTGACTTTCGCAGTTATGATCGCTAATGTGGAAATTTTATAATAGGAACTATGATAGTAATGGAATTGAAGGAACTCCTCGAAATTTACAACTACACACAAAGTGATTACCAATTCTAGCAAAGGTCGATCTTTAAAACTTTTTCCTAATATTCGTAAACGATTATCCAAACACTGGATAGATATTGACCACTGCGTATCTCAATTCGTTACCGGCCATGGAAATTTTAAAGTCAAACTTTACGAATCTAAATTACTATCATCGGTCGAGCACATAGGTAAAATTTGTGCTCATCATGTTCTCTGGGAGAGTTTTTCTGCCAAGACGAAATAATTACAATACTAGACAACCTACAGTGTACCTAAATCTGTTGTCGCATACTACGGTGATATCGTGGATAGCGCTAGGTCTTCCGTGCCTTCAAGCGTTTTTGTAACAATTATTTTTGGCAACAGTCTAACACAACAAATTCCAATATTAATAATTTAGCTATAGCTTAGTAGTCACAAATATTATTATTATAAGTAGTTTATTTTCGTGATGTAAAAGTTATTTAACATTCGGTCACTGCAACTTTTTGCTGTCTCCGCTTTGAATAGAAAGAGGAATTACAATTCTTCATACTTCTATTTTCTTCTGATTAATTTCGTTGTGGGTCTCAAACCAGTTTGAGCGTGTCCTTCCGGCTCCCTGAGATCATATTGTCAAAGGGTTTGCGTGGTTGGATACCGCTGTCGATCCTGGTGGCACAGGAGATACAGTGGTGGGAATGTATGGTGGCCGGTGGGCCAATGCCCATAAATAAATTATTCTTTGGATAAGTAAGTAAACAACTTCAAGCGGTATTTTATTCTGGTTTAACTGTAGGTTCGGAATCTGAGAGTAAGAGCATAGAATATATATAAGTAGTACCAAGTAAGAGGTAGGTTAAAGAGGGATAGATGTCTACATTAAATTCTGTCTTCTGTAGTCTATCCTCTATCTCTTTCACATGTTCCTTTCCCCTGTCCCCCATCCACTGTCCAGTGTCCACGCCAAGCGGTCTTCGAAGAAAGCATTTTTCAAAACGATAAGACGTATCTGTGGTTCAAGTTTCCTGGGTCTTTGATGTAAATTAAAAATTTCGTGAGTAATATAGATCCAAATAAAATAGTTGTAGATGGTTGTTCAATTTTCTAACTCTCTATTATAATAACATACATTATTATAATAGAGAGTTAGAAAATTGAACCTAGTCCTAAGAAATAAAAGTAAGCCTCAAAGTACTACCAATTTGCCTATTATTACGTACGTATTATTTATTTCTCATCAAAACATCCTGTTAGCGAAATCAAACAAGTCTAAACTTAAACATAAATAACTTATGAGCTAATAAATGGGTACGGTTTGTGAGACCATAATATTATTATAAATAGATAACAATAGACCCTTATCATTCTGGCATTATAGTTTCAGAAGAAAAACAACTCAGTATGGTATCACGTCGCAAAATGTTTATGGTATTTTATTTAAGGGCACACCGAAACAGCAGTGGCCACTAAAATATTCTACTAGATGACGCCCGCAACTCCGTTGCGCCATTATTCGTTTATGGCGCGGGAACGGTACCGTTTTTCTGGGATAAAAGTATCCTATGTCCTTTCCCGGGATTTTAAATATCTCCACACCAAATTTCAGCAAAATTGGTTCAGCAGTTTGACCGTGAAGAGGTAACAGACAGCCAGATAGACAGACAGACAAACAGACAGACGGACAGACAGACATACACACTTTTGCATTTATAATATTAGTATGGAAGTATAAATTCTATTTTATGCTGCCTTTGGATTTTTTGATGAATTACAATACACGTAACTGAACACGCGGAGTAAGCTAATTCAAACAAAGCAAATACAAATTGCGAGCCGATGTAAATTAAAAATTCCCGCTGAATAAGTAATATGTCAGAACGGAGTCGTGTTCCATTCAAATTAATAATGGATAATGAAAATATTTCGGTCGGGGCTTCGGCTGTCGGCGCTCGTAAGCGATTATAATTCGAGAGCAAAAATTCATTAGTATTTTATCGCCGAAATTTCGGGAAAAATTACTTTTTAGGTAACAAGTTTTTACCATAGCTCCAGGAATCTATATAATTTTATTAGTTCAAATTGTGTTACCAAAATGGACGTTCTGTTTTAAGTAATTACGATTGCCTAGTCTGATAATTGATTTTATTACGTATAGTTAATTTTTGAACTCAGGGTGAGTCCGCGCTACGCGATACGATATGACGCCACACTTCTCGTTCTATAAATCCAGAAAAGACACTAGACAGAACTAAGAAGTAAGGAGTTACTTCGACTTCACGAGTGTCACTTTCAACATGTTTAACAATGCTGGGGAACGCATTAGTAGTTTAGTACTGCGCGCGTCGGCCGATATGACATACTACGTCAAACGTAGTACGTCATAATATGACATATCGGATCTCTTCTGAGTCAGCCTACTCGTTCTAATTACTCAGATAAAAGTGACGCGGACGTTTTACAAACGTCAGTTCTATTGAACGTGAATTAGTGTCGAGTCGTGTCATGATGCTTAGTGTGATCTCGCCTTAAACACAAAAACTGACGCATTAACGTAATTCACGTAAACAAATCGTATTTTAGCAGTTATAATTTGGAAGGACAAAAGGTTAAATGAATATAATTAAATGAACAATATAGTAAAAGTTTTGGGATTGTTCGCTAATGTTTCCAACGTCATTACAACATTGTGTCTGAGGCGCGTACGCATTGGAGTACTGGAATTTTTTGCAGTTTCCAAAAGTCAGTTAGTCAAAGTATCTCATACCCATCTTGGCCAAAGATGAACAACTATGATTGTCAAACTGTCTGTAAGCATGCACAATTGGCGTCAATAGTTGTAGCAGTTGTGGACGTTGGCAGTGGTTTGAATTTTGAACAATCCATCCAGATGGATGGATTGTTGATGCTGCTGGATAGATATCCATCAGCATTTTTACAGCAGCTGTAGAAATAGCTGCTATGATCAGAAAAAGTATTTCCCAAATGACAGTTTTGCTGTACAGGTATACTCATGTACTTAGCCTCTTTATACTATAGACCTTAACGAACATAACGTAGCGTCAGGTAGTGACACTTCGCGTCACAGATTACTAAATATTTACTACGTAAGCCGCGTGCCCGAGTGTGTACGCGCCCGCGATCGGCCCAACTTGGCACATTACTGCCGTAATTTCAGACTTAATTGGTCTAATGTACTTAATTTGCCAAATCGTTATCCTATACTGCCAAATTCTATTATTTTGCTGGACTCGTTCAAGCATATTGCTGCGAAAGTTCAAGGCTAGATTCTTAATTATGAAAAGATTGACTGCTCAAGAATTTACGTCTCATACTAATTATGTTCCTTTGTTATGTGGAACACGTGTAAGTAAATAATTACTCTTATCTAAAATGCGTAATATGCGTATAGACTATAGCGTATAATTAAAATATTATTTTGAGGTTGAAAATATTTTATTAACATATTATTAATAACTGCCCTATGAATTTTATCAATATCTTTTCTTAGGTATTGAGGCAAACTTCTTCGAAGAAGGCTTTATGTAAAAGACTATTCAATTTGACTCCTGAGACATATAAGGCCTTAATTAAACAAAGGTTTTCTCTCTTCTCGAAAAAGCCAATTTTCCGGCTAACTAAGTTTTCAAATATTCATAATTGTAATTATAATATTTTAACATTTCATTAATTTTAAATCGAGACTAGATTGCCGTAAAACGATGTGCCTAGGATTATAATTTTACAAGTACTTAATCTGTAAAAAATAAAAGTTTTGAATGAAGTCAAAGTTCGAAACCATTCTTTTACGCTCGACCGGGATCAAATCTGTAAATAATAAAATTAAAATAATATAAATAAAAGAAAGCGCTACGCATAACGCAACCCGCGCCTATTGCGTAGTCGTCATTGATACATTATCGGCCCCATAGAAATACCTTTTTAACGTTGTTCGTGGTGGCCGAAAAGGAAGATCTTCCGACCGAGCGAGATAGCATGCTCGGTCAGGCCGAAGCCCACTGACGTCATTTCAGACGTTGTATATATCTTGCCGTTCTCCGAAACTTCGATAGCGCGATGCAGGATTGTTAGGCGAATTGTGGGAAAACACCTTATTAGTGTTCCGTATCCAATTATATATATAAATATCCGGCTTAATTTGTATCTTACGATATCAATGCAACATGAGAAAACTGTACAATATCTGCTGTTTAATCAGAAATTTCGTACATGACATTTCTGGTCAACTATAACATCTGAGTAGTTTTTTTAATACGGGACTAAGCGTATCCCAATTCTAATCCCATACATTTTTAATTTCTAATTTCGCCGTTCAAACTATTGAATGCATTTTAAAAATTCAGACTCGTTTCGAATGGAGACCGATCGCCTTCGCCACCGGATAGCCCCGGGTTGTTGTGCGGTAAAATATCCGCTGGGAAATCAAAATAACCACATAAAATAGTGGTGAAACTTTACCCTTTTATTGCGGGATTTAATAAAGCTTTCCGATAGAATGGCTCGAAAAATTCATAAAATGACGCCAACTTACATTTTAATTAATATCAACCGTATTTTACTGTCGACTTGCCGCATCCGGATCACAATCGGAACACTCTTTTGGGAATTTTGTAACACTTTCAACGTAAAAATGCCGAAACTATTACGGCCAGGCCACAAAACTGCGTTGCGGCGTCGTATCGCAAAAACAACATTGCACAGAAATGCGATGCGTTGTCACAACGCAAAAATGTCATCGGAAATCTCGCTGTCGCGTCGCAAATTTCCACGATGCGTTCTGCGACGTCGTAGATTTTTACGATGCGACGCCGCAACGCACTGTTGTGGCCTGGCCCTTAGAGAAACGTAAATCGCAAACTTTCACAGATTTTGACAAAATAGAATAAATTCCATACATTTTATGTCAAATTATTCGTTAAATTAAAGTTAAGTGATCATGTTTCTAAGTGCCGCCGTTAGTTTATAAAGTTTATTTCACAGTGCCTCTACAATGTCCTCTAAGTACGGTAATTTGTTATGAGCTTAACATAAAAATAAATGATAACAGTAGCCAGGCTACCGCTAGAGGACTGTTTTACTATTATATCTAATAATTTATAGGTGCTAGCCAGAGGACTGTCAAGACATAATATTATTAAACAATGCCAGAGTACCAGTATCGCCTCCGTAGAGGTCGTGGGTTCGATTCCCGCGTTGGAAACATGTTATTTCCAAGTTTGGTTAAGACAATGCAGGTCGATCACGATTGTCTGACAAGTAAGAAGAATTATGATCCATAATAGGGATGATGACAAGGTCAAAGATTAGCAAATTTTGTTAATAAAATAAAGAAATCACGGTAAAAAATAAGTGTTCCCAAAATTTCAGCTCGATAGCATTTGTACTTTTTTTGTTATGCGCCTTCAAAGTTGGATAATCAAGTCGATTTTTTTTTTCAACTAAATTTCTTAATATTTGTATACCATTCGATAACTTATGCAATTAAAAGCAACTTTTGATATGAAACCACTTTCATAAACGCAATATTTAATATACCTATCGAACAAAGTTCTCTCCCGATCCGTACAAACTACGAAAGAGTGACGTCAGTCTTTCGTAGCACTTTGTATGGAGCGTTTCGGGCGGGTCTATTTTATGAGATGTTTGAATTGTCATATCTTGGTGAATTTTTAAGCTATCAGAGTCATTCTTTCAGCGATGTTTCTATTTTTTAAGGGTTTTTCAATTACCAATAACAAAAAAAATAAGTCATCAAGCCTATTGCGTCCGATGAGCATGTAAAAAGTCGGTCCTGCGCCTGAACTCCCGCCAGTCGTGTCGGTCTTCCGTCCCACTGGGTTATGGGAGTAAAATGAATAGAGAGTGCTCTTGTATACTGCGCACACTCTTGGGCGCTATAAACATCCTGTGTCTGGTTTTAATAAAACCGGCCACCGTCACCGAAACCGGTGCGGGAGTTATTATTATTATTATCCTGGCTTTACCTGGGTCGCATTTAATTACTCTACAACAATGTCATACCACATTATACACACACAATAACATAATATAGTAGACTTGTTAGCTGTTTTAATATTACTAGATGACGCCCGCAACTCAGTTGTGCCAAAATTCATTTATCGCGCGGAACCGTACATTTTTCCGGGATAAAAAGTACCCTATGCCCTTTCCTGGGACTCAATGTATCTCCATAGCAAACTTCAGCAAAATCTGTTCAGCGGTTTGGGCGTTAAGAGGTAAGAGACAGACAGACAGACACACTTTCGCATTCATATTATTCATACTAATATAGTATGACGACTAATTATGCGTTAAAATATAATGATGTATTTTAAGGATAGAATGATAAAAATGGTGTCCTTTTTCAACTTATCTGACATACACGGAGGTATTTATTATTTGTAACAAGCTCTGCTAAGAAACACAAAGCATTGCAGCACAAACTTTTACACAAAGCGAAAATAAGCTTCAAAGAAAATCTCCCTAATGAAAAAAGTTATCCCGATCATTGTAAGTTCGATTTGCATTAACTTTAAACTTTAAAATACTTTGAAGTTTAAAATGCTTTAAAATTAAACAAGTTACAAAACTGCACTCTTTGTAAAGTGCTGAGTACTGAGTACTGGATGGTCAACATTTGAACCCTTTAATGATCCATAAACCATAATGGAAAATTACAATAGTAACTTAAAATACGTAAAAATGTGTTATATTTATATGGAAGCAGTTTACAGTCAGTCAGCTTATTTTTCCCAGGGTGTGCTATCATTGAGAAAATCAGTTATCTTATAGTAAGCCCTAGCACACAAACGTTCTTTAACAACTTTTTTAAATGTATTAACTAAAAGATTTTGGACGTTTTTTGGGATTTTGTTATATAGACATATATAGGTACATTGACCTTTGAAAGATTTACTCACTTTGCTAAGCCTGGTTATTGGTATATCTAACTTGTGCTGATTCCTAGTGTTCCTGCAGTGAATGTTACTTTTGCGTTTTAAAATTATTTACATTTTTTCTCACGTATAACACATTGTCCAAAATGTATTGAGATATTACGGTAAGAAGTATAGATGGTCTAGTCTAACCTTATACGAAAAAGTTAGTTTCTAAATTGTCAATAACTTTTAAAATATATTGGTTCGGTGCTATATAAAGCCTTATTCTTGAAGCCAGTGTTTATAAAGTCGGGCAAACTTGTACAGCAAACAGAATCGTTTTTTTTCTTTTTTGTTCGTTTGTCGCAGCGTACAGTGTGTACAATGCTCGGGCGATATGACCAGTAAAAGTTTCAAACGGTATTTGTACACTGACAATACGCGCCGTACTTTCAAAGTACGGCTTAGAAACTTTGAAAGGCTTAAAAACCTGGTCTAGAATGAAGGAACGAATCAGACGAGTGGTTCCGTGTTATTTTATACTTGTACTAGCTCACCGTCTCCGTGGTCTAGTGGTTAGAGCGTGGCTCTTGACTCGGAGGTCGTGGGTTCGATTCCCACGTTGGAAACATGTATTTCCTAGTTTGGTCAGGACAATGCAGGCTGATCACCTGATTGTCTGTATACTAATAAATTGTTAGGTAAGATTAGGCTTTTCGGCTTTTCAGGTGAAAACGCACTGCGCTTTTTCAATTAAACTTAAGTATAATTTACATAGAGCCAGTACTGGCTGCCAATAAGACTGGCAGCCAGTATTGGCTTGGCATATGCCGCGTGTGAACAGTTTGGCCTGGCTTGAAAAACTGTTCACACGCGGCATATACCTAGCCAATACTGGCTGCCAGTCTTATTGGCAGCCAGTACTGGCTCTGTGTAAATTATACTTTACAGCAGAAGTTTTTAAAACAACTTTCAGTTATTTTGGCGAATTCGTAATGAAGTAAATGAAGCAAAGTACAGAGTTCTTGCAGGGGACCCCTGGTCTCTTGTATGGAAACTACATTACACATTTCTACACAATCTGTGCAACTTTCCACGTATTTCAAAACTGAGACTTCCATAAGTTACCAGAGTTCCAGTTGTCTGAATTATTTTATTCTGAAGGGGGTTATTTCAGAATAAAATATTAATTATTTTTTAAAGGTTAAGCGTAGAAAGCTTAGTATTAATTAGCATTTTTTTTTAATTCCAACCCTAAAGGGATTAAAAGGGGATAAATTTATTTTTAATACTTAATAACTTTTTACGCGGAAGAATCTACTAAAAAAAAAACAAGGATTGGCACACATATTATTCAAAAGTTAATAGCAGTAACTACAAAAATATCGTATTATGTAAGATACCCGGGCCGTGCGGGTTATTATGAATTTTTACCGGGTTTCGCCTGTAGTGTACGGTAGGTACGTAAATTTTTATTAATATGTGTTTCCTATATCCAATACTACACTTACATTAACTTTTTTATAATAAAATTAGAGGGAAAACGAGCAATTAAAGATCACCTGATGGAAAACAACTACTGTCGCCCATGGACACTCGCATCATCAGAAGAGTTGCAGGTGAGTTGCCGGTCTTATGGCGCATTTTCATTGGTCGTTAACTCGTACGGTATACAGCATACGGGAGTCCCTGCAGCAGAGATAACAACTAATGGCGAATTTTCATTGGTCGTGGCATGCGTTTCAGAAATCTCGACCCGCACCCCGCATGCGGTCCCTATCAACCAGTGAAATTGCGCCATTAAGCTAACAGCAAATATCGTTCTTCTAGCTACGAGTTAGTCGGATAAAAATGTAGATACATAAAATTGTTGGAAGATATTTTTTTCAATTTCACGTCCAATCTACAAGATAGATTCGACAGTAATTTGATACAAGCGTAGTTTATAGTATAGATTACCGCTTCAGCTTTACTGATATACAGGTCACTAAAACAAATTTTCAACGAATATCCGGGGAAATATTTCGCTAGCTAAAACAGTGAAATACATAGAACATATTTTTGTATACGCATTTTTTGCAGTTCAGCCTAGTCTGTACGATAGTTTAAATTTTTTGTACTTTCTTTCTTTCTTCTTTTTTTTTAGTGCTCAAAATGTAAAAACATAATAAAAGTGAAGTTACATGAACTCAGCTAAGCACAAAGGCGGCTTTATCGCTATGAAGCGATTTTATCGCTATGAAAATAACTTTCGTTATTTATAGAAATTTATAGAAATGTGTTTTTATTTATTTACGAGTATCACGATAGTCTAGCATCAATCACACGTTTTTTTTAAAACCAGGGAACGTAGACAACGTTGGTCTGCTAACTGGTGTTGCTAATCTGAAACTTAAGACGTGTCTAAACACACTATGCCTAAATTCTGCGGCGGAAGTTTGGCGTGATTCCGCCTGCAATATATTTTAAATTACCGATGACACACTATGCCGAAATTCCGTCGCGTCATATTGTATGCGTTTGACATTGCTGACGTAATCATGCGGAATTTCCGCCGCGGAACTTCGGCATAGTGTGCTTAGACACTAAAACTTATTAGTTATTACTATATTTTATTTGACACGTCTTGTAGGCTGGAACCTTTAGTTCCTGCAAGTTTTCTTATTACAAAGCTGCTTCCAGCTAGCGCCTAGAGTCACAAATCCAAAGATCTTTACTTACTAATATTATAAATGTTAATAAAACATAAATAATTACACCTGCCCTGACACAGTTCCAATCATATCAGAACAAGAAGTACATAAAGCTATTCTCAATTTAAAATATAATAGATCTCCGGGAGATGATGGTATTACTTCAGAAGCCCTGAGAATTGGTGAACCAATTATTCTTCCACATTTGTGCAACCTTTTTAATAGAATCTTAAAAACAGGCAATCTTCCCGATCAGTTCTGTAGTTCCAATATAGTACTTCTACATAAAAAAAGGAGATAAATCCGACATATCAAATTATAGGCCTATTAGCTTAGTATCACATATATATAAAATTTTCATAAAAATAATTCAGAATCGGATAGACTGTCAATTAGACTATCATCAGCCTCCCGAACAAGCCGGCTTTCGGCCTGGTTTCTCAACTACGGATCACATCCATACTTTAAACCAAATTATAGAAAAGTGTCAAGAATTTAACCTCCCATTATATTTAGCCTTTATCGACTTTAATAAAGCTTTTGACAGCATATATCATAAAAACATCTTTTCAGCTCTTTATAACCAGGATATAGAACCTATTTACGTAGACTTGCTTAAAATAATTTACCAATGTAGTACAGCCGCCATTAAATTACAATCTGCAGGCCCAAGATTTTCTATTGAGAGGGGTGTCAAACAGGGCGACCCAATTTCTCCACGCCTCTTTACGAGCGCCTTAGAGGAGGTTTTTAAGAAAGTCTCGATGGGCTGGGGAGACAAGGGTGTTGTTATAGGCAGGAAAAGGTTAACAAACCTTCGCTTCGCCGATGACATAGTTCTGTTTGCCACTTCATTGCAAGCCCTACAGTCAATGCTAGACGATCTCAGCACGGCGAGCCTCGAGGCGGGACTTCAAATGAATCGAGCAAAGACCAAGCTTATGTCAAACAGCACGAAACGTAGAGTCGAAGTAGATGGGCATGAGATACACTATGTCGACGAGTACGTTTATCTAGGCCAATTAATATCTTTTTCTAATAGGCAAGACAAAGAAATAGACCAACGTGACGAGAAGGCATGAAGAAGCTTTTGGTCAATGAAAGATCTGATGAAAGGGGACCTACCAATATGCCTAAAACGTAAACTCGTGGACATGTGTATCTTGCCAATTCTGACCTACGGTGCCCAGTCCTGGTCTTTGACAGCTTCACAGAAGTCCCGACTCGGAGTCTGCCAACGAGCTATGGAACGCAGCATTTTAGGAATAAAAAGGATAGACCGCATCCGGAATACCACCCTGCGTTCCCAAACGATGCTCACTGACGTAGGCAGGAAGGCGGCTAGCCTGAAGTGGAGCTGGGCAGGGCACGTCTCCCGTATGCACCCGGACAGGTGGGCGCGTCTGGTTTCGGAGTGGCTACCGACTGATCGGCGTAACAGAGACCGACCCAAGAAAAGGTGGCGCGACGAACTGGATGCGTTCGATAAAGAATGGCCAGCAACATCACAGGATCGTGAACTTTGGAAAGAAAGAGGGGAGGCCTTTGCCCAGCAGTGGGACACTGTAGGCTGCTAATAATAATAATTATTATTATTATAAATGTGAAAGTGTGTCTGTCTGTTTGTCTGTAACATCTTCATGCCCAAGCCGCTAAACCGATTTTTATAATTTTGGTACGGAGATACTTTGAGTTCCAGGAAAGGCAATATTAGAATAATTTGTATCTTGGAAAAATTACGGTACGGTTCTCGCGCGATTTTTCACGCAACGGAGTTGCGGGCATCATCTAGTGTAGGTACAATATATTATTTACTTCACAATATAAAAATATGTGCTGCCACTTATAGTTCCTACACGTTCCCTATGGGCGTTTGCACACTGCACGATAACGACACGACACTATACCACAGAATAGAGGGCCACCGCACATATTATACAATTTCAAGTTGGCCGACTATCGTACAAACTGACTATCGTACTAATTCTAATATTCTGTCACTTAATATTGAATGCACCCAAAATATTCTTTCTTTTCGCCTTCGTTTTATGAGTTCCACAATAAAAGCGTGCTTTTTACGCATATTAACACGCACGACGCTAGGCTAGCAACACCGTTACCAACTAAATCTAAAAGTCTGCGGCTGGCAGCGTACACGATGAAGTTGTCCAATTAAGTTGTGACACTACGCAATTTAGTTTGTACGATAGTCGGCCAACTTGAAATTGTATTATATGTATATTATTATTGTATATTAATTGTATTATATGTATATATTATTGTATTATATGCCCTTATCTATTCTGTGGTATCGTGTCGTGTCGTTACCGTCGCAGTGTGAAAACGCCCAATCTCCTAATAAAATAACGCTTTTAATGTAACATCAACACACCAACAGAATTTTGTCCTTCGCTACTTTACCACCATATTATTAACTCAAAAATATTTCTTTCTGCTTTGGATTGAAGCTGCACTAGTGGCTGAATCCCCTGATTCTGTATCTACATCTCGCAGCAATCTATCAAAATGAATTAACGCCTGGAAAAGGTCTCTCAATAATAAGTTTCTCGTCATGAAACAAATGAAATGCGCCATCCTCAGCTCGGACTACGTTGTACCATCGAGGAAATTGATTCCTAGGCAGTTGACAGACCGACGTCATTTAGGTCGAATCATGCCAATTCAATGTTAGAGATCAACTACGATAACATGGCGCGCCCCTCCAAAATTCAAAACGTTTGAAGTGCGTTGTCTAAACTTTTGAAGTGCGTTGTCTTGCGCGGTCGGCTGGTTATGATTAGTTGACCAACAAATCTTGGTAATAAATGACATTAAGTGAAATGTTACGTGTACTGTGATTGGTTGAATACTTACTACATACAAACTCTTTCATAAGGATGTGACTACACACATTGAAACAGTCATTTGGAGGGGCGCGCCATGTTATCGTAGTTGATCTCTAATTGTGATCTGTCGGCTGGGTTTGACGTGACTCGACCAAACTACGTAAGTCCCCCATTTGCCTAGGAATCAACTTCTCTGATAGTACATTTGAAGACACTTTGACGCTAATGAAAATGGAGTGATTTCATTTCATCACAGCATGTATGAAGGTGCTCCCTCACCGCAAGCATTCACGTGTAATGTAACATTGATTCGACTTTGAGCATTACATTACAATACTACCTTCCTGACTGACGAGCATTCGCGTGTAATGTAACATTACAGATTCGACTTTGAGCATTATATCCCTGACTGACGAGCATTTGCGTGTAATGTAACATTACAGATTCGACTTTGAGCATTACAATACTACCTCCCTAACTGACGAGCATTCGCGTGTAATGTAACATTACAGATTCTACTTTGAGCATTACATTACAATACTATCTCCCTGACTGACGAGCATTCGCGTGTAATGTAACATTACAGATTCGATTTTGAGCATTACATTACAATACTACCTCCCTGACTGACGAGCATTCGCGTGTAATGTAACATTATACATTCGACTTTGAGCATGACATAGCAAGTTTACTTCACTGTCACGTAGCATTGATGTTACAAGTTGTATCAAGTTATTACACATTATATCATTACAAGGTGCGCATTGTAATGCTCGGTTCTACTCCCTGATGTAATGTTCGACTTTTTAACATTACATTACAAGCGAATGCTCTCGGTGAGGAAGTTTAAAAGTTACTTATTTCATTTTGTCGATGTATTGCCTCATGCCTGTTTATCTAATGACGGTTTAGCCTAAAAACGGTACGCTAATCTCTAGAGTACAGACTAAGGGTTCGTTCACATTACAACGTGTCGAGGCCTTGCGGCTACGAATAATAAAAACTATTTGACACGATAGACCCTACATAGTGGCACTGGCAAATAGAATATCAAACACCCTCATTGATTAGCTATGTCCACACTGTGCACTTTCGTCTTCAATTTTCGTCATCTTCTTTCATTCAACTTTCGTATTGGCGCATTCAATAATATTCAATTATGCGTCAAAGAACGCAACGCCAACGTTGTCATTACAGAACAAAGCGAAAATTTTGGATACGGTCAGAGGACATGCGTCGCGGGCATGCCTCACGTTCTCTGTTGACTGCGCTATAACGCATGCCCTTGATGAACAAGAAAAGGCACAGTGTGGACAAAGCTAGCGAATATCATCTTGCATAGTGTGGTAAATAAATTTCAATTTTAAGTTTTTTTTTGTATGAAATGTATGATGCATCGCTTCGCCACGTTTCTGATAATAATTAACAAAGCAAGCACATGGATAGTATTTAGAACCCGGAAGAATACCGGGTTTTTGCGGGATAAGCTAATTTCTATGCAACAAAGTAGCCAACACCTACTTTAATCTTCATAATTTCTACATAATATTCAACTTATGCTTTCAACATTTTAATGAGAATTGCTGCAAAAGTTGTAAGGTATATCTCTATTCCCTCGACGCGACGTAACACTCTCTTTGCCCTCCTCAGTCCTCAAAGACTTCACCTGGAACACTATCTTTCAAAGTATATTCGAAAGTAGGACAAGACGTCATTGAGTCATCATAATCAGCAATGTATTATTTATTTATTTACACTTTATGCAATTTAAAAAGACGGGCTTAATGCTTTGTGATATTCTCTACAAACTAACCTTAGGGTGATACTGAGAATGAATTTAAATACAGGCGTATTGTTGCTACTAAAGTTTTGTGAGGATGAACGAATGTTTGTTGCTAAAAGCACTATTCATTTTAATATAATATTATAATATAATATTATGCGATAGATAGCACATTTCTTGGTTACCATCCATATCCATACTAATATTATAAATACAAAATTGTGTCTGTCTGTCTGTCTGTCTGTTACTTCTTCACGCCCAAATCACTGAACCGATTTTGATGAAATTTGGTATGAGGATACTTTGAGTCCCAGGAAAGGACAAAATATGATACTTTTTATCCCGGAAAAATGTACGGTTCCCGCGCGATAAACGAATTTTGGCGCAACGGAGTTGCGGGCGTGGGGCGTCATCTAGTAAAATGTACTTTCTTTTCACTTTTGCAATGACGCCACGTTTTGGAAATAAGCGATATTTTTCTTTTTAAAGGGTATCACGGTTTGTCGAATGTTTTGCACACACTCTGTACAAGGTGATCAATATTTAATCGTTTTGTACCGCGATTAAGATGTAATCTAAATGGTTGTGTGGGCCGATACGATCCTTGCCGTTCGTGTTAATGTCATAATACTGACGATCGTCAAGCCATTATGATCAGGTATATAATTTATAAAGTATTCCAATGCATCAGGATAAAATTCTGGATCTTTAAAATATTATGTACTAGCTGTCCCGGCAAACGTTGTTTTGCCATTTAAAGTATTTCTACTTCATCAGTTGATACAAAATCTGACCCCCTGTTTGGTCCCCTTAGAGGGGTGGCGGGGATTTTTTTACACCAGATATTGAGTTGGAAGCATACAAATATATCTGTGAAAACCGTATGCAAATCGAATCAGTAGTTTTCGAGTTAAAGAAAAAAGTTTGATACAAAATCTGACCCCCTCTTTCGTCCCCTTAGAGGGGTGGGGGGAAAAATGTTTATACACCAGATGTTAAGTTGGAAGAAGACAAATATATCTGCGAAAACCGCATTCAAATCGGATCAGTAGTTTTCGGGTGATGCTGGAACAAACATACAGACAGACAGACAGACAGACAGACAGACAGACAGACAGACAGACAGACAAAAAAACTAACCACACTTTTGGCTTCTATAGCGATGTAGTAACACCCCCCGCTTATTATTTTTTGAATATCTTTAATGTACAGAATTTTCATTTCTACAGTTTTATTATATGTATAGATATTCTACTAGTAAGGCCAGACACTATTGATTTTCAAAACTTAATTATTAACTAGCTAAAAGTCGAGCTTTGTGAGGGCTCACATCGTCACACCTTGACTGACTGATCAGGGCTCACATCGACACATCTACGAGTACGTTTAAATAAAAGTTACTATAGCACTAATCAATAGGCGTGATAGTTTTTCCGTAAAGTGTACCACAAAATGTTTAGGTTGTGGGATATACTAGGGCTCGCTTCGCTCGCCCTGATAAATGTAATGTGAAATCTCTAAGTCATAAGAAAGTTCATGTATGTTTAGTTTACCGTACCTATATTAAAATACGGTATTTTTTTTTTGGAAATTACCAAAAATACAACCTCGAAGTTAATGCTTTTCTCAGGTCACATTTGACTCACATCGAATTGAGCTAAAAGACAATCTACTCATCTTCTATACACGACAATCTGGGGACCGACAGTGGCGTAACTATACCATCTGGGGCCCATGGCAAATTGATGGCGCCCTATCAGTAAAATCGTCCCGTTAATAATAAAATCGTTAACAATCATTGTATAAAAAGTTTCTTATGGGTCGGGGACCCGTAGCATTTTGCCAGCCCTGTCACCCTATAGTTACGCCACTGTGGACCGAATATCCGCAGGCCTTAAGCGATAGCCCGTTAATTAAGTGGCTGGGGGCCGCCGCTTCGTCCATACAATCAATGAAGAACAAAGACGGTACCCCAAGCTATTAAAGACCTTGGGGGGACAATTTGCTGCACTCATCTTGTAACCGATATAGGATTTGATTTTGCTAACGGATAAGTTTAGGAAGCCGAAAAGGGCAAAAGTAGCGGACCCGATAGACGTTGCCCTGCTAGGCTGATTTGTATATATCAGCCCACTGGGGCGCCAAATAAATAAATGGAAAAAAAAACACCAGAATCGGTCCTGCCGTGGAATTATAAATTATAGAAAGTAGAAAGTTGTTAGAAGAATAAAGTTACCAATTATTATCTAAGTATAAACCTAACAAAGAGAGACTTTTTTCTTTCTTTAAGTACGTTGATAATATTGAATGTTTTAAAAAGTTGTAAGTATAATAAAGATTATATTATGTATTATAGTCGTTAAAACAAGTTTAGAAAATGTTGGAAATATTTCTAATTTAGTTACAATACTAACGTTTATTAACATTATTATTGTCAATTAGAAATACAGAACAGAATTTCAAATGAGGTTGTAATAAAACTTCCCGTTTCACCTCAGATATATAATTTCTGAACTATAAACCTCAGCATAAAAATAACAACTCTGATTTCCCAAGGTATTATAATATTAAAAATTCTTATAAGAATATTATATGGTGGATTTAACCCACATTTTCCTCACCGCCGCCTCTTCGTCGGCATTATGAAAATTAATCTTAAATACACAATATTTTCTTATTTACACGCTGCGTTTAAACGCGACTTTTACAATATGCAGCTCCTAGAAAAATATTACCGCTGTGTGTAATATTTTTTACAACTTACTAGTGTACTCAGAGACGAATTATAATAATAATTAAAATATATTATTTTACTGTAAGTGAAGCTGATACGAGTATGATAAACTCAAACGTCAAATTACATTACAGATATTCCGAAACAAGATGGAACATTTCAAAGTACAAAAGCAATACAAAATTAAAATCTGACGCAGCTTGAATTTCTATTTTGTGCCGTAACGTCGTCTCCTCTTAGAGCCAGTCCACACGGCGCGTTGCGTCATCGTTGCGTCGACGCAGCGCTGCCTTTTCATTGTTTTACATACAAAACCAAGGTGTTCACACGGCGCGCTGCGTCGTCGCAACGCACACATGGCGGACAGCAGCCCATGAGCAGCCCCCAAGACGGAGTGGGAGCGTATTGACGTTGACTACTTCATAATAACTAATAACCCTGCGATGACACAACGTGCCGTGTGGACTGGCTCTTATTTACTTACTGATACGTTTATTGACGAGCCGTTAAATAGACCGTTCAATTTTCATACATGCATTTAGTACTCCCATCCAAACGGACATAATATTATGTACGTAAGTTTTTGGAGTTCACTGGTTCATCTATACAGGTTGTTCGGGTGAACACCGTTATCATATACACCGGTATGAAGACGGCATTTTTTTGAGTTCCCAGCATTGTTCTCATTAAAAAAAGTTGTTCATTTTGACGGGCTCATTAATTGATTATTTTAAGGATAAAGGCCGTGTTCACCCTAACAACCTGTATAAATAACACTAAATCTTACACCGCAATACAGTAGCATTATATTATATCTGGAAAGCTTCCAGTGGGGCGGTAATCTGGAGTGATGAGTTTATTCATGTAAATAGAGCGTCCGAGCCAATAGAGTTTGTCACGGCTAATGCTATTCTCACTTCGTTATAGTTGCGACAAGCGAGGCGGGAAGCCTTGTTTATTACATTTACATTCATATTATTATTATTATATGGACTTTACCTAAGTATACTAATAATAATTACAAATAAGAAACATTCGTTTGTTAATAAAAGCTTATGATTGATAAATAAAGTCGATTTGAAAATATGATTTTATATTTTTTAAATTGTACTGACGAAAACTCTTTTGCTGTACCTCCGATTTGGATGTGACGTCATCACACTAGTAATTTAATATCTTTTGTTATAGCCTATTACTGTATGTATTCTTTTTTAAACCAAACGTATACGGAGAAACTACGCGCATAGCTCCCATAACCCATTAGCTTTGTCCACATTGTGCCTTTTTCTGTTCATCAAGGGCATGCCTTATAGCGCTGTCAACAGCGAACATGAGGCATGCCCGTAACGCGCGTTGAAATCGTAGCGCGCGCTATGACACTTTTCTTTCAACGGGGGTGGAATTTGACGTGCGTCACGGGCATGCCACACTTTCGCTGTTGACTGCGTTATAATGCATGCACTTGTTGAACAAAAAAAGGCACAATGTGGACAAAGCTAAAAGCTATGTCCACATTATGCAATTTCATCTTCAATTTTCGTCATCTTCTTTTTATTCAACTTTCGTTTGGCATATTCAATAATTGAATGCGTCAAAATCCACCCGCGTTGAAAGAAAAGTGTCATAGCGTGTCAAGCTACGGTTTCAACGCGCGTCACGGGCATGCCTCACGTTCACTGTTGACTGCGCTTTAACGCATGCCCTTGATGAACAAAAAAAGGCCCAGTGTGGACAAAGCTATTCATTGATATGACGCAGTCATCAGCTGTTAATGTCATTCAAGTAATTAGTCATTTAATCAAATAGCTGATTCAACCAGCGACTGCGGCTGTTACACAACTTTGTTGGATAGATTAGCCATAAAACACGTTTTCCGAATTCAAATTGGGGTAGACATATCGTATTTTTAGTTTTTAAGTCAATTAATGAAAATATCTACGAAAAAACATCTTGTTCTTTTACCGAGCGAGAGCTTAAAGTTATTCTTATCTCGTTATTATAATCCGCTTTAAAACAGAATTAATTCACAAACCTGAACAAAGAATTTATTAGCTACAAGAATTTTATCCGGAGCCAGCTTGGGAAAATTGTTTTTTACATTCTACACCATAATCAGTCTATATTATTATTAAGTTAGAACCTTATAAGAACAATATATTTTAAGGTTTCTAAATATATTTTGAAATAAACTTTGAATTAAGTTGTTACAATCGATTTATTAAATACATATCTAGCTATCCGAATTATGAATCGAAAATCAAAGATCTAACCCACTTTAACATAAACAAACAGTATCATCATAAGCGGTCCAGTAATGTTTATTAAAAACTTAAAACACTGCCTAAAACTTGTTCAACGAATTATACTTCTATCTTTCTAGGGACACTCGCAAGGTATGCCATTTGTAAAAGAAATCAATAATTCCAAGTTTATTGGTCCTGACAGTATGATAAAGTGGTTGCTGCTATTTCTCTAAGGTTTTGCTGCAAATGGGGCAGCGGTTATGGGGCAATGGGTCAATAAAACTACGGGGACTGAGGCTAGGGGGGTACGAGGCTAGAAGGCCACGAAGCTTGGGACTACGAGGCTAGTGGGCTACGGGGCTAGAACGCTACGAGCTAGAGAGCTACGGGGCTAGAATGCTACGAGGCTAGAACACTACGAGGCTAGAGAGCTATGAGGCTAGAAGGCTACGAGGCTATAATATAATAATAATAATATCTATGGACGCTTCACACCACGTCAATCTGGCCCCGTGCTAAGTACCTGAAGGACTTGTGTTACGGGTACCAGACAACGGAAATATATTTAATACTTTTATACTATACATATATTTAAGATTTTTATTATATGATCTAGAGAGCTACGAGGCTGGAGGGCTAGGAGGCTAGAGGGCTACAAGGCTAGATCGCTACGAGGCTAGAGAGCTACGAGGCTAGAGGCCTACGAGGCTAGAGAGCTACGAGGCTAGAGGGCTACGAGGCTAGAGAGCTACGGGGCTAGAGAGCTACGAGCACAGAAATAATATCAAGATAGAACGGTGACGCGCGTGCGTTGCTAAGGAATCGCGCGTGTCAATTTTTGCTTTGCTTTTAGTTAGAACAAATAACTTACCCGTGGAAAGAAATACATCATTTTGATCGATTCACTTTCGTACTTCTGTTTTTACTATTAGACACTGCACAATGAGGCATTTTTGAACAACCGCTCCGGTGTAATCAAGTCGAGACGTGCACGCTGACTGAATGAACGTTCAACGAATCTTGCCCACTTGTGCAAGATTGGAACACGGGTACTCCACCCGCTTAGCCGTTCTATCTTGATATATTTCTGTGGCTACGAGGCTAGAGCGCTACGGGGCTATAACGCTACGAGGCTAGAGCTACGGCGTAGCGCTACGAAGTTCTACGGCGCTACGGAGACAGGCGTTTCAATAAATCGGTTTAAAGTGGAAAATTGATTCGTAGCGCTTTGAAATATTGTAGTGTGAATGTGGTGAAACCATTAGCAGTATATCAAGATTTACGACTACAGTGAATGCAGTCTACCGTACCCCGAGATAAAAGTCTAAAGTTAGCTTCTTAGATTAACATAAATCCTGCTCTTAGGATATAAAGATTAGAAAACCACTCTAGCTTTTGCTTTTATTTTATAGCCACAATTTTTCCATTAAAATGCAATCGAATAAAATAGTCGAGGAGTCTAAATATCCAATTGATTTAACAAGCTCGTTACAAATGCTATTGGCGATCGGAACGCGGGCTCCGCGACTAGCCCGGGAGCAGGCTCTTTGACTAGGACTCGATGTTGAGTGGCTTTCATTTACTTTGAGTAATTGAGTACAGCTTATTTTGTGTAAGCCTCAAAGCCCATTTAAATGTTTATTTTAATGGTTGCAGAGTTTTTTTTTTGCTATAATATATTTTGTGTTTTATTAATATTGTTTCTGAATTTTTGTTTCACACTAGATGGACCGGTGAACTTCGTTTATTTATCCTCCAAATATAAACCTTCCCTGGACTTTTAACAATATCGTAAGACTTAAATTAGGCAAATCGGTACAGGCGTTCTCCAGTTTTAGTAAGACTAACGAAATTAAAAATTCTTTTTTATTTATAGAGGTAGATCATAAGTTGATCATAATAATATTATCAAGGTCATATTATTATGTTAACAATATTATTTTGTTAAAACAAAGAAGTACTCGTAGTTACATTACTATTCCTTCTTTTCCTCTTCTTGCAACAAGTTAAATACTTTGTATTATTTCAAGTACTCACTAAGCTGCTTATGTGTGAGCATTACATAATAATTATATCATGTAAAAGTAAACTTGTCTTTATAATTAACTAGATGACGTCCGCAACTCGGTTACACAAAAATTCGTTTGTCTCGCAGGGAACCGCCCATTTTTCCGAAATGAAAAAAATCATATCTCCTTTTCCGGGATTCAAAGTATCTCCATACAACATTTTAGAAAAAGCGATTGGGTGTGAAGAGGCAGTTCAGACAGACAGACAGACACACATAATTTGCCATTTATAATATTAGTATGGTTTATTATTTTATCATGAGTAAAATTTTTGCTTGTGTATTCAGCTTAACAGTTTACCGGGAACAAGGGAACAAAGCTTTAATCCAATACTAGCACAATCTTACTTTTGTATCGTTCTGATGCTTCATTTCTGTACCTGGCTATAATTGAAAACACAAAACACATTAGGTACCTGGCACAATATTTTTTTCACCCTATTCAGATATACAGATAGTAATAAAACAAAGTATTTTTTTTACTATCTGTATATCTGTATCTTTTAAGGTGCGTATGTGTCCTTAGTATAGAATACTGTAAAAGTAGCAGCTCAAAAAAGGCGAACAGCAATCAGATCAAATCAGCATCTGGAACAATCGTTCTCCAATCAGTTCATTATCTCGGTTTCTGGAAAAACTTACATAAAAGTTCGAATGCTTCATTAAATTTTAACAGATATTGGTTATTTTTTGCCACTTTGTTTCTTATTGTACTATCAGAGAAGTTGATTCCTAGGCAGATGGCGGATCTTAGTAATTTGGTCGCGTTAAGTCAAACTCGTACGACCGATCACAGCTAACATTGAATTGACATAGGCCGACCAAACGACGTAGGTCTGTCAGCTGTCTAGGAATCAATTTCCTCGGGTATACATACACATTTCAAATTAAAATAAAAAAAAAGTTCCATAATATAATATAAATAACATTTCAAAAGCTTTAAGGTTTTGGTTACAAAAACAAATGCATTTTTCTTTAGCCAATTATGGCTTGGTCGGGTAAATTGAGTTAGAATTAATAATATTCTAACTCAATTTGACCCGACCAAGGAAACGCCGACTAGTTTTGTAAGCAGCCTGGAGCCAGCGGTCCCCCGTATAAATAATTTTAAGGAAGTAATAAATTACACATTCTTATTCAACTTTCCTAAACTAAGTATTGACTTTATTAATTACTTTGCACATTAATTTTCGTTGTGACTCCATATTAATTAAGATAAGTGAACAATTGAGTTGAAAGTTTTAGAAAGAGCGAGAGAATGAACAATTAAATTACTTTTTCAATTGATTTATTGTATCAACAGTTTATAAATTATGCTTATTATAAGTTTTACAATAGCGGTCATAAGTTGTCGTCTGTAGAATTTTTAGTGCATTCAAGAGGCGCGTGCATAGGCACGCAGCTGCGTCTTATCTAGTGTGGCAGATGTCTATGAGCAACTTAAAATACATTGTACATTATTATGACTCGGTCGCTTAGTAAAATGTTTTTCGTTTACAAAGTAGTCGTAGCCTTGCTAGCTACAAAATATCTATAAAAATATTGAAATCATCGGTAGCCGCACCAAACTTAAACTCCATTCATCTTCTCGAATCGCAACACCAATACAAATGTTCCCTCTAAATCTACCAGACGTGAAATCGCTGAATAAACAAAAACTTTAAAGTCTACCTAATTTCTTGGATCCAAAACGAAAACAATCTTAATATGACCATAGAGGAGAAATACGATGGAACATTGAAAAGATGCCAAGTGGTAAATCCGGCCCTGGCGCTTCATTACTTATTGTTTACTACCCGAGCTGGATTCAGTTTTTAAATTCAAGTTTATTGAAGTGGATTTTACGGGTCATACTTGATATGCATAGCAGGGTTGGTGGGAGTACAAGATTTCTGATACGGTTGCGGACGTCCGTTTCGAATTGTATCGTAGGCCGTATCCTAGACTAGCGTTTGGAACAAATAATAAAAAAATTAATGAATGGTAGTCAAGACCACGAGTTATGTGACTTTATTTGCCATCTGAACTTTAGTTAAATATATAAAATTTTAGGTTTATTAAAATGAAAACTTTAATATTTTTATAATAAATTTTTACAACACAGTTACCGAAAGCTGTCTAATGATAATATATAATATAATTATAATTAAACATATTTTTTTAACTTGACTGCCAGTACCTTAGTAACTTCATTTCGGACATTCAACAATTTCGGTTGCGGATACGCGAGCAACACACCTGATGCAGAGCGCGCCGTTTTTGGACAAGATTCAAGACAGTTTTACCGCATCTTTATCTCGTACGATATTGTCATAAAAAATAAATTTATAGGAGTAAATCTCGCACAAGTCACAGAAATGGAGGTCGCGTTCTGAGACGCCTTGTCGCTGAAACATGAAATACTTCACACTAAGTTAAGGCGCTCAGCGCTCTCATTTCTTGCGACTTTACTAAATAATATGTTGTAGGTACTTGGTGAAATAATTTGTACTTATTTTGTGCTCGTGAATATGTTTGTTAGTTGGTGCCTACAGAGCTTAAAATTAAGGCCTGAAATAGCATTGATAGGTGTATCTAAAGTGACTCGTCAAGGTGTCTTTTAGTATTGCCTATGGTATTGCGTTCTGAGACACCTTGTCGTTGGAACATGAAATACTTCACATAAAGCTAAGGTGCTTAGGGCTCTCATTACTTGCGGCTTTGCTTATGTTATACTTGGTGAAATAATTTGTACTTACTTATCTTATGCTCGTGAGTGTGTATGTTAGTTGGTATAGACTATAGAGCTTAAAATTAAGGTCTGAAATAGCATTGACAGGTGTATCTCAAGTGACACTGAAAGACACCTTCACATACGGATACGGATTAGCGGCATAAGTTCCAATTTCATTCAGGCGCCAATAATTAGGGTCTGCAAAATATATTTTCTCCAAAACGGTGTTCACTCTTCTGTAAAAAATCTTTATTCTATAATTGTAACAATTTTGTGAGTCCTAAAACTCGAGAACGGCTGAAACAATTTGGCTGATTTTAGTCTTGAAATATTCGTGGAAGTCCAGGGAAGGTTCAGTGGCGTTACTATAACATCTGGGGCCCGTCGCAAATTGATGGGGCCCTTTCATTAAAAATCGTCACGTTGATAATAAAACAATGTATAAAAATTTCTAACCTCACGGCCTGTTGGGCCGGGCCCTTTTGGATCGGGGCCCCGTGGCATTTTGCCAGCCCTGCCCCCCTGTAGTTACGCCACTGGGAAGGTTTATATTAGAAGGAAAGTGGTACGAAATTCACCGGGTCATCCAGTATTATAACAATACATAATAAGGGTTGGACCTCATCTGGCAGCACGGAATCGCATTTGTTCCGCCTGTGCTACCACGTGCTGCAGTGTGCTGCCGCATGCGAACGCGCGCTGTCGCATTCCGCAGACATAAAAGGCGATCGCACGCGTCAGCATGCTGCAGCATGGGTGGCATACTGCCGCGTTCTTTCATGATCAATTTAGTTTCAAGAGCGAGATGGATAGGACCACGGAAGAGAGAGCAGTGATTCTAGCGTGTATTTTGCAAGAAATGCAAAATCAAAATAATAAAAATAAACGCATTCGCAAAATAAAACGGTCATCCTTTTGCGCTGCGCAGCATTGTTCGCCATTGTACGATAGAGTGAGACAGCATGCGATAGCAAGTGATCGGCGGTGAAAGGATGCGTTAGCATGCTATCGCCCGCTTCAGCGTTCCGAAGTCTGCCTGCCGACCATTGCATTTTGTCCGTGATGCCGATCGCCTCGAGGATTCCGCCGCGTGCTATCGCATTATGCTTTCTGTCTCGGTCTAGCAAATGGCAGTTCTAAGCGACAGAAAGAGAAAGGGCGACGGAAAAAGGCGATTCCGTGCTGCCAGATGAGGTCCAACCCTAAGAGTAAATAAATGGTACCTATCATATTGACTGTCTTAAAACTTAACTAAGAAGTCTTAATATACTTAAAAGTAAAAAAAGGTTTAACTAGCTATAGTATAATTAACTGGATGACGCCCGCAGTTCCATTGCGCCAAATTTTGTTCATCGTGCGGAAACCGTACATTTTTCCGGGATAAAAAGTATCCTATATCCTTTCCCCGGACACAGCAAAATCGGTTTAGCGGTTTGTGTGTGAAGAGGTAACAGGCAGACAGACACACCTTCGCATTTATATTATATTAGTATGGATTGGATATGACTTAGTTTTTAAACGCTGGCTATTTGATAAAACCAATACTACAGACCAATACTGAATGTCAAAGGAACTAGGTAGTCATCGATTCTGCTTTCTCAAAGCTGTTCAGATATATATTCGGCCTAGCTGCTAGCTGGTGTAATTTGGTTTTAAGAAACCACGAATAATGTATTTTGTTTTATGTGGCTGCCTAGTAGTCATAATATAATAATCTAGTAGTCATAAAATTGCGTTAAAAGATCATTTTCAATTTGATTTTGTAAATATAGATATTACATATTTAGAAAGGTCAGCATTTTCTCATTTGCTAAAGTATATAATAATTTACAATGCGTTACTTTTTTAAATTTATCTCCACACATTTCCATCACAATTTTTCCCGCGTCGTGTTTAGTAATAAAATTGGTATTATATACGAGTACTAATAGTGCTAGAACAATTTTTTTTTGTGATTACTAACAAGCTAATTTTTTGTGAGCAGCTACATTTTGATAGACGAACAACATTTTTATTTTCTAAAAATCTCGAAAGTGGTAGCTAACAGAGCTAGAAAGGATTTCATACTTTGACTTGATCGTCCTAAAATATGGATTGTTTTATTTGTAGGACAATGTTACTCTTAAATTATATGACTATTAACCTACCAATATAAAAAAAATCTGCTGGTTAGGGTTCCGTTTTAGGGTACAATAGTCAACCAAGTTTTGTTGATTACAGAACCCTAAAACGGAACCCTAACCAGCTGATTTTTTTGTATATTGGTAGGTTAATAGTTATATAATTTAAGAGTAACCTTGTCCTACAAATAAAACAATCCATATTTTAGGACCATCAAGTCAAAGTATGAAATCCTTTCTAGCTCTGTTAGCTACTACCACTTTCGAGATTTTTAGACAATAAAAATGTTGTTCGTCTTATCAAAATGTAGCTACTCACAAAAAATTAGCTTGTTAGTAATCACAAAAAATTTTGTTCTAGGGCTCCCGTACTATAATAACAATATCATTTATATTGAAAAATATTAAGATAACATCCGATACTGTAATATCTTTTGTAATATAATATTATATCGATTGCCTACGCCTGGTCTCTATATTTCCGCATGAGGTTTTTTCTACGAACCTCTTTGTGTGTATATTTTGTTTACGCAGCGAAGCAAAATAAAACAGTTCCTTGAAAAAATCCTCATCCTTTCCACATATTTTTATCGATATAATATTACTCTCGTTTTTAGGGTTCCGTACCCAAAGGGTGAAAACGGGACCCTATTACTGAGACTTCGATGTCTCCGTCTGTATATCTCCAGGCTGTAACTCATGAACTGCTGTAGCTAGACTTCTGAAATTTCCACAGATTATGAATTTCTGGTGCCACTATAACGACAAATACTAAAAACAAAATAAAGTTAATATAATATTTTAAGGGGGGCTCCGATACAACAAATGTTATTTTATTGGTCTTTTTGGCTCGTAATCCATAATGGCAACATAATATAAAGCAAAACTAATATTCCTATGAAAAAAAGTCAAATGGCAAAGTTGTAGGTAAAAAAAAGATCTAAAACTTTTGTATTTACACTTTTTTTCCATAACCTTAAAATTTATGTGAAAATTTCAAAAAACCATGTTTTTGGTTTTTTATTTATCTGGGGGCACGGCAGTGCCCCAGCCAAGCTTTTTAGCAAAGGCACGGCCGCACCATACTTTTCTCGAAGCGGTTCGCGGCTATTTCATACCCCCTTTATCTTCGATGTTAACAAAGCTAGAGATTTAGAATTTCGGTCACTAGGAGCAAGTATTAAAACTAGCTTAACCTCCAAATTACATGAAATTTCGACAAATAGTTTAATAGTTACGGATGGTCAAAGTTACTACATTTTGTCACTCACTGACTGACAGATCATCAAAATTCTAAGGTACTTCTAGCATACTTAGAACCTTGAAATTTGGTACCCGGGTAGGTCTTTATTCACAATGAAAGGAAAAATTATGAAACCGGCCAAGTTCGAGTCGGACTGGCGTACATAGGGTTCCGTACCGTAAATTTGTATGGGAGCCCCCTTAAATAATAAGTTTATTTAATTTTTATTAATAATTATTAAAGTTAAAATACTATTGAGTATTTTCTGAAATTTTCAAAAACCTTACTGTTACTATGGTTACGGATATAGAGCAAAAAAGGGGAAAAAATCGTGTTTGTTGTATGAGGCCCATGCGACCGCGAGAACAAAAGCGCACCGATTTTAATGGGCGAGGTACATGTATTTTTTTCTATGTGGAGCGTATCTGTAGGTAGAGAAGGAAGCGCGATGCGTTCGTGTTCGTCCAACTCGCACTCGCTCGATGTATTATGGGAGTTTAATGGTAATGCTACAAATTATCACCTTCAAGTATTAAAGCTTAAGAGTCAATTATATTATCTATATCTATAAAACAAAGTTACTTTTTTCCCTCATGTCCCTTTGTTCCCTTTAATCTTTAAAACTACGCAACGGATTTTGATAATTCTTTCAGTGTTAGATAGCACATTTATCGAGGAAGGCTATAGGCTATATTTTATCACGCCAAGACTAATAGGAGCGAAGAAATAGAGAAAAATGTGGAAAAAAACGGAGAAAATTATTTGAAAGGGCTAACTTGAACGCGCTAATCTCAGGAACTACGGGTCCGATTTGAAAAATTATTTCAGTGTTAGATAGCCCATTTATTGAGGAACGCTACAGGCTATATTATTTTATCACGCTAAGACTAATAGGAGAATGTGAAAGAAAAAGGGGGAAATTATTTGAAAAGGCTTATCTCGCGAACTACTGGAGCAATTTTTATGTTTATTGCCACAGATAAGAAGTAGACCACGTGAAGGATCATAGGTTCTATCGATTTTAATCATTATTTCAGATATATATTTTATACCCGTGCGACGCCGGGGCGGGTCGCTAGTATGAATATAATAATCGACTCAGAACTCAGAAGTATTTACGTTACGTTGTTCACTTATAGAACTAAAGAAGCCTCAAAGAAAAAATATAAAGGAGATAGAGAATGGGTGCTAAACTAAGTACAGAAAAGTTATAACGCAGAAAAGAAAATAAAAAAAAACCTTCAAAAAAGAAATGAAATCCCACCTAAACATGAAATGTAAAAGGAGCCAAGCAAAATATTGCATGGCTGTTCAATACTTCCGTCATAAAAAGTTTTCAGATCACATTCAAGCCAAGCCTTCAACTTATTTTGTAATTTAAATCAACATATATACTTTATTAACCCCCGACCAAAAAGAGGGGTGTTATAAGTTTGACGTGTCTGTCTGTCGGTCTGTCTGTCTGTGGCATCATAGCATCTAAACGGGTGGACCGATTTTGATTTAGTTTTTTTTGTTTGAAAGCTGACATGACTGAGAGTGTTCTTAGCTATAGTTCATCATCATCAGCCTGCTCATTACTGAAATATTACGGTTTATCTGGTTCGTGATAGGCCGATTAGCAACTTGCAGTCGTTTGATGGGTTTTATATTTTGCATTCTGGTTCGTGACACTTATGAATATAATACACATTATTGGAATGTTGACCTGGTGCTACAGCATCACCTGGTAATCAATAGGATACCCAACTCCTCACCAACTTAGAGCAGAGGTTTCGTGTTTGGGCTCATTTTAATTGCGACAGCTAGTAAGACGTAGATAAACAGTAAATATTTGCATGCTACTGCTGCAGCATCATCTGGATTCTATAGGAGCCGAGCTCCGTATGAACCCAAAGTGGAGGTTATAATATTATGTTTGGGTTCATATTGACGGCCTCATGCAAGAGGACATATTTTATAGATGGTAATGGATGGGATATGATCCACTTGATATGAATTATTCTGCACAAGTTTAAAAAGCATAAAATTAAATTAAATTAAGAAATTTTAAAAACCCCGCGAAAAAACTTTAAAAAGTAATGAAATAATATTTACTGACTTTAAGTTCAAATAATTCCTAAGAGTAAATAACTAAGAGTAAAGTAATATTTTAGTCCATAAATGTTGTCATGGTGTGTCGGGGGACCGCTAATGTAGATGTTTGATTTCACATAACAATTTATAGTTTAAGGGTCAGATCACAACGACCCGAATCGAGAGAATCAGCGACTATTATACAAAAGTCGCTGTTGTGGTAGTTTACTTGGCGGTCCCCCGACACACCGTGACAACATTTATGGACTAAAATATTACTTTACTCTTAGGAATTATTTAAACTTAAAGTCAGTAAATATTATTTCATTACTTTTTAAAGTTTTTTGGCGGGGGTTTTTTTATAATTATTATAGTGGCTTGGCAATGAGCACTAGAGAAACAATCAGTGACTAATTGGATTTGTTGGGTACCATCGGCCACATGCATCCTTACATACTATAACACTTTACACTTGCCGTCTGTGTAAGTATGAACTGTTCCAAATATGCAGTTTTATATTTGTTTCTCTTGCCAAGCCACTATAATAATTATAAATAAAGAAATATATTGATACATTTACTGTATGTTGATTTAAATTACAAAATAAGTTGAAGGCTTGGCTTGAATGTGATCTGAAAACTTTTTATGACGGAAGTATTGAACAGCCATGCAATATTTTGCTTGGCTCCTTTTACATTTCATGTTTTGGTGGGATATCTTTTACAAACATTTTTTTTTCACGAAATTTGGTGATAACTTACATTTTCAAGTCCCAAATACGCTGTCATTTATTTGATTAGAAATATTTATTTTTTCACCTTATTTTGAATTTAAATCGAAAAAATACCCTAATTTTCAATCGAAAATTCGACCGTCAAAATATCAGCTTTTTAAAAAAAAAATGTAATGCTCTCTCATCATCATCATATCAGCCTATATTCGTCCACTGCTGGACATAGGCCTCTCTCAATGAACGCCAAGATGACCGATCTCCTGCTACTCGCATCCAACATGGACCCGCAACTAAACGGAGATCGTCGTCCCACCTAGTTGGAGGTCGACCTACACCCCGATTTCCCAGCCTTGGTCTCCATTCGAGAGTAAGTTTACTCCAGCGGTCGTCTGTTGTTCGAGCTACGTGACCAGCCCAGTTCTACTTCAGCGTACTGATTCTCTCAGCGTAATGCTCTCTATTCGTTGAAATCTCTTTCCGATGGTGAAAAAAAATGTATATTACACTATAGTAAATCTTCTCAGAAAATGCAAAAAATCGAAAAAAAACTCAAATTCAAAAATTCTTTATTAATCATTATGAATAATTTTATTTGAAAATGTGATTGCTGCAATTTGTTTTAATTTAAAAGTTGATTTATTTCATTATAATTACATTCCTGTTATAGAAAATCTCATTTTATATAAATATAAAATATGTAAATCTATACTCATAAAATAACCTGACTGATTCATCATCGCTGAGCAAAAACTGTTAAAGTTACGGCCACAAAATTTGGTGAGTAGGGTTGTTTTATTAAGTAGACACCCACTACAAAGGGATTTCGGAAATTTTAACCTGAAGGCAGTGAAATAGGGTTTGACAGTTTGAATGAAAATCAGTCAATTCTTAAGTTAGAAACATGAAAGTTTATATTTGGGCTACTGATTAGAAATTTATGGATACGTAAGCGTTTCTGGAAATTCTACCTACAAGGGGGTGAAATAGGGATTGAAAATTTAAATGAAAGTCCGTCATTTCTAAAGTTAGAATCATGAAACTTTATTTTTTGGCTACTGATTTAAAACAAAAAGATGCGTATTTAAGTATTTCTGAAAAAGCTACCCCTAAAGGGTGGAATAGGGGTTGAAAGTTAGTAGGAATTATTTATCTTTGTTATTATACTATGCTGACGCGGATGAAGTCGCGGGCAACAGCTAGTGATACTCTTAAAATATGTAGCTATACTTTATTCTTTACACTTAAATAAGCATCTTTTTGTTTTAAATCAGTAGCCAAAAAATAAAGCTTCATGATTCTAACTTTAGAAATGACGGACTTTCATTGAAACTTTAAGGTGACGTCGGTCGCCGTGTTGGATATGTTTTAGCTTGCTTGTTTTCTATGAGAGGCCGGCTCGGGCCTCTCATAGAAAATAAGCAATGGAACAGCAAAAAATGGAAAGGGCGTAAGCGACAAAATGGTTTTTGTCGCGTAATTTAAAAACCATTAATACGTTTCATAATATAAGCTATGGGCAAATTAAAGTGTATGCTTGAACCAATCTATGTACAAATGGAACACCTTCACTGCAGCAAGTAAAATCTTAAACCTTCGTCTGGTGCGGCGGCGGGCCAAAGTGTGCCCCGAATGATTTTTCCGCCAGTGCGGGGTAGGCCTTTCTCGACCCACCAGCACAAGGTTAGATTAAATTACTATAACTTGCGAAAACATAATGTAGGTGTACAGTTTTTGGACTGTTGGAATAACCTTGAACCCAACTACTTTAGATTTGATTCGCCCCGAGATCTGCCAAACAGGAAATGAGAAATAAACCAGGGAAAGTGGCGGGCCGATATCGACCCGAACCGCACTAGAAAGTATTTTTAGTAGAGATGGGAAAGACAAAAATAAGGGGATATCGAAAATATATATTTTTATTAATATATTTAAATTCCTGTCTTTAAAACACAAAGCCCGATTTTGTTTGCACATTCTGCAGTATGTCTTATTTTTTTTTAATTTCTTTTTTGATTCGACACTCCTCATGGTTTCTCCCAGTTTTTCATATCACCCTGCACAATTTCGCCGTTTAACGCTCATCTCAAGGACATGATTTTTTGTTTCCTGCTATCGTGCGTTGTTAATTTTATAAAATGAATAATTATTGTATTTTAAAAAGATAAAACCGACTTCAAAATCGTAACGTAATTGGGAATCAAAATTATCTATTTTAAACACTACTGAACCGATTTTGATGAACAGTATTCCTGAAGTTAAATAGTACCCAGTACAAAAAAAGAATTACTTTAATCGGACTAGTAGTTCCGAAGATGTGCGAACACAAACATAAAAACATACATGAATATGTATGTCACTTTAGAAATTTGTCACATTTGTTCAGATGCTGATAATATAGAGTAAAACATATCAAAACTAGGCAGTTCTGAAAATAATACATACAATATACAGGTTGAATTGATAACCTTTTTTTGAAAAAACGCGACGTACGTCAGCTATGACTTACGATAGATTGCACATCACTAACTGGCGAGGCGGACGCTCGGTGCGGTATCGGGTCGCCAAGCGCCTGCTTGTACGGCGGGCCGCAATATGCCCACTGCCGCACTGAGTTGATTTTTGACACCTCCAGTACGTGGTGGGCCGATAACGACCTGCCATAATTTTTTTATAGGAAAGACCTATAATTTTAAACACAATCTCAAATATATATTTGCCTCTGTCGTACCTTTATAAACACCTGAGATAATCGTTCCGCACCGAGTGAGAGAACATAGTTTTCTTCGTCCGCACCAGCTGAAGTTCCGCGGCGGGTCGATTTCGGCCTGCGCCGCAGTGAAGGTGTTAAATCACTTTTCTCTGTTGCCAAAATAGGAATCCCTTTTCTTACAAAGGTCTTTTTGATTGATTATTCTGTGTTATAAAAGTTAACCAATCGTGTTATGCTATGGGTAATTCAAAGACAAAGACATGATGAATACTAACAATGAACTTTAATTTCATAGCTTTAGTCATTGCTGAGAAAAATCGGTATCACTACAGCCAGATTATCAAGGCGTCGCCTTAAACCCCAATTTCAGCCCCTTGGGTGTAGAATTTCCAAAAACACTTAAATACGTACCCAACTATTTTTAATCAGCAGCCCAAAAATAAACTTTCATGTTTCTAACTTAAAAAATGACGGACTTTCATTTAAATTTTCAACCCCTTTTTAATCCCTTTCGGGTAGAATTTCCAGAAACCCTTAAATACGTATCCATTAATTTCTAATCAGTAGTCCAAAAATAAACTTTCATATTTCTAACTTAAGAAATGACTGATTTTCATTCAAACTGTCCACCTCTATTTTACCCCCTTCGGGTTAAAATTTCCGAAATTCTTTCTTTAGTAGGTGTCTACTTAATAAAACAAACCTACTCACCAAATTTTGTGGCTGTAACTTTAACAGTTTTTGCTCAGCGATGATGAATCAGTCAGTCAGTCAGGACATGTTATTTTATGAATATAGATTTACATTAATATTTATATATAATGAGATTTTCTATGACAGAAATGTAATTATAATGAAATAAATCAACTTTTAAATTAAAACAAATTGCAGCAATCACATTTTTTAAATAAAATTATTCATAATGATTAAAAAAGAATTTTCGAATTTGAGTTTTTTTTCGATTTTTTGCATTTTCTGAGAAGATTTACTATCGTGTAATATATATTTTTTTCATCATATAGTGGAGTTCCCAGAACGTAAAAATCGTGCAAACCTCCGATTTTTGCAATAGTGGATGAAAATTGAAAAGAAAAAAAGGTATGTGTAGCTGATAACATAAATAATAAAGTTTACCTATTGAAAAGTTGTGCTTTTGATTTTTAAATTATTCTCTTCCACTTCAAGTAAACTCATAAACTGTAAAATTTTGAAGAAAATTTGCATATTTTTTCTTTTAAATATATATAGCAAAATAATAAAATATATTATTATTTTTTTGATTTGTGTCGTTGCTTATAATCCAAAGAAAGAAAATAAGTTGAAAAAATATATAATTAAGATTTAAAATTAATATTTTTGTATGTAGATATACATATATATATATATATATATATATATATATATCTAAATACAAAAATGTTATATATTACCTCTAAATGTGCTTGTTGTGTACCTCGCCAGGTAAATGGCGTTCCTATTTTTCTTTGGTTTTAAATAGGAAGTTTAAAATTATTTTTGAGGCTTAACAAAGCCTTCTATTGCTTAATGTGTATACTCGTAACTTTTTAGCTCTTACTTTATTAAATTTTCTGAAAATGTAGCACAAACTTTTCACGGATATTTCGAAGAAAATCTGTATTTTATTTCTTTTGGTTAGATTTTTACAGAGTAAAATTGATTATTTATTCATTTTTTTGTCATTAATTAAATTTGCTGAAACATGCTTAAAAGAAAAAAATACAAATTAGGTTAAGAACTGATATTTTTTGTATTCAGGTAAGCATTTTCAAAACATAGGTCGCAGCATGCGTCTTTAGTATGTACGTGAGATTTGTAGCACCCAATTTTTTTTCTGGCTTTAAGTAGAAAGTTTAAATATATTTCAAAGATTAGAAAAAGTCTTTTATTTGTCGATGCATTTAATGTTTTAGCTCTCACTTAAATAAATTCTCAACAAATATAGAAAAATATTTTCGGTCTATTTTACACATTTTTGGAGATATTTAAACGTTTTTAAGTACTTAAAAGTTATCATTTCTCTAAAAATTAAATACGCACAACAAGCAAGTTTAACACACTTTTCGTTACAACCCTTAAATCCACCCAAACCCTTTTATCTTGGTTACGACGAGCGTTAATCTCTAAAAACTTTGCAAAAACCTTATAGTTGTATTTAGCTTAGCAAAGCAAACTTTCTCTTTTAAAAATTGTGTATTTGGTTAATTTTCAACGTAAACAATCGGATAAGAGTCATTAAATAACAGGAACAAGAAAAAAAATTTTTTTCTGGACCGGTTTTATATGGTGAAATATTAATTTTTAATTAAGTAACTAAAAAATTAAAAGCACAAAAAAATTTTTGGTAAACTTTGCAAGTTATAGTGTAAAAAAGAAAATGACACCTCAAAAACAAAAATCCATTCACTATTACAATTTTCGGAGGTTAAAACCTCTGGCGACTGCACTAATAGGAAAGTAAAGATTTTAACGAATAGAGAGCATTACATTTTTTTTAAAAAGCTGATATTTTGACGGTCGAATTTACGATTGAAAATTAGGGTATTTTTTCGATTTAAATTCAAAATAAGGGAAAAAAATAAATATTTCTAATCAAATAAATGACAGCGTATTTGGGACTTGAAAATGTAAGTTATCACCAAATTTCGCGAAAAAAAAAATAATTTTTGTAAAAGATATAAATAAAAAACCAAAAACATGGTTTTTTGAAATTTTCACGTAAATTTTGAGGTTATGGAAAAATGTGTACAAAAGTTTTAGATCTTTTTCTTACCTACAACTTTGCCATTTGACTTTTTTTCATAGGAATATTAGTTGTGCCAGAAATCGAGTTAAACCGTTTTTCCCCCTTGAAACCTCCCCCCACACTTTTCCCTAACTCAGATCGCCCGTAAATTATTTTTCCCTTAATTTTTTGTATTATTTTTTGCCGCAATCCAAACTAATATTATTATGCAAAAGTGTGTCTATGTGTTTGTCACTTTGTCACGCTCAAAAAATCCATTCGGCCCATTCGCTGAACCTATTCTGACGAAATTTGCTGTGTAACGCGAAAAACATTGCGTGCAATATTTATACAAAATTAATTATTTAGGCTGTTATAAAACTAGGTGATAATACTTTAGGATGTGTACGTGTTTCTCGTAGAGAGTTCACTGTGAAAGACGCTGCTTGCGTTGAACCAATTTTTTTTTCACTTTTGTATAGGAAACTCGTGGGCGCTTGCCACACAAAAGTGAAAAAAATTGGTCTTTCAGTGTTGCTACTTTGACAGTGAACTCTCTATAATGAACACATACACACTCTTAACTTTAGAGTGTGTGTAAACAAAACTAAGTGATAATACTTTAGAGTCTAAAGTTTTAGTAAAGGTTAGTTTTGTTACACCCCGTGCAAAAAGGGGGGACTCACAGACATTTTTTAGTCCGATATACAGGGTGTAACAAAAATAAGTGATAATACTTTAGGGTGTGTACGTGTTCCTTGTAGAAAGTTCACTGTGAAAGTAGCAGCGCTGAAAGACCAAAATTTTTTTTCAGTTTTGTATGGGGAAACTCGTGACGCTCGGGCCCTTACCCATACAAAAGTGAAAATTTTTTTTCGTCTTTCAGAGCTGCTACTTTCACAGTGAACTCTCTACAAGGAACACGTACACACCCTAAAGTATTATCACTTATTTTTGTTGCACACTGTATATACTACTCGAACTTGGCTGGTTTTTTCAACTAGCAAATTATTAAATTGCATTTCCAGTTTGTACGGAGCGAGCATCGTTCACGTCGCGTCGAGTCGACGTACCGCCAACTTGTTCAATTACACAATATAATTTAACTTCCCAGTTCCCTGTTCCGTGGAGTTATGATTTTTTGTGGTTTAGCCATTTAACCAAGTGGCTTAGACATATCATTGTTTATTCCATTTCATTGTTTATGTGTTTTGTTAATATTATGTTTGTTTGAAATTGTGTTTTGATACTGATTTTGCAGGAACATGGCCTAAGCCTTGTCCAAGCTTGCGCAATAATTCGTCCTAACACATTCGTGAATTATGGTTCAACCTTTGCGTACAGTTTACATAAACTAAGTTGGCTGGTAACTTATAGCGCGTGTATCAACACCGCTTATTACTCCTCAGGGCATCACGTGATTGATTACGGTGTGTTTGCTTGTGTCCACATTACAGTAAAACAACGCACCACCAGCCACAACCACAAAACGCCGCCACCGGCATATTTCCTGTAGTTTTCATACATTTTATATATGGACTCGCCCACACGGTTGACGCCCTACACGCTACAATCGTCCAATCGTCTTGCTTCTTGTGAGTTGTGGCGGCGTTTGTGGCTGTCGCGTGTGGCCCGTGTGCGACAGGGTGGTACTTAATCCGTTGTGAGTCTTCCAGGGGTAAAGGGTCTTCTCTTAATAAAATCCATACTAATATTATAAATGCGAAAGTGTGTTTGTCTGTCTGTCTTTCCGTCTATCTGTCTGTTACCTCTTCACGCCCAAACCGCTGAACCGATTTCATTCATAGTTGAGAATCTTTAGCACTTTCGTATGAATATCAGCTACTTTTTAAATTGGTTGGACAATCAGATCATGTATTGTACAAGTTACATGGAAGATAATGTCTTATGTCAGCCTTAAATCACCTTTTTGTGTAATAAGTCTTTTTAAATGGAGGAAAAGAAAGAATTAAGCTTTATTTTTTTGTCATGTACCATCGATGAAATTGATTCCTAGACAGTTGACAGACCAACGTCATTTGGTAGGAACATGTCAATTCAATGTTAATAATTATTATGATCTGTCGGCTGGATTTGACGTAACACAACCAAACTACGTAACTCCCCCATCTGTCTAGGCATCAACTTCGCTGATAGTACAATGTGTAATCATTACATTACAGTAATTTTTATCGTTTATGATCCGAAGAGACCATAAATTACTTTCATCTAGTTGATACAATAGTAAAGGTGGACCTTAATTCGGATCCTGTACTATAAGTATACGAGGACTGAATTGAATCCAAAGGAACAATAATAGCGGTAGCTTTGCTGACGGAGTCGCAGTCGGCAGATGACAACTACTGAGTTATGACGTCATAATTCACCAGCCCGGTCGGTTCGTAGTTCGTTGTACTGTCGTGTCTTCTGGTACCGCTGTACAATAAAAGATAGATCTCGAATTGTTTTCGTTGAGTGAGTTATGGATTGTTGAGTCCTACACATTTTTGTGAGTAGCATGACATTGTCATGGTGGTGGAGACGAGAAACAGCAGGCACAATTTTTTATTTCGGTGATATATATACAAAATATAAACTATATAATTTTGTGGCAACAAACAGTGATGATGATTATTTTTTTATAAGTAATATAATATCATTGGCAACGAAATAAAAAACTTATAAAATGAAGGGTGGTCACAAAATGGTGGCGCCCTTTCCGATTTTAACAACTAGCGAAAAGGAGATTTTTAGAGCTGTGAATGCGATGTAATAAAAATAAAAAAATAATTGGCTCATTTAAAAAAAAAAAAACACTAGATGACGCCCACAACTCCGTTGCGCCGAAAATCGTTTATCACGTGGGAACCGAACATTTTCCGGGATAAAAAGTATCCTATATCGGATATCCTTTGGACGTAAAGAGATAACAGTCAGAGAGACATACATCGACATACAGTCAGACAAACAGGCAGACATACACACTTTCGCGTTTATAATATTACTAGCTGACCCGGCAAACGTTGTTTTGCCATATAAAAATTTTTGGTATGAAAAATAGATGTTGGCCGATTCTCAGACCTACTCAATATGCTCACAAAATTTCATGAGAATCGGTCAAGCCGTTTCGGAGGAGTACGGGAACGAACATTGTGACACGAGAATTTTATATGTAAGAAGTATGGATGACATTCGTCTCAACTTTTTCATTTGCACTAAACATTAACTGCAAACTTAATGCGAATGGACTAAAGCGACGTCGAACGGGAATTTTATTCAAAAGCTGCCGACATTTTGCCAGTCCGCTGTGGAATCTATTTGATGTAGAAAATAAATTGAATACTTTATTCTGATAATGGCGTCCCCCATCGGATCATTTTCCGCGAATAGTACGTAATTCGTATCCATTCCTAGCGGTCGTTCCTCGACCATACTCACATAAACGAGAAGTTTTTGTTACTGCGACATGTATTTTAAGACAATATTGTCACAGTGAATTCCATTGTAAAGTTATGTTACATTTTAGAAAAGAAAAGATAATATTATAATATTGTTTGATACGGTTTAAAAATATGCTTCAGTAAAGCGCTAGGTGCGGGTATAAAGGTACTAAAACATTGGCATTGAGATTTCAATTATATATATATATATATATATATATATATATATATATATATATATATATATATATATATATATATATATATATATATATATATATATATATATATAATTGAAATCTCGGAATGGGCTCCAAAGATTTTCATGAAATTTAGTATATAGAGGGTTTCGGGGGTGATAAATCGATCTAGCTAGGAATTATTTTCATAAAATGTCATTTTATGTGTGTTTTTTGAATTTTTTGAATACCGATCGAAGCTCAGTCATACAGCTAGTAATGATAAAGGGTCTTTCAAATAGAGCGGGTCGATGTTAACAATCTGTGGCGGCCATTTTGTTTTGGCGGCATTTGTCAAATCTGTTTTTTCTTATGCAGTTACTAATGCCAAATCACCATGGCAAGTTACACGGTTGAGCAGCATGTGCAAAATATGATAAAACTTTATTATCAAAATGAGTGTTCGTTAGTGCTAACGTTGCGCGCATTGCGCCCATTTTACGGCTGATGCGGTGGCTCTTCAAAGTCTACTCTTCAACGATTGGTGACCAAATTTGAGACGACCGGTTCGGTAAACAACCAACCAACACCTTTACGTCAAAGAAACGCCAGATCGGTCGAGACGATCGCCGCTGTACGTGAGAGTGTTCAGGAGACTCCGAGGGAGTCGATTTCTCGCCGTGCACAAGAACTCGGCCTTTCGCAGACTTCAACTTAGACAAATTTGCGTCGGGACTTGGGCTTGCATCCGTACAAGATCCATCTGACCCAAGAGATCAAAGTTAATGACCATAGACAACGCCACATGTTCGCTGAATGGACTACCCTTAGAAGTGGACCACGATTTTGGCTGAAAAATAATCTTTAGCGATGTGATTTGACTCCGCTAGACTTTTTCTTGTGGGGTTTTCTGAAGTCGCAGGTCTATACCCATAAGCCACAATCGATTGTTGCCCTGAAAGCCAACATAACGCAGGCCATCGCTCAGATTCAGGCGGATCTATACAGTAGAGTCATTAACAATTGGACCTCTCGGATTCGTGCCACCATACGAAGCCGTGGCGGACATTTGAAGGATGTCATATTCCATCCAAAATGGCATAAATGGACCTTTCAAATAAAACATAAATATCGTTAATATCTCACACACATCTTGTTTTATTCAATTTCAACATCGACCCGTCCTTGTTGAATGACCCTTTATATAGTTCCTATCACGACATTCGTAAGCTCTCGTGTGTAAAATGTAAATACCTCCGCGATAAGTTGCGATAGTATTATCCGCGAGCTTCTCGCAAGACATATTTTATTGCAGCAATAAATTGCAGGAATTAGTACGAAATGTAAACAAAATTGCAAGAAACTCACGCAAGACTTCCGCGAGTTGCTTGCAGGTGGAAACACGGCCTAAACGTGAATGTATTTTTATTAAGGCAATTCGATGTAGTAATTTAGTAAAATTAGTAAGTAATGTGGAATTTTCTGTCATTTATCAATGTATGCATCAAAATCCATACTTCCATAGTACTAATATTATAAATGCGAAACTGTGTCTGTCGGTCGGTCTGTGTTTCTGTCTGTCTGTCGGCTACCTCTTCTCGCCTAAACCGTTGAACCGATTTTGCTGAAATTTGGTATGGATAATGGAGATACTTTGAGTCCCGGTAAAGGATATGAGTTATTATGACCTTTGGACTCAAAGTATCTCCATACTTTTTATCCCTAAAAATGTACGGTTACAAGGAATTTTGGCACAACAGAGTTGCGGGCGTAATCTGGTTACTATTGAATATGGGGTGGCCGATCGTATCCAGTCATACTGACCGCGAGGCGACTAAGGGCTGCGCCACACTGGAATGGCAGCGGCGAGGCGAGCACTTTCAGTGTCATATGATTTTAAAATTTATCTTCATTATTGTAATACATAGTATCGCTTGAGAAATCGCGGCTGCCGGTGCGAGCTGCTACGAGCGGCTACGAGCGGCCACGAGCGGTCAAGGACGGCCGTAGACTTCTCAAGCGATAAGAAAAAGTTTAAAATCAAGATGACACTGAAAGTGCTCGCCTCGCCGCTGCCATTCCGATTTGGCACGGCCCTTAGGGCCCCCGCACAAAAATGCAAATTCGCATTGCATCGCATCGCTATGTCATTTTTATTATGAGTGGTCGCAGATAATTTACGATGCGAATTCGCAGCTTTTTGTGTGGGAGCCCTAAAATCAGACTAGCGTTCTTGTCGCCGGTCAGGTACGCCGACCATTTCAACCGGATTCGATCAACCTCCCCTGTATACAGGATTATTTAAAAATATTTAAAAACCATCCGAAAATAGTTACCTTTTATACTTTCCAAAAATATGCCTCGGGCATGTAGCCTTTATTCGAACACCGCGAAACTCGTAGTAAAAGCTAGCATAAATATTGTCTTAGCGGAGTTTTTAACTGGAATTTTTTACAAAACAAACGAATTTAAAGTCAATTCGGACCACGCATTTGGGCCGTTGCGTATTATTTATTTTATCGTGAGTAGGCGCCATTTTGTTTACTCTGCTAAGCAATTTTTGTTGTTTGTATTTTGTTATTTTTGAAACAAAATAGTTTAGGTCATACAATAGCTACAATATTACGGTTTTAGCGCGTTATCAGCGCTCAAGCTGGAGGTCGAGGTCGCGGTCGAAACAAAAAGTTTCGTATGTTCCTGGGTAACGGATGTGTATTACATATATGTATCATATAATAAAAATCTTAAATATATGTATAGTATACAAGTATTTAATATAATTTCCATTGTCTGGTACCCGTAACACAAGTCCTTCAGGTACATTAACACGCCTGTGGTGTGAAGCGTCCATAGATATTATTATTTATTAGATAATAATATTCTATTCTAGAAAGCGGTTTTGAACAACGCGTACCGGTCTTCGCTGATAATATTATACTCATGTATTTAGGTGTCGACGCCAAAGGTAAGCGAAAGATCGGCACGGCACAAAATCAGCCTATTTGCTGGGTAAACTGTCTTCTTGTTCTTAACTAGAAGGAGGCCTCTACAGGGTGTTACAAAAGTAAGTGATAATATTTTAGGGTGTGTATGGGTCCTCTATATACATTATACAGTTCGTTGTGAAATTGGCAGCGCTGAAAGAGCAACTTTTTTCACCTTTGTATGGAAAAATTCATGACGCGCTTGCCCATACAAATCGCAAAAGAATTTTTGCTCTTTCAGCGCTGCTACTTTCACAGTGAACTCTATATAAGGGACACATATACAACGTAAACTTAAGTATTATCACTTAGTTTTGTTACACCCTCTATAAATACCTAACACCATTCATATTGCAAAAATATGGTTTGCACTTTGCAAACTGTAATTCTCAATTTTATACCTACGATACGCAAATAATGTTAAAGTTTTCGTAAAAGAAGAAAACACCCATTCTGAAAGAAAAAGAAAAAAACACCGAGTAATTTAAAAATGTTTCAACAATCAACTCTAAATTCCAAGTCTTTGGCTTAATTTAGAAAATGTGTCCAAACAAAACAATGTCGAAGCGTATTTCGCTAACCTAATTTGCCTTCTTTCATTTCCACCTTTTCCGTAAGTATAATGTAACCGCTTTACGAATTTAAGCCCACAAAGAGGCAAAGAGTTTGTTGAAAAATGTTTTTAGCGCTGCCGGGATAACTGTGCCAAAAGTCTAAACCAAATTCAACTATGTATTTGTAAGTGGCAGTGTTAGGAATTCTCGTGATATAAAGCTACTTAGGGCGAAAATACTGCACCAGGATGGCAGATATTATTTATGCTTCCCGGGGCTTCGTTCTATAAATACTGTGTTGAGTTTTGAAGGTGGAAACGAAACGAACAATTTCCTCTGCGAAAAGTCTCAAAAGTGGTAGTGGTGGAATTTTCGCAGAGGAAAATTTAGAAATCAGCTTGATAGTAATCAAGTGAAAAATAATGTTCTAGGGAACCTGTACTAGATGCCCTAAAGAGCTAAAGCACTTTAGAAAACATAACGTGCTCGAAAAGGTTAATAAAAAAATTGTTTTCTTGAGGTAAGTTTAAGCCTTTAACATTGTTACAGTTATATACACCTGAAATTTAAAATACTGTAACTGTATAAATATATAAACACGAGCTATTGCCCGCGGCTTTGCTCGCGTTAAGAAGTATTATTATATACAAACTTTCATCACCTATTTTGACCCCTTGGGGGTAGAATTGATCAAAATCCTTTCTTAGCGGATGCCTACGTCGTAACATCTACCTGCATGCCAAATTTCAGCCCGATCCGTCCAGTGGTTTGGGTTGTGCGTTGATAGATCACCATGTCAGTCAGTCACCTTTGAGTTTTATATATTTAGATTAAACATGTTTTAGTTTAGTCCAGCATCCAGATATAGACTGTTTTACAATTCATACTAATAATATAAAAAAGTGTCTGTCAGTCTGTCTGTTACCTCGATTATGCTGAAATTTGACTCTCGGAAAAGGACTTAGGATACTTTTTATGCGCTCCACGGACTTGCGGGCTACAACTAGATTTCTACAAAGTGTAACAAAACTAAGTGATAATACTTTTGGATGACTTGTATAAGTCCAGTATAACTAGAATTGAAAATAAATAGGACCTCATTCTAGGTCATTTAATTCTCACTTATCCCTGAAAATTTCAATTCGCCGGTCCCTTTTCACGTATTTAGTTAGCGAATGAGTGCCGTGGAAAGCGATAATACGCTGGACAACTATAAACTGGAAAAGTTTAGATTACTAACTCGTGCCATTTCGAGTACTTGTTTTTAGGTCATGTAAATGACTTATTATTTTGCTTCTAATATTATTTACAATCCACTACTGCACAATTTAATTAGCAAGCATTATAGCTGTAAACTAGATGACGCCCGCAACTCCGTTGCGCCAAAATCACGCGGGAACCGTAAATTTTTCCGGGATAAAAAGTATCCTATGTCCTTTCACGGGACTCAAAGTATATCCATACCAAATTTCAGCCAAATCGGTTCAGCGGTTTGGGCATGAAGAGGTAACAGACAGACACACTTTTGCATTTATAATATTAGTATGGATGACTTCCTGTCCAAGACCACTCTCAGAGTACTTAAGAAACATCCATATCAGACATTGCACTTATGATACAATAATATTTAATTGAAAACCCATGTAATACAACAACAAGCACAAACTACACGCCGGCCGGCATAAACTGATTCAGAAAATAGGGGAGGCAATACTCATGTACCAATAACGACGCAATAGGGACGGAAGCGACAATTTCTAATTACAGAACACGTTATCTCTCCTCGCCATGAAAATAGAACATTAAGGGCCATACCTCACCGGGACGCCATGGTGATGCGGCCAGCGGCGTCGCCAACTAGTTATATTGAGATGTATGACGAGTAACTCACCTGGCGACCGACTGGCGACGTTGCCAAGTAGTCAGCGTAGCCAGAGTCGACCTCTCCGCATGCGGTGACTGTTGACGTTGCCAGTTGTTTGCAAGTCTTTGTATGCTCCGTCACTCAATCATCGCTGATTTTTGAGATATCCTCAGATAATTTGAACATGTTTTCAAGGTATTTTCTTAAATCTTCATAGAATTTAAGAAAAACACCGCTTTGCAGCGACGTAGAGGTGACATGGGTCATGGTAATGTCACTGGCCATGTCGCCGTGGGATCCAGGTGAGGTATGGGCACTAACACTTCAAATAACACTAGTTTAATAGTGCCTGTGCCTGCGAGGAGCTAACACAATTTTACCTCTTCACGCTTAAGTCACTGAGCCGATTTTGATAAAATGTGGTATGGAGATACTTTGAGTTCCGGGAAAGGACATATAACATGGATTCACCCGCACAATCAACGAAATTCTCCGCAACGTATATGCGAGCATCAACTTGTTAATTCTAAGCTTTTGGTTTTATAGTATAAGTAATTTAAAAAAGAAAGTATTTCACCTAGTATTTATAATTAGCTGTAATGGTCGATTTACACGAGTGACTAACGGGTCGATTTTAGTCACCCGGCAAGTCACCAGTCGAATCGCCTGTCCAAGTCGAATCGCCACCCCATTTACACGGGTGACTAACGGGTCGATTTTAGTCACCCGGCAAGTCACCAGTCGAATCGCCTGTCCAAGTCGAATCGCCACCCCATTTACAAAAATCGCCTGTGACTAGTTCATTCTGCGTGAAAATGTCGCGTCTGTGCCCACTACAGTAGTATTCGCAGCAAGCGATCGCTTGCGACTGAGCGTTTACACGGTCGATTTTAGTCACCAGCCGCATGCGGCCAATCTTTGGGGCTTGCGACTTTAGCCGCATGCGGCGTAGTCGAATTGCCATTTACACGGTCGATTTTCGCCGTGCGGCGTAAATCGTGCGGCTTTAGTCACCCGTGTAAATCGGCCATAACTTATCACGAACTAGAATTTGCATTCAAGCAGAACGTATAATGGAATTAATTATGTTTGAAGTGCGGCGTCAGTGTTGTGCACAGTTCGGTACAGTCTCCCTTTGCTAATGAGCCGGCAAAATTAAATGTTTCAGTAAATTACACCAGACTAAACACTAAACACGAGTAAGGGTTAATTCAGACCGCAACGCAACGCGTAGATGCATTTCTATTTTTTTATGGATTGGACAGATTTACAAAACGTCTCACGCTCACGAAATCTGTCAATTCAGTACAAATTTAGAAATGTATCCACTACTCCCTGCGTCGCGTTGCGGTCTGAATTGACCCTTAGCCTCGACTATACGTTACTGCACGCAGATTGAAGAGCTACGTACCTTAAAGAGCTGTCCACCGTGCATCTTACCACCAGCAGTGCCTATTTCCAAAACTAAGTCATGTCGTTAATCTTTGTAAAGAACACAAAATTACGTCGAGAAAATCATTTCAAAAATGATACTTGCAACTCTTCAGGTAATCGCTATTATGATCCGTTTTCTCGTTTCCCCTTTTGAAAAAAATAAAGAAAAACTACAAGATTATAGATAATTTATAATATTATGGTTTCAAAGGAAAGGGATTTCATTTTGATATTCTTATTTAAGAGTAAATAAGCGAGATGGTAGTAGACGTTAGATTCTGAATGCAGGACGTAGTTCATCTGAAATTCTAGTGAGTGTAAACGACGCTTTGCTTGCAAAATACTCCGAGCTTTGCAAGTCGTAAACGTATGAACTACCGTATGAAATATTTAATATAGTCACACGTAAATTACTAAATCTACACAACTGTCATAACAGGCGTCTTATTAAATATTAGTTGCTGGCAACTTTCGAGCGTGCAAGGCGTCCCACAGGAACCTTACACTTTTTTACAATACTAGATAACCGTACGACTCGTACGAGTATTGAGTAAGCCAGGGAAGAGCCCCGAGCATAATAATATAATAATACTCCCACACCAGTTTCTGTGATGGTGGCCGGTTTCATTGAAACCAGGCCAGTTACGCAGGAGTAATTTTATAGTGCCCGAGTGCTAGGGCAGGACACAAGAGCACTCTCTATTCTTTTTACTCTCATAGCCTAGTGGGACAGAAGACTGATACGACTGGCGAGAGATCAGGCGCAGGACCGACTTTTTACATGCCCATCCGACGGATGGATCATCTTACTTGTCAGACAATCAGGTGATCAGCCTGCATTGTCCTAACCAAACTTGGAAATAACATGTTTCCAACGCGGGAATCGAACCCACGACCTCCGACTCAAGAGCCATGCTCTGAACCACTGGACCACGGAGACGATATTTTATGCCCCGAGCATACTTAGTTGTATGTACCTACCTACTCAATTTAGGCAAGAATTAATTTCAAACAGGCCCGTAATTTCAAGGTCTATTCGATACAAACGGTTGATGTTATTATGCTGAGTTTAAGCTTTCTATTTTCTAATATATTGTTATAAATTAATTTAGAAGTACAAAAAAAAAAAAACGTTAAAAAACGTTGACGTTGAACAGCATATTAAATCAGGTTTATAAATCAGTAAAGTGTATTGACGTTTCCAAAGTGCTTCCAGGTCACAGCTCATAACTGTCTGAAAGCTCACCTCGAATGTTAACATATTTGCATAGAATTGGCACTTCGGAGATATCAGCGGCGGAATTGAGTTCGAAAGCACGTCCCATTCACTCCGCGCCGGCATTCAGCGTGACCCGGATCCCGTGACACGCCGTGACACTCGCGCGTGTCACGACACAGATAAATCTGACGGCGAATCGGACTTTTCGGAGCGGTGAATTAGTCGATACGAAGAACATTTCGTATTTCATTTAGACTTTGAAATTAAATTAGTTAATTATAAATAAATCATCGATATTGTCCTAATATTACAACACGATTTTTATAGTTTTAACTGATTAGAAATTATTTGAATCGTCTAAAAATTATGAGTATAACTTATTTAATACTATTATTAATTTAACTTAATTAATTAAAGTGTAGATACGTGTTAAGGCATTTTATCTGAAAATATAAATACGAGTGCGAATCAAAGCCTCTAGCCAAGACGTTTTCTTCGCTTCGTAATAGAATCGCCGATCAAAATGTGTGGAATTGACATTACATGAGTCGAACGTCAACTTCATATTATTGAACGGTTATGTCAATTCCTCACGTTTTGATCGGCGATTCCATAAATATGCGATAAAAATGTCTTTTCAAAAGGTTCTGATCTTAGATGGGTCCTGTTACTACATTTTTCATCTCTATTTTCGTCGCTGTATGTGCATCTAAACATAGGGCATAACGTATGCAAAGACAAAAAGCTTTCATTCATTCGGATAACTCGAGATGAGAAGATGGTTCATCTAATATCCCTGCCAGCAGTGCAATGTCTTCCCAGCGTCTATAAGTGGTATAACGTTGGCAATTTGTGTCTGTCAGTGCAAGCTGCTGCACTGTCACGGAAATTCGCACGATATAACTTTTACGACGCAGACGCCTTTTATTATCGCACCGGCTTGATGGCTAACATTTTGTTTCGTGTAGCATCTATTTGTTTGTGGAAATTGTATACGTTTTAGGCCGGCCGCATACATACGTTTTCCGTGTTCGATTTTCGAATTCGCTTTCGGTATTCGGAAATCCGAATGCATGGAATCAGAAGAAAATACATTAGCTGTCGCACACGGTCGTTATTCTCTGTATGGAACGAATTCCGCACATACGTTATGCTAGCCGGCGCGTTCGCGCGTGAAAAAAAAACGACCGTTTGCGCTAGTTTCACGGAATCCCGAGTACAGAAAACGAATTCGGAAATCGTGCGTTTGCGGCCAATTTTAGGTGCAAAATAACGATGCGTTGATAAGAAAGATATACATAGATGAATAAAAGATACATATTGTAGAAATGCTTACTGATGCAGAAATTACATTAAAACCTGTAAAGAATAATTATAATTATATAACTTTTATAAGAGTGATTAAGTTGAAAATACGTTAAATATAGTTTGAACTTTGAACGTCTGTGTAGGCAGTATTTAAAAATATATTTTACTCGTTATTTTGTAACTTCAAGTTTCCAAATAACTTGAAGTATCAAAATAAAACGTTACCATGGTTAACCCAAATATATTTAAGAGCTAGTTTGATTTCAACAAAACGATTGATGATTGCAGATGATATGATAATTTCAATGCGGTAATATATTATGTACGAAAACCGGGCTTATCATCAAATTACTAACACAGAAAATATTATCCAGCGTGGTGACTCAAATTGGGCCGTAAGCAATAACTATGGGAAGCGGAACGGTTTATGTGCATATAAAAGTGTACATGCTTACATAACTAACACGAATCTATCTGGTTTTTATTGGCGCCGTAAAACAAAACGATTGACGATGGGTTATAAAATTAAACACAATCTCGCTTTAACTGCACGCAATAAAACACAGTTTAGCAATAAATATAAGTGTCAACATTACAAACAATGTTAAAAGTGTAGCCGAAAGACTAAGGCCGTGTTCACTGTTCACACCAAACCGACTGTGAGCCGCCGAATGTGCGCGAACGTTACGCAGTTTATTGTATTTCCATACATATTCACTTTTTCGTTCACACCTAACCGACAATACGCTATTACGCTAGGCGTAGGCGCGGACAGTCGATGTTTCCACGTTCACACTGGTGCTCACAGTGAGCCTGCTCACATTCGGCGGCGTATAGTCAGTTTGGTCTGAGCACGCGCTAATGCCTCAGCCTCTATATCAGCGGGCAGCAGGGCGGGAGCAATAGCGGCGGCACGGGAAGCCGTCTAGTACGCCGACGCACAGTGTTTTTTTTTTATTTACTTTTACGCTACTCGCGGTTACTACGTCACGACGTAGTAGCCGCGAGTAGCCGCTCGCCGTGCCGTTGCCTCCGGGCCAGTTCCATATAAGGCTGTGTTTCCACCAGAGATGTGTTGCGAGGAATGTGTTTTTAAGATCCAATAGCATCTCCGCTGTGAGCGATGTCATGGCAAGCTCACGTCAATGAAGCGATTCTATTGGTTCTCGCAACACATATCTGGTGGAAACGTAGCCTAAATCTATGTATTAGAACGCGCCGCTCCCGCGCCGCCGCCGCCATCGCCCCGCTGTCCGCTAAATTCGAGACTGAGGCCTAAAGTTACTAGTTAGTTCCCGGAAATCCGTTGCGCGGAAATTCATTTATCGCGCAGAACCTGTACATTTTTCAAAATAGAAAGTATGCTGTATCCTTTCTCGGGACTCAAAGTATTTCAATACCAACTTTCATTAAAGACGGTTCAGCAGTTTAATCGTGAAGAGGTAACAGACTTGTAGAGGTTACTTACAGTGTTCTAGTCCTGGATGTATGTTATTGTAAATCGGGAATCTGCAATACCCAAGGAGTTGGGAGTATGATCGCGCGTTTTCATTAGCATTTTGGGCCCCAAGACGACCAATTTTATTGTGTAATATCATTGAACAATATTATTTAACAATTTATCTGATAATAAGATTGAAAGGCGTTCAATATCAACCCTAGACGGTCAATAATATTGCACAATACGTGATATAGAACAATAAAATTGATCATCTAGGAGCTCTACATTTTACTTATTATAGGGAGCTTACATTTACTCCATTGCTAAACGAAGCATGCAATTTTTCTATCTTTGTGGTAGCAGAGAAAAGTAAAGTTTTCAATTCTCAGGATACATGAAGGTTGGATAGCTAAGACGTGGTAAATAGTTTAGCTTGTGTCTAATTACTACCTAAGTGGCTGGGGAAGAAGTTGGTCGTAAGTTGCGGGATGTGGGACACGAAACACGGGACACGGAATACGGAATATAGGACACGGGACAGGAAACACGGGACACGGGATATGGGACACGGGACAAGGAACACGGGGCACGGGACACGGAACACGGAACGTGAGACGCGGCGCGGGACGCAGTATGCGAGACAAAATGACATAACATACAATTTACATAATATTTTTTATTTATTTATTTAACTCAGGCATCTTGGCACATATTATGAATTATTATAGAACAGACATAAAATTATACTTACTAAAAACTAACACTAACACTAAAACACTAAATAACAAGCCTAAATTATCCTGCTTCGTGGTCAAATCTATATAATATTATGTATGCTAAATTTCATCAAAATTGTTCTCCTAGTGTGGGGAGCCTTTAATAATTGAGTGCAAATAAACAATATTTGACTTTTAACTATAGATGATTACAAGGTCCCAAAAGATTTTATAAAGCACCTAGTAATTTTAACTAGCCTTTAAGAAGTCTCTTAACTAGCTCTCAACTTCGGTGCCCACCTAATTAGAAAACTTTGTATTTCATGAAACAATTTATTACTTAATCGTTTCAATATAAACGCTCGAAAGTTTTCGTTGTAGATGAAAAATATTTTAGCGAAAACTTAATCGCATTAAGTGAACTAATATTGTTTAGTTAAGGCCGTCCCCCGAGCAAATAACCTTGGCCATACATTTGCCGCGTTGCCGAGATCGCACCAAAACCCTATTTTTTTTACTTATCTCAGTTCAAAATTGTCCTAAAAAAAATTTTAACGGGGAATATGTAGCTTATGATATTGTCGATCTATTGGCGAGTGTTTCAAATAAAAGTAATTTGTAAGTCCTAAGGAGACGCTGAATGTATGCTTGAATTTTATTAACCCTTAAAGGCTACAGTGATTTCGTGTACTATTATGACTAAAACGGGTGTAAAAACACCCGGTTCTTAAAATTGGAAAAAATGACTTAATTCATATTGCAAAAATGGGCTCAAATTATTTTTTGGACTTTTTAACCCTTAAAACAAATGCATAAGAACCTCATATTTATTATAAAAATACCTTCTACCTTGACAATAAAGCAGAATCCTGAAATCTGAAGAAATATTACTACCTGTATGAAAAATGTCCTATCTATATCTATATAATATATAAAACTCAAAGGTGACTGACTGACATGGTGATCTGAGGCGGTGAGCACAGCCCAAACCACTGGACGGATCGGGCTGAAATTTTGCATGCAGGTAGATGTTATGACGTAGGCATCCGCTAAGAAAGGATTTTGATAAATTCCAACCCCAAGGGGTAAAATAGGGGATGAAAGTTTGTATATAATAATAATTATTAGCGCGAGCGAAGCCGCGGGCAAAAACTCGTATTGTATACAAAAGTGTTTTAATTTATTGATAAGTCTTATTATTTTTTATAATCATAGAACAGACATAGTAGCATAATACGGCGCACAAAATATTTATAAACTTATAAAAAAATATCTTCTTTTTGTAATTGAAAAATCCATAAAATTTGTATAGTAAAAAGTTTGTATGTCACGAAATATATTATCCATAAGGCAAAAAAATACAATTTTATATCATAATAACGTAAACAAAATCGAAATAAGCTTAGAAAGTTCAGCTTGACAGCCTTTTTTGGTGACAGTACTTTTTGCATCACTTAAAGTGAATGACTTTTGCCTGTGGTCCAATTTATCAGACTTGTTGATGTCCAAAGTAGTTTTTGAGACAGCCTATGATCTTAAATGAACCATAGCAACGAATTTTTAAATAATGAGTTAATAATAAAACTAGGCATCAAAACAAACATTTTATTTTCGACAAATTTCAATACCCCACTATGACTACAACGGGTGCAAAAACACCCGGTCCACCTTCGTATATAAAAATCTGCGTGTGCCAGTCACTGTTTTTCCTGCGTATTCGGAGGCTACTTACCTTTTAGAAGAATACACAAAATCACGTAACGATCAGTTCGCGCATAAAAAAACTATAGCCAAAAGATTTCGTGACCCGAGTGTAAAAACACCGTTGTAGCCTTTAAGGGTTAAATTGGTTTTTACTTTGGAAGCTACAAAAATAGAAAATTTTAAACGGGGAAAGGAATGTTGATATACTGTAGATTATTGCTGTATTTTTATTATAACTTTGCAGCTTTCAAATTATGAGTTTATAAGGCTATACGGTAAATTAGGGAATCTCCGTAGGGAAGGCCCTTAAGTTAATAATGTTAAGCATGAACATCTCTTAGTTAAGGACAAGTAGCATAATATTGTGATGCTTAAGGTGACTTTCCGATTATGCTGCGAGCGACCGCGACCGACAAAAATTAAAATAAAATGCTACTTTATGGCAAAGGATATAGGTTTCATTTTACTCTACGCCACTAGCTTTTGCACCACAAGCGGCAGCAGCACGAGTCGCCACACACATGTCAGTAGAAAATGATACCTATAGTCTGCATCATAAAGAGGCATTTTATTTGCATTCTTGTCGGTCGCGGCTAGCCGTGTAAAAGATCGGAAAGTCGCTTTTATTATTTCGTAGCACTTCTACGAACATATTTGCTACGAGAACTTTACAACCTTAAAATATTATAAAATAAAATAGGTTGCTAATTTTAATATGTTGCTAATTTTGATATGTTGCTAATTTGATATGGTTTGGAATAAGTATCATAATATATAATATGTAATTAAATATGTTTTGAATCCAAGAATATGAAAAAAATACGTGTGGCACTCGCGGTATGTCTCATGTTACGAGTACACATTATTTATTAACGTACATAATAATGCAACTAGTGCAGAACACCCTACATACAAGAAACAAAAATAAATATCCTTTCTATTAAAGCTAAAAGCACAATATACAATAAATATTACTACAAAGCATACAATAAATATTAGTACAAAGCATACAATTAATATTAGTACAAACCGCACATTAACGGCGACAGTGAAAACTCGCATGAAACTGTTACCGGACTCGCGGCCTGAATGTAAAATGTTGTGAAATAATATGCGTTCGTAATTACACACTGTCCTCGGACGCGCTGCGGTTACAGAACAGGGAGACGAACAGAGAGTCAATATTAGGTAGAAAGTAGATAATTACATCCTCCAGCACCCGCACCCCTAAAAAATACAATATGAGCACTCGCGCAGCATTTTGCTATTGCACGTTTATAAATGTCATTCAATGCAGGTTTTACAAAGCAGTATTTATATGTCAATATTAGCCAGAAAGTAGATACATTAAAATATATTCTAGAATCGGCGTGTCGCGGAGTTGGTTGCCAAACTTTGATTTTGTTGAAATTTCCCTAAACCCTAGCTCCTTTTCAAAGATCTTCCATTGAGATTTGAGGGTCTCAAGCATATTCTCGCAACATATGATATTATGGCAAATAGCGTTTTTGGATCAGCTGGTAGAATAAAAGAAATAAAACATTACCTAACTGTTACAGTATGATAATCTTCATTTACTTGGCAGCGGTACAGACGTTTTAGTTAACAGAATTAAACAACCCCCAGTAGTAAGGTCGAAGTCAGTTTAATATTTTTTTGTAGAATTTGTTTATATTATTGATGCTACTACCAGCCTCCAGAGTGCAATTAGTGCAACCTTCAGTTCAATATAATATCGCAAAAATGGTATCAACTATCAAAGCAAAACTGTTGTATAAGATAGGCATAAGCATTGTTATTTTAGTGTGTTCCTTCTACATCGATGCTTGCTCCTCTGTAAGCCACCTGGGTAAAAATTATCTGGGGAGTGTGGCTCTTTTGTTAATTGTAGGTATTCATAAAACTAAATGGTCAGAGTTTTACGGCTAAGCGCGAACATTTGAAACATTACTCGCTCTTATCGTAACAAATGTATGTAACGAATCGCTTGAATAAAATTTACGCTAGTTCCACTTGTTACTTTTTACAACTCGTTTGTAGATAAAGAGAGGGATTGACACAAAAGACGTACTTATACAAAGTAACTTTATGTGTAAATCTGATTGAAAAATCGCAACTATTTGTTCGAATCCTTCTCGTTACTTTTCGTTGTTTGCTCGTGCATTTTGCCTTTTCTGCCAAAACGGGCCTTTCCTGAAGAAAAAAAAAAGTATAACACGGTCACATTAACTTGACGCATCACTGGAATGCAATAACATACGAGCTCCATAATGACGTCATCAAACCGTGCGTCTAGTTAATGTGACCGTGTTACGGCCATTCTCAGGTTTGGCATTATTTGCCTAATTACCGTTACCAATTTTTTTTCTTCGTTGATTTGACTTAAACTCATTAAAATATGAAAGTAATGAAAGATACCAATACAATAATATATTTGGCGTGGTACAGTTCATTATAGTTTTTTAGATAATAAGACTTAAAATTTTTATGGGTACGGTAATTAGACAAATGTAAAAAAAAATTGTAAGGGTAATTAGAAAGCATTATAATTCTATCTAAAACATCATACAAAAATACTGATTAATAAGTTGCACATGTATAATTGTCACAAAAGGGGTAGAATTAACGATGTCCTATATAACCATAACCTGCCAATAGTAAAAAATAGACACTTCATTCCCATCCAAAAAAATATATATAATTTTATGAATACTCAGCATATAGATATCTAAATATTATATATATCACAAAGGGACTAACTGACATAGTGATGTATTAACGCACAGCCCAAACCACTGGACGGATCAGGCTAAAATTTGGCATGCAGGTAGATGTTATGACATAGGCATCCACTAAGAATGTTTTTTTATCAATTCTACCCCCAAAGGGCTATGAAACTTTGTCAATTTTAAACTGATCGGGCTAATACTTTCCATGCATAAAGCTACTATGACGTAGGCATCCCCTAAGAAAGGGTTTTGATAAATTCTACCTCTAAGGAGATAAAATAGGGGATGAAAGATTGTATATAATAATACTTTTTAACGCAGGTAAAGCGCGGGCATAAGCTAGTATTATTAAAGACTCATTCATGATAAAAATAATCTATGAAAACCGCGAGAAAACTTCAATTGATAAAAAAGTACGTATCAGTTTGTCATACAACGGTAATTAGGAACATATGGTAATATTAGTATACGGTAATTAGAAAAAGTTAGATTTTCTTGAAAATTTTGAAAACCGAACAGTTTGCAAAAACTAGCTTACGGCAAAGCACGTAGACCAAATAACTTTATAGATTGACATGATCAACGTACAATCTAATTTAAAAATCAAGTAGCAAAATAAAATAATGGTAATGAGAAAAGTTCGAAACCAAAGCTATGGTAGTTAGATACTCACGTGCTCCGTCGGCGGCACACTAACATTAACGACGTGGGACCGCTAAAAGGCCGTGGCACACGCTAGGGAGAAGTGACTCGTGCACTTGTAATGTGCCAAATCCTGTTATTTTTGGGTGGGTACCCGAAAATAGAATGCGTTACGGTAATTAGAACTTTTGATACGACAAGCGATTATTTCATGATAACTATTTACAGGCTGGGCCTATTGAGTCGATATTTTCTAATGCGATAACCAATGTTTATGAGCATTTAAAAAGATGAATAGATCAAAGTAAATATGTACGTTATAAAAATTACAAGCAATTTTCGAGATCAAGTTGGCGTGGGGACACGTTACGGTAATCAGAAAAACACGGTTTTTGAACACGCCTTAAATTAATTTAGTCTGAATTACTTAAATTAGAAGCCTGTGTTTAAGTTTGTAGCTAGTTACGGATGCTATCTACCGTTTAAAAATATTGCATACTTGAATAAGATAATATTACAGAGTATACAAGCCCGGGACACTTAAATTTTGCTCTCCGGAGAATGGCCGGTTATAGCTATGATGATAAAAACTACCATCAGCTTATTCATTTAAATTTCTAATGATTCTACCAATAAGGCGTCCTAACAACCGAGTGTACATCTTGAATTTTATTTAAATGTGTTTTATCCTACTTCAAGTTTTGAGTCCTTTCTACTTAGAGCCAAATTAAAGCCACCAAAAACTGCGTGTAACCTAGTTATATTGTTTTATAAGAATGTCTTTAATTATTTTAATATAATTTAGCGATCTAATCGTTTCAACCCAATTGTCTAGACGAGCGAAGAAAATAAAGCAATATTAGTGATTCAGGGCTGCCTGTAATAAATTACACGCAATATCTTACGCCAAAGGTTTCGGTAAGGTGCAGACGGGCTACTGCTCAAATTGTACCAGCGCGAGCTTCGTTTATCGCTCGGGAACCGTACATTTTTCCGGGTTAAAAAGTATCTTATGTCCTCTCCCGGGACTCCAAGTATTTGCATACCTCTGGAAAATAAAAATATTTGTCCTGTCTGGGCGGCGCTTGACGCCAGTTTGCTCAGACCCTAAGACACTTCATAAATATTACTACCAGCCAATGTATCGAAAATTTCATTATATCAAAAGTTCTTCGCGAATTCGTTAGGTTAGAAGACAAATTCGTTAAATCTTGTAAAAGATTTTAGAACTTGTTTTTATTACTTTTTTCAATATTGTTTTAAAAATTAAAACGATTTTATGTTCATGCCCTCATTTGACCAGTTTAACCTTCGTTTTCAGTTTTTGATCTTATGCTAAGTACTCACATACGGTTTTGCTCGATAGTTTTACTCCAAAGCAGGGATGTTGCGAATATTCGCATCCGCATCCGCAAATGCGGAGCATCCGCATAGATTTGGACATCTGCATCGTAATAAATGAATGCGGATTTTTATGCGGATGCGAATGTCATACGAGTTGCGACAAGAAAAAAAAAAGCGGCAGGGCCTGTGAATGGCGCGTGCCGTTTGCGCGTGACAATAACCTATAGGAGCGAAAAAGCCGGCCAAGTGCGTATTGGCCACGCACAATAGAGGGTTCCGTAGTACCGCCAGTTTATAAGTTTTGTATGGTTAATGAATGTACAATTATTATAACGTCTTTTACACTACTAACAAGTAACAACATCATCTCAGTTAAATTCAGAGGAATTTGAACGAAAAGTTCCTTTGTACTTCTCAATAACTTATGAAGTCTTCTTAGCCGTGAATCGTGATAGTTTTCCTTTTACATTAGCATACATAGCATATTTCCTACTTCCGTGAATTTTTCCACATTTTCAGAATTAATCGTTTCGCTGATAGAAGGGGGAGACACTTTTTTTCCACTTTAAAACTTCATATTTCACAAATAATGGATCCCTAAATCGGAAAATGATCTTTGAATACTCTTAATATTTTTAAAAAACCTATCCAACGATACTTACAACTACTAACAAAAAAAGTGGGTGAAGTTAAAACAGGGGAATTAATGTAATTTTCATTTACAAATTATTATTAATTATTTAATACAAAAGTATTATTATAATACATGTTCCCTAGAACAATTTTTTTATTACTATCAAGCAAATTTTTCGTAAGCAGCTTCAATTTTATAAGATGAACAACAATTTTCTCTGCGAAAATTCTCTAAAGTGGTAGTAGCTAACAGACATAAAAAGGATTTAATATTTCGATTTGATGGTCCCAAAATATGGATTATTCTATTCAAAATGAGTTTTAAAATGAAGCTACTCACGAAAAATTAACTTGATAGGTAGTAATCAAAAAAAATTGTTCTAGGGAACCTGTACTACAAATTATATTTGTTTTAATTCTTCATATTTAGGGTTCCGTAGTCAACAAGGAACCTTATAGTTTCAGTCTGCCCGACCGTCAGCTGTCCGCGGTTTTGCTCAGAGACTAATAGGACCTATAAAGCTGTAATTCGGCATGAATGCACATATTAATGATGCCGACAAATTAGTATGTTAAGACCTTTGAAAATAAATTTTAAGGTACCTCCCCTACACATCTAGCTGGGATGATTTTTTTTCGCGTCCACCCCACCGCCTGGGGTATCGTTGGATAGGTTTTTTAAAAATATATATTATGAGTATTCAATGATCATTTTCCGATTTAGGGATCCATTTGTGAAATATGAAGTTTTAAAGTGGAAAAAATCGTTAGAGTCCAGTGTGCCCCCTTCTACCAGCTAAACGGTTGCTTCTGGAAATGTGAAGAAATTCACGGAAGTAGGAAATATGCTGAATTTAAAAGGAATTTATTAAGAAGACTTCATAAGTTATTGAGTAATAGTCGATCAACTAAAAAAAATGTATTCGGAGAAGTTTAAAGTAACTTTTCGTTCAAATTCTTTTAATCGTAACTGAGATGATATAGTAGTGTAAAACACGTTATAAATGTACATTCATTGACCATAAAAAACAGAAACTAGCGGTGCCACGGAACCCTATATAGCGCGTGGCCCGACACGCACTTGGCCGGTTTTTATACTATATTTATATAGGAACCGAAACATCCGCATCCACATCTGCATCCGCGGATGTGAACCTCTAAAAATCCGCATCCGCATTCGCATCCGCGGATGTGAAAAAATCGGGATCCGCAACATCCCTGCTCCAAAGCTCCAAAATAAAACACCCTGTATTATTGCACCATTCGCTAGTGTTGCTTATTGTAAACAATTTTTCCAAAGTAACATTGTACGGTAAAATCCAGGAAGGTTAGATTTTTAAGGTTTTATTGTTTTCCCATACATTTCTTGAAAATATGAAACAATATACTAAAATAGAACACTTTCCTTAAGTTTGTCATGTATGATTTCTTTCCAGAAATGATTTCTTACCAGCAACACTATAAATTCATGCAATAATACAGGGTGTTTTTTGTGATTTTTTCTTACCTTCTACCCTCATTAACTTTTTTCTCCCATGGTTTAGAGATTTTTCGTCATACAATAAAATGTTCAACTTTTCAAGCCCTTTCATTTGGTATATGTCTCAACGTGCTACATCAGTGGGTACGAAGTGCCCCTCCTTCTTTTCAATCGCTTCGTTTGCAAAGGAACTCAAAACTTTTCTTTTATTTTGTGATTCCGATTTCCGATCTTCTAGATTTAATTGTTATTTGCAAATGCAAAATGCATTGAATTAGAACTGAATGAATGAGAACGTGTTGCTTAAATTCCTGAATTCCATTAGGAATAATATACTCCTGGAAATCCTTGATGATGATGAATCGTGTCAAAGTGATGAGAATGATAGTTCGATGATGATCAAATCGCGTGGAACGGGTGCGAAATGTTGCTACAGGTCTAAGCAACAGGTCCTTTCCCTGGACTCAAAGTTTCTTCATACTCAGCAAAATCGGTTCAGCGGTTTGGACGTGAAGAGATATTAACAGACAGATAGACAGAAACAAAACACTTTCACATTTAAAATATTAGTATGGATGTATGGATATTATGAGTTGATGAAAATTGTATTTCAACCGCATATTAAATTTAATTCGAGTGTCACCTTATATGTGTGAATAATGTGAATAATAAATAAATAATACAGATTTTTATGAAAACAAGATATAAATAATAGATAGCTCATCGCGGCAATAAAGATTTTATGAGGGAGATTGTGTATGAACAACCAGGCGGCACCTTTTACGAGGCGCCTGTTTACTGTGATCGTAGCGCGGGGTCGATGACCCATATCACAACAGCAGGATTAGCAGAACAACATTAGAAACGGGAAAGAATAGACATACTGACAGATTTTAGTGACAAAATGGCGGATATCCTTTGTCTAAATGTCACTTTGTCTATTCTTCCGTAGGAAGAAACTGTAGTGTGTGCCACACCTCCCTGATATTATATAAGGTCGCTGTTCGTAATAAGTTAGTCATTAAAACATATTTCGCGAAGACAAGTCTTTTAATTAGTCTCCCTGAAGCCTGCAACATTGCAAAACCACTTCTATGGTGACCATGTTAAGCCTGCAAGAATGCTATTCAGTGACTCATTTTTAGGTAAAAAGCGGTACATAATTTGGCCGGATTACCTATGTCATCTACAAAATATCACAAATAAGATTGACATGTTAAGGCGACGCCTTGATAATTTGGTTGGTAGCGATATCGATATTTCTCAGCAATGACTAAAACTAAGAAATTAAAGTTCATTGTCAGTATTCATCATGTCTTTGTCTTTGAATTACCCTTAGAATAACACGATTGGTCTTGTTTTATAACACATAATAAACCAAAAAGACCTCTGTAATAAAAATGATTCCTATTTTGCCAACCGAGGAGAGTGATTTAAGCTTCCAAAATTTGTACATAGATTGGTTCAAGCATACACTTTAATATTTTGCCCATAGCTTATATGAAATGTATAATTTATGGTTTTTAAATTACGCGACAAAAACCATTTTGTCACTTACGCCCTTTCCATTTTCTGCTGTTCCATTGCTTGTTTTCTATTAGAGGCTGGGCCGGCCTCTCACAGAAAGCAAGCAATCTAAAACATATCCAACACAGTTTTCTACTTTAACGCGGCGTCACCTTAAAACAGTCAATGTATCCTCGCTTGCAGAGGGCAAATTGTCCGATGTAAAGGCAACTAACTCGATATTGAATAGCTCATCAGCGCTTGTAGTTGCGAACTAATCTGGTTTGTGTATTGTTATTTGCTTACAATAACTCCCTGAATTTACTAGCTATTTTCAAAACAGAGATACAAGGCTACAGCGGTTATTTATCTTTCTCTCAGGCTATAAGCCTAAATATAAAAATAAAGACTATTTATTTATTAATAGATGACACCCGCAGCTCCGTTGTTTCAATATGAACTGTAAATTTTTCCGGGATAAAAAGTATCCTTTCCCGGAACTCAATGTACATAGGTACTAAATTTCAGCAAAGTCGGTTCAGCGTTTTATACGTGAAGAGGTAACTAATATATACATACTTTCGAATAATATTATTAGTAAAGTAATAAACTTCAGCCATTATTTATGTAACTATTTATACACGCTAGCTATATATTACCAAAAATACATTACGCCATCCGCAAATTTCCGAGCCCCAATAAATGTCGATAACGATTCGACTGATATATTTGTTGGTTTTGAATTTGCATAATGTAAATTTACAACACACACCAACTGCCAAATAAATCACACTCACGTTCTGCATACGAATACCTTTGAATACAACTTTCCAAAAGCTTTGTCCACACTGGGCCTTTTTAGGGTTCCGTACCCAAAGGGTAAAAACGGGACCCTATTCATGAGACTTCGATGTCTGTCTGTCCGTCTGTCTGTCCGTCTGTCTGTCCGTCTGTCTGTCCGTCTGTCTGTCCGTCTGTCTGTCCGTCTGTCTGTCTCCAGGCTGTATCTCAAGAACTACTTTAGTTAGAGTTCTGAAATTTTCACAGATTGTGTATTTCCGGTGCCGCTATAACAACAAATACTAAAATAAATTTAATATTTAAGGGGGGGCTCCCATACAACAAACGTGATTTTTTTGGCCTTTTTTGCTCGTAATCAATAATGATAAGAGGGAGGCACTTGAAACTTTCACGAAGGCCTTAAATATAATTGTACTTTAATAATAAATAATAATATTTAAATAAAATAAAAAATAGGGGGGCTCCCATACAAAAAACACAATTTTTGGCCTATTTTTGCTCCATAACGGTACGGAACCCTTCGTGCGCGAGTCCGACTCGCACTTGGCCGATTATTTTGTTCATCAAGGGCATGAGTTATAGCGCAGTCAACAGCGAACGTGAGGCATGCCCGTGACGCGCGTTAAAATCGTAGCGCCCGCTATGACACTTTTCTTTCAACGCGGGTGGATTTTGACGCATTCAATTATTGAATATGACAAACGAAAGTTGAATAAAAAGAAGATGACGAAAATTGAAGATGAAATTGCATAATGTGGACATAGCTATAGGACACTAACCTTTTGGTCGATGAGGTCGTACCTAAGAAGCCTCAACTATGAAAAAGGTGCTCTTCACCTCAAAGGAATCTGAAAAAGACTTAAAATATAATTCGCCAAGAAACAAAATATAAAAAATTACTGAGAGGCATTTCAGCACTGTGGACAGAAGTGGCATTACTAAAGTTCAAATAACGAATAGAGACCCAAAACTTCACGTAAAGTGTAATATAAATAATATACAAAGCGGTTATGCAAAATATTTTGGTAAATATTAGTGTCTTTCTTATAAAATAAGGGGGGCAAACGATCAAACGGGTCACATTATGGAAAGCAACTACCGTCGCCCATGGACACACGCAACATTAGAGCTGCAGGTGTATTGCCGGCCATGTGTCTATGTGACGATTATTATCACATATCGCAAATCCTGTAAAAATTATAAAACTTACTAAAAATTGTATACCTCAGCAACAGAGATACAACCGAGTTTAATGGTCGATATATTGTAACTAATATTTATTACATTTCGTCCCATTTAGCCCGAAACAACGCTCGCTCGGTTCGCTTTGCAAGCATTTAGCATTTTATTTCAAAACATTTCGAATTGGACAGCAAATTCAGTTGCTAAAATAAAAAGAATATGCTCCTAATGCATCCACTACACGTATGTCCATGATAATACAGGCGACTACGAACCTGTGAATGGGCATTTTTAGGGCATTTTTAGGGTCCCGTTTTTACCCAAACGGTAAAAACGGGACCCTATTACTAAGACTTCGATGTCTGTCCGTCTGTCTGTCGGTCTGTCTGTCTTCAGGCTGTATCTCAAGAACTTCTAAAAGTATTTGTTGTTGTATAATTTTATTTTGTTCTTAAACAAAATAAAATTAATATTTAAGGGGGCCTTCCATAAAACTTATGTGTTTTTTTTGGATTTTTTTTGGGATACCTTTAATGGCAACAGGTAGACACTTAAAATTTTCAGAAAACCCTCAGTTATATGTATATTTTAATAATTAATAATAAAATTAAAAATTAAGGGGGGCTCCCATACAAACAAACACAAATTTTGGCCTATTTTTGCTCTATATCGGTACGGAACCCTTCGTGCGCGAGTCCGATACGCACTTGGCCTATTTTTATTAAACTATTTGCACACAACAAAGTACAGAGGCGGGCTTTTGATTGCTTGTCATATTATAATTAGATAACCACGCATTCATGTTGGCAATCGTGGTTAATGGTAATTCATCATGGGCCAACTTGCGCCAAGTTCAAATACTCGAATGTGGTGTAGCTAAAACTTTAAATGCTTAATTTAACGTTATAAAATATACGAACGTGTGGCTATCTGTCTGTCCGTCTCATTGCGTCATTACGCTAAAACGCCAAATCAATTTGGACGAAATTTGGTACGGGCAGAGTCTTTCTCTGTCCTATGTCCTTACATACTCGTAGGATAATATTTTGCAACTTGGAAAAATATTATACAGCTACCGCGTGAAAACCACTTGCTTCGTGAACTTGCAGGTAACAAGTACTTCACACTTACACTAGTTTACTAATACTAACAATAATTATTAATTCTAAAGTGTGTCTGTCTGTCACTTCTTCGCGCCAAAAGCGCTGAACCGATTTCGCTTGAATTTTGTATGATACTTTGAGTCCCGGGGAAGGACATAGGATACTATTTATCCCGGAAAATGTACGGTTCCCGCGAGATAAAAGTATATTGTCACACCTGATGATGATTTTGTCGCAACCGGTCATTAAAATTGTAATAAAATAAATTAATAAAAGTGGAATAAGTGTACGAAAAGTGTATATTATTACTGTAAATATTGTCACAGTGGAGTTGCGGGCGTCATCTAGTATTTTAATAAAGCTATTATTAAACACATTATATTAAAGAGAATGCAAAAAGTCGCGCACACAGAGGGCAATTTCCCAGTTAATGGTGTGTGATTGTTCTTTGTTCTGTGGACCGCCCGCGCCGCAGAATGGGTCGCTTACTGACATTGTGTCAGTGACGTCATAACACGAGCTTTGTGCATGAACCTTTTCATTGTGACGGTAACTAATCTTGAATAAGGACTGCAGCAGAACTTTCCACTTGATTTGTTGTAAAGAAGCAGCATATTTTAATTGAGAAAATCTCATCTACATAATGTTAACATTTTTTTTAATTTATCATAGTAATATTTCAACCGATTTTAATGAAATTTTGTATACAGTACATTCGTTGGGCCTGAGAATAGGCTTTTATCTATATATCTACTATTTATAATGACACTAGAAATAATTTATACGGCAAAACATAATTTGCCGGGTCAGCTAGTCGAAATATAATACAGTACAGTGTAGTATTTTCTATCCATATTTATCATTTACATATATTTTAAAATAGAATATTAAAGCTGTACACATTGTAATAACAAAATATTATGCGATATACCTACAAAATTATTATCGATATTAAAGCCTAAATTCCTATGACTATGAAAAGTCAACAAAAGTTTTTAACATTTCACACTTCGATTGCAACACGATCTTGCAAAGTTGTTATAATAGTACCAGCACCAGCACCAGTTATAATAACGAGAAGATGGAGTTTTGCTTGCGAAGATTTTTATTATAATTATTCTCTCATTAAAATCTTGTCCTGACTCAGTTGCTCCTGACTTAGTTGTTATTTTTAAAACGTCGCATTATAGATGAACTAGATGACGCCCGCAACTCCGTTGCGCCAAAAAATAGTTTATCGCGTGGGAATCGTACATTTTCCCGGGATAAAAAGTATTGGGAAAAGGTGGTAATGTGGCCCCTGCATATATATTGGCCCCCTTCAATATTTTTATGTTTTAACAACGCTACCTAATATAATTTTGGTGCAACGGGATGCTCGCGGCATGCTGCTAATTTAGTGCCGTACAAATCCAACAGAGGCTGTCACGTTCGATTGTCATTTGATCGAGTTCAAACTTGCGACCGGCGAAACTTTTAAGTGTGTGTGATTTTGTTTCGATAGTTGTTAAAAAATAGAAAGATTTGGCTTTTGGGTTCGAACAACGGATACATCAAACTCTTCTCCTACGGAATTTAAAAGGTAAATATAAAATTAGTCATTTAATAAATATTTTTGGAACGTTTGTTTAAATGTTAGCAATACTTGTAATTTGGCCCCCTCACATTGGTCGTAATGTGGCCCCGGGGGTCACATTACATGTAAGAGAGTTTCATGACGTGAAAGACATAACCACTATGGAGAAGGCTTTGGTAGAAATGCCGTTTGACGTCAGAGAGACACTACAATATCCAGCAGTACGAGTAGCTCTGAAAGTGACGAAGACGCCGTAAATACCGATTATGATGACTCGTATACAAATATGGTTCCTGAAAATGCGGACGTGCCATGTACTTATGTTCTGCGACACAATTTGTTCCAAAAGCCGTGGGTACAGTGGGTACAGTGTCAAAGTTGTGACTTATGGGCTTATGTAACCTGTATAGGTTCTGAAGGTGGCTATTGTGATTTTTGCCGTTAAGTTTCACTTCTGCAATACATTTAATGTGACCCCCCAGGGGGCCACATTACCATCACTTGATCTCAAGATACCAAATGTGATTAGTCAAGACAAAATATTTTTTTTTGGTTAATCCTGTACGAGTTTTATTTATTCCCTAATAAGACATGTTTAAACAAATGAATGAGAAGTCCCATAATGTATTTTTTAGGTTTCTGATTCCCGTATTTTTTTAATAAAGCTTGATAAACAAAGTGGGGGGCCACATTACCACCTTCTCCTATATCCTATGTCCTTTCCCGGGACTCAAAGTATCTCTGTACCAAATTTCAGCCCAATCGGTTCAGCTGTTAAGGCGTAAAGAGGTAATAGACAGACAGACAGACAGACAGACGGACAGACAGGCAGATAGACAGACACACTTTCGTACTTATATTAGTATGGAAGTATGGATGGAGTAGCTATAGATGAACTCCGTTGCGTCAAAATTCGTTTATCGCGCGGGCACCGAACATTTTTTCCAGATTAAAGTATATTTTTCTATTTTCTTTCCCGGGACTCACAGTATCTCCATACTAAACTTTAGCAAAATCGGTTCAGCGATTCGGGCGTGAAGAGGTAACACATAGAGACACACTTTCGCATTTAATAGTGTGGGTTATTATTAATATTATAAATACTTTCAGTTATTAGTATTTTATATTATTTTAAAAAATACTAATAACTTGACGTTATTAGTTAGTATTTTTATTAAGGAGGATACACCCAAACCACGGAACCCGAATAATCATTACTATATCCATCAAATAAATTCACGTTTGTCTTCGTGCAATCTGCATCGATCACTTAATTGAACTTCGTCTAATTGAATTAATGAAGGCGCAGCGACTCGGCGTACACTTTCATTACGTTCAGTCGCAGCTTTGGGCTTTCGCAGATGATGAAGAGAATTCAGATGAGCTGGAAATCATACTCGTATACACAGACATAGATCAAGATAGACACCGCATGTCCCTCCACTTGTATGAAAACGAGCGTGCCACTTTTTTCCCACCTACTGTGACGTACCGATGATAAGAAACGTGTCCATTACCTAGGCCAACGTTTCTATTCGAATTTCTACAGCTCAATACGGCACAATTAGGCATTTTTAAAATTCTGATTGACGTCCGATTCCTATAGCAGACTAAAGAACAGACTTTCGAAAGACGAGCATTGCTCGTCGTTTGGGAACGCGATATGGCACGCGAAGTACACATGCAGTATCTATCTTGATCTATGTCTGTGCTCGTATAGGATCACAGAGCAAAGTGACGCGTCGATGATGCATTTTTAAATGAGCCATCCTAAACTGAAGTTTATTCACTACACATGAAATGGTAAATTGAATAGAAAGAACAACAAGTAGCTTTGTCCACACTGTGAATTTTTCTGTTCGTCAAGGGCATACGTTAAAGCGCAGTCAACAGCGAACGTGGGGCATGCCCACGACGCATGCCCTCTGACCGTATCCAAAAAACAAAAATGACAATGTTGGCGTTGCGTTCGTTGACGCATTCAATTATTGAATGCGCCAAAACGAAAGTTGAATGAAAGAAGATGACGAAAATTGTGTGGTGTGGACATAGCTAGCGCGATGTCGGGCTGCCTGTTCTAAATTTCTGAATCATTAAAAAATACATCGCCATTCCTCACGACGATACAACGTGAAATAACCCATTTTCCACGACAAAAATTTAAATCAAAATAATATACTAAAAACACATATCGATGTAAATGTACGTATCGAAACAATATTGTATTGGGATTGCGATTACAGAATCAGAGTTACTGATGGCCACACGAGCAGAGTTTAGCATAAATTAACAAATAATGAATCCGTTAATTATGCTTTGTTGCATAGAAAACTAAGATGCTTAACAAACGTTATTAGTGAAACTACATATATAATGATTGTAATATAATATACTTTATCATAACATTTTATGTGAATGGTATGCACTAAAATGTTTACTTGAAAATTATAAATTATAATAGACTTTGCAGCGTGGTATATTGAGAATTGTTATTTACTATGCAAAATTTTATATGCAGCCATAAAATAATATTTTATAAAACTCAATTTTCACCTCAAAGCTGTATCTGAAAATTATAATTGACTTTGGGACAAATTGAAACTAATATATCAATTTCAGCCAGACCGGAATCCTATTATAACTCGACGTAGCGTAAAATATTATCAATTCGACCACCTTTAGAGTTGTGAGTAAACAGACACTGAATTTTCTACATAATATTCATATTTATGGTTGGTATAGACTTATAGAGAGATATAGAGTTATGGCCTGTATTCACTTTGATTAGTGCTAAGTGCAGGTATTATTGCAGGTGATTAGTAATCAAAATAAAGTAAGTGTGGACAGCGACTGATTAGTACAAGTACTTAGTTTAATGACACTGAAATGTAGTTTTTGAAGTAATCCATACCAATATTATAAATGCGAAAATGTGTCCGTCTGTCTTTCTGTTACCTCTTCACGACTAAACTTTGAGACCCGGGAAAGGACATAGGAATTAGGATATCTTTTATGTACGGAAAAATGTACGGTACCCGCGAGAATAACGAATTTCGGGCATCATCAACTAAAAAATTAATATTTTATTAAGTATTTTTATCACTTTTTATCACACACTCTTTACAAAAACAATGTTTATAATAATTATTCCCATTATATTATATGAGCCCAATCCTTTGTTAGCTATAAATTCTGTAACAATCGTGCTGAGTGCTGACAATTGTATTGAACATATTTTAATCAACGGTTTAGCGACATCGACGTGATTACAGGCCGTTATTTATGAGACTAGTAAATCCAAAATAACGTGATTAATCTGATGGTAAAAACCGCTTTATTTTAAAAAATGAAGGCGATAAAATAAGGCTCGACTTACATATTCTATGCGTCCGCGCGAACGAGCTGTTTGGCCGCTACACACCGCGAATTATAAATTATTATGTAACGATTTGTTAAGGTGACGCCGCGTTAAAATAAAAAATCGTGTTGGATATGTTTTGTGCTTGTTTTCTATATATGAGAGGCCGGCCCGGCCATGCATATTGTGCGATATGAACGACTCCAAAGAAAAAATAATAAATGAATGATTGTTTTGGAAACTCAAATGTACCAAATAAATGAATATATAAATCTGTATTTGGAATTCTTAACCAAAGAGGAGATATTTGAGATTAAAGTGGCCTGTACAACAAAACGCCAATTTCAAAATAATATTATGAAAGGACCTAATATTTAGAATGATGCTTCGCGTATTACGGTTGAAACATCTTTGTAACTTAATTTTGCTGGTCCGATTTTGAGAAGACATTATAAGGTTTAAATTTAAACACTTACGGATTTTGTCGCGGGGCACTTTTGTTAATCGCGACGTTTCGGCTGCTTTCCAGCGGCCGTGTAAACCTTATAATATCATGAGTGATACTCGCGTAAACTTAAGAAATCATTAAGAAATAACGTAAATATAATAAAACAAACTACTGGTTTAACTACTGCTACTTTGAACTTACTGAAAACGGTTTACACATCAATTTGCCAGTCGGTAGTATCTTACTGCATACCAATTTGGGGAGGGGCAGCTACCACTAAAATTATAATTCTGGAAAGAGCACAGCGGTCAATATTGAAAGTCATATTGAAGAAACCTATCTGGTATTCTACAGCAAATGTGTACGAAGATATAGATGTTCCAACTGTCCGTGCTCTTTTTATACTCCGCGTTATTGTCAAGGAACATCGTGCTGTTCTTAAATCTCCAGATTACGAAACATTGCGCAAAAAAAGAATATTAAAGCTACCGTTACCGCGGATATCTTCTAGTTTCGCTAGAAGATTTGGTCCATATTTACATCCATTCATATATAATAAAATAAACAGGGAATGCATTATAAAAGACAGCTCATTAAAAGAAGTAAAAGAAAAAGTAACAAGATGGCTAAAAGCTCTAGATTATGACGAGAAAGAACAAATATTAAGAGAGATATATAGATAGAAATAATCACATACATAATCACACACACACACACACACACACACACACACACACACACACGCACACACAAACACACACAGAACGCAGCGCGGTAATGATATTTAAAATTTTATAAATTTTAGTAACTTTAATCATTCACTTATAACTTTGTTTTTTATTTTTAATTCATGAAGCCCCAAGCGGCCACATCTGGCCGCGATAACAATGAAAAAGCTATTGTGTCTCCTTTTGCCACGACTGATGGGTTGATTAAGATACTATTTTGGTGATCTGCAGGACAGGCTCAGCCTAGTGCAGACATCAAAGAAACTCGGCAGTAAAACGTCTGTAATCTTAAAATAATATAATGTACCTGTAATTTTTTTTTGTAACAGATGTATGTATTGTTGTTTCAATAAATTATTATTATTATTAACTATAGCTATATTAAACACGGTGTAGCAAAACTAAGTGATAATATTTTACGGTGTGGGTTTAGGGTAGGGTGGGGTGGTATTACCAGCGCTGGATTGGATTAATGGATTGGAATAATGTAAACCCGTTTAAGAGCAGGCTGTAAAATTTTGCTGTGTTTTCTAATAATGCATTACGATCCCGGAAGACGATTGACTCAAATGAAATTGAGATTTATTTCATCATTGTAATTTGTACCTATATTTATCTGATATTTTCCAAACGGAAAACACAATTCACTTATTTTGACTCTTTAGTTATATTTTTCGAAATTATGAATATTTCTGGGCTTTTCAATAAATATCTGCACTTATTGAGTTACTATCATTAAATAACATGCACTACTACAACCACACGCTTAATAAAATAATGGCTGAAGGAAATATTAGTATTGTATTTAATTGTAATCATCAAAAACACTTTTTTGGGACTTGCGACCTTTACTTTCGAGCTATAATGCGGGAACCGTTGTGACGTGATATTGATCACTATTAGCTGCAGCGCAAATCACAATGCCCAGGGGTACGATTCTGAAATGTATAAATGGTGTGTAGGCGGGGCTAGCGTGCTTTGATATTTCTGACAGCCCGCTCTTAAGTTTGAATTTTAATATGGCTTTAATAATATATCAGCATATTCGCTGTGCCCTGTGACACATACCGCATTGTATAGTGGGAACCTCACTGCGAGTGGAATCAGCTTGATAATTAAAATGTACGTTTAGAATACAATAATATATACATTTTGTAAATACTACAGTATTATGAATATTAAAAGTACCTCATATTGTAATGTATCGTGGTAGATGAAAATGCATTTGTTTTATTATATTGAAATTAGAAACATCAGGGCGCTCCTAGACCCACAATAGTATTGAACAATAGTTTATTGAACAACTTATATGACATCGAGATTGAAAGGCGGGCGCGTTCAATATTAAAAATGTATTTTTTTGTATGAGAGCCCCCTTAAAAATATTTTAGCATTTGTTTTTATAGCGGCAACTGAAATACACAATCTGTGTAAACAGTCTAGACTCTAGACTGTTTACACAGATTGTGTATTTCAGTTGAGGCTGTAGCTCAAAAATCACTCTAGACTCTAGAGTGATTTTTGAGCTACAGCCTGGAGATAGACAGATAGACAAACAGAAAGACGGACAACAAAATCAAAAGACAACAATGGGGAACAACATTGCTTTTTTAACCAAATTCATTTAACCGACTTCAAAAACGAAGGAAGTTTATCAATTCGATCGTATAATATTATGTAGGGTAGTAGAGATAAACTACGATAACATGGCGCGCCCCTCCAAAATTCAGAACGTTTGAAGCATGTTTGAAGTGCGTCTTTTTACTGTCAAAACGTTTGAACTTTGAAGTGCGTTGTCTTGCGCGGTCGGCTAGTTATGATTAGTTGACCAACAAATCTTGGTAATAAGTGACATTAAGTGAAATATTACGAGTACTGGTTGATTGGTTGAATACTTACTACATACAAATTCTTTCATAAGGATGTGACTGCACACATTGAAACAGTAATTTGGAGGGGCACGCCATGCTATCGTAGTTTATCTCTATCAATATACTACGTCAAAACATTGAGCGCTAAAGTTTTCCACTTACCCTCACCTTTTTCTAGTACACAATTAATAATTAGTTCGTGGTGGCTGAACACGCGTCACATTCGTCGCATTCGCAATTCACACCATCGGAACTGGGACTACAATCAGCTGTTAACCACCGCAAATATCTATTTATCGTAGGTATCTGAAATGACAAGTATAAGAATCCAGAAGGCGCCTTCACAAGCAGCTCCAGAGAAAAGAAAGGCAAGTGCTGTGTGCTTTTTCCTTCATTTCGTTTTACAAATATAGTCAACTACAGACCTCGTTTAGTATTGTATTTGAAACTCCAGCGCCTACCATTTTTATGCCACCTAGCCATTTTCAGCTTTAGTGAGCTGCATAATCAATCGTTTTCTTTAATTGTACTATCGAGGAAGTTGATCCCTAGGCAGATGGGGGACCTACGTAGTTTGGTGGCGTTACTTCAAACCCAGTCGACAGATCACAATTAATATTTAATTGACATGATCCGAAATGACGTTGGTCTGTCAACTGCCTAGGAATCATTTTCCTCGGTATAATAATATTAATATATTAAATAGGTATGAATGGCTCTAATATTATAACCTATTTTGGCTAGAGATGTGTGAGAGTAGGATGAGCAAGTAAGGGCATCATTATAATATAATATTAGTGGACGGTCTCGCTTTCAGCTGTTCACGTTTTAGATCTTTATTTTTATGGGGAAATTTACCCATCCCCGGTGAATTGGGGATGTCGGCCGGGGTATGTGGGACTCCTGCTAGTCTACCCAAACTCCATTGTGCTCCACTCCTCGCTTAAGAGCGGGTTGTGCAATTTTGCCGTGTTTTCTAATAAGTATATTACGATTCCGGACGATTGACTCAAATGAAATTGAGATTTATTTAATGATTGTATATTTATCTGATATTTATCTGACGGAAAACAGATTCACTTATTTTGGCTAGATTTTATTTCGAAATTATGAATCTTTTTGGGCATTTCAACAAATATCTGTTACACTTATTGAGTTACTATCATTAAATAACTTGCACCACTTCTAACGACAATCACACACTTTATAAAATAATAGCTAATAGTGGAGTTCCCAGAGCGTAAAAATCGTGCAAACCTCCGATTTTTGCAATAGTGGATGAAAATTGAAAAGAAAAAAAGGAATGTGTAGCTGATAACATAAATAATAAAGTTTACCTATTGAAAAGTTGTGCTTTTTATTTTTAAATTATTCTCTTCCACTTCAAGTAAACTCATAAACTGTAAAATTTTGAAGAAAATTTGCATATTTCTTTCTTTTAAATATATAGCAAAATAATAAAATATATCATTATTTTTTTGATTTTTATCATTGCTTATATTCCAAAGAAAGAAAATAAGTTGAAAAAATATATAATTTATATTTCAAATTAATACTTTTGTATATAGATGAGCATACCTCCAAATGTGCTTGTTGTGTACCTCGCCAGGTAAATGGCGTTCCAATTTTTCTTTGGTTTTAAATAGGAAGTTTAAAATAATTTTTAGGCTTAACAAAGCCTTCTTTTTCTTAATGTGTATAGCTTTTTAGCTCTTACTTTATTAAATTTTCTGAAAATGTAGCACAAACTTTTCACGGATATTTCGAAGAAAATCTGTATTTTATTTCTTTTGGTTTGGTTTTTACAGAATAAAATTTATTTTTTGTTTAGTTTTTTTCATTAATTATATTTGCTAAAACATACTTAAAGGAAAAATAATACAAATTAGGTTAAGAACTGATATTTTTTGCATTCAGGTAAGCATTTTCCAAACATAGGTCGCAGCATGCGTCTTTAGTATGTACGTGAGATTTGTAGCACCCAATTTTTTTCTGGCTTTAAGTAGGAAGCTTAAATATATTTCAAAGACTAGAAAAAGTCTTTAATTTGTCGATGCATTTAATGTTTTAGCTCTCACTTAAATAATTTCTCAACAAATATAGAAAAATATTTTCGGTCTATTTTACACATTTTTGGAGATATTTAAACGTTTTTAAGTACTTAAAAGTTATAATTTCTTTAAAAATTAAATACGCACAACAAGTAAGTTTAACACACTTTTCGTTACAACCCTTAAATCTACCCAAACCCTTTTATCTTGGTTACGACGAGCGTTAATCTCTAAAAACTTTGCAAAAACCTTATAGTTGTATTTAGCTTAGCAAAGCAAACTTTATTTTTAAAAAATGGTGTATATGGTTAATTTTCAACGTAAGCAATCGGTTAAGAGTCATTAAATAACAGGAACAAGAAAAAAAATTTTTTTCGGGACCGGTTTTATATGATGAAATATTAATTTTTAATTAAGTAACTAAAAAATTAAAAGCACAAAAAATTTTTTGGTAAACTTTGCAAGTTATAGTGTAAAAAAGAAAATGGCACCTCAAAAACAAAAATCCATTCACTATTACAATTTTCGGAGGTTAGAACCTCTGGCGACTGCAGTATAAAGGAAATATTAGTTGTTGAGAATAAACACAATATATAATAATTATTCTTATTTATTTCAGGTTCAAAACCAATATTACATTCAGACACGTCGTTTCTCACACATTTTTTTTGTCGTTCCCATTTTGTTCTAATAGTAACTTTTTCGGCAATTGACATTAATAAATAAATCCTCTAAAATATCTATTGTGCCAATTTGTAACACATTCCCGGGGGAGGCAACAGGTGCGCAATATCTATATCCTGTAATACTCGTAACACAATAATCATCAAAACCTATTTTAAAAATGCTTCATAAAAATAAACAAAATCAATAAACAATAATAAAATAAGCTTTGTCTAACTAAATTTTAAAATAATAAAAATTCCCGGTGACTCTGCTGGTAATTTTCGCCGGTAAATTTGTCATGACCTTCTTCGCCCTTTGAGTCCTGCAAGATGACGTCTCGTACTTTATCGTCCAGTCTTGCCGGTTCAGCCAGCTTCCGACGACAGAAATTACAAATCGGCATCTTCTACATAATTATTACCGATTTCATGCGTGGTACTAAAAGTAGTCTTATTTGAGACCTCAGTTTCTTCTATTAAATTAATAACCACAATCTCATCTCGTATCGTACTTTTCTAATATATTACCACACACGGTCGCCTCTTTTGGTCACGACAACTCAATGCTTAGCTTTTGCTTGGAGAAACTGTAAGTCGGCATCTTCTATAATAATTTTTACCGACTTATTTTCGTGCCTGTTAAAATACGTCGTAATTCGTACCTGAGATCTCTTCTTTTTCTACATCGATAAGGTAATTCTCAGTCTTTTATCGTATTTCTTTATAATATTGTTTTTCCTCACGGTCGCCACTTTATGTTGAGAATAAACACAATATATAATAATTATTCTTATTTATTTCAGGTTCAAAACCAATATTACATTCAGACACGTCGTTTCTCACACATTTTTTTTGTCGTTCCCATTTTGTTCTAATAGTAACTTTTTCGGCAATTGACATTAATAAATAAATCCTCTAAAATATCTATTGTGCCAATTTGTAACATTAGTATTGTATAATTTAGTTTTTAAGTAATCATCAAAAAACCGTTTTAGGACTTACGTCCTTTACTTTCGTGCTATAATGCGGGAACCGTTCTTACGCGATATTGTTCACTATTAGCTGCAGCCTAAAGCACATTGCCCGAGAGCACGATTCATGGAATTATTGTATCACGATTGGAAGATAGCGTTGTGTGTAGGCGAGGCTAGCGTTTTAACGGTAGGCTCTTAAGGCAGAGTTGCGGATACGATAGAATCTACCGCAACTCTACCGGCGCCGGGCAATCGTCCACCTTTTGCAGACCCGTCACCACAAGTTTTAGACCTAGTTCTGGTATTACAACACGAGAGCTTTGCAATAATTTACTACTTGAAAATATTATGATACGTATAACGTACCTCAATAATGCTCCTAATATTCATTTTCCTGTGGCGTTTTCCACAATTCACACCTGTGGAGACATTATCGCGTTTTTCGTAATGACGTCTCTTGTTGGACGCTACTGAGGCGTGCTCCCCTCACCTGAATGCTCAATAAACATGCTTTATACCCTTGATTTCATCAATTTGACTCCGAAAGAGTGTGAGAAGTGTTTCTTGTTTCGTTCTTTATTTTCAAACTTTTTTTGTTTTAACGAGGGTATATTATGAAAGTTAGTTGTTTTGCATCTTCACTAATATTGATTGTTTGATTGTATTAAATAAAATAAAAAACCTTTTACGCGGAATACAATTTTTGAATGAACTACTGCCTGTTTTTAAGGGCCATACCTATCTAAAAAACTCAAAGAAAATAGCGTTGTTCCTACTAACCCTAGAGTGGGCGCGTCATTCTGTGAAACGTCAGTGGGCGCGTGGGGAGCATTTTGCCGCCCCTTTTCTTAGGCTGTTTTAAATAGAAATAAAGAAATACCATCAATTTATTTCAACATGATTTAAATCATACACAAATATGTAATTAAAATTTAACATATTTATTAAATTCCGTTTTAAGAAATTTGGCTTACAAAATGTTTTTGTGAACTTAAAATTTTAAGTGTTTTTTTTACCTTTTCCTATATAATACCCTATAATACTAAAAAAATTGAGAAAAATGAAACGGAATTATATGTTTTCTTAATCTACATTCTACAGGATATGTTTTATCCGAATAGTCTTCACAAAGGTATAACCAATGTTTATTGCACAGCAACTTTGGGCATCTACAACACCCTTTTTAGTGCGCATATTTTTGAAGATATTTTATTTTCAAAGAGAAATAGGCGATGAAAGATCAATCATCCTTCTTGGAAGATGATGCTAGTTCTGCTAATAATTATTATTTTTAACAAAAAATTAAAACCGACTTCCAAGGTAAAAACAATAAGTAATAATATGAACTAAAAAGTATTAAATAATTCTTAATCTTTAATAGTGCCTCTTTCAGAATTCGTCTAAATCTCAACTATTTCTGTACATACTATAGTCTTCATTATTTGAAGTCGGTACCAGCAAATTTAATCGTGAGTTAATCAGTCAATGTCAGAATATAATATGAAACTTTTGGGACTGGTACCGACTTCAAAGTAATGAAGACTATAGTATGTACAGAAATAGTTGAGATTTAGACGAATTCTGAAAGAGGCACTATTAAAGAGTAAGAATTATTTAATACTTTTTAGTTCATATTATTACTTATTTGTTTTTACTTTGGAAGTCGGTTTGAATTTTTTGTTAAAAATAATAATTTCACTCTTTTTAGTTACTTACCGGTAAACATAGTATAAGCTGTCAGTTGTAGCTATATAGGATTTAGGTATGAAACTATCACAACTACTATACTCAGGCAATTTTCAAAAAAGTTTTTTCCTACGTACCTCATAGATCCCATGATCAAATTGCCAAAGTGGTAACCGCAACACCAAGTTTAAATCATTTACTTTGTAACAACAATAATATAATTTTCAAAATCACTCAACAAACTCGAGTCTCGATCGAAAAGACTATGATGAGTTTTAACCGAATTCGGAAAAAGGCACTATTAGATAGGAATAATTATTTAATACTTTTTAGTTCATATTATAAGGATGTTATTATTGTTTTTACCTTGGAAGTCGGTTTTAATTTTTTGTTAAAAATAATAATTTCACTCTTTTTAGTTACCAGAGTAAACCATCGCGTACTATAAGTAGAATAATACACCTGTATAATATTATTATGCGTATCTTATTACAGTCACATTTACAAAATATAATATCAGCTGCAGCCTGCAGATAATTTTAAACAATACATTTAAAAAAAATCGAAGTGAACACGTGACATGACGTGCTAAGTAGCCGGTCACCGGACTAGTTTCAATAGGCTGGCACTCGCTCGACTTGTCGCACACGCAGCGCATATAGTACCTACCCGGGCCACGCCGCCGCGCCGCTCGCTTGACAGCCCTGGCAGATTGAAGTGAGACTGCAGAGAGTGTTATTGTACTATGAACGCTAAACGCAATGCAAAAGGTTGAAATTAGGTTGTTTTCCAGAATATCTCGGCGAAGTGAGACAGAATATTACATTATCGAAGCAACTTTAACTTCTCAGAAGTAATGTCAAATGTGTGCCTTATGCTCTGGAGATAAGGTTGAATTTGTTGACATTGGTGACCCTGACGTGGTAATGATGATGATGATGATGATGATGAATGTAATTTGCATAGTAGCATATGTTTTCAGTTCTTAAAACAGCGCCTAAACTCCCAAACTTGTATCTATAAGGAATCCGGAGTTCTCTTAGTATCTTCGGAACCATAGTATACCTCGGTGCAAAATCTTGCGTTTTGGTAGCATATGCTTAGGATGCTTCTCATAAAACCAAAATCACTATATTATGTTCCCATATAAATTTCGAGGAGTTCCCTCGATTACTCATGGATCCCATCATCAGGTCACCACTTTTGTGAACATGGTACCAAATCAGAGTGAAACCTAATACAACAAAATAAAAATTTCGAAAATCGGTTCACAAACGGCGGAGTAATCGTTGAACATACAAAAAAAAAAAAAAACCACAGCCGAACATAATATAACCTCCTCGTTTTCTGGAAGTCGGTTAGTAATCGAACAATTCGTTTCCTCAAAAAAATATAAAATGAGCCTATTAGAAGACCTTGTGGTCATATATTATGGCTTGACTAGCACCATAGCAATTATCGTAGTATTTGAAAGAAATCTTTCAAGTACTACGTTATTATTACTTAATACTTTTAAATTATATAATTAAAAGTGTTTTAAAAATCAATTCACTATAAAATTAAGTCAGTATTGCAACTTGGAAAACAATTAATGGCACAATTTTTACCTACGTCAATGGGCGCGCGGTGAGCAATTTGCCGCCCGGCGACACCTGATGGTAAGAAACTGCACTTTAAGCGGCCCCCTGGGTTCTGATGGTGTCCAGCTTTTCAGAACTCGTTGCTGACGAGAGTAAGGGCAGCTACTATAAAGGGCGAGACTAACGAGAAATTGATTTACGAATTATTAACGTTTTTTCAGCGCGGGCGGCAAAATGCTCATAGCGCGCCCACTCTAGGGCCAAGAGGCTGGCAAAGCACTTGTGGCTCCTCTGGATACTCACCATAAAAATAAATTTTTACTCGGTTGCCTCCCATTTTTATGTATCTAAAAAACATTAAACCGATTTTGATATAAACAAGTAAAAGCTCACAGCGGAAGCGTGTAATTGGCGCTTAAAAGTCGATACTCAATATCAATAAATAAAGTAATATACATTAATAAACAGGAAAACCGGAACCACTGTAAATATATCGCTGTAATTACTCATCATAACCAAATACATACATCCAAAAACAAACCATTACAAGACAAATATTTACCTAACATTAATGGAAAAATCTCGCTTTTTTGTAATTAAAAACCATGGGAAAAATCGTAGGTAGTATAAGTATAGAGCCGTACGCCGTGCTCCGTCGTCCAGTGGTTACAGAGCCGTGGCTCTTGACTCGGAGGTCGTGGGTTCGATTCCCGCGTTGGAAACATGTCATTACATCATATTTCCAAATATGGTTAGGACAATGCAGACTGATCACCTGATTGTCTGACAAGCAAGATGATCCATGCGTCGGATGGGCATGTAAAAACTCGGTCCAGCGCCTTATCTTTCGCCAGTCGTGCCGGTCTTCCGTCCCATTGGGTTATGAGAGTAAGGGAGATCGCAGACGACAGACTTTGTGCGATCAAAGTCTGCGGCTTACATACATTCCGATTTCCGCATGGCGCGCGCCATCAGATTGTATGTAAGCCGCAGACTTTGATCGCACAAAAGTCTGTCGTCTGCGATCTCCCTAAAAGGAATAGATACTGCTCTTGTGTTTTGCGCACACACTTGGATACTATAAATTATATTTTACTCCTGCGTAACTGGCCTGGTTTCAATGAAATCGGCCACCGTCACCGAAACCGTTGTGGAAGTTATTATTATTAATATAATAAGGCCGTAGGCGTAGGGGTTAGACTGGAGTGACAACGGCTACTATTTTCTAGCAGAAAACTGAGCGAGAGGGTATCAAATGCCCCAAAACTATTTCTTCTCAACTCACGAGGCAACAAAGTTTTAAGCAAAACCTAGATATTTTTGTATCTACCCGTTACCTCCTTTATTTATTTATTCCAAACACGTAATACGCAAACAAGTACATATTTATAACGTGGATTTATTTTTGACTAGCTGTCCCGGAAAACGTTGTTTTGCCATTTAAAGTATTTCTACTTCATCAGCATACAAAATCTTACCCCCTCTTTTGTCCCCTGAGAGGGGTGGGGGGAAAAATGTTATGTAACACCAGATGTTAAGTTGGAAAAACAGTTAATAATATAAAGTAAGCCCATTAAAGAATTAAGTTTACTTAATACAAAATCTGACCCTCTCTTTGGTGGGGGGGGGTGGGGTGATTTTTATACACCAGATATTGAGTTGTTAAGTTGGAAGAAGACAAATATATCTGCGAAAACCGCATTTAAATCGGATCAGTAGTTTTCGTGTTAAAGCAAAAGTCTTATACAAAATCTAACCCCCTCTTTTGTCCCTTTGGAGGGGTGGGGGGAAAAAATTTTATACACCAGATGTTAAGTTGGAAGAAGACAAATATATCTGCGAAAACCGCATTCAAATCGGATCAGTAGTTTTCGTGTCATAGTGGAACAAACATACAGATAGATAAAGAGACAGACAGACAGACAAAAAAACTGACCACATTTTTGGCTTGTATAGCGATGTAGTGACACCCTCCGCTTATTAGTTTTTGAATATCTTTAATGTACAGAATCGTCATTTCTACAGTTTTATTATATGTATAGATGTAACGATTTTACTGTAAGATAATTACCAATATTCATAAAACCAGCTACAGAGATAAACACAGGGAATGACATCCATACTAATATAATATTATAAATGCGAAAGTATGTCTGTCTGTCTGTTACGTCTTCACGCCCAAACCACTAAACCGATTTTGATGACATTAATTAGTATGGGAATACTTTGAGACCCGAGAAAGGACATAGAATACTTTTAATCCCGGAAAAATGTACGGTTCCTCCGCGATAAACGAATTTTGGCGCAACGGAGTTGCGGGCATCATCTAGTTTAATCTTATTTCCTTTCACCCGACTACGGCAAAACCATAAGAAAAGGTAATAATTTATTGCACAACTACTACGTAAAAGTTTCACGTAAATGAATTTTAGTATTCAAATGCCGTCTTCGTTAAAGTATATCTCAATATAGTGAACATAAAATATGTACTCCGCGAACCCTTTGTGATTAAATATTATAAAGGAAGTTCAGAGCGAAGACTTTATTCCGCGAGATTGCTTATCTCTTATTCAATGTTTATTTTATATGTTGTATCACCTCTGGGTCAGATTTTTTAAAGGCAAAATACAGTAAAAAAGTAGACACACTTTTGAGTGTTAAAAATATTTACTCGGTGGAAAATTAGTTAAAAAAAAACCGCCGGTGTAAAAAATTTCGCCGAGTACAGTATAACTGTACTCGGCGAAATTTGGCGGTAGCGGTCATGACTCCCTGTCAAAAAACTTGTCATCTATACCAACTAATATATATTCTGTGTCGTATTATAAAACAAAGTCGCTTTTTTTCCCTCATGTCCCTTTGTTCCCTTTAATCTTTAAAACTACGCAACGGATTTTGATGATTCTTTCAGTGTTAGATAGCCGTTTTATCGAGGAAGGCTATAGGCTACATTTCATCACGCTAAGACTAATAGGAGCGAAGAAATAGAGGAAAATGTGGAAAAAATGGGGAAAATTATTTGAAAGGGGTAACTTGAACGCGCTAATCCAGGAACTACTGGTCCGATTTGAAAAATTCTTTCAGTGTTAGATAGCCCATTTATTGATGAAGGTTATAGGCTATAATTTATCACGCTAAGACTAATAGGAGAATGTGGAAAAACGGGGGAAATTATTTGAAAGGGCTTATCTCGCGAACTACTGGAGCAATTTTTATGTTATTTGGCACAGATAAGAAGTAGACCACGTGAAGGATCATAGGCTATCGATTTTAATCATTTTTTCAGTGGCTATATATTTTATACCCGTGCGACGCCGGGGCGGTTCGCTAGTTTTCTATACTTAATATAAACTTCAATTGACAATGGACTAAGAACATCTGACACTTCATTGTCAATCGCAGTTTATATGGAAAATTACAAGTTTTTGGCAGGGAGTCAATGACCGTTACCGCCTTGTTTCGCCTAGTACAGTATAGTAGCCTGTAGAAGACTTCAAATAGTATTTTCTCAACATAGGACCACGCATGAAGTATCGTCTTTCCAACAAAATAGAATCATCAAAATCGTTTCACAAACTGAGAAGTTATCAGCGAACTAACATACATATAATTTTTATGAAATAAGATTCACTTGGGACTAAACAAATTACAAGAGTAATTTGTTTTATAGTCCCATGATAGCCGACCACAGCATGATAAAAAAAGGTTTATTTGACAATCGAAAATTGTTACGGCGGATAGTGCCGATTTTAGATGACGTTTCAATAGTATACGTAATTAAGCTCGGATGAAGCCAATAGCTATTCATTAAGTGTACAGTCAACGATTTTTGTCAAAGGTGTCAATGAAAGAGTAATGAAATCAGTGAAATCTCGTTCACATAATTCGTCAGGGACCCGATTCTCGTGCCTTGAATTTCACTTCGATCTTCGACTGACACGAGGGTGATGTCTACGTCGTGTGATGACTGATACGCGCTAATGTCATGACCTGTGACATATTAGCGCGTTATAAGCTGTTGGTTTCCATGCTTGCCTAGGCTTGGCAAGCATCCACAAGGCACAAGCGTCCACAAATCTCGCTTGGCATTTGGAAGTCACTTATACGCTTGTGAATGCGGCAGTGTATTACGTACATCCAAGGATGGCGGACACCGAACTTGTGGACCGCGAGATCACAGCGGCTACTAAGCGCGCGCCAACGTGTGAACGCATCAAGCACCCTTTGAACTGTGTCCAAAAACCGACACTACACCGGATCGGATACAAGCGTCCACAAGCTCACGCAAGCCAAGCCAGATAATCTCTTTACACACTTGTGCTTGTGGACGTTGGTCAAGCCTAGGCAAGCATGGAAACACAGCATAACAGCATAAGTGCGGCGTGAGGCAGCCTGCAATCTAAGTGATATTCGAGCTATAAGAATCCTACCCCAGCGCGTCATGGCTCGTCAGTTTAATTTTCACTTCACTCGACTGGAAATCCTCGATGGTAATTCTGGTAATTAGTTCTCGTATTGACAAAACTTTAATGAAAACCTTTTCTAGATGAATAAGAACTCGATTTTCCTATTCGAACTTAGTCAAAGTCTATTTCTATTTTGGTATAAATGAAATAAACTATTATTTACTGCGTAAATACATACTTACTTATCTACTTAATACTCGTGTGGGAATATGTGTGGTGGCTACAAGGGAAGATCTTCCGACCGAGCGAGGTGGTATGCCCGTATGTATATTTCAGCTGCTGTCGTGCGTATGTCGGGTTTAAAGGGGGTCCGCAGTATGTACCAACACCTTAAATGTGGGCCAAGAAACAAAGGAGTTTGGGAACCTCTGCTATAGACTTTCAGAATTACCAAATACCGCTTGCACAAATATTTTCAACATGACTGGTGAGACATGTTCAATACCTACTTATAAAGAAGAGTACTCTGTATTCGATTCTCATTTAAATAATTATGTAATAAAATTAGGTAAGTAAGTACTTAATCTTTTTTGAATTTTCCTTTAAATAAAATATGAATCATGGACACGTAAATTACGCGGCTAGGCAAGTAGGCATACTATGCGGCCGGCGCGGCGGCGTGCGCCACCGAAGAAACACCACGTCGCCGCGCCGCTACCCTTCCCACGCGCCGTGTCCATGCGTTGGGTAAATAATTATTTAACTTTAAGCTACATATTTTACGCAGTGATCAATTGATATTATTTTTTTCATCTAATATAATAGCCAAATATCACGTCCTCGAGTATTGAACATATTATCTCACCAGTCACGCAGTATAGGCAGCAGTTGAACAATTTCATATTTCGCAAAATATTTTTGCAAACAATATGCAATGCAATTTCGTAATTATTTCCAGCTGAAACCCCCATTAATTATAGTTCGCGGTTTATTATAATTGTAATTAATTTGTTCCAAAAGCAATTGTTTGTTTCATTATAGTTTCGGTAAACTTTTAAACTTTGCCGTACACAAACAATCTAGTTTCAATATTGGTATTGTTGGTGGATAAACATTTATCGTTATTACGTGGTAAAAAGTTGAACTTATTAACACATTTCAGGCTTTATTTTTGTTTGGAAAATCTATTTTATTATTTTCTCTATATTACATATTTTTCTCTATAACTTCTATGATTATAATGCAATTTGCAATTTGTATGGCTAACAATTCGTAGGGCTTACATAACTAAAACAAAATTGTATATTTACTTAAAACAACTTATTTAGATAAGTACTAATTGTGTGTAAATAAAAGTTACTTTTGAAAATACATTGGAAAATGTTATATTATGTTATGGTTCAGAAATAAATTATTTATTATTTATTATAGTAATGATCAGATGATATTCGCTAGAAAGAGCTTATTATATTCTCAAACTATCTTTAATACCGGTTGGGTGGTTCACGTGGAAAGAAGTAACGGACACAGGCTATTTACTGTATTAAAGCCAAGTCTGGATTTATAAAAAGGTTCTATTTATAAGCCAATACTGTTACATTTGCCGTGCAATAAGTGTACAAGTTACTGAATCTTTCCCTGTAATGTGTGTTAGTAGTGACTATAACCGTCAGTCTGATCCGTTTTTGTTCCCCCGACGACTATTATCCTTATTCTCCTTGTCCCAACTCCCAACACAAAAACTGATCTTATTAGGACAATGGCCATTGATAGTGCGGGTTTGGTTTCAAACAAAGTTTCTGTACAGGCTTTGACTCGAGAGATTATTATAGACTACATTATGGTAGAAAGCTTTGTATAATCTATAGGGTTACAACTTATTTCAGTAATGGAATAGGGACCGTGCACAGCGATGACACTGCCACTAGTGACGAGAAGCCGAAACTTATGCGAAAATTTTATTGTCAAGCTAAATCAAGCTACGGAAAATTATAAGATTTCTTGAGAAATTTGAGTATTTTCAGAAATTGAAATGCATTGTTGTATTCCCGGATGTTCTAAAACATACAAGAAAAATAAAGGCAAATCGAACGATGTAAAATTTTACTATTTATTTGCCAAAAGTATTCACATGCCTTGGCTTATTGAAAAACGAAAAAAATGGATAAAAGCCGGTAAAAACATACGTAAGCATTTAAAAAATTCCATGAATGTTAAGTGTAGACTCGTAAAAACACTGAATTTTGTAGATTTTAAACGTAAATTCATTTTTGATGAACACAATATGAACCTAACCTATAACCGTTGCTTCTTTCAGTAAACATCCAAACTGGCTTCCATCTAAATTGATATACATAAGCACCGCTCATTTAATTGGCATAAAGTTGCATCAAAAGTAAGGATAATTTGGAGAAGTCCTGCCAGGAATTCAACACTGAGGATAGTGTTGAACTTGAACCATCTTGTTAAAGTGTTGGTTCTCAAAAGGATGATTCTTCAAGTAGGAAAAAGATTAATAGTGCGGTCTTTGTGTGTTATTTAAAGAATACTTATATGGTGTTTTGAGTGAGGTCCAGACTGAAATTAGTTAAAAATAGTGGCAGACAAAAGTTGTGAAGATGGTATCGAGCGAATCGCAGAAGGTTGATGAAATAAAAGCATTTATTTTAGTGAACTCGTTTTATTTTATTAATCCACAAGCATTTTCAGTAATTATTATAAGCATTTTTGTATCTTTTTTATCAAGTTTTTACTTTCTATGCTGATGGATGCTACTAATTACTTTTTCAGATATTTTCTTGGATAACTAGATAAGCTTTATACATTTTTATTCACGCTTTCGTTCTTTGTTTACGGTTAGAAACTCATCCATACTCAATATTATAAATGCGAAAGTGTGTCTGTCTGTTAGCACTTCACGCCCAAACCGCTGAACCAATTTTGCTGAAATTTGGTATGGTTCTACTTTGAGCCCCAGGAAAGGACATAGGATACTTTTTATCCCGGGAAAATGTACGGTTCTCGCGCGATAAATGATTTTTGGCGCAACGGAGTTGCGGGCATCATCTAGTCTTTTACTTTAATCCTTCGATCGCGGATTCTTGGAAATCTGTTGTTGTTCTCGCGGCCGCATGTGGCCACTTGGGAGTGTAAGTATTAAATCATTTTATAGTCTAAAACATAAAAAAAATCACTAAACTAGCCGGGGTCAAAGAGAATGCGAAGCCAAAGTCACTCATAAGTTACATCTTTTACTCGCATCGTGTCGCTGCTGTCGAATTACGACGCCCTCTATAGTTTCTGCATGGTCCCTATAAGGTAAACTAATATTAGGTAATGGAATTACCATTACCGCCTATGTCAAAATGGCTTAAGGTGGGATTATAGGCCACTGACATTTTAGAATTTGAGACAAACTAGCTCAATAGATGGCGCTCGAAAGGTAATATTTTCAGAAATAATGTCGATGGCCCCAACGAATAAACGTGCAAGAGCTCTTACCCAAAAATTTTTTTTTTGTTTTTTCGTTTGCATGGACTATGATACACCTATGTAATTTTTTTTTAATTTTTTTGACTTAAAATAACGATTTTATAGCAATGTAAATCTTTATTGTACGGAAAAAATAATAACATATACCACATTAATAACAAAACATGCGCTTATTGCAGATTATTTGTTTATTTGAGTTCACCAGAATAAACGTGTTAAAACAATCTGGCGCTCGTGTCTATCTTTTCCTTTGGGTTATAACTCTTGCACGATTATTCATGTCAAAATGCAAGCGACTTCTACCACTAATGCCTTATTGCAGATGGCGAAACTTTGAATATATTAATCACAGCTATTCTATTATCTTTTACTAACTTCTCTTGTCTTTTCTGCTTTTGTAAAGGTTATTCGAAGAGCTATTGTAAAGTTTATCACAAGAGCTGCTGGTGAGTTGCCGGTCTTTTTAAGAGGGAATACAATCCCTCCTTGAAGGTTTGCAGATCGTGTAGGTCCGGAAATACTGCTGGTGACAGTTCATTCCAAATTTCACAGTGCGCGGCAGAAAGTTACGCAAAAAAAAGCACGGTGGAAGACTGCCACTCATCAAGGTTATGAGGATGGTATATTTTTAACTTGGAACGATGGCGAAAAGTTACAGGAGGTATGATTCCGAACAATTCCTCAGAGCACTCCTCGTGATACAACCGATTGAGGATGCAGAGTGAAGCTATTTACATCTCGGCGTAATTCTAAGGGGTCCAGCCTGTTTGAAACATTATAACAGTCAACAATTCGAGCGGCCCTTTGTTGGATACGATCCAAAGGGATTTGTTGGTATTTTGGGGTCCCTGCCCAGATATGAGAACAGTATTCCATAATATGAGGCCGAACCTACACCTTGTATAGTTGCAGGCATTGGTCCAGACTGAAATACTGTCTCGTCCTGTTAAGAACAGAATCAGAAAAGTATCGTCTACCCCATTCAGAGACTTTCTCCTGTGAATTCTCTATTTTAGACATAAGTTCGTTTCGACTCTCGATAACATTTAGCCGAGAAATTTGGTGGAAGCCGGTAGATAGGGCATCCACCTGTACTATCCGCATAGCAATAAATGCCATTGGAATGTAACATGTCATTGATCTGCCAAAAAACTTGTGACCTATTTGCATAAATTCTCGGGAAGCCCATATTATGATGGAAGCTTTGATAGTAGCGCTTTGAGCCAAACCCGATCAAAGGCCTTCGCAATGTCCAAACTAACAGCCAATGCCTCTCCTCTCCACACAATCACCTGAGCCCAACGATGAGTTTGGTACGCCAAGAGATAACCAGCCAAGCAACCCATACTGTTTGTCGTGTTTGTCGCTTTGTAATGTCTGGCCGCCCAAGTATCGAAACAGCTGATAATGGATTCCATTTTCATCGAGATGACGGAGGTTTTAGCAATTGGTCTGTAGTTGGAAGGATTTGAGCAGTCACCTTTTTTTGGAGATCGAGTACACTAAGGCTGTCTTCTAAGAAGTCGGGACAATGCCAGAAGATTAGGAGAACCAAAAACGACGCGTTAAGACCGGAGCCAACTCTGGAGCACACTTTTTCAACACAATAGGAGGGATTCCGTCAGGCCCACTCGACTTTCGGATATCAAGGGCACGCAGGGCTATTCATACTGAGCGCTGATGTAACCTAATACCCGACATGATGCCCCTGCATCGTGGTATGGTCGGCGGTTTTTATCCCAAGGCCATCAAGGGTCGAGTTTGACGCAAGGAGCTTACCCAGAAGGTCATCTTTGTATTTTGCGTCGTGGGCCAACGATCCATTTCCTACTTGTAGGGATGGTAGGATGGCTTTCAAAAATACCCTTCAATAGCTTAGGCCAGAGACCAGAATTCACGGGTTCCCAAAGAAAGGCACTCGAGTCTCTCACCGATACTATTGACGTGCTGTTTCTTTGCCCGATTCATCTCTCTCTTGAAGGATCTATAAGCAAGGTTGTACTCCATTTTATATGTTTGTGTCCACGCATAGACGCGAGGTAGGTCAATATTTATCAACAACAACAATAGGTCAACAATATTTTTTACTGAACCGTCTTCAAGAAAATATTAGCTAACTAGACTTTCCACGCGGCCTCGCCCGCATAAATGAGAAATTTTACGGAAACCGTACATTTTCCCGAAAAAAATAGCCTATGTTCTTTCACATCATGGTCTACTCTACATTTGTGCCAAATAACTTAAAAATTCATCCAGTAGATCGCGAGATAAGCGCCTTCAAATAATTTTCCCGGTTTTTTCTACATTTTCCTATGTTTCTTCGCTTCTATTCGTCTTAGAGTGATAATTTATAGTTTATAGCCTTCCTCGATAAATGAACCATCTAACGACAAAAGAATTTTTCAAATCGGACCAGTATTTCCTGAGATTGGCGCGTTCAAACAAACAAACTCTTCTACTTTGTAATATTGGTATAGATTTACATTTTATACCATACACTAATAAGGTCGTATTACATAAATAATGAATCAACTTCTTAACACTAATATACGGGTTTTTATCTTTACACACATGTAAAAGCAATAAAATATACATGAATAAGCGTGTAAATGACCAGAGCATGGCTCAGGAGGAAAAAAAAATACGTGGAATAACCATGCAACATTTCACCGCACTTGTTAAAACTTCATTTATGACACGAATAAACGTGCATTGATACAATAGTGTTAACAAGTCACATATTATTCACTAGAATAATATTTAATATGGTTTTTCTTAAATATGTAGTAAACCGTTAATATTTGGTTTTTAATAAATATATGAGATGAAACATATTTTTTTTACCTTTAATTTGATTCTACATTATACTTGTCTATTTATTATGTAGTCAAAGTTATGTGGTTCCAAACGTTTTTTTGTCTTCCTGAAAAGTTGTCTTTTTTCGATTGCACGTTTATTCGTTGGGGCCATCGATGTGATCACGTGGTAAACTCGACATACAGAGTAATGATTAACGGAGAGGCCATTTTCATAACTTATGCATAACTTGATAAACGAAATCTTTAATGAATTTTGTACTTATTATAATAAAATGATGTATTTTTAGGTAAGTATTTAAATATGATGTTTGTTCTATACTCACGAACATACAAAAGTATTTCCTCATAATAATACATATACAAATTACAATGTATAACAAAATAAAGTATTACCCATATATAGTTCATCGCATAATATACTTATGCATGGAAAAATACGCCAACATCATGAATATGCCATAAAATAGTTATAAAGAAATATCATATTTATGATATTGGCGTATTTTCCATAGAAACATTGGAATTCAAAAGTAACTCTTTTAGCGCTGCTACTTTCACAGTGAACTTTATATTATAATTTATAAGGGACACATACATACCCCAAAGTATTAATACCGAAGTAGATTTAAAATTCGGTAAAGTAGATTCAAAAGTTCTTAACTAGAATAATTTCATCATCGTCAGATCGCTCACTGCTGGGAAATATGGAGCTTATTTTATGACCTCAATGAGAATCTTGTGCTTGGGTTTATTGCAATAGCTTTAACAAATAAGATTTAGAGTATAGCCCCATGACAATCACTTGTATCACCTGGAATCAATATAATACCCTCCACATGTTCAAAAACGATAACTCTACTTGCAGTAAAGGTAACGTTTTTGTTTTCATTCTAAATTCATTATACTTATGCAGATCATATTCATAATATTTTCTTTGTCATTTTTAGGAATCTGTTCCCAAAAGAGATATCCGTCTGTTCTGTCTCTAGGGTATCAAGTAACTCGGTAGCTGGAGAACTTAAATTTTCAAGAATTATGTATTTTTGCTGTCACCATAACAACAAAATATAGAAACAAAATAAAATGAATAATTAAGAGGGCTAAAATATTCAAAACAAAAATGCAATTTTTACGCCTTTTCTGCTCGACATTAAAAATGGCAACCGGGTAGCGGTTAGGTATTTGAAATATTTACAAAATGTGTATCTTATTAAATTTAAACTTTAATGATAATCTATACTAATATTAGAATAGTCTGTCTGTCACCTTTTCATGCTGAACCATTTTTTATGGGTGAAGAATACGGACGAAGGATACTTTTTAATCCGGAAAAAATGTAAATTTTTTCCGGATTAAAAAGTATCCTTCGTTCCTGTACATTGCATCAAAGTGTCGTGACTTGTGAGTAAAGAATTAATAATTGCATAAATGCAATCTCTAAAGTATTTACTTAATGCCGTCGCGATTTTTGTTCATAAAAATATTTTTTTGATAAAATCAAATAAGGATTTAGGGCATTTCATTTCGATCACATTATTTTTTCTTAAGGAATTTAGAATCCTTAGTTATTTCCATCCGAGGTGCACCAAAATCATGGTGTAGGTATCTATAAAATATCTAGATCCATCCGCATGATAATACTATTATTTTTACGATTTCTTATGCCGATTTTATTAGTCCAAAGCTAAGATGTAATAATTCTTTCTTTTGCAGCTATGGATTGGACATGTGCAATAAAATAACCTTATAATCATGAACGTAGAAAAAAAGGCGGACGGAGTCTTGTTATATACAAAACTGTGTCTTCACTTTTCTTCTGAGTCGGCCACGCACACATTCTGACGCCTGTCAAATGGTATGGACTAGCGCAAGAATGTGTGCGTGCGGACCGTGTACATACAGCCAGCTGGCCGACTCTGAACGACACAGTTTTGTGTATGGTGGGACTCCGTCCGCCTTTTTTTAATAATATCATTTTACAATGTTTTGATACATACCTAGGTACGTCAAAATCTGTCTTTGTGTTGCTTTACTCTGTACATTGTTTTCTGACTTAGCTTGTAATGTTTACATTTCTTTACTTTCAAACCTACCAAAATCGTGAAAATGATCGTTTGGTGAATATTAATTATCAAATAGCATCTTATTAGGTAGTCTCTCGCCAAATAATTTAGGTTACAATGGGTTACAAACAAAGGTTACAAATCAATATTGTAGTATTTGTAAACCATGGGAGGAGCTCTCGCGGGTGCGGAAGCTGGGGCAGGAGTGGCTGCTTCGAAGGTGGGGTGAGGTTCTGGCGCAGGCCCAGTACGGTCAACGTACTGCTCAGGCTCTGCGTCCAGTTCTTGCGGCGTGGATGCGTCGCAAGAGAAAACCCCTCACCTTCCGCCTTACACAGGTACTCACCGGACACGGTTGTTTCGGTGCGTACCTGTGTAAGATCGCCAGGAGAGAGCCAACGCCAGCCTGCCATCGAGGTGTGCGATCGTTGGACCGTGCAGCGCCACGATCTTGTGGCAGTGCTAGGCGGGGGACCTCTCGCTCCCGAGCATGGTGCGCTGCATGCTCGAGAGCGATGAGGCCTGGCAGGCGGCGGTCTCTTTCTGCGAAATTGTTATATCGCCTATAAATATATATAAAGAGGCCACGGAGCGGGACAGAGAGAACAATCCCACCTCTCTGCCGCTCCGCCGGCGTAGGACGGGAGTGCGGAGGCGACGCTATGCGAACTCTCGCCTAACGGAGCTCCGGGAGAGGATGGGAATCTCCCCGGCTTAGCCAGTCCCGGAGCCGAGGGGAACGCTTTAGTTTGCCTAAGCGTTCCCTTACTTTTGGTGGAAGTCCGGTCTCAGGTAGACCGGCCGGTCGTGGAGGGAGTCCCGTGTTTGTTAGATCCGGGATATCCCTCCTTATACGGCTGAAGGCGAACCGCAGGTGGTTTTAGTGAGTAGGAGTCTCACATACCCCCGGGGTACTGTTATATCGAAAGTCGAATGGGATTATATGTATATTAAAAACGCTTAGTTTTCACTTGCATTTCATAGAATTGCAATTGGAAACCTTTGCTATTTCTTTATTTCGTTTTACGGTGTTTTTCATCAGATCGAATTGGACCTTCGTCGGGTGCAGGTCTTCTTTTACGTTTAATATTAAGTTTTTGAATAAAATAATTCCAGTTTAAATAAAAGTTATTTTTTTTAAAAGTCCCTCCGAATCCGCCAAGTAACAATGGTGTCAGAAGTGGGATATCAGCATCTATTAAATCCGTCGTTCCGCTGGTATTCCTTAACGGTTCGCGAAAACTGAACTGAAAAGTGAAAAGAGAACTGAGTGATTAGAAAAACTATGAACCAATTCGTCTCCGGAGTGTGATGTGTCCACTTCGTAAAAACTCAAGTACACTGTGTCTCGACAACGGCCTTGCGTCGTAAGCCTGCAGACCAGTTCTGTACCCCTGCACAGTGGCGTGCAGAGCAATATGACACAGGGTATGCGGGGCCCAGCGGAGTAGTTGGATGGCCTATATTATATGGTCGGAAAAAATCTTAATAGCGCAATGTAGCCAGTGACAGCAATATTGCCAGCGCCATCTATCGAGAACATCGAGAACTATTTTAAGTACTCACCTAATGGGCTTCAATTTTCACATACTCATGGTTCCGGACTCCGGTTACTTGAGATTTACTATATTCTGATGTAAATACTATAGATGCAAGATTTTGGCCACCTCAAATATCTTATGCAAGTGAGTGATAGTTACAGAACACGTCCCTCGCAAGATATCCGATGTGGCCGTTAAAAAGGCCGATTTTCATGTGATTCGCAAAATATATAAATAAACTTAATAATAAAACTATGGGTTCGTAAAAAAACAAACTACTCATTCATTTATAGATTAAATCTATGCGCCTATCCTTTTTTAAATATAATTTTAGGATATCGTCATAGAAAGTTGGATTGCGTTTTAATTCTATCATTAATGCCTTTTCTAAAATCATGGAAAGATCTGTGAGTCGTTGTTGATTTTGTGTATTTCTCAAATATGTGTGGATACGTTTTAAACTCGAAAATGAACGCTCTGCCGATGCGCTGCTTGCTGGGATAGTCACAATGAATTTCGCTAATCGTAACACTTCAGAAAAAAACTTTATTCAAATTGTCATTATACAAATTTTGAATAATACTAAATACACAACTATTTGCAAATTGAGGTGATCTATAAATACAGCGCAATTCATTTTTCAATTTATCAAAATTAAAATTTGCCTGATATTTACTAGTGAATTCTCTGATTTCATTTTCAGGGAAACATTCACTATATTTTCTAAAATTCTCACAAGAAAGTAGCTCAACAAACTTCAAATCTTTAATGTTTTTATAACGATTTCTTAATTCACTCACTACATTATCAATTATTTCAACAAAAATTCGCCGATAATGTATTTTTACATCATCGACATTGCGCTTTCTTTTAGGTGGTCCGGTTATGTGAACGGCGGCATCATAATAGATCTCGAACTTCTCTCTGAAACGTTCTAAAAATGACTCTAACTCTTTTATCTTTCTTACACAATACGCGATGTCACTAGTTTTTTTTTTGCAAAATATCGTACAGAATATCCGTTTCTGCAAAAATATCGGCGAAAGATTTTAATAGAAAATTAAATTCAAATTCTTTCATATTAAATAAAAATGAACTGACTTGTGTCAGTGTTTCACCATCCCAGTCTTGTGTATTTTCGTTCATATTTTCAAACAATTCTAGGAGGTGGGTGGAATCATTATTAATTACATTAACCGTGCGCGAGTGATACGTCCACCTTGTTTCCGCGACACAAGGCAGCTTTTTCAGGCAGTTATATGATTCATAACTTTTAACATGAAACTTCCGAGTTACATTGCCTTTTTGCTGGTTTAATTGTAACTCGGGTACACACCTACCTTTCGACACAATTTGAATCTTTTCACTGAATGACAATTGTGAAAACTTGTTATTTTTAATTTTTAATAAACACACATTCTCAACACAGACCTCACAGTCAAATAACATTTTTAAGAAATCAAAAACACACTTAATATAGAAACTCAGTAATAACTATTAAACTGTTAAAATGTGCAAACTTTTAAATGTTAAAACAAAAAAGTCGTTTTAGAAAACTATAAACTTGCGCAAACAAAAATTATCGTAACAGTGCTCATCACATGAACAAAGAAAATGGCGTTCCAAAAATACTAAACATTAATGTAATGTAAACAAATATAACCCTTACTAAACAAAAATGCATTATACATGCATACGCGTAATTAGATTTCCGTCCATTATTTTTACTCGGATTATAATAGGCAACGAAGTGTGAAGTACAACGAACCCGAACCGAACGCCGCGTCGGAGGCGCTCGGATAAGTTCGGAAATTGGAAGACCTGCCGGCTGCCGCAGTCCTTGAAGCTACTTGCCCGTACTAGGCAAATGAGATATTCATGTCTGTGTGCGTTTGCAATCTGTGCACCGATACAAAAATCTCATCGCACACATATGCCCGAGGTCTGCGAGGCCCCAAATGCATATATCTCCGCTCGGCGGGCCGTTGCGATTAAATAATAATGTTTTTATGAAGTTTTTCAAATTAGTTTTTGCTATTTTATAAATTTAGGCGTTTTAAGTGTATTCATTTTTTACTTTATATAATAACTAACGTCATCTAAAACGTGCGAAAGGTAAATTAAAATATGTGTATAGCAAGTATTTATCATTAGGTAAGCAGTGCTTTTATGCCTTCATGGTACGCACGCCCATGCCCCTGCACCCCGACATCTCGCGCGCGATAAATCCGTACTGCCGCCGTTCCTGCCATCGTTCCTGACATTATTCCTGCTGCTGTTTCGCCGCCGTCCTGGTCGTCGTGCTGCCGTTCTGCTGTCGCTCTCGTTGTCCCTGACGTTGGCTCCGTTTGGAAACGCGCCGCCGCTGCCTGCTGAGTGCTGTCGCTCGCCGTGCTGCTATGCCGCTCAAGTTCCTAGTGTTCCTGTCCCTGTGAGTAAAACATATTATTATTTGTTACTAGCTGACCCGGCAAACGTTGTTTTGCCATTTAAAGTACTTCTACTTCATCAGCATACAAAATCTTACCCCCTCTTTTGTCCCCTAAGAGGTGTGGGGGGAAAAATGTTATGTAACACCAGATGTTAAGTTGGAAAAACAGTTAATAATATAAAGTCCATTAAAGAAAAAAGTTTACTTAATACAAAATCTGACCCTCTCTTTGGTGGGGGGGGGGGGGGGGGGGGGATTTTTAAACACCAGATGTTGAGTTGGAAGAAGGCAAATATATTTGCGAAAACCATATGTAAATCGGATCAGTAGTTTTCGTGTTAAAGCAAAAGTCTTATACAAAATCTGACCCCCTCTTTCGTCCCTTTAGAGGGGTGGGGGGAATTTTTTTATACACCAGATATTAAGTTGGTAGAAGACAAATATATCTGCGAAAACCGCATTCAAATCGGATCAGTAGTTTTCGTGTTAAAGCAAAAGTCTTATACAAAATCTGACCCCCTCTTTAGTCCCTTTAGACGGGTGGGGGGAAAAAAATTTATACACTAGATGTTAAGTTGGAAGAAGACAAATATATCTGCGAAAACCGCATTCAAATCGGATCAGTAGTTTTCGTGTGATAGTGGAACAAACATACAGACAGACAGACAGACAGACAAAAAAACTGACCACATTTTTGGCTTGTATAGCGATGTAGTGACACCCTCCGCTTATTATTTTTTGAATATCTTTAATGTACAGAATCGTCATTTCTACAGTTTTATTATATGTATAGATTGCTACATTTCAGCTATATTTTAATTAGTGTCGTTCAATTTACTTACCAAATTCCTTACCAATCTCTTATCCTTAAATTACTAGATTATTTAATTTAGAAATAAAATAATCTAGTAATTCTTTAAACTAATTTTAAAATGTCGGTCGATAAAAAGGCAGAAGTCTCACTAAGCGAACAATTCCCTATTAATGTATTATGTAATTTTATTAGTTCCTATAAAGGAGATCGTGAAACTTTAACCGCTTTTCTTACAAATCGTCAAAATGCATCAGATTTAGCATCGCCATCTCAGAAAAATGTATTAAATAAATATATCTTATCGCGTCTAGAAGGCAAGGCCCAAATTGCCTGTTCGAATAAAGTTTTTGAAGATTTTAATCAATTAAAAGTTTTCCTTAAACAAAATTTCGGCGAAAGAAAACATTATAATCACTTATTACTAGATCTACAGTCATGTAAGCAGCAATTAAATGAACCTGTTGCACAATTTGCCCTGCGTATTGAAAGTTGCCTTACTGATTTACAGTCCGAAATCTATAATTCCGATTCTCTTAAAAAAGATATGTCTGGTCGCATCGCTATGACAGAGGATTTAGCATTATTTTCGTTTTCCTTAGGGTTACATTGACGTTTAAGTAATAATATTAGATGTAGAAGTCCTAAAAATGTAAATGACGCTATTAATATTGCTCTAGAAGAAGAGAAAATTCAAAATCTTTTATATCAAACTAATATTACAAAATCTAAGTGTAAAACCTGCGGAAAGACAGGACATACAGAAATTGAATGTAATTATAAAGATAGGCGTTCTTATCCGCCTCGTGATTTTTCAAAATTTCAAGGTCAAAGGTCATTTAATATGAATAACAATAATCAATCCAGTTCTCCAGCTTTTTGTAGATATTGTAAAAAAGACGGTCATGACATTAAAGATTGTTATAGACGGAAATATAATAATGAAAATCGTAATTCTTATAAATATAATAATGAAAATCGTAATTCGTATAATAATCATTCTAATAATTACAATAAGTCCGCGAACGCGCATCATATTACATACGAGCCGCCGTCGCGTCGCCACCGTCACCGACACCTTATGAAATTTCTTGTGAAAATGTCGGCGAAAATGCTTTAAACTAAATGATCGGATTACAAAAAAGTGCCGCCGTTTTCCGACTAATTTAGGCACATTGAAAATTCCTTCTAAATCTAATAATAAATTTACATGTTCTAATACAAAATCAATGGACCAAGACACGGGTAACCAGCCCCAAAGTAGTGTCCGAAATCATTTTTCAATGGACCAAGACACGGGTAATCAGCCCCAAAGTAGTGTCCAAAATAATATTTTAATGGACAGAGCCACGGGTAACCAGTCCCAAATATGTGTCCAAAATAAAAAATCGATGGACAGAGCCACGGGTAACCAGTCCCAAATATGGGTCCAAAATCAAAAATCAATGGGCAGAGACGCGGGTAACCAGTCCCAAATAAGTGTCCAATCTCATAACGAAAATCAAGTTCAATCTCAAACTCCAATTTACGAAATAAAATCATTTATAACAAAAATATCATTGCCTCATATATAATTAAAAACTGAATTTTCTGTCCGTCATCTACGTTTTCTTATTGATACGGGCGCAAGTATAAGTCTAATTAAAAAATCTAGTTTAAATAATAAATACATTTTGTCTCGCGAAATCATTAAAATAAAAGGAATAAATAATATCGAGCAATGCTCTGAATCTCTAGGTACATCTCAAATTAATTTCCACTTATCTAATAAAACTTATAATTATAAATTTCATATATTTAATGATGATGTAAGTTTAGAATACGACGGTATAATCGGTAGTGATTTTCTCGGTCATTTTAAAGCCAATATTAATTATGATTCTAAAACAATTAATATCTGCGGGCAAACCATGGATATGAACTATGTCCAGCCAACTTATATAATTCCAGCTCGTTCCGAAGCCGTCATCGAGTGCGCGGTATCTAATTACACACCTGAGCATTATCCAAATAATCAAGGTTTATTATTAGACCATACTTTAAAAGATGGTATCTATTTTGCTAATAGTATTGTCACAATAAAATCAAATAAAAGATTTAATGTTCCAATTTTAAATACTACCGACTCAGCTATCGAAATTAAAGATCATTCCGTAGAGTTAAGCCCTTTTGAACAAGATAATTCTTCGTGTAATATTCCGTCTCAATTCCTAAATTCTATTTCTTATTCTAGTTCCGATAGAGTCCAAAAAGTCCTCGATCTTATTCGCTGCTCACATTTAAACCAAGAAGAAAAAGAAAGTCTTTTGGAATGTTGCTCACACTACACAGATATTTTTCATATGGAAGGTGAACCCCTTACATTTACAAGCGCGATCGAACATAATATAGATTCAGGAGACGCGCCTCCTATTCACGTAAAATCATATCGTTTCCCAGAATGTCATAAAGAGGAGGTAGATGCACAGATTCGTAAAATGCTTGACCAAAATATCATACGTCCCTCTGTTTCACCTTGGAGTGCTCCTCCTGTATGGGTCGTCCCTAAGAAGATGGACGCTTCAGGTAAAAAGAAGTGGCGAATACTAATAGATTATCGTAAGTTAAATGACGTCACTGTATCAGAAAGTTATCCGCTACCTCTCATCACAGATATTTTAGATCAGTTACGACATTGTAAATATTTCAGCACCCTCGACTTGTCTAGTGGGTTTCACCAGGTTAGGATGAGCTCGAAAGATGCCCCAAAGACGGGATTCACTATAAATACAAATTCGAGTGTCTCCGGACACTACGAATTCACTAGAATGCCTTTTGGGCTGAAAAACGCCCCGGCCACATTTCAGAGACTGATGAATACGGTTCTCTCGGGTCTTCAGGGGTTGCATGCATATATATATATATATATTTAGATGACACTATTATTTATAGTCACGACCTTCAGAGTCATATTTCAAAACTTAAATTAGTCTTTGATCGTTTAAGAAAATTTAACTCAAAATTACAACCAGACAAGTGTGAGTTTCTCAGGCGCGAAGTTGCTTATTTAGGTCACATAATCACAGACAAAGGTGTCTGTCCAAATCCGGATAAAATCAAGGCCGTAACTCAATTTCCAACTCCTAAAAATCCAAAGTATATAAAATCCTTCCTAGGCTTAGTCGGATACTATCGACGTTTTATAAATAACTTTTCACAACTCACAAAACCTTTGACATCTCTATTAAAAAAGGATGCAATATTTAATTGGTCTCATCAACAAGAATTAGCTTTAAATAACCTTAAAGATAAATTAACCTCAGCACCTTTACTTCAATACCCAGATTTCAATCAACCTTTCTTATTAACTACCGACGCTTCTAATTACGCGGTAGGTGCTGTATTATCACAAGGAGACATAGGCAAAGATAAACCTATCTCATATGCGTCACGAACCCTAAATAATGCCGAAGGCAATTACTCTACCATAGAGAAAGAACTCTTAGCGATTTTATTCGGTGTAAAAATATTCCGTCCCTATCTATATGGCCGTAAGTTTAAAATAATAACAGACCACAAACCTTTAGTGTGGCTGTTTAGTGTCAAAGATCCCGGATCCAGACTTATTAGATGGCGCCTTAAATTAGAAGAGTATGACTATGAAATTGTATATAAAAAAGGAAAATTAAACGCTAACGCTGACGCATTATCTCGCTATCCAGTACTCGCCTTAGATGAAAATGCAACTGATAATTCATTATTATGTAATCCTACACTGTCACCCGGAAGTGACATCGACTCTCATAACCTTCCGTCAATGTCTGAAACTTACGAACAATTTCTTCAAATCTCAAAACAAACCGGTGTTACATTTGACACCGTAATTCAGGAACATAATGAAAGCCTATTAAAAACTAAAATAAAATTAATCGCGTATCCTACATCAGTCGATTTAGATGATTCTATTCCTTATTGCAGCGAAATTATAGACGCATCTACTAGTGAGCCTAATATCCGAAATATTGAACGCGAACTTCATTCATATTATTCAACATCTAATGATAATCATGTATTTACTCATTTGTTTATTAAATTAAATCATCTTGATGAAATGACTTACAAAGATATATTTAATGTCCTTCGTGAATACCGAGACATGATAAAATACTGGTATTCCGAAGAAAAGGAGATAGCAATATCAGATTTCACAGATCCCTTCTCTAAACTTTCATTTACAAAAATATATAATATTATTTCGTTTCTTTTTCATAACTCTAGTATTAAAATTCATATCTATCATAATTGTATAAAATATCCTACACCTAGTGAAATTAAGCAAATATTAAAAGATAATCATGACTCACCTGTAGCCGGACAAACCGGTATATCGCGTATGCTGGAAAGAATAAAATCTCAATTTTGGTGGAAAAACATGAGGCAAGCCATCGAAGATTATGTTAAAAATTGTCGCTCGTGTCAAATTAATAAGCCCTTACGTCAAACCAATCGGGCTCCAATGATAATTACTTCCACAGCATCGCGGCCTAATAAAAAAATATATTTGGATCTTGTCGGTCCATTACCTGAAACATATGAATATAAATATAAATTTTTACTTACCGTACAGGATGACCTCACAAAATTTTCACAGGCTTATCCTGTGCAGTCATGTTCAGCTGAAGAAACAGCTAGAACTCTCGTTAATTATATTGCTCACATGGGAATACCTAAAATGATAATTTCAGACCAAGGCACAAATTTTTGTTTAGATCTATTTAAACAGCTAAATTATTCAGTATTGAACATATTTTCGCTTCACCACACCACCCTCAAACTTGTGGAGCTCTCGAAAGGAGCCACTTCACCCTCAAAGAATATTTAAGATCTTACATAGGCGAAAATCAAAATACTTGGGACCTTTACATCCAGAGCGCCATGATAGCTTATAATTCAAATGTGCATAGTACAACGAGTTATTCCCCTCTAGAACTTTTATTCGGTTTTAAGCCCTACATACCGTCTAGCATAGATATCCTCGATAATAATACATATACAGACTATATTCGAGCATTAAATCATCGTCTTTATTATAGCCGTCAAAAGGCTCTACAAAATATTCAAGCGTCTAAAGAAAAATCTAAAAATTATTATGATATACGAACAAAGCCTGTTATTTATAATGCTGGCGATATGGTGTATGTCCGTTGCCACCATAAACAAAATAAAGCCTTATCCCCAGTGTGGAAAGGCCCTTATAAAATAATAAAGCTCAATGGCAATCATACGGCTACGTTGTTAATTAATCGTAAGCACGTACGTCATCATTTCGATGAAATAAAGCCGGCAAGTGACGACACGTCATAGTGTCCTAGGTCAGTAAGATAGTTGTAACTATGATATAATAAGTATATTAACATAATCGTTACATAAGTCCTTTCGTTCTATTTCAGATGCGCGCTGTCGTCGCTAGCTATATCAGATTACGTATCGCCCATCATTAGTAGTCCGGGCCTTTATTTCGATAAGCTCTTAGATGTTAAGTTTACTAATAATGATTAGAAAGTCTTAGCATATTTAGATATAAGTCATGTTCAACCGAATCTAGATAAGATAGAATTTTTATTAGAAAAATTAAGTGTATTCTGTAATTCTCTTACGTCGTCAAAGATACAGTCGGATTGCATAAATTCACTCACGGCGCTGAAAAATCAGCACCTTATTAATGTTAATAAGTTTTCTTCGGTTTCATATTTGCTTCAAAATGATAACGCAAAACATCGTTTTAAAAGAGGTCTTATTGACTTAGGCGGTTCTATCTTGAAAACTATCTTCGGTACATTGGATGCCGAAGATGCTGTCAAATATTCAGAGGCTATAAATAGTGTCCAGACAGACGAGAAACATCTCGCTCATCTTATGAAAGATAACATTCATGTCATACAATCCACTATTTCATCGTTTAATAATTCTATATCAAAAGTAAATTTAAATGAAAAACATCTTTTGGAAAATATGGAAACAATACATAAAATACTAGATTCAGTTTCAAATACTAATGATAAGCTTACTTTAAAAACTTAAATTAATTCCTTATCTAACTCTTTGGAAGCTATAATTTTAACGTCGTCATTCGATATCGATGACATAAATGATGCTATTTTATTTGCGAAACTTAATACTTTACACCTGACTGTACTCAGTCCCTATCAGTTATATAATGAATTAGATAAGCATAGAAATAAACTCCCTACCCATTACGATTTGCCTATACCATTAACGCTACAAAATATACAGGAATTAACCGATATTTCTAAATTAGTTTGCTATTATCATCAAAATAAAATAATATTTGTCCTCCACATTCCTTTAGTCCTACCTCAAACCTATAATCTTTATAATATAAAACCATTACCTGTCCCATACGATATATTGAAACCAGACACATACATTCTAATAGAGCCGACTAGCTCATATGTAGCAGTAACAGGTGATCGCATGTTCTATTCACTATTAAGGGACATTGACAAGTGCAAGTTAATAAGTGAAAAGTGTTATGTGTGTGTGCTCGCCGACTTGTTCTCAGTCATTGCCAACCCTACGTGTGAAACAGTGTTATTAACTGAAGTGGTAACTAAACTTCCAGACTCTCGTGTAGCTAAAATTGTTCATGGTTCTATAGATGTATTTCATAAATTAAGTTTTAACCGTTGGATATTTGTACAATCAGAGCCAGGAAAATGTCATATTACCTGTGAAAAATCTGACGTTAATTTAGATGTAATTTTATTCGGTACTGGTATTTTGACCTTACCGAAACACTGTAAATCATTTTATAAAACCTTGCAGTTCACCGCAGTCGACGAAACGTCACTCGGTAATGTTACAAACGTTATCTCCAATTTTAATATTTTATTAGATGATTGTTGCGAACAAAATAAAATTAATAAAACTCTTTCTAAACTTCCACATTCTAATTTAAAGAACATTGGTAATCTTGATTCTCTACTTCATGCCAGCATCCATCTTCGCTCGATGGAAGATGAATTGTATAATTTAGAAAATCCGTCTCATTTTGATACATATGGAAATTATTACATGTCTTTAAGTTTATTTAGTAGTATATTATTCATATTTTATCTCTTATATAAATGCCGGAAAAATGTTACTTCTCAGAAAAATCCTTGTTGTATTCAAATATTCAATCAATGTCACAATTCAAAGACTCGTACCGATCACCCAACATCTCTTGTAGTGTTCAAAGATAACAATAGTGTAAAAAATGATTCCATGTTAGAAGAAACAAATTTTGTAAGTACACCGACTCCTTTAAAAAGGAATGTTGTCATAACCAATGTTGTAAAGGATCATGAAATGTAATTTTAAAATTTTAATACTGTATAATTTTATTTGAAATTGAATAAATAATAATTAACATTCATTCTAATAATAAAGATAATAATTTCTATATTAATATTTCCGTCTTTTCATAATTTTGTGTTTTTACTATGTCACAGTGTTAGTTAAGTTCTTATTTTTGAATAAAATGTGTTATTAATTAAATACTTAGTTTATAATTTAGCTACTTCCTTGTATACTCCAAACGAAAGTCCAATTTCTTGCATTTATAGTAATTTCAGTTTTATCTCTCATCACTTTGAGATGTGATGATCGATCTTAACGGGGGGGTTGTTATATCGAAAGTCGAATGGGATTATATGTATATTAAAAACGCTTAGTTTTCACTTGCATTTCATAGAATTTCAATTGGAAACTTTTGCTATTTCTTTATTTCGTTTTACGGTGTTTTTCATCAGATCGAATTGGACCTTCGTCGGGTGCAGGTCTTCTTTTACGTTTAATATTAAGTTTTTGAATAAAATAATTCCAGTTTAAATAAAAGTTTATTTTTTTTTAAAAGTCTCTCCGAATCCGCCGAGTAGGTAACAGTACCCAACCCGGGGGTATAGTGATGGGGCACCCATGATGGGTTTCCCCTGCGATAAAAAAAAAAAGTATTTGTAAACCAAAAATTTTGACTAGGTTCCGAAATAAAACCCAGTCTACTGACCACTGCCCAAGACGTCAAATTACGGCGCTGTTTTGTACTAGTATTCCACTAGTATTAGATAAGTATGACGTATTGTAAGTAATTACATTACAACAAATACGTATTCGACAATTCACTGGCAAATATTTCGAAACGAATCAACGGTATGGGACCACGGCGATTCTAGACGTAAAGAGCTCTGGCCAGTATACTGGGATATATTTGTGAACACGCTCTAGGTTATCTATGATAGACAATCAGCCTCTGACACACAGATTTGACTGATGTCATTTAATTATTTTCCATCGTAGTGCCTATGGATTTTTTGTACCAAATATTCATGATCAAGGTGTTGCTCTCACATATCAACAAATTGTTCAAATTTGTAAACAAAGCGATTTATCTTTATAACTGGTATATTTAATTGACCGACTTCCAAAAAGGAGGAGGTAATATTATGTTCGGCTGTATGTATTTTTTAATTTTTTGTATGTTCAACGATTACTCAGCCGTTTGTAGTACGATTTTCAAAATTCTTTTTGTGTTGTATAGGGTTTAGTTTCAATTTGGTACCATGTTCACAAAAGTGGTGATATGATGATGGAATCCTTGAGGAATCGAGGGGACTCCTTGAAATTTCTATCGAAACATATAGTGATTTTGATTTTTTCTGAAGCACTCAAGGTAAATGCTACCAAAAAGTAAGACTTCGCACCAGGTTATACCCTGGATCCGAAGGTACCGAACATAACTTTTGCATGCTTATAGGTAGAGGTTCGGGGATTTCGGCGTTGTTTAAACAACTGAAAGCATAAGCCAACACATCAATTTGATTGATTATCATCATCACAACCATAATTACACCATGGGTCAGCACACTTTGACCCAATTATTGGTACTTTTCGTGATATTTTGCATCGAATGATTTCGCTGCTTGTGGACCGATTTTCAAAATCCTCGTGTTGTTGTATAGGATATAATTTTAATTTTGTATAACAATTACGAAAGTGGTGAGCTGATGATGGGATCTATGAGCAATCGAGGGAAATCCTTCAAATTTATCAAGACACTCATAGTGGTTAAAATGATGTTTCTAGTAAGTTAAACATATGTTACGAATAAGAGAAATTTCATACGAGGGTGTCTCTTGGTCCAAAGGCACTGAACAGAACTAAACCTTTAAAGATAAAAGTTTGGAAATTGCAGCATCGCTTAGATAACTGCAAGCAATTACCACAATTTCGCTTACAGTAACATAATGTGAATAGTTAACGTTCATGTTGGTTATTTACGCATAAAGCCTTGTTTTGTAGATAACTAAAAAGAGTGTAATTATCATTTTTAAGAAAAAAATTAAAACCGACTTCCAAGGTAAAAACAATAGTGATATGAACTAAAAAGTATTCAATAACTCTTACTCTTTAATAGTGCCTTTTTCAGAATTCGCCTAAATCTCAACTATTTCTGTACATACTACAGTCTTCATTACTTTGAAGTCGGTACCAGTCCCAAAAGTTTCAGATATTTTGACTTTATTGAACTCAGGATTAAATTAGCTGGTACCGACTTCAAAATAATGAAGAGTAGTACAGAAATAGTTGAGATTTAGGCGAATTCTGAAAAAGGCACTATTAAAGAGTAAGAGTTATTTAATACTTTTTAGTTCATATTACTATCGTTTTTACCTTGAAAGTCGGTTTTTATTTTTTTCTTAAAAATAATAATCAAAAACAAAGCTGATGGGTGCCTTCGGAATCATAATTTAAACATTTTGGCGTGAAAATATTTTTTCCTGTATTTGTTTTCGCTGAATTCTAGAAGAAATAAAATTCTGAAAGGATTATTTTTAACGCACATTTTTTTAGTGGTAAATGGATTTAATTCAAAATTTTAAGCTGACCCTAACCTTGGTACGGAACGTAACAAACCTACAGAAAGTGTTTGAATGCTTATAATTACTTGTGGTCAAAGTTCTAGTGAAAATAAAAACACGAAATTTCACTAATCCTCGTTGTATACGGCCTTAACACCAAAGTGGCGACATTATTTGTGTACGCAGTTTGCTTTGATACGCCATCTTTTACATTAACACAAAAACCCGTTACTGAAAGCTATATCGGAGCTATATTTAATAGTTTCATTCAAATTTAATCAAGAGCCCGAGCAGTCATTAGATGTAAATTTTGAGATTGTCAATTGACCCCTATCTGGACCCTATTTAGGGTCGGTGGACCACTTCAAAGGGGTCTAATTCATGGCGGGGCCCACATTAAAATGCGGTCTTACGAGCCTGACGAACATTTCATCTTCATTATAATAATTGTCCGCGATTCTGAAGAGTTTACCGAGCCTTTTGAAGATATTTCTAATTCTCTACAGCAGTGTTTTTCAATCTTTTTTTATTATGAATGCTATTGCTTTTGCTATTTATTATGGTTATGATTGGAATATGATACTTTTGTTACAATTCTCCTTTCTTAGCATTTCCATCTTGGCGACCTCCCTATAAAACCTGTGGACACACTGTTCTATAGAGTGGATAATATCTAGGATAATTAAAAGGGGTTGATATTTGATAATATAATATAATATCAACCCCTTTAATTATCCTAAATCTTCGTTTAAAAATTAAATATAATACTTCGTTTATAAATAAATTCGTTTAAAGTATTATATTTATAAACGTAATATTAATGAATGTTTTGTTAGAGTTTTTGTTCCAATATTAATTTGTCGAAATATTGTTCTCATCACGTACAGGTGTTACTAATTACATCAACAAAATGTACCCTAATTAAACAATAACAGTACAGTACACAGGGACTTTGCAGACTTTGATTAAATATTTCTAAAATTAGTTATTTATGTTATGAGCGCACAAAAAAATCTAAATGAATTTTATCCTATAGGTATAAATTCTTAAATAATCATTTACATCATTATTATTTTTAACAAAAAAATTAAAACCGACTTCCAAGGTAAAAACAATAGTAATATTTTATGAACTAAAAAGTATTAAATAACTCTTACTTACCCTTTAATAGCACGCCTTTTTCAGAATTCGTCTAAATCTCAACTATTTCTGTACATAATATACTGTCTTCATTATTTTGAAGTCGGTACCAGCTAATTTAATCGTGAGTTCAGTAATGTCAGAATATCTGAAGCTTTTGGGACTGGTACCGACTTCAAAGCAATGAAGACAGTATATTATGTACAGAAATAGTTGAGATTTAGACGAATTCTGAAAAAGGCGTGCTATTAAAGGGTAAGAGTTATTTAATACTTTTTAATTCATAAAATATTACTATTGGTTTTACCTTGGAAATCAGTTTTAATTTTTTTGTTAAAAATAATAATTTCACTCTTTTTAATTATCTACAAAATAAGGCTTTATGCGTAAATAACCAATACGAATGTTAACTATTCACATTATGTTACTGTAAGCGAAATTGTGGTAAATGCTTGCAGTTACCTAAGCGATGCTGCAATTTCCAAACTTTTATCTTTAAAGATTCAGGAGTTCTGTTCAGTGCCTTTGGACCAAGAGACACCTTCGTATTAAATTTCTCTTACTCGTAACATATGTTTAACTCACTAGAAACAACATTTTAACCACTATAAGTGTTTTGATAAAATTCAAGGATTTTCCTCGATTGCTCATAGATCTTATCATCAGCTCACCACTTTCGTAATTGTTATACTAAATTAAGATTATATCCTATACAACAATACGAGAATTTTGAAAATCGGTCCACAAACAGTGAAATCATCATCAAAAACGTCTGCTTCGATGCAAAGTATCACGAAAAGTACCAATAATTGGGTAATAGTGTGATGACCCATGATATAATTATGGTTGTGATGATGATGATTAATCAAATTGATGTATTAGCTTATGCTTTCAGTTGTTTAAACAACGCCGAAATCCCCGAACCTGTACCTATAAGCGTTCAAAATTTCTGTTCGGTACATTCGGATCCAGGGTATAACCTGGTGCGAAATCTTACTTTTTGGTAGCATTTACCTGGAATGTTTGAGAAAAAATTGAAATCACTATATGTTTCCATACAAATTTCAAGAAGTCCCCTCGATTCCTCAAGGATCCCATCATCAGATCACCACTTTTGTGAACATGGTACCAAATTCGAGTTAAACCCTATACACCATAAAAAGAATTTTGAAAATCGGACCACAAACGGCGGAGTAATCGTTGAACATACAAAAAAAAAACACATACAGCCGAACATATTACCTCCTCCTTTTTGGAAGTCGGTCAAAAATGGACGGTTCCTACGTGATAAAATTCTAAAGTCTCTATACAAAGTACAAATAATACAATATTAAACTAATTAATAATCATTTATAATTATTTTATGGTTGTCCGGTAGAAACCGCTTACAGCAGCTGTAAGGCCGGTAAGGCCGCCGTTTTGCACATTTAAAAAATTGTATTGTCATTGGTTTGTTTCTCTTGTTTTTATTCATTTTGTATGTTTATTAGAGATGTGCCGATCATGACTTTGGCCGACTAGATTAATCAGTCGGCTGCAAAGAAGCCGACTAATCGGCCGACTAGTCGGCCAACCGATCATGGTTTCGGAAGTTTCTGTAACACTTTTTTCACTGCTGATTCGCGGGTAAGTCACACACGCCGTCTGCGAAGGTGTCGGATCGTATTATGTTTACTTCGCGCACGTAACTTTTTTATGATACAATTAATGGCTTTGAGGAAATATTTCATATACATGCAATCTTGATCTAATAATACATATCTAATTTGTTGTTAAAAACTATATTAAAAAATATTTCTTATAAATAAAGTATTTAAGCGGAGGAAGTCTGCCTACATTGATTGCAGGAATACCATCAGGAGTAAAACGGGAAAGCAATTTAGCTTTGCATATTGACAGCCGACGGCACATTCGTCATGCCGATATTATACAGCTCGTGTAATTTAAATACAGAGCAAATAGTTTGGGAGGCAATGGATTTGTAATGACATAATATTATTTTCTTCTTTAACTAATAAAGTAATGACTACGAGTTTAAACTACAGGACAGGGTTTGGAAAAGTCACATGATATACAGGACATATTTCTGATTTATTTTGATCATCGACGGTTTTTGATTATAAATTTTATAATATAAAAGCTGGTGCTGATTGACAATCGAATACTTCATAATAAAGCTACTTACATGGCATTTACATGTATAACAAAAATGCAACTTATATGTATAGCAATTACATAGCAATTAATTAAAAAACACCAAATTCCGCACGCTTTATACAGCAATTTAGCTGTATAAAGCGTGCGGAATTTGGTCGCCCAAAGTGCCCAAAATAGAAGGATACATAATATATTATTATATTACTACTTTTACAGCCAATGGCTTTGTAAAAAACGTGCTCACAGCGCTTATAAAGCAATTTTGTACTACCTGGGCTATAGCTATGCAAGGTTAACTCCAGAGCATTAGGTAGGGTAGGGCCCATCCATGAAGTATGTCACACCTTCGAAGTGTGACATGGTGTGACAAGGAGGGGAGAGGGGTCCTATGTTTTGTGACATAACATTTTAATTTTAATAAATTAAATAGCAAAATTTATAATATGGTGGTGGTTTTAATTTTTAGATGTGAAAGTGCATGTTTGTGACGTCACACTAGGGAAACCAATCATGAAAATCGTGTGACTTACTTTATGGATTGTCTATAAATTAAGTCACACGATTTTCATGATTATAATAAATTTTATCAAAGTCCTCAGTAGTTTTAGAGTAGAAAATTATATTCTAGCTATACTCGCAATGGGCATTGTCCAAAAAAATCACATGTACTTTTTATTTTTTTTTTTCGTTAAAATAGGGTATTTTAAGAATATAAATTAAATAATTTTGAAATTCATTGGCTACTTTTTTCTCAATAAATTTTTAAAGTTTCGCTCTGACGTCATCATCGGCGGCCAATTGACCTCTGCAGTATGTTTTTTTTCCTTTCAATCTTATTTATAATGGCTGGTTCGTCAAATGCAAGTTCTCATTATGTGAAAGCTGATACGAGAAGCTTACCAAAAGTTCGAAACGTAATGTTGGTCGAATTTATTGCTAATTTAACGCCATTGAAGGTCAAACTAAGGTTAAACATATTTGTTCAAAAATATAAGTAACTAATGGGTATTTTTTTCGTTTATATACAGAAAAACGATCACTGACCTTATTCCTCGAAATGTTTTTGTAATGAGCAAAATTAAAAAAAAATGGACAATCCCCATAATATGGTTTAAGATACATTATTCTAGTCTTGTATGGATCACTGCATCCAGTGTATTTTTTGCAAAATTGCCCTCTTATTCTAATTATTCCAATAGTAATCCAGCGCTAGATTAGATCCCTGGATTGGACTAACGTTAACCGGCCATTCTATTACCTTCTGTTTGCCCCAATTCTAATCTGCTGAATTACCCTGAGTAGGTTTTTTATGCTAATTAAACAATTCCAGGAAAAATAACACTTTAAGAAACCGACTTGGGAAATGTAGCTCGTTCACATTTTGCGGTTCATTCCATTATCCCATGTCGATTAAAGTCCGTCACGTATACTATTAAGACCCCTATAAGGGTCCAATTCTTACGCTGGACCATACAGGATAACTATGCCACCACTACGAAGCTATCTATTATTAGCATCCGTCGATCATGGACGATTATGGGCCAATATTATGCAACTTTGGGGTCAGTTCACATTGCAAATATTTAGCACACAAGAAAATATATATTGAATGGACTCGCGATGTTAGGTTGTATGTTCCAATTTTTTTGGAACGAAGTTCCAAATCACGCGTTCGGCGTAAAGGCTAGACAGAACGATATTTGACCTCAACACTTTTTTATTAGTACCTGCATGGTACGGGCAGAGGGCGTTGATAGTATTCCTGTGCGTCAATAGATGGCGATTTTTTAATAATTTTTTGAGTGTATATTATGTATACAGGTTTTTTGAACATAAAAAATAACTTCGTTCCACTCGGGTGTCCCTTGACACCTCTCAAGTTTTTTTCCCCAACAATGGATTCCCTTGTCACGTTGCAATAATAATATGATCTATAGACCTTATTCCTCGTATTGGTCAATGGAGTGAAGAGGCCGTAGTACACACAATATTATAGAATATTCAAATCGGATATTGTTGGGTTTAGGCATTCTTATGCGAAAGTTTAAAATACAAGGAAACAGATAATCCCGGCGAGTTGGCAGTTTATTTAGAGCGCGTCACTGCAGAGCCTCGATAAGATTCATACTGTCTCACACACCACGCGACACTACACCCTAACACCACGTAGTATAGACTATAATAGCGCGGCAACTCCGTCTCGTAACGTTCATAATAGGGTTGGCACTTTGTGGAAATATTTTACAGTTATTTTATGTTTTGAAGCAAATTAGACGTTGTCTGAACGCAATGTTTTTTCAGCGCAAAATGTGACGTTATTATGATGTCTTTATTCTTTAGCTTATTTCGAAGTCTTTCCAAATAAGCTAAACAAAACGAAGATGCAATTCTTGATTCTCTTTATGGCTTACGAAATAATGATTTATGCCATGTGGAACTTTCGTTGACCATGTATTTCTTTACTATAATATAAAGGCGACCGTTAGAAGATGTGTATTTTCATTTCCCCAACGGCAAAAAAGGTGCTGAATTTGTCGTAATTTTTAAAATTCGAATTGAATAATCGAAATAGGCTAGTCGGTTATCCGTGCGCTGCCGATACAGTGGACGTACTGTGAAAAAAATTATCCGTTTGGTGCGAGACGTCCGTTGCGTACGCTAACGACCTGTGGACGCGTACCTTTACGCGGTACGTCACAGCTGCAAGCGTGATAAACTGTCGACGGCTGCCGTCGACTTCCGTTGACTGCCATTGACTGCCGCCGACACATGAGGCCGACACGTGCCGTTCGTCTGTAAGCGCTCTAAAAGTAACACTATTCCACCTATATAAAGTTTGATTTTTTTAGAAAACGAACAGGTAGTTCACTTTTGAACAACAAAAAATAATAGTTATAAAACTAAAAAAAAACAAGCTTATTTTTTGTAATACCTTGTATATGTACTGTATATAGGTAATAATATATATTTCTGTCAGTGTAAGTTGAACAGTAAGCCTTTAAATAAGTAGAGGTAGAGTACTGTCTTCGACTGTAAATACAAAGCAAAATCACAAAGAACCGTATCCCTATTATCAGATATGGTATCCTCTTTGTTACAAACCTAATTATGTCAGAGAGAGTTTGTGAATCCCGTGGAAAATTTACAGTATCAATTACCACTTCCCTGATCTGATTGATGTCCGTCTTGTTAAACCAGCTTAATCATTTTGGTTCCTACTCAATAAACGAATTTTGGCGCAACGGAGTAGCGTGCGTCATCTAGTAGAATAGCTTTGTCCACACTGTGCCTTTTTTGTTCATCAATGTTCGTTCGTTCGTTATAGCGAAGTCAACAGCGAACATGAGGCATGCCCTCGACTGACCGTATCCAAAACTTACTTCGCTTTTTAGGGTTCCGTAGCCAAATAGCAAAAAACGGAACCCTTATAGATTCGTCATGTCTGTCTGTCTGTCTGTCTGTCCGTCCGTATGTCACAGCCACTTTTCTCCGAAACTATAAGAGCTATAATATTGAAACTTGGTAAGTAGATGTAGTCTGTGAACCGCTTTAAGATTTTGATACAAAAATGGAAAAATTATTGAAAATTTTAGGGGTCCCCATAGATACAACTGAAACAAAAAAAAAATCATCTAATCTATGCGTGTGGGGTATCTATGGATAGGTCTTTAAAAATCATATTGAGGTTTCTTATATCATTTTTTTCTAACCTGAATAGTTTGCGAGCGAGACTCTTCCAAAGTGGTAAAATGTGTGTCCCCCCCCCTCTAACTTCTAAAGTAGGAGCATGATAAGTCTAAAAAATATATATGATGTACATTACTATAAAAACTACCAACGAAAATTGGTTTGAACGAGATCTAGCCAGTAGTTTTTTTATACGTCATAAATGGTAAACCTTAATTTAACTTTCATTAAATCAACTGAAATATAAAAATAAATCAAAAACAAAAAAAATGAACCTTATTGCTGCTGCAGAACCCTTCATGGGCGAGTCCAACTCGCACTTGGCCGGTTTTTTCTTTATTGACAATGTTTGCGTTGCGTTCGTTGACACATTCAATTATTGAATGCGCCAATACGAAAGTTGAATGAAAGAAGATGACGAAAATTGAAGAAGAAAGTGCACAGTGTAGACATAGCTGTTAAATTACTGCAATTTTTTTCACGCTAGAGACATCACTAGCTCAAACAGTAAACAAATAGTTTTGTTCGACATTTGATAACATTTCAATATTCTGAATTCAGATATCACAATATCGTTAAATAATTGAAACGTTGTCAAACATTATATATCAGTGGTATCGCGTGTGCAAAATAGATTATAGTCAGATTACTTACTGTATACGTGCTAGTAGCGCATGCTGCTCCGACCCACAGATTAAGTAAAATCAGGTAGGGAGTGCCTCCGCTGCCGGCGCCGGCTCCCTAAAATATCAGTAATGGGAGCCGGCGGTAAGTACACTGCCGGCAGCCGAGATATAAAATAACGGCTGCCGGCGCTGGCACTCACAATGGGAGCCGGTGATAATGCGTAAAGCGCTAGGTTCCAGTCCCGATAAACAAATTTTAAAAAGAAATAATTATAATCTCAATTAATATATTCGACTTTACCGACTTCCAAAGGTAAAAGTAAGTTAAGTAGGTACCTATTTGTTCAGCTGTGGATATTTTTATTATAAAAATTGCATTCTGTGAACGCCATGTTCATGGAATGGCGTTCAGAAATTCCGATGGAGACATAACCCAAGAAATTTTAGTGGAGCATTTACACTCCCTCGATCCAAATAAACAATACTTATGGGCGTATAAAGGGGGCACAGTTGAAAAAAAATTGCTATCAACGTTGGGCTTCAGACATGTAAACATTGAAATGTTTGGGTGCCCCAAAGTGGAAAAGGTGATGGCAGAGTTGGACTGGAATAATTCAAAACTGTCAAACTGCCATCGTCATACCAACTTCTCCAAGACATCTAAGAGAAGTTGTCATTGCAGCGGGGTTGAGGTGGTAGCTTTCGGTATGTGGTTGAGGGCCAACGTTGATAGAATTCAAAGATGATAAATGTAAAATATGTATCTAGGTAACTATAAGGATTAAGAAAATATATTATTGTACTCTATAATAAAGGAACATAATATATGCTATACGATTAAGAATATAATAAGTTATAGAATTATTATGTGTTTTTTTGTTAAAGGAAAACTTAATAAATATTAGGTATTGAGTATACATTTTTTAATTTAAAAACGTTATCCTATTCTTTTAACGACACAGGAATAATCAGTAAAGAATGTGAAAGTGTATCTATTGTATGCTTTACGAGATTAAAAGCATGTTTAGGATGACTCAATAATTGTGAATAACGTTTATGATATTAGGTACGACTTTCCACTGATGAGAAAAAAAAAACGCTTGATAATATTCTTGGGGCAAGTACTCAAAAGATTTATCATAGGATTTGTAAATAACGCAGAATTTAATCATTAGTAAGAATCCTTTCAATTTTGAAAATTATGGTATAAATTCATATTGTTTATACATAGATGGACAACACGTGCCTTCAAAAACTCTACAACCATCCTTCAATGGTATCTAATATGTTCACTTCAGTCTCTCATACATTATTTTCCGGTACTGGTATACATTTCCTTAATGAAGGAAATGTGATATCAATTGATTCTAGTCTCTCTCAAACGATTAACTGTATTGTATTTGCAGAGTTTGATAATGTTATAGAAAACTAGATAAAAACCGTAATGTAACTGTAGACTATAGAAGCTAAGAAAAGTCACATGTATGATATATTTGAGTTATAATGTTTAACGTGTGTATGTGTGCGTGTTTACCTAATAGCGTGTAGATATTATGAAATAAAATATTGTACCTAAGTTATGTTTCTTTTATTTATTCATTCATTATTTCATACAATTAAGTTATCCTGGTCCTTTTAACGAGTCACAGGAATAATTAGTAAAGAATGTGAACGTACTATCTATTGTATGCTTTTTAAAATGGATGTTAAGGCAGGGGTTCCCAATCTGTTTCAGCCTGCGGTGCAGATGTAAAATACTTATTTTATCACGGCACCCTACTCTACCTAGCTATTAGAAAAAGATACATAAATAAATACATTTAATGATTATAGTTAGGTTAGACAGGTAAATAGTAATAAACAAATATTTAATCATCTACCTGCTTTATAATTAATATTATAATTTAATTTTATAATATTTATGGTTTCGAATAATGATGGAATATTGACTCACGGCGCCCCCTCTTGCCTTTCCACGGCGCACCAGGGCGTCGCAGCGCACAGTTTGGGAACCTCTGTGTTAAGGGATGACTCAAGAATTATGAATAACGTTTACGATATTACAACTTTCCACTGATAAGAAAAAACGCCTCATAATATATCCCTGGTGCAAATGCCCAAAAGGTGTATCATAGGATTTGTAGATAATGCAGCATTTAATGGTAGTATTAGTAATACAGTATGAACACAATAGAGATCCGTAATTATTTGGGAAGAATTTGTAAAGGTTTAGAAGATAATGTATACGCTGCGAATCGTCTACCTATATATGTTCAAACCCCTACATACATAATTAGCAACTTGGACCCTGATAATAAACCTGGATCCCACTGGATAGCAATACACATAAATGAAAATGGCATAGGTCAATACTTAGACTCATTTGGACGCGCCCCTATGCGATATCACAAGGTTTTTATGGGGCGAAACTGCAGGAGATGGGATTTTAACACGTGGAGATTACAAAATGATTTCACATCAGTTTGTGGAGAGTATAGTTTAATGTATTTGTATTATAAGTTCAATGGGGAAAGTTTAGTAGAGTTTCAAAAGTTATTTAGTAACAACACTTTGTGTAATGATATAATATTGTACAGTATGTTCAATACATGTTTTAATGAAATGTAATGAAAAATTTATCAAGTTTTATTTATTTAAAATCTTGTAATACATGATTTACACTCGAGCGCGCAATAAATGTTTTAATGAAATAAAATACATGTAATGAAAGATTTATCAAGTTTTATTTATTTAAAATCTTGTAATACATGATTTACATTCGCGCGTGAGCCGCGAGCCGAGCCGCGAGACGTGCTACGAGCCGAGAGTGTAAACTTGAGCTTGCGACCCGTCTCGCGGTGCGGCTCGCGACTCACAGGGCACGCTTGTGTGTTGCGAGCTTTGTGTTTACATTTGCGCTTCGACGCGAGTCGCGAGATGCGGGTGGCAGCGGCGAGCGTGGCGGCGGCGAGCGTGGCGGCGGTGGTCTATGACTCGTTGGATTTCGCTGACGAGCAAAACGTGTCAGTTTGCGCACCGCGTCTTCGTGTGTTTACGAAGTCCATCGAATGATTGGATGACCTACATAATTAATTATTAAGTACTTTTAATTTGCAATAATTCATTAGTTAGTTAATTATCATTCATATATATTTAAAATCTTGTAAGAAAGCAAGGTGACGTAAGCGATAAGCCAGGTCGAACAATAGGACACTGAGGCGAGCATAACAATGCAATAAGTAGCGATTATAATAATTATGAAGGAACAATGGAACGTGGAGATAGTAGATAATGAGGGGTAAACACAAAATCTAACTTTGGAAATAGTGCAAATATGTAAAAACGGATCGCATATATCGAACGAGGATGGCCGAAAACCCCTGTTTTGACACCAAACTTCCTTTTTTTTTAGGCGAATGGTCATCAAAAAACCCATTTTTCCCTACATTGAGGCAGTGAGCCAGAACCGGCGAATCCCTAACTACTTACCTAAACTCGGGAGTGAGACTTCTGTACCGTAAGGTAGTATTATGTATTCTGTGGTTCAAGTAATGTGCATCCCTAAACACACGTACAAAGCTATGCAATTTTTGTAGCCAAATTATTACTTGATGTGAATAAAATATGGAAGAACAACAAAACTCAACAAGCATAAAATGTTTACTAAAAATATTTATTAACACTTTTATCACATGAAATATGCAGACCGACTTCTTTAATATGAGTTATGACCGAATAAGTCGGACTCGACACGCTTTTCACGCTTATACACCGATATTATAAGGCTCTCTCCATTAGTCTATCTCAATGCTCCGGCCTTTGTGTAATATTCAATATTGATAAACTTGCCTGTTCCAATTTTGAATACTTCTACTTTTAAAATACAAAATACCCTCAAAATGGACTGACACATCGCACGTTCACGACAGTGACACCGTGAATTCCATTTCACCTTTTATCCCCGAAGCGTAAATAATGTAAACACTTTTCATTTTCGTCGTGTAAAAGATAGCGGTAAACAGAGGAGACGAAATTGCTCTTTGACCTTTTAGTGGATGTTACATGATAATACGGCTCTTAGCCTATATTCCTTAAATATCCATGTTACGCTATGAATATTAATGTAAAGTATAAAACGATCTAGGTTTATGTTTAGCAATATATTGATCTTTATGAGTACGAATTATTATTGAAATTGAAGGTTAAGTATTCGTTAATTATTTTTTGTGTGGACTGTATGAAATTATCTATTATATCATGTTTTTTTCCGTGGTACCTACTACTTATTTAATCTGTTTGTATTGGGATTTGTGATATACTAAGCTTAGCTTTAACTACCAAACAATTAAAACTTAAGTAAAGTAAGTACATAGGCTGCTATTTATGTATCCGGAACTGGCCACTTACAAGAACAATATTTAAAAAGTAATTACAACATTTGAAATTAGAACTCTTTGGTTGAAGAATACATTTTGTTTCATGTGACTGTCAATTATTTTTCCATTGTAGCGTCATTTTGAAAATTGCGTGTCTTCATTTTCCATGGATTTAACGCGTGAACATTTTCGTGCAATGATTTACTACGATTTTCGGCGTGGGCTAAATCAACAACATTGCTTTATTCAACTCACCGCAACTTTTGGAGATGAAGCACCATCAAAAACCACTGTTTATCACTGGTACAGTGAGTTTAATCGTGGGCGGTCTATGCTCACGGATGAAAATAAAGAAGGTCGCCCAAAAACAGCTGTTGTCCCACAAAATATAGATGCTGTGCGGGAACTAATAATGCGTGATCGTCATGTTACATATCGCGAGATAGAGGCGTCCTTAGGCATAAGTATGACGAGCATACATAAGATATTACACGAACATTTGGCTGTAAAAAAAATATGTTCGCGTTGGATTCCGCACAACTTGACAATCGATCAAAAACGGGCTCGTGTCGATTGGTGCAAAAAAAAGATAAAAAAATACAACCGTGGTACGTCAAAAGCCGTTTATAATATCTACACAGGTGATGAATCTTGGATCTATGCATATGACCCCGAAACTAAACAACAGTCAACGGTGTGGGTGTTCCAAGATGAGCCGAAACCAACAAAAGTTACTCGTGCAAAAAGTACTTTGAAGCAAATGGTCGCCTGTTTTTTTGGAATTAATGGACATGTGGCTACAGTGCCATTAGAGAATCGTAAAACGGTTAATTCTGAATGGTATACGACCATTTGTTTACCAGAAGTCTTTGAAGAAATAAGAAAGGACAACCAACAACGCAGAATCATATTACATCACGACAACGCTAGCTGTCACACCTCAGCTGAAACAACTCAGTTTTTGCAGGGTCAAAAGATCGAATTGACTGGTCATCCGCCGTACAGCCCTGATTTGGCACCTAACGATTTCTTTTTATTTTCATACGCGAAGAGCAAATTACGTGGTCAACGTTTTTCGAGCCGCGAAGAGGCTGTTGATGCGTTCAAAATGCACGTTTTGGAGATACCTCAATCAGAATGGAAAAAGTGCTATGAAAATTGGTTCCAGCGTATGCAAAAGTGTGTCGATCATCGCGGCGAATATTTTGAAAAGCAATAAAACCATATTAAATGATATATGTTTGTTTCTTTTTTTAATTCCGGATACATAAATAGCAGCCCTCGTAGATGATATTAAATCTACAATTTCATTTAAAATTCTTAGCACAACTTTGAAATCCCTCAACAAAATAAAACGTTGAAGAATTTAATACATACATTTGTATCACTTGGCTAGATTCATATAAAAACATTTGCAACAGTTTGTCCCGTGTCACGCTGTCCTGCTGTACGTCACGGTCGTATGTCACGAGCTCAGGGGATGCAGATATTCAAAGTGAATAACAAATGGAGGCTCTTACGAAGAATACATTTCTAACCTTAATATATACGTAGGATATTTTATTTGTACAGCAATCCATACTTATAATATAATAACATTATAAATGCGAAAGTGTGTCTGTCTGTCTGTTACCTCTTCACGCCCAAACCGCTAAACCGATTTTACTGGGTATGGAGATACTTTGAGTCCCGGGAAAGGACATATGATACTTTTTATCCCGGAAAAGTGTATGGTTCCCGCACGATAAACTAATTTTGGCGCAACGGAGTTGCGGGCGTCATCTAGTAAGATATATTACTGCAATGTTTTCACGTTAGACGGCAGCACCAGCAAATACTGTAGAAAAGTTTTGGTCGATGTTTGACAACGTTTTTGTCAATACTTTGATTTGAAGCGTGCAAGATGTATGATTTTGATCGCATTATTTACTGTATGTGATAGTAGCGCCCTCTGCCCCGAACATTGCGTAATATCCCCTATTTACAAAGTTAATACCTCCTGCTGTAATTGAGCCGTCTGTTCCAAATTTGAATACCCGTTCAACATTATTAATCTCGATGTGTAGTCACAAACGTGTAGAGTGGTGTAGATGCGTCTATGATTGCCTAGTATTTAAGAATACTATTAAGATTGGCCTAGGCAGATGGGGGACCTACGTAGTTTGGTCGCGTTACGTCAAACCCTGCAGCCGACAGATCACAATTAACATTGAATTGACATGAACTGACCAAATGACTGGCCTGTCAACTGCCTAGGAATCAATTTCCTCGATGGTACATCCTATCTACGCACGCCCAACGTGAAGAGGGGTCTGAAATACACAATTCTTTTGTAATAAAAGGAAAAATATAATTACTTGTTTTCATTGAATAGGTTGAATACAGTAATGGATTACTTTTGGTCAATTTGATACACACATACGAAAACATATTGTGTGTTATGTAAGGTATTTGCAGAAACCGTACATTTTCCCGCAAGCCAATAGCCTATGTCCATCCCTGTGGTCTAATCTATATTTGGTCAAAATAACATAAAAATGGGTTATGTATTTCATAAAATAGTTTCTCGTTTTTATTTTTTTATTTTTCTCTGATTCTTCGCTCCTATTGGTCGTACCGTGCTGTTATATACTATATAGCCTAATTTCTTCCTCGATAGATGAACTATCCAACACAAAAATAACTTTTTAAATTAAACCGGTACTTCCAGAGATTAGCACGTTCAAACAAACCAACTCTTCAGCTTAATACGTATATAGATGGCATACCACTTTATTTACGCGAGTAGACGCGCGGGCGAAAGCAAGTAAATAAGCTATTGTGCCATGACGTCATTTAGTTGAAAAGTTTGTAATCACGTTTTAAGGCAGTATTTATCACGCTTTTGTTTCCCGACGGCGGCCATTGTGAGCCGCCGACTTCGTTTCTGCAGATTTATCCTTAATAATGACTTCATTCAAGTGACTTAAGTTTAGAATAATTAATATTATAATGTAATGAGGTAACTTGCTGTAAATGAGTTCGTTTACTTATTCCAGTGCGAACAGATTGCACTGGCCAGTGTAATAAGTACACTACGATCACATCAAAGTGATAAAAGCAGGGTTCAAATCGGTTCAGCCCTTTAAGAATAAAGGTAACAGTGAAACAGACGAAAAACACGCCTTTGTATTTACGTATATTATGTCGCAGTCATCTGGTTGAATCTGCTATTAGAATGAATGACTAGAGAATTCATTGAATAAAACCAATTAATTCAATGATTAAAGGCCAACTTATGTAACGTTTAAAAGTGCCTCTTCACAATGGTCCATGCTGGCCCACTACAAGCCATCGCCATTGTGTAGACGGGGTAATGGTGTATGATGGCGGACGATGGCCAGAGGATTACTAGGCAGTCATGAGCCATGCGCCATTGTGTTTACCACCAAGAGATCGTGGTCTACAGTTCACGATGGCCTACAATGGGCTATCGTATGCTATTGTGTACTGGGGGCTTAACGTTTAAACTAAAGGCCAACTCGTCAAGTTGTTAACTGTAAATCAAATGGTTTCATTCAATTTATTCACTAGTTATTCAATCAAATAGCAGATTCAATCAGATGACTGCGACATGTAGATAATCCTCACGTTGCTCGCAGCTTCGTTACACCGAACTTATTATATTTTCATACGAAAATCGCCCATTCTCAGACAGGCAAGCATGAACGCAGAAAGACGACAGATAGATTTGCGCTTATTAATAATAAACTACGAATTGAGCAATACCTAGTAGTTATTCATAAAATGTGTCGTATCTAACAACAACCTCAATACCTTATCTAAGTTGTAACTTGTAAGGTAAGGAAATTCAGTAATTACGGCCATTTCTAATACAAGTTGTGTTGTGAGTATGCAAATAGGCACGTCTTCGGCCCCCGGCGGATCTTGTAACTGTTGGGACGCCCCGGGCATCAAATCTGTTCAAATCTCCAACAAACAATAGTTAATAACTTCTTGAACACGTGATTGTGTAATGGCCGTTTACATTATTGTAATCCAGCGTTGATTGCTACTGGAATAATGTAAACGGACACTGGAATTCACTGGAGTGCGCAAAATTACACTCCAGTACATTCCAGTGCCCATTTACATTATTTCAGTAGCAATGCGATCTAGTGAATGGATCCAGTGATCCAATAACCTCCAATCAACTGGAATAATGTAAACCCGCTATAAAACTGTGTAGCTGGAAGCGGAAATATTCGGAACGAGACAAAATACATTTTCTGCCAATCTGATTAATAAATTAAAGTTAAGAGACAATTAAAATATTATATCTCTGTCTGGCGCACTCATAGTGGAACATTAATTACTTAAATGTAGTTAATTCGAGACATGAGCCCCATACATTATCTGTCAAACTCTTCATTAAATTGAATGTTAATCATAATTAAATGTCTCTGAGTACGGCGGTCACCGTCGTAATAATTTAAGTATTTAATGTTCCACTCTGAGTGCGGCAGTGAGTGCGGCTGTAATTTCGATAGCGAGTAAAGGTGGGCTTACACCAAAAGAACATAGAGCAAGAACAGCACAAGAACATTCTTTCGTATTCGTTTAGTGTAAACTATAATTCGTTACAACATACTTTAGATCGTTTACACCAATCGAATCAACAAGAACATCAAGAATAAGAATTTTTGCTCTATAGATGAGAATCATATAGCTCCGTTTAGACCAAACGAGCGAATGCTCATTGCTCATTCGTCAACGATAAGTAGTTAATTTATTTTTATAGTCATCAAAGGTTGGATCCCATAAACATCTTTTGTTATGGTATAATTCTATCATTTGTAAACATTTTTCATTACTCCAATCCATATTTACGAAAAAACCTTTGATAAACTATCTAAAACCAGCCGCCAAAAAGTAAAAATATCAAGAACACTAGAATCCCTTTGAAGAGACCGCCTCGAAGAGCGAGCACGTCCGAACACGAAAGAACGCTCTAGGCAATTGCTCGAGCGCTCTTGCGTCGTTTACACCAAACGAGCGAGATTCTTAGAGCATTCTACCTATTTACCGCCGAGTACGTGGCGAACACACTAGAACAACGAAAGAATGCTCGTTGTTAGTTTACATAAAAAGAGCTTTACTAGAATGAGCATTCGCTCGTTTGGTCTAAACGGACGATTTTTGGGAGATTCTTATTTATTTATGCATGTAGAGTCAAGATAAAATCCTGCAAAGTTAGGTAATTGATTAGGAAAAAAGCTGAGAATGGGCCTATATATAATGCTACCAATTTAAATAACACATACTTAACGACGCAATAAAAAACAATAATTTGGTTGCGTTAAAATTTTAGTATGGGGCTTGTGTCATTTACATTGCTGCAGTTAAAGGAGAACAAAATAAAACAGTTTTAGTTGTGAGGCTGGTAAGATCCTACTAAATATTGTAGTACACTAGTAACACTTAAGTGTAAGTAAATTAATAATTAGGTCTGTAATTGCTCAGTCGGCAATTCGCTAAACTATTCAGCATTACCTAACATGGACGACGGATTCAATTTTCATCGGCAAACAAGCGATTAACCCAACTAATTCTATAGCCATATGAGTACGGAGAGATATCTCCCAAACAGATAAACCCTTTAGGTTTTTGCATGGGAAATAGGCATGATGACTATTTTTTTTCTTATTGGCAATTGAAAGACCCTTAAAAAATAGAAACATCGCTGAAAGAATGACTCTGATAGCTTAAAAATTCACCTAGATATGACAATTTAAACATCTCATAAAATAGACCTGCCCGAAACGCTCCATACAAAGTGCTACGAAAGAATGACGTCACTCTTTCGTAGTTTGTGCGCATTGGGAGAGAACTTTGTTCGATAGGTATATTAAATACTAGATGACGCCCGCAACTCCCCGCAACCCGTATCTCCATGCCAAATTTCAGCATAATCGGTTTAGCGGTTTGGGCGTGAAGAGGTAATAGACAGACAAACAAACAGACAGACGGACAGACAGACAGACACACTTTCACATTTATAATATTAGTATGGAAGTATGGATTGCGTTTATGAAAGTGGTTGCATAACAAAAGTTGCTTTTTAACCGACTTCCAAAAAACGAGGAGGTTATATGTTCGGCTGTGGATTTTTTTTGTATGTTCAACGATTACTCCGCCGTTTGTGAACCGATTTTCGAAATTTTTGTTTTGTTGTAAGTAAGTGGTGCCAGTTACAAATGTTTCAAATATTATGGCATCTGGATTCAGCTATATCTGGTACCGACTTCAAAATTATGAATATTGAGTACAGAAATTGTTGAGTTTTAGCCGAATTCGGAAAAAGGCACCATGAGATAAGAAAAATTATTTAATACTTTTTAGTTCATATTATAAGGATGTTATTATTGTTTTTACCTTGGAAGTCGGTTTTAATTTTTTGTTAAAAATAATAATATTTACACAAGTTATCGAATGGTATACAAATATTAAGAAATTTAATAAAAAAAAATCGACTTGATTATCCAACTTTGAAGGCGCATAACAAAAAAAATACAAATGCTATCGAGCTGAAGTTTTGGGAACACTTATTTTTTACCATGATTTCTTTATTTTATTAACAAAATTCACTAAACTTTGACCTTGTCATCATCCCTTTTATTGTCATATTAGTCCATTGAAATGTTACAATTTTAGGACCGAATATTGCATTTATTAGAGGACGCAATTTTATTTTTGGAATATGTTGGGGGGGGGTCAATAGAAGCTTTACCTCAAGTTTGTGGGGTCGCCACTCTTGTCCCCCGGCCGCCATCTTGAAAAAAGGGGTGACAACACTATTTTCGTGATATCTCGGAAACTATAAGTCTTACAGAAAATTTTAGAAACATAATTTGTTGCAAATTATTTTGCCTACAAATATGTTCACATAACTTTTTACCCTAAATTAAAAATTTAAAAGGTTACTTATAAGCAAAAAAGTGTTAATTTTTTTAAAGGTTTATTATCGCTTTTTAACTTTGTTTAATACATTTAACAAAAAATTACCTTAGAACAACCTTGTTAATGATCTTTTGAGAAAAAGATCCCCCAATCCCCCCCGATCTCATGAAATTAATTTTCTGCAGATGCAAAGGAAACTGTGAAAGCATGTGTGGCTGCAGAAAAACAGACCTAAAATGCTCTACAATATGCCTACTATTCTGTAAAGCTTTTAAGGCCTGCTTTTCTGCAGCCACAGTCTACAGTATGCCTACTACACTACATAAATATATTATGCAAACTATATTATGTATGCCTACTATACTAGTCTGCACATGCCTACTATACTATAAAACATTTTTGCTGCTTTTCTGCAGCCACACATGGTTCCACAGTTACCTTTGTATCTGGAGAAAACTAATTTCATGGGATCGGGGGATCTTTTTCTCCAAAGATCATCTACAAGGTTGGTCTAAGGTATTTTTTTTTTGTAAAATGTGTTAAACAAAGTTAAAAAGTGATAATAAACCTTTTCAAAAATTTTCTCACTTTTTTGCTTATAACTTTTTCAATTTTTAATTTAGGGTAAAAAGTTATATAAGCATATTTGTAGCCATTAAATAATTTGCAACAAATTATGTTCTTACAAATTTTTGTAAGACGTATAGTTTCCGAGATATGACAAAAATAGTGTTGTCACCCCTTTTTTCAAGATGGCGGCCGGGGGACAAGAGTGACGACCCCACAAACTTGAGGTTAAGCTTCTATTGAGCCCCCCAATATATTCCAAAAATAAAATTGCGTCCTCTAATAAATACAAAGAAAAATATGTAACATTTCAATGGACTATATTGTTTCTTGTACAATTTTATTGTAACGTCTTGCATAAATAAATAAAATAAATAAATAAAGGGCAGATACCCGATAGGCAGGGTAGCGCCAGTTTACCGTATTTTTTTCGGTTTGTATCCTATGTCCTTTTATGGGACTCAAAGTATCTTCATACCAAATTTCATGATCAATAATAGACAGACAGACACGCTTTCACATTTACGATAGTACCAGGTAAAAGCCGAGCTTTGTGAGGGCTCGCGTCGACACACCTTGACTGACTGATGATGACACATCTACATATTATAAAAAACCTTGACTGACTAATGATAACACATCATTTAAATAACAATTATTGTTTTTCCGTAAAGTGTACCACAAAATGTACAGGTTGTGTGATATACTAGGGCTCGCCTCGCTCGCCCTGATAAGTATGGTGAATTGTTTTATTTTCGGCTTGTCTCCCCGGTCTCAGAACTGTTAAGCCCATTTTCACCTACTGGCTGTTGGACTTTAGGCTTTACTGTAGGACATTTATAGTGCATGGACGATAACTCCATTCAAACCAAATAGCCGGTCAAAATTTGAAAACTTTTATGTTTATAAAAAATCACGTAAATTAGTGGATGGAAGCCATGCAGCCATGTTTATATTAATTAATGACGTTAGTTTTTAAAATATATTCCGTCAATGAACCATATAAGACACCACAAATTTTTACTATGAGACTGACTTTATTTTTGAGGTAAGAAAGTCGTTGCCATAGAAGACGATGCGAATATTCAGAATTAGTGTACTTATTATGCAAAGTCTCGAAATGGAATATATTTTATCAAAAATATATTCCGTTTCGAACTTAACTGTAAAGTTAATAATAATTAACCTGTAAAAGTTAGCATTCTGGTAAATCGTTTTTGATAACAACTTTTAATCTTTTGTGAAATGAATATGAAGTGAATTCACGGAGTAGGATAAATTATGAAGTGAATTTAGATGCTCATTATAAGAGCATTCCGCATCGAACAATGAACGTGAAATTTCGCTTCGACAAATCTCGCTACTGCCGGTCCACCTTTCTGCAACACAATTCGTATCATTTTCTTGACCACAATACAATTCCTTTGTAAATTTCGTGTTTCAATTTTATACTGGCGCTTTGAGATTTCAAACGTATCGGGCCGCGGAGGATTACGTGAAATCACATATTGCCCGAGTAAGGGTCAGTTCACATTGTAATTGTAACGGTGTATTTTTTAAATGTGCCATTCTTTGGAACAGGCATCGCAACATCTCGAGCGGAAAGTCAGTCAATTCAATGTGTATCTTCTTGGTTAACATGTATAAGTAATTTACTACAAAAATTAGCAATTGAAATTAGTTTAAATTGAAAATAAATTGACTATTTTCAGCTCTATTTTATCAGCTTCATCATCTTAGGGATTCTAGTTTTAGCGCTCTGAATCATCGCGAAAGCGTCTGGATTCCGTACAATATAGCCCAATCCCACTGGTCGGTTGAAATTTATCTCGTTCGATTCTAAAATAAAAATATTTCAGTCATTTCTGCGAAGCCCAGCTAAGCCCTTTAAAACAGGTCCCTCCGTTCGAAATAATGTTATGTTGACTTATTCTCAAACATTTAAGCTCTCCTTGAGCTGTTTTAAATAAAACTTCGCTATCGAAACACTGCAAGATGCTGAAAATGGTTTAAAATATTGTTATCATTATTTTGTTCCAATAAAATGTGAAAACAATTTTCTTCACACATGCTCGATGAATTATATTTATTTAGTACAAAACAAAATATTATTACCTACTTACATAACATTTATATTATAACATAATCACAAAAAGCTAAGTACTTAATTGAATATATTTACAAAAACATAAATAAGTACATTTCATTCCTATACTTTATAGACAGGTTTAGGTTTTTGCAGAGATTAGGCTCCGATACTTTAAATTTATTTTGACGTTGGCACAGACGAAGAGTAGACCACACAAGCCATACAGGATACTTTTTGCCACTAAAAATGCACGATCGCCGCGACGTTTTTGCGTGCACGAAGTTGTGACTGATTTTGCCAAAAGGCAGGAAGTGTGGGAGAGGAGGGAGGTGCTGTACGCATGCCTATGCGTACACGCATTCATTTACTTATACAAGTTGAGGTTTATTTCGCGGAATATTGATAAAAATAATAACATACTAAATTGTATGCTATGGATTTCCGCAAAGTAACGCCTGATTCTATTAACTATTTAAAAGGCAGAGACATAGAGTAGACCACTCAAGGTACACAGGCTACTTTTTGCCACGAGACAGGGCACAGCTGCCTCAAAATTTTTTTGCGCGCTAGTGTCACAGGCAAGTCTAGTCTATCAAATACTATACTAACTCGATAAGCCTGTACTCCTGTTGTACACTCGTGTACTTAAGCGTCCTTTGGGAATAAAACCCGCGTCTCGGACAGTGTACACTCAAATGCAAGCGCTCTACAATATAAAATGCTTTCCAGTGTTCGATAATACAAGATGGCCTCTCGACGTTGGGAACATGATGGATCATGGATAACAATGATTACGAAGACGTTAGCATGCACAACCATAAGTATATAATATACAGTGTAAACTCTATATAACGTCACTGAAGGGACCGTGCATTTTATGACGTTACAAAGAGTGGCCGTTAAATGGAGAGAAGGAAAATCAATACTTTTTCGTCAATATACAGTGATTTTCTTTTACTAACCATATTTACAGTTTGAATGATAACGAATAGATAATAATCCATGACTCCTTATTATTAGTTAGGGTCTAAAACAGCCTACAAGTGCAATCAATCTCAATTTGTAAAGAAAAGAACGAATTTCTTAGAAAGTTCTGTATGCATGATGCCGAAAGTCAAGTTTATTGCGGGTTAGGATAATAATGCGGGCAGGCATGCAGGCAGGCAGGCAGGCAGGCAGACAAACAAAGAAACAAATCTTTATTTCCCTCAAATAGAATTTTACACGTTATCTTAAACAAAACACTGCTCCCCAGTCCCCACACTAGGATTCCCTGTGTCGTGGAGAACAGTCTCTTCCATCATGCACATAGATACAGGTGGACAGACAGACGCACTTTCGTATTTATAATATTAGTGTGTATGTTTTCACGCACACAGACAGTAAACTAAAAGTTTTGTTCGACGTTTGACAACGTTTCTGTCAGGTGCCGGTTGGCAGCGGGCGACATGAAGCGGTAGCAGACGACGTGTCGTGGCGACACTACTGTTTCTATGTAATTTCTATGATAGTGTCGCTAGCTTCGTGTCGCTAGCTGTGCTATTTCAGGGTAATACAAAGAAACTAAGTAATGTCGCGACGACACGTCGTCTGCTGCTGCTTCATGTAGCCGCCTTCCAACTTGTACCTTTAGGCTCGATTTATATACTTTCGCGAAAACAGCACAGTCTTCTGTTTCCATTGCACTAATTATAATATTACTATAGTCGGCGTCTTAAACATAACAGGCAAACTAACTGACCCGTGAAGTGTGAACTACGTATCACTTTCCTCCTAGTATAAATCATCCCTGGCCATTTAGCCGAAACTTTTTCGTTTTCGCTTCGTTATAGAATCGCCGATCAAAATGTATGGAATTGACATAAGACGAGTCGAACGTCAACGTCATATTAACGAACTGTTACAACGCACAAGGATTTTGGCTTTTTAAAAAAAACAATTTTTGATTTTTGATGCACACGTCTAGCGCGGTTGGATATTGGATGGAGAGTGTGGGACTGGGAATGCAACCGAAGCTGCTACACAAAGGAAATGCTGGATAGGTAGGAAAGGGGCTGACTAAGGGATGTTACATACATACTAAAGCTATAACACCTCCCCGGGGTAGAATAAACTTCAGGGGCCTATGTTCCTGAAGTTTAGAAAAAATTAAGAAATTTAAATATTGATTCTAATGCTTGGTGAGGGTATTTCACGTGAAGGAGTTTTCGAATTGCTAGGTGTGACTATGGAATTTTCATCAACATTTCTTTTTGAATTAACTGTGTCGGAAGTAGCTAAATCTGGTATTATTATAGCATTAGTAGTATTTTGAGGTGATTGAAAGGGCCTAGGAAAACGATAGGATAGACGGTGCTCTTTAATGTAAAAATATAACCTAATTACAAAATAAGTACACATTAAAATTAACATTACAATTAGAACAATTGAATAATGGGTCCCATATTTAATTATTGGTTGCTGATTTAGGATTTCATCTGTTTCTTTCAATAAGGAATTAAATTTAGAATTGGCGTCTGATGTAAGAATGTCTAAATCAATATTCTTAAGTTTAATAGGGGACTCATCACGGACTTTAGGGATCTTATCTAGAATACAACAAGGATCCTTAATTATATTAAAAGTAGGGTGAAAAACTGTAACGTTAAGTTTAACATCAGCGTATCTAGGTATTAATTTTGTATTTTTACAGAATGCTACACAATTTTGCGGCACCTTCAAGATGCCTGTACCAATTACATCTAGCTCTATGATCTTTTGGTCAATACAGTCTAGATAAACTTTAATGTTTTCGGATTGTACATATATCCAATTATTATCGGAAATCGGTTTCCATACGTTGAGTATTCCACTAATAGAATCGGTTTGACACTGCACTGGTAATACACTGATAACTTTTGACATTAACTCACTTTCACAGCTGGGGTTTGCACTTGTTGGGGAGACGGTCATCACATTGCAGATGTAGTCGTTGACGTCGATTGCCAGACAGTCCGTGAGTGAATCGAGTTTACAATATTCTGATTTATCTCTGGTCATTGCGATAAATTTACTACTGGGCCTAATAAGACTAAAAGTGTCTGGTTTAACGTCATCATGCGGCGTTGGTAATGCTATATTATGATATAGATCATACAGTTTAGGGGACACCAAAGGTAATCTTATTACAAATACTATCTTAGTGTTTAGGCTAAAACAACTTATACTAGACACATTCAATAGTTTATAAATGTTTCTTAATTCTAAACTTAAAGGTAATGTAACGTCAGCTGGTAGGTGCCTATAGTTGTCGACGAGCTCTTTATACAACTGTTTTGGGGGCAAAATAGCTGGATGTAAAATGTTTCGGCTACCAAAAAGAATGGCATTTGTTATATCTTCCATTTGGAAAGACAGTGTTAGTAGTGACGCTTCCAGATTTGTTAATATGGAATCAATGCTAGTTTTAAAGTTTAGTTCCATAGAATTTTTTGAAATATTTTTCATCTTTAGTGAGAGGTCGTCGACAGCTTCAGTAAGACTAATTTCATTGAGCTTTATTTTAAAAAGTGTATCGTTAAATTTTGACAAAACTGAAGTCGTAACCAATATGTTTTCTTTTATCAATAAACTTAGTCTTTTTTCGTTATCCTGTACATCTCGTATAGCGTTATCGTATCTGATAGCGTCATCTTCGTTTAAAGTACCAAATACTGTTTTAGACAAAGATCCTACGGCACCTATCCAAGCACGCTTAAATCTCTTATTACTAATAAGATGTGAAATGGAAGAATATTCCGAAACAACATCATTGTATCTTACACTCAGTGGCTCCAGAATATTATGGCATTCCAGGTCTTTTATTGTTTCAATTTGAACTTGGTTACATAAAAACCGTACTGTACCTAAGATTGAGTTAATGGTCTTAATGTTCGGTTCCATATATGATATATCATAAGGTGTGATAAGATCTAAGCGGCCAACATTGATCTTGAGTTCGCCAATTGGATCAAAATATATGCCCGGACTCGTGTCGATTCGACGGGTAAACTCCTGAAGAGCGTGAGCCAGTATGCTGTAAGGGAAGATGATTGCTTCCGTTAGGTATTTCCTTATCGACTAAGGTAAGTATGTATAATGTATAATAGGTAAGTAATATATATTATATTGTATAATTTTGTATAAAGTGTAAATTAAATATGTAAATAGTATAACCCTTTTCTTTTCTTTTTCAGGTTTTCAAATTGGAGTATCTCCTTGGATCTCTGCAAGTTTTACTTCGTCATAATGGTGTTTAACATGACGTCTGTTAATTAGTAGCGACAATGTGTGATTGCCGTGTATTTTAACTACCTTGTACGGCCCTTTCCAAACAGGAGATAGGGCTTTTCTTAGTCTTAAATGATTTTTGAGATATACGAAATCTCCGACTTTGTATTCTACTGGGCGAGTATGCGAGTCATAGTAATCTTTTGATGTTTGTTTAGACTTTCTAATATGTTCTAAAGCATTTTTGTGGGAATATTTTAAACGGTGTTGCAACATTTTAACGTATTCCGGGTAGGTCGTGGATGATGTATCGTCGTAAACTGATGTCGGGATGTGGGCTTTGTGTCCGAATAATAATTCATAAGGTGAGTAATGCGTAGTGGAATGTACAGCGGTATTATATGATAATACAGCTGTATATACGTAGCGAGCCCAATTGTCCTGATTTTCGTTAATATATGATTTAAGATATTCTTTTAAAGTGGAGTGCGATCTCTCTAAAGCACCTTGAGTTTGGGGATGATAAGGAGATGAGAAAAGATGTTTGATTTTGAACAGTTCACATGTCTTACTAAATAACTCTGCAGTGAAATTTGTGCCCTGATCTGTGAGTATGCGCTTGGGAATTCCGAATAATGAAATGCAGTGTACGAGACACTCACTGGTTTCTTCAGCGGTGATGCTCCGCATCGGATATGCTAAGCTAAATTTTGTAAGGTCGTCTTGCATTGTTAAAATGTATTTTAATTTTGCAGGGCCGCATTCGGGAAGAGGTCCTACAATATCTATTGCCAACCTTTCGAAAGGAGATGTTGAAGTAGACGTAATAACCATGGGTGCGCGATTAATTTTTCTTAAGGCCTTATTTGTTTGGCATGATGAACAATTTTTTACATAATTTTCGATATCGCTACGCATGTTTGTCCAGAAATACTTTTCTTTTATGCGACTAAGCATTCTGCTCTGCCCTAAATGTCCAGCAATAGGAATATCGTGATTTTCTTTAAGGATTTTTTGGATTTCAGATGGAACAGGATAAATCAAGCTATTATGGTAAATGTGGATGGAAATATTTGTTCCGTCGAAAATGTGACCAAGTATATTATAGATTTTTACAAACGATATCCTATCAAAAGGGTTTCGGAAGTCTGTTATACTAATATCGTTTACGGTTGGGTGATTTATCATTATTTGATCTCTTATAGTTTTAAGCGATTTGAATATATCCGGGTAAGTGCAAGAATCGAAATGGTGTACTTTTGTAAACAGGAAAATATATATTTTATTATTGTATTCGAGTGACAAATATTCAAATAATGTCCTTTCGAGTTTTTCGAAGTCGTTGCGTATAGGTGCAGGACAATTGTTGATAATTTCTTGGACGTAAGGTATATTTTCGTCCATGTCTATTGAAGTTGGTATAATTATGATTTTATAATTGCTTTTCAGGATGCTGCTGTTATGTTCTAAAATTCGGGTATTAAAAGATCTAGAAGGTGATTTAAGGAAATTATTATAGGTTTCATCCGGTGTTGTTGACCGTTCTTGAGGTGCAGAAGGCTGTTCCGAGTGATCAGTTGGCACCAAGGGAGCGTGACTAACTACAGGGCTATCGATTTCGGGTTGTACAGTAGTTTGTCTACTGGTTGACGGTTGTGGATCAAATGTCAAATTCAAGTCAGGGTTAAGATTGTCAGTTACAGGATTTTGAAATTGCTGATTTAGAGGATCGGATTCAACCGGAGTAGGAGGATTCAGTGGTGAGAAGTCTAAGTCTTTTTCGTCTATTGGGCTAAACGTTATTGTGGTCCATTCATTATCATCGAAAACGTCAGAATATGGCTCTGTAGGGGGTATAGGATTGTTATTTTCAGTTGGTGTAGGATTTTCAGGATATATGGGATTAACTGGATATCTTGATAGGGCGTCCGCTGCTGAATTGAGCTTTCCTTTCCTATACACTATTTCATAGTCGTATTCTTCGAGCTTGAGACGCCATCTCTGTAATTTGCTGGACGGATCTTTATGATTGAAAAGCCATTTTAAAGGCCTGTGGTCAGTGACTATCTGGAATTTTTGTCCATACAGATACGGTCTAAACTGTTTACAACCAAATAGGATGGCTAGCAACTCCTTCTCTGTCGTACTATAATTACTCTCGCTCCTGTTAAGGGTTCGAGAGGCATAGGCTATGGGGCGCTCTTGACCTAAGGGGCCTTGGGAAAGGACGGCTCCGAGAGCATAGTTTGAAGCGTCTGTTGTTAGTATAAAGGGTTTGGTATTGTCGGGATAACATAGGACGGGTGCGGAGGTAAGTTTATTTTTAAGTGCTTCTAGGGCTAGTTGCTGTTGGTTTTCCCAAATAAAGGGCTGATCTTTCTTTAAAAGGTTGGTTAGAGGTTTAGCTAGTTTTGAAAAATCTGGGATAAATCTTCGGTAATAGGATACTAAACCGAGGAAGGATTTGACGTCTTTAGGACTTTGCGGGATAGGAAATTCGACAACAGATTTGATATTATTCGGGTTTGGCTTAACGCCATCTTCTGTGATAATGTGGCCTAAATATAAAACTTCACGACGCAGGAATTCGCACTTGTCGGGTTGCAACTTCAGGTTAAATTTTCTTATTCTTTGGAAAATGAGTTCTAAATTTTTAATATGTGATAACAAGTCGTGAGAATAACAGATAATAACGTCTAAATAAATAAAGCAACGTAAGCCTTGCAATCCGGAAAGTGCGTTATTCATTAGTCTTTGAAAGGTTGCCGGTGCATTTTTCAGTCCAAACGGCATCCTTAGAAATTGATAGTGACCTTCTGGTACAGTGAATGCAGTTTTGGATTTGTCTTCTTCATTTAAAGGGATCTGATGGAAACCTGATGCTAAATCTAACGTGGAAAAGTAAGTACTTTGACCCAGTTGGTCCAGGATTTCAGTAATTTGAGGGATAGGATATGTGTCACCAATAGTCACGTCGTTTAGCTTCCTGTAATCTATTACGACTCTCCATTTTTGAACGTTTGACGCATCTAGTTTCTTTGGTACCACCCAAATCGGGGAAGACCATGGTGAATTGGATGGTTCAATTATATTTTGATCCAACATCTTGTTGATTTGGTTACGGACTTCTGCTTTATGCACCTCAGGAAACCGGTAAGTTTTCGTGTGGATCGGGATGTCGGTAGTAGTTTTAATTTCATGTTTAAGAGCATTTGTATAAGTAAGCTTTTCATCGGGTAAATGAAATATGTCTGAATAATCGGAACAAAGCTCCATTAATGCATTAGCCTCTTCTTCATTAAGGTGTGTAATACGTAATTGTTGTAGAACTTTTTCAGTGCGTTTTGTAAAATTAGGAGGTGAGCTACTTAAATGATTTACAGAGGCAGTATGATAACAGTTTAAATTATTGGATTCTATCGGTATTATTTTTAAATTAAGGTTTGAATTTAGAGTAACTTTTTTTTCTGAAAGATTGACGACGGACAAATTTATTCTGTTATTTTGCTTTACACTAACAACACAGTTTGCAATTAATAAGGAGTCAGAAATTTTTTGGTCTAAAATAAAACCTTCCTTTATTTCAGGATTTGATACTGAACACTCAATAATTTGTTCGGTCCTGGGTGGAATTAGATATGCCGGTTCATTGAAATTTAGTTTTAGTGATGATTCTCCGATATAAAGTAGGTCCTTGTTGTAGACTATGTTACAGTTAAGAGCATTGAGCATATCTGACCCGATAATACCATCATAAGGTAAATGGATTTTATCAACAACGTGAAATATGTGTGATACGGAGGATTTTTGGATTTTTAGCTTAAGTTCAAAATGTCCATTAGTAAGGATAGGATTTTCAGAGGAGTCAATGCCTTTGAGTTGTATAAATTCTTTTTTAAGGGATGGATGAATCTGTAGGCAGGAATGTTTAATTAGGCTTACGGATGAACCTGAGTCTACAAGCAAGGATATAGGAAGCTTGGATATAGAAGTTTCGACTAGTACATAAGGTAAGAGCATAATGCTTGGGTCATTAGTGATTTCAAATGTTGACAATATTTTATTTTTTTGATTCAGTGAATTATCAGTAATCAAGGAGACTTCAGTTTGGGGCTGGTTACCCTGTCGCGTGTCTCTAGAGGATACAGTGGATGATTTAATACTTTTATAAATTAAGGAGTCTTCAGTTTGGGGCTGGTTACCCTGTCGCGTGACTCTAGAGGAAACAGAGGATAATTTATTATTTTTATTAATTAAGGAGTCTTCAGTTTGGGGCTGGTTACCCTGTCGCGTGACTCTAGAGGAAACAGAGGATAATTTATTATTTTTATTAATTAAGGAGTCTTCAGTTTGGGGCTGGTTACCCTGTTGCGTGACTCTAGAGGAAACAGAGGAAACAGAGGATAATTTTGTGCCGGTTTGAAGTTTTTTAGGTCCCGCACGGCAACAGGACGAGACGCTTATGCGTTTTTTGGTCCGATATCGACAGTGTCGTAGCCTTCAGTAGGGTTAGTGTCTTCGACGGAATCAATTTCGGTAGGTTCAGATATGAAATTAACCCGTTGCGATCTCGGATTTTGATTGAGCCTAAATCTTTCATTATTAAATTGACGCTTCCTACATTCTTCTAGGGTGTGCCCGGGTGCCTTGCAGTATCTGCATATGACCTCCGACGCACTGCTTGTTTGATTAGGTTGTGGTGATCGCGACTGCATATTATTACGATTGAATCTAAAGGCTGGTTGGTTGCTAACGAAATTACCGGGGTTTGGCTTAATCATTCGCGGTCTTTCCGGTCGCGGTTGCGATTGAGAATTTTTATAAATAAATTGTTGGAGTTTTTCCTCGGATATGGCAAAATTCACTGCTTCGTTAAGAGTACGTGGTGCTTTGCACCGGACGATGTTTGAAATTCTCGGCGTGAGACCCATCTGGAAGTGATGGAGTGCTAGTTCCTCCATCGCAGCTGTACGACCTATCATTTCCCTACTTTTATTTCCATGGGCAATTGAAATTTCTGTTAATAGTTGTGACAAACACGTTTCTACCCTTAGGGCATATTGGCTCACGGGTTCGTTAGTTTGTTGTCTATATTCTTGCAGATCGGTTAGTAAGTGGGCGTAGTGTTTGCGCTCACTAAATTGCGTCTTCAAGAATTCTTTAAGTTGCGCCCAATTTACGAATTCCTTAATAGAACATGCAGTTTGTGCTCTCCCTTGTAATTGGCATAAAATGTATTTAAATATAATATCTTTTTGACTATCTGTGGCGAGATCGTGGGCATTGCTACAATTTACTAGAAAAGAATTTAGTGATTCCCTAGCACCGTCGTAAGGCTTTATAAATTTTAATAATGTTGATAAATCTAACTCTACCTTAGGTGCAGCAGTGTTTTTATTTTTTTTCTGGGACCTAGTGATCGGTCCCGGTTGTGAGGACGGACCTGCTTCGTCATCCATGTCATTCACATTTATTTCAGGTCTTTCAAATTTAGGGCTAGGGGCTCTAGATTCAGACATCTTAAATTATATTCAATAGAAGTTAGCTGTAATTTCTTTAAAACAAAACAAAAATATTTCTTAATATTAAATTGCAATGACCAGAAATAGAATACTAAATCACTCACAGGAATCTGGCTGCGGCGATGCACCTTATCATGTTTAGACTGGAGCTCGGCTTATCTCGATGCAGTCGTCGGGCTCGGCGGGTCAGGTTACTTCGGCGAATGCACGACGTATTTAGGATTAAAGTTCGATATTTAACTAGACTTAAAGTGTGCAAGAATAGAAATAATTATTTTTTATGTAAGAGTTCGACTTGTGGTTGATTGGAATTAGCACTTTCACGAAACACTTTTCACTGGATATAGAAGATTTAGGATACTGAGGATTTAGAAGAGTTTTCGGAAGACGTTTTCCAGGGACTTTTAAAATCCCCTTTCGCTGCCACCAATGTTACAACGCACAAGGATTTTGGCTTTTTAAAAAAAACAATTTTTGATTTTTGATGCACACGTCTAGCGCGGTTGGATATTGGATGGAGAGTGTGGGACTGGGAATGCAACCGAAGCTGCTACACAAAGGAAATGCTGGATAGGTAGGAAAGGGGCTGACTAAGGGATGTTACATACATACTAAAGCTATAACAGAACGCTTATGTCAATTCCATACATTTTTATCGGCGATTATAACGAAGCGAAAAAGAAAACATTTTGTCACACCCCCCTGGACTTCCACGAATATTTAGGAGACAAATTATTACTTTAAAATTCATTACAGATTAATATTGTATTTTATTATTTTTTTACAATTTGTACTACAATATAAAGGCAAAGGGTTATAATATTCAATATCGACCTCCATACTTTGTAGGGCGTCAGTTTTTGTCGCGTACATGTGTGACCCTTTTAGCCCTTCGTGTTTTTATGAAATGGCTCCAATCCTAACAACTGTTACAATATATCTTGCTCGTTAGACGAAATGATCTTTGTAAAAATATATTCCAAATACAAAAAATCATTACGATAAGTCGTAACATGAATGCTTCTTTTTACTTGACTGTGCTATAATTAAAAAATATATATACATAATATTATGTATGTACATAATACGTGTGTATTATGTACATTGTCATATTAATTTGCTTTACTTTTAGTCTATTGCTAAGCTTTTGTCGTGGCCTTTGAGCGCGGCGGAATCAAGAAATTCCGTAACGAACCACCTACTCACTCCAACGTTTGGTGCGGTGTTGCCGTGCATCAGCACGGTGTTTGTGTGCATGGGACTATAAAGGTGCTCCCAGACAGAAGTTATATAACGTTAGATAACATTTTTGTCTAACATTTTTAACAAATTATAACAAAACACACGTTTATTTTTTGACATGTTGTAGCGTATGTTACACGATGTTATAAAATGTGATAGTGTTACACAATGTTTTATAACGTTATATAACTTCTATCTGGGAGCACCTTAAGTCTTTAATAATAGCGAATTATAATTGCAAGTTGATAAAAATGCTATGCAATAGGTTTACCGCGGCAGTCCCCGAGTGCCACACGTATTTTTATAGCACAACATAATACTAAGATGTGGTATAATATGGTTTATGATACTTTGTATTATAATATAATATCGTTATAATTGACGTTATTTAAAAAAAAAACTCTACAAAACCTTTCTATCTCCAAATAATTTGACTTCCTCGACTTTTGGTCGGGCGCGCAATAAAAAAGCCTGACTATGTCCGAATTTATGCACGCTTGGAAACCCTGGGCTTATATTATTTATATTAATAATAAATAATTCTCCTGTATGTCACTGAATTCCTCCTAATTATTTAGATTCAGACCAGATTCAGAAATACCATGTAAGACGACGCCTGTCGGGTCTGCATAATATTATGCATGAACGTAGAAAAAAAGGCGGACGGAGTCTTGTTATATACAAAACTGTGTCTTCACTTTTCTTTGGAGTCGGCCACGCACACATTCTGACGCCTGTCAAATGGTATGGACTAGCGCAAGAATGTGTGCGTGCGGACCGTGTACATACAGCCAGCTGGCCAACTCTGAACGACACAGTTTTGTGTATGGTGGGACTCCGTCCGCCTTTTTTATACGTCCATGATATTATGTTCATAAGTTCTATGTTATTAAAAGTAAAAACTAAAATGACCGTGTCGTAACTTCTATTATCGCGACCTAAGGAACCTAAAGTTATTTTTTCAAAAACAGTGGATTAAACTTTTTTTAGTTTCAAACGTCGTAGCTTGCGTGCTTATTTTAGCTAAGTATATTTTAGCTTTTAAGGAACAACAGCGGTCGCTAACTTTGTAAAAACTTCTACGTTGCTAGCTATATTCGTAAGGCTGTACTGAATCCTTAAATAGTTTACGTACAGCGTTAAAAAGCCCAAAAGCTTTTGGTGGAAAGCCACTTCAGCAGAAGCCGTATTCTGCTATTGAAATGTCAAACCAACGTCAACCGCGTTCTGATTGGTTAACCCCGGCCGCACATTATAAGAATTTTCGATCAGAAAAAATTCAGATGCGCGCCGGAACACACTGTGCTCATATTATTATGTTTTGATATGGACCCCGCATACTATCAGAATTCTGACGTGTCTGACGTCCGACGAAATTTTTCTGATCAGAAATTCGGATCGCGCTCTCTTATACATTATGTACTAAACTGGGACTCGTAGGAAGGTTTCTGATAGGTGTGCGGTGTGGTGGTCCGGCGGGCGTCCGAATTTTTCTGATCAGAGGGGTAGACAAGTGGCAAGCGATTATCGTAAACGCCAACAAAATGTGCTAGCGAAGCGATGACTTATGTCGAATCACATACATTTTGTTGACGTTTACGATAATCGCTTGCCACTTGTCTAGTAGGCCTTAAATTCTTATACTTATAAGTATAATAATGTGAGGCCAGGCTAAGGTACGACCGGAGGGTACTATGCGACACGACGCGACACTTCACTTCCATAGAACTGACGTTTTACAAACGTCAGATTCACGTATAAGCTGCGATTGCGACAATAAAGTGTCAGATGTTATCAATCGCAGCTTTGTATAGAAAATGACAAGTTTTTTAAAGGGAGTCAATGACCGCTACCGCCATGTTTCGCCGAGTACAGTATAGTTATATAAAAGTAAATTATTAGTGTCGCGTCGTGTCGTGTCACTTTAGTGCAGTCTCGCTCTAAAACTACAAACATATTAATAATTAATATGATATTAATGCAGCTATGAGTGAGAGTTCGATCAGGCCAAAGCCTATTTTAATTTCAGTAAAATATTACATTCCGCTTATAAAACTTCGATATCGCGATGCAAGATTTTGAAGCCGGTTGGTCCGCCAAAGTATTTTTTCAATGAAAAAGGACGCGGACTGTAACGAAGCTGTATTAATGTTGAATTAAGCTAGCAGAATAGTGGTGCAGGCCCCGACTAGTCACGCGTGCGGACGAAGTGCCCGCCATACATTTACTCCGTAAAAGGATTTCCGTGACGCGAGGCATAAAAATCACCTTATTACCCAACCGCGGCAGGAGGATTATGTTTCGAGAAATACTTTATATGTACTAAATCAATGATTCCAATATAGTTGCGCTAAGACTCATTTGTTGCGCGGGAATCGGGACCTCTGTCTTAATGGATTCAAAATATATTTAAAGTATAGTTCGGTTCGTATCGTGAAGTGAGAATAATTAGTGGCAATTAACAGACAGGCAGATATTCACTTTCGCATTAACATGAATGGTGTGTATATTTTTATAGTGTGTATGTTTCACTCTAGGGCCCAAACGGCTTGTCGCAAGAGCTTGAGAGGTGTCATCGTGAACGCAGATTTGAGGTGAACGCAGATTTGGCCGCACCGCACGCACCGCAGTCGCCGCATTTCGAATTCTTCATATAAAGAATGTAGAAGTTGCGAAGACTGAGGCGCGGGTAGGTATGCGAGCTTGCCTATAACTTCATATAAAGAATTCGAAATGCGGCGACTGCGGTGCGTGCGGTGCGGCCAAATCTGCGTTCACCTTTGGGCCGCACCGCACGCACCGCAGTCGCCGCATTCGAATTCTTTATATGAAGTTAAAGGCAAGCTCGCATACCTACCTACCCGCGCCGCAGTCTTCGCAACTTCATAATAATATGAAGAATTGCGAATGCGGCGAATGCGGTGCGTGCGGTGTGGCCTAATCTGCGTTCACCTTTATTCGTCTGTAGTGAAAGTGGCTAAGTACCTGGGACATCTTTTAGTTTTTTTTTTCTTAAAGAAGGCAGGTCGCTATAGCCCTGACGTCGCTGCGACCCATGAGGATCTATTGTGACTCCTTCGCACTATAGAATCATCCCCAACCCAATACTGCTCATAAATTGAACGATATGGTTGGGGTTGGTGCCACGAATTTCCTCTGTTCATGAGTATTCGTGGCGACCAAGGTGCCTGTTCCTGCTCTGCAGTAGAGCAGGACAGTCGAGGAGAAGGTGAATAGGTGTTTCATCCTCCTCCTCACAGAATCTGCAAGTCGTTATGCTACAAATACCCATTCTGTTTAGGTGTTTCTTGAGCTTGCAGTGCCCGGTTAGGCTTCTGGTAAGGATTCTTAATTGGTTCCTACCCAAAGTGAGCACTAATTTTGATAGTTTCTTGTTGAAGCCAGGAATTAGTGCCTTGGAGTGTTCAAGGCCAGGGGTCTCAGCCCATTGCTTCCTGCATAGTCTGTGACCCCATTCCTTGAGCACTTGCTTTGTGGTACTGGGAGTTATACCACAGACTGGTTCTGGGCCATATATGAGACTCTTGGCCCCAAGCCTAGCCAGTCCGTCAGCGGTTTCATTGCCGGGGACGTTAATGTGGCCCGGGACCCATAATAGGTGGATGTTGTTGTTCCTTCCCAGCATGTTTAACGTCTCAATGCATTCCAGAACTAATTTGGACGAGACTTCTGCGGCAGTCAGCGCTTTATGTGCAGCTTGACTATCAGAGAAGATAAAAACGTTTTTATTAACTAGGGCCATCTCCAGGCTTTCTAGTGAACAACCGAGGATTGCGAAGACTTCAGCCTGAAACACGGTCGCAAGCTCCCCCAAACAGGCGTATTTGCCTTTTGGTGGCCTGCCTCCGTAGAATCCGGCTCCCGCACGGTTGTCTTTCCTTGATCCATCCGTGAACCAAACTATGTCGCTTGGGCGGACATCGATTGGGATTTTTCTTTCCCAGTCCTCCCTGGAAGGTATAAAAACCTGGTATTGCTTCGAAAAGCTATGCACCTTGATCATGGCATCCGATGGCATGGCCATGACAAGTGTTTCACTGAGAGACTGTTCCAGCTGTCGAAATGGGGTGGAGGCCCAATTCGTCCTGCCCGCCGCCCTGGCCCTGAGAGCCACAGCCACATCTTTTAGTACCTATAATATGTGACTGAGCATTGCGAATCAATAGGATGTATTTATTACTGCAATGTTTTCACGCTAGAAGCAGCATCACCAGTAAACAAAAAGTTTTGTTCGACGTTTGACAACGTGTTTGCCAACATTGTCATATTATAGCTATGTCCACACTAGGCACTTTCGTCTTCAATTTTCGTCATCTTCTTTTATTCAACTTTCGTTTTGGTGCATTCAATAATTGAATGCGTCAACAAACGCAACGCCAACATTGTCAGTTTTGAAGTTTTGGATACGGTCAGAGGGCATGCGTCGCGGGCATGCCTCACGTTCGCTGTTAACTACGCTATAACGCGGCATGCGTTATAGCGTAGTTAATGACTCTTGACGAACAGAAAAAGGCACAGTGTGGACAAAGCTAATGACGTGTGCGACATGTCTGATTTTGGTCAAATTACTTACTGTATATGCTAGTAGTACCCTCTTAGACCTTTGCACAATATATTCACAATTAAATACCAATTTTTTACATTTATAAAATTGTTTAGGTATTTCCGTAACAATTAACTGACGAGGCTGTCTCTTAAGAAGACAAAGTAAGCCTTCGGAATTAATTAAAATTATTTCTTTGTCTATTAAGGGACTTTTATTTTCTTTCAGGCAATTATTTTTCTTTTGCCTACCTGTTTCAAATTTTATCTTAACGCCATTAAAACTAGGTAACAAAGCAAATGCCTATTAAAAATGTCCCTTCGCGTCCCCTGATGCGAAGATAATAATTTATATGATATCTAAAAATAACAATCCTGTTTTTTATTACAGCCAAAAAGCACTGTATGATACCCATTAGACTAGAAAAATCATTTAACAGCTCTAGGCACACGCACACCCTATAAGACCGACTATAATATCATTGCATATTTACATAATCTATTTATATTAATACGCGAGCGAAAAACTTTGGAACCCTTTTTACGAAAAATGCGGAAATGTAGAAGAATGAAATTTTGCACAGTTATAGTTTATATGGTGAAGGAGTGCATCGACCTAATATTATTTTGAAATTATGCTTATAACATAAATTTTTTAATAAATAAAACATTACACACACTACAACACACACACTAGGAAAAGCCTATACAGTATACACACGAATTATACTCTTTTATTTCTGGTTTAAGTTATTGATTATAGTTTTTTTATTGAATCTTAAACACGGCCAGAACTTAAGGTCGAATTTCGACCATTGGGCGATCTCTAGTATTTTAAATGAGCCATAGGAATAGGCAGCCCTATCTACACTGCGGGCAGTTATTTTGGCAATAACTAATAAGTGTATCGTTTCGTGTAGTAAATAATGTTCAGCTTTATGGCTGCCTTACATGCTACGGTCTATCGGAGAGGCCCACCTGTGCAGGTAAGCCTGCGCAGTTAGACCGGAGTGTGTGTGGGAATAGACCTGTGCAGTTTTTTGGACCTGAGCAGGCGACCGGCGCAAAATCGATAGTCAATCGATCAATCGATTCTTTCGTGTTTCTTCAAGTTGTCACCCTCTTGCGGACCATATCCGCGCTCGGGTGATGATATGCATGACAGGATAAGCGGCCTTATTAAGTTACACTACTTTGCAATGTGAACCGACCCTAAGACTTTAATAACAATAAAAACCCAGTGATTGATCTAAAATTTTTATAACGTAATGTGATTTTATTCACCACAGTTCCGTCGCGCTATAAACAGTATAATTACATTACGCGTCGCAAATGCCGGCCAATTACTGCTGGGGCACAATTTAATATTCCAACAGAGCTATCCCAAGAAACGGTGGCCAATTCCACAGTTTCGAGACCAAACAATGAAATTTTATTCGTACGATGTCGCTATAAAAGTTTTTCGCCGAATTAAAACTGTTTTTGGGCGCCATTCATTGGTTTGAATGTGTTCGAACAAACATTAGGGACTCAGATGTGAATTTTCTCTTTGGACTTTTAAGTAAAAGTATAAAATTTTCATTGGAAAATAATAAATGTAATACATTTCTAGCACAAGGCACGTGTAAAGTTTGGGCTTGATAATATTATAAAAGCTCTGCCCTGCTACAGACCTTCCGTCGTACGTCTATGAACATTGTATAAATATTTTCTCCGCAAATTTATTAAGATTCGATTATTTTAAGACGGAATTATTAATATAGTCAAACGAATTTCCGAAACGAAGTTTTAGCGAGACATTCAGACAACCCAAATGGGTTGATAAATAATAAATTTCAAATAGTAAGAAAACTCATAATATATAATTATAATATTGAAACAATAGCTTATACATACATTACTGCAATTTTTTCACCTAGAAGCAGTATCAGCATAGACATCTTAAAAAAGTTTTGTTTGACATTTAAAAACGTTTCTGGCCATATTCTGATATAAACTGTGTCTAAACATAAGCACACCATGCCGAAGTTCCGCGGGGGAAGTTCGGCATGATTACGTCAGCAATGTCAAACGCATTTCGGCATGGTGTGTCATCGGTAAATCCCTCAATCGCGGATTCTTGGAAATCTATTGTTATTCTATCGTTATCGCGGTCGGATTCGACCGCTTGGGGCTTGACGGGTTAACACGATAACAATAGAATAACAATAGATTTCCAAAATACATTGCAGGCGGAATCATGGCGAACTTCCGCCGCGGAAATTCGGCATAGTGTGTTTAAACACGTGTGCACCGATGACGGATTTTGGTCGGATTATTTACCTGTGCTAGTAGCGCTCTTTTCTCTAACCTTTGCGTAATATTCCTTATTGAAGACAGAAATTTTCGCACAAAGTTACCAATGCAAATATTTTATTCTCAAAACTCAAAAGCCAGCACTCGACTGGAAGTGGCAAAACGGTTGAGTATAATAAGCGCGGAGACAATGCCGCCATCTTATAAATAATTTTTAACAAACCATAAATTGCGGAAGTTCGGAGTTTGTCCCCCGGGTTTTGATATAACTTCATTACTTTTGTCATTTTACTGTTGGATATTTTTACACTTTTTACTTTTACCTACTTTATATAATACTTATGCCTCCCCCACGAACTGTGACACTAGCAGGCCTATATACGCAGGATTTTTTAAATGAAATTATGAGGGCAAACGAGCAAACGGGTCATCTGATGAAAAGCAACTACCGTCGCCCATGGATACTCGCAATATCAGAGTTCTAAGTGCGTTGCCTTTTAAGCGGGGTATACGCTCTCTTCTTGAAGGTTTGCAAGCCGTGATGCTCTGGAAATACTGCTGAATTTATGCATTCTTACTAACATTTAGATATTAGCCTATCAACTCCCAAGCGGTCAAATTCGACCGCGTAAACTTAGATAAAAATAGATTTCCAAGAATCCGCGATCGAAGGATTAAAAGAGCGTAAAACGTTGCCTTCGTTTGTCATGCAACTTTCTCAACGTGTCAGACAAGACTATAGCTGTAAATATTTACCTGAGGGGTACCGTGTCTGAATACATATAATACGACTATCTCTCAGTTCAACCTGATATCCAACACGACTAAAATCTAGTGCCAAATCAACCAGCACCTAAAACCATCTAGAAGACGTATATTCACCAGCATAATTTCCTTTTTATTATTTTATTCAACGATCTTTTTCTTTTATTTTCTTAATTTTTCAAATCTTAATAAAGAACTTGTAATTTTATTGCGAACTTTTTCTGCGGTGCCCTCCGTGAAAACTCAAAGGCTTTTTCTTTAGTTGGGTTTCAAAGGAATCCTATCTTAGTACTCGGCGGGTACTTGACCCATTATGTCGCTTATAACTATATATTAGTCCCTCAGTTTGCACGTAGGATATTATATTACCTAAGTCCTAGGTACTTTATGAAGTGCAGATATAGATATTTTCACGTAGAATTGAGGTTTCCGATTATATAATTAATTAATTATAAATGATTTTTAAATTTTTTTTTAGTCTCGCAAAAACTCGAGAGCGGCTGAACCGATGTGGCTAATTTTAGTCTTGAAAATATATTCGTGAAAGTTACGGGAACGTTTACTTAGAAGGGAAGCGATATGAAGTTTACCGGGTCATCTAGTTACTTTTCAAATTACTCTTTTTTGTCAAAAACACGTCGTGGCCTATGGAAACAGTCCATATTTTGTCCAGGGTAAAATCTCATCAATATTTGTTCAAAGAACTCAAATTATATTCATGCACATCAATATCTATTGAGCGATTAAAGCGCGAAAAGGTAACCGAACAGCCAGTCAAACGAACACATAGATAACATTTATATTAATAAAAAATCATCATATACAACATAAATCACGAGATCTTAATGAAATCCCCGCGCGTCATACTCCGTCGTACTATCCGGTTTATATTCACTTGCGATCATTCATTTTCGGCACTTTAAATGCAAAGAGTCGTCGCAATTTCGCGTCGGGTGCTTTCAGCCTGTCATTATGACTCTTCGTTTGTTCCAGTGTATTTCACGGCTCCGAAAACGCCTAAAAGCCTGCCGGTAATGAGATACAAATGTACATTCCTGTTTCCGAGAACGTTTAGTTCCAACGGTAATTATGGGAGTTGTATTGCGTAGACATAAAATATTAAGTCCTTACTAGATAGAGATCGGATTTATTAATAAATAAATATTAATAAAGATAATTCATGTTACTGTTTCTGTCTTTTTCTCATAAGACATTATTCCTGTAGCTTAAATATCCAGTTATTAACGATTAAATACTCGTAATATAGCCGAATAAAATTTTGTAAAGCATATTTTTTACTACTTGACGTAGCGTGGCAAGTCTACGCGTCTCTACGCGCTCTTCGCTACGAAACAGCGTAGCAGTGCTACAGCTTCGCTACGAGACAATACTACGTTACGAATTAATACATGTAAGACATTGTAAATAGCACATCACCTAGGGCAGGAAAAGAAGATCACAATATGTAATTGTTGGCCGAGGCGAAGCCGAGGTTAACAAACATGTGATCTGAAGCTTTCTTATTTACTGCCCATGGTGCGTATACTATTTTTCTCATCGACGGAGGCGAAAAATGGCAACATCGGTAAGCGGGAAGAATGTTGACGTTTTCCGCCCGGAGACAGGCCGGTCCCACTCGCGCGAATAGGCATCGAACTGTAAGTACCACCCGCGGGTGGCAAATCAGTAGGGACTCACAAGCGAGCGGTGACGCACGCGCACGAGTTGTTCGTTGCATACCTGCGTATTGCGTAACTTATTCGATCGCTATCACAGAATTGATATTAATCTTACAATGGATAATAAAAAGAAAAGGGCAAAGAAATATTGTGCGATGCGTACTTTTCGAAACCTCATTTGTTTACTAAAATAACTAAGATAAACAAACACTTTAAGTAGGTAATATAAGACCGGTTTCAATAATTAAGATACGGTACCTATCGAATCTAAGGCCCGTATTTTTGGTCATTACTTAAGATGCGACCCGGTCTCAAGACGCGGTTCGGCTCTGTGATTGGTCCAAATTTTGACAGCCAACCAATCACAGAGCCTGAACCGTATCTTGAGACCGAGATGCATCTTGAGTACTGACCAAAAATACGGGCCTTAGTACGCGTAACTAGTTACACGCGAATTTATGATAATTAAATTTACATAGTACTAAGACATAATATATATATATATATATATTATGTCTTATATCTATAACTCGAATATATATATATATATATATATATATATATATATAACTCGAAATAATCTAAATTCTATTATATATATATATATATATATATATATATATATATATATATATATATATATATATATATATATATATATATATATATATATATATATATATATATATATATATATATATATATATATAATAGAATTTAGATTATTTCGAGTTAAATAAAATGTAGTTAATAAAATATAAAGATTATAATACATATTATTTTTAAAAAGAGACAACCCTGATTTCTTCAGAAAAGGTACGAGTTATGCGATAGAAAGAGAGCGGAGATGTAGGCAAATATAATTGTATGCACCTAGCACTGCGCGATCGGAATTTGAACTTTATAGTATCGTAGCATGAGTCGTTAATTCTTTAAACGGGTTTCGTTAGTGGGAATTCTGTTAGTACAACTAATATATATGTGTGCCGGAGATGAGAAATTTAACTCGACACTACTCTTACCTTTCTTGTAAGCAATCATTTATTACTAAATTAAAATTTTTATTACTTTCTTCCTAGAATAATGAAATTATTGTATGCAAAATCTGATCTTACCCTTGTTTTATTTTCAATTCCTATTTAATTTCATGGAGTCTTGCATCATGTACCTACCTGGTAAAATATTTTTCTTTTCTATTCTAACTTATAATAGATACTAGTTGGGCAAACTTCGTATTACAAAATAAAATTGACGTTTTTATAGTTTTTCACCTTACAGACCTTCCCTGGACTTCAACGCATATTCCAAGACTAAAATTAGCCAAATCGGTTTAGGCATTTCCGAGTTTTAGCGAGAGTAAAAAGATTGAGAACACATTTTATTCATATGTATTATTCTTTCCAAATCTTAACGCCTTCCTAAGTCTTTGAAGTTTTAATCAATCCTTTTTGTGAATTCCGAAGCTAAGATTCCAATCAATTGAAGAGTAAAAGAGAACAGCACTCGGTATTCTAATAACAGGAAAGTCGATGATATAAACAGCACTTAAGACGAAATACGACTCAATAATATGAGGCTATTTATATTTTGTAGACTAGAAAACGAGACGAATTATATTCTTATCAGTCTTGACATAAAAAAATTAAATCCTTAATCCATTTATCAATGTTTTATTTAATAATTAAAGCACACTTTTTGAACGTCGAAATTATGGTGCCTACGAACGGTTCGGGAACTATCCCGTCGAGAAGAACCAGTGTATGATTCATCATATTTCGAGTTACCGAGTAATACAAATTATCATTAAATCATAAATTATTACAAAAAAAACGAAACTAGAAAGGATAGTAGTGTCAAGTTATAATATATTAATATCTATGGACGCTTCACACCACGTCAATCTGGCCCCGTGGTAAGTACCTGATGTGACGGGTACCAGACAAACATATTTAATACTTTTACACTATACATATATTTAAGATTTTTATTATATTATACACAAATTTAATATACATCTATGACCCAGGAAAAATTAATGAAAACTTTTTGTTCCGTTGGCGGGATTCGAACCCGCAAGCCCCGGCTTGAGCCACCACTCGCTTAACCATCGAGCCACAGAGTCAGTCTTTCCCTTAGGTGCAGGGTGTGCATTGCACACGGGCGCCGCGGTCCTAGGGGCGCCGAGCGCCGCTCGCAAATCGGCGCGCGCCCGCGTTGGCCGGCTGCCGCGCTTTAATGACCAACGTAAAAAGAACTCCAGTTTGCATACATTTTGTGAAGCATCTGGAGCTCTTCTTACTATAATATGTATTTTGTCGAATTACAGCAAAGCAAAGCGGGCCACAAGCGGCTCGGCTTTTGCAATTTAATTAATATAAACTTTATTTTTCAATGTGAAATGAATCTTAAAACACAATACACATAAATGAAGATTATATTTGTCGTCAAGATGGGCGCCGAAATGGGAGCCGCGCAACTCACGTCAGGCTGGGTTTATATGCGTAAGCGCAGTTTCGCCGCTAAACCACAGCAAATGTACTCTTGACGGCGCCCTTGCGGTCGCACTGGGCGCCGTGCAGCCTACGCCCTCCGTGCCTCCTTCTCATGGGATCTGCGTATTAATTTACTTCCCGCTATCTTTATGCAGTCTTCGTTTGCAACATAACAATAAGTAGTAAGGTCCAAACTCCAATCCAAGGACGGCGCAAAACTCAGCCCATTGCTCAGTCCAAGCAGAACGTTCAATCGTCTTTCTCAGGCTGTGGGGGCACCTAAACGATGTTTTACTCCTGTCCGTATGGTTTAGGTAATGACCGAAGGTAAGGGCGCCCCTTGAATGTGCTATCCACTGTTGTAGTATCGACCGGATCGCTTTCACAGTTCGGCGGCCGGCAGTTGGGGACGCCATCTGGTCTTGGCAGGTGCATATTGTAATGACATGCGCCTGGTGGCGCCTTCGGGTTGCTAGCTCTGGTAGCACCAGTTCTCGTCACTTTTTTAAGCTGTGTGTTGATACACCCTCCGACAACACGCGTGCCACCAGATCCCATGGAGGGGACCCTGTCAGCGCCAACGCCGCTTCACCTGCTAACGGTTCGATAGCAGCGTAGTATCCGCAGCGCTAAAGCATGCTGCGGGCTTCTGAGCAGCTGTCTATTCCGAGTGCCTATGTGTTCCGCCCCAAACAGGACTGCAGGACCCCTGTATAAAGCCGTCTGCAGGTGGGTCCTGGATGTCAGATTTTTGCAGAAAGCAATTCAGGGCCATGGCCATTTTCTTCAGTTTTAGTGCCAATCGACGAAAATGAGGGGTAAAGATCCATTCAGAATCAAGGAATAAGCCCAAGCACTGCATTTCAGCGGCGATCGGCACACTCTCCTCCATATCTCTGCGATGCGCAGTGATACTTCGACGGGGGCGGTGCTTCTGGGGCGCATAAAAAAACATGGCCTATGTCTTTTCGACTGCGACTCGCAGCCCCAACGCTTCTATAAGCGCCACAACCTGAGACTCACCCACTCTCGCCAGGCGTATTGTCTCCTCAAACATGTCTCCGTGGGCCAGCATGTATGTGTCGTCTGGATGACCAAACGTAGCCCACAGTTCGCAGAATGCAATAGTAGCCGAAGTTCCACAGAAGAAGGCCAAGAAACCCTACCAGATCAGACCACCTCAAAGTCATTAGAATTTAAGGTGGTCTGGTAAAAAAAAAGTATTAACTTTTAGGCAGTTTAAGGGTCTTACGGTTCACCTCATATTTATTCTGGTCATAGGCTGCAGGTCATAGATGGAATTCATTATATTCTCTATGCTAGAGAGTTGAAATTCTCAGATAACAGATAACGTGATACTAAAAACAAAATAAATTAAATATTTAAGGATACAATCCCATATAAGAAATGTGATTTTTTGGCCATTAAATATATCAATAACGGCTACACATTCATAAAAAACATAATTTTTTGCTTTTGCTTTATAATCGTACGGAACACTTCGTGCGCGAGTCCGACTCGCGCTTGGCCGATTTTTTTTTTTTGACCGCGCGCTTGCTGGGGGCGCTTGGGTAATATTTGCACACGGGCGCCACACGGGCTAGAGACGGCCCTGCACAGAGGTCGACAAATCAAAGTTAGAATATAATATTTTTTCGTAACGTATTGTCTCGTAGCAAAGCTGTAGCACTGCTACGCTGTTCCGTAGCGGAGAGCGCGTAGACACGCGTAGAATTGCTACGCTACGTCAAGCTGTGAAAATTAAGCTATAAATAGCTACAGTGCTAACAGTTTTTAGTGCCACTTCCATGTTTTTGTTATTCTATGGTTACAACAAATCTACTAAACTGACTGACAGTGACACCTGACTCCGGCTACGTTTCTATTGTGCCCAATATTTTTATTCCCATTTTGTTTTAGCTCGGAAATTCGCTTTTTGAATACTAACTAAAGTGCAAGTACTTCAAATGAAATGGGTTTCAGATTGAACATTGACGGGTTGTTGATTTTGCTTTAATATTATATTGTAACGAATAGTAATATTTACTATTATATACTAGCTGTGCCCCGCGGTGCTACCCGCGGTTTAAGTGATAAAATAGAATAGAAGACTGAAAAGTACCAAAAATAGGGTCAAAACGGGACGATACATGGTTCATGAATGGTTTATGGTAGTGATGATTATATTCAGAAGTTTGGAACTTTGCGACCTACACTCATAGATGTACTCGCATCAGACAGCATGTATTAGCTATTTAAAGCGGAAAAATGGTACCAGCATAAAATGAAACTCTCTTTTATGCACAAATTCGCAAAGAACGTCTAGTCAGACTATTACTATTTTTTTCAGTGTTCTATTGAATATGCTCTGAAGCTGCCGATACAATTTAAACAAAATTTGGCATTGATTTAATGTGAAGTTTAAACAACTTTTTATCAGGGAAGAATTTACTTGTCTATATGCTATTTTGCGTATATAAAGTCGCAGGTAACATTCACTACAACTAGTAAGACCCTTACTATCAGGATGTATCAAAACTAAATGATAATTATTAGGGTGTATATGGGTCCCCTTTATAGAGTTCGCTATGAAAGTAGCAGCGCCGATAGACTTTTTTTCGCCTTTGTATGGAAAAAATCATGAACCCATACAAATCACAAAAAATTGCTCTTTCAGCGTTGCTACTTTCACAGTGAACTCTTTACAAGGAACACGAACACACTCTTAAGTATTATCACTTAGTTTTCTTACACCTTGTATACACTATACAGGGAGACCGATCAATTCGGCCGGACTGTTAGCAGGTTGACCTGACCTGACTGATCTTTCGTAGAATATTAATTACTACATAATTAATTAAAGCCCATACTAATAGTATAAATGCGAAAGTATGTGTGGATGTCTGTCTGTTGCCTTTGTTCACCGAAACCACTGAACAGATTTTGCTGGAATTTGATATAGTGATACTTTGAGTCCCGGGAAAGGACATAGGACACTTTTATCCCAGAAAAATGAACGATACCTGCGAAACAGACGAATTTCAAATATACAAATAGATGTTAATTATGTTCCTTCTTTGTATAAGTACTTTAATTTATTTTAGGACATTTTAGGATCAATAGGATATCTAGGCAGCTTACGGGCGTCTGCCATTATACTGATTGAAACTGAATACTTTCGGGCAAAAAGCGGTTAATGTTAGTCAGACGTTTTTGTTCGAGACCCACCCTTAATATGTCGTTAGTACAAATCCTCTGAGAAAAGTGACGAATAATAGATCTGTATCTTATTTAATACTTATGTAAAATCTGTCTATAAAAGTATAGACAGATTTTACATAAGTATTAAATGAGATAAAGATCTATTATTCGTCACTTTTCTCAGAGGATTTGTACTAACGACATATTAAGGGTGGGTATGGCGAGTAAAGACTCGGAACAAAATAAATCCATACCAAAATTATAAATGCGAAAGTGACTATCTGTCTGTTACCTCTTCACGTCCAAACTGCAGAACCGATTTTCTTGAAATGTTGTATGGAGATACTTTGAGTCCCCGGAAAGGACATAGGACACTTTTATGCCCGAAAAAGTACGGTTCTTAAGCGATAAAAGTTGCGGGCGTCATCTCTAGTACTCTAATAAATTCTAAAGTCTAAACAAATTTAATAGTTGCCTATTGCCTAGAACCTTATAATACCTATATAATATACATTTAACAATATTTTATATTATTTTTCATTCATAGTTGATACTGTATGATACTGTTATTACTAGTACTCTAATAAATTCTAAAGTCTAAACAAATTTAATAGTTGCCTATTGCCTAGAACCTTATAATACCTATATAATATACATTTAACAATATTTTATATTATTTTTCATTCATAGTTGATACTGTATGATACTGTTATTCAAATATTATAAATATTATAGCGTCAAGTCTACATAAAACTTGCTCGGGCCTTTATGAAGGCAACTTTACAGAACGTTTTGTTCGTCATTTCTGGGTATTCAGACTATCGTTCCAACTTTCAGCATAAATGATTATTTTACAGTAAAACATGCATCTACATAAGCGATAAAAACTTTCGCGACTCAAGTTTCAGTATAAAAGTGACAAATGATTCCCTCAGTATTAAAGAGGTAAGTGCGGAATTTATGAACGTCGTCGCCTCTCCGATGTTCATTTCTGCTGGGAAATTACTTACACAATTGAGGGGAAGGAAGTCACATACAGTAAAAATTCATTGTAACCCAAATAGGCGACAACGCATGGGTGGAAACTCCAAACTTTATCTACTACTATATTATTACCATACTAAAAGAAAATAATGTAATTTAATATTATGTTGTTGTTATAATTTACTACATAATAATATATTCAAAAATAGATTTTTCGTAACAAAGACTATCTTATATCCTTTTCCAGGCATTAAAGTACTTCCGTGCTAAATCTTAACATTTAGGCTGTTCAACTGTTTAAGGGAGAAGAGATAATCGACAGACAGGCACACGGTCACATTTATAATATTAAGTATATATATAGGCAGTTCAAATGCAAAAAAAAAATGTTTAGCGGCACCGCGCGACACCTAAAATAGGTCGTTTGCGCCTTGGGTCGTGCCTTATTGGCATTCTTTTTGGATCCTTTTATCTATAAAGAGGCGGGAAAATAAATTACAATTCTTTGAAAAAATCTTCTCTGTCGAGATTACGCGCGTGTCTCTTTTCCATCCCATACAAACCATACTTTATTGGCGTGTTGTAATAATTATTGTACAAAAGTTAAGCATAACCAATAATAATAGGTTTAATACGAAGAAGAATACAACACTATAAATGGGAAAAGTATGCAGTTTATCTATCATTTCATTTGCAACCTTTTAACGCTTAAGGCGGCGCCTTAATAATTTGGCTGTAGCGATATCGATTTTTCTCAGCAATGACTAAAGCTAAGAAATTAAAGTTCATTGTCAGTATTCATCATGTCTTTGTCTTTGAATTACCCATAGCACGATTGGTCAAATTTTATAACACAGAAAAATCAATCAAAAAGACATCTGTAAAAAAAGGGATTCCTATTTTGCCAACAGAAGAGAGTGATTTAAGCTTCCAAAATTTGTACATAGATTAGTTCAAGCATACACTTTAATTTGCCCATAGCTTATATGAAATGTATTTATGGTCTTTAAATTACGCGACAAAAACCGTTTTGTCGCTTACGCCCTTACCATTTTTTGCTGTTCTATTGCTTGTTTTCTATGAGAGGTCGGGCCGGCCTCTCATAGAAAACAAGCAATCTAAAACATAATATCCAACACGGTTTTTTACTTTAACGCGGCATCACCTTAACCGGTTCAAGTGTTTTTGATGAAATTCGGCGTACGGATAAATTGAGTTCCGAGAAAGGATATAAGAAAAGTATTTGCCGTAAAAACGAATTTCAGTGCTACAAAATTACAGACAACATCTAGTAATAGCACATTTTTTCACATTAAAACGCAAACGAGCGAGGCAGACAGACCATAATTTAGTCTGTGATTAAGCTAGGTACTTAATCATTCTTTTCGTTTTTCTCACTACTCGTATCTACGCTGTTCAGCTGTAGCCACTGTGATAACTCTTCATTCGCTGGAATAACCTGTAGCCATGATTATTTCGCTTAATTTATGCTATTTGAGCGCGTTTATTTCAACTGCGAGGCAACTGTTTTGACGAATATACATATTGTGTTTACTATTTCAGTCTATTTACCTTCTAAATATGTATTTGCTTTAGATAGTTGAATCAAAATATTATTACGGTACGAAATGATACGAAACTTAAATAATAAATAATGTACTGTGTAGTGTGTTACATAATTACATGACATCGCACCACAGTAGCAAGGAGGAACTAATTACGCATAATATGCAAGACTAGTTAATACTACTATAGTACTATCAGAGAAATCGATTTAGATGGACGGATCTATGTATTTTAGTTGGGTTTTGTCACAGACATAGATCAATATAGATACCGCATGTGTATGTACTTCGCATGCAATGCAGCAATGCTTGTCTTTCGAAAGTCTGTATCATCGGTGCGTCACAGTGCTAAGAAAAAAGTGACACGCTCGTTTTCATACAAATGGAGCGACATGCTCCATTTGTATGAAAACTTCTACTATCTATCTTGATTTATGTCTGTGGGTTTTGTCAAGCCACATAAATTATAATGACTTTCATTACCATAACCCGATCAAATAATATAGGTCCGTCATATGCCTATGAAACAATTTATCTGATAAAACATATTAATTATTGTGAACTTAATAATAATGAGCGTATGCAACAAAGGCACTGCATCGAATTCTAATCCAAGTTAAAACAAATAACTATACAGCTGTGCTGCTACCTAAAGTTCCTGCACGTTCCCTATAAAAGACTACTCAACAAAACCCGACAATCTCGTTCCGTAGTGTGGCCCTAGCGTTACATAACAATTCAAACATCATAAAAGTATTCCCCCGTTGTCAGTTCCCTGTCATTTGGCCGACATAATAGAAAATGGCGCCGAGACTCGCTCACGGATCATCTATTCACCGATCACAATATTATATCACTTGTATTGTTTAGAGAATCATTCTCACGATTTTCAGCGTTATTTGTAGCGTCCAAATAATTGTCCAACATCAGTTATTAGACAATTTTGTTGACATAAAATTGTAAAAGGCTCAATATTATTGTTATCAAACGGGGATTATTGTCAAAGTCCTTCATTATTACAATACATAGATTTTGCTGCGTGTACCTATAGCTTCACCTACTGTTATTCGTAGAGCTTCACACATTGAAAGCCGCACCCAACGAAGCTTGCTTTACAAAGGCGTAGCTTCGTTTCATGTGTGTGCGTCAAACTGTGGAATAACGTAGTGTAATCGCTTGTATGTTATTAGTTATTAAATAATACTCTATTTTTTATGATTATTATAGTCTTAAGGTACAATTCCGTGCATCGCGATCGATCGCGGTCGTGCACGACCTACGACTGTCGTCGGACGCTCGCGACCATAGTCAACGTATGAAAATGTATGGCACCGCTTCCGAGGCCCGCGACTGACGCGCACGGCCTACGACTGTCGTAAGCCGCGCGCGATCGTGCCATATAACTTTGAGACGGTCGCGCGGGGCCTACGACTGTCGTCGGTCGTGCGCGACTGTCATAACTTCAAGACACGATCGCGCGCGGCTTACGACAGTCGTAGGCCGCGCGCGTCAGTCGCGGGCCTCGGAAGCGGTGCCATACATTTTCATACGTTGACTATGGTCGCGAGCGTCCGACGACAGTCGTAGGTCGTGCACGACCGCGATCGATCGCGATGCACGGAATTGTACCTTTATACTTAGTTATGATTTTTCACTATTGATTCGCATAACAGCTCTGTTCTTACCTTAGTTGATATTAATGAGCTTGAAAACAGCATTAATCAGTTTTAGAAATAATTTCGTTTGATAGCAATCTCTTTCACCCCAAAATTAATTGTGTTCGCCGATACCAACTCCTCGGGTTTGGGTTTGGGGTAGATAGATGTAGAACTTGCCCGTAATCCCAGATTACAGCCGACTGACAAATGTTACAAAACTTTTGGGATTCATTTAGGATTTTACATTCGACTTAAGGGATTTTAAATGTGTAATTCATATTTTTTTTTCTAAGCTTTACAATCTATATATATGAAACTCAAAGGTGACTGACTGACATGGTGATCTATCAACGCACAGCCCAAACCACTGTACAGATCGGGCTGAAATTTTGCATGCAGGCTGATGTTATGACGTAGCCATCCTCTAAGAAAGGATTTTGATAAATTCCAACCCCAAGGGGTTAAAATAGGGAATGAAAGTTTGTATATAATAACACTTCTTAACGCGAGCGAAGCCGCGGGCAAAAGCTCGTATAATATATATATATATATATACCTTATATATAAAAAGTAACTTTTTATATATATAACTTTATATATATATATATATATATATATATATATATATATATATATATATATATATATATATATATATATATATATATATATATATATATATATATATATATATATATATATATATATATATATATATATATATATATATATATATATATATATATATATATATATATATATATATATAAAGTTATAACTAGACTTAATATATGAACTGTACCCTGATTGTGCTGTTTTGATCTCGTTAAAACTTTGTATAAAATATTTAAAGGTTTCGATACAGTTTATTAATTATGATGATGCCTGGCTTGGGAACTATCCCGGCGTAAGAATCTCACTCTGGTCCATCGTCAAACCATTTTCAAGATCAAAACTTCAAAAATCAGACCTTTGACGATTGTTTTACGAAATATTATACTATTACTATACGGGCTCATTTGATAGTTTTAAGGATAACGGTGTTAAACCTAACAACCTGTATATATTTCTATTTTATAAGATCCAGACTAGATCGAATGGGTAAAAAAGCAAGCAAGCAATAGCATGGAAAAAATACTGTTTTACTTACTTTAAACCATTAAATGTAAGCCAATCCGTGAGGTTACGTATAAACATCGGTTAGTGTAATGGTTCCTATCGCGGTGAGGCTGCTCTATTATTCACGTACATCCCATCTCCATTAAAATATATTCCCAAAGCGCCTCAGGAATAGTTTTGCAATCTAATATCATTTCAATTTTATTATAACGGTAGTCGCTTACTACAGTTTTCGCAGTAAAATTATAGTAGCATTTGAATTTTCTTTTATGGGTTTTGTAACACAAAAGAAAACGTTTATAAAATTACTTTTCTGTTCATTTTATAGGGATTTTGTTTCGGAAACGCGTATTGAGCAGAAATTCAAATTGTATAATCAGAAAACCGAAATTAATAAAATTATGTATTTGCTGTTATAGTACAGCCTTAGATTTTTAGGGTTCCGTACCCAAAGTGTAAAGACGGAACCCTATTACTAAGACTTCGATGTCTGTCCGTCTGTCAGTCCGTCCGTTTGTCTGTCACCAGGCTGTAACTCAAGAACGTCTGAAATTTTCACAGATTGTGTATATCTGTTACCGCTATAACAACAAATACTAAAAACAAAATAATTTAAATATTTAAGGGGGGCTCCCATACAATTAACCTGATGTTTTTGCTATTTTTTGCTCTTAATCTATAACGGCAACACATAGGCAACTGAAATGTTCACAAAATACTGAATTGTCTTTGTACTTTAATAATTAATAATAAAATTCGAATAAATTAAATAATTAAGGGGGGCTCCCATACAAAAAATAAAATTTTTAGCCTATTTTTGCTCTGTAGTTGTATGGAACCCCTTGTGAGCGAGTCCGACTCGCACTTGGCCGATTATTTTTATTACCTACTATCAAGCTTTGTGAGTACTTTTAAAAAATTTTGTGAGTAGCTTCATTCTAATAAGACGAACAACATTTTTATCTGCGAAAATTTTGAAAGTGGTAACTTTTGGAACATCAATAATATGAAATCCTTTCTATCTCTGTTACCTACTACTTTCGAGATTTTTCGCAAATATAAAATATGTTGTTCGTCTTAGCAAAATGAAGCTACTCACAAAAAATTAGTTAATAGTAATAAAAAAAATGTTCTAGGGCTCCCGTTCTATTAACTATTTAGCAAATAATAATAATATAATTGATATTATATCCTATTACCTCATTCTATTTATATCAGTAAAAATGAATTTTCAATTTTGTAAGTCTGGCTAAACCGTCTTATGTTATTTGGACAAATTCAATCCAACACAAAAAATAAATTAATAATCTTGTACCTAATATACGATGCAGTTCATTTGTTTTTATTTAGAAATTCGTAAAAATCGGGAGTAATAAAGTAATACAGGGTCATGACTACCAAACTTGTAACTTTAGCTATTATCATGAGCTAACTACCTTATTAATAACAACGGAATCTACGGAAAAATTAATCAACCCTTTCCTAACTATTAGTATTAAAAGTTAGTTACTGTAATAAATAAAACCGGACAAGTGCGAGTTGGACTCGCCCATGAAGGGTTCCGCAGCAGCAATAAGAATTATTTCTATGAAATTATAAGGTTTTTGATTTATCTTAATATTTAATTTTTGATATAATGAAAGTTAAATTAAGGTTTATCATTTATGACGTATAAAAAAAACTACTGGCTAGATCTCCTTCAAACCAATTTTCGTTGGTAGTTTTTATAGTAATGTACATCATATATTTTTTTTAGAATTATCATGAATCTATTATTATTCTATCTACTTTAGAAGTTAGAGGGGGGGGGGGACACACATTTTGCCACTTTGGAAGAGTCTCTCTCGCAAACTATTCAGGTTAGAAAAAAATGATATTAGAAACCTCAGTATGATTTTTGAAGACCTATCCATAGATACCCCACACGCATAGGCCAGATGAAAAAAAAATTGTTTGTTTCAGTTGTACCTATGGGGACCCCTAAAATTTTTAATAATTTTTCCATTTTTGTATCAAAATCTTAATGCGGTTCACAGACTACATCTACTTACCAAGTTTCAATAGTATACCTCTTATAGTTTCGGAGAAAAGTGGCTGTGACATACGGACGGACAGACAGACAGACAGACAGACAGACATGACGAATCTATAAGGGTTCCGTTTTTTGCCATTTTGGCTACGGAACCCTAAAAAACATAGTATCTTTCTCCGCTATTATTTCAGAAATTATTCCGAGTAAGTTCGAGATTAAGGCGCTATATTGAAAGTAATTTTACCGCAAGGACAATTTTATACTTAATTTGTATGACTATAAAGTCGTGAATACGCTTCGGCCAGAAGCTATCGGCTCGCTCGGAAAACATGCGAAAAACGTATAGTTATTTTGGGTAACTTTGAATTGCGGTTTAGCTTTGAACAATACATTTTTGTATTGTTCAAAGTTATGCTGCAGTTCAAAGTTACCCAAAATGAGCTTAATTTTAATTATTTAAAAAATAACTAGGAGCATTTAAGCAAAATGCTTCTATACGATTTTGAGTTGCAAAGGTGTCTATCAATTAGACTAATTTCCTACAATACATCTATTTTCGTTTAAGAATAATCTTCAAATTTCGTATTTTTAAGAGGTCATTTCGATCGAGAAATGTATCGAGGCAAAATACATTAATCGTGTTTCTGGTTCTTCTCAAACCTAGATAAGGCTATGAAGATATGTATATCTCATTACCAGATTTGTAACATTTCTGAGGGTCCTATAGTGTTACGTCAAAAAGGACAGTTTTTTCAATATAGCGCCGTCTAATAAGTCGCATGCGTACAATATTATATTCACAAAACTATTTTGAAAGCTTGTTATCAAAGGCAATATTACCCTTAACCGACCGTAACTAAAAGGTTGGTAATGAGATTACAACCCGGATGGACCCCAAATTGGTCCCTATCCCACAATACCAACAAAACTGCGCCCCTCGGGTAAAGTTTTGTTGTATTTGTTTCGATTAGCCATGTTTTAAGTTATTATAGCATCATAGTATGCAAATACATACCTCTATTATAAATAGACTTGAAAGTGTGTCTGTCACACGCTTAAAATTCCTAACCAATTTTGAAAAAAATTCGTATGAAGATATTTTAAATGTAAGGAAAATGTACGGCCTAAGAAATTTCGGCTTAAGAAACACCTAGTAATACTCTGGTTAACAAGTGCCATTTTCATCAAAACCTGATCTCATGCACCGAAAATTATGATTTTGGTCTCATTCGATTTGGAATACCATCTAGAACATTCTGTCAAAATTCCAAAAGGGTCTGAAAAAAATGCAAAAGTTATAAACAAGTAAGTAAACATAAAAAGAAGGGTTTGGTTTTCTTTTAATATTTCGAAAACTATTTGAGATAATCAAAATTTGAAAATAGATCCTTAAAGAACAGGAAATTTCTAAAAAAAATTTTAGATTCTGGAACCTTACCAATAATCCTTATAGCTTTAATTGAGCGGAGAAAGTAACGGTAAAACCGCGTGGTTCGGGTTTCGCGTGATTTGCCGCAATCTGCTTCGTGAACTAAAAAAATATTTTAAGTGATTAAATATTAATATTAAGGAATAAAAAAATTTGGGTACTAAGTAGACATATCAATAAACAATAATCCGTTAACAAAAATAAATTATCACAATTTGTTTAATTATTATGCTTTTCTTAATTTGTTAATAGTCACCATTTTAATGTTAACATAAAACGCTGATTATTTCAAAACAAGAAATGCAGATATTTTTATTATTCTTTTGAGCTAGTCTTAAAAGGCCTTGTAAGAGTTTCCCGTTGAAAAAAATCATTTTTTTTATTTTTCACTTTTTTATTAACATTCAAAGGCATTCCAAAATTATTCATGTAAATAAAGCAATAACGGTACTTTTATATCCAATTATTGTTACTATTTTGTTTTGTTATTGTTAGAAGCCAGATAACAATATAATTTTTTTTATTTATAACTGATAAAATTTAAATAATCATTTTTATTGATGAAAAAACCCTAATTGCTTTATTTACATGAAAATTTCATGAATGCCTTTGATCGTTCATAAAAAAGTGAAAAATCAAAATTGTTTAATTTTTCCAAAGGATATTTCTTCTAAGCCCTTTTAATTAGCTCAAAAGAATAATAAAAATTTTTAGATTTCTTGTTTTGAAATAATCAGCGTTTTTATGTTAACATTAAAATGGTGACTATTAACAAATGAACAAAAGCATAACAATTAAACAAAATGTGATAATTTATTTTTGTTGACGGATTATTGTTTATTAATATGTCTACTTAGTACTCAAATTTTTTTATTTCTTTATATTAATATTTAATCAGTTGAAATATTTTTTTTATTTCACGTGGCAGATTGCGGCAATTCACGTGAAACCCGAACTACGCGCTGGTTTACACGTATTAAGTAGATAAGTAGTTAACTAAATTTTAAGTTATTTGTTGCATGTAAACACAAAATTTAGTAGCAAGTAGCAAGTTAAAATTTAGTTAAGTACTAAACAAGGAAATTAGAATTTTGACTATTTTCTGTTAAGTTGGCAGGCGGGGCTTGTCACTTGACATATTTCGGGCAGGCACTTCAAATTAAGTTAAAATTTAGTTACTACTTATCTACTTAATACGTGTAAACCAGCCATTACTTTCGGCGCTCAATTAAAGTTATAATTGTTGATAAGGTTCCAAGATCAAGGACTTTTTTAGGAAAGTTCCTGCTCTTTAAGGATCTATTTTCAAATTTTGATTATCTCAAATAGTTTTCGAATTATAAAAAAAACTAAACCCTTCTTTTTATGTTTACATAATTGTTTATAACTTTTGCATTTTTTTTCAGCCCCTCTTGGAATTTTGATAGAATGTTCTAGATGGTATTCCGAATCGAATGAGACCAAAATCTTAATTTTCGGTGCATTAGATCAGGTTTTGAAGAAAATGGCACTTGTTACTTAGACTACATAGTAAAGCTTAATTATCACATCAATATAAAGATGACAGTTTATTGCTTAAAAACTAATGAACGGATTTTGATGACAACAGCTCACTTAATAACAAATAGGTTTTATTTTATTTTATCAAACTCGGAAATCTTACGGCTACATACAATAATTATAAACAGAAGAACACACATATGAAGGCCAATTAAAGGTTTTCACATATATGCACAATGTACTGTATACATAATATATAGACAACAATATAACAAGTTTAATTTTATCCTGACAAAGTGTAGGAATACTGTGACTGAGATTCAGAACAGAGTATGCATGGTTTTCAAAATTAGGATCATCACAAGAGGGTTGTTGACCTCATAATAGAAACAAAACTTTGCTATTAAAATGTCCTAATAAAACAGCCTTATAAAATAGTCGAAAAGGCCTATACACACAACAAAATAGGGTGAAAAACAAGGCAATTTGTCATGTTCATGGCGCGGCTTGTGCGCGTCGGATCATCTCGTGCCACATTAAAATTTACGACGCAGTCGACTAACGGCCCCCGTGTACGTTTAGTTGATAAAGCAAACACGTTTGATGGCCGCACTCATCATTTTCCAAATTGAATTTATTTAGAGCGATCCTGCAAACGAGACATCGATATCACTGACAGACATGTCGTATTACGTATATGGCACAGTTCGTTTGCAGGTCACCTAGAATATACGTTGGGATATTATGCTTGATGCCAAAAATCTTCTGAATTGTGACTGAACGAGGATTTATCACAGTATCAGAATGACCCCATTTTCTGACAAACTCTGATATCGCGATATGCGCGCTGTTTTGTACGCTACAACGCTTAGTTATGAAATATTGACGTTAGCTTAGTTATGAAAATATAAAAAAAAAACAATTCAACCGCTTCGGAATTGTTTGACAACAAAGCGCGGCTGAATCACACCTATTGAATTATCTGAGATCGGATTAACATAAGATCATATTATTACTCGGCTCTATCAATTTACTTTATATTATGGAAAAACAACGAGCATTTTGTCATAGCCTAATAGTATAAACCTACATTTCAAACTTAACATTCCTAATTATTCCTACTTAAATTATTACTACCGTTGCTCATTACGTATTCACTTGTTTTAGAGACTTTCGTATTCAAATAAAATGACTTATTGAATAACTCCAAGAATAAGAGGAAAGGAAATCAACATGGCCATAATTAATTCCCTCTCTGAAGTTAGTCAAAGCGTGAATTTTACACTCATTAATAAATGACAATGCGGTTTACGAACTTTACAATTTATACATAATTTCACAAAATTTCAGCGCTGTTTTAACGACGTCCGTGATGTTAATGGATGTTGACAAACAGTCGTAATAACATTAATGTACTAACATCTTACGATAATGAGTCAATAATACGGCAAACGGTAAATAATATTATTATAATGGTGTCCATTGATAAAACGGCGTCGAACGCACACGAAATGCGGCGCGTGCGGTGCGGACGAATGTACGAATTTTCACATCATTTATGTACGAATGTACGAATAAAATATACAAATTTTCACATCACATGATAAATGTGTGATCACCTTTATAAGACTTCCCGACATAATGACCGACGACCGTACATGTCCGGCTTCCAACCAAACGGACTTAATAATAATATTATATGTACGCACATTAATCATATTGCGTAATATTATATCCCTTACAAATAATATATAACGATTCAAACAATATTTAGGCACAAAATTTATTAATTAAGTATTTAATATTATAATGAAGTATTACAATACTCGCCTCGCCTCTTAATTTCTATTAAACCGACTTCCAAAAAGGAGGGGGTTTTATGTTTTATATATATTATGTAGTTTCTATAAAGATTTATTTTAGTAAATAACTGTTGCCCGCAACTTCGTCCGCGTGAATAATGAATATTGTGTGTTATTATTATCAAGATTTAGATAATTGGTTAAGTACAAGTTTAAATAAATAAATAAATAATTAATAAATAAACGTTTATTCCCCTTTTTTGACCTTTTTTGACTTTAACAGTAGACTTGATAGTTAAAAAAGATTTTTACTAGATGATGCCCGCAACTCCGTTGCGCCAAAATTAGCTGTTTATCGCGCGGGAACCGTAAATTTTTCCCAAAATAAAAAGTATCCTATGTCCTTTCCCGGGACCAAAAGTATCTCTAATATACTAAATTTCAGCAAAATCGGTTCAGCAGTTTGGGCGTGAAGAGGTAACAGACAGACGGACAGACAGACAGACAGACTTTCGCATTTATGATATCATTATAAGATATGGATAAAAAGGCGCTTAGCATGTCCACAAAAGAAAGGTTAACTACCTTCTCGTAGTATTAAAATGTCGCTCACTGAAAGTACTAAACCTAATTAGAAATGGGAAATCAGTGTAGATTTCACATTTCTATTGTGATCATGGTAAGCCTGTAAGAATTATTAAATTAAATATCCTTTTCAAGTGTGACATTATGGTGACATTGAAGCTTAGGCTTTTAATAAATTTGGAGAACCCTCAAGCTGTCCCGAGCTGGGATTGCAGAAACATTAGTCATTACGTTTTCATAAACGGACTCGGTTAAGCTCGGGATTTCAAAAGGTTGCTTACAGGACTTAGGCACGGTATTTAAAAGACTAGGATTTGTGACAGTTACAAATCTAGGACTACAATGAAAAGGTATTAACAATCTCAGGATTATAAACATCCTTTTATTGCAGTAATAGATTTGTAAATGTCACTGTTTATGGTACTAATAAAGAAGACGTGAGTAGAAGAATTAAATAAGTAACATTTCGTAACATACGGACAATAACTCATTTTTTTCCGTATTACTTTCATAAACCTTGTCTACTACATCACCTAGCTAATATATCTGGCTACACATATAATCCACAGTTTTTTCTATTTCAAATAATTTTTCGGGCCCTAAAGCCTTAAATAAGAAAAAAAATGGGATTTTTTTTTCATGTTACAATACATGTTTCTTCCACTCACATCTCGAATTATGTCCGTATAATAAACTATGGTATGTTTATAAAATTGAAGTTAGAAATAAAACAAGGTTCATGCAGCTTCTATTGTTATGTATTTATGTATATGTACGCACACGCTAGGAACGGTAAAGCGTTATAAAAAGAACTGATCAAAACTATCATCTACAGATAAAGTTTAAAATCATATGACACTGAAACAACAAAATCTCATAAAGTCTACTAAAGTTAGACTCAATAATATGCAAGTTTGAGATTCAGACGGCCAGACAAACGCAGGTGTCCTGAGCAGAGCGACTCTCAATTTGTTAAGCTCGAATAGCTAGCACAATGCATATGCGAGCTGATGCATACGAACTTATCTTCACTTTTATTCTTATAGAATTAAAATTTTCCTCAACCCCTAGCCAAGACCTTTTCCTTATTGCCTCTTTATACAGAGTGTAACAAAACATAGTGATAATACTTTAGGTTCTACAGTATTAACACTATGTTTTGTTACACCTTGTAGAATCGCCGATCAAAATGTACGGAATTAACATTACACGAGTCAAACCTCAACTCCATAATATTATCGAACGCTTATGCCAATTCCATACATTTTGATCGATGATGCTATAAAGAAGACGTCTTGGCTAAAGGGCTTCTTTATTTATTGACCAAAAATCTGACTAGGGATTAAATGGATCACCTGATAAAAACAGTTCCCTCACAGATGATCCCATGGATAACAGCAGTAGCAAGTAACTTAATGCCAGCCATTTAAAAGAAAGCATTATTTTCTGGAAGGATTTATTTTGATTGCTAGAGCAGCGGACAATCCTGTAACGTGCCATCGAAATTAATAATATTGGCTCAGTGCGAGTCGGACTCGCGCACGAAGAGTTCCGTACCGTTAGGGCCGATTCACACCGGAATGGCAGAGGCGAGGCGAGCAGTTTCAGTGTCATATGATTTTAAACTTTATCTTCATTATCAATACATAGTATCGCTTGAAAAATCGAGCTGCCGGTGGCCGCAAGATGCCATGAGCGGCCACGAGCTTTTTAGATTTAAAAAATCTAAAAAGTGAAAAAATATAACGTAAATTAATGATTTTATATGCTCAAACAATATCTAATCAGTAATCACCTTCTGATGTAGTCGGGGAAAATAAAATATCAACTTTAGTGACAACCCTAGGTATAAAAAATCCGAATTTGTATTTAAAAAAATTGAATTGGATATAACTTCTGACACAGAGGTTATTAGAGTGTGATTTTTAATAACATTGATAAAGGATTACTCACACTATCGTTTCATGCTTAAAACTTTTTCTAATTCGATCTAATCGCGAAATTAAAAATGAAAAACTAAAATTATTAAATAAATAAATATCTCCCTACTTGATCACAGTAGGTTAACCAAATTTGGAGAAAAAGTAAAGTATTAAGTGCTTGTTCAATTGGTATAAACAAAATTAATGTTACTTGATTAGTTTTTTTTTTAATTAATTTTTATGCAAATTTTTGACCCGCAAAAACACCGGAATGGCAGAGGCGAGGCGAGCAGTTTTAGTGTCATATAATTTTAAACTTTATCTTCATTATCAATACATAGTATCGCTTGAAAAATCGAGCCGCCGGTGGCCGCAAGATGCCACGAGCGGCCACGAGCGTCCACGGGCGGCCGTAGATTTCTCAAGCGATACTTTGTATTACAATAATGAAGATAAAGTTTAAAATCATATGACACTGAAACTGCTCGCCTCGCCTCTGCCATTCCGGTGTGAATCAGCCCTTATAGAGCAAAAATAGGCCAAAAATTGTGTTTCTTATATGTGGGAGCCCCCTTAAATATTAATTTTATTTTATTTTAGTATTTGTTGTTATAGAGGCAATATAAATACACAAACTGTAAAAATTTCAGAACTCTAGCTATAGCGGTTCTTGAGATACAGCCTGGTGACAGACAGACATACAAACAGACACACAGAGAGACGGATGGACATCAAAGTCTTAGTAATCGGGTCCCGTTTCACAGTGTGATAAAAACCTCGATTTTGTTTCACCGCGTTTTTCTTTCAAAATACTATAGTTGATAGCTATATAAACATTAGAGTAAAACTCCGAGATCGATATTCTTTGTAGTTATCTTTTTAAAGAGTGTCGAAGTTGGCGTTTTTCCGGGTGAAAAAATTTACATAAAAATTAATTTAAAAAAAACTAATCAAGTAACATTAATTTTGTTTATACCAATTGAACAAGCACTTAATACTTTACTTTTTTTCCAAAACATTTTTTTAATAAAAATTTGGATTTTTTGTACCTAGGGTTGTCACTAAAGGTCTCTTGTTTGTTTTATCCGGTTGATACGCAAATTCGCAATCGATATCCTATACGGAAAATATCAAGATGACGTTTAGGTAGGTCTAATAATAAAAAATCTAAAAGTGAAAAAAATATAACGTAAATTAATGATTTTATATGCTCAAATAGTATCTAATCAGTAATCACCGTCTGATGTAGTCGGGGAAAATAAAATATCAACTTTAGTGACAACCCTAGGTATAAAAAATCCGAATTTTTATTTAAAAAAATTGAATTGGATATAACTTCTGACACAGAGGTTATTAGAGTATGATTTTTAATAACATTGATAAAGAATTACTCACACTATCGTTTCATGCTTATAACTTTTTCTAATTCGATCTAATCGCGAAATTAAAAATGAAAAACTAAAATCATTAAATAAATAAATATCTCCCTACTTGATCACAGTAGGTTAACCAAATTTGGAGAAAAAGTAAAGTATTAAGTGCTTGTTCAATTGGTATAAACAAAATTAATGTTACTTGATAAGTTTTTTTTTTAATTAATTTTTATGCAAATTTTTGACCCGGAAAAACACCAACTTTGACACTCTTTAAAAAAATAACTACAAAGAATATCGATCTCGGAGTTTTACTCTAATGTTTATATAGCTATCAACTATAGTATTTTGAAAGAAAAACGCGGTGAAACAAAATCGAGGTTTTTATCACACTGTGCGTTTTTACTTTTTGGGTACGGAACCCTAGTTATTTTACTAGTAAGCTCGAACCTGGCCGAGCATCCTCGCTTGCTTCAAGTAGAACCTTATAGGGGCCTAGTAATAAACAAAACTTCATTCAAGAAAATTTATTTACATACTAATTACTAAGAAGCTTAATATCCTAGGTATAAGAACTTTAAAAACTATCTACACTTTTTGTTCCAAGTAAAAATCGGCCTACTTTTAAACCCAATAACTATCGATTTGGTGTAAAATTATATTAGTGTAAGACATTTTTATGTCAAACCGTTTAGCGTGTAACGAGATTGTGGGCAATTGACCCACATCTGGCCCACTGTCCCAACTTGGGCCATTATTCAAGGAGGCTCCCAGTGATCATGCAAATTCGCCCATAACCGTCAAAACCACTACCTGACCTACTTCGCGTTTTACTACATTTTTATTCATATTACCGGCAACTGGCTAAAGAGCTTATAGTAACAGCTAGTTGATGAGCACGAAAATCCTTAAAAAATTTAACAGAAAAAAGAAAATTAACCCATCAATCCCCAAGCGGCAGCCGGCTGTCGCATAGCAATTGAAAATCTATTGTGTCTGCGATACCCACGATGGAGGTGTTAATTTATAAAATATATTACTAGAAAATAAATCATTCGATACGGGAATCCGCCCCAATTAAAAAAAAACGTGAGTGCAGAATTTGCATTCGTACACAAGTATATAAATAAAACAATATTTTTGTAACTAAATATCATTCCATAATATTTTTTCTTAATAAATAAATAATTATTATACGATTATACGTTTTAAATATAAACTTTTTTGTGTTTTAATTTCGTGGATTTAAGTTACAACTTACAAGATTAGTTTTTAAAACAATAAGTCGATAAAATAAATAGCTCTACAACATGCACATCCTCCGGGAGCCATTCACAAGACTTCTAAACAACTTTATGTATTCAGTTACATGATTAACAAATTGAATTTGCTCACAGGATATAAAAGCAACTTCTTGGTTTTAGCCAAAGAATTCCGTCTTAAATAGAATTACATTCAATAAATAAATGGCGAGCTCTGTGCTCGATGCAATAAAAATCTACTCGGATTTAGGTATATAAAAGTTTTCCGCTTTTAGAAACAGAAACCTCTAAATCTGTTCTACGATTTAAAGACCTGATTTGTGAATCTACGTGCGAGTTTGCATGCTAGTTGTACTGGCATGGGAGACAGAACAGTGCTAGCATTACCTACTTAAATTAATTATTATCTTAGTAGTTAGTTGCAATTGGTTGAAATTCATTATTATTTTTTAGGTAAGGTGGGCTTTAAGAATTTCATTGAAGTATTTAAAATGACGAATAAGTATTATAGAAATACTTGGATCAATATTAATTTATCATCAGATGATAAAATATGAATCCAAGGATATTTTCTAATATCCACTCGACAGTGGCATGCAAAATGGCAGATTTGTCATGTCTGTGGCGCCCTGAGGGGGTTTCGCCACATACCGACGTTTCTACACGACCAGCATACACTAAAACTGCAATTTCTTGTTCCTTGGTCTTGCAGGAGCCCATAAAAGGATCTAAATCATTTTTAAATTAAATTTTCTACCCTGAAAATAGTACTTTTAAAATATATTTGTCAGTAATAATGTTATACAGCTGGTATAATTACTGGGTACCAAAATGTTCAGTAGATTTTGGGTCATATTTTAATAATAAACCACTATTTAGCGAGCTAAGAGTATTTATTTATAACTTTATAGTACTATTTACAAAATAATATCACTCAAGTCATGACTCTCATACAAATATTTTATAAAATCAACGATTTAAGTACAGGACAAAAATGGAGGCTGCCTCTCAAACAGCTTCAAGTAGGCTGTGTATTACATGATATCTTAAAGTCATTTCATACTCTAGGCATTACAATATTATATAAACAATAAATTAAGGTTATTATCTGGGTGGTACAAGAGTATCAATATTGTAGGTTCAGTAAATGATATGTAGGACTTTACACAAAAAGATATCTCTTTTGTTCATGAAAAATCCTACCTTGATACTAATGTAATTTACGAAATAAGTAGTAACTTTTATCCACAGAAGTTTGATTTTCTTATAATTATAATAAACAAAGTACAAAATAAAATCCTCCAAATTACATGAATTAAAGGAAAACTGAGTAGAAACATGAAAAGAAAACTTGCAAAAATGCGAAAATTTTCTTAAGTGAGTGTAAGATTAGTATGGATAAGACCTTTTTCATCTAGTACTTGGATGCATTGTGCAAGCGTTTGTAACCCAAAATCAATGCCTCTTTTATTGCACAGCCAACTACTTCTATTTCAGTCACAAATATCACGCACGCGGGAGAGCCATGCTTCGGCACGAATGGGCCGGCTCGACCGGAGAAATACCACGTTCTCACAGAAAACCGGCGTGAAACAGCGCTTGCGCTGTGTTTCGTCGAGTGAGTGAGTTTACCGGAGACCCAATCAAAAATAAAAATAAAATCCTGTATATTTCATAAATAAATATTTATTAATTCTTCGTAATATTCCATATATATTTTGTTTTTAATCAAAAAGTAATAAATAAATTTCGACTCGCACTTGTCCGTTTATTTTTAAGTATTTTTGTCTCAATGCCTCCTTTCTTGTAATCCAACAACAAAATGATTCCTGCTATTCCATGTTATGCGAACATTCTAATATCGGCCATTAAAACTCAGAGGAGGCGTCTGTGGGGCCGCCCGATACGGGTTGTCACCTGTCTGTGACGAAACCCTTTCGGGGCTCTAATCGGACGGTACTAGTTTTCGTCATTATTTATAAAATATAGATCGTTCTATTAGTGGTAGAGTTTAGTTAAACGAAACTACGTTAAATTATTATTACAGTAAAGTAATATGAACTGCATAAATATGTTATTTAATGTTCGAAAATCCAAAATCATTGTGCGAGTAAGGGCCAGGCACGGGTTAGATTGCCGTTTTAACTCTTTTTGTTGTTCTACTTAGGACAACGAGTTGAACAACGAGTCCATCCCATTCTACCAGCTAAACGGTTGCTTCTGTAAATGTGAAAAAAATCACGGGAGTAGGAAATATGCTGAATTTAAAAGGATTTGCTTCTGTTAATGTGAAAAAATTTACGGGAGTAGGAAATATGCTGAATTTAAAAGGAAAACGATCACGGCTAAGAAAACTTAATAAGTTATTTTTTTAGTAATAGTCGGTCACCCAAACAAAATGTATTCGGAAAAGTAACTATATAAAGGAATTTTTCGATAAGATTCCTTTGAATGCTACAAATATGATGTTGTTACTTGTTAGTAGTGTAAAATACGTTTTATGAATGTAAATTCATTGACCGTACAAAAATGATCAAAAACTAGCGTTACAACGGAACCCTATATTGTGCGTGGCCCGATACGCACTTGGCCAGTTTTCTGAAGGATTTCAAACATATTATTTATATTATATACTACCAAAAAGCTGGTTCCGAAGGTACTGTACAGAAACTGAGGAAAAAGGACTCGCGGAATGGCAAGTAATATATCCATAGATTACAATAGCCGTTTTAATACAATAATTAAACGTTCCATTGCGTGAATTCGCTAGAACGGCGAATTCGCTCAAATTCGCTCGAACGGTGAATTCGCTGGAGCGGCGACTTCGCTCGAACGGCGAATTCGCTCGAACGGCGAATTCGCTCAAATTCGCTCAAACGGCGAATTCACTCGAACGGCGAATTCGCTCGAATTCGCTCGAATTCGCTCGAACGGCGAATTCGCTCGAATTCGCTCGAACGGTGAATTCGCTCGAATTCGCTCTAACGGCGAATTCGCTCGAATTCGCTCGAACGGCGAATTCGCTCGAATTCGCTCGAACGGCGAATTCGAGTGAATTCGCTAGAACGGCGAATTCACTCGAAATATATATATATATATATATATATATATATATATATATATATAGTTGGAGTTGGAGTTGGATTTGAGTTTATACATATATAAACTCAATATATATATTATAGTTGGAGTTGGAGTTGGAGTTGGAGTTGGAGTTGGAGTTGGAGTTGTAGTTGGAGTTGGAGTTGGAGTTGGAGTTGGAGTTGGAGTTGTAGTTGGAGTTGGAGTTGGAGTTGGAGTTGAGTTGGAGTTGAGTTGGATTTCGAGTTCGAGTTCGAGTTCGAGTTCGAGTTCGGGTTCGGGTTCGGGTTCGGGTTCGAGTTCGGGTTCGGGTTCGGGTTCGGGTTCGGGTTCGGGTTCGGGTTCGGGTTCGGGTTCGGGTTCGGGTTCGGGTTCGGGTTCGGGTTCGGGTTCGGGTTCGGGTTCGGGTTCGGGTTCGGGTTCGGGTTCGGGTTCGGGTTCGGGTTCGGGTTCGGGTTCGGGTTCGGGTTCGGGTTCGGGTTCGGGTTCGGGTTCGGGTTCGGGTTCGGGTTCGGGTTCGGGTTCGGGTTCGGGTTCGGGTTCGGTTCGGGTTCGGGTTCGGGTTCGGGTTCGGGTTCGGGTTCGGGTTCGGATTCGGGTTCGGGTTCGGGTTCGGGTTCGGGTTCGGGTTCGGGTTCGGGTTCGGGTTCGGGTTCGGGTTCGGGTTCGGGTTCGGGTTCGGGTTTCGGTTTGAGTTTCGGTTTGAGTTCGGTTTGAGGTTCGGTTTGAGGTTCGGTTTGAGGTTCGGTTTGAGTTTCGGTTTCAGTTTCGGTTTGAGTTTCGGTTTGAGTTTCGGTTTGAGTTTCGGTTTGAGTTTCGGTTTGAGTTTCGGTTTGAGTTTCGGTTTGAGTTTCGGTTTGAGTTTCGGTTTGAGTTTCGGTTTGAGTTTCGGTTTGAGTTTCGGTTTGAGTTTCGGTTTGAGTTTCGGTTTGAGTTTCGGTTTGAGTTTCGGTTTGAGTTTCGGTTTAAGTTTCGGTTTGAGTTTCGGTTTGAGTTTCGGTTTGAGTTTCGGTTTCGGTTTCGGTTTCGGTTTAGGATTCGGATTCGGTTTCGGTTTCGGTTTTGGTTTCGGTTTCGGATTCGGTTTCGGTTTCGGTTTCGGTTTCGGTTTCGGTTTCGGTTTCGGATTCGGTTTTGGTTTCGGATTCGGTTTCGGTTTCGGTTTCGGTTTCGGATTCGGTTTCGGTTTCGGATTCGGTTTCGGTTTCGGTTTCGGTTTCGGTTTCGGATTCGGATTCGGTTTCGGTTTCGGTTTCGGATTCGGTTTCGGTTTCGGTTTCGGTTTCGGTTTCGGTTTCGGTTTCGGTTCCGGTTCCGGTTACGGTTTCGGTTTCGGTTTCGGTTTCGGTTTCGGTTCCGGTTCCGGTTCCGGTTCCGGTTCCGGTTCCGGTTCCGGTTTCAGGTTTCAGGTTTCAGGTTTCAGGTTTCAGTTTCAGGTTTCAGGTTTCAGGTTTCAGTTTTCAGGTTTCAGGTTTCAGGTTTCAGGTTTCAGTTTCAGGTTTCAGGTTTCAGGTTTCAGGTTTCAGTTTTCAGGTTTCAGGTTTCAGGTTTCAGGTTTCAGGTTTCAGATTTCAGGTTTCAGGTTTCAGGTTTCAGGTTTCAGGTTTCAGGTTTCAGGTTTCAGGTTCAAGGTTTCAGGTTTCAGGTTTCAGGTTTCAGTTTCAGGTTTCAGGTTTCAGGTTTCAGGTTTCAGGTTTCAGTTTTCAGGTTTCAGGTTTCAGGTTTCAGTTTTCAGGTTCCAGGTTTCAGGTTTCAGGTTTCAGGTTTCAGGTTTCAGGTTTCAGGTTTCAGGTTTCAGGTTTCAGGTTTCAGGTTTCAGGTTTCAGTTTCAGGTTTCAGTTTTCAGGTTTCAGGTTTCAGGTTTCAGGTTTCAGGTTTCAGGTTTCAGGTTGAGGTTGAGGTTGAGGTTGAGGTTGAGGTTGAGGTTGAGGTTTGAGTTTGAGTTTGAGGTCTCAACCTGTTGAGGTTCAAGTTGAGGTTGAGGTTTTTGTTTTTGTGCTATACGTAGCACTACATTAATTATATAATTAGATAATATTTATAGAATTTAATTAACCTACCAAGTTTAAATTAGAAGTATTATGGATCAGGCTGTTGATGAAGATGATTATGATCGGTGAAGTACATCTGAACTTGGCATTGGATTAGATTTCAACTCTTTTTTTAGGCCAAAAATCAGCCTATAGGAACTAGGCCCTATTTTAACAGGTATGTTTTTGATGGGATTTTATTCAGCAGCGTCGCGTTGTTAATATTTTAGCTATGGCCAATCAAAAGTGTTAGCTGATATTCTTTTTTTTTAATGCGCAGGGGAAACCCGTCATGGGTCCTCTGGGTTGGGGATGTGCCTCAGTTAAGCTGAAGCACCCCAGGGGTGCTCCGCTCCCATTTATCGAGGAAGGCTTAGGCTATATTATATCTCGCTAAGACTAACAGGAGCGAAGAAATAGAGGAAAATGTGGAAAAAACGGGGAAAATTATATGTAATGCTTATTTAGTAATAGTTTGAACGTGCTAATCTCAGGACCTACTGGTCCGATTTGAAAAATTCTTTCAGTGTTAGATAGCCCATTTATTGAGAAAGGCTAAAGGCTATATCTTATTACGCTAAGACTTATAAGAGCAAATAAATAGAGGAAAATGTGGAAAAAACGGGGGAAATTATGTGAAAGGGCTTATTTGAACGGGCTAATCTCGGGAACTACTGGTCCGATTTGAAAAACTTTTTCAGTATTAGATAGCCCATTTATTGAAAAAGGCTATAGGCTATATTTTACCATGCTAAGACTTACAAGAGCGAAGAAATAGAGGAAAATGTGGAAAAAACGGGGGAAATTATGTGAAAGGGCTAATTTGAACGCGCTAATCTCAGGAACTTCTGGTCCGATTTGAAAAATTCTAACACTGATGTTAGATAGCCCATTTTTTTAAGAAGGCTAAAGGCTATATTTTATCATGTTAAGACTTTAACAGCGAAGAAATAGAGGAAAATGTGGAAAAAATGGGGGAAATTATGTGAAAGGGCTTATTTGAACGGGCTAATCTCAAGAACTACTGGTCCGATTTGAAAAATTCTTTCAGTATTAGATAGCCCATTTATCTATACTTAATATTATAAAGCGGAAGAGTTTGTTAGTTTGTTTGTTTGATCGCGCTAATCTCAGGAACTACTGGTCCGATTTGAAAAATTCTTTCAGTATTAGATAGCCCATTTATCTATACTTAATATTATAAAGCGGAAGAGTTTGTTAGTTTGTTTGTTTGATCGCGCTAATCTCAGGAACTACTGGTCCGATTTGAAAAATTATTTCAGTGTTAGATAGCCCATTTATCGAAGAAGGCTCTAGGTTATATTTTATCTCGCTAAGACTAATAGGAGCGAAGAAATAAAGGAAAATGTGGAAAAAACGGGGAAAATTATATGAAATGCTTATTTAGTAATAGTTTGAACGCGCTAATCTCAGGACCTACTGGTCCGATTTGAAAAATTCTTTCAGTGTTAGATAGCCTATTTATCGAGGAAGGCTATATTTTATCATGTTAAGACTTACAGGAGCGAAGAAATAGAGGAAAATGTGGAAAAAACGGGGGAAATTATGTGAAAGGGCTTATTTGAACGCGCTAATCTCAGGAACTACTGGTCCGATTTGAAAAATTCTTTCAGTGTTAGATAGCCCATTTTTTGAAGAAGGCTAAAGGCTATATTTTATCACGTTAAGACTTATAAAAGAGAAGAAATAGAGGAAAATGTGGAAAAAATGGGGGAAATTATGTGAAAGGGCTTATTTGAACGGGCTAATCTCAAGAACTACTGGTCCGATTTGAAAAATTCTTTCAGTATTAGATAGCCCATTTATCGAGGAAGGCTCCAGGTTATATTTTATCTCGCTAAGACTAATAGGAGCGAATAAATAAAGGAAAATGTGGAAAAAACGGGGAAAATTATATGAAATGCTTATTTAGTAATAGTTTGAACGCGCTAATCTCAGGACCTACTGGTCCGATTTGAAAAACTCTTTCAGTGTTAGAGAGTCCATTTATCGAGGAAGGCTATATTTTATCATGTTAAGACTTACAGGAGCGAAGAAATAGAGGAAAATGTGGAAAAAACGGGGGAAATTATGTGAAAGGGCTTATTTGAACGCGCTAATCTCAGGAACTACTGGTCCGATTTGAAAAATTCTTTCAGTGTTAGATAGCCCATTTTTTGGCCAAGGCTATAAATTATATTTTATCACGTTAATACTTATAATAGCGAAGAAATAGAGGAAAATGTGGAAAAAATGGGGGAAATTATGTGAAAGGGCTTATTTGAACGGGCTAATCTCAAGAACTACTGGTCTGATTTGAAAAATTCTTTCAGTGTTAGATAGCCCATTTTTTGGCCAAGGCTATAAATTATATTTTATCACGTTAATACTTATAATAGCGAAGAAATAGAGGAAAATGTGGAAAAAATGGGGGAAATTATGTGAAAGGGCTTATTTGAACGGGCTAATCTCAAGAACTACTGGTCTGATTTGAAAAATTCTTTCAGTATTAGATAGCCCATTTATCTATACTTAATATTATAAAGCGGAAGAGTTTGTTAGTTTGTTTGTTTGATCGCGCTAATCTCAGGAACTACTGGTCCGATTTGAAAAATTCTTTAAGTATTAGATAGCCCATTTATCTATACTTAATATTATAAAGCGGAAGAGTTTGTTAGTTTGTTTGTTTGATCGCGCTAATCTCAGGAACTACTGGTCCGATTTGAAAAATTCTTTCAGTGTTAGATAGCCCATTTATCGAAGAAGGCTCCAGGTTATATTTTATCTCGCTAAGACTAATAGGAGCGAAGAAATAAAGGAAAATGTGGAAAAAACGGGGAAAATTATATGAAATGCTTATTTAGTAATAGTTTGAACGCGCTAATCTCAGGACCTACTGGTCCGATTTGAAAAATTCTTTCAGTGTTAGATAGCCTATTTATCGAGGAAGGCTATATTTTATCATGTTAAGACTTACAGGAGCGAAGAAATAGAGGAAAATGTGGAAAAAACGGGGGAAATTATGTGAAAGGGCTTATTTGAACGCGCTAATCTCAGGAACTACTGGTCCGATTTGAAAAATTCTTTCAGTGTTAGATAGCCCATTTTTTGAAGAAGGCTAAAGGCTATATTTTATCACGTTAAGACTTATAAAAGAGAAGAAATAGAGGAAAATGTGGAAAAAATGGGGTAAATTATGTGAAAGGGCTTATTTGAACGGGCTAATCTCAAGAACTACTGGTCCGATTTGAAAAATTCTTTCAGTATTAGATAGCCCATTTATCGAGGAAGGCTCCAGGTTATATTTTATCTCGCTAAGACTAATAGGAGCGAATAAATAAAGGAAAATGTGGAAAAAACGGGGAAAATTATATGAAATGCTTATTTAGTAATAGTTTGAACGCGCTAATCTCAGGACCTACTGGTCCGATTTGAAAAACTCTTTCAGTGTTAGATAGCCCATTTATCGAGGAAGGCTATATTTTATCATGTTAAGACTTACAGGAGCGAAGAAATAGAGGAAAATGTGGAAAAAACGGGGTAATTATGTGAAAGGGCTTATTTGAACGCGCTAATCTCAGGAACTACTGGTCCGATTTGAAAAATTCTTTCAGTGTTAGATAGCCCATTTTTTGGCCAAGGCTATAGGCTATATTTTATCACGTTAATACTTATAATAGCGAAGAAATAGAGGAAAATGTGGAAAAAATGGGGGAAATTATGTGAAAGGGCTTATTTGAACGGGCTAATCTCAAGAACTACTGGTCCGATTTGAAAAATTTTTTCAGTATTAGATAGCCCATTTATTGAAAAAGGCTATAAGCTATATTTTATCATGCTCAAACTTACAGGAGCGAAGATATAGAGAAAAATTTGGAAAAAACGGGGGAGATTATTTGAAAGAGCTTATATGAACGCGCTAATCTCAGGTCCGATTTGAAAAATTCTTTCAGTTTAAGATAGTCCATTTATCGAGGAAGGCTATAGGCTATATTTAATCAAGCTAAGACTTATAGGAGCGAATAAATAGAGGAAAATGTGGAAATAAGGGGGGAAAATTATTTGAAAGGGCTTAATCTCACGAACTACTAGAGCAATTTTTATGTTATTTGGCACAGATAAGAAATAGACCACGTGTATTCAAAAAATTTAAACTTTCGCGTTGCATTATAATTAAAACTTTTTTAATCGGGCGTTAAGTCCCGATTAAAAAAGTTTTAATCGCTATAGAATCCAAAAATGTAGTTAGTTTTTTGTCTGTCTGTCTGTCTGTCTGTCTGTATGTTTGTACCACTATCACACGAAAACTACTGATCCGTTTTAAATGCGGTTTTCGCAGATATATTTGTCTTCTTCCAAAAATTTTTCCCCTCACCCCTCTAAAGGGACGAAAGAGGGGGTCAGATTTTGTATAAGACTTTTACATTAACACGAAAACTACTGATCCGATTTGCATACTGTACGCAGATATATTTTTCTTCTTCCAACTCAACATTAGGTGTATAAAAATCACCCCCTCCCCCCCTCTAAGGGGACCAAAGAGGGGGTCAGATTTTGTATCAACTGATGAAGTAGAAATACTTTAAATGGCAAAACAACGTTTGCCGGTACAGCTAGTCGTAATTAATATATAATGTCAATGTTGGTTGATGCAAAGCAATGATTGTACAAAAATCATATATTAAGTTTAATTAATGTTTGTAAGTATAGGTACATATAGATATTACAAATATGGAGTTTCTTATCATCACTCACAAAACATTAGCTTGTTATATAGTAATCACAAAAAAAATTGTTCTAGGGCTCCCGTACTATAGTGCAATACGTAGTTTGTTATATCCGTATTCCGTACTATTCCATGTTATGCGAACATTCTAATATCGGCCATTAAGCGGCGGCATTCAACACACGGCTGTCTGTGACGAAACCCTTTCGGGGCTCTACGAGGGCTGCTATTTATGTATCCGGAATTAAAAAAAGAAACAAACATATATCATTTAATATGGTTTTATTGCTTTTCAAAATATTTGCCGCGATGATCGACACACTTTTGCATACGCTGGAACCAATTTTCATAGCACTTTTTCCATTCTGATTGAGGTATCTCCAAAACGTGCATTTTGAACGCATCAACAGCCTCTTCGCGGCTCGAAAAACGTTGACCACGTAATTTGTTCTTCGCGTATGGAAATAAAAAGAAATCGTTAGGTGCCAAATCAGGGCTGTACGGCGGATGACCAGTCAATTCGATCTTTTGACCCTCCCAAAAACTGAGTTGTTTCAGCTGAGGTGTGACAGCTAGCATTGTCGTGATGTAATATGATTCTGCGTTGTCGGTTGTCCTTTCTTATTTCTTCAAAGACTTCTGGTAAACAAATGGTCGTATACCATTCAGAATTAACCGTTTTACGATTCTCTAATGGCACTGTAGCCACATGTCCATTAATTCCAAAAAAACAGACGACCATTTGCTTCAAAGTACTTTTTGCACGAGTAACTTTTGTTGGTTTCGGCTCATCTTGGAACACCCACACCGTTGACTGTTGTTTAGTTTCGGGGTCATATGCATAGATCCAAGATTCATCACCTGTGTAGATATTATAAACGGCTTTTGACGTACCACGGTTGTATTTTTTTATCATTTTTTTGCACCAATCGACACGAGCCCGTTTTTGATCGATTGTCAAGTTGTGCGGAATCCAACGCGAACATATTTTTTTTACAGCCAAATGTTCGTGTAATATCTTATGTATGCTCGTCATACTTATGCCTAAGGACGCCTCTATCTCGCGATATGTAACATGACGATCACGCATTATTAGTTCCCGCACAGCATCTATATTTTGTGGGACAACAGCTGTTTTTGGGCGACCTTCTTGTTTTTCATCCGTGAGCATAGACCGCCCACGATTAAACTCACTGTACCAGTGATAAACAGTGGTTTTTGATGGTGCTTCATCTCCAAAAGTTGCGGTGAGTTGAATAAAGCACTGTTGTTTATTTAGCCCACGCCGAAAATCGTGGTAATTATAATAGTAAATCATTGCACGAAAATGTTCACGCGTTAAATCCAAGGCAAATGAAGACACGCAATTTTCAAAATGACGCCACAATGGAAAAATAATTGACAGTCACATGAAACAAAATGTATTCTTCAACCAAAGAGTTCTATTTTCAAATGTTGTAATTACTTTTTAAATATTGTTCTTGTAAGTGGCCAGTTCCGGATACATAAATAGCAGCCTATGTAATCGGACGGTACTAGTTTTCGTCATTGTTTATAAAATATAGAACGTTCTATTAGTGGTAGAGTTTAGTTAAACGAAACTACGTTAAATTATCATTACAGTAAAGTAATATGAACTGCATAAATATGTTATTTAATGTTCGAAAAGCCAAAATCATTGTGCGAGTAAGGGCCAGGCACGGGTTAGATTGCCGTTTTAACTTTTTTTACTTCTATTTGTTAAACACACACTTAATTCTAATAAAAACTGAAAGATTACTTACATATTAGGCACTTCCCAAGTAAATAACTGTATTTTATCACTTTTTTTTATAGTATACACTGCGCTGTCCTCACCTCGACGCGGCCGTTTTTTGAAGTGAGATTTCGCATTTCTTCCTTGTCTACCGAGAACTCAAACGACGCTTGCTAGCTGTCTTGTTCTACTTAGACGCGTTTTAATATGTTAGACAAAGACAAAAGTAGTTTTATCGCTGTGTTTGCCCATTAAACGTGTGCGCGTACACAGCGGCCCGGAAAGAGCTGCGCCACAGACATTGACTTTTGACATGCGACCCTTAGTGGGTTTCGCCACTGTCGAGTGGATTTGAAAATTATTTATTTGAGTAAGAGCTACCGCACACCTGAGACACGACTGTCTTAAGATAGACTATCGCATAATAAAATGCGCACATTTGAGACAAAACGTCTAATAGACAAAGTTGTCTAATGCGCCCCGCGACAATTCTGACTAACGACTGTCGGCTTCCCTTTAAAGTGTATGCGAGCGCGCACATCTACGACAAAACTGTCTAGCCACAATAGACAACTACCAGTAGTTCGACTCAAGGCTCGGAAACCTGGTTTATCTTCGCGATCCTGTTCGTTAGAAACGCCATACATTTCCAAAAGAGCGTTTTCATTTCGATTCCGCTCTGAACGGTCCGAAATTATTTCTGGTTTTGTTCTAAGAGCAAAATTAAATTGCTCACTGCTCAAAATACCGGTTAGAACCGTTCGCAGTTATATTCGCCCCGCCCACTCACACACACCACGGCCATCACCCATTGTCCACACATAAACAAGTTATGGCCTATTGGCTATTAGATGGTGCACTAGAAAGGGATAGAAGATATCACTCCACTAGTTACTTTCCGCGAGAAATTAACCAGGTAATTTCAGAAGCAGTACCGCTCGCATCTCTATTTCGCTTCGAACGAACACTTATCCAAAAACCTGGTTATAGAGCGTTTTAACCTGGTTAAAAAAGTACCGGTTCCGAGCTCTGGACTTCGACTGCAAAGAGACGGACAGGTTTCAATATATTATGTCAAATTCGTCGGGTTTCACTAAGATTATGAATGGAATGTGCCTCGCGCTGGCTGATATAATTTATTTTTAAATACTTATAGATTTCAAAATTAGATTCTGACAATTTTAATCACATGTGCCAAAACATAAACAATACGACCAAAAAGAGAAACACGTCCAGCGATCCAAGTACTATCTTTCCCGTCGAGTCATTCCCGTTTATTTTTGAAGTTATTTTTATCCGAATGAGAACTTTTCTATCTATATCTATAAAATTTTTCAGAACTGCTCGCAATAGACGCAAAATGCACTCGGTTTTAATTTTATTAATATACAATTTGTTATTTGAAATACCTAAGTTGTAAATATAAATTATTTCAAATTGACGTGTTTCACAAGCCGTTTTTAACGTGTTTAACATGTTTAACATCCCAGAGAAATACAGTAATAGGAAACCCTATAATGCCTGTAATATGTCATAGTTTTAAGTTCGTAGTGATAAGTTAACAACCCTAGCGATTTTAGTCATATACGTCAAATTTAAAAATTTCTAACTTCTAAGTCGGCATACTCTATAATTCTGTCTACTCTGTTCGGGCGTTCTCTACTGTTTAATATTATACAATTGTATGCGTTGCGTCATCGTAGTCAAGACAGTTTTGACTTGGTGTGCGCCACATGATAGACACAACTGTTTTAATTGTGTCGTAAGACTGACTTGTCTATGTGAAACAAGACTGTCTAACTACAGTCGTGTCTCCGATGTGCGGTCGCACTAAGAGTAAACTGACATCAAAATGAGACGTTTAACGAAGCACGACGAATCAGTACAAAATTGAAATCTCAAAATATAATGTGATGCCGGAAGCGAATACACAATTAAGATGAAGATCTTAATTTTATATCGCTATTATGCATTTTATTCGCTACTATTGTCTTTAACGCTATTGTGTCCTGTCCTTTCTAAGAAAACTTAATGAATCTTTAGAAAACATAATATTGTACTATCAGAGAAGTTGACTCCCAGGCAGATGGCGGACCTAAGTAATTTGGTCGCGTTAAGTCAAACTACATCCGACCGATCACAGCTAAACATTGAATTGACATAAGCCGACCAAACGACGTAGGTCTGTCAACTGCCTAGGAATCAATTTCCTCGGGTATACATTACGCATCTAATAACATGCAAGTAACTGGCACAGCACGATAGCCACAGCTGTTCAAGTAAACATAATAAGCGCTGCTCTTAAATCTGTTAATATTTTACAAGTTTAATTAAAATCCCGAGGGTCGGGCATTCAAGCGATCTTATACATAAATTAGCGAAACTATGTTTAATAATTATTGAATATGTTAAGCGGACATCAGAAATTTATAATATCTGGGCCAATATGGGCTTTTGAGTCGAGCATCAACGTTATTCTGCATTTAACCACAAGAGTTTCAACACAGAATAAAAAGTTATTAACATCAAGATGTTACTGACGTATTTAGGTTTTTTTTTAAATACAACAAAGGGGGTAAACGAGCAAAGCTTGAAGCTTGGAAAGCAACTACCGTCGCCCATGGACACTCGTAACATCAGAAGAGCTGCAGCTGCGTTGCCGGCCATTTAAGACGGAAAACGCTCTCTTCTTGAGTGTACCAGGATTTTGTGGCACTTGTATGGCGTTTCATGAAGGCCTGGATGCAAAATAGCTTTAATTAAATGACACCAGTACGCAGACATAGATCAAGATAGATACCGAAATAAAACGAGCGTGCCACTTTTTTCCTACCACTGTGACGTACCAATGATAAGAAACGTGTCCATTATCAAGGCCAACGTTTCTATTTGAATTTCCACAGCTCAATACGGCACTTTTAGGCATTTAGGCATTTTTAAAATTCCGATTGACGTCCGATTCCGATAGCAGACTAAAGAACAGACTTTCGAAAGACGAGCATTGCTCGTCGTTTGGGAACGCGATAATATGACACGCGAAGTACATACACCTGCGGTATCTATCTTGATCTATGTATGTGCACCAGTATCAGTTTTCATACAAAATTATGCTTAGTGACTTGACACTATCCGCCACCTTTAGCATTAGTAATTGTTTTGCAAAAATCTGAAGTATCCCCAATAATATGACGAACAAACATTTATGGGACGAATAACTCGACTACGCATGAATACTACTGCTACTACTCGTGAAAGTTTATAATGTGGCGGCCTTAGGGTCAGGCCACAACACTGCGTTGTGACGTCGCATCGCAAAAAACTACATTGCTTTTCAGGTTGTTTTTGCGCCGCGATGCCGCAACGCTGTGTTGTGGCCTGGCCCTTAGGTTCCCTGCACGTGCAAGAACTGCCTTGTACAAGTGTATTTTCGTAGTAAATATTCATCGTGAACAAAATAACGTAACATTCTCTACGTGAGACTCGTAAACAATACATAAGAATTCATTTCAACTCTCAACCGAAAAAAAGGGGTTTTTTGATGTAATTCATTGGGCCCACTCCACCTACATTGTGCTGAATAGAATTGATCTAGAGTACTCCAAAAATGTATTTAAATTTATTCAGCAACAACGCGAACTGCAAAAAGAGCGCGCTTTTTATTTTATTCCGGCGAAAAAAGCGGGCTCTTGAACGTTTACAGTAGCGAAGTGACAATGAACATTTCCGACTGCAGTTCTATACAGGGACTTCGATAGTCGTGTTGTTGTTTTTTTATTTTGCATGTAAATAAAGCAAATGTAAATAATACAATGTAAATTTTATTATTTACATTTGCTATAATCTTTTTATCTCAAGTTTGCACCTTCGTTTTGCCGTAAACATAATCTTTCCTCCTTTCCCAATAAATTCATCTATAATACAAACAGTAAAGATTTGTTTGTTTGCATTGGATAGGTTTTGAAAACTGGAACCAGACTTTAATTAAATTATGTACAGATAGGGCAGGATCATGATCATTCCCCGTTATTTAATAGTCAGGGAGCCCTAAGAACATTTTTTTTTTTATTACTATCAAGCAAATTTTTTGTGAGTAAGTAGCTTCATTTCAGTCAACTAAGTTTTGTTGATTACAGAACCCTAAAACAGAAACTTAATCAGCAGATTTTTTGTATATTGGTAGGTTAATAGTTATATAATTTAAGAGTAACGTTGTCCTACAAATATAACAATCCATATTTTAGAACCATCAAATCAAAGTATGAAATCCTTTCTATCTCTCTTAGCTACCACTTTCAAGATTTTTCGCAAATAAAAATGTTGTTTGTCTTATCAAAATGAAGCTAGTCACAAAAAATTTGCTTGATATTAATAAAAATAAATTGTTCTAGGGCTCCCTGACTATAAATCTTGCCGCTATAAAAAGTAACACACGAGTTGTACGGTTCCCTTCGCCTACCATTTTTACACTTAATCACTGCCAAAATAAACACAATGTCAAAAAAATAATAATTACATTCTTATCGTGCAACAATGGAACTCAAAATAGTTAATTTTATGCAGTTTACCACTGAGTTTTCCAAACAATTTCATTCAAGTTGGACACTAAAGAACGCACAAACTTCGGCAATTTGTTTGTAGGAGCTCAGCTCGAGTGGCCGGCTAGTTCAGAGTACTAGCGACAAGTAGCGCAAAGACAGTGGCGGCCTTACCATTGCGAGGCCTCGGGCGGCAGGTCTTTGCGAGGCCCCGGTTAGCAGGTCTTTCCGAGACCCTTTGGCCGTCTATCCACCGCCGACACCGGGACCTCACCGCCAAAAATTCAAATAAAATGCCACTTTATAATCTTTTGCTTGATGCGAGGCCCTTGTTGATTGTCCTGTTTGCCACCCCCTAAGTCCGCCACTGCGCAATGTAATGGAGAGTAGTGAAGGGTAGCGATGAGTAGTGGATACGGGTGATTGGCTCGACATTAGCACCCGCTGTTTGATTAGAATCGTTTTTCTTTTCACTTCGTAGTCCTTCTGTAACTGTGTGCGTAAATGATGCCCACAAATAATTTTCGTAATGGCTTCTGATTTTAGCGTGAAGATGATTAAGTGAACTTATTTTATCGTATCATACAAGAAGTTGCGCTTCAACCGCGTATGGTCACGAGAACATTATCCGGCAGTAATTGTATAGTTTCCCGCGATAAAGAGCATTTTATATCTCTCCCGTGGTCTACCTTATATTGATGCAAAATTTCGTTAAAATCGGCGGAGCCTTGACCCTGACCTAGATGAAAATGAAAATATGTGAGTAGGTAATTGACTTAAAATACTCCCTTAAAACAGTGAATCCTTTTGTTAGTAGGTAAGGGAATTATAATCAGAAGAATAAAAGATTCGAATGAATAGACAACAGCAAACACATACTACTACTAGATAACGCTTGTAACTCCGTTGCACCAAAATTCGTTTATCGCGCGGGAACCGTACATGTTTCCGGGATAAAAACTATTCTATGTCCTTTCCCGGGACTCAAAGTATCTCTATGAGTTCAAATGCAAAATCGGTTCAGCGGTTTGGGCGTGAAGAGGTGACAGACAGACAGACACACTTTCACAATTTATAATATTATAGTAAAGTATGGATTGTAAACCAAAGAACACAATCTCAGCTTAGATTTATGTGTGCATTCAATTCGGCATCGACATTCACAGTCTCGTATATCTCGTCCCATGTGGGGCCAGAGTGGCGCGGTTCCGGCAGCAGTGTGGTTCCGTTCACTGTGCGGTTCCGGCAGCAGAACCGACACAATATAAATTACATACAGTAAACTTAATGTGGTCTAAGATACGAAACTAGTCACAAAACTCCGTACCGACATTTAATATAATTTTTTTACTTGCTGGGTGGTTTAGACCAAGGGATTACGCAAATCATTAGTGACATTTTCGGTTAGTTTAAGAAGCAAAACAATGCAGTATTATAAGAGCACAGATGAGTAAGGGTCAATACTTAATTCAGACCGCAACGCGACGAGGTGAGGCGAGGCGCGGCGCGACATAAAATATATTTTGTATGGATTTGACATATATTCGCAAGACGTCTTACGCAATTGAAATCTGTCAAATCGCCTCGCCTCGTCACGTTGTGATCTGAATTGACCCTTACTCGCTACACGTGTGACACTACTCACACTTCATTGTTTGCTACTTCACGTCATCTGAACTGTGCCACAGTTATTTGTATGCGTCTGTAAGATTAGGTTTATTAAGATGGTCTACTTATGTTTATACTGTGTCACAGTTCGCTACTCGCTGGTTTCGCGGCCAAAACGCGGCATTGTTGTACAAGCGCGATGAAAAGTTCCGGTCATATCTATCAATTTATTGCCCGTCTGGGGACGCCCGTTTCACTTCTGTATTTAATTATACCGAGCTATTTGTTATTGCGTAGCTTGTAATTTTAACCGACTCTAAAAAAGGAGATTTTGTTGGGCTGTGGAACATTTTTACTTCTTATCTATTGTAAATGTATGCCTGAAATGGTAAAGGAAACTAAATTCAAATATGCTGAGTGACTTGTCCGTTTTCTCTAATACGTTACATATTATTAAGTTTAGGGGTCAATATACTACGTTTTAATAATATAACAGTCAAAATTCGTAGGCATATCCAAGGGTACCCAAACGTACGAATTTAAAAGTCGTTGCTTGTTTTCCCATGCAAAAAAGGCTCATAAAATAAAACACGCGGAATATGACCAAGTATAGTCATACAATACTGTATGTCTGGGTGTTGACAATGCCTTTCATACGCTACATGTTTGAGTTGAGGGGTCCTCCAGGCCTCTCAGCCGAGCCTCACGTAATTAAGTTCATTGTGCGAGGTGTCAGGTGCACTCCTTCTTTTCCCTCCTTTTTGTTATGGCTTGTTGTTTTATGCTTTGTAATGCAATAGCACACTAATATTAATCATAATATTATTATAGTAGAAAAACTTATCTAGCTATTTGTTGTGAAACTCTCTTAAGAGGCCGGGTGCCATCGAAATTCTCATACATACGTAATACCAAAATCATTTTCTCATACGAAAATATTTAACATGTTTGAGTTATTTTTCAGCTTGAAATAGTAATTACCTAGGTTCCTGAACAAAAATAAAATATTTAAACACTACATAAGATTTTTTAAGTGTTTAAATATTTTGTAGTAAATTTACTACTAAATATTCAAACACTAAAAATATAGTTAAATACCTAAAAATATATAAATATATAGTAAACTTACTACAAAATATTTAAACTCTAAAAAGTATTTATTATAAACACTAAAAAGTATTTTTTAGTGTTAAAATATTTTGTAGTAAATTTTTGTGCAGAAACCTAGGTAATTACTATTTTAAGCTGAAAAATAACTCAAACATTTTAAATATTTTCGTATGAGAAAATGATTTTGGTATTACGTATGCATGAGAATTTCGATAGCACCCGGCCCCTTTACGTGTGCACAACGTGACACTGTGTTAGTATTTTAAGTTACCTGAAAATATCATGCTTAAGTGTGCGCCTGAATCGGTATGAAGTTGGTCTTTTAGGGTTACTAGCATAATAAATATATTTTATAAGTATGCGTTTGTTTGCCAAACTCTTCCGAAACGGCTGAACCGATTTTGATGAAATTTTACTGCCTTGCTTTTAATATTATCCTTACCACAACGGACAAAAGTTAAATATATCACTTATTAAGTATAATATGCTCCTCACTACTCAGTTTTAATTGAATTAATGCTGGAAAGCAACTACAGTGATAAATATCCATCGACCATCACTATCATCGGAGTAATATCAAGTTATTGCGAGGGTCCGAACTTCGTATACAAGTTCCCTCAAATATTTGTTTCGACCAACAGATATTGGTCCGGTAGATAAACTGAGGATGAGGAGGGATTTAAAGGTATTAGGTAATCTAGCCTTCGGGGTATGTTTAAATGTTAGTCCTACTGGCTACTAATTACTTAAAACTAACTTAGGACAAAGACCCATACTTAACGCACTCAGAGGTAGACAAGGATGTATAATGTATACTCGTATGCTATAATTGCCTACGATTCTATCACATCTTCACGTTTAAGTCAATGAACTGATTTTGATAAAATTTGTTGTGGAGTATTTGAGTCCCCGAAAAGAACACATGGGATAACAGTTAACACAGAAAAATGTGTAGCTCCCACGTAATAGTTGAAATTTTTACATTACAACGAACTTTCTGACAAGTGGCAACTTATACCAAACTAATAAGGACTTCCAGCTGTACTTAGCTGGAAGTCCTTATTAGTTTGGTATAAGTTGCCGTTTATATTATGCAGTTTCATTTACTAATGAAACTGCATAATATCTGACAAAACAGATAGAAGAGCTTGTAAAAACACCTTCATAGTTCCCATCGGTGTTGAAACAAATAATTTCCCGTCACTCAAGTTGAAAATTGGCTGAAGTGGGAACTAATTCAAAGTAAAATTAATTATTTGCTGGTGAAATTTGCCGCGACAATGCACTTCTTGGCTACAATCTTATCTGACGCGCGCAGCGTCGCGCTGCCGCGAGCTGACTTATCTACAGTTGTACTACGAGTTCTAGGAGAATGTAAAACGAATTCGAATATGGATAGAACATGTATGATAACTAAGAATGTGTTTCCGTAGTTACTAAGTTTTTGTTTATACAATATTTATAATCAAAAAAATCAAAAAAAAAAAAAATCAAAAATCTTTATTAATTTCTCCCACAATACAAAAGACACACATATACAATTATTATGATGTAGTTACAAGTTATAGTAGGAGACTGGTGCCCTAACTAGGTTGCCCTGTGATAAGGGGTCACCAGGCCCCCCTCAGAAGGTAATATTACCACCGTGTTTAACATCATTTCTAAGAGGTAAGTCACAAGTTGTGAGAGCATCTTCTAAGACGTGTATGATGTGTGCATGTGTGTGTGTGTGTGTGTGTGTGTGTGTGTGTGTGTGTGTGTGCGTGTGCGTGTGCGTGTGCGTGTGTGTGTGTGTGTGTGTGTGTGTGTGTGTGTGTGTAATATATTATTATAATACAGTATGTGTATTAAGTTAACACCCTACACCCCAGCCCTACGACTATATTGTCTTGGGATCAGTTGAAAAACTGCTGGAGTGCACTGGTGGGGTGGGAACTAATTAAATAAGGCAATGTGACAAAGAAAGCTTGTCGTCTTTTGATATGTACGAGAAGTTTGCCAAATGCTACAACACCCTTGCCCTACGACAGAAGTCTTGGGATCAGTTATACTACTGCTAGGGTGCAGAGATAGCAGAAATGGCAGTTAAAATACCAATTGTCCTACTCTGTTCTTACCATGAGATTCTCGGTCTCATCATAATTCAACGATTTTAGCCACTTTACTAATATGTATTTAACTTTGTTACAAGATAAAGGATATATATTATATTTCTTATTTGCTATATTGTATAGTTTTCTACCTATATACGAGGAAAATCTTCGTGCAAAGTATGTGTTAGTTGATGGGACATTACAAACTCGATAATGCCTTCTTTCAGAAAGTACAGGATTATGCTGGTCATAGGGAGTATTCTTATGCGTACACATGATGGAGTAGAGCACAAAGAGTTGCCGAACTGTAAGGACATCACAGAGCTCAAACAGTTCTTTAGTAGGAGTTAGAATTGGTTTGAAAAAGGAAATTTTTAGAATTAGCCTTTGCGCCCTTTCAACATTTATCATGAGAGTTTTGGGTGCACCACCCCATGCGGTGATACCATAAGTTATTATAGATTGACAGAGACTCGTATACACATATCTTATCAAATTGTTATCGGCTACATAACGAAGACGCTTAAATATGTACGTAAGACGACGAATTTTGATAGCCAATTTGTTTATGTGTTCAGCAAAATTCATTTTGTGATCTACAATCACACCTAGGTATCTTATACTGTGTGCCCTATCGATTTGGCTACAGTCACACGCTGAATCAGATTGGGGAACACAATTATGGACTATAAGCTTAAAATAATTATGCTCTTGCGGTTGTGAGGATTTTTTTATACTAAATGGAATGAATTTAGTTTTTGACGAATTAAGAGTTAAGTGGTGATTTGCAAGCCATCTTCCGACCATGTTTAACCCGAACTGTGCCGTATTGTACACATCATTCCATGTTTTACCGTAAAAAGTCAATGCAGTATCATCGGCATAGCATGTAATCATACAGTTTGGTAATTTTAATTTACACAAATTATTAATGTAACAGAGAAACAAGGTAGGACCCAGTACACTTCCTTGTGGGATTCCGCATGTTACTGGTAAGTCTGAGCTGATAGTGCTACCAATCTTAGTACACTGTGTACGGTTTGTGAGGTAGTCAGCTATAAGGGACAGTTGATTTCCTCGTAATAATAATTATATACTATCGTTACTGTTTGTTAACTTCAATAAATAATAAAAAATGTGAATAGGTGAATACACTGAAACGAAGCACTTCAAAATGGGCAGGTTGAATTGATTACAGATGTAATCAATTCAACCTGCCCACGGCTGTTTAAGGGTCAATTCAGACCGCAAAGGGATGAGGCGGTGCGAGGCTTTCAATTGCGTAAGACGTCTTGCGAATCTGTCAAATCCATATAAATTTAGAAATGCATCTATGCGTCGCGTTGCATGGCGTTGCGGTCTGAATCAACCCGCGTGGATAAGATTGTCAAGTGCATGGGAAACTGCTGTGACATAAAAAAAACATGAACTTATAAATCATATTTCGGTTACGTGCAAAATCATTACAAAAAGAACTTGGATGACATAACCAGGTGGGTGTGATTGTGAAACAGCTACGCGGGCCCTTCCACTCGACGTATTTTTTGCGCACTGACGACGCGCGTTTTTGATCCGCTCGTTTTCTGCGCGTTTTCATCGCGTTCGGGCAGATATACATTTTAAAACGTGTCGGCTTCCTTGCGTTTGCTAAGCGTTCAACTTGCGTTTGTATCGATACAAACGAGCGTAAAAAACGTCGTGTTTAAGGGCCCTTAAGTGACACTCTACAAGATGGCTACGTTAATTCTGATTACAGAGGTAATTCAATAGTTATTTCTCGAGTGAGCCGCTAGTAGGGGCTTCTTTCTTGTACATGACAAGGCGTCTGCATACATTTATACAAGTAATAGAACGTTAATTATCCCGCCCTCCCCCGCCCGCCCGCCTAGCCTGCCTGTTGCTGAACTGGGAACAATATGCGGTATTATATCTATTGTGTGAAACCCAAACATATTACGTTACAACGCTGGAATTATGAGCTGGTGGCATCCAGTTTCAACTTTTAACTAACAAAAGTATATCAACAATATTTAAGTGTAATGCCATTTTTTGAGTTTGTACAGGTAACAAACAAACAGGACACAAAAATTTTGTCATTTATAACATTACTAGCGACCCGCCCCGGCGTCGCACGTGTATAAAATATATAGCCACTGAAAAAATGATTAAAATCGATAGCCTATGATCCTTCACGTGGTCTACTTCTTATCTGTGCCAAATAACATAAAAATTGCTCCAGTAGTTCGCGAGATAAGCCCTTTCAAATAATTTCCCCCGTTTTTTAAGACGTTAGTTAAGACTAATAGGAGAATGTGGAAAAAACGGCGTGATAAAATATAGCCTATATAGCCTTCCTCAATAAATGGGCTATCTAACACTGAAATAATCTTTCAAATCGGACCAGTAGTTCCTGAGATTAGCGCGTTCAAGTTAGTCCTTTCAAATAATTTTCCCCGTTTTTTCCACATTTTCCTCTATTTCTTCGCTCTTATTAGTCTTAGCGTGATAAAATATAGCCTATAGCCTTCCTTGATAAATGGGCTATCTAACACTGAAAAAATAATCAAAATCCGTTGCGTAGTTATAAAGATTAAAGGGAACAAAGGGACATGAGGGAAAAAAGCGACTTTGTTTTATGATATGTATACTGTATAGAAGGGCCTGTTTCACCACTTCCTGATAAGTGCCGAATAGGCTATCCACCACTTAACTTGACAGACCAATTATTAGCATGGAGAATCTGTCAAAAAAGTTGTGAATAGCCTATTCGCCACTTTATCAGAAAGTTTTGAAACAGGCCATTAATGTTATAAATGACAAAATTTTTGTGTCCTGTCTGTTTGATACGAGGGCTGCTATTTATGTATCCGGAATTAAAAAAAAACAAACATATATCATTTAATATGGTTTTATTGCTTTTCAAAATATTCGCCGCGATGATCGACACACTTTTGCATACGCTGGAACCAATTTTCATAGCACTTTTTCCATTCTGATTGAGGTATCTCCAAAACGTGCATTTTGAACGCATCAACAGCCTCTTCGCGGCTCGAAAAACGTTGACCACGTAATTTGTTCTTCGCGTATGGAAATAAAAAGAAATCGTTAGGTGCCAAATCAGGGCTGTACGGCGGATGACCAGTCAATTCGATCTTTTGACCCTCCAAAAACTGAGTTGTTTCAGCTGAGGTGTGATAGCTAGCATTGTCGTGATGTAATATGATTCTGCGTTGTCGGTTGTCCTTTCTTATTTCTTCAAAGACTTCTGGTAAACAAATGGTCGTATACCATTCGGAATTAACCGTTTTACGATTCTCTAATGGCACTGTAGCCACATGTCCATTAATTCCAAAAAACAGGCGACCATTTGCTTCAAAGTACTTTTTGCACGAGAAACTTTTGTTGGTTTCGGCTCATCTTGGAACACCCACACCGTTGACTGTTGTTTAGTTTCAGGGTCATATGCATAGATCCAAGATTCATCACCTGTGTAGATATTATAAACGGCTTTTGACGTACCACGGTTGTATTTTTTTATCATTTTTTTGCACCAATCGACACGAGCCCGTTTTTGATCGATTATCAACTTGTGCGGAATCCAAGGCGAACATATTTTTTTTACAGCCAAATGTTCGTGTAATATCTTATGTATGCTCGTCATACTTATGCCTAAGGACGCCTCTATCTCGCGATATGTAACATGACGATCACGCATTATTAGTTCCCGCACAGCATCTATATTTTGTGGGACAACAGCTGTTTTTGGGCGACCTTCTTTATTTTCATCCGTGAGCATAGACCGCCCACGATTAAACTCACTGTACCAGTGATAAACAGTGGTTTTTGATGGTGCTTCATCTCCAAAAGTTGCGGTGAGTTAAATAAAGCACTGTTGTTGATTTAGCCCACGCCGAAAATCGTAGTAAATCATTGCACGAAAATGTTCACGCGTTAAATCCATGGCAAATGAAGACACACAATTTTCAAAATGACGCCACAATGGAATAATAATTGACAGTCACATGAAACAAAATGTATTCTTCAACCAAAGAGTTCTTTTTTCAAATGTTGTAATTACTTTTTAAATATTGTTCTTGTAAGTGGCCAGTTCCGGATACATAAATAGCAGCCCTCGTACCTCTACAAAATAAAAAATGGCATTACAGACAAAACGGCGATTTGATTATATTTAAAACATGCATTTATTTTTAAGCCCATTGAACCTTTTATAAAAACTATTTTGAATCCATAACCACAGAGATAAAACTGAAAGTGTGAATTGGAAAAGAAAAGTGGAGGTTGGGTCATTAATTGTCTACAAAGCGAAGACCATTAAGCTAAGCAAAGACCAAAAGACCATTGAGGTAGGCCAGGAAACCGCGACCGGCGGCATTCATCAATTGTGAACCACTAATGACTTCAATTCTTTTGATTGCAATTTGCAATATTTACGCTGCCATTTGAGGGTAGATTTTACACTCTTTTAAAAATCTTTTATTGACAGTTTAGGAACAATTATACGTAAGGGGTCGTTACTATTCAAGTCCAACCGACAGATATTGTCAGATATTGTCTGGAAGAAACCGCTTAATAGGCCTGGAGATACTGGCACAAAATTCTTGGTCATTTGTACCAGGCTGGCGGTTCTATAGGGGTATAATTACGTAAAGGCAAAAAGGAAAATGATGGTCATAGCGTTCGCACTGGCAGCCCAAACGCGTGGGCGTTAATCGAACGTGTCGGATAAATAACGAGTGTCGAACGATTTGTTCCACAAAAATGCTTGTCAAATAGTCAAAAAAAAATAAGTTGGCGTAAGCGTAATGCCATACTTGTCGGGTGCGGCTTACAGCCCGCCATACCGACGCGAATACGTTAATTTTAATAAAAAAATTGAACCATTTGTACCAGGCTAATTTTTGCAGAGCTAATCATCGTCGAGTAGCCATTCACGAAAATCACCTTGCCATACTTTTCCGACAGGTCCCAATGGCCGCTATACCACTGCAAAGGTGTAATTTTTTTTTCACCAAATGATTTGTACCACCCTGAAACTTTTTTTAACAGTTCCCTGTATGATCATAAATAGGAGCCTGATAATGCCATACCTGTGGGAGGTAGCGAATATGAACAATATTATTTCAAAATCCTAAGATTTTATTCGTAATTTCAAACGGTTTTTCAAGTATGGCGCCACTTTTTTCCTCTACTACAAGTATGGCAAATATAATAATGGTCACATTGTATCGTATAATTTCCAAAAATCCAAATGCCATACTGGTACAAATCGTCCAATTTTTATCACTTTTTTGCTCAAGTCCGGTAGTCATCCCGCTCCATGGTTACAATCTGTAATATTTTTTTTTTGGTACAATTGCCAAGTGACGAGAATACAATGATGCCATGATGTAAAAAATGATTTTACATATTTTATAGTCGTATTTTTAAAACGTGTCAAATAAATAAAGTATTTCAAGTATGGCAGCACTTTTTCCCCCTACTAGAGGTATGGGAAAAATAATAACGGTCATATTCTGTCAAATACTTTACAAAAATTTAAATGCCATACTGGTACAAATCGTTTGGCGAAAAAAAAATACACCTTTGCAGTGGTATGGCGGCCATTGGGACCTGTCGGAAAAGTATGGCAAGATGATTTTCGTGAATGGCTACTCGACGATGATTAGCTATGCAAAAATTAGCCTGGTACAAATGGTTCAATTTTTTTATTAAAATTAACGTATTCGCGTCGGTATGGCGGGCTGTAAGCCGCACCCGACAAGTATGGCATTACGCTTTCGCCTACTTATTTTTTTGCGACTATCTAAAAATACAAGCATTTTTGTGGAACAAATCGTTCGACACTCGTTATTTATCCATTACGTTCGATTAACGCCCACGCGTTTGGGCTGCCAGTGAGAGCGCTATGACCATCATTTTCCTTTTTGCCTATACGTAATTATACCCCTGTAGAACCGCCAGCCTGATACAAATGACCAAGAATTTTGTGTCAGTATCTCCAGGCCTATAAAGCAGTAAGACCCCCTTTTTGCACAATTTTGTAATTTTTAGTACTTTTTAGGGTTCCGTACCCAAAGGGTAAAAACGGGATCCTATTACTGAGACTTCGATGTCTGTCCGTTTGTCTGTCTGTCTCCAGGCTGTAACTCAAGAAGCGCTATAGCTAGACTTCTGAATTTTTCACAGATTATGTATTTTTGGTGCCGCTATAACAACAAATACTAAAAATAAAATAAAGCTAATATTTAAAGGGGGCTCCCATACAACAAACGTTATTTTTTTGGTCTTTTTGGTTCGTAATCCATAATGGCAACATATAGACATTTAAAATTTTCACAAAATCCTCAAATATATGCGAACTTTAATATTCAATATTAAAATTAAAATAAAATAAATAATTAAGGGGGGCTCCCATACAAAAAACACAATTCTTCCTTATTTTCGCTCTATAACGGTACGGAACCCTTCGTGCGCGAGTCCGACTCGCACTTGGCCGATTATTATTTTTTGTTGTTGTAATTTCTTTTGTTTTTTGTAAGTATATTTTATGTGCTTTTATGTATTTTCTTTTGTGTGTGCAAATAAATAATTTATTATTATTATTGTCAAAGTTTGCAAATTGCAAATTTTTTCACGACTTATCCAACAAGTAGCTGCACTGTTTTGAAAGGCACAACAAAATATTCAATTTCCTAGTCATCTTGACACAATCTATATATTTTAACTTTAAGCGGCCCACTGATAAAGTCCCCGCGGGTCGCAGGTTGAGTATAGCTGGCATTATAGTTTTCATAGTAAGGATTTTTTTAGTCGATTTGAATTTACACATCGGATATAGAGGTTAGAGAAGGATAAAAACCTGTACAATCTTATTATCTGCATATTACGGTGAAGCAATGAGTGAAGTCAGGTGTAGACCTCAAAGCATTTTTAACGTTTAATATCGCGAGAGGGATCAAAGCAACCCTTCTAGAGGTTTCGTTCAAGTTCGGAAAGCATTTTATCATAAAAAGGGTGAAGATATTTTACTATTTACGCTTCGGTGGCCGCCATTGTTAAATTCTACTATTTTTAACTGCCTCTTTTAGGTAGTACTAGATGAGGCCCACAACTCAGTTGCACCAAGATTAGTTTATCGCGCGGGGACTGTACATTTTCCGGGATAAAAAGAAATGTCTTCTTACCAAATGTCAGCAAAATCGGTTCAGCGTTTTGGAAGTGAAGAGGTTATTCTTTACAGATAGACACATTTTCGCATTTATAATCATCATCAACGCAGAGCATGGATTGGCAATTTTATTGCCAATCGAGGTTTCCGGCGAGATCGGCCTGATATAATATTACTTATAAGCAACGTCTCCACAACAAGGTCTGAAATTATAATAGTAGTCTTAAGCAGGGATGTTGCGGATCATTTTTTCACATCCGCGGATGCGGATTTTTAGAGGTTCACATCCGCGGATGCAGATGCGGATGCGGATGTTTCGGATCCTACATAAATATAGTTTATAAATGAAGAATAATAACAATGAAAAAGTATTATTTAATTTTTATTAATATGTTACAAAATATAATAGTACAGGTTCCCTAGAACAAATTTTTTGATTAGTATCAAGCTAATTTTTCGTGAGTAGCTTCACTTTGAAACGCATTTTGAATAGAACAATCCATATTTAAGGACCATCAAATCGAAATATAAAATCATATTAATTATCTCTGTTAGCTACCACTTTCGCAGAGGAAATTGTTGTTCGTCGTATCAATGAAGCTGCCGACAATATACGATGTTGACAAAATGGTATACATATTATAAAATCTTTAAAAAAAACTATGGGACCTCCCTTACACACCAAGCGGGGATAATTCTGTTTTTTTTTCGCGTCCACTCCACAATGTGTGGTGAAGTTGGATAGGGTTTTTAAAAATATTACGAGTATTCCAAGATCATTTTCCGATGTAAGGATGGGTCACTACACTACACCGATTTAGGGATCTATTTGTGAAATATGAAGTTTTAAAGTGGAAAAAATAGTAAGATTAGAGTCCAGTGTCTCCCCCTTCTAACCAGCTAAACGGTTGATTCTTAAAAAATATGTGGAAAAATTCACGGGAGTAGGAAATATGCTTAATTTAAAAAGAAAATCATCACGGCTAAGAAGACTTCATAAGTTATTGAGAAGTACAAAGGAACTTTTCGTTCAAATTTCTTTGAATGTAACTGAGATCAGTGAGATGATGTTGTTAGCTGTAGTGTAAAACATAATATTGTTATAATTGTACATTCATTGACCACACAAAACTTATCAAAAACTGGCGGCACTACGGAACCCTCTGTTGTGCGTGGCCGATACGCACTTGGCCGGCTTTTTCGCTCCCATTAGCTTTTTCCACACAGTGCCTTTTTCTGTTCGTCAAGGGCATGCGTTATAGCGCAGTCAACAGCGAACGTGGGGCATGCCCGCGACGCATGCCCTCTGATCGTCTAAAACTTTCGCTTTGTTATAAAAATGACAGTTGGCGTTGCATTCTTTGACACATTCAATTATTGAATGCGCCAAAACGAAAGTTGAATGAAAGAAGATGACGAAAATTGAAGACGAAAGCGCATAATGTGGACATAGCTATTGATCATTGTCACGCGCAAACGGCACGCGCCATTCACAGGCCTCGCCGCGTTTCTTTTTCTTGTCGCAACTCATATGTCATTCTCACAATAGACATAACTACCAGTAGTTCGACTGCAAAGAAACAGACAGGTTTCAATATCTGTCAAATTCGTCGGGTTTCACTAGGATTATGAACGGAATGTGCCTCGCGCTGGCTGATATAATTTATTTTTAAATATTTAAAATAAAGATTTCAAAATTGGATTCTGACAATTTTAATCGCATGTGCCAAAACACAAACAACAATACGACCAAAGAGGAACACGTCCAGCGAATATGTCATAGTTTAAAATTCGTAGGTAACAAGTCAACAACCCAAGAGACGATTTTCGTCATAATATGTCAAATTTAAAAATTTCAACATCAGTTCTAAGTCGGCATACTCTATAATTCTGTCTACTCTGACATTCGCATCCAGTATCCACATAAAAATCCGCATTGATTTATTGCGGATGCGGATGTCCAAATCTATGCGGATGTTCTGCATTTGCGGATGCGGATGCGGATATTCGCAACATCCCTGGTCTTAAGTATAATATTTTCACGTAGTATATGCCAAAACAACGTTTGCCGGATCAGCTAGTATTGTTAGGTTAGTAGTATAGTAGTTAATTGGGTTTTACAGTGTACTCCTCATGAAACGAACTATTTAAGGTGACGCAGCGTTAAAGTAAGAAACCGTGTTGGATATGTTTTAGATTGATTGTTTTCTATGAGAGGCCGGCCCGGCCTCTCATAGAAAACAAGCAATGGAACAGCAAAAAATGGACAGGGCGTAAGCGACAAAATGGTTTTTGTCGCATAATTTAAAAACCATAAATACATTTCATATAAGCTATGCACAAATTAAAGTGCATGCTTGAACCAATTTATGTACAAATTTTGGAACCTTAAATCACTCTCCTCTGTTGGAAAAATAGGAATCCCTTTTTTTACAGAGGTCTTTTCGATTGATTATTCTGTGCTATAAAAGTTGTCCAATCGTGTTATGCTATGGGCAATTCAAAGACAAAGACATGATGAATACTGACAATGAACTTCAATTTCTTAGCTTTAGTCATTGCTGAGAAAAATCGGCATCGCTACAGCCAAATTATCAAGGCGTCGCCTTAAACGCACATCTAATTTCCACAACATTAATAATAATAATAATAATTTATTTATTTATCATCAAAATTAATTACAGCTTACATTGCTCATAAAATAACTTACAGGTAATAATATGTTATTATGTACTTACACTTAATATTATAATTCTGCTGTGTCCGAACTAAATAAACCTGTATTTCGCACCACAGTGCTCTTCAGTTTGCAAGGACTCTATAATTACCTAAGTAGAAACGAACTGTAAGCTACATTATTTAAAATCATATTAATTAATTTTCTAAAAATATATTATTACTACAAAAACGAATATTATGTTTACAACTTAAAGATTAGGTAGAGTTTAAAATCTTAAAGCTTTTTACATTACATTTTGTTTTGTTATCGAATTAAAGCTAATTTCGGAACATTTGTTAAACAAATTCTTGGAAGTCTTAGTCCAATTTAGGGCAATGAATTCTTAATTTAAACATTTCCTCCTATTTTCCTTGCTTGCTTATTTTTAATCAACAACCGCCTTAGCTTTTTTACTTTAATTTGTATGGGAATGAAGACAATTTGTTGCTTAAATCTAATAATGTCACGAGATTCATTCAATTTTGCCATATTTAGAATTTTAGAATGAAGCTGTTGTTTCTAATATATTTTACTGTTTAATATATTGTAAAGCCTTTACAATTTTCTAATTTTCCTGTACATTTTTCTAAGGAATTGTTTAATCAATATAGGGATCATAGCAGTATGTGGTTTACGTAGTAACTATTTAGTAATCTATGATGTGGTTCATTTTAGAAATGCATCACATTGTCGCTTCTCTTTGTAACTACTGGCCCTTTAAATAAGTAAATGGATGATCTATTCTTGAAGGTCATGAAATAATTTGAATTTCTGCACGAAAGTTTCTTTTGAATGGCGGTGACGAACGACCTTTTCGACCAGTTCTGACTGGGGACTGTCCCAAAGACTTTACCCCGATGCCATTTCGCGATAAGACCGGTCATCCGTCAAACTGTCGACAGAGTTCAGTGTCTACAGACCTATCTGTCTACAGTAGTTGGCGTTTAGTTCGGAATTGTGATATCGGGAACTGTAGACATACATACTACTAATAGGACTAGGTACCAGGCACGGTGGTAGTCTGAAATTTATGTAATTTGTGTGACCATCAAAAGGTTGTTGTGAAGAAGTATCCTACCTTTAATACCAAGTTAAAAAAAAGTTTCGTTCCACATTCAATCCAGTTTGTTTCCAATCAAATTACAAAATGTTATTCGCTTATTTAAACGTTTTTAATTGCTCAACAAATACACTAATTTGACATATTTTGTTACACGACACACTGCACACAATGAGAGTTACTATTAACCCATCAAGCCCCATACGAGCACCGGTGATCGCGGCATTTCCGAGAATCCCCGATCGAAGGATAGGATAAATTGGTAGACTATGTAGATAGGGAAATTCTACTGTTAATTATTTATTATTTATTTATTAATTATTTATTTTTTAAATATTAAAATTTTGAGTTGATAAATTAATGCAAAATTCTCACATCTCTTTACAACATTTTAAATTCTGAAGTGTTTCTCAGAAGCTTTGACGCATGACGCTCGTTTATTATTTTTAATAAAGTGTAAAGTGAGAGATGAAAATAATTTGTCTGATTTTTGAGGAGCTTTTAAGTGCTTTTAGAGACACAAGACTTTTGCACGAAAAATAATTATTTTTAAGCGCTTTCACTAGGTGAAATAGTAGGAGGGCTTTATTAAATTGCTTTATACTGTATTCGGCAAAACATGGCGGTAGCGGTCATTGACTCCCTCATCCCTGTCAAAAACTTGTCATTTTCTATATAAACCGCGATTGACAGTGAAGTGTCAGATGTTGTCAATCGCGGCTTTGTATAGAAAATGACAAGTTTTTGACAGGGATGAGGGAGTCAATGACCGCTACCGCCATGTTTCGCCGAGTACAGTATATAGATTATTTGATGATTTCTTAAAGTTGAGCTAGAAATGCCATAATAATGTTTAAAAATTAACCCAGTTATGTAAATTAAGTTCGAAAAAATTCTGAAGGTTCTGAGATCCACTCTTCCACGTCATGATATTCGGTAAGATTTGGCTCGACCGCTCACTAAATATCTCGCGTAACTTATGAACGTTCTATAAGCTTACTATCCATACTAATATTATAAATGCAAAAGTGTGTCTGTATCTGTACGTTACCTCTTTACGCCTAAACCGCTGAATCGATTATGGTGAAGGGACATGAGATAGGTACTTTTTATCCCGATATAACGATTTTTTGCGCAACGTAGTTGTGGCTGTCATCTACTCTAGTATAATATATTATAATAATATAATGTCAATGATTAGGACTAGTTACGAGTATACATAGCAGAGTGATACCGCGGGCGGGTGTTTGCTGAGGACTCCATAATTGAGGGACGTAATTAAACTAAATGTAATTAGGTTCAAAGGGAAATTGTAATAGGCTCCGTGGGAGAAACCGCTGGAGAATCGCTTGTTGGCGGTATAATATGTATTAGTCCACTTTATTTTGATAGACTTAAATGTAAATATAATTAAAACTTGACCGAAATAATGTGTTTTTATTTGTTAGGTTTTTTATGCGAATTTGAATTGTCTATGATTTTTTTCGGTGGACTCTAAAACCTAAATATAGGCTGTTGAACGCCTGTTGCATAGTTGTCGCGAGATAAGTAGACTATCGTACTGAGGTTAGGCCATTTTTTTCATCAGATATTCGTGAGGAATTTTCTACTTTAACACTTTCTCGAACAAAGTCTGTCAAAGCATCTAATACACACAAATGATAAATAGGTGTGGTACCCTACCAAACTGATTGATAATGTAAAATTCACGAAAAACCAACCACATTAGCTAGTAAAATGAGAATGAACACTTGCATTAATATAAACTTTTCGCTCCAGACTGAGTTAAAATAAGCTTAATTATAAAACCGAGTTCGACAAGCAATGGAATCGTTCGGTTTTCGGTACGAGATTGGGCTGACCGCCAGCCACCGCCGGCCACCGGCCGCCGTCACCGCACGAGCTCGCTAGCACAGTACTGTTATAAATGTGAAACTTTGTGAGGATGGATGCTGCTGTTTCTACGTGTTAGGGTCAATTCAGATCGGAACGCGACGCGTGGATGCATTTCTAAATTTGTACTGAATTGACAGATTTCAATTGCGTGAGACATCTTGCAAATCTGTTAAATCCATACATAGAAATGCATCTACGTGACGCGTTGCGGACTGAATTGGCCCTAAGCTACTAAACGGATTTTGATAATAGTTAGAGTAGTGTCGCGGACAAGCTCCATATTGCTGCAATGCACAATCGATGTTTTTTACGTACGGCGGTATCCATAACAATATCATAAGTTTTTAAGAAGCTTTGTTTAACACCAATTTTGTTTATTACATGGATTTTGAGGAAAATTTGCAGTAATGTAGGCTACATTTTATCCCGACATATCACACATACTGTGTATGTATGTCATATTACACATAGATATCGAGTTGAGTAATAGTAAGCAGAAACTTTATTGTTTAGTAGATTTCGTTGAAACTCTAAGCCTCTAAGACAAAACCCATTTTGTCGCTTACGCCCTTTTCCTTTCTTGCTGTTCCATTTCTTGTTTTCTATGAAAGGCCGGGCCGGCATATCATAGAAAACAAGCAATCTAAAACATATCCAACACGGTTTTTTACTTTAACGCGGCGTCACCTTAACCTGAATCTGCAGTATCTAGTATCCTACGAATCACTTAAGTTTTTCGGGACAAAAAAGCTTAATTCTAGCTAGCCTAGCCAATACTAAATTTCAGCTAAGTCCTATCATAGTTGCGGGAAAAAGTTAAAAAACATATAAACGGTCTGAAATTTATACAAAAAGAGTAGAAAACTCTATCCTAACATTTGCCTAAACTTATGCATTGTTCGATTGATATCTTAGCTATCGAAGTTATCAATCAGATGACGACAGATGGATGTATAAAGCGAAGCAATAGCCTCGTTAGTCGTTAGTACGAGGTTATTGTACATGCAATGCATAATCTAACAATCCGTCGTTCCTAGTGGAAACCCGCAAAAGGCAGAAACAGCAAAAATTCATCGGTAAATAACCATTCTTTACCCTCCGAAATGTGATTTCCGGCGATCCGAGATCCGGCGGCGAGAAGTGACCGATTTGATAAGATAGTGGAATTGCCCTGCTAACGACAGAGACCACTGGGGGCCGATTCTCGTTATACGTGCAGAGGTTCGAGGTCGGAGAGTGAATTTTAATGAAAATGACTGTGACAGCTGTTTTTATATTTAGATAGATTAAGATATAGAAAATACTGTTCCATAAATATTTTTAGTGCCTTTTAAATATAATGTTACAAAAAACTTTATGATTATTATAAAGGTTTTTATTTATCATTAAAAAGTAACTTAACAAAATTATCTGATATATTTTGTAGTATTTTTAGGACTTCAACTTTTACTTTACAAGTTTAGAAACTAACATCAAAAAAATGTAGCCGACAGCTTTCAACAACGAGCGTAGTCTTAATCAAAAATTAAGCAGTAACCTAATTAAATACGTCTCCTGTCACCTTCAAGAAAATATATTAACTCAAGGGTGATCTCCAATTTGATCCCGAGGCGCGGGGGCGAATGTTTGTGTAGCTACGCCCCCGAAAATGGGTCAGTGGGCTTATGACATCGTATTAATTAAGCATCTTTAGCAAACTTAATTAATCCTTTAAAATTCTACTTATTTACGTATGCAGCTTAAAATACTTACTGAAAAATTTTGCGAAATAAAATTTCAAGTTTGTAAAGAAAATACCACAACTGAAGTCTTTTTAATTGGAGCTTTTATTTGTGTGGTATAATTGTATTATATTTACCATTTACATTATTATTTATTATTTATATTCGAACAAAATTATTTGTTCGAATAAGTGTATTGTTATTAAATTATAATATTTCGTTTCCTCTCTGTGTCCAATTTCTGTAAAATTCACGGAATTCGAATAGACGTTTCTGTCGAATGTTTCACGGAGCTTTGTGATCAAAATAAATAAATGCTGAAAAAAGTGTAAAAGCATGAACATAAAAGCAGGCTGCGGGCTCAGCGTGCGCGGAATCCTCAAATCCGTGACATTTTAATAAAATTCATTCGGAATATCCAAAAGCATCAACAATTGAATTCCACAAACGGTTCAATGTAAAAAATAAAAAAACCGTGTATAGCTTTAACGAGAATAAACCACAGAGAACGGAGGTGGAGACACCTAGATTAGGGTAATGGCAGTACAGTAGGTTTATATTTATTGACAACTAGCGACCCGCCTCGGCGTCGCACGGGTATAAAATATATAGCCACTGAAAAAATGATTAAAATCGATAGCCTATGATCCTTCACGTGTTCTACTTCTTATCTGTGCCAAATAATATAAAAATTGCTCCAGTAGTTCGCGAGATAAGCCCTTTCAAATAATTTCACCCGTTTTTCCACACTCTCCTAATTAGCCTTCCTCGATAAATGGGCTATCTAACACTGAAAGATTCATCAAAATCCGTTGCGTAGTTTTAAAGATTAAATGGAACAAAGGGACATGAGGAAAAAAAAACAACTTTGTTTTATATTAAGAAAAATTTAAAATTTGCGTAATATTACAATGTTTTGGAACTGAAATACACTGAATTGTATGTATTTTCAAGAAATAATTGCTGAACAACTTAGAACAAAGCCGTTGTGATAAATACATAATATAAAAAGGTGCTCTTTGGAGGAGGAGCCTATCATTGTTTGATAAAATAAAGAAGCGAAAATATATAGATCTGCCGCCTGCCGGCCTTGTAGAAGTACTTTCCTGATTGTCAGAATGAGTCGTGAAAAGATAATATGTTAACGGCAAAAGACAAAATTGTAATCATGAACAGTGTAATATGTTAGTTTGGATCAAGGATTATAACTTGCGGTGAGAGAGGCCTGAGCTGTTTTTACAAAGTAACTCAATGCGGTCCAACACTCTGATGCCTATCAATGACGCTGACTGGGAACCGTCCGGTCCGGAGAATTAATGCCCAAGTCTACGCCGCATGATGAAAGGTACAGAAGACAGTTACAAGGCTAACAGAAATAATAAGGAGAAGCAGCGACGTCCAAATTTTACACCGGCTACATCATATTTATCCGAATTAGTATTTAGTTAATCTTATTCTTATTTATTTTCCTTTTTTTTATTTTTACTTTGTAATTTATGTATAAAATAAAATATATTCTAAGGTTCTAGTCTAAGTTATATTTTAGTACAATGTCTATGGACATTAATAACAGCAGCCAGGGCATTGAATGCCCGCACTGCCCCTGTTCAAGTCGCCGTTTCAACGGCGTTCACGGGTTGAATATACATATCAGCCGCAAGCATAAAAACCTGCTCCCGCAACCTTCGTCTGATTTATCCTGTATCTCGACATCCCTCGGCAGCTCTGCTCAGCCCAACCAGGTCAGTAACGACCCCTACGATTTCGACAGGCTTTCCAAGTTCAAGCGCAGTGTTCGCGTACTGAAACACGTTCCCAAAGGAGCCAGGAGTCTCGCAGCTGGCAAACTCGCAGACCTCATCGATGCCTGTTTCGATAAAAACACTAAAGCTGCCTGGTATGATTTTTCAACATTTGCCTTTTCTGCACTGAGAGTACCTGATCAGACAAGCAAGTTATCCCTTACGACGAAAGTGAAACACAACATCTACAGCTCCTGCCCCTTGCCTTGCGAGATCCTAACTCGGCAGCCCTTCAATCTATGTAAAAGGGTTGAAATGAAAGTACACGAAGGTGATTTAGCAGGTGCAGCACGTCTGCTCGTCTCGGACTGCAAAATCGCCCCCGCCGACACAAGCACCGTTGAGTCTCTGATCCAAAAACACCCTACACCCTCCCGCTCACTGTCCATACCCCCCCTGTCCTCCGTAGAGCCCATATCCCCTCTAGTGCTGTCCCCATCGGACGTCGTTTCCGCTATACAAAGTTTTAGTAACTCATCTGCCTCCGGCCCCGACGGCATCCGCCCCCAACACCTTAAAGAATTATTATCGCCCTCCGCTGGCAGCAACGGCTCGCGTCTGTTAAAATCACTTGTAAATCTCTGCAACTTCTTACTACAAGGTGAATTAAACCCTGATGTGGCTCCACACCTATATGGAGCGACACTCTGTGCTCTTTTAAAAAAAGACGGAGGCATACGGCCTATAGCCGTAGGTTCGACCTTTAGACGCCTCGTGGCAAAGTGCGCATGCCGAGCCGTCAGGGAACCTATGGCGTCACATCTGCAGCCCATCCAAATTGGCTTTGGAACTGCCCTTGGCTGCGAAGCTGCAATTCACGCGACGCGAGCCTTTGCTTTGAACCCCGCTAACAGCGACTGTGTCATCGTCAAGGTGGATATTAAAAATGCCTTCAACTCTGTTGAAAGGGATTCCATCTTAAACGAGGTTAAGGAACTAATTCCTTCTCTATATCCATTTCTTCACCAGTGCTACGCTTCGCCCAGTTGCTTAACATATGACAGTCATAAAATTTTATCACAGGTAGGAGCGCAACAGGTTGATCCCCTGGGTCCCCTTATATTCAGCCTAGCCATTCACAAAAAAATATCATCGATTAAGTCTCCCCTGAATGTCTGGTATCTTGACGATGGCACAATTGGAGGAAGTCCAGAGGTAGTCGCAGAAGATATCCGAACTCTCACTAGTAGCCTTAAAGATTTGGGACTTGAAATTAACACCAACAAATGCGAATTATTCGCTTGCGGCGAGACAGACTTACCCATAACCACCATTTTCGATTCCCTGCTCCCCGGAATAAAAACCCTCAACAAATCGACATTCTCCCTACTAGGCGCGCCGATATTCCCAAATGGCATTCCGTCGGCCCTAGAAAATAAAAGTAAAACCCTAACGCAAGTCCGGGAGCTTCTCGGCAACTTATCCTCCCACGTCGCCTTAATACTTTACCGCTGTTGCTTTTCCCTACCAAAACTCACATATATTATTAGAACGGCTCCAACCTGGCAATTCCATATGGAGGTCTCCCAGATAGACGCTATCATACGATCCACGCTGGAGGATATACTTAATATTTCTCTCAATGATCTGCAATGGCAGCAAGCTACATTACCGGTAAAATACGGTGGTTTGGGTATCAGAAGTATGGGTTCTGTCGGTTTGCCGGCATTCCTCGCGTCGTCGAATGGGGTTGCTGATCTTGTCACTAGCATTTTAAAAGTCCAAGGTGCAAGATGCACCATCCCCTTTATGAACGACGCAGAAAATGCCTGGCACGAAAGTTATCCCGGCGTTAACCCCCCCGTTGATGTCATCTCCCAGCGTGCCTGGGACGAACTCTGCTCCAGATACACCTTAGTGCAAATGAGTACCAATTCATTTTCGGAAATAGCGCTGGCCCGAATTAAGGCAGCTAGCTGCCCGGAATCAGGCGCTTGGCTCCAGGCGTTACCATCACCACACCTCGGCACTCTTCTTGATGATAACACCCTTCGAGTAGCAGTGGCACTGAGACTGGGTTGCGAGGTGTGCGAGCCTCACCGCTGCCCCTGTGGTACTGAGGCTGACGCCTATGGTCACCACGGGCTCAGCTGCGTTAAAGCAGCCGGACGTTTTGCTAGACATCATGCCCTCAATGACATTCTTCGTCGAGCTTTGGTGTCAGCAGACGTACCGTGTGTTCTCGAGCCCCCCGGTTTGAGTAGGAGCGACGGCAAACGCCCGGACGGCCTTACTTTGATACCATGGGAAAAAGGTCGTTGCCTCCTATGGGATGCCACGTGCGTGAGTACATACGCCGCTTCGCACATTTCCGGCACCGCTCGGACCGCGGGGTCTGCCGCCGAGTACGCAGCCAGGCAGAAACACACTAAGTATGCGGATCTGGAGCAGAAATACCTTTTCGTTCCTTTTGCCGTGGAAACCGGAGGTACCTGGTGTAACGAAGCGAAAGCTTTCGTTCGGCAGCTCGGACGTCGGTTGCGGGAATCGGGTAACGATCCCCGCTCCGGGGCGTACCTGGCCCAACACGTCTCCCGTGATCCGTGGCCAGTGTGATGGGGACGTTTGAGCATGGTACGCTGCGGGGTGGCCTTTTTGATTAAGATCTTTAGTTTTTCCTTTTTTTTTATTCTAATTATTATCATTGTTAAATTATTTTTTATTTAAGTAAGTATATATTATGTACTTAGATTATTGCATTGGATTATTGTCATTGTAAATTTTATATTCTGAATATGTTAATTTAGTATATTTAATTATTAAGTATAGATATAGATATAGACTATAGATATAAATATTAGATAACGTGATCCTATTTGACTTTCCGATCTGAAGATCGGAAAGTCAAATAGAATCACGTCAAATGGGATCAATTTTGTCGTTCGTCAAAATTTTAAATAAAATGCCACTTTATGATCTAGGCCTACCGAAATTGGTCTAGCGACCCATGTCGCCGCTGCTGCTGCTGCGGCGTAGAGCAAAATGAAACCTATAGTCTAGGTCGTAAAGTGGCATTTTATTTGAATTTTTGTCGGTCGCGGACGCTTGCTGCAAATCGGAAAGTCACCTTTAACATTAGTATCGAACAAAATAATATATTGTATTCGCACGCGCTCACATCATATTCATTCAATGACCTAGATTTTTTTTAGTAAGTAACCAAAATGTAAAAACGTCGTACCTAAAATAAAAGAAATCCTTGTACATTTCCTAATGTTTTATTTTCCAAAGATCTTTTATCGTTTTACATATTTGGAGCGTCCGTGGCCTTATGGGTAGACCTTTGGTTCGCACTCTTAGAGTGTGCAGGTTCGATCCCGGGTTGAGACGTGTACCAATGAGACATTTTCTGATCTCAAGTACACTTGATGCGGACCTGTGCTCGTACGGTGAAGGAAAACATCGTGAGGAAACACGCACATAGTTGGTCCCACAGGTATTGACTAGTTCTTTTCTCTGGACTAGGCCGACTATGTTGCGAGAATGCCGTATGCGCTTGTACAAACCATACGGACATTTAAAAACCTTGTCCCAGGCAGTACAATATTTGAAGAGTGGTTACTTCGCTCTGAAAATACTGTATAAATCATCCACAACGGATGTAAAGGCCTAGTTTTTACCATTTACACCTACTTTTAATTTAATATATTTATAACGAAAGATAATAATAAGTCATATTCTAGGAAATAATAGTTAACGTCAATAATTATTACTTAATACATTAGATTAGTATAAGGCACCAGTGAGAGGAGAACTTAGCGCGGGCAAGATAATCACTACCCATTACGTCTTATTCATATCGCTTTGTTCTACCTAATTAACTGTAAGGAAATAATTCATACTAATCTTTGAGTATCAATAACAGTAGATATTAACATTACAAATCCGAAAGTGTATCTGTGTGTCTCTCTGTCTGTTACATCTTCAAGCCTAAACCGCTAAATTGTTTTAGCTGAAATTTGGTACAGAGATATTTCGAGTCCCGGAAAAGGACGTAGGATACTTTGTATCCCGAAAAGATGGTCGGTTCCCGCGCGATAAACGAATTTTGGCGCAACAGAGTTGCGGGCGTTATCTAGTAATTCATTATCATTATGAAACTTATTAAATACGCGTTGTATTATGGATTATTACACAATCCTTAATACAACGCGTATTGTTTATAAAGGATCATGGGCATTTTGGTATATTGCTCAACAGGGATAAAATATAAACCATTAGATAGCTCTTAGTGAGTAGGTAAAAAAGTTATATGGCGCCCAGCCCTTAGCAACTGTACTATTTGAAATAATGTACAGTCAACGTACAAGGCCGGTGTTACCGACGTAGTTTTTGTCGTCTATGTGGTAAGACTTATTTGCGCTTAGAAAGGTTACGGATGTCTTGTCTTAGACAGTACACCTTAGATTTACGCTCACAGTAGTAGTTTAACCCCTCCCTCATAAATAGAAGATAAGTGTATATTATATGAGTGTATAGATATGAGACTGTTTAAGTGTATAAATTGTATTAAGAACATAAATCCCTCAACTTAAAATCAGGGACAGGAGCATTATTATTTAAAAAAAAACGCGGATAGATGGACAGACGGACAGACCGAAACTATAATATCCTTGTTGACTACGGAACCCTAAAAATAATCATGCTATAATGTAACGTGATGTTAACAGCATGAAAATATGTAAGAGCGCTGATGTCACTTTTAAAGTTTTAACATGGCTTTACTCAAAAAGCACAACGAATCTTGACAAGTGCCCTATTGGTCATTAATGTACATGGGTATGTATACCTTCCTAAAAATATACAATCCATTCCTGTTGAGCACTATACCAGAGCCCATACATTTTTGCCCCTCATCATTTTATTAACGAAAGAAGACTGCAAATATGGCTCACGTGAATGTGGGCTATTGCTACAAACTACAAATATAAAATTAGTATTGTATTTTAGAGTCAGTTAACATTGCTAAGTAACTTGCACTACAACACAGCTTGTATTTAAACAATATCCATCTTATTTCCTTAAATATTACCCGCTCAACAAACCGTGTACTTCTTTTTTAACAACACAAACATAGAATGCCCAATTGCTCATATAATCATAAACAAAAAAAGGAAGCCTTAAACCTCTAAAAAGGTAAATGATGTAACAAAGGGACTCAATATAAAACTCAAAGGGCGGAGGGCCATCCGGGAAATTGTTGCGTTAGGGCGGCACAGCGATTAAAGGGGGACTATTTTGTTGCCCAATTATAAATTATAATAAATCTCTTCGTAAAATATATAAGACATCTCTCAATAGGGGAAGCGATACACGACAGAAATAATAATATAGACTAAGAGCCAGCGACAGCCAGACTTTCCTCATTTTATAAAAGCTTAAAGTTTTCCTGTATGTGACCCATAGAGGTAAGAATGATTAGCAATTGTGGAGTTCGGTTGCGGCTATTTTAGAAGGTACATCTAGCTCTGTAGGTCTACCTAACAATCAATAAAGTATAAAGCTTAACTTTTAAAATTTAGTTTGTTATTATTTTTAGCAATATTCCGCGAAATAAACTTCCACCTTTAAGTCAATGAGTGAGTGCACGCATAGGCATGCGTACATCACCTCCCTCCTCCCACACTGCCTATGCGTACACTCGCATGCAAGAACTTGCAAACACCACCACCACACAAGCAATAATGTTGGCAAATCCGTGCAAGGCCCCTCACCACAAAACCTCGACGCGCGTTTCGCTCCAACACCGGAGCATCCTCAGGATGTGGACTCTACGAACAACGTCCGGCAAGTGCCGCCACCGGCCAAAACACCGCCTTTTATACCCTATCGAGCCCCGCTACTATCCCCACTACCCCCACTACCCTCACCAGTACCCCCGAACATATTAATAAGCGGTGACGTAGTCAAGCAAGTTTGGTCATTCAACAATGCAAATCTGTTGTTTTTCTTTTCTTTTATGATCTCTAATTGTTCCAACACGCTCAGCCGAAAGCCTTTATCGCATTTATGTAAAACTTTATAGGAATGGCCATCGGGCACGGTATGATTACTATCTTAAAGATGTTTAGCAAAATGTGACTTATCAGGATGACCATTCCTATAAGCCGCGATATGTTCTTTATACCGAGTCTCAAAGCTGCGTCCAGTTTGACCCACATATAAACTATCGCATTCAGGACAGTCGATTTTATAGACACCGGATTGATATTTTTCATCAATCCGGTCTTTATTATGACACAAATGATGTTTTAAAGTATTATTTGTCCTGAATGCGACATGCATATCGTTGTTTTTCATTATTTTGGATAAGCGTGCAGATACCTCTCCCATGTAGGTCAAACTGGACTTATATCTAACTATCTCCTTATCAATAGGACCTGCGTACAAAAACTTAACCAGTTCTTTCTTGTTTTTATTTTTCAAAACATTATTAATAATTTTTGGACTATATCCGTTGGATATCGCAATTTGGAAAATGATATTAAGCTCATTTTGATAATTATCTTTACTAAGAGGGATCGATAATAATCTATGAATGTAACTATGAGAGGCCGCGAGTTTGTGTTGCCAAGGATGACATGACGAAGCATGAATAGTAGTATTAGTATATGTCGGCTTGCGAAAGATTCCAAAACTGTGTTTATTATTAACTCTAGAGATAGACAGATCGAGAAAATTTAGGGTGTTATTATCTTCACATTCTAATTTGAATTTAATTTTAATATGTTTTTTATTTAGTTCTTTAACAAATACGTCCAGTTGCCTCTGTGTACCCGTCCAACAAAGAAAACAATCATCTACGTATCTAAAGTAATATAAAATACTTTTATTAACGACGATATTTCTTTGTTCAAAATCGTCCATAAATATTTCGGCCATCAAAGGACTTAAAGGTGAACCCATAGCTAGACCGTCGTCTTGAACAAAGAATTCGCCGTTAAATCGAAAGTAGTTTTGTTCCATGCAGGTTTTAGTAAGAGTAAGCAATTCATTACTTTCACCAGGAGGTAAACGTTTTTCTAATGCATTCCTTAAAATACCCAATGTTTCCTTACGTGGAACATTAGTGAATAAACAATCGACATCAAGTGAAACTAATTTGCAACGAGGTGGCAAAGTCATATGTTTAATTTTGTTGACTAATTGTAGACTATTTTTTCTGGCATAAGGTGGCCGAAATGAGATCCTTTCTTTTATTATGAAATTAAGTGACTTTACCAGCTCGTATGCTGGTGCACCTATGTATGAGACAACTGGACGCATGGGAATATCAGTTTTGTGAATCTTTGGCAAGCCGTACAGTGATGGTGCGCGAGGATTCATTGGGATGAGTTTTTTCTTTGATGATTCAGTTTGAAACAAATATTGATTATTATTAATTGCTAATTTAAGCTTAGCTAAAAACTTGTTTGTTGGGTCAGAAGAGGGCTTAACGAAGAAACACGTCACTGGTTTACCGTTAGGGATAATTTAAAATTACATCTCAAAGTTCTTTATACCGAGCTCTCTTTTAACCCATCGATCGTGGCAAAACGAGGCACAATAGCTTTTTCATTGTTATCGCGGCCGGATGTGGCCGCTTGGGGCTTCATGAATTAAATTACATAATATCGAATTCGATCGCTTAGACGAAAAGGCACGCCATTTCGCAGCAATCGAAGTGCACGCTAAATATTTAAGTCAAAAGAAAAAGCTTCAGACTTTGGTAAATAAAAACAGGATTGTCCAATCACATACAGAATCCAGGTCTGAACCTTTTTCATTCCACCCTCGCGTCAAAAACTTAACCAGCGTACAATTTGCCAAGGATGGGATGACACTTTTAGAAAAGGGTCTTAAATATAATATCACTCCTAATATTAATCAGAATGCTTTGGAAATGCTTGCGGTGGATTCGGAAATAACTGCCGTAGTTAATAAGAAAGATAACATGGTTAAGGGCCTACTAGCCTACGAAATCAATGGTACTCCTTCCGGTTCTTCTTTTAACCCCGAAAGAGTGGCTTTGAGGTCATTAAAACAAACAATAGATAATAATAACTTAGTAATATCGAAAGCGGATAAGGGTAACACAGTAGTAGTGATGGAGCGCGACGATTATTTGGACAGAGTTAATGACGTGATTCAGGGTGAACAATTTCTAAGGGTTCCTTCTGACCCAACAAACAAGTTTTTAGCTAAGCTTAAATTAGCAATTAATAATAATCAATATTTGTTTCAAACTGAATCATCAAAGAAAAAACTCATCCCAATGAATCCTCGCGCACCATCACTGTACGGCTTGCCAAAGATTCACAAAGCTGATATTCCCATGCGTCCAGTTGTCTCATACATAGGTGCACCAGCATAGGAGCTGGCAAAGTCACTTAATTTCATAATAAAAGAAAAGATCTCATTTCGGCCACCTTATGCCAGAAAAAATAGTCTACAATTAGTCAACAAAATTAAACATGTGACTTTGCCACCTCGTTGCAAATTAGTTTCACTTGATGTCGATTGTTTATTCACTAATGTTCCACGTAAGGAAACATTGGGTATTTTAAGGAATGCATTAGAAAAACGTTTACCTCCTGGTGAAAGTAAAGAATTGCTTACTCTTACTAAAACCTGCATGGAACAAAACTACTTTCGATTTAACAGCGAATTCTTTGTTCAAGACGACGGTCTAGCTATGGGTTCACCTTTAAGTCCTTTGATGGCCGAAATATTTATGGACGATTTTGAACAAAGAAATATCGTCGTTAATAAAAGTATTTTATATTACTTTAGATACGTAGATGATTGTTTTCTTTGTTGGACGGGTACACAGAGGCAACTGGACGTATTTGTTAAAGAACTAAATAAAAAACATATTAAAATTAAATTCAAATTAGAATGTGAAGATAATAACACCCTAAATTTTCTCGATCTATCTATCTCTAGAGTTAATAATAAACACAGTTTTGGAATCTTTCGCAAGCCGACATATACTAATACTACTATTCATGCTTCGTCATGTCATCCTTGGCAACACAAACTCGCGGCCTCTCATAGTTACATTCATAGATTATTATCGATCCCTCTTAGTAAAGATAATTATCAAAATGAGCTTAATATCATTTTCCAAATTGCGATATCCAACGGATATAGTCCAAAAATTATTAATAATGTTTTGAAAAATAAAAACAAGAAAGAACTGGTTAAGTTTTTGTACGCAGGTCCTATTGATAAGGAGATAGTTAGATATAAGTCCAGTTTGACCTACATGGGAGAGGTATCTGCACGCTTATCCAAAATAATGAAAAACAACGATATGCATGTCGCATTCAGGACAAATAATACTTTAAAACATCATTTGTGTCATAATAAAGACCGGATTGATGAAAAATATCAGTCCGGTGTCTATAAGATTGATTGTCCTGAATGCGATAGTTTATATGTGGGTTAAGCTGGACGCAGCTTTGAGACTCGGTATAAAGAACATATCGCGGCTTATAGGAATTTTCATCCTGATAAGTCACATTTTGCTAAACATCTTTTAGATAGTAATCATACCGTGCCCGATGGCCATTCCTATAAAGTTTTACATAAATGCGATAAAGGCTTTCGGCTGAGCGTGTTGGAACAATTAGAGATCATAAAAGAAAAGATTTGCATTGTTGAATGACCAAACTTGCTTGACTACGTCACCGCTTATTAATATGTTCGGGGGTACTGGTGAGGGTAGTGGGGGTAGTGGGGATAGTAGCGGGGCTCGATAGGGTATAAAAGGCGGTGTTTTGGCCGGTGGCGGCACTTGCCGGACGTTGTTCGTAGAGTCCACATCCTGAGGATGCTCCGGTGTTGGAGCGAAACGCGCGTCGAGGTTTTCAACCTGCATGGTGGTGAGGGGCCTTGCACGGATTTGCCAACATTATTGCTTGTGTGGTGGTGGTGTTTGCAAGTTCTTGCATGCGAGTGTACGCATAGGCAGTGTGGGAGGAGGGAGGTGCTGTACGCATGCCTATGCGTGCACTCATTCATTTACTTAAAGGTGGAAGTTTATTTCGCGGAATATTGCTAAAAATAATAACAAACTAAATTTTAAGCTATGGATTTCCGCAAAGTAACGCCTGATTCCATTAACTTAACTTTTAAGCTATTGCATATGCTTTTATCGCGGGCGGGATAATCAAGAAATTCCATGACGAAAATAAACCTAACACCCCCCACTTTCACCCCCCCCCCCCCATATTATCTCTAAACTAGAGTGCAACACACATAGGCGTAGTTTAAGATTATAATTTAAAACGTTTTCTCTACTATAATATGTTATTGTGGGTAAAAATACTTTAATGTTATGAAGGCTATCAATCATCGAACCCCTTGAAAGCGACCTGAATGTTATCTCGAGCTTTGTTCAAATCAACACGTTGATACCACAGTATACATATTATAGACAGTAAGTAGCGTTTCTCACCGACCTCTTCAAGCCCCCCCACACACGTCAGCCACGATCTAAAGTCTAAACTCTTAAACCATAAGACCACGAAGGCTATAGGTAATATAATTAAGAATAACTAGCTGTCCCGTTGAACTTCGTGTCACTTTAAAACCTTCCCTGGACCTCTACGAATATTTTAAGATCAAAATCAGCCCAATCTGTTCAGCTGTTTTCGAGTTTTAGCGCACCTAACACATTTAAAAATCCATTTTTATATATAAGAAGATAACGTTTATGCCACACCTACTAAAATACTACTAAATTATTTCTTTATTCAGAAGATAACATATTTGTACAGTTAAAACTTAATAATGCTCCTGTTATCTCTTAAATGAAACTTACCCCTCTTGGACCTCTATTTTTGTTTATCTCGCTACATGGCGGCCAATAAAGGGGAAGATAACTGAAATGTAGTAATACTCAGTTTAAACTTGGGTTAGTAAATGTTTATTACACTTAACTAACAAGTTTACCAAAATATTACCCAGGAAATTATAGAGCGGTAAAAAATTTTACCAAAAACCTTGTATTTTTCTAAGTTTTTTCATTTAAACATTGAATTGAATGGATCGAAATGCCTAACGCTGTCTCCTTATATTTTGCTTCTCAATTTCTAAGATTTTGCCTTTATTCAGTGAGCTTAGACAGGATTATAGATTTCTTATCCCCAACGGAATCTGGGGATAAAGGAATGTTGTTTGCCGGGGCTGTCGGGGCGGGGCGACTCAGGAAGAGATTTGTCAACGCCTAATTATTTTGTCTTTCACTTATACACGCTGAAAATATATTTAAGAGATGCTTTAGCATGGTTGTGCCGGTTTTAATATCGCAATTTGCAGGTTTATAAAAAATATTGTGATGTTTGTAAATAGCAACTTTACCTGCATGATTTGCTGATGGCCTACTCTTTTATCCGCTTCTATCTTCTATATTTATTTATCCGCTAGGTCCTAGACCGGTGACTTGGTTATAAAAAAATACATCGCAACGGCTCACGGCGCACGTCGCAATGTGAATTGGCCCTGAGCTTTTTGACGAAATATATTTTAAACAAACACAAAATAACAGCTGTTTCAAACCTACGCAAACATTTTGTTTCTATCAAATGCTAATATCAATTTCTTTTGCTGGCCAGTTCATCTGTTTTGATTGGTCGACCAAAACGATAACGACCGATGGTATCATAAAGATTGTATCGGGAAATGGACTTTTGAATCGAAATCAGAAATCAATTGAGCTTAGAAACATTTTATTGGTAAGATAAAGTAAGGTTTGAGTATAATTCGTTGTATAATGTGACAGGGGTCCGGCAGGGGTAATTTATCGTACCTATGCTTTTAGAAATCAAATAAAACGCATTTTGAAGGCCGTTTTACTGATATCCGCGGGTATCGAAAAAGATGCTTGGTATGGTTTAGGAATTTGGATGTTAAGATATTCATAGGAATGCATAAGCATTAGAAATTAGTAAGTATTGGAAATTATTATTACAGCTCATGTTTTAGGATTTATTCGACATCTAGGTTTCGTTTAAAATGGGGCAAGTTCGAGCATTTTAATTGTAGACGTGAGTGGAAGAATCGAACAAGTAACATTTTGTAACATTCGGACAATAACTAATTTTTTCCCTAATTATTTTAATTAAACTTATAACTTATCTACTTCATAACCTAGCTAATGTATCTGGCTACACAGATAATCCATAGTTTTTCTATTTCAAATATTTTTTCCGACCCTAAAGCGGGAAGTTTTTTCATGTTACTTACCTAATTCTTCCACTCACGTCTTGAATTATGCCATCCTCACTCACTAGGTAATATTTCTAGGTACTACCATCTCCGTCGTACGTGCTACTATCATCTGCGTTGTCCGATAAACACATACCCCCTTACTAATAAACGCTGTATAAGCTTTGAATAGTTATACAGTGTTTTGTCTTCTTCAATCCAATTAAAATGTCACTTGTGTGACAGGAACAAAACACTGTATAACTATTCAAAGCTTATACAACGTTTATTAGTTAGGGGGTTAATATTTTGTGTTTATCGCGCGGAAACCTTACATTTTTTCGCAACAAAAACTTCATGCCTTGTTATATCAGACTCTCAGAGTTTAGGTCCATCTTTTTTTTTCTTTATTTAAATAAAGGGCTTTTGCAACACGTGGCATGCCAGCCCAGGTCCATCTTTTGTTCAAATTGGTTCAACTGCTCAGGCGTAAAGATGTAACAGGCTGACAGACAGACAAACTTTATAACATTAGTAAGGATATCTGCAACTCAGCCACGGATACTCCCGCTACTTATACCGCTACTAATACTGTACATTTACGAGAAAAAAAGATATCAAAAACCGTGACCGCGCATAATATTTTAAGTTTTTCAAATTTTTAGTTAGTTTTAGTTTAGTTTTTTAACTTCCACCTAACCCTCGCGCGGTGCAATAGAAAATTAATCGCTCCAATGTCAAATTGAAACGGGAGTATTATTAGAGTGGGGTTAATTGTTGAAGATCTCAAAGGCGTCCTTAGCGGAAAATAATTTGAGGGTACCGAGATGTAATATTAAAAATGACGAGGAAAAATTGAGACCTTTGTGTGTTAACAGCTAATGGTTTGAAATTTTAATTAATTGTAGACGGGACGGGGTGGAGGGAGTGGTTAGTGTACATAACAGTATCTATACTTACACATAACAGTACTCACGAACACTTTCCTAGTTTATATAATAGTCCATAGATATAAAATATATTTTTTAAGTTCTTAAGAAGCCCTAGCTATTTTAAATAATCCTAGGCCTGGCCGCGCAGCTTTTTTTTAGACCAAAATTGTATGGAAATTGCCTGATGTCCTTCCTTTCTGCGTCTGCGTCTGCGTGCGAAGCGTCGATACTTGAGCGAACTGCACACGCTTTCATATTTTGCATAGCATAAATTGGTACTTAATAGTGGTGAATATGCTTTGACGAAAAACATAACAGTCGCAACGCTTTGACTCTGCAGTGTGAGTTGAGCCATGCTGTATACTTCCATACTAAGTAATATAAATGGGAAAGTGTATCTATCTGTCACCAACTAGTAATATTATTAACGCAGAGTCCAAAAGGTTACCTGTATGATCCTTACAGGAGAGGCAACTGCATTTCCCTGATGCACAGAGGCGGCGCAAGGCGTGAGCGGTGTGGGCGACCGCCCACGGCCTCACGGTCTAAGGGGCCTCGCGCCCCTTGGACCACGAATTTTTTTAAAAAGGATTTACAAGTTTTGATACTCAATTATTCATACAAAAAGTTTTATAAATAAAAGTTTAAGTATCAAAAAATTCTTTCTCGCCAAAAATCCATCTATCAGGGGGCCTCGCAAAATACATATATTTCAGGGGGCCTCGCAAGATATATCTTGCCCACATAAAATTTAGGTCTTGCCCCGCCACTGCTGATGCACAGCAATATAACTATTGTGTTTTTATCTTTCCGTAGCATAAATGATAATTATAACTGACTTATTTTTAAATAAGTAGGGTTGTTTAATTTTGCAGCAGGAATCAATTTGTATGGTAGATCGTAGGAAGAAAAACAAATACTTAATAACATTCATTATAAATTATTTATTTTGTATCCAGTTCTCGTCGGTTCCATTAACACGGAAAACATTTCCAAATTATTTTGTAAAAGAACATAAAAAACTGGTTAAAACGTTTCAAAATCACTTTGTAAAATTAAAATAAGGTCTTTTGGGTTTACGGGCGGTATAAAATGAGACAAATATAAAGCTGATCACGCACGAGTCCAAATGGCGTGGTTGCAGTTCAAAATGTTAAAACACCGTCCACTATTACATATAATATTATGTAAACCTGTTTTATTTAAAGTTCGTGGAGTGCATCTACTCCAAATGGACGCCTCGTGTATAGTCAACTTAAGTTAACGCCGCAAAACAAAAATATACTTAACACATTCTAAAAATTGTTAATATCGGTAGGTACAAAAACTTAAGTATTTTTATTAATATTTAGGTACAAATACTTTGGTCGGTATAATAAAAACTTCAAAATATACAAAGTAGAATAAATACGGATAAAATCTTTAAAAATCTAAAAGGTACAAAATGTGATGACAAATTATATACTGGCAAGTAATTTAAAATAAAAGATATTCAAAATTTTAAGATCCAACTGCCGCACTCAAAGATGATTATTAATTACTTAAAATTCAAAATTTTCTTTTAAGAGTCCGGATGCCATAGCAATTCTCATACAAACGTAATACCAAGATAATTTCCCATACGAGAATATTTACCATATTTGAGTTACTATTCAGCTTAAGATAGTAATTACCTAGGTTCCTGTACAAAGATTCACTGCAAAATATTTACATACCAAAATTATGAACGATTACAATATTTACATACTCAAATATGAACGATTACAATTTAGTAAGTATGTAAATATTGTAATCGTTCATAATTTTGGTATGTAAATATTTTGCAGTGAATCTTTGTACAGGAATCTAGGTAATTACTATATTGAGCTGAATAATAGCTCAAATATGGTAAATATTCTCGTATGGGAAATTATCTTTACGTTTGTATGAGAACTGCGATGGCACCGACTCTTAAAAGAAAATTTTCGTCGTTTTTCGTCGTCTCTGAAGGCGGCAGTTAGTATCGTGTTACGGTCGCCAATAAACAAATTTAACATCAATATAATAATACTGTGATAAAGTACTCCCTCATTCAGACTATGCGTTTCAATCTAGTTCAAGCTCAACGCAAATGGTACAGGCGGTTATAGCGCTACCAATTTAAATATTACGCGCAATAATTTAAATTACAATGACGCGTTAAGGCGCTATATCGAAAGTAATTTTACCGCAAGGGCAATTTTATACTTAATTTGTATGACTATAAAGTCGTGAATACGCTGCGGCCAGAAGCTATCGGCTCGCTCGGAAAACATGCGAAAAAACGTAATTATAATCATTTAAAAAATAACTAGGAGCATTTAAGCAAAATGCTTCTATACGATTTTGAGTTGCAAAGGTGTCTATCAATTAGACTAATTTCCTACAATACATCTATATTCGTTTAAAAATAATCTTCAAATTTCGTATTTTTAAGAGGTCATTTCGAAAATTAAATGTATCGAGGCAAAATACATTAATCGTGTTTCTAGTTCTTCTCAAACCTAGATAAGGCTATGAAGATATGTATATCTCATTACCAGATTTGTAACATTTCTGAGGGTCCTATAGTATTACGTCAAAAAGGACAGTTTTTTCAATATAGCGCCTTAATTTGGTCGAACCAAAGTTTGTTTAAATTTGGGTCAAAACTTAATCTGGCTGGCCAACTTTTCTTTGACCATTGACTTTGACCATCTCTTTCGTACGACTACTTATCGAAAGTTACATAACTTCCAACATTGCAGCAGCAAAATATCTTGAGAGTTGAGACTCACCTGTTCGCAAATTAGTTGTTTGGATGACATAAGATATCTTCAATGTAGGGAGCACTTCTATTTTACTACTAAAACTTGTCATGGCCGGCGACCATCTCACGTCAAAGTTAAGTCGTTAATCGTCGCTTAAGTTAACCGCTTAGTCGTTGGTCTGCAGTTAGCCGTTCACAGAAGACACCGACTAATTACCGAAGCGCCGGAACCGACATCTAACTTCCGGTTTTCATTTATTACTAGCTACCCCTGAGATTTCTCGACTTTGGACTTTTTTAAGCAGACCATAAGCGCAAGGGTGTCAGGTTTGCCTGTGCAGTTACGCCTGTCAGGCAAAGTTGAGGCAAAATTCTGTAACATACACGCTCTGGTTTAGCTGAACAGTTGACTTGTTCAGGTAAACCTGTTAGGTACACCCTTGCGTGTATGAGCTGCTTTACATTAACAGTAGTACGTATAAAATTTAAATATGTACAATTTCAGTATAAAACTAGGGTATTTACATATGTACACAATATACACTCACACTGTACACTAGTTTTTCGCGTTCTCTTTAGTCCTGTTGAGGAGGAAGTCCAGGTCGTGTGATATCTTGTTGAGCACTTTGTCCGTGTCCTGTCCTGTCCTGTCGGAGTCGTACGCCCTGTTCCACTCTCTGTTCACGTCCTCGATATCGGATTTGGGCTTCTCGTCCGAAGGAAGGGAGATGCTGGACGCAAAGTCCTGCGTTTTGGTCTTCTTTAAGCAGCTCTTGATGGGGAAGGACGTCATTTTGGAGATATCGGGGTTGGACTGGACGCAGATGGCGCAGGACTCGGCCAGGTCCTTGTACGGTGCGAAGTTGACGGTGGGCGTGAGGGGGGTTAAGTCTTTGGGGGGAGAGAACACCTCGAGCTGCGGGGGCGCGAGCACCTGGGAGGGCGAGAACACTTCGAGCTGCGGGGGTTGAAGCACCTGGGGGGCGGGGAAGTCCCGGGGCGAGCCGCGCTCGAGGCAGACGCGGTACTGTCGCGCGTGCGGTATGAGGTCGCACACGGCGACGTCGGTGCGGTGTGGCGACAGAGCCTCCTTGTACTCCACGCAGCGGACTATGTCAGCGCGCGTGTCCGCTGAATGCCTCCTGCGGATAGTAAATTAAGTTAGGACTTAGGTTTTTCTAAGAGCGAAGCCACATTGTCATAGCGCGTTGCGGTGCATAATTGAACAGAACGACCCTGAGTTGTCTCAAGGCTGCGTTGCGGCAACGCGCGATAAGTGATAACACAATACAAGACGGTGACTGCTCAGCGTTCAATCTCACAATTCATTTTCAGGTTTTGTCAAAAATCAAAATAGAAGTCCACGTCAGACAACACAACGTTATACAAATAAATAGGTCAATTTGTAAGAAGAAAGACGTCGAAGCGATGCCGCAGCGGTGACGCACCGCAACGCAACTGAGCACGGGCCAGATCACAACACTGCGTTGCGGCGTCGTATCGTAAAAATCTACGACGCCGCAGAATGCACTGTGAAAATTTCCGATGTAATTCCGATGCATTTCTACAAAAACAACATCGCATCGCATTTCTGTGCGATGTTGATTTTGTGATGCGACGGCACAACGCAGCGTTGTGACTTGTGGCCTAGCCTTTTGACTCCGCTCGTGCCTAAAATAGTGCCAAAATTAGATATAGGTTAACGACTGACAAATATATTCTAATCAATTTTTTTACGATAAGATACCTACTGTAAATTTTGTGAAGTCGTCAACCCCGGGTCGCGATAAACAAAAGTATTTCTTGATGACTGTGTAACAGTTCCATCGGAAAAACATGAACTCAACACCGCAGTAACGATTTCCGAGCGACGCGAACAAAAAATAATTCCCGAGATTCGCGCTGACGGAATGGAGAAAAGTATTTTATATCATACATTTTATACCTTGAATAAATATGAAATAATTTCTCATTATATTCTTGAAATAAGCCTCCAGCCACAGACGCGCAAATTAAGCCTAGTGGAACTGTATCATACTTTTACAGCGTTTTATAAATATTTGCTTTTGCATTCCGGGTTCTAGGATGCGCTACAGCCGCTCCAGGTAGACCCGCTATGACGTCTTTGGGGACATGCGAATAAACAGAACTTTTATATATTTACAGGATACGTTACGTACGTTCCAAATGCAAGTGTGTCTGCTTGTCTGTTATCTCTTCACGCCCAAACTGCTGAACCGATTTTGCTGAAGTAAGGAGATATTTTGAGTCCCGGGAAAAGACATAGGATACTTTTTATCCCGGATAAATGCGGGGTCCTCGCGCCATAAACGAATTTTGGCGCAACGGACTGCGGACGGAACAAACAGACAGACAGACACACTTTCCCATTTATAATATTAGTATGGATGCAATTTTCACCACGGAATCAATAATGCACGCACACACATTTACCGTACACGGCTTAATTATGAGAAACGGTCCAAGTGTGCATGTGTGCGTTCAACGTTCGCACTCATTCGATCGCTGTTGATCATTCGATCGAATCGCGTAGTTTTGTATGAACACAAACTAATCAATGGACAAATTGACAAGGAAAACCTGTCACATTGTTTCCAAAAATCGTTCGCATTTCTATTATGGCCATTGTCTGCGCCGTGATCTGCCAATCTTTTTTCTACAGACTGTAGCTAAGTCAGGGTATTTAACCAACACATTTTCTCAACACGACAAAAATGTATGGAATTGACATAAGCCTTCCATAGTATGTTATTTCCATACATTCTTTAAAGAAGAAATAAAGAAAGCGTAATGGCCAAGCCAGGGACCAACCTGTGCATCTGCGCAGGGCTCTCGAGCGCCGGCGCCCGCCAGTACGAGGTCTCGGGGGAGTCGCAAGCGGCCCGGCTCTCCACCTCGCGACCCTGCTTGATGTACACTGGAACACAACACGTCAACCCCTACACAACTACCACTCCCACCGCCGCCTATTCCTTATATCTGCAAAATAAAAAAAATAAAAATAAAAACCGACTGCCCATTGTAAAAAAGCAGGGAAAAAAAAAATCAAAATATTATTTATAGTCCGTCAAGAAAGTGAAGAAATTAAAAAGTGGCAACATCGTAGTGTCATCCCTTTTTTCTTAGATTGATTTGAAAGGGTTGGAGGGAAATGGTGAAGTTATGGACCAAGTCCTGCGTTTCGGAAAGCTGAAAGTTTACCTGTTTGTGGCCTTTACAGAGGTTAGAACGACCAGCAACTATGGAGATTCGGTCGCGGTTACTTTAGGACGTATCCAGTTCTGAAGATCTACTTGACCTTCGAGAAAAAGTAAAGCCCAATTTCATAGCTTTAATTCTTTGCGGTAAGTGGAGAAATCTCCTCTTCCAGTGCCGGACATTTTTGGCAGTTGCTTCCCGCTGCTAGACACCCTCAAAGTTTAATACTTTATGACAGATCTGGGAAGTTGCTGGTCGTTCTTACCTCTGTAAAGGTCACAAACAAGTAAACTTTCAGCTTTCTGAAACTGAGGAAGATCTGGCCGTCGCAGGCTCTTACTCTATTAGATATCAAGAAGGTATGGAATTTGCCCGCGTCTTTTAAAGTGTCACGGCGCTTGCGTAGTCTTCATGATAATATTATGTTAAACCCCACATTTCTGATTTCCAACATTTGCAACTGTCAAAATTATCGAATGTTAGTAGTATCCTGAATCCTGATAAAAGGTAGTACTTCAATACAAAATTTGGGGCCTGCACCGTAAAGTTAATATACCTAGCGGAATATATTAACTTTATGGCCTGCACACAATCTTCTGATAGGTGCCGGACAACTTATTGGCATAATCTATCTCTGTCACTCGATATGAAGTAAGCTTCCGACTTAGCAACACAACATTTATCAGAAGATTGTGAAAACCCCTTAGATATTTTCGAAAGACCTTTCTATGTAGGCAGTCGGAAAAAATAAATCTAAAAATAGAAACGAAAATAGAAAATGAAATCAAACATAAAAGCAATAAAGCGAAAGTCAAATAAAATAATCTGGGACAAAATAAATTGAATGGCATATTCAGTTGATTTGTTCAAAGGCAGCTAAACTAAAAACATTCGTCCAATATTCTAGATCAGCACAAATATTTGTTTGATTATATCAGCGCATGGACAGGGAAATAATTTGATTCAATAGTCCATGAATCACAAACGACATAAGATAACATAATTAAACACATACATAATTATAACACGGATATTTTTAAATTTGTTCCCTAGCGGCTACCAGGTTCACAGGATTACGGCGCTGAATCGCTATTTCAATATCATGGCTCAGTTTTACATTTTGATTCTGGATATATTTCGAGATTTAGTTACTCGTAATTAATAAATAAGTGCACTTTTATATACCCTAAATTTTAGTGCGCACCGCACCGCTATCGAGCTGCTTATTATAGTAGACTCTAGTGCAACCGCAACCTGCAAACTGCCAGTGCAAAAAACCTCTAGGTAGTGGCGGCCTTAGCCATTGCGAGGCCCCGGGCGGCAGGTCTTTGCGAGGCCCTTTAGCCGTCTGTCCATCGCCGCCGACATCGGGACCTCACTGTCAAAGTTGTCCTGTTCGCCACCCCCTGAGGCCGCCACTGCCTCAAGGCGTAGCCCTCAAGGTGACCCCTGGGCTAGTACACTAGCGGCTAGCCTATTTGTGCTATTTCCCCCTAAGTATAATATACTCACGACTGAGGGAGGTCTCGACTGGCGAGTTGCCCCAGTCCGTGGTGAGCAGCCGGCGCGCCGACCGCAGGCACTCCTCGTCATGCACGATGTAGCAGATCAGCATCGCCACGCCCTGAGGATATACTTGGTTAGTTTACCTGGATAGTTCTGCTTGCCTAGATATTTCTATAATACAGGGTAATTATACTCCGACCACTTAAAGCGTGACTCTCGTAGCATACATTTAGTATGCTACGAAGGTCGCGCTTAAACTGGTCACACTATAGCAGCTTTGGATTTATGTATAGGGAGCGCGGCTTTATGTATACTAAGGGCGGCAACGTCCGATGGCGGCAGTGCTCGTACATAGGGGCGGCTAAATTGAAGTGGCCTATACTCATAAAAATATAAATCCGGCCCTGGTAATTAGTTATCTGGGTATAAGACAAGAGCTCTACTTAACTGTATGAGATAGTATGATTAAAAAATATAATACACACACAATTAGATGACCTGGCAGAAATACCAGCTGCAGATAAATACTCACTTGGGATAAGGTTATCCCTGAGCTGTTAGTTCGAGTCTACGAATAATAAAAACTAAGGAAGAGTAACTCCGTCAAAAAACATGCTCCAAAATACTTGTCAAAAAAGTGTACCTTAGGTTCACTTTTCATACATTTGCAATATTTAGGTGATCTTGAGCGGTATAAAGGCTGACGTTACATGACAGTTCGAATGGAACTAAATTTAAAACTGTATTAGTATGGGAGTTACGTTTCCTTAGGTTTTATTATTCGTAGGTTCGAGTGGATATATTATTATGTAGTTATTTCATCCCTATCGTTCTTTGTATTTCGTATGTCTGCCTTCTTAATTTTTATAGAGCTGCAATATTTAACCCCTGTTCAACGAAAGTTTGCTCAAACGAGGCTTAATCCTTAAAAATTCCCAGAATCCCATCGCTGCAAATAAAGGTGTACTCACATTAGCGAGCGCCGCTGCGGATAACGCGGCGACGTGCGGTAGGCGGCGCGAGCCGGGCTGCGCGTACGCCACGCCCGCCGCCTGCACCACCGTCGTCGTCGCCACTAGGGCCAGCGTCTGGCTGACCACCCGACCTCTACAAAAAAATCAAAGTGTCAATAAAAAATTTTTGGTCGATCATTTTAAATTCCATCAAAATGAATTCAGTAGTTTTTGCGCAAAGAAGAAACAAACAATGATGTATAGATCATAAATTTAAACAACCTAACAAAACAGGAAAGCATGTATAACGCTAATCGCGCAAAATTTTAGGCGAGAGAGGTTCAAAAATAAAATTGCAACAAAGTGTGAAAAATACACAATACACTTTTTGTCACTTCATCACACAACGTAACAAGCTCAATATAACTCAAAACGAGATCAATCTCGATGGAGTTACAAAATTTAATCACAGAATTCCCAAGTTCACAATCAGTCCCATCAAAGCTTTGTTTTGTTTCAAAAAGGCGAATGTGTAAAAATTTTTCCTAATTTTCAGTGTAAACCTTTTATTGCAAGCTATCCCAGATTTATTACAAAACAATTTTAACAAAAGACCAACCTCAAACACTATTTCCTTATCAAAATCGTTTTCTAAACGACAAAGTTATCCGCTAACAAACATAAAAACTAAAAAATAAAATAAAACAGAATTAAAGTAAAAAAATTCAAGTCCCATAACATACCTTTCTTTAAGATATGTTCGTCTCTCCGCAGGTACTTTGTTGGTGATGGTGCGGAGACGCAGCGCTGCGCAGAGCGCTAGCGCCACGCCGAGCGCGGTGAGCAGCGCACAGCCCGCCGCGCACACCGCCTGCGCGCCCGAGCCCAGCAGCAGCGGCGACCCGCCCCACAGCCGCGCCGTCAGACACACCAGTGTGCACACACCTTTTGATTTATATTTTATTAATGCAGATTGTTATTAAATCGAACGCTTAACTTTTTAATTGGAAAGTAAAGGTAATATTGAGTTATCTTCGTTTCGCATGCCGCGCACACCCAGCCCAGATCCGTGCCGCATGCAGCTATAGGACAGTACCTGCCAGCAGCCCCACGGAGGAGGCGGCCTGCGCGCGGCCGGCCAGCTCTGCCTGCAGCAGCAGCGGCTGCGCGCACAGCGCCGCGCACCCCGCGCACCAGCACGCCGCGCACACCCAGCCCAGAGCCGTGCCGCATGCAGCTATAGGACAGTACCTGCCAGCAGCCCCACGGAGGAGGCGGCCTGCGCGCGGCCGGCCAGCTCTGCCTGTAGCAGCAGCGGCTGCGCGCACAGCGCCGCGCACCCCGCGCACCAACACGCCGCGCACACCCAGCCCAGAGCCGTGCCGCATGCAGCTATAGGACAGTACCTGCCAGCAGCCCCACGGAGGAGGCGGCCTGCGCGCGGCCGGCCAGCTCTGCCTGCAGCAGCAGCGGCTGCGCGCACAGCGCCGCGCACCCCGCGCACCAGCACGCCGCGCACACCCAGCCCAGAGCCGTGCCGCATGCAGCTATAGGACAGTACCTGCCAGCAGCCCCACGGAGGAGGCGGCCTGCGCGCGGCCGGCCAGCTCTGCCTGCAGCAGCAGCGGCTGCGCGCACAGCGCCGCGCACCCCGCGCACCAACACGCCGCGCACACCCAGCCCAGAGCCGTGCCGCATGCAGCTATAGGACAGTACCTGCCAGCAGCCCCACGGAGGAGGCGGCCTGCGCGCGGCCGGCCAGCTCTGCCTGCAGCAGCAGCGGCTGCGCGCACAGCGCCGCGCACCCCGCGCACCAGCACGCCGCGCACACCCAGCCCAGAGCCGTGCCGCATGCAGCTATAGGACAGTACCTGCCAGCAGCCCCACGGAGGAGGCGGCCTGCGCGCGGCCGGCCAGCTCTGCCTGTAGCAGCAGCGGCTGCGCGCACAGCGCCGCGCACCCCGCGCACCAACACGCCGCGCACACCCAGCCCAGAGCCGTGCCGCATGCAGCTATAGGACAGTACCTGCCAGCAGCCCCACGGAGGAGGCGGCCTGCGCGCGGCCGGCCAGCTCTGCCTGCAGCAGCAGCGGCTGCGCGCACAGCGCCGCGCACCCCGCGCACCAACACGCCGCGCACACCCAGCCCAGAGCCGTGCCGCATGCAGCTATAGGACAGTACCTGCCAGCAGCCCCACGGAGGAGGCGGCCTGCGCGCGGCCGGCCAGCTCTGCCTGCAGCAGCAGCGGCTGCGCGCACAGCGCCGCGCACCCCGCGCACCAGCACGCCGCGCACACCCAGCCCAGAGCCGTGCCGCATGCAGCTATAGGACAGTACCTGCCAGCAGCCCCACGGAGGAGGCGGCCTGCGCGCGGCCGGCCAGCTCTGCCTGTAGCAGCAGCGGCTGCGCGCACAGCGCCGCGCACCCCGCGCACCAACACGCCGCGCACACCCAGCCCAGAGCCGTGCCGCATGCAGCTATAGGACAGTACCTGCCAGCAGCCCCACGGAGGAGGCGGCCTGCGCGCGGCCGGCCAGCTCTGCCTGCAGCAGCAGCGGCTGCGCGCACAGCGCCGCGCACCCCGCGCACCAACACGCCGCGCACACCCAGCCCAGAGCCGTGCCGCATGCAGCTATAGGACAGTACCTGCCAGCAGCCCCACGGAGGAGGCGGCCTGCGCGCGGCCGGCCAGCTCTGCCTGCAGCAGCAGCGGCTGCGCGCACAGCGCCGCGCACCCCGCGCACCAGCACGCCGCGCACACCCAGCCCAGAGCCGTGCCGCATGCAGCTATAGGACAGTACCTGCCAGCAGCCCCACGGAGGAGGCGGCCTGCGCGCGGCCGGCCAGCTCTGCCTGCAGCAGCAGCGGCTGCGCGCACAGCGCCGCGCACCCCGCGCACCAGCACGCCGCGCACACCCAGCCCAGAGCCGTGCCGCATGCAGCTATAGGACAGTACCTGCCAGCAGCCCCACGGAGGAGGCGGCCTGCGCGCGGCCGGCCAGCTCTGCCTGCAGCAGCAGCGGCTGCGCGCACAGCGCCGCGCACCCCGCGCACCAGCACGCCGCGCACACCCAGCCCAGAGCCGTGCCGCATGCAGCTATAGGACAGTACCTGCCAGCAGCCCCACGGAGGAGGCGGCCTGCGCGCGGCCGGCCAGCTCTGCCTGCAGCAGCAGCGGCTGCGCGCACAGCGCCGCGCACCCCGCGCACCAGCACGCCGCGCACACCCAGCCCAGAGCCGTGCCGCATGCAGCTATAGGACAGTACCTGCCAGCAGCCCCACGGAGGAGGCGGCCTGCGCGCGGCCGGCCAGCTCTGCCTGCAGCAGCAGCGGCTGCGCGCACAGCGCCGCGCACCCCGCGCACCAACACGCCGCGCACACCCAGCCCAGAGCCGTGCCGCATGCAGCTATAGGACAGTACCTGCCAGCAGCCCCACGGAGGAGGCGGCCTGCGCGCGGCCGGCCAGCTCTGCCTGCAGCAGCAGCGGCTGCGCGCACAGCGCCGCGCACCCCGCGCACCAGCACGCCGCGCACACCCAGCCCAGAGCCGTGCCGCATGCAGCTATAGGACAGTACCTGCCAGCAGCCCCACGGAGGAGGCGGCCTGCGCGCGGCCGGCCAGCTCTGCCTGCAGCAGCAGCGGCTGCGCGCACAGCGCCGCGCACCCCGCGCACCAACACGCCGCGCACACCCAGCCCAGAGCCGTGCCGCATGCCTCCTCCTGGACAACAATTACATCGTTATCATTGTATCGAAACTAGTAGACTGAACAGCGCACGATTCAAAATCGCGCTATCCAAGTTTCTAAACTTGACGCGGCATAATATACGGTACCACATCTGAAAATACGTCAGTGGGCTCGACCTAACTAAGCTCGTTCTGTAGATCTTCCTTCCTTTCCACAGTACGAGTATTACCACACCATCATCATTATCAACTTCATCTTAATCCTCATATTCCAGAATTGGTGACTTTCTGAATTATACAGGAATTCACGCTTCATTTGTGTTTGACTAATCCATCCCTAAATACTCTTACTAAGCAAGCAGCTCACCTGTCTTGTATCACAGTCAAGTAAACTTATAACCGCTGCGGAGTGGGTGCCGGCGGTCACAGCCTTCAGTAGCACGGGCAGCTGCGACTTCCTCGTGGGGATGAGGCTGAGGAGCTGCAGCACAGCAGACACCAGGCACATGGCCCCACCCAGACCCACGGTTATCTTCACCACACCACGCAAGTCCTTCTCCGCGTCCGTCTAGGAAGACATTGGAGTGTTAGGGTCAATTCAGACCGCACCGCGACGCGTAGATGCATTTCTAAGACTGCCTTTCCACCGGAGCTGAGCTAAGCTGCGTTGTGAGGAATGTGTTTTTAAGAACCAATAGACCAATTGAATAGAACCAATAGAACCATTTGCCTGACAACATTCAGCGCAACGATTCTATTGGTTCTTGTAAAACACATTCCTCGCAACGCTTAGCTTAGCTCATCTCCGGTGGAAACGCAGCCCTAATTTGTACCGTATTAACAGATTTCAATTGCGTGAGACGTCTTGCAAATCTGTCTAATCCATACAAATGTAGAAATGCAGCTACTCGCGTTGCGGTCTGAATTGACCCTTTGTGTGATTTTCGCAAGCGCCCAGCTACTGGACTCGTGCAATTTCATCAGGCATGGTTAATGATCATTTAAATAAAATAACAGACGCCAGGATCATCGGATTCCAACATACTAGACCAGAGTTGTATATTTTAAACACTGAACACGGTTTAAACCGATTCACTATTTAGTACCTACATTATTTAGTGTTGTTTTTCATAGACTAGTATATTAACAGATTTTGGTTGGACGTATTTACAAAGATATTATAGTGAGACAAAGATGTAATACTCCTTAAATTGTATTATAAAAGTTTCCAAGCCTCTGAGTAAACGGAAATCTTAATTCCAGCTAGCGTTAAAAGCAAATGCATGTTCTCAAGAAATATTATTACTTGCTTTTTTGCATATCCTCTAACATAGCGATATTTTTAAATAGCAGTTTGTATATTGGATAAGATACATTGAAACCAGCTATTATCATAAAGATGACCTTGCTTAGACAAGGGGTATTTAAATTCAAAGCCTCTAGAAAACCTTAGGACTGAATTATCCCCTGCCAACCTTTTTACCCTTTTGAGCTAACAGCCTTGAGGTCCATTGTGGCTCATAATGAAGTGATCAGGATTCAGTCGACACACGGAGATTACCAACAAAAATATGCAAATCCGGCGTAATCCGCGCACGGCGCTCGATCAACAGGCAAACGTTTGAATTACGATTGAATATCGATTGAACTGCTGGGATAATGCTGTAATTTCTAATTGCAATAGTGCTGGCAATTCCAGCGGTACTGTTAGGTTTGGGATTGCGGATGGAATTGAATATTTTGACACAAAAAAGGGCAGATCCCTTAATTGGTGACAAGATTATGCAGCAGAATTTCAGGTACTTCATTCAGAAGAATGAAAAAGAATTTCAGGGAATGTGAAAGAACTTTAAGGGACAATTTCAATTCAATTCAAATTTCAATTCAAGGAAAACTTATTTTTGGTTTACAAAAGTGACTTTGTTGTGGCTTACAAGTCACAATGAAGCTTTTCTGTAAAGAAAAAAACTGTTTTATGGTAGCCACTGGTTTTGCTAAGTGTGCAAAAGTAAGAAACGTTGGCTGAGCCGTACAACAAGCCTCTGCCTCGGCAGAGGCTTGTTGCACGGCTCAGCCAGTAATTTTAAAAAGTAATTTAAACTAATAAAATAAATTATTCCTTTGGCCCCCAAATTCTCGTGGCAGTTGTTTTCGTCGATTATACTCGACGCAAACGTAACTTTGTTTAATTCCAAGTCCTTTTAATTATAAGCAAACTATTTAGCGAAATAAATGAAATTCAAACAGCCTAAAAGCATATTTAACAGTCAAAGTTGTTGTAGTAAATTATAAATGAGTGTAGTCTGTCCCCAGGCGCTGCTTCGTCTACATTATTCATGCTTTATGATAATAATCGTTATTTGTTATGTAAATTCTAATTAATTATTTAATGGCATACATATTCTAGCTCTGCGAGACTGGAGAAACAGTCTGTATCTAAGTTTTGGTGGTAATTTACATGCAAATTCTGTAGATACAACCTATATTCCAAGGCTGATAAGCAATGTATGAATCTATCGAGATTACAAAAATTTTGTTAAAAAATTAATTTAAAATGGTGAATCTTGATCTGTGCAATTTAATTGAGGTCGGTGACCGAAACTAGTATCTTAATTTTTGAGGCCACAGGCTGATTGGTTCGACTAAAATATAGCTGCTAAAGTTATATCCGCTAATGCAATCTGATCGAGAAATTGTCCCGGTCGACAGTCAAATCGACTCGAAGACTCTTTTAGCTGAGACTGGCAGACGTATCACGCATCTTGCGAGAGCAACTCGATAGCAATTTTTGCGCGATAATTGCTCCAAAATCACAATTTCGTATCAGCCAAAACAATACGATTGCAATCGATCGCTATACATGACACCATTGTTTTTATACCCAGCAATCGCTCGCGCGATTATTGCTAATGGATTGTTGATCGCTATTTTTATGTGATAGCCCTGCAGGTGTCCGATTATCAAGGAACGAATGTCGTTTCGATCGCAGGCTATTATAAATTCATTGGCAGTCTGACTCGCGTATTTGACAGTATCTGCAGTTAGAAAGCCTGCTATCAAAATTCAAGGCTTGAGAATCGGACCCCTGTCCCATCAAACACTATAAGGCCTGCCCTAGACGGAACGCATCTTGCAGTGGAGACCCACTGCAAGATGCGGTTGCCGCACGACGATCTGTGTTTCCATACTAAATTCATATTAATATCCGCAATACACGGACCGCTCGAGCAGTTTTTGAGCGGTCGGAGCAGTCGCCCTGCGGCCTAGTTTCGCCGTGTGGTCGAAGAATAACAAATGGTGAGGTCATGTATGACTAAGGTGACCATACGTCCCGCTTTGGGCGGGACAGTCCCGCTTTCAGGCAGTCTGTCCCGCTGTCCCCCGCGAGGCCGAAATTGTCCCGCTTTTGCAAACAGACCAAACGACAATTTAAAACTATTTTTATGTTGGAAATGCCTGTGTAATGCCTGGAAATAACGCACTCCTATTCAACAAATGTGGTTATTCTGCCATAATTTGCTTATACAGATAGGCACTAGTGACTAGACATTCACAAAATACTCAATCAATAAGTATTTACCTCTATACCCGCTTTCCCCAACCCGCGGCCCGCCGGGACTTTATTTGTGGCCCGCGTACCATTTTGAAATTCACGCCCACCGGTAAAATAAAGTAGTCTACGTGATAGTCGTTAAATTTTTTCCACTTTTAAATCGTTAATTTTGAAGAATATAATTTTTTAACCCTAATTTTTTTTGTTGCGGCCCGCGACACCAAGACCAAAACATGTTTGTGGCCCGCTTGAAAAAAAGGTTGGGGACGACTGCTCTATACATTAATAATTATTAATTAATAATAAAATGAAAATAGAATTGTCTTTTTATCTACAAGAAAAATTGGGAGGGGGGGGGGATCCGTAGATGTCCCGCTCAAACTAAAAAAATAAATGGTCACGTTATGTATGACTCAACGCGACCGCTCTAGAGCAGTCGGTCCCGACTGCAGCTTGCGGTCCGTCTATGGTCAGTCTAATACTTACCAGGGTAGAACTAGCGACGGTGAGCAGCGCGTATGTGCCGAGGCCGCGACACCGGCATGCCACGTGCGACGGCTCCGGCACGCGCGCCTCGCAAGCCGCGGTGTTCCACACGCGCGGCTCGGCCACCGTCCGCACCGCGCACGCCAGCTTGGATGCTGAGGGAAATGTCTTATTGAGAGCGTGTTCCGAAATATAACTCAGTATACTGGCCAGTGCTCGTGACGTCATTAATCCGATGCCATAATATTATGCTGGTCAGTGGTGTGACACTGGCTAGTATATATTAGGGAGTAGTAAAAGTCTTGAATAATTATACATTGAGCGGTATTTATTCGAGCAGAGTTTCACCTTACACGTTTCAAAGTTATTTACAGAATGCCCCCATCAATGCAATATGGCTGGCTTTTATACCATTTTACACAAAAGAAACGAACTTCCGTTGACAATTCAAATATAGTAAAATCATTATAGAATACATTAAAAATTAAGAATGGCTAAGAATAAGTAGGTATATAATTCTAAATATTAATTAACGTACTTCTCATATTTAAGATAATTATTTACTTAAGTATGAGTAGAGGAAGTTATAACGGAAGTAAATAATCATCCTGTCCATTTATAACTAACTATTAGTCAAAATCAATTACCTTACTTATTACTATTCAAAATATAATTATCACTAATTAAACTTAAATAATATAGTGACGAACTTAATATACAGATAAAAATAAAATAAATATAATATTATGTAGCTTGTCCATTGACATCCGCTAACATATATTTCGGAACAAATCGTATGTCGACGACGATTCTTGTCGTCATGAGCAATGGCGAGTGTGTTCTAATGTGTGTATTTTGAAACTAAAAATGCCTAATTTTATCAACAAACTAATGTTAATATTATATCCAAACAAACATCAAAATCTAGTCCGTGGTTCTTGCATGATTAAGGGCCTGTATTTCCAGAAACGGACGATTTTCAAGAAGGGGTAACTTTGGGACTTTTTTCTAACGAGTGAAGTTCATGATATTGTGTAATGGAATATAAATTCCACTGTGTTAGACCCTTAACTAACACATATATTTTTTTCAGAATTTAAATTACTATATTTTTATGTCTCCTGTCACTTTAAAATCTTAAAAATCGTCCGTTTCTGGAAATACAGGCCCTTAACGCAATCGTCACAAAACTTTTATATTATGCCTCATTCGTCCAGGTAGGAGTGGAACCGAGACAGCTAGTAAAAGCAAAGCAACTTTGTTCACCAATACACTTTCGAGGCTTTTCGTCTAGGTCATCTTTGGGAAAACCTTGGCAATAAAAGTGATCTACCGCTATAAACAACGAGCGGTTAATTCATTCCAGGTACTGAGATTTTGGGTGGAAAATCTATTCTGGTCATAAACTAGAAATTGATAGATTATCCCCGTGATAAACAGTGTGTGCGAGTACGTCAATCACTACGGTACGGGTGCGTAGGTGAGCGATGTTAATTAATTAATTCTATCCCGTATTATTTGCCTAATAAATTGGTCATATGATACAGACACCTAGGGGCTGTTCCGAAATAAGTTACAGTAACTGTTGCTATCACACTGCTACAAATGGTGTGTTCCGAAACTTTAACAAAATATAGGGACTATTGAGATTTGATGTAATTTGATTGACTACCGCGACGATGGAAGGCAGTAGCAACAATACTGTTGAAGTTTGGGAACATAGCTTTTGTAACAATTGGAGAGGAAAGATTTTTCATGGTGGGATAATGAGGGTTTTCGAGGATGAGGCCTGGCAGAAAACATACCATCAGATGGCTCACCTTTCGTGCCTGTTTTTCAAATAATCTGTGTACCTTATATCATCAACGTCTGATCTTAACGGTCAAGCACGATCAAGAAAATCTTCAAATCGACGGTGGAAAGGCAGAAGTTACCAAGCGACACTAAGGGTCAAAATGAGTTTTTTATATATTCGGAATCAGCGAATTTTTCTCTATCGATTAGTCTTAGTCCCATGTCTCTACGAGCACTTTTGATGTCGCTTAGGAACTTCGTGGAAACGGGTATTTTTCTTATTTTCGGCGACCAAGCGACAACTTTTTGACACCATTTAGAAAAGTAGGCATTTGGTAATATCTAAATGTTTCTTTTTTCACTTGGTAATTTTTGGCTTTACACGTTTTTAATTCAAACTACAGTAAGTAATTTGTGCCTTTCCACTGTTGGTATCAATTAGGCACTTAGGAAGTTTTACCTAAAATACATTTATTTATTTATGGTATTTCGGACTCTTTTTCAAACCCTTGAGATATTTTTTTCTGTCGCTTAGTATTTTTTAACAAACCGTAATCATATCAAAAATTCGATATAGTAAATTTTAACTCGCCGAAACTAAGATAATAGGCGGCGCTTGGTAACCTTTTACCTGCCGTTTTATTTATAAATATTGTTACTTGGATACCAATTGCTGAAATAGTTAATTAATTTTAAATGTGGTTAGCCCAAACAAACACTTGACGCCTTGTCGCTTGTACCTGCTATAAATCATACCTAATATGGTGGATAGTAACGGTTTTATCGATCAGTTGTAGTTCCACTGTCGCTTAGGTAAGCAGCATGCGCGCTTTCGCGCATTTCCTTCCTACTGTTTTGTGTGATACGAGACTTGGTATGTATTAAAATTATTATTTTTAAGCTACCTACATACTTAATATTTTTTTTGGAGTTTTCTGTTTTAATAAAAAAATCTTCTAGTTCAACATGAATCGCAGTTGGCTAATATAATAGATACATAATTGGCCGAGTTTTATTAATTTCGGGAGTGGAAAGCAAACTCATACCAAATATTTTACTGATTCCGTAGCAAATTAAGTTGATTATAAAATAAACGAATTTATGAAGAGAACAAGAGAAAAAGAGAGAAGAGTCTGTTTGCTTTGAACTGACTTCCAAAAAAGGAGGAGGATTCTCAATTCGACCGTACATAACTATGTTCTTTATTTATGTTTGTTCGCGGATAACTCCGCCGTTTGTGGACCGATCTTTAAAATTCTTCTATTGTTGTACCTATAGGACATAATATTTGCAATTTGGTACCACGTTCACAAAAGTTGTGATCTGATGATGCGATCCATGAGGAATCGAGGAAACTCCTTAAAATTTGTATGAAACATGTGGTGATTTTGACTTTTTAGGGTTCCGTAGTCAACAAGGAACCTTTATAGTTTCGGTCTGTTAGTCCACGGTTTTTCTCAGAGACTATAAGGCCTACAAAGCTATAATTCGGCATGAATGTACATAATATTAATGACGCCGACAAAATGATATATAAAATCTTTAAAAAATATTTTTTATGGTACCTCCCATACACACCAAGCAGGGGTGATTTATTTTTTCCGCGTCCACCCTACCGTATGGGGTGTCGTTGGATAGGTTTTTTAAAATATTATGAGTATTCAAAGACCATTTTCCGATTTAGGGATCCACTTGTGAAATATGAAGTTTCAAAGTGGAAAAAATCGTTAATGTTTAATATTCATTAAATTTCGATCGTGAATATGATTATTATATTATGATCTTCGAAAACATGCTACTGGGATTACACAATAACAATAATATAATTTCCAAAATCATACAAGAAACTTTTTGAAATTGATTGATGACCATGGTTTATGGTGGTGATGATGATGATTGATGAAATTGATGTATAATTGCCATAATATTATGCTTTATTAGTTGTTTAAATGCTGAAATTCCTGAATATCTATCTTTAAGAATTGAAAAGTTCTGTACAGCACCTTCGGGACCAGCTTTTTGGTAGTACATAATATAATATTATTATGTTTGAAATCCTTCAGAAAACTGACCAAGTGCGTATCGGGCCACGCACAATATAGGGTTCCGTAGTAACGCTAGTTTTTGATCATTTTTGTACGGTCAATGAGTTTACATATTTTATAAAACGTATTTTACACTACTAACAAGTGACAACATCATATTAGTAAATAGTAGCATTCAAAGGAATTTTACCGAAAAATTCCTTTATACTTTTCCGAATACATTTTGTTTGTGTGACCGACTATTACTAAAAAAATAACTTATTAAGTCTTCTTAGCCGTGATAGTTTTCCTTTTAAATTCAGCATATTTCCTACTCCCGTGAATTTTTTCACATTTACAGAAGCAGCCGTTTAGCTGGTAGAATGGGATGGACTCGTTTTTACACAAACGGAACCCCATAAAATGATTTTTGAAATGAAAACGTTTTTGGAGGGGGACACGAAAAAAATATCAATGTGTAGGGTAGATGTACGTTATATAATATATCATTTTGTCAGCATCATTAATATGTGCATTTATGCCAAATTACGGCATTGTAGGCCCTATAGTCTCTGAGCAAAACCGCGGAGAGACAAACAGACGGATGGACTTATCGAAGCTATGAGGGTTCTTTGTGGACTAACAATAAAAAAAGAAAAATAAATTATTTTCAAACAAAAAATTGGAACTGGCTTCCTCGGCAAAAACAAAATTAATATTCTTATGAATAAACTAAAAAGTGTTACACAATTCTTATTTTATATTAGTGGCTTTTTAAGTGTTCCGTACCCAAAGGGTAAAATTGTGTTTAAAATGAGTTAGAATACAATTTATTCTGCTTGTTATCATTAAGTTTGTGTTACTTAGTTAATTTGCCATTTAACCAGTTAGCTAAGCGTCGTCTAGCTGTAGTGAATTGAATGAAAAAATTGAATGTTGCAGTCAACAAGTCGGCTAAACGACGTATAGCCGTGTCATTGAATAACGTTGTTCAGTCAAAGTCTGTTTGATTGAACGGCTATTTTAAGCAGTGGACTGCGACATATATGTTTGTTGACGCTCGCTCTATAACAACAAATACTAAAAACAAAATAAATTATTGAATATTTATTATTTATGGGGGGATCCCATACAACAAACGTGATTTTTAAACATTTTTTGCTTGGTATCAATGATGACGTTATTGACGACAGACCGTACGCACCTGAAATGTTCACAAAATACCCAGCTGTATTTATAGGTACTTTCGTATTATAAAAAATTTAATAAATTAAATAATGAAGGTGCGGGCAGTGGGCACCCATACAAAATACACCATTTTTTTACTATTGCTGCTCTATAATGGTACGAAACCCTTCCTGCGCGAGTCTAACTCGCACTTGGCCGATTTTATTTACGATTGGCCTAAACTTCAACTATAATATTATCTGTACTCAATCTTCATACATTTTAGAAGTCGGTGAGTACGCACGTACGGTACTTAGTATGGTTTTTACCGAGGAACTCGGCTTCAATTATTTGTTTAAAAATAATTTATTCAAAGGCTTATTTCAAACATTGTATCATACTTGATAGGTTTTTCTTCAACAGTTTTACTTCAGTTATTTTCGATTGCAGCATAACTATACTGAGCAAATTTCCTCACTGAATCTAAAAAGTAAAAACTTTTGAGTTCTAGGTCAAATTCATTTGGTGGCAGGTAAATAATTACTTACACTAACAGAACTTTATTTGTCGTATAGTAAACATTGCTTGTTATAATAATGGAATATTATGAAAGTTACACATCTTTGCTTGTTCAATTAAAAAAATAATTCTCTACTTGTCCTTTTCTGCTTCGAACCATTTGGATAAAAAAAAATATTTAGACATCTTTACTAGATTGAAAGACAAAACATTTTTGTCGGTTGGTAACTTTTACCTGCTTTTAAATTTAGGTAAATTGTAACCAAACGCCACTTCTACGCAAAATATACAGAAATACCTTTTTTTGAATATACCAGTTAATAAAGGCAATAAAATACATTAAAAATCCGTTGGAATTTTTCAAATATCTCTAATAGCTAATTTTCTACGATTTTTTAAAGAAAAAATGAAACTTTAATTCATGAAGCCCCAAGCGGCCACATCCGGCCGCGATAACAATGAAAAGCTATTGTGTCTCGTTTTGCCACGACTGATGGGTTAAACGGCTGTGCTGTAAAAGTAGCAATATGGCGCTTGGTAACTTTTGCCTTTCCACCGTCGAAATACATCTTACCCAACGCAGTATAGTTCTTGGCGTGTACGAAGAGCAGTGTGACTGTATGCGAGGCTGTGGGGTCCGCGCCGCCCACAGCCAGCTGCACGTGCGCTGATGATGGGCGGTACTCCAGCTCCCGCCCACCCCTGTAAATACGCCTGATATTATAACCAGAGTTTAAAAAAATACTTTTTAAAGTTTAACTGGTGCTCCCAGACAGAATATATAACGTTATATAACATTTTTGTATAAAATTTTTTAACAATTTATAACAAAATACACGTTTATTTTTTGACATGTTGTAGCGTATGTTACACGATGTTATAAAATGTTATCGTGTTACACAATGTTTTATAACGTTATACTTCTGTCTGGGAGCACCTAAAGAAAAATATTTTCATCTTAGTCCCACCAGCACCAATCTGAGTTTTAGCTAAACCTATATTAAATACATTATTATTAATATCAAGTCTTCTCTTTCATACAGATCAAAAAGGTTAAGAACAACATTAAACACATAATAGGCCACTAGCTCAATTAGGACTCAGGAGTACCTACCTACCTACAGATTTAAACCAAAATTATGTAGATACTTTGTTGATTTTCAGTGATTTTAGTACATAAAATGACAAATTAGTTCTACGAATCCTATTAAAATACATAAGTAGAATTAACAAAGTTGTCGAAACTCTTTTCATTTCCTTGTTTGAAATATCATAATATTATGCAATTCGGTAACAATAGTTGGACCCGAACAAACTTTTTTCTATCTGCCCACTGACACCGGTTGCATTGCGATGGTGCTCGTTATAAAACTTTTATTTCAAACTTCCAATTGAAAGTTTGAAATACGAACCGATGAAGTATTTCCAATGGAACAAGCTTCAAAAGGATTTGTTGGAAAAACTAAAGGATCCACTTTGATAATTAAGAAGCCGTCCATAAAACACAAACAAGATAGTAAATTAGATGAGTTAATGGTCCGATAAAGTTACACTACTAAGCTTAGCGTTAATTCAATGAATTCCTAACTTTAGTTATTTCAATTTTGGTTTGTGAATATGATCAGAAAACGAGCAAAACGGGCATTTGGAGTTAATGTTATTAATCGCTAGTATTCTATGCCACCATTGTATCTAATATAAAATATTGTCTCTTTAAACAAGGCTCACAATGTTTGAACGCTGGGCCCCTAATAAACAAGACATTTTTTATATTTTGTATTCGATATCTTCACCGTATGTCAATAAACGACCGCAGCTCCTAGTGAACAAATAATTATTTTTATACGAATAATCGCACATTTATTTCGTCAGCACAATCGCCCCGCATAGTACACGAAATGCGCCGCGTACGGTGCGGGCGAATGTGCAAAGTTTCACATTAATTCATACAACACATTCTAAAATGCGGCGTCTTCGACGTGCTGATAAATATGCGGTCACCTGAAACAATAACTTTTAATCACAGCGCAGTCGTATATCGAAGCCGAGTCTACAGATATTTTGTTCTACTCTCCTATATCACTCACTTGAACTCAACAGCTCTCCTCAGCGAAGGAAGCCTCGACACCAGATCATGGTACTGCACCCCCACCACAGACGCATTAGAGCTTCTCTCCACCAGCTCCACTCCCACGGATGACAACAGCCAGTCCCCCGCAGCAGGCTCCAGGAGGAAGTGGAAGTGAGCGTTGTCCTCCCGCACCCTTTTGGTGGTAACGCTGAAGCTGTGGTAGTGGAGATCCATGTCGCGCATGAGAGCCGTGTCGACTATGGCGGATTGCAGCTCGTAGATTTTCTGAAAAAGGCGCTTGGTTTAGTGGATTAAGTAGGAGTCAGAGAGAGTGGATTTGGTTCTGAACAGTGGGAGGCGTTATCGTATCGTAAATAATAAGTTTTTGGCCCCTGGGCTAACCTACAAAGATACGTTGTGGCGTCGTATCGCAAAAAAAAACGCATGAGTGTTGCTTTTAAATGCAGTTTGTGTTTGTGCGGTCGGCGGCAGCTTTTACGATGCGAGTTGCGACGCCGCAACGTAGTGGTGTGGCTTAGCCCTATGAAATTACCCCTGTAAACCGAGCACAATTGCGTGTTTCTTACGCGGCTCTTCTCGCCGGGTTTGTTCCGCAAATAATCTATACGTTTCATTAGTGAATGGGTCTTACAGCAAATGAATAATTCATTATCTGAAAAGCACTGACGCCGCCGGCTAACCGCCGCTTAGCGTTACGTAGTGCAATGTTTTATATTTCTTACAAGTATGACGAAAAAGGCATGCCTAATTTGCTTTGAAATCGCAATACATTTTCACGAATAAAGCTCACTCCACTCTAAATAATAATATTTTCTCGATTTAACGAGCTTGCTGTATTTGACTGAATGAATAATTAAAATATATTTTTTATGAAAAACGTTTTCGATTGATATAAACGTTATCAATCGATAAACAATAATGAGGGATTCAAGCCGTTGATCCACGCTTACCCTCGATACAATAGAATAGAATACACACAGAATACAATAAACATCCAAATCCCGCATAACAATCTTCTGTGTTCGCTGTGTCTGTTATAATAAGGCTGTGTACGATATTGTCTATTATACTGTTAATGAATATTGCAATGTGTTATCTAGACTAGCATCGGAGTATTCCGGCATCATACTTGGGGAACAGCGCCATATACAGCCTCCGGTCAACAAAATTGTTTTGCTTGCCCACTATTTCGACTTAATATACAATAATATTATGCAAATGCCCTCCAGGCTGTTTTTTTTTAGCTGTACTCATAATATATGTACATATTATAATACATCTTTACCCAAAAATGATCAGGCAGAAGGTTTTTTCTATACTTATTATAAAACAAAGTCGCTTTTTTTCCCTCATGTCCCTTTGTTCCCTTTAATCTTTAAAACTACGCAACGAATTTGGTGATTCTTTTAGTGTTAGATAGCCCATTTATCGAGGAAGGTTATAGGCATATTTTATCACGCTAAGATTAATAGAAGGGAAGAAATAGAGGAAAATGTGGAAAAAACGGGTAAAATTATTTGAAAGGGCTAACTTGAACGTGCTAATCTCAGGAACTACTGGTCCGATTTTAAAAATTATTTCAGTATTAGATAGCCCATTTATTGAGGAAGGCTATAGGCTACATTTTATCACGCTAAGACTAATAGGAAAATGTGAAAAAAACGGGCAAAATTATTTGAAAGGGTTTATCTCGCGAACTACTGGACCAATTTTTTTGTTATTTGGCACAGATAAGAAGTAGACCACATGAAGGATCGTGATAGGCTATCGATTTTAGTAATTTTTTCAGTGGCTATATATTTTATACCCGTGCGACGCCGGGGCGGGTCGCTAGTAATATATAAGAATGATCATAATATGACCAGCAACAGTTCGCAGCATCGATGCGGTTGTGCTGAGTTATGGCAGCAGACCTCCAGCAGCATGTCATAAATAACCAGCAGCGTCGTTACGGTCTTGCGGCGTGCCGGCAGCAGATCGCACATCAATATATCGCTATCTCGCGACGCCATAGCGGCGACGAAAAAAAGGTAATTTCCACCTACCTCTTCATCAAGAAAAGCATCAGGATGCTCCAGCAGCATGTCATATATGACCAGCAGCGGTTCAGCAGCGTCGTTGCGGTCCTGCTGCGTGCCGGCTGCTGAGCGCAGGTACGTGAGCATAGCGCGCGCGTGTCGCAGCGGCGATGCGCCCGCGCCCGGCCGCGCCGGCAACGCACGCAGCACCGCGCCGTACTGCCGCGCGACGTATGAAACGTTGCTCCACGAGTAACCGTACGAGATTCTGGTGAACTGGAGATATTTGGTAGTTAATTGTGGTAAGTAAAGAGCCATTAGATTGGGCATTTAATTAAAGCCTTCAGCAAAGATTGTAATTTGTACTGTTTGAAAGTTTTTTTATCATAAATTCATAGAGAAAGACAGATGTGTTATCATGTATTGAATATGAGTTCCCACTTCGGCTAAGATCTGATCAAGTCACACTGATAAGTTTTGCATGTAACGAGGAACAAGAAACGTCGCAAAGCATGTTATAACGCACCATCTGGACACAAAGCTGCCTAAGCAGCTCTGGTTTTATGTATAGGCAGTATAGGCCATGGCCTATGGGCGGCGGCGTCCTATGACGTCCTAGGGGAGGGCGGCAGCGTCCTAGGATGGCGGCAGAGTTCGTACATAGGGGCAGCAAAATTAAAGTTGTCTTTACTCATAAAAATATTAATCCAGCCCTGTGCCTCAGTCGCAGTTATATCTTTAAGAAACAGAAGTTATTGTATATAAGCTAGGCACTTTTTAAGATCAGCCAAACGATATTTATGCAAATATCTCATAACCGGGAAGTGTGATCGCTCATAATAAATTACCAGCAGCTGTGGTCATAATCGTCTACATCAAGATGGTCATTTATCATCCCTGAGCTAGTCTGTCGCGATGTTTTTACTTTAAATTCTTAGAAACTGCTACGAGATCTAACTAAGTACTTAAAGTCCGTCGCTGTTCAACGTAGCGATAGAGAGAAGGTCGGTCATTGTCCTTTATTGTCTCTGTCATACGCAGGTACCCAAAAATATTGGTACCAATAATAATTATTATTTGTGGGAATAACAGAGACAAGCAGCTAATACGTTGTTGCACGAATTTCTCTGTGTCCTGCGGGCTGCGACCGAACTTGATAGTACTTATTAATAATTATTATTATTAGTATTAGAACTTAAGGTGACGCAGCGTTAAAGTAAGAAACCGTGTTGGATATGTTTTAGATTGCTTGTTTTCTATGAGAGGCCGGCCCGGCCTCTCATAGAAAACAAGCAAAGGAACAGCAAAAAATGGAAAGGGCGTAAGCGACAAAATGGTTTTTGTTGCATAATTTAAAAACCATAAATACATTTCATATAAGCTATGCACGAATTAAAGTGCATGCTTGAACCAATCTATGTACAAATTTTGGAACCTTAAATCACTCTCCTCTGTTGGAAAAATAGGAATCCCTTTTTTTACAGAGGTCTTTTCGATTGATTATTCTGTGCTATAAAAGTTGTCCAATCGTGTTATGCTATGGGCAATTCAAAGACAATGACATGATGAATACTGACAATGAACTTCAATTTCTTAGCTTTAGTCATTGCTGAGAAAAATCGGCATCGCTACAGCCAAATTATCAAGGCGTCGCCTTAAGATCAACTTAGTTGATTGATTTCAATTAGTGTATAAAGTATACTAAGATCACGAAACGGTAGAGATAGGATATTGTTGGGACCTTAAAAGCTTCGTGGAAATCTAATTCATGTTGAAACGTTACCTTGGAAATTCAGGATTTCTAAGGCAATATTTTAATAGCTTTTCAACTATGCCTTAAGCTTTAGGTTTTGACCTAACTTCAAGACGCTGTCATCTTTAGATACTCATCTTATTACATACCCATATTCTGCTTATTATTATACAACTTCAGATACTTCAAGCAGAGTAGACTAAGAGCTAGTCCACACGGCACGTTGCGTTGTTTTACATACTAATAACCAAGGTTTTCACATGGCGCGCTGCATCGTCTCAACGCACACATGACGGACAGCAGCCCCCGAGACGAAGCGGATTATGTCATATTGAGGTGTTGGCGTAGACTGCTCCGTTATACTCGTATATATAATGCTGCGGTGAAGCAGCGCCCGTGTGGCCGGCTATGCGTCAAACGGCAGCGCTGCGTCGACGCAACGCTGACGCAACGGCCGTGTGGAATGGCTTTAAATCTGTTTACTCTGCTTCAAGTGCGCGCTTGTTTTCACTTGTGTGGCACGCTTAAGACAGGATTACTATCATCTTATAATATTATGCGACAGCCATGCAACGGGTGTATGACAGCAGACAATGCCCAATAACTACTGCCGAACGTCTGTTGCATAGCTGTCGCAACTCGCAAGATACATTATCACCCTGCTGTTCTACTGTTACCTGTTCGTAAATATCCCGCAGCGAGTCGGACACGCAGCCGGAGAAGTCGGGGAGGGTCCACTTGACGCCATGTTGGATCGTCTTCGGCTCGCAGAATCTGAAAACATTATCTTATTACAGAAGATATCTAAATTTCTGAAAACTCAAACTATCTTCACCTATAAAAATATATTTGTGGGTTGGGGTTTACTTTCGTTCCATAGGTTTTATTTTTTTGGCCCACCGCTCATTCTCATCACTGTAACTTCTGTCACCAGGATCAACAACAGTATCTAGCCACGAATTCTCCTTGATATTATGATCTAAGGACACCCGAAAAAACTGCTTTTAGCAGGTAAACGAAAACCTTAAACGAAGTGTCTTTTTGTTTTATAACACTTGAAGACTCTTAAACCTCACAATAAATTATGAGCAAAGATTCCCAAACCTCCATATAAACCGAATATTCGAATACTCCAATAGTTAATATAGATTATAGACTATAGAGTTTGAAGCACAGTGAACTCTCGCATACTTGTAGAGTTCCCGGTAAAACTTCGTATTATTAAGTTCTCCAATATCTCAACTATAAGAAGTACAACAATTTATTTTCTTTATGAGTTCAAAATTTCGAGCGTAGCAGCATCGCTTTTGCCTGAAAACCCAAAGTTTATAGCTAATAGGGTTTTATTAATAAAACTATTATTCCCTAACGAAAAGAGGTATAAGTTTGAGGTGTCTGTCTATCTGTCTGTCTGTGTGTCTATCCGTGACATCTTAGCATCCAAAGGGATAAACCGATTTAAATCTATTCAAAGTTATACCAACCAAAATATATACATATAAGTACCTACTTTGAAACTCACTATATATGCATATTGAAGTTTGGGCCCTTTTTGCATTATAAGGTTTGAGGAGCGAGTTAGTTTAACCACGGTAATAAGTTCTCCCCACAGTTTCTCCGGCACAAACTTGTCTAATTGGCAGCGCTTACATTCGAAATCGCTTTGAATTCACTTTCTAAATCCTACCAATTATTACTCCAAAATGTGCTCATGCAATCTTTGCTTTTAACATGGAATCGCCAGATTGGGGTTACTTAGAGCCAGTCCACATGGCGCACAGTGGTCCGAAATCGCTAAATGGTGGACATTCGCAAAAAAGTTGGATTTTGGTGTGGAAAAAAGTACCATTCGATAGATTTTAAGAAGAGTAACAATAAATCCTCAATAAATTTTTTACCAAAATGTATTTTTTAAGGTGAAAAAAAAAATACGAAAAAGTTGTATGGGAAAGAATCTATAAATAGATTTTTTGCAAAAACTACTACGACATACTGGTTCATTTTTGAAACAAGTAAAGTTCTAGTGGTATGTAAGGTTTACAAAAAAAATTACGAAAATTTACGTGCAGCCTTTTGCAGTAAAGGGTTCAAAATTTTGAAATAATTTTACTAACTTTTTAGGTGTGGAAAAAATACCATTCGATATATTTCTTAAAGAGTAACAATAAATCCTTAATCATTTTTTTACAAAAATAAATACTTAGGGTTAAAAAAAATAATTACGAAAAATTCTATATGGGAAAGAATTTACAAATCGATTTGTTGCAAAAAGCACTGAACCATACTGGATCATTTTAGAAACAAATGAAGTTCTAGTGGTATATAAGGTTAAGAAAAAAAATTACGCAAATATACGTGCAACCTTTTGCAGTAGGGGCGTTCAAAATATTGAAATGTTTGTACTAACATTTTAACGATTTTTGCTATTTCTCTAATGGTTATTGCTTAAATTTTTTAGGTTTTTAATAATTTACTTATACCATTTTTGTACTGATTTACAAACCAACTTCAGGGTCTTGGGTCAACCCGGACATTTTTCAGGCTATCATGAACACATTGGTGAATATCCTTACAACCCCTAATTGAAATCCCCTAGGGAAATAGCAGAGCTGTATGTAAAGTTTTATCCATCTCCTTACATGGTGCTGATATTTGTAATCATTTTGGCTTTATTCCAATTAGCTATTTAAGTGAAGATGCTTCAGAGGCAAGGAATAAAAAAATTTGAAATAAGTACTAGAGATACATACTAGAAATAAGAGTCGAGCAGAAACTAATGAAGATTTGTTGCACAACTCTTTTTGACCGACTTCCGAAAATGAGGAGGTAATACGTTCGGCTGTTTTTTTTTTGTATGTTCATCGATTACTCAGCCGTTTGTGGTCCGATGTTCAAAATTCTTTTTGTGTTGTATAGAGTTTAGCTCGAATTTGGTATCATGTTCACAAAAGTGGTGATCTGATGATGGAATCCTTGAGGAATCGAGGGGACTCCTTGAAATTTGTATAGAAACATATAGTGATTTCGATTTTTTCTGAAGCATTCAAGGTAAATGCTACCAAAAAGTAAGACTTTGCACCAAGTTATACCCTGGATCTGAAGGTACCGAACAGAACATTTGAATGCTTATAGGTACAGGTTCGGGGATTTCAGCGTTGTTTAAACAACTGAAAGCATAAGCCAACACATCAATTTGATTGATCATCATCATCACAACCATAATTATACCATGGGTCATCACTCTATGACCCAATTATTGGTACTTTTCGTGATATTTGGCATCGAAGCAGATGTTTTTGATGATGATTTCGCTGTTTGTGGACCGATTTTCAAAATTCTTGTGTAAATATAATCTAAATTTTGTATAACAATGACGAAAGTGGTGAGCTGATGATGGGATCTATGAGCGATCGAGGGAAATCCTTAAAATTTATCAAAACACTCATAGTGGTTAAAATGTTGTTTCTAGTAAGTTAAACATATGTTACGATTATAAGAAATTTCATACGAAGGTGTCTCTTGGTCCAAAGGCACTGAACAGAACTTCTGAACCTTTAAAGATAAAAGTTTGGAAATTGCAGCATCGCTTAGATAACTGCAAGCATTTACCACAATTTCGCTTTCAGTAGCATAAAGTGTATAGTTAACAATAAACATTCGTATTGGTTATTTACGCATAAAGCCTTATTTTGTAGATAACTAAAAAGTGTGAAATTATTATTTTTAACAAATAAATTAAAACCGACTTCCATGGAAAAACAATAGTAATATGAACTAAAAAGTATTAAATAACTCATTACTCTTTAATAGTGCCTTTTTCAGAATTCGTCTAAATCTCAACTATTTCTGTACATACTACAGTCTTCATTACTTTGAAGTCGGTACCAGTCCCAAAAGTTTCAGATATTCTGATATTACTGAACTCACGATTAAATTAGCTGGTACCGACTTTAAAATATGAAGACTGTAGTATGTACAGAAATAGTTGAGATTTAGACGAATTCTGAAAAAGGCACTATTAAAGAGTAATGAGTTATTTAATACTTTTTAGTTCATATTACTATTGTTTTTCCATGGAAGTCGGTTAAATTTTTTTTTATAAGCTCTGCCCCCCTACCATGAGCTCTTATAGCAGTATTACTTTAATATTACTTTTGGATTTCGTATAAGCAAACATGATCTCTATTTATATAAACATAACTATATTTTTTGTTTGTGCCAAATCTGAAAGTAATATTAAAGTAATACTGCTATAAGAGCTCATGGTAGGGGGGCTGATCCATGTATTTTGTCTTACATTCGACCAAAGTTGTCTAAAAATAAACATCAAAAATTTCAAACAGGTACAGTCGACCTGTTGCTTGAAATAATTTTTAAGGACTCGTTTTATATATTATACCCAATACGGTTCTGTAATTTACGCATTTGTATAGCGGTACACAAAAGAGGTATTATGTATAATATAATATTTGGTTTTTCTGTTTAATTTTCAATAAGGGGTTGTAGGGATCTGCCTATTCACCAATGTGTTTATGATAGCCTGAAAAATATCCGGGTTGACCCAAGACACTGAAGTTGGTTTGTAAATCTGTACAAAAATTGTATAAGTAAATTATTAAAAACCTAAGAAATTAAAGCAATAGCCATTAGAGAAATAGCAAAAATCGTTAAAATGTTAGTACAAACATTTCAGTATTTTGAACCCCCCTACTGCAAAAGGCTGCACGTAAAGCGCACTTTTTTTCTAAGCCTTATATACCACTAGAACTTTACTCGTTTCAAAAATGATCGAGTATGGTCCAGTAGTTTTTATAAAAAATCTATTCATAGATTCTTTCCCACGCAAAATTTTCGTAATTATTTTTTTTTACCTTAAAAAATACATTTTTGCAAAATACTTATTACGGATTTATTGTTACTCTTTTATAAATCTATCGAATGGTATTTTTTCCACACCTAAAAAGTTAGTACAATTGTTTCAAAATTTTGAACCTTTCCTACTGCAGAAGGCTGCACGTATATTTGCGTAATTTTTTTTCTAAACCTTATTTACCACTAGAAATTCACTTGTTTCTAAAATGATCCAGTATGGCTCAGTACTTTTTGCAAAAAATCGATTTGTAGATTCTTTCCCATTTAATAGAATTTTTCGTACTTAATTATTTTTTTTTCACCTTAAATATTTATTTTTGTAAAAAAATTACAAAGAATTTATTGTTACTCTTTAAAAAATCTATCGAATGGTATTTTTTCCACACCTAAAAAGTTACTAAAATTATTTCAAAATTTTGAACCCCTCTACTGCAAAAGGCTGCACGTAAATTTTCGTATTTTTTTTTCTAAACCTTACATAACACTAGAACTTTACTTGTTTCAAAAATGAACCAGTATGTCGTAGTAGTTTTTGCAAAAAATCTATTTATAGATTCTTTTCCATACAACATTTTCGTAATTTTTTTTTTTCACCTTAAAAAATACATTTTGGTAAAAAGCTTATTGAGGATTGAATGGTGTTGTTCAGTCAAAGGGCTAGCTGTTTAATTGAACGGCTATTTAAACCAGTTGGCTGCGACATATATATTATGACGTGTTGTTTCGCCGGACGTTTTGACGGAACGACGAAAAAGTAATGAAATGGTGGCTATTCACCAGTGCACTGTTTTGTATTGTGTGATCGTGTGTCAAAATAAATAATGCGGCGACGAAACGCATACGTTACCACAGGTCACAACCGACGGCAACGCAACTGTGCAGCATAATTTCTCTAAGGCCCGTATTTTTGATCAGTACTCAAGATGCATCTCGGTCTCAAGACGCGGTTCGGCTCTGTGATTGGTCCAAATTTTGACAGCCAACCAATCACAGAGCCTGAACCACAGAATACATAATAGTACCTTACGGTGCCTGAACAGTATTTTGAGACCGAGATGCATCTTGAGTACTGACCAAAATACGGGCCATATGACATAAGACACGTTATCATAATATTATAATATGTTGCAACCAGACTAAATACACCTTATTTTATTTCAGCTCCAATGCAAACCTCATTAAAATCTTAACTGCCAAGTCATGAGAGATGCATCAGGACTCACGTACAATCTACATATTCGCAAACATTTTCATTTCGCTTTAATGTTAAAGGAATGTTACAGCGAATATCTAACGTGAATTCGCTTCGGGGTAATCCAGACCTCTCACCGCTTAAGCTATATCCTGTTCAAGTTAATTGGTGATTAAATATCGTTAAGTATCTGGGGCCTGATTCTAATACTTCGAATTTGTTTTGATCTCTGACTGTTTTAATCGCGGTGCGTGATACAGCACTTGTACGAGAGCGGGCAGTCTATAAACGAAGTAACATTAGAGCCATTAGCCATTAGAATCGTTTCTCAGAAGAGAAGCAAGCAACCCATCAAACCCCAGCCGCATAACAAACCTATTGTGTCTGCCATACCCACGATGGAGGTGCTACTCGTACTGTTCCAAAGAAAATTTGATTAAGTAACGATTAACACTAGGCACTAGCGCCTGTTGGCGCATCCGTGATAGGGCTTACATTGCAACGAACGAAAACGATGAAAATATTACAAAACTGAAATTCCAAATTGCGTATGTACACGACATTTCCGCTTTTACGCATCGTCGCGTCATTTGTCGTATCATTTCGGTGGTAAATGACCCTTATATATTATAGCAATAAGGGTCAAATTATAGTCAGGTCTCAGGACAGTAATATTTTGTCACATATCTGACACACTTGAGTAAAACTGACCTCGTAGTCTCCCCTGTGTCCCCTGGCGGGCAGGGCGCGGCGGCGTGGGCCCCGGGCGCGGTGCGGGGCCACCTCACGCCGTGCGAGGCCCCGCTCTCGCAGGCCGCGTCGTGGGGCCCCAGCGCCCACATCGTCACGCCCTTCGCGTTTGTGCCCGCCACTGACGACACTTGGCACCGGAACTCGCCGGATTTCTGCACGAAATTAGCTAATTCTAATAAAGTCAAAGTTTATTATACTTACCTAGATAATTCTAGGAATTTTTATTACAGTAATAATTAATAAATACTCTACAAATCTGTAATACTCCAAAATTCAAAGTAATATTATGAAAAATGTGTCTGTCTGTCTGTAAACTCTTCACACTTAAACTGCAGATAAATGCGAACTCTATATAGGGGACACATACACACCCCAAACTTTAGGGCCTAAAGTATAATCACTTAGTTTTGTTACACCTTGTATAATGTCGTCTATTCTAATAATTTTGTATCAAAGCATATAATAGAACTAAAATGTACTCAATCCATAAAAAGCAAAGACATTTCGGTCCCACTACTACTGCTATTCACCTAATTCCTGACAAACACTCGTACCTGACCTGATTACGGGTTTATGTTTGGCGCCAAAACAAACTCAAACATCGCCGGCAACAATTTTTTACTGCCGCATTTTATGTTTGGCGGGAAAATACTTAACGTCCCAAACATTGATTGAGGAAGAACCTCTGGAAATGCACTTGAGGTTTAAGTAGATTTTACGAGATTTAGGGCCACTTGCGCCTACAATAAATTCGAGGAACGAAATAACATTATGTTTAATCCAAGTTTAACTTTAACCCAGACCAACAATCATGTATTTAGAAATTAGGGCCTTCTATTTAACTATAATTTTCTTAAAACATTAAAGTATTATCTGAAATAATGGAAAAGTAAATAACCGTTTGGATTTCACTAGCAAGGTTTCAAAGGAAACCTGCATGTCTGAAGCAGGTCGTGTTTGTCCAACATTAGACACTATGGTCCAAACTATAAGGCTGTGTTTCCACTGAAGCGGAGCGGAGCTTAGCGGTGCCGAATTGACCAATCACCATGCTAGAAATCTTCGCTGTCATTCCGCTGGAATAGCACGATTGGTCAATTCGGGCACCGCTAAGCTCCGCTCCGCTCCTCTTCAGTGGAAACGCAGAGTGGAAACACAGCCTAAGACCGTTCTCAGACTTATTATTAAATGGCTAAAATCACAAGTTTTGTGCCTTAAAGGTTTGACTGGAGATCGTTAAACCTTAAGAAATTCTATACCCACTTTGTTATTAGTGATAGCTACGATAAACATCAATAACGCTCAAAGAAATGTCTATTACTCGAGAAAACTAGGCTGAACATAGTCCCTAGGCAATTTGTACGCAGATTTAATATATTAACGAATAAATAAGACTAACACAAGCTGTGTCCTCCGGTTTAATATAGGGATCGCATTGAACGTTGTGGATACAGAAACTTAATATTAGCGAAATTTCAATGCGCAATATCGCTTATATTTTTTACGGGAGAAATGTGTCCTATATTCCGGTATAAAGCATGTGTTACTTTTGCTTGCTTAGCAATATAGCAACTTATTTACATACTTTTCTTCAATGACAAAAATGTAAATTGAAATTATACTATTTATGTACTTGTTTATTAGGAGTTGCTTGTCAGACAAGATAAATAATAATTAATAACATAACTATAACGTCTGCATAGTTACAAATACTTACTTATTTTAAAAATAAGAAGGTAATATTATGCACTTCAAGCATTTTTCTTTCAACAACTACTTAATTGCATTGACGTAAGAAACTATAAAGATTTTTGCTTAATTATTGTCAGTTCAACACAGAGTATTTTTTACTGTTTTTTTTTCTTTTTACGTTAACTATTTTTAACGTTTATAATTACTTCCTAGGTAAAAAGAAACGCTCATCATGTCTACCTTAGATCAAAGGCTTTTCAACTATAAAATTGTCTTCCAAACAACTAGCTCAAAGGTCCACGTGAGTCAAAGCTAAGGATTTTACAGCGAAACAAGCTGCCCCGGGGCTTAAACGCTGAAAATGCTACGCCAATATACACCAAAGGCTCGTTTCGTCCCATCTAAATAGTTTTAAATTGCAGACTTTGAGACAATGACTGAAGTTTCTGGAAACTTTTCTGAGACTGTTCTTTTTGTTTGGAATAAACAGAAAGAAATGCAGTTCTGTTCCGTTTTGAGAAGTTCCGCTTATAACAAAACTGAGGCCCACTCGTGCTAGTCCGATGTTATTGGTAATCGTTCATCAAAATATCATGCCTTCTCTTTCTAAAATATAAAGAGAGAGAGATAGAATGACATCAGTATAAAATCTACAGTTAACTTTAAAGTTAAATCTAAGTAGGTCTTCATAGTCTGGCACAATTCCTTAATAGTAACTAGATGTTGCACCGATATCTGTTTATCGCTGGGGATTTTTTATGCCCAAATAAAACAATCCTCAATCTTTTCAATGTCTTATTCTATAGAAATCGATTTAGCGGTTCAATAACCCAGACAAATAGACACTTTCGCGTTTACAATGTTACTAGGATATCTACTATGTAGTAGCAAAATCTACAACATGATACATTTTTCACATATACGTTATATGAATCAACAAAATCGTATTCCAAATAGCGAGGATGTTGTTAAATTGACGAGATAGAATAAAGGAAAAACAACGGGCAAATAAATGCCGGTGAAAATTGAAATGGTATTCTTCAACGCATGCATTTTAATTCCGCTGCAGAATCGAGTTGTTTTCAAAGAGAGCAAATATTCTAACGAGTAACGTTTCGCGCACGTCATGTTGCAAGCATCTGGGAATTTTACGCTTTCCGCATTAGGTTTTATTTGTTAAGTAATCCTCTATGTAAACCAAAGAATATTAGTGAAATATAATCATATATTATGGAATAGATACAAAATAGAAGAATAGAAATTAGAACCTAGAAATCTGTAGTTCTTTAGTGTAGGCCGTAGGGTATCCAGAAATCTATAGTTCTAGTGGTCCTTTTTCGATTTGGGTGCAATGTTAAAGCGCTAGGGCTAAGAAAATCGTTTTTATTGTAAGGTAAACGTTCCTAAGCAGTCTAGTTATGGGTTACATGGGTTTGTAGATGAGTTTCTCGAAAAAGTTAAATTTCATACTATACCTAATACGAGTTTATTAGACATTAATTAATCTGAAAATGTTCACATTCATTTAAGTCCTGTTTATGTCTAGTGTCTACCCACATGATATTGGACGCTGTAGCGCATACGGTCGTATTAGCTTTGATCTTACTACGACTCTACATTTATGCACTGAAATGTTCTGTTGAATATTAAGCTGCTGCCACACCCACCTGCACGTTGTACAGCTTGAGCACGATGCCGGCGGGGTACAGGTCCTTCCACACCTCGCGGCCGGGCGCCAGCGCCAGCAGCGTCCGCTCGCGCGCCCAGCTGAACCCCAGCGCGCCGTGCATGCGCCCTGCACCCGCTAGGCATGTGATGCTCACGTGGTCGCCCCGTGTGTTAGTTGTGACACCCACCTGCACGTTGTACAGCTTAAGCACGCTGCCGGCGGGGTACAGGTCCTCCCACACCTCGCGGCCGGGCGCCAGCGCCAGCAGCGTCCGCTCGCGCGCCCAGCTGAACCCCAGCGCGCCGTGCATGCGCCCTGCACCCGCTAGGCATGTGATGCTCACGTGGTCGCCCCGTGTGTTAGTTGTGACACCCACCTGCACGTTGTACAGCTTAAGCACGCTGCCGGCGGGGTACAGGTCCTCCCACACCTCGCGGCCGGGCGCCAGCGCCAGCAGCGTCCGCTCGCGCGCCCAGCTGAACCCCAGCGCGCCGTGCATGCGCCCTGCACCCGCTAGGCATGTGATGCTCACGTGGTCGCCCCGTGTGTTAGTTGTGACACCCACCTGCACGTTGTACAGCTTAAGCACGCTGCCGGCGGGGTACAGGTCCTCCCACACCTCGCGGCCGGGCGCCAGCGCCAGCAGCGTCCGCTCGCGCGCCCAGCTGAACCCCAGCGCGCCGTGCATGCGCCCTGCACCCGCTAGGCATGTGATGCTCACGTGGTCGCCCCGTGTGTTAGTTGTGACACCCACCTGCACGTTGTACAGCTTAAGCACGCTGCCGGCGGGGTACAGGTCCTCCCACACCTCGCGGCCGGGCGCCAGCGCCAACAGCGTCCGCTCGCGCGCCCAGCTGAACCCCAGCGCGCCGTGCATGCGCCCTGCACCCGCTAGGCATGTGATGCTCACGTTGTCACCCTGTATCAAAGTAGTGTTTGGTGCTAGGAATTTTGATTGCTCGCCAAAAATAATTGGTAAGAGTTCGATGATCAATGAAACTAATTTCAGCAAGAAAATAGCTTGGACTAGGGCGCTATAGAAGCAATTGGGGTTGCATAAATTGAGAGGTATTTGAATAAAGTTCCGCAGTTCTCTAAAAAGTTTAGGAACTTTTGACTTAGCTAAATCCAAATTAGACTAGTTAATTTTTTTGGTACAACCGTACAACTTCCGAACATTTGAAACTACACTATAACTCAAGTCCTAATATAGCTTGCCAGTACTCAACAATGCAGTATTTCCACATTTTTCGCACTATGAGAGCCAACTCAAGGCAGTGATACCTTATTAACAGTGAGCGTGGTGGGCAGCAGGCGTATATCGGGCGGGGTGAGTATGGTCAGGCGGAGCGCGCTGCACTGGCGTCGTCCGGCGTCGCTGGCTGCGCACGACCAGCGCCCGGCGTCCAGCCGCCGCGCCTCCGTCACGCCCAGCACCGACATCCGCCGACCCAGCGCGTCCTCCGCCGCCACGCGCGTCCAGATGTCTCTAAGTAGGAGGGTAGAGTTAGATTTTACTTTAACTGTGCATGACAGTGCGTCCATTCAACCAAATGGCTAGCCTCCGTGCGCCCACACCACTGTCCACTGCGATCACACCACAAATTTTGCCAAGTAATCTCAAACTTGTACGCAGCCTTTACCGTTATATTTTACAAATAGGATTATGCCAACAAAACTTACAAGTGTCAACACGTCCTAACAGAACATGTATTTAGTATTTACAAACACCACATATCCGGATTTAAGTTATCCTTTACTAGCCCTAACTCCTAAACTTTAGGGTTTATGATAAATGCGTTTTCGCCTTAACACGTGCTACATCCTAACTAACATTCTGACATCCACAACCCTGTAAAAGACGTTTTCTGAGGTTTGTAAATCTTTAATACCTGTTTTCTGAGGTTTAAAAAAAGAAGTTTATCTATTCACTATCTTTAATAGGCTAATGTCAACATATAAACTGATTAGTTTACATGTTGAATACATAAACTTCTGTCCAAAGTATTCAGAAACTGGATATTGGAACCAACCTGGTGGTACCATTAAAGTTGACCTTGACTCCATCCTTGTACCAGGTGAAGGCGATGTTGGAGGAGCCATACGCCATGCACGACAGGATGAACTCCGACCCCTCCCACACCTCCGTCCGCTGGTTGACGACTAGGGCCTGCAAAAAAATTAAACTAAAAAAGGAGGACGGGCAGATATCTCGTTAGAAAGCTCTTTCTTTGGCTATCATTTCTCAGTATAGGGGTCAGCCTCACATCAGTGTGGGAAAAAAGTTATAGCTTAAAGAAATCAATGATTAATTGTTTAATTCTCTGAGTGGGCTGATGATAATAAACTACTGCTTCGTCGACATTAAAAACAAACACCGGATATGTACTGGAAATCTAAAAATGTTTCATTGGCAAACGCCTCCCTGGGATAGAACCTTGTATCCTCTAGATTGCGAACCACCCCCTCTAGGCCACGGACGATAGGACCCACAATAAAGCCGCATTTGCATACAAACCCTCCCGGACGTTTGGCCAAATGTAAATGGTTTTTATAGGGTTATAAGGCTCGGAGCGAAATCTTTACGACTTCCATCTGCCTCGTAAAACGGGACTAAGTGGATTAACGATATCTAAACATCAGGTACGGGAAAGCGGTGGCAATTCATATGATGTGTGTCTGTCGCTTTTAGGGTCAGGGGCCGTACCACGAAACCGTTTTGAGACTCAATCGAATAGAATAGAATATCTATGGACGCTTCACACCACGTCAGTCTGGCCCCGTGCGAAGTACCTGAAGGACCTAAGTGTTACGGGTACCAGACAACGGAAATATATTAAATATTTTTATACTATACATATATTTAAGATTTTTATTATATCATACACATATTTAATACACATCCAGACCCGGGAACTTTGAAAATTTTTTGTTCCGTCGGCGGGATTCGAACCCGCGACCCTCGGCTTGAGCTACCGACAGCCCACCAACTGAGCCACAGAGATCGTCAAAATCGAATGAGAATGCCGCGTCCTACTCTAACAAACGAGAAATGATGTTGTCAGAGCAGGACACAGCAATCTCATTCGATTGTTTGAGTTTCAAAACGGTTTCGTAATAGACCTCCTGCTCCGAAACATCAGCAGAGGCGCGATTTGGCGACGAATGAAAGCGATACCTAAATATATTTTTTAATATAAAGGGGCAAGCAAACGGGTCACCTGATGGTAAGTAACTACACTCGCATCATCAGAAGAGATGCATGTGAATTGCCGGCCGACAATTGGAATGGCAACTAGAAAAGCCGCTTGACATTTGAATTTTGTACCGCTATTGTGCATCGTCGCACTTCGTCTCGTTTCGAGGCGAAAATTAGCTCAGAAATTTGACGTGTGACGCTGCTAATGTTAGGTTAGGATCAAGCCGATTAAATAGCAGTACCAATTTCAGAAGTGCGTCAATTTGCTGAGCTAATTTTCTCGACTAGTACTCTTGACTAGAGAATGGAAATCACGCGAGATTAGGCTTAAGATTTTGCGAGTTTATGAAAATCAATCTCGCGAGATCTCGTCTTTTTTTCAACTAAGATTAATCTCGCTAAAAAAAGCCGAGATCTCACGAGAACGAGATTGCATTCCATCCTCTTGACTAATATGCACTATGTAGTTTATTAATTATCAGTTATCACAAAGTGATTCAGAGGTAGGTACGTCAATTTGCTGAGCTAATTTTCTCGACTAGTACTCTTGACTAGAGAATGGAAATCACGCGAGATTAGGCTTAAGATTTCGCGAGTTTATGAAAATCAATCTCGCGAGATCTCGTCTTTTTTTCAACTGAGATTAATCTCGCTAAAAAAAGCCAAGATCTCACGAGAACGAGATTGCATTCTATCCTCTTAATTAATATGCAATATGTAGTTTATTAATTATCAGTTATCACAAAGTGATTCAGAGGTAGGTACGTCAATTTGCTGAGCTAATTTTCTCGACTAATACTGTTGAATAGTACGCATACTATAGTAGTATTACTATCACAAAATGATTGTATATTTGTAGATTATCTAAAACGCCTAAACATAAACTGCGTGGTTCCGTTTCTGTTACGTTTATTGCATAATTTAGTACCGCGTTGCCGATTGAAATTCAGCGTTTGAGCAAATTATGAGCTTTCGAGGCATCAGCCGGCACAATTGATCTGATTGACAAATGAAATAAAGAAAGTTGATTTAGTTCTGCACTATAATATTATGTCGGGCCTATATAAATTGGGTGAAAATTATGTTAGTAAGTATAATGTGTCCTCACTTTTGTGCACTATTGCACCATTAATTACTGTGTGCATTTCATTATCAAAAGTATTATTACCAATGGGTCATATGAAATTAAATTTTTGTGCTCTGGAGGCATACCCACCAATATATTAAGATATTTAAGAAGCGAATAACAAAGTTTGCTTGTTTTATATATTAGGTACTCAAACCGATAGTTTTGTATAAGATAGACAAAAATAAGGACCCTGAGCCATGTAAGGCCAATCTAACGGGAAAATGCTTGTTATTCGTTTATAAACTAAATAAATTAAGAAAACAAATTATCAAGTAACGCTCTGTTTCATTAGGTATCATATTATAAATCTCTTTTTAACCTAGCTTCAATAGCCATTCAATAAACTTAAGTTTTGTTAAGGCTCTTCAAGTGGCCTTGCAAGGAACACAGCTCCAAACAAGGCCAATATTATACATCAGTCGTTTAACTTGAAAATAGAGTCACAATGATTTATTTATTTGCTTTTACTAAAACGACATTATAATTTCTTTCAATTAAGCAACACATTAAATGCTCAATATATTTATATCATCTTAAAAAAACTATAACAAACATTGCTTGAACATCATCTTATAACTAAGAATATATAAATGGAAATTCTTTAAAAATAGTAGCAATGAGTGTCACAGTGACACCTTATAACTAATTGCCAATGCGCTTTATAATACAAACAAAAAAAATTTAATCTAAAATGGCCTTCTTATGAGCCCGTTCTTTGTAAGGACAAAATGTTCAATATGCGTGTATAAGTTCAATAATTCTAATAAGTAAAGATGTTATAAAAAACAACATTATTTTAATTGTTACGATACGCATTTATGACTAAAAATAACTGTTTATATGTTAATGATGTTTAGATGTTCCCTGTAAAGTTTATGTTCCCTAGCAAGGCCAACTATTAGGTAAATCTTTGGTTGGGCCTTATAAGGAACCACCGGCCTTCCTAGGAACATTACCAATATTTTAACGTAAATCGTAGCATAAGTAGATTTTCTTTTATTAGTACCATACATATATCCCTATACGATAATGCCCTGTAATAAAATTTGAGATAGATATGGGTTATGTAACTAAAAACTGAAGTTTTTCATGGTGCGGAAATTACAATTGTAGCCTTGACAACCAAAGTCTACAAACGCAAACGCAATAGCGGCGCGATCGACTCGCCGCCGCGTTTGTGGCCATAAGTTTGATGGATCTAAGTGTGTAGTAGAAGGAAAATGTCTTCATGACGATAACTGCGACTTTTTGATAGCTGGCCTTCAAAGGAACATAGCCTTACATGGCTCAGGGTCGTTACAGTAATCTTAAATAGTTAAAATCCCAGAAACATGATCTTCATTACTCAAAATTATTATTCACAAATGTTCATAAATAAAAATCTGATTTTTGTTACCATATTTCCAGGATTTAGAAACAATATTTACTGGAGTTGTATAATGGCACTATTATACCCCCACAAATGAGACGTATAAGTTCGTAATTGAAATGGAATTTTCATCCGGCTCGATCGGATTTAATCGCGGTGAATATTAATGTGGGAGCCTGATGATGTGCCATCACAGGTGTCCTGGCGCAGGCTCCAGCGGGAATTAAAGCCGGAAAAATGTGAACAATATCCTTATGTATTACAGCGAGATTGTGCTTGGCATTCGTGAAATTTCATGCATGTCCTTTTTATAGAAAAATAAATTGATTAGTGCTAAGAGAGTAAGGTTGTTCTGTCTATTTTTTTTTTTTTCTATTTGAATACATCTACAGACCATATCTCTGGCCTAAAGTGTCAACGAAATGACCCGAAACAAGTGAAAGCATACGATAGCCCTTGTTCTCATTAGGTAAAACGTAAAATTCCAAAACAGAAAAGTCCGCTGTTTGCATGATGTAGACAAAATCTTGCACATTTTCCGAACAATATTCCTACTTTCGCGTATCTGTGATATTTATGGTGCTCCCACACCGCCGTTAGAAAATGTTTAGTAACGTTAGTAAACAAATTTGGTAGCAAACATTTAATCACAAATGTCAAAAAATGTTTTCATGTTAGAAAATGTTTAGTAAACGTAAGTTAACAAATTGTAGCAAAACAAATTATAACAAAGTAAAACATATTGTGTTACCTTTCGTTTGTAAAACTTTTTATAAACGACGACGGGGTTTGCGATGAGCCAATACCAGATTTAAATGTTATAAAATGTTAGTTAACATTAATAAGTATTTTATATGAGTGTAGGAGCACCTATAACATGTAGCAGTTCCTAACAAAATGTAACAATTGACAACATTTGTTAGTAAATGTTTTTATGTTCGAAAATGTTTACAAACATTTTCTAACGGCGGTGTGGGAGCACCATTACGGTGCAAGCGATTGAAAGGCTGTGTTCACATCAAATGTCGTCGTCACAAACAAAGCCGACGAATATGAATGAGCATTGAGCAAGCTAAGCTCAATAGCATAACGTAAATACATATTATTGTGGTTTAGGTGTGAATAATTTTATTTTATTTTTATTTTATTTGTTAGGAAGACTTACAGTTCATTTAAACTAAGTAAAAGTGAGATAAAGTTACAATTTGGAACCAATTACAAGTCTTCACATGTAAATTAAAATTTTGAAAAGGAAATATGCTCACTTAAGGCTACTTATTGATCTAAAGAATAAGCGAACAACAAGATGTAAATTTGCAACGGTGGTACTAAGCTAAGCTAAATAATGTTCAATATATTGTATGAAAATACAGTGAACGGCATAACCGTTAAGCGGCTGCCAGTCAGTTTGGTGTAAATGCAGCCCCAAAGAACTTGTTATGAAATATCACAACAAAGTATATTTGATTATTGTTTTGTTGGCTTTTCACGGTTCGTAATATCGCGAATCGCGCCGCGGCAGCTCGAGACACGCACCTTGTGAAGGGGGTGGCTTGAGGTGGCGCGGGCTGGCTCGAGCAGGCACGTCCGATCCGATTGAAGTCGGTAACTTCAAAGGCGCGGCTCGGCGCGCATATTACGCGCCGTGAGAACAGATAGGGTCTAAACACACTAGGCTGAATTACGCCGGCGTAAATTCCGCCGCAAATGTCAAACGCATACAAATACGCGACGGAATAGTGTGTCGTCTCTCGCGTTCCGCCCGTATTTTGTATGAGTTTGAAACGCGGCGTAAACGCGACGGAATTTACGCCGGCGTAATTCAGCCTAGTGTGTTTAGACACATAGCGCGAACGATGTTGGCTCGTGCTCGCTCGTCCAAATTGGCTCGGCGCGGCGCGGCTCGTGATGTTACGCGCCGTGAGAAGCCAGCATTTTATTGGGAATTGATTAATTGATGACATACGTGCAGAGATAGCGCAGGGTGCATATCGAAGTCTAGCGTCGCAGGCAGCAAACGCAGGCGGTCGCGCGCCCGCGCCGGCAGCCGCGCAAGCGCCGCTCGCAGCATGCCCGCCTCCCGCCGCGGCCCCCATACGCGCAACCACACCGAGCGCACGCCGCTTAGGTCTGGGACACTGGAAATAAGGCACTGTTAAGCATGTCATAAACTTAAGGGTGTACCTGACAGGTTTGCCTGTTACGCCTGTCAGACAAAGTTGAGGCAAAACATGCGCCGTTCTGTAACACGCTCCGGTTTACCTAAACAGTTGACCTGATCAGACAAACATGTCAGGTGCACCCTTGCGTGTATGGCATGCTTTAGAAATAGCCCAACTATGTTAAGGTCACAATAGACATAACCACCAGTAGTTCGACTGCAAAGAAACGGATAGGTTTCAATATCTGTCAAATTCGTCGGGTTTTACTAGGATTATGAACGGAATGTGCCTCGCGCTGGCTGATATAATTTATTTTTAAATGTTTAAAATAAAGATTTCAAAATTGGATTCTGACAAATTTAATCGCATGTGCCAAAACACAAACCACAATATGACCAAAGAGGAACACGTCCAGCGAATATGTCATAGTTTTAAATTCGTAGGTAACAAGTTAACAACCCTAGCGACGATTTCCGTCATAATACGTCAAATTTAAGCCCGGCCGCACATTGTCCGAAATTTCTGATACGAAACATTTGAACTGCCAGAGTACTCTGGTGTTTCGTCCCAAGGTTTTTGGGCCCAGTGGGCCCAATGACCAGATATTATGAATTTTTAACATTTTTTCATCTGGCGATTGCTCCCAAGTAATAAAAATTATTTTTATGACTTTTGGGCTTATGTCTGTAGGGCTAACAAAAAAGTTGTAGATTTGAATAAAAAACAAAATAATTATTTTGTATGAAAACATTTATTACACACTGAATAAATAAATGATATTTAAAGAAAAATAATTCAATGGACATCTATATATCTATATAAATTATATTAAAACTCAAAGGTGACTGACTGACATGGTGATCTATCAACGCACAGCCCAAACCACTGGACCGATCGGGCTGAAATTTGGCATGCAGGTAGATGTTATGATGTGGCACCCGCTAAGAAAGGATTTTGATCAATTCTACCTCCAAGGGGTTAAAATAAAAGGCGGGCAAAAGCTCGTGTATAATAAATTAAAATCTCTTATGACATAAATAATAACAAAAGTAATTATTTTCTAAATAATCTAATTATATTATAATTGTATAGTTGTTTCAGTTTAAAATTTATTTATTATTATTATTTTTATATAAAGCTTATATATTTCTTTAATTGGCACATTATATATAAAATTCTTTGTAAGATAACGACTAATTAATTAATTTATTTTATATAAGTAAGTTTCATTCAATTGCGCGCCATTGTTATGGCGGAATATTAGAACTATAAAGGTGGGTTTAAACCAGCGTTGCCAGACGTCCCAATTTTGGCGGGACGTCCCGATTTTTTCATCAAAATTAAATGTCCCGCGCGGGACAGGCTCAGTCCCGCTTTTCGGTGAAAGCCCGAACGTACGTGCAGCGTGCTACGAGGGCTGCTATTTATTTATCCGGAATTAAAAAAAGAAACAAACATATATCATTTAATATGGTTTTATTGCTTTTCAAAATATTCGCCGCGATGATCGACACACTTTTGCATACGCTGGAACCAATTTTCATAGCACTTTTTCCATTCTGATTGAGGTATCTCCAAAACGTGCATTTTGAACGCATCAACAGCCTCTTCGCGGCTCGAAAAACGTTGACCACGTAATTTGTTCTTCGCGTATGGAAATAAAAAGAAATCGTTAGGTGCCAAATCAGGGCTGTACGGCGGATGACCAGTCAATTCGATCTTTTGACCCTCCAAAAACTGAGTTGTTTCAGCTGAGGTGTGACAGCTAGCATTGTCGTGATGTAATATGATTCTGCGTTGTCGGTTGTCCTTTTTTATTTCTTCAAAGACTTCTGGTAAGCAAATGGTCGTATACCATTCAGAATTAACCGTTTTACGATTCTCTAATGGCACTGTAGCCACATGTCCATTAATTCCAAAAAAACAGGCGACCATTTGCTTCAAAGTACTTTTTGCACGAGTAACTTTTGTTGGTTTCGGCTCATCTTAGAACACCCACACCGTTGACTGTTGTTTAGTTTCGGGGTCATATGCATAGATCCAAGATTCATCACCTGTGTAGATATTATAAACGGCTTTTGACGTACCACGGTTGTATTTTTTTATCATTTTTTTGCACCAATCGACACGAGCCCGTTTTTGATCGATTGTCAAATTGTGCGGAATCCAACGCGAACATATTTTTTTTACAGCCAAATGTTCGTGTAATATCTTATGTATGCTCGTCATACTTATGCCTAAGGACGCCTCTATCTCGCGATATGTAACATGACGATCACGCATTATTAGTTCCCGCACAGCATCTATATTTTGTGGGACAACAGCTGTTTTTGGGCGACCTTCTTTATTTTCATCCGTGAGCATAGACCGCCCACGATTAAACTCACTGTACCAGTGATAAACAGTGGTTTTTGATGGTGCTTCATCTCCAAAAGTTGCGGTGAGTTGAATAAAGCACTGTTGTTGATTTAGCCCACGCCGAAAATCGTAGTAAATCATTGCACGAAAATGTTCACGCGTTAAATCCATGGCAAATGAAGACACGCAATTTTCAAAATGACGCCACAATGGAAAAATAATTGACAGTCACATGAAACAAAATGTATTCTTCAACCAAAGAGTTCTATTTTCAAATGTTGTAATTACTTTTTAAATATTGTTCTTGTAAGTGGCCAGTTCCGGATACATAAATAGCAGCCTATGTAAGAAAGAAAGAAGCGTAATGAAAAAAATAAATTAATAAGTAATGAAGATAAGAGTGTGGGAAGTAGAGTAGAGGGGTGGATTTTCTTTGGCTACTTTTGGTATCTATTGTCACATAAACGTTATTTTAACGCAAATAAAAAGATAAAAATTCGAGAAACTTTTGATTTTATACCTTTTTTTTACTTTGTCCCGCTTTTGACTGAAAAAATCCCGACTTGGCACAAAAAAAATCTGGCAACGCTGGTTTAAACCAAAAGAACATAGAGCAAGAACTGCACAAGAACATTATTTCGTATTCGTTTAGTGTAAACTATAATTCATTACAACATACTTTAGATCGTTTACACCAATCGAACCAACAAAAACATCAAGAATAAGAATTTTTGCTCTATAGATGAGAATCATTTAGACCAAACGAGCGAATGCTCATTGCTCATTCGTCAACGATAAATAGTAGGGTTCACACTACACTATGTCTGACTGTGATAGCGATATTGTGATTTCAAGTGCTGCATTTATTGTTATAATTATAACTTAGAGAAATAAAAAATAAAGGAAGAGTGGTTGGTGGGGAACAAATTTAATACAAAGAAGAAGACTCGATAATTTAAAAAACCCGCCAAAAAGTCAAAATTTTCAAGAACACTAGAATCCCTTTGAAGTGACCGCCTCGAAGAGCGAGCACGTCCGAACACGAAAGAACGCTCGAGTGCTCTTGCCTCTTGCGTCGGTTACACCAAACGAGCGAGCATTCTTGGAGCATTCTACCTATTTACCGCCGAACACGTGGCGAACACACTAGAACAATGAAAGAATGCTCGTTGTTTGTTTACATCAAAAGAGCTTTACTAGAATGAGCATTCGCTCGTTTGGTCTAAATGGAGCTTAAGTAGTTAATAAGACCTTTATATCAGCAACATGAATTTGAAAATGAAAAATATTTTGCATGACGTACTATGGCAAATTTATGCCGATAGGCGCGCGCAGCTATAACCCAGCCGAATTTTTTTATGATTTGAATAAAAGAAAAACTTCCCAAGTCTATCGTACTACTAAGATAGAATCATTTTACTGTGGGAATTAAAATTTCACGCAGTACCTATATAGCAGGTATTTTCGTTAAACTTGATTCGACGCAGTATGTTTAGGTATTAATAATAATAATAATATAAGTTTTAAGGTGATAGTGTTAGATATGTTTTAACCTATCAACCCCCATAAGGACACCGGCGACCGCGACAACAATAGAATAACAATAGATTTCCAAGAATCCGCGATTGAAGGATTAAATGTACAAAACAATATTATGGTTATAACTGATTATTTTTGTGCCAACCCTACTTCAAAATTTCTTGCCAGAAAACAATGGATCATAAAAGTGGGACCAATAGCCAGATGAAAAAATGTTAAAAATCATATCTGGTCATTGGGCCCACTGGGCATGAGTGGATTATGTCACTTTTTATAAAAAAATCAATAAAAATGTTACTTCTGTGTGAAATAAAGTATTTTAAATATATTTCGCGGGAATGGTATTGCAAAATAAATAGATGTGCATATAAATTTATGTAGTTATAGTATGAAATTAGCTAATTAATGTCGATTGTTTTTTTATATGGGAAACGAACCACCAGGGCCTCCGCCCTCCGTTATAGTCCATAGAAATGTTACATTTCTTTGCATTTATTAGAGGACGCAATTTTATTTTTGGAATATGTTGGGGGGCTTAATAGAAGCTTAACTTCAAGTTTGTGGGGTCGCCACTCCTGTCCCCCGGCCGCCATCTTGAAAAAAGTGGTGACAACACTATTTTAGTGATATCTCGGAAACTATATGTCTTACAAAAAATTTGTAAGAACATAATTTGTTGCAAATTATTTTGCCTACAAATATGTTTATATAACTTTTTACACTAAATTAAAAATTCAAAAAGTTATAAGCAAAAAAGTGGGAAATTTTTTGAAAAGGTTCATTATCACTTTTAACCTTTGTTTAACAAATTTTACAAAAAAATACCTTAGACCAACCTTGTAGATGATCTTTTGAGAAAAAGATTCCAAAAATAAAATTGCGTCCTCTAATAAATGCAATATTCTGTCCTAAAATTGTAGCATTTCAATGGACTATTAGCTGAGGCAGACGTCCGCACCGACGAATTTATGTATTTGTGCGCCCACTGTTGGACGTCCGCCTCATAGCGCCCTAAAACTATAACTGAAGATTGGTACTTCGAACGCAGGAGAAAACAAATAACATCGAACATTGAAAAGTGGAATCTGATAATAACTTCACATTCGAATGTTCAAATTTCTACTCTATTATTATTCTAATAATAGTTCTCTGATATTTTGTCTTCTTGTGTTACCAGCTCTGGTTACCAGCAACACATTTTGGGATCCAGTGGCGGCGGCGCTGCACGCGAAGTCATGAGTCAAAATTTCAAAAATCTATAGCAATTAGTAGTCCTGCGACTGTCGCATAGTCACTCGTAAAGTCGTTATATTACACTTCTCAAAAAACATCCACAGCTGAACATAGAACCTCCTTTTTGGTCGTTTAAAAATGTGATAGCACATCTACGAAAGCCATCGTAAAATTAGCAATAACAGTTGTGAACCGATTGGAAGTCGATCCATCATGCAGGACGGCTCGTAATGGTTTATTACATGGATGTGATTGATAACCGTGTCCTTGTATAGGACGTGGATATTAGAGATGACAAAATGGCGCATTAATGCTCGATTACGGAGCATATTACGACCCGCGCCGCTGCGACATGACAGGATGTGCGCGTAACTTTTGTAAGCAAGAAATGAATCGAAATATGTAATGTACCATCTGAGAACTTGATTTATAGGCTGATTTAGTCGAGCTGTGACAAGTCCAATCGACAGATTACGATAAAGCCCGACGAAATTACGTACATACGCCACCTTCTATACATATATGATATAACAATTTCTCTGATAGAGCATAACATTTTAATACCTAATGCTTACAAAGTAAGGATAAAAGCTAAAAATAAAGTTTTAAAACTAAATCAAACTGTGTGCAACAAGTCTTCTTTCCACGCGCCAGGAAAAATAGAATTATTGTCACTCAAAACCATCGACACAAAATATAAAATGTCGCGGAATGTTAACTCAATATCGACTAAATTGAATTTATACGACAAGGTTCATAAAGTCTGCGAGATATCTATGATGTTACCCACCTTATATTTAAAATTTCGATTTCCTCGAACGTTACGTTCGATAGCCGCAGATAGTTTGACATCTGTAACAAAATAATAACGTTATTATCTGTAATTTCAATTTAAATGTAAAACCAAAAAAAAAATATATTAAACTATGATAATTTTTCATACTGCATACACTATACACAGGGACGCTGTAAACTGTAAAGCATTCATGTACTAACCCAAAAAAAATTACGTAGTGAGTCATGAATGCAGTTATGTTCTTTAGATGATTTAGATTTTAGACCAAGACTGCATTCAAAATTTAACAACAAAAAACCTGTGGGTAAGGATACCAATGCTTAACAGGGACCACTGGCACTTGGCAGGCATCTAGATTCTAGACAAAGTTACAATAAACATTAAAGTTAACAAGCAGTAAGTCAGGTTTTTGACACAGACAATTTTTTTTTTAGATTGGAAAGTTTATTTTTCGTATACTTACTCATAAAAATATTATTACTTAAATAGTTTTTTTTTCATAACGAGCAAACGGAAAAGCAACTACCGTCGCCCATCGCATTCGAAGAGCTGCAGGTGCGTTGCCGTCCTTAAAATGCCAAAAACTTGAATATTCTAAGTTTAGTTACATGTTTCATGATGTCCTGTGATATATTTGTGCTGGTGTTGTCGACTATCTGCAGGCGAGTCTCGAAACGCGCTGCGGCTGCAACAAAATATACGATTGCTGACATGTATATTGTATCGCATTTCTACCTTATTGCTAAGGAATAACGAAGAAAAGAGGTACACATTGCAATACGTAAATTCTTTAAATTTTATCTTAGTGTTAAGAGGCCGTATACGAAATTTGCCGATTTCGCTGATTTTACAGACGTGATTTAACAGTTAAAATACAGTATTTCTATAAGTTTTAATGCACAACATGTAAGATCATTTCAATTATAATCTAATGTTGGAGCTAGTTTTTTTTTAAGTATTTTTAAATAATCCAACTCAAACCCGCGACAGTTTTGTGATTTTTGCTGTAAAAGGTTTAGAATATCACGTGTTTATGGATTGTATTGACGTCTTAACGGTATGAAAAAAATACAATGTACTGTTGAGAAAGTCGTCTATAAAATGTTGGAATTACTTTTTACCACTTTAATATGAAATAGTTGAGTAAAAAATATGTAACTCGGCAAAATTTTAGAGAAAATGGGCAAAGAATTGCTGTTAATTTTGGCAACTTGGAGCTGTAATTTATAAAAAGAAAATGACAGAAATAATCTATAGATAAAATTCTACCCAATTCGAGAAAAAAGAAAAAAAAAACAAATTGTGCCAAAAAACACGATTCAAATCTCACATTATATTTACTCGCCGCAAGGCTCGAGTCGGCTTTCCGCGCTTAAATATATTTTAAATCTAATAATTAATATATATATTTTTTAAGTCTAATAAGGGGAAAATAATATTTCTGTAGCGAACCTTTGCAATTTCGTATTCATCGGCAAAATTTCGTATACGGACTCTTAATAACAAAAAAAGTCGTAGTACAAGTAGAGATTCTTTGAGGCCAAACTCTTAAAGTTACTCTAAAAGGTAACTCTGGGTTGAAAATCGTGTTGTTTCTTTATTTCTTCATTATATTTAATTTTATCTTTAACCTATATAATATGTATAAGTAAGCCTTGTCTAAATAACTTAAAGCAATTTATTATCTACGGTCTACATGACAGTTTTATAATTTGCTGTCCTCAGCTCTTTTATTTAATTAAGTTAGGACGTGAGAATGGCCGCTCTAGAAAGGAGGACACTGCCCTATTAAGGCAGGTAATATGTGGCATCTTAAGCTGTGAAACTTTCGAGCACTAAGCCACAGACTTAAACTACGTACGCTCACTTTGACGTTGCACTATGCTACTTAAATAGTGCTTTATAAGGCTAAGCTATGCATCTTACATTATTAATGATTTTGTATTATATCATGCCTCGAGCAGCTTAGGTAGTAGCCAAGAGCTTTCCTGTGTGCTGAGCTTGTGTTTTTTGACGTCAAGAAAAAGTTTAACGCTGTTGGTATAGAAACGTACGTTTTCCGTATACGGAATTCGTTTTTTCGTATACGGAATTCCGTGAGACTAGGCGCTGCAAACTGTCGTTTTTTTCACTCGCGAACGTACCGCTGTGCGCGAAACGTACGTGCAGAAATACGCGTACGGAGAAAAACGAACGTGTGCGGTCCACTGACTCCATGCATTCGGATTTCCGAATGCGGAAATCGCATACGGAAAAAGTATACGTATGCGACCGGCCTTAGTTGCCATTTTTGTGGTTGGCTGTTTAAATGTCACAATATAAATTGCTCACTCGAACACAGAGCTAAAAGCAAAAGTAGTACTTTGACAGACAGAGCTTTTTAGCATTACGTCTTGGCTTATCTTTCCAAAAATATAACCAAATATTATAGTTATTGCCAAAAATATTTTTACAATTGAATTATATTTTCTTTTGTGGCAACAATGTTTTGAAGCTACGAGTATTTGTGATGAATAACAGAGAGATTACTGTGAGCCCCGGAGTTGTTGCCCGCCTACGGCGTAGTACCGGTTCGCGTAGGCCTTACGCGAACCGGTAGTTTCTCAATCCCACCATCGATTTGTATGGCTGTCTCTATCGCGAAGAATTTAATTATATTATTATTAGAAAATTCCTGGGACTCTTAGTATCTGTAGTCTCTACTAAACACACTTTTTCCTAAATATTTAACAAATTATCACTCTCCATGCGAAAAAACTTAAATATAATAATTATAAAAATAAAATAAAATTGTTTAATTTCTGAATAGATTTTTAAAAAATGCTTTCAGAATGTTGATACTACTGGTGCCTACCACCGGTTCGGGAACTAAATCGGCGAGAAGAACCGGCATAAGAAACTCGCACGGGCCCACTTTTTACCAAAAAAGTGAGAAAAAATTAATATTTTACAATAAAATTTAAACCTGACCTCCTCCCCTCTCCCTCCCCCCGCGGCCTCCGTACGGTTAACATCGTCTGACGTGCGCTCCGGGATTAAAAATTATTTTCGGTGGTTTTAAATCGGTAAATTCGTGCTGAGTGTGTGTAATTAGCTAGGTAACGGTGTAATCTACGTGTACTGTAAGTTTTTTAACACATTTGCTCGTATTTTATTGGATTTAACTCGGTAAGTAAATTTCTTTGTTCACTTTTATCAGTAGGGAATTGTAGGTAGGTAAAATATTGTGTGTGTCGGTACCGCTCGCGCGGCGCCGGCCTGCCTTGCGATCAGCTGACTGTGATTATTAAGCTAAACTTTTGTTTCATTCTAATTTAAATTAAATAAGTGTAATTGGTACATTCAAATTTTATATTAACTCACAATGTCGAGCCAAAATAATATGCCGCCAGATAAAGATACAAACCCGTTTAATAGAAGCGATAAAACTCCTCGTTCTCCGACATTATCGTCCGGTAAACGTTTGTTGTCGGAATTATCTCCTTCCTCCTTGTCACCTGTGGAGAAGCGTCACCAACCCACTAGGGACGAGCCTCTGCTGTCCCCCGTTACGTCATTATTAGACACAAGCCGCGCATCCGACGATGCTTGCAATTATTACGAGCTCGTCCGCGAAGCTAGCTCGTACTTAGCCAAAATAAACGAGTTCGCAAACGACACCGTGTCTCGCCGTAATAATTTTGCCAACAAGTCCGATATTATGAGTATGACTCAAAAAATAACTACGATCGTCTCACTTCTCGCCATAAAGAACTCCTCCTTGGAAACCAAGGTCGCTAATATGGAACGCGAATTGTTAGCTGCCAAAACTAATCCCGTCGTACAAACAGTTGCCGCCGCGCCTTCTACCTCCTACTCGGACGCGCTTAAACTAAGACTTGCGAAGTCAGTGCCGCCAGTCGAGACCCGAAAACCGCTTCCCTGCGTTATTGCCTATCCGACACAAGAAAAATCGGGGGAATTAAAATCATCGTCGGAGACAAAACAAGCTCTGATGAAAGTCATCAACCCGGCCGACGGTTTTCAATTTCACGGCGTCAAAAAAACAGCTAATTCGGGTGTGATCTTGCGACTAACTAGCGAGTCGCAAGTTAATAAACTTAAATCCGTGGAAGCGCTTAAATCGGCCGGTCTGCGACTCGAGTCGCCTAAAGGACGTAACCCACGTATTCTCATAAAAGATGTACCGCAACATATGACGGATGATAATTTCCTTCTCGCACTTTTTAATCAAAATATTAATGGCGAAATGAATATGTCTCAAGAACAATTTTTGCGTTCAACAAAAATAGTAAGACGTCGTAATTTAAATAAAGATTACAACAACAGGAAATGGATAGGTATCGAATTAGACCCCGCTGTGCGTAAACACCTAATCAATTCAAAAGAAAAACTGTTTATCGATTGGGCGATGTGTCGCTTCGTGGACGACGTTGAGCTGGTCCGCTGCGGCAACTGCCAACAGTTTGGGCACGTCGCTAAATTCTGTCGCGACCCTAATCCTTGCTGCTATCACTGTGCCGAAAAACACAGCTCGTTGTCGTGCCCCAACAAAGATAAAGAAAATTTTAAGCCAGTTTGTGGTAGTTGCCAACGTTATAAAAAATCTTCCGACCACCCCACGGGCTCCCCAGACTGTCCAACATATAAAAGCAAAATGGAGCAACTTATTTTAACTACTAGGTATGGATAGTTTAAATATAGGACAGTTAAACCTCCATAATAACAAGCACGCGACTTTAGAATTAGAAAAGTTAGTTTCTGATCACAATTTAGACTTAGTACTTGTTCAAGAACAATATCAACTCGCGTCGTTTCGGTCGAAAATGATACAAATTAATAACTTAGCTCGCGCGGGTATATACACACCTCAGTCTAGATTTTCAGTCACGGCCTTAACTAACCTTTCGACGTCGCATTGTGCGGTAGCCGAGGTATCGTGTCCTCAGTTTAGACTATACGTTGTAAGCTGCTACTTTCAGTACGCGGATACCGTAGGCCCACATTTACATCAACTCCGCCGCGTGTTACAATCTCTCGCGGGTGATAAAATTATTATTGGCGCCGACGTCAATGCATCCTCGCCCTTATGGCACGGCCAGCTTAGGTACACTGACCGCGACCGTCGTACCGCTGTAGAAGACTTTATTGCGGAGTTTAACCTCCAAATTCACAACACCCCCGATGCACCACCTACCTATAGTAGCCCAACGGGCGAATCGTCGATTGACGTCACGCTATCCAGCGCGTACGTCCAGATTAGGCACTGGCGCGTCCTACCTGATGCGTCATGTAGTGATCACCGCTTATTGGTGTACGAGTTTTCTCGTGCGGTCCCGAGTGATACCGTAGTCAATTCTAATGACTATAAATACAACGTAAAGAACGGCGATTGGAATTTATTCCGCTCCCTCATTACCGCTCATGCCGGAGACTTCACTCGGCCGGATTTAAGCGTCGATGAGTGCGCGGAAATTATGACAAACACATTTGTTTACTGTGCCGATGTAGCCTTGGGTCGTAGACCTCTTAAAAAAGATCACAACTGTAAATGGTGGAACAGTAACCTTCTTAATCTTCGTCGGGAATTTAGAAGGGCCAGGCGCAAAATCAATAATCTTCGTAAATCTGGCCACGATCGTTCGAATTATAATTACATAATTAGTTTGAATAACCTACGCATTTCAAGGTCACGCTATCGCGCCGCCGTTACGTTAGCGAAAAATAATATGTTGAAGAATGCCGCGAATAGACTGGATAAAGAGGGCCCCTGGTCCTCTTTATACCACGAGCTTAAACCCGGTAGTAGTAATGAGCCAAGCTTTTTCTCAAATATTAAAATTAACAACTCTTACACTTGTAGCTTAGACGAAACGGCGAAGGCATATCTAAACGTTCTCATCCCAGACGACGAGCCCTCCTTGGATGATGAACACCACCGCGACATTAGGAGTAGAATGCTAGACCCCATACATACACCGGCCTCAGATTTACCAACTTCGGAGGAGTTTAGTAAAATAGTAAACCTTTTGCCTATAAAAAAATCTGCGGGCGAGGATAAAATATCGAATATTATGATAAAACAAGCGTGCTTAGCGGCCAGTTCATCGATTCTACATGTTTACAACAGATGTATCGCAGAAGGTATATTTCCAAAAATTTGGCGCACCGGTTGCTTAAAATTAATACCTAAAGCGGGAAACAAACCTCCTGACGACCCAAAATCTTACCGTCCGATAACGTTACTGCCTTGCTTAGGTAAATTACTAGAACGTCTCATCGTACCTCGCCTGCTACCCGGTGGCCCTAAATTTCATAGTCATCAGTTCGGTTTCACCGCCGGGAAATCGACTGTTGACGCGGCTATGGAAGTTAGAAAAATAGTAAATCATTCGGAATCTAAATACGTGGTCGCCATTTCATTAGATATCTCCGGCGCGTTCGATCATGCTTGGTGGCCGATGTTATTATTAAAACTAAAAAATCGAGGTTGCTACTCTAATATTTATGCCATAATACGTTCTTATTTTTTTAACGGTCAAACTAAGCTTCGACTTGGCCATTGTACACACGCCAAAGATTTAACATGCGGCTGCCCTCAGGGCTCTGTTATCTCGCCAAAACTATGGAATTTCGGATTTGATGATTTATTAAGTCTTCCCCTACCACCGCTGTGCGTACTAGTTGGCTACGCCGATGACGGTTTTCTCATCGTTCATGCAAATTCACGTTCCGAAATTGAATCTAAAGCCAATGATAGTCTTAATTTAATATCGAGCTGGGGTAAACGTAATCGCCTGAAATTCGCCGCGCATAAAACTTACCAAATCCTTTTAAAAGGGTCCCTTATATCTTCCCCTAGCATTAAACTTGACAATATTAACGTTAAACGCAAACAGTCACTCTGTTATCTTGGTTTTTACTTGGAAAATAAATTTTCATTTTTAGAACATATAATTCAAACCGGTGAGACAGCGAAGCGCAATTTTTACTCCTTTACCAAAATATCTACGTCGACATGGGGCCTCTCCTTCAAAACCCTAAAATTAATTTACACTGCTACTTACCTAGGCAGCATTTGCTACGGGGCCCCCGTGTGGGCTGACAGAGCAACAATCGGCGCGGCTCGTCGCAAGTTGCTACAAAGCCAACGTCTTGCTCTTATATTCTTATGCAAAGCTTATAGGACCACAAGCACCGAAGCCTTACCTGTGTTAGCCGGAGTTTTACCCGTTGACCTTGAGATTCAGCGTCGTGCGACAATTTACTATCATAAAAAAAACATTGACAACCCGTTCTTTTTAAGCGCTCGCGATAAAATTAAAATAGCAAGACTGTTTGAACCTTTAGAAAACTCTGTGCAAAGCCTAATCTCCGAATGGCAGTCACGATGGGACTGTTCCACCAAAGCGCGACACCTTTATAATTTTTTCCCTAATATTCGTGAACGGCTATCCAAACATTGGATGGATATTGATCACTGCGTTTCTCAATTCCTGACCGGTCATGGAAATTTTAAGGCCAAACTTTACGGATTTAAACTAGTAGCATCACCCATGTGCGAGTGCTCGACCGAAGGCAACATGTTTGAACAAACCGCGCATCATGTTCTCTGGGAGTGCAGTCTCTGGCAGGACGAAAGAACTACTATGCTAAACAACCTATTCTGTACATCTGGAGTAGCATACTACGGTGATCTCGTGGACAGCGCTAGGAACTTCCGTGCCTTCAAGCGTTTTTGCCACAATTATTATTGGCAACAGTCAAACACAATAAACTCCAATATTAACTTAGCTTTAGCTTAGGAGTCACAATTATTAACCTTATTTCCGTGGTGCTCCCCCTTAAGTTCTTTGACTTTCGGTCATTGCAACTTTGTGCTGTCTCCCGCTTTTATGGGGAGGGAAATTGGATTCTTCCTACTCCTCCTATTTTCTTCTGATTAATTTCGTTGCGGGTCCCAAGACAGTATTAGCATGTCCCTCGGGCTCCCTGAGATCATATCAAAGGGTTTTCGTGGTTGGATGCCGCTGTCGATCCTGGCGACACAGGAGATACAGTGGTGGGAATGTGTGGTGGGCCAAAGCCCGTTAAAAAAAAAAAAAAAAATAAAATTTAAAAATAATGGAGGGCCAAAATAAGATTGTGCTTCGAATTAGTAAAATACATAACAATATTTTTATGTATTTTTAAACAATATACTTACAAAAATCCGTATCCCTCGGTGTACAATCACAAACAGTGCCTTCTTTACACCCTTCTGAACATTCTTCTATACCACATTCTGAAACAAAATATTTAAATATTGAAACCAGTATAATATTAAGTAGTTTTAGTATTTACTAAAATTCAAACATTTGAGCTAACAACTAACAACTAAGGGTGGGTTGCACCAACTTACTTTAACTATAACTGTAACTTTGACTTTAACTATAACTACAGTGCAAAATGTCATATCTTTGGTTAAGGACGACATAATATTATTTAACGATAACTATAACCACTCATACTATTTATATCGAAATTTTTTCGTGAAAATTTACAATGGATCACAGTGTTGTTATAACAAATATTTTTCCTGTCGATTTTTACGGATAATTCATATTTTATACTGTAACTGTAGCTTTAATTCATGAAGCCCCAAGCGGCCACATCCGGCCGCGATAACAATGAAAAAGCTATTGTGTCTCGTTTTGCCACGACTGATGGGTTAAACAAAAAAATTAACGCAACAGACATATTATGTCAAAGTTCGTGGTCAAAGTTAAGGTTAAAGTTAAGTTAGCCTTAACCATAACCATAACTTTGACCATAACTTTAACTTTAACCACGCCTCTGGTGCAACCCACCCTGTACATAAAAAGAACTTGAATAAGAAAAGGCGCTTGTCTTTCATGGTTAAGACAAAGTTCTGTCTCTTAGTACCCTCAGTCAGACAATGCTAAAAGGAAATGAGTGGAATAATGACTAGCCCATAAATGCTTTTGCACTTTATTTCAGCTGAATAATGGCGGTTGGTAATGAAATCCGAATAAATTTTAGATGGAAAAAAAAACGTCTACCTGCCGCTTTCAGAGACGAATATAAATAATTATACATTAACTGTAATTAAATGAAGATTGTATAAAAGTTGTGTAATAAAAGAAATGGAGATAGGCCAAACATTTTTTGCCAAACTCTTCATTAATCCTTCGATCGCGGATTCTTGGAAATATATTGTTATTCTATTGTTGTCGCGATCACCGGTGCTCTTATGGGGCTTGATAGGTTAAATTAAAGTTTAGTCATCATTAAACGTCTTTTTCAAGAAAATTGTCCTCTTGAGCCATTTATAGCGTCGCATCTCGTGTTTTGATGATAAACTGAACTTCAGTGATGCATCATGCAACTTCCTTGATTCTTCTGGTTATGCCATTCTCTACTTTTTACGCGAATTTAAATTTTATAACAAACTAGATGACGCCCGCAACTACATTGCGCCAAAACTCATTTATAGTGCACATTTTTCGGTATAAAAATTATACTATGTCCTTTCCCTCAAAGTATCTCCAGATTCCATACCAAATTTCAGCAAACCAGTTCAGCGGTTTGGGCGCGAAGAGGTAACAGACAGACAGATGGTCAAACAGACACACTTTCGCATTTCTAATATTAGTATGGACTATGGAAGTATGGATGTATGTTTTTTATTACCTGGTGTGGCAATCTGCGACTCGCACAGGTCGCCGGTGTAGCCCGGCGCGCAGATGCAGCTCACAGCTGCTGGACCTATTTGTCTGGATCGAGGGATAAATTGTTAAATAGTCATTTCTTAAGCTACTTAGGGCCTGATTCACCACTTACTAAGTAGTGCTGGATAGGCTATCCACAACTTATCTGACAGATATTCCAAACTCTGTCTGATAAGTTGTGGATAACCTATCCGACACTTATCGGTAAGTGGTGAAACAGGCCCTTAGTCTTATGTCTAATTTTTCCCTATGCGAGCGAAGCAAATAAGCCGAAATTTTGTCATATCAGGTTTTTTTTAATAAAATCTCCAAGTACTATTACAACACTGCAAATTGTCATATTAAATATAATATTAGGTTTTTTGTTTTTCATAAAAGGCTCTAAATAATATTGAACCACTGCAAATTGCAATGCATGTTTTTCAGGAAGACCTACATACAGCTATCATTAACATGATGTAACTTAGATACAACAACTCATTTACTTTAAGTAGTTTGACATTAGTCATTACATTACACATAGTCTGATAATATTAATTAATAAGTATCCCAATTCCCATTCAATATTCATTTCAAGTTAACGCGAAAAACGTCGTGAAGAATTCAGATATTCAACAAATTCAAATGGAACTTAAATCTAAAATTTTAAATATCAATTCGACAAGAAAATTGCCAGCATTAAAATTTATTGCAGTCAGGAATTCGTCAGCTAGAGGAAATTGCGAGACATCAAAAAGAAATAGCGGAATGGCTGTAAACGGATTATGAAGAACAAAAAGTATATTTTAATACAACTGCTGGACTTTACGAAAAAGTTTTAAAGTAAAATGGATAAAAGACTTAATGGTTTATTTGAAAGACAATTATTAATTATATTATTGTGAATACTATCAAGTTCAAGGTTGCGTTTCGGTGTGTCCTGACCCTGAGGCTCATATAAGTCTTGTGCTATACTCTATAGAGTACAGAGATTAAAACATAATATACAGAGTATAACAAAACTGAGTAATAATACTTTAGGTTTTGTATGAGTCCCCTGTATAGAGTTGACTGTGAAAGTAGCAGCGCTGAATACATAAACCCATACACACCAATCATCTTAAACTAGTTCGAAGAGTACCTAATACCTATCCACCACACCCTGTATTAAACACTAGCGGTTTATTTCCCCAAACAAAGGAGAATTTTTTATAACGGGCTTTGGCCCACCACACATTCCCACCACTGTATCTCCTGTGTCGCCAGGATCGACAGCGGCATCCAACCACGAAAACCCTTTGATATGATCTCAGGGAGCCCGAGGGACATGCTAATACTGTCTTGGGACCCGCAACGAAATTAATCAGAAGAAAATAGGAGGAGTAGGAAGAATCCAATTTCCCTCCCCATAAAAGCGGGAGACAGCACAAAGTTGCAATGACCGAAAGTCAAAGAACTTAAGGGGGAGCACCACGGAAATAAGGTTAATAATTGTGACTCCTAAGCTAAAGCTAAGTTAATATTGGAGTTTATTGTGTTTGACTGTTGCCAATAATAATTGTGGCAAAAACGCTTGAAGGCACGGAAGTTCCTAGCGCTGTCCACGAGATCACCGTAGTATGCTACTCCAGATGTACAGAATAGGTTGTTTAGCATAGTAGTTCTTTCGTCCTGCCAGAGACTGCACTCCCAGAGAACATGATGCGCGGTTTGTTCAAACATGTTGCCTTCGGTCGAGCACTCGCACATGGGTGATGCTACTAGTTTAAATCCGTAAAGTTTGGCCTTAAAATTTCCATGACCGGTCAGGAATTGAGAAACGCAGTGATCAATATCCATCCAATGTTTGGATAGCCGTTCACGAATATTAGGGAAAAAATTATAAAGGTGTCGCCCTTTGGTGGAACAGTCCCATCGTGACTGCCATTCGGAGATTAGGCTTTGCACAGAGTTTTCTAAAGGTTCAAACAGTCTTGCTATTTTAATTTTATCGCGAGCGCTTAAAAAGAACGGGTTGTCAATGTTTTTTTTATGATAGTAAATTGTCGCACGACGCTGAATCTCAAGGTCAACGGGTAAAACTCCGGCTAACACAGGTAAGGCTTCGGTGCTTGTGGTCCTGTAAGCTTTGCATAAGAATATAAGAGCAAGACGTTGGCTTTGTAGCAACTTGCGACGAGCCGCGCCGATTGTTGCTCTGTCAGCCCACACGGGGGCCCCGTAGCAAATGCTGCCTAGGTAAGTAGCAGTGTAAATTAATTTTAGGGTTTTGAAGGAGAGGCCCCATGTCGACGTAGATATTTTGGTAAAGGAGTAAAAATTGCGCTTCGCTGTCTCACCGGTTTGAATTATATGTTCTAAAAATGAAAATTTATTTTCCAAGTAAAAACCAAGATAACAGAGTGACTGTTTGCGTTTAACGTTAATATTGTCAAGTTTAATGCTAGGGGAAGATATAAGGGACCCTTTTAAAAGAATTTGGTAAGTTTTATGCGCGGCGAATTTCAGGCGATTACGTTTACCCCAGCTCGATATTAAATTAAGACTATCATTGGCTTTAGATTCAATTTCGGAACGTGAATTTGCATGAACGATGAGAAAACCGTCATCGGCGTAGCCAACTAGTACGCACAGCGGTGGTAGGGGAAGACTTAATAAATCATCAAATCCGAAATTCCATAGTTTTGGCGAGATAACAGAGCCCTGAGGGCAGCCGCATGTTAAATCTTTGGCGTGTGTACAATGGCCAAGTCGAAGCTTAGTTTGACCGTTAAAAAAATAAGAACGTATTATGGCATAAATATTAGAGTAGCAACCTCGATTTTTTAGTTTTAATAATAACATCGGCCACCAAGCATGATCGAACGCGCCGGAGATATCTAATGAAATGGCGACCACGTATTTAGATTCCGAATGATTTACTATTTTTCTAACTTCCATAGCCGCGTCAACAGTCGATTTCCCGGCGGTGAAACCGAACTGATGACTATGAAATTTAGGGCCACCGGGTAGCAGGCGAGGTACGATGAGACGTTCTAGTAATTTACCTAAGCAAGGCAGTAACGTTATCGGACGGTAAGATTTTGGGTCGTCAGGAGGTTTGTTTCCCGCTTTAGGTATTAATTTTAAGCAACCGGTGCGCCAAATTTTTGGAAATATACCTTCTGCGATACATCTGTTGTAAACATGTAGAATCGATGAACTGGCCGCTAAGCACGCTTGTTTTATCATAATATTCGATATTTTATCCTCGCCCGCAGATTTTTTTATAGGCAAAAGGTTTACTATTTTACTAAACTCCTCCGAAGTTGGTAAATCTGAGGCCGGTGTATGTATGGGGTCTAGCATTCTACTCCTAATGTCGCGGTGGTGTTCATCATCCAAGGAGGGCTCGTCGTCTGGGATGAGAACGTTTAGATATGCCTTCGCCGTTTCGTCTAAGCTACAAGTGTAAGAGTTGTTAATTTTAATATTTGAGAAAAAGCTTGGCTCATTACTACTACCGGGTTTAAGCTCGTGGTATAAAGAGGACCAGGGGCCCTCTTTATCCAGTCTATTCGCGGCATTCTTCAACATATTATTTTTCGCTAACGTAACGGCGGCGCGATAGCGTGACCTTGAAATGCGTAGGTTATTCAAACTAATTATGTAATTATAATTCGAACGATCGTGGCCAGATTTACGAAGATTATTGATTTTGCGCCTGGCCCTTCTAAATTCCCGACGAAGATTAAGAAGGTTACTGTTCCACCATTTACAGTTGTGATCTTTTTTAAGAGGTCTACGACCCAAGGCTACATCGGCACAGTAAACAAATGTGTTTGTCATAATTTCCGCGCACTCATCGACGCTTAAATCCGGCCGAGTGAAGTCTCCGGCATGAGCGGTAATGAGGGAGCGGAATAAATTCCAATCGCCGTTCTTTACGTTGTATTTATAGTCATTAGAATTGACTACGGTATCACTCGGGACCGCACGAGAAAACTCGTACACCAATAAGCGGTGATCACTACATGACGCATCAGGTAGGACGCGCCAATGCCTAATCTGGACGTACGCGCTGGATAGCGTGACGTCAATCGACGATTCGCCCGTTGGGCTACTATAGGTAGGTGGTGCATCGGGGGTGTTGTGAATTTGGAGGTTAAACTCCGCAATAAAGTCTTCTACAGCGGTACGACGGTCGCGGTCAGTGTACCTAAGCTGGCCGTGCCATAAGGGCGAGGATGCATTGACGTCGGCGCCAATAATAATTTTATCACCCGCGAGAGATTGTAATACGCGGCGGAGTTGATGTAAATGTGGGCCTACGGTATCCGCGTACTGAAAGTAGCAGCTTACAACGTATAGTCTAAACTGAGGACACGATACCTCGGCTACCGCACAATGCGACGTCGAAAGGTTAGTTAAGGCCGTGACTGAAAATCTAGACTGAGGTGTGTATATACCCGCGCGAGCTAAGTTATTAATTTGTATCATTTTCGACCGAAACGACGCGAGTTGATATTGTTCTTGAACAAGTACTAAGTCTAAATTGTGATCAGAAACTAACTTTTCTAATTCTAAAGTCGCGTGCTTGTTATTATGGAGGTTTAACTGTCCTATATTTAAACTATCCATACCTAGTAGTTAAAATAAGTTGCTCCATTTTGCTTTTATATGTTGGACAGTCTGGGGAGCCCGTGGGGTGGTCGGAAGATTTTTTATAACGTTGGCAACTACCACAAACTGGCTTAAAATTTTCTTTATCTTTGTTGGGGCACGACAACGAGCTGTGTTTTTCGGCACAGTGATAGCAGCAAGGATTAGGGTCGCGACAGAATTTAGCGACGTGCCCAAACTGTTGGCAGTTGCCGCAGCGGACCAGCTCAACGTCGTCCACGAAGCGACACATCGCCCAATCGATAAACAGTTTTTCTTTTGAATTGATTAGGTGTTTACGCACAGCGGGGTCTAATTCGATACCTATCCATTTCCTGTTGTTGTAATCTTTATTTAAATTACGACGTCTTACTATTTTTGTTGAACGCAAAAATTGTTCTTGAGACATATTCATTTCGCCATTAATATTTTGATTAAAAAGTGCGAGAAGGAAATTATCATCCGTCATATGTTGCGGTACATCTTTTATGAGAATACGTGGGTTACGTCCTTTAGGCGACTCGAGTCGCAGACCGGCCGATTTAAGCGCTTCCACGGATTTAAGTTTATTAACTTGCGACTCGCTAGTTAGTCGCAAGATCACACCCGAATTAGCTGTTTTTTTGACGCCGTGAAATTGAAAACCGTCGGCCGGGTTGATGACTTTCATCAGAGCTTGTTTTGTCTCCGACGATGATTTTAATTCCCCCGATTTTTCTTGTGTCGGATAGGCAATAACGCAGGGAAGCGGTTTTCGGGTCTCGACTGGCGGCACTGACTTCGCAAGTCTTAGTTTAAGCGCGTCCGAGTAGGAGGTAGAAGGCGCGGCGGCAACTGTTTGTACGACGGGATTAGTTTTGGCAGCTAACAATTCGCGTTCCATATTAGCGACCTTGGTTTCCAAGGAGGAGTTCTTTATGGCGAGAAGTGAGACGATCGTAGTTATTTTTTGAGTCATACTCATAATATCGGACTTGTTGGCAAAATTATTACGGCGAGACACGGTGTCGTTTGCGAACTCGTTTATTTTGGCTAAGTACGAGCTAGCTTCGCGGACGAGCTCGTAATAATTGCAAGCATCGTCGGATGCGCGGCTTGTGTCTAATAATGACGTAACGGGGGACAGCAGAGGCTCGTCCCTAGTGGGTTGGTGACGCTTCTCCACAGGTGACAAGGAGGAAGGAGATAATTCCGACAACAAACGTTTACCGGACGATAATGTCGGAGAACGAGGAGTTTTATCGCTTCTATTAAACGGGTTTGTATCTTTATCTGGCGGCATATTATTTTGGCTCGACATTGTGAGTTAATATAAAATTTGAATGTACCAATTACACTTATTTAATTTAAATTAGAATGAAACAAAAGTTTAGCTTAATAATCACAGTCAGCTGATCGCAAGGCAGGCCGGCGCCGCGCGAGCGGTACCGACACACACAATATTTTACCTACCTACAATTCCCTACTGATAAAAGTGAACAAAGAAATTTACTTACCGAGTTAAATCCAATAAAATACGAGCAAATGTGTTAAAAAACTTACAGTACACGTCGATTACACCGTTACCTAGCTAATTACACACACTCAGCACGAATTTACCGATTTAAAACCACCGAAAATAATTTTTAATCCCGGAGCGCACGTCAGACGATGTTAACCGTACGGAGGCCGCGGGGGGAGGACAAACAAAGGAGAATGCCCAAGGTCGGTACCATTAATTCTCATGCGCTTTGATGAAAATAATACAGTAATTCTTTTTAGAATTTTTTACGTAATGACACGCCCGGAATCCAATTTTTAAACCCGGAATTTAAATTAAAGAATAAAAGTTACTAAATAACTCCCTCCACATTCGGTTGGTGATGTAGTGCATTATTAGAAATACATCAAACAATATATTGTAACAATATCGATTTAGACTTTAGAGTATAGATATTTCTATGAATATACATATTACAAACACTATTTAATTCATTGTTTTATTACAGCTGACTTCAGATTCTGTGCAGAGTAAACAGAACCAGTGAAGGCTCTTTTAACCTGCTTTTGGTTATAGAAGAGTAGTCTATTCTACCTACTACAAGAACAAATTATCCTGTAAGACAAGATCGACATGAGAAACATTATAATTATAGACTATAATTTCCTTTGCACTGGGTAATAATTTTTGTTTATTTTAAGTTATATCCTATTAATATTTTTCATTTTCCAATATTGGATACTGCTGGTAGTGCTTTGTGTCCTAATAAACATGTTTTCACAAATAATTTCATGAAACATTTATATTTCTTGTCACTATTATTTGTAAGATTTAACAATACGATGAATGTATTACTATATTACATATCACTTTTTAGATCTCAAGATTGAAAAGAGTTTGTGAATTGTGCTGCTTGCTGGAGAACAACTGAAAGAGAAGTGCGACGTTATGATGAGCAAGACTCCAATCGCCCTGGTTTGTTAAGAGGTATTCTGACAGATGCTGGATCAAGTGATATACCTCCAAACTATACAAACCAAAAAATGATTTCTTCTGTGTACAAACGAGCTGCAAGTACATCTAATCACTGTATATTTGTTAATTGTTTTGAAATGGATGTTTACTGGTACTTTTATGTATGAGACTGGTCATGTCATGCGGACCGTTGGTACGGATCGCTCCGCTTAGATCGGTCTATACAGAGCGATCCGTACCGACGGTCCGCGTGACAATAAAACTAGCCTAAAGGAACAGTTATATATATTATGTACTAATGATTATAAGTTAAGAACAGTTATATATATTATGTATTAATTATAAGTTCTATGTACCACCATGTTGTATGATTTAGATGAGTTTTGCAGGAGTATGATGAATGATTTAAATAGATTTTTTTCTTTTATGTAAATAAAAATGAATCTTATTTAAATGTTTGTGTGATCATGTTCACATTTTGCATTACATAACATGTTCCATAATATGTACTGCAATATGTGAATTACTTACTGAATTATGTGTATTAAATATTAATTCATACATGTAATATTAGAGTACCGAAGTAAGAGTAGAATTAAGCCCTTTGTGTTTGCCCTTTTTTTAGTTTATAATACAACTCTTTTCTTTGTTAATGAAATGAAATGAAATAGTTTATTGAATCAAGTTAATGTTCATGTTATAAATGAAACCGAGCCACTGGAAGTTTGATGCATAATATTATATATTTGTTATTGTTGTGACACTGTTTGGATAAAATAAAAATACATTGTTTGTTTTATTTTTCACTCCAGTCAACAGCATGAGCATAGCCCAATAGCGGCCAGGTCGCGGCGGCCATCGAGATAGATAGTATGAAACCGCCATAGACCACGCGCGCACCTGGCAACCAAGCGGCCGCCGGCCAGGCGGCCACACCGATGGCCGCTAGTGCGCTATTACCTAGCTAGTCGCCGCTAGTCCATTGCGAAAAGTAGGGAGATCGCAGACGGCACAGTTTTTGTGTGATCGAGTCTGCGGCGCACATATATTCTGCAAGGCAAAATGTTACTTAGGTACATTTTTGCTTAAATTGCTTAAGAGAATGTATTCAATAATAATAAATACCCATAGAATCTAGATAGTAGATATTATAGCGGCGGTTTTTAGTCACAACACAGTATGCGGAAGATTTCGGTGATGATTTATTACTAATATAAGCGCCTTACTATATTTTTTAGAGCAATAACGTTCGCTCGTGTATGACTTGTCAATAAAATAGGTGCTTTGAAGATTTTGAGGTTATTTTCGATTTTATCAAATTACTCTGAAACCCCGGTTTTGTTTACAAAGAAATTTTTATAGGAGCTAAAGTGATAATCATAGACTTTAAAAAACCAAGTTTCATAATGACGCAAAATGGTACTGGGTGCCATAGAGTTATGATCTTTCTCCTTTACCGGCTGCTTAGATATGGATGTATTCTGTGGATATAGGGGTACACTATATCTACGTGCCTCTCAGTTCTGGAGTTGCCACTCGCGAGTTACAATGGCAGCTATGGTAATCACTTACCAGCGGGCTTTCAGTAGGCACATTTACTTACTTGAATTTATATTAACTGGCTGTCAGAGGAAGGGTTATGTTAGTGTGTGTGACCGCTGTACAGACTGGGCGGCTTGTTGCATACCTAATTACGTTGAATGGTTTCATCATATTTGTCTCTGAATGCCGCCTAGACAGGCAGCATGAGACAAATAACGCCTCCGTCGTCTAGACTCTAGAACGTCGCCCTTGACTCGGAGGTCGTGGGTTCGATTCCCGCGTTGGAAACATGTTATTTCCAAGTTTGGTTAGGACAATGCAGGCTGATCACCTGATGGTCTGACAAGTAAGTATGCGTATTATATATGCCCATATGCGTCGGATATGGGCATGTAAAATGTCGGTCCTGCGCCTGATCTCTCGCCAGTCGTGTCGGTCGTCCGTCCCACTGGGTTATGAGAGTGAGAGGAATAGAGAGTGCTCTTGTGTACTGCGCACACACTTGGACACTATAAAATTACTCCTGCGTAACTGGCCTGGTTTCAATGAAACCAGCCACCGTCACCGAAACCGGTGTGGGGAGTATTATTATGAGACAAATGTAATGAAACCTTCTATATCACGGGCTGTATGATGTATCACGGGCCTACGCAGGTACGTCTACACGTAGCTGCGTAGGCCCGTGATACGAGTACAGCGATCGAACGCGTAGAGTAGGCATATGTTCGTCTATGACTGCCCATGAACGACTGTGCGTGGTATACGGGGAGTTTCAAAAAAATAATACAACAGCCATTTTGGCATGTCCTTCATTTTAATATTTATTTTATTAAAAACTTTGACCATTATTGGTATTTATTTATAAAGTAACTGAAAGAGTGTCTATTTGTACTTTATTTTGGTTAATAAAAAACTTAATTCAAATAGAAAGAAAAAAGAAATTATGGAATTATAATTTATCAAGCCCCTCTTTTTCCAGTGTCCCCAGTAACAGTTTAAAACTTCGGACTGAATTGAATTTAAATTTTCTGGAACTACTTGACACATTCAATTGTTTTTTTTGTTAAATAAACCATGTTCTTTACTTTGAAGGCTCAATTTAAAGCGTAAGGCTACTTTAATCTATTTAAATTTGCAGTTATCTGTTGTCCCCGGAATATGCTATTTCCGGACATTTCAGTTTTGTTACCATATTTTTTTCATGATAACAATCTACTAAAATGTATTTTTTGTGTTCTGTTTATGGCGAAACTAATATTCAGTACGATGGGCCAATTTAATACTTCTTGGCTGAGCATTTTTTTCGGTGGTGCAAAGAAATGTGTAACTAGTTGGAATGGACCAAAATTGATGGTCAGGTTTGTTACGACTGTTTGATACTTTTTACTATCTTTATTTACTACTGATTTTTGAACTAAAAATAAGTGTGTGTAGTTTGATTCAGTGTAAAACAGAAAAAGTTTTACATGTCTTTAAGTGTAAGATAGACGCATTATGTTACTTCGGTTTTGTTACTGCTTACAGGGTAACATATAGACGGACCGGCAAAGTAACAAAACCGAAAGCACAAATCTAGTCATACACTGTGGATTTGCATGGTGATAAATTATCTAAGATGTTTCAATTAAATACAATTTTTGTAAAGTTAAAGATAGCTGATAGTAGTTTGTTTAAAATTTTTGTTTTACAAATAGGTATAGGGAGAGGTTAAAAAATTAAAATCCAGAGTAAAATAAGAAAATTTTACGCTCTTTCAGCGCTGCTACTTTTACAGTGAACTCTATATTTAAGAACACACTTACAATCAGATCCCACACAAGTAATAAGTATTGTAAGTATTTTGTTACAAAGAGAATAATATAATCACTACGTGTTTTGTTACACCTTGTAGACAGGTTCGAAATGGTTATCCATCATACTAATGTGGAGAAAAAAGGCTATTAGTCGCCAGGGTGACATAAAACATTCGGATTTTCTTTATATAATAAGATGCCATATTAAGGCATTGTTATAATGATAAAAATATAGTTAAAAATTCTTACCTACACGTACCACCATTGTGGCACATGCTGGAGTGCTTCGGGCAGAGCGGGCCGATGCCGCAGTCCTCACCCGAGTAGCCCTCAAAACACGAACAGAAAAAATCCCTGAAACAAATTAACAATTAGTTCAAAACGTTTTTAACCTTTTTGGAAGTTTATTTTTCTTGATATTTTAAATCTAACAAATTCTGAGATGTGACTTGTGTAGAGAAATGGTGTATCAATGAGAAAGAGTTTAGAGTAAAATAATTATATGTATTTATTGTGTTCGAGTTTACTGTGTAATAAGAGTTTAAGAGTTATAGAGAAAATATTATGAGGGTCGACTGTCGAGGGAGTAAAAGTAAATAAAGAATATTAAGAGAAATAAAAGTGTTTTCAATAAGACTATTTTAGTTGAGTTGAACTGAGCTAATTTCGTTCAAATTAGTTCCTCACATAGAATATAAATTTATAGTCAAAGCTTACTGCCAGAGACGATATTAATTACTTAATTGCATTGAGCTTAATTGTAATTTAATGAAGATTTGGCATAAGCTCCATACATTATTATCTGTCAAATTCTTCATGAAATTGTGTCTTTGAGTGCGGCTGTGACTTAGGGCCTGTATTCACTTTGATTAGTGCGAGTGCAGGTGATAAGTGCAGGTGATTATAGTGATTAGGAGAAATTACAGGGCTTGCACTAATCAATTGCTGTACATACTAATTACTTTCTCCTGATTACTTATCACCTGCAATAATCACTTGTGCTTATCACTAATCAAAGTGAATTCGGGCCATAACTTAGATAATAAAGAATGTATGCTGTTACAGAAATTCATGCCACAAGGTAGAATAACTCTGGAACGAACTGTCACCAGCAGTATTTCCGGACCTATACGACCTGCAAACCTTCAAGAAAAGAGCGTATTCCCTCTTAAAAGGCCGGCAACGCACCTGCAGCTCTTCTGATGTTGCGAGTGTCCGTGGATGACGGTAGTTGCTTACCATCAGGTGACCCGTTTGCTCGTTTGCCCCCTTATTTAATAAAAAAACGAATGTACGCTATTTCTTTATAAACTGATCGAAAAATTCAGCCTTTGCCTTTTTGTGGCCGGAGTGTTATTGAAAAACAATACTTTTATTTCGTCAATAAGAAGGTCCGCTTTTGTTTACATTTACTTTGCACGATACCTTTCTTTGTATATTTTGTAAATTGCTCGTCTGTCACGTCAGACACTTGAAAGCCTAAGCCCTGATGGGTTCTTTGCGTTCTTTGTGTTTTTTGTTCTAACAATCAGCTTGATGAATACCATTAATTCTAAAATCTAAAGTTAACACCCCAACTAACAAAAATTGCTTTTGTAGTGGCTTATATAGCCAAAAATAATATTCTTATAGGAGTCGTATTATCGCTAATAAGGGTGCATTTGGGCACAATTTATAAGGATAATAATTAATAACCTTATACCCTCCTTATAGTTGCTTTATTGTCCGCTTTTTTCCTTATACGTGTTACCAAGAACAAGGTACTTCAACTTATAAGAAACATAAATGGAAAGCGTTAATACGGGCGATCACCCTTATACGTGTTATATTACTGTCCGATACAAGGGAGTTAAACTCCGTTTGCCCTTTTTGCCGTCATAAGTGATTTACATTTTCGCAACAGCTTGGAGAAGAAATAGTAACGTCAGCCATTTTACTGTCAAGTAAACGATAAGTCATTATTTTATGTATAGTTTATTTACCTGATTTAGTGTTCGTTTATAGTGAAAAGTGTATGGGAATTAAAATGCATGATAAAATGTGATACGCTGTGTGTTTTGGTATCAACTCGCCCTTGAATTTAAGCTGTTTTTGTACTAAAAACGTCATTAATTATTTAGTCAAGTTATATACAGTGCTTTTAAAAGAACAACAGGATTCACACATCGTCTATAAGGAGTCTATGAGAGTAAAGACTTTATAACGGCATCAATTGTTTCTTATGATATCGCCATTTTACATATCGTTAGGGTTCCTTTCACACTAACAAAATCGCACCTAGCTAGTGTTATTCCCGTATATTATATATAAAAATGTTTTTTTTCCACTGTAGTTGGGTTGGCCGAAAGAGACCTCTTTATAAGGATACTTTAGCTCACTTTTGCGCACTAATTTTAAGTTTGAAATATTATTAAAATACGTGATTATCAAATTAATTGTTTTATTTTTTACTTTTCTTCTGTAACCAAATCCTTTTCAACTTCTTCCACAGTTTTGAATCCCTTTTTTTGGTTCCATACCCAAAGGGTAAAACGGGACCCTATTACTAAGACTTCGTTATCTGTCCGCCTGTCTGTCTATCTGTCTGTCTCCAGGATGTATTTCTAGAACCGCAATAGCTACAATTTTGAAATTTGTCGGGATTGTATGCATTTATTGCCACTATAGCAACAAATACATAAAACAAAATAAAATTAATACATATGATATCTAAGGGGGCTCCTATACAGCAAACATGTCTTTTTTAGCTTTTATTGCTTGTCAATAATGGTAACAGGTAGGCACCTGAAATTTACACAAAGGCCTAAAATCTTTTAAAAAAATTTGGCCTTTTTTTGTTCTTTTTTTTTCTTATGAAAGTACGGAACCCTTCGTGCACAGGTCCGACTCGCACTTGGCCGATCATTCCGCTCCGCAAGAAATTCACACAATCTGTTGTACGTTTAAAATGGCAAATTTAGTTATGTTCAGCATTTTAATGTAACCTTAAAGAGAATAATATCTTTATAATCACTGTTTAAGGGAATGTGGATTGCTTTCATCCTTGTTAAGGTCATATAAAATGTTAGCATTCGTTTGTTGGATAGATGCCTTATTAAATGCCCCTATAAGTTAAAAGCATTATTAGTTACCTTGTGCATTACTTTTATAAGAATAATTGACCATATTAAAAGCTTTTATATGTCTTTGAATATTAAAAGGCTAAAAATCAATGTAAATAGCCACTATAAGATGAACATATTTCGAAGCCTTATAGTTGCCGTATAAATTAGAGTTATTAACGTTTACCCAACCAAATTATAAGAATAAAGGTAATATTAGCCAAATCTCCTAATAGTGTGCCATTATAAGTTACATTGGCATAATGAATGCTCTTTTATAACAAGTATAAGAGTTTAGACCTTATTGAGTTAATTTTATAAGGTTAGTTTGTTTGTTGGGACTTTACTAAAAGTAGGAATTATAGTTTTGCATTGCAAAACACGAGTTAGGGCGTTTGTGCACTACACGGAATTTAACCGTCCGGCGTTCATAACTTTTACGTTTGCCATATCAAAATGTAAGAAATCGGAACGCCGGACGGTAAAATTCCGTGTAGTGCACAAACGCCCTGGTGAATAGAATGTCCGACCACGGTTTAAGGTCCAATTTCACCAACGTCTGTTAGTGTTAATAGCTTGTTAAAATGTCATGTCTTTTCTTTCATTCATATTATGAAAGACGAAAGAGCTGACGTGATACTAATTCGAGCGTTAACTTTAACAGTCGTTAGTGAAATTGGGCCTTAAAATCGTAATAACGTTCCAATTTCAAACATTTAAATTCCTCCTTTCTTTTCAGCTTGTAATAAAAAAAACGCGCGGGAAAAATAAACTCAAATGTGGAAATTTCCAATTTTAAAATTAAAATTAGAACGTTTTATATTCCATGCGTATCGCGTTGAACATCATTGTGAAGTTCTACTTTAACCTAACCCAACAATCCCCAAACGGCAGCCGGCTGCCGCATAACAATTGAAGATCTATTGTGTCTGCGATACCCACGATGGAGGTGCTACCACTCACTTATAACTATGGCTGGCGTAGCAGTGCCCCAGAAGGCGGCACTCGATGGCGCTGCAGCTGGTGGGCCCAGGGTCGCCTGGCGCTTGCACCGCGTACGTCACGTTCAGCCCGAACACCGCCAGCAGGCCCAGCGCACGCAATTGCGTGCCCTCCAGCCGGTCCAGCGACAGCTCCACCACTAAGACTGGGCTTTGGACCTGGGGAAGGAAATAACAGTCAGCATACTGATAACTTAGGTCCTTACAAATTACGTACGTACTTGATAATATAATATAGCCCGCGTAATGTTTAACCATTGATGTCAAAAGCAAGAGCGCGTTTGACATCAATGGTTAAACATTAATGTGCGATTTCACCAACGAAAATAAATGAGCAACCGGTTCTAAACGTATAAAGTATAAACGCGTTTATAACACCGAATTGCATATCACCGTTTCACAGCAAATCCAAGTTTTATCGTCTGAACGCCCAAACCCGTTCAAGACCTGTCAGCGTAGTGTCATAGCGGAATGAAAAACATAGACGAAAGAAATGACAAGATGATTGTTTTGACACATGTGTTTGGTTAGTTTATGTATTGTTTCTTGCTATTTTGTTGTTATAATAACGTGATATAGCTCAAAAATGATGATAACATAATATAAAATCATCACGTTGATACTGGCGACTCACAAAGGAGCCATTAATAAAAAAGAAGAAGAAGAAATCATCACGTGACGCCACGTCAACTTAGATTTACGCGCGCGCGCTTAGATCGCGATTTTATTAATCGCGATTAAAAGAAGATTGTGGAATCCATTTGAAACAAAACGAGATTTACATCGTCGCATGAACGCGTTCAATGAGAACTAAGATTTTTAAAACGAAGTTTTAAGTGTGAATGAATGTAAATCCTCCCTTAGTACTTTGACAGGAAACAGTTTAGAACAAGAAACTAAACTGCATTAAAATTTTATTAAATTGCAGAATCGAGGTACAACTTGGCGAACTTAAATCCTAATGATGCACTATTGTTTGTTACTTCATCCACAAATAGTGTCTAGTTTGGCTTCTTAGTGAGACTGATTATACAAAGAAGCACAACTTCGTAGAACAGAAATTCGAGCGAGAGAGCAAGAACAGAAGTTATCGCGCAGGAACTTTAAATATTTTCGTTTAGTAAATTAAATTCTAATATAAGAGGGCGACTAACCCAAAAAATCAAACAACGTCCTTCTTTCTTCACACTCACTCACGTCTTTCATATGCCAGGTGAAAAAGGACGACACGGATTCATCGCCAAATTAGTTTTTTCTCAATAACTCGATAAATATACTTACAACATTTTAAAAAGCCGCTAGGTCTTTTTTTCAATGATATATAGTTCAATGCACGGTTATGGCAATAAATGAAAAATTCGTGAAAATTAGATGCATCTTTGTTGTTTTTTTCTATCGAGGAAATTTTAAGATATCGTGTTTTTGCTTAGATCGAATTCTTGGAAATATAATGTAGTATCTAATTTTACAAAATGAAACAATTCGGGCCTTATTTTCAAGCATAAAAATCTATACTAATATTATAAATGCGAAAGTATCTCTGTCTGTCTGTCTGTCTGTCTGTCTCGCTTTCACGCCAAAACTACTGAACCGATTGTAATGAAATTTTGTACACAGATAGTCTAAAGCCTGAGAACGGACATAGGCTACTTTTTAACTGGAAAAGGGGGTTGTAAGGGGGTGTTTATGCGTAAATTTGTTCAAATTAAGTGAGTTCCAAAAACTCATAACTAGACATCGGATTATATGCACGATCAAAGTGCCGAAATATGCATGCAAGTATGCACGATAAAATGGCCGAAATATGCACAGAATATGCACAATCAAAAGTCACTTATTATTAAAATTTATATATATTTTTAAGAGCTTTCCTGTGGTGCCGTTAATAAAAGCTATAATTTTATAATTTCATTCATTTTCATTTCAGATTCATCAAATCCAGGATTTTTAATTTTTTATATAGCACCAATAATAATTTTCTTCCAACATTTTCCAATTGCAATCATAATGCCCATGAAAGTTTAAGAAATCTGTAACTACTTTATTCCAATTTTTTACCAATGATTCCCAACTACAAAGAAAAATTTTGTTTCTAGAAAGGTCGTACCTATCGCGTGTATTGCATTATTTTAATGGGTGTGTTTTTAATCTATCCTACATCTGTTTTGTGGCCTCGGCGTGTGTCATGATAGCCAGTTTGGAGACTACGAGGGCATAAAACTACCGAAATATGCACTATCATCGAAAAATTGCCAAAATATGCACTAACGCCTAAAAAGTGCCATTATATGCATTTGCATATGCAAGTATGCAAATGCATATAATCCGATGTCTACTCATAACAGATGGCGCCATTAAGAGTCGCCTACATCGCGCTACCGCTTGCTCATACGTATTTCTATAAGAGGTGGTACCATGTTGTGTTAGATTTTTCGATTCTTTCGATTGTTAAACACGTTAATAAATAACTCACCTACCAACATAGATATCAGAAACAACAGCGCCAAAACTACTGAACCGATTGTAATGAAATTTTGTACACAGATAGTTTAAAGCCTGAGAAAGGACAAGGGCTTTTTACTGAAAAAAGGGGATGTAATGGGGTGTTTATGCGTAAATTTGTTCAAATTAAGTAAGTTTCAAAATCTCATAACAGATGGCGCTAAGAGTCGCCTAGATCGCGCTATCGCTTGCTCTACATATCTCTAAGAGGCGGTACCATGTTAATTCAAAGTTTTCGATTCTTTCGATTGTTATCTGTTATAAACGTTATAAAAATAACTCACCGTCCTACCAATATAGATATCAGAAACAACAGCCTACCAATGATAAATACTTAATAGTTTATGGGCAAAGCTAAAGTTGTGCAATGGGGGGCTAAATAAGCTTTAAAATTTGGTTTAAAAAAAATTAAATAATTTGTACACACTGCACAGCTGTTTTGGGTATTTTGATTTGAGGGGTACCAGGGTTTTAAAAAGCTTTTAAATTTGACGCTAATTTTGTTGACAAAGTGCTATAAACTGAAGTCCACGCGGACGAAGTCGCGGGCAACAGCTAGTGAATTATAAAATCGAAAATTTTGGGTTAGGTCCGTCGACACTTATTAAAATGGTTCTCTCACCAAAAAAGTTTGAGAACTGTTGTCCTATTGTCATTTCCCGGTACTCATTTTAGTACTTAGCTCTAAATTATTATACCAAAGTTCATCTAAATCAGTTTAGAATTCCTTACGACTTTAGTTAGTAACTTATTGCAAAGCTTTTATCACGGGCTTTGAGCGCGGCGACCGAAGCAAGAAATTCCGTAACGAAAAATACCTAACATATTTTGTCTCACGTCGTATCAGTTCGGCAAAATTCGGCTCGGTGTGGTGTGGTGCTCGCCGACAGCCGCTGTGCCGGTTGGTGCGACGTTGCCAGAATTCGGCACGGTGATTGTGTGCCAGTGCGTGCGACTAGACGTATGCGACTTTATAATTGCATAAGTTGATAAAAAATGTTATGCAAAAGCTTTACCGCGGCAGTACCCGAGTGCTACACGTTATCAGATTACAAAAATCTGTTTAAGGTGGTTCGTTTCCCATATAAAAAAACAATCGAAATTAATAAGCTAATTTCATACTATTACTACATAAATTTATATGCACATGTATTTATTTTGCAATACAACAATATATTTAAAATACTTTATTTCACACAGAAGTCACATTTTTAATGATTTTTTTTTATAAAAAGTGACATTTGTGGCTTAAGTCACTTTTTATAATGTAGTGTACATATCTAAATTTCTTTTATAAAAACCTTTTTTATATTATTTTGTACTCTTTAGTTTATGGTATTTTGACTTGTTTACTTTTTGATAGATTTTGTCATGAGATTATAATAATTCATCTTGAACATCGAGTGCGTTATTTTACAAGATTCTCCTTTGCACCTTCTAAACTGAAAGTCGGGCAAGCGATTCACCTCGCAACGACGCGAGGACCGTGCTCACTTCATTGGTGACCCCGGAAGGAACACAGGATGGAGAATCTGAAGGAGAATGTAACCAGCGAACAAGGAGACGGCGCAAGACATCGGTGACCATACACGCCATCTTCATCACCATCACTCCCCGCCCCTTCGCACCGCGTCAGCCAGCATCGCCTCATCGGGTATCTCGTCCACTAGCCGCAATGTACCGCGTCCTGGACGACTCCGCATCGGCATCAACGGGCTTTCTCACTACACCGACCGGTCAGCAAGCAGAGCATATCTCTCCTGGTCAGCACGTAGCATCGGCCCCGCACGGCAGCTATCCGACTCACTGGATCCCGTGCAGCAGCTTACAGTTCCGACTCACTGGGACTCACTGCAACAGTTCCGACTCACAGGAACTCTGGCGACTTAAGCGACAAGACTTAAAGATTCTACCTTCGGTCATGTTTACTGACTATTATCGCCCTTGACGGTCTCTGGAGGGGGGTGATGTAGTGTACATATCTAAATTTCTTTTATAAAAACCTTTTTTATATTATTTTGTACTCTTTAGTTTATGGTATTTTGACTTGTTTACTTTTTGATAGATTTTGTCATGAGATTATAATAATTCATCTTGAACATCGAGTGCGTTATTTTACAAGATTCTCCTTTGCACCTTCTAAACTGAAAGTCGGGCAAGCGATTCACCTCGCAACGACGCGAGGACCGTGCTCACTTCAATAAAAAATCAATAAAAATGTGACTTCTGTGTGAAATAAAGTATTTTAAATATATTATTGTATTGCAAAATAAATAGATGTGCATATAAATTTATGTAGTAATAGTATGAAATTAGCTTATTAATGTCGATTGTTTTTTTGTATGGGAAACGAACCACCTAAAGACCCAATTTCACCAACGACTGTTAAAGTTAATGCTCGAATTACTATCACATTACCTCTTTTGTTTTTCATATGAATGAAAGAGAAGACATGAATGACATTTTGACAAGCTGTTAACACTAACAGACGTTGGTGAAATTGGGGCTTAGGCTACGTTTAGACGTGCGCGTGTTCTGCGCGTGTTCTACTATAGTGTATGGGAAAACACGCGCTTGGCCTGCGCGCGGGGTCGGCGCAGATTCAGCGCGTGCCGCGCGCGTGTTTTCCCATACGTTATAGTAGAACAGGCGCAGAACACGCGCACGTCTGAACGTAGCTTTAATGGTTTTATCAACCAAAATTACGTACAACAGCATTATCAAGTGATCAAGTTATGTTAATATAATATTAACTGTGCTCTCCGCGGCCGCGTGGAGAGTTAATTAAGTTAATTATAACAGTCACGGCGAATTGTGTCAACATCGCACAGACATTGTCATTATTTACAGCATTAATAGCAGCACAAACTGTAGAACAATTTGTGCTGAAAGTGTGTTGAAAGGGACAGGACCCGATCTAAGACGGGGCAAGCCGGGAAAAAAGGGGAGGCAAAATTGACTTTTTCCTGTCTTCCAAACTAGCGCTACCCCACCCAAGTTTGAGAATTTTACCTTCCAAACTACTTCAGGTTAGAAAGTGAAAATATTTATAAGTATTTTGCTTTTAAATATTCCCCTCAATCAAAACAGAACTAGCCCATGACTTACAACTATTATGGTTTTCTGTATGGCGAAAATGATCATTGCCCGGAGTGGCTCTATAGATCGGGCACTGGAAAGGGAACTTTTTATAAATGCAATAGAATCTAAGGGGTATGTGAGAATTTTTATTTTTATTTAACTCTTTATTGTACACAAGAAAAATACATAAAGATACAATTAACACGGAAAGACGACACAAAGGAACTGCTTATTTCTAAAAGAAATCTCTTACAGCAGCCCTAGTAAGAGAAACAGTGTAAAAGACAGCAGATAGGACATCAAACTAAATTAACTATAAATACAATAATATTCAACTTATAATTTATACTAAAACTATATAAAGCCTTTAATAATAATACACTTGGAATGGGGAATATGACTTGGTACTTGGTAGCCGTAAACAAAGTTCTTCCGACCGAGCGAAGTGGTGGTGGAATCGTTAATATACTGACGTCCTTAAGAACTTCGATAGCGCGATGCAGAACTGTGACGCTATTTGTAACACCACAGCTTTCTAGTGTCCACAAAATATGACGGGAACTACTTTTCCCCGACTTATGTACGGGGGAGAGGGAAAACTTTACAATTTGGACCAACCCACACGTGCCACAACCACACGACAACCACAACCACACCACGTGGTCGGGCGTATATTTCGTATTGTAAATGAACTGGACTATTCACACGTACCACATTTTGCAGTCGTTGTCGACCACTTGTTTGATACCGACCACATCGCAACCACAAGCGAACTAGTGGTCGACCACATCGCAACCACAACGTTGCGTCGATGCAACGACAGTGCGCGCACACCGCCCGTCCTCTTCCCCCTAAGTTTAATTGACTTTCGTACGTAACCACATCGCAACAACTGGCGACAACGCAACCCCGTCGACATTTTGTCGGTACCACAACGCAACTACAAAAAGCTACAGCGACACCATTCACACGTAACCACTGCTTGACGGCATTTTGTATTTGCGACGTGGTGTGGTTGTGGTACGTGTGGGTTGGCACTTGGCCCTTACCGTGCTACGGAGAAGGGAAGGTCAAAAAAAAAGTCAAAAACTTCTCAGCAATTTATGGACGCCCCCTAATAACTCTAAAATAATCTGACATCGTGGGCGGCCGCCTGCGGAGTTTCATCAAATGTAGTGGCCGTCAGAGACAATGATCACTGACACCTGGAGAGAAATATTCAAATTATATTCTTAAGTAGACTTGCCCACGCAATTCTTGCCACTGTTCCCTTTGTGAAAAAACTAAGAAGCAAACTAAATACTAAGCCTAACCATTAAAATACGAAAATACCGATTACTATAATGTATAGACCCTATGTCAATCACACGAATGTAATAAGATCTCTAACACCTAACAAAAATTTTTGATGAAGTCACATTTTTGATGGACCCCCAAAAATAATGTTTTGTCTTGAATTAATTGTGACACTCTAAAGAAATACCTAAAAACAATTTAAATACCGCTCGCGGAGACCCTAGACAGCCTTTGAGGAGCCCCGGGGCTCCGCGGAGCACACTTTGAGAATATCTGCAGTAGACCTATGACGCTATGAGGCCATGAGGCTGTGGCGGTACCCACAATTACATCGCGCTATCGAAGTTTCGGAGAACGGCAAGATATATGTACAACGTCTGTTGAGTTTTGGCGGGCATGTGAAAGAGTGCTGTTGTGTTTTTGTATTATTTTCCTAAAATTGTGTTAGCTGGGTTTTTAATGTGTAATATTGGTAGAATATTAACCATTAGATATTCGTGTTCATGCACAAGTGTAGGAAAGTGATATAATATCCAGAAACGTGCTATTTTGTGTTCCCTCCAAAACTCCATCGAAAGTTTCAGTAAAGCGTCTACCACTTTACTGAATCGACCGACTTGACTCCTGTGACTGTATTGACTTTTACTTAGACTTTGACTAGACTTTAGACCTGACGATACATGAAAACGATGATGAAAATTATAATATATTCCTTACTTACATATTCCTTACCTTTTTACCTTGTCTGTGGCACAACATACACATCCTTTGTGTCAAGTTGCCAAAAAAGAAAAAAAAAAAAAAAACGTCTGAAATGACGTCAAAGGGCTTCGTAGGTACTACTGTTATTGATACTCTAAGGGGCTTCGGCCTGACCGAGCATGCTATCTCTCTCGGTCGGAAGATCTTCCTTTTCGGCCGCCACTAACATCTTTAAAAGGATAATGACCATCTTCATACTAAACTGCCCTAATCGAGTGCACGCACACATCGGTTTATATGAGGTATGTTTTTAGTAACAAAATAATTCTGTTTGTTACTAAAAATATACCTCATATAAACCGATGTGTGCCTGCACTCGATTCTTTAGTTGTGCACTTCAGAATTTAGTAAATATACTAGTCTAACTATTCAGTTTGACTAGTATATTTACTAAATTCTGGAATAAAGACATGGCTGAGCTATATGTGATATAGTCCGAAGCGACGCGGATCTCACTAATAGATAGACCAGCATCGACAAATTACATTAGAATTTAGAGGCCTTCTCCGAAGTGCAAATTTCAATGTTAAGGCCGAATGATCGGGCCGATCGGGCCGTTTTCTACTCTGAAATACTTGTGTTCAAAATTCGGTGCTCGGGCCGACAGAATTTGTTACGTACCTCCGCAGTTTGTCGTACGACTACGATAGACGAGCCCGATGTCACTCCATAGTAAGGTCATTTCTAAATTTCTGTCGGCTTTCGGTCGGATTCGAAGATTTTAATGCGCCGTTTCGGAGTAGGTCTCCAAAGCCTAGGCAATAGGCATATTCTGTAACTATTGGTAAATACTAAATAGTTATACAGGATATACCCTGATGTTAATTGAAGTAATGTTACCAGTGTATTATTTTCCTCTATGAATGTTACGAACAGCTCTATCATACTCCTTTGTAAGCATGTCACTACATCTCTTTCAGTGTTGCAACTTCCACATTTAAATTTATACAAGGATACACACCCTAAAGTACTATCGCTTTATTTTGTTACACCCTGTATATGTAAATTTCAAAATGGCCGTGTCTAACTTTTTTCCGCGCTATAAATTGCACAATGTTTAACAGCGGATTAAAAGTCCAAGTCATGGAACTCCCAACTCTGCTTAGCCCGGCAAATCCCATACACGTGGATGAATTTAGATGAATTCGGATAAGTTTTCCTAAAGGCTTGTCATCCGAACGGAATTCTCAGATATTCCGGTTCAGTTCACTTGTGAATGAATGTGAACAAGAAAAACTCAACAAAGCAATGTGTATCTCCACATTTTTCATCTGATACAGACGTGAGTTTACTAGGTGACTACGTTCTTCTTCTCAATTAATGTTATTTGTTTTGTTGGAAATAAGCATTTAGTTATTTATTTATTGGCACTTAGTTTAAATTGAAATCAAAATAGTTTGAACCAGAATAGTTTCGACCTTCAGAAAACCACCTTTTTCGTAATTTTTACAGCTAAGTTGTATGTCACCCCCATTTATAGTAAGTATGTGATTTTTTAAACTACCCGCACAGCCTCTTAAACATACGAGCTTACTTTAACTTCAGTAACTTGTGTACACTACTTAATTTCATAGTGATTGAAAAAATGTAATTCTAGCTCACTTTCGTCTCATGTACACGAACACAATTTTGACACAAGCTATAGCAACAATACTCCAGCCAAGTTACTAAAGTTACCTCATATAAATTCTATTCCAACATTAAGCTACCTGCAGCTGAAGTGAATTTTCCGCTGGCGAAGTGGGCTAAGTGAGTTGGAACCGGATATCCGGTTGGCCGGATGTGACTGTAATGTTTATGTCCGTAATGTTTCACTGGCCGTGCCAGCCGTAAAGCCGAAACCGTGTGACGAGGCGTGTAAACTCAAAGTAGTTGCAGGTTTACAAAAGGATGTTCTATTGCGTCGATGAAGTTGTCTCAAGGTAAGTTTTTTTATAAAATAAGGAGGCAAAACAAACGAGTAAACGGGTTACCTGAGGGAAAGCAATTTCCGTCTCCCATGGACACTCGCAACATTAGAATAGCTGCAGGTGCGTTGTCGGCCTTATTGGGCACATTATGACGAGGCGCAGCGGGGCGGACCGTATTTTCAAATTCAATTAGGGTCAATTCAGACCGCAACGCGACGTGTAGATGCATTTATAAATTTGTATTAAATTAACAGACTTGCATGACGTCTCACGTCTCACGTTATTGAAGTCTGTCAAATCCATACAAAAGAAATGCATCAGACGCGTCGTATTGCGGTCTGAATTGACCCTTATTATATTATGAATAATGCGGCCCGTCGCCATGTGCGCGATGCTTAAAACAGTTGTCTCTAAAGTTGCAATAAGCAATATGGCGGATAATATATTACACGCATCCACACACATACATACGACTGTAAAATCGTAAGCAGTCTGCTCTGAGGGAAGTTTTCATTCTTCGCATGTGCTATTCTGTTTGTGGAAGTTTCCCTCTTTACAAAATTAGTATAAAATAGTTCGAGACGAACATTAGTGAAGTTATTATGTTACTCGCAGCTGTTGCGCGCCTTAACTTTTAATTTTAAACTAAGTTTTAATAAGTCTCATTCTTCCAAACACGACGAAAATTCTTGAGGAAATACAGGGCTTCAAATATGCTTTGGTAAGTGGATGGCAACGTAATGGGGCGTGCACGTAAACTAGCAGCTTAGTTATCTATTCAAAATTAGAATCGACAACAGCGTTGATTTTGCGAAATAATAATATTAATAGGAGGGCTAGAGTGTGTTACATATCTCCCAAGTCTCAATATTACTAAACGGAAACGTTAGGTCTCGTTTGAGGCCAACCGCCAAAACCGCCTTTTCTAAACGAATTTTTCATCCCGATCAAAATATAATTTTATCGTCTATATTAAACTGCTGAGATTTTTTTTCTACTGTAAATCTTACGAGAGAATCTTAGTCTGTTTTAAAATAACAATAGGTATATAAAGAGTTAAATTACAGGATGCTTAAAACCGAGTAAGAATCTCTCACAAAGAGACCCTGGAGGCGTCAGAACTTTTGGAAAAGTTTTTAATTCCTCCAAAAATAGAGCCACAAAAATATTTAAGGATTCACAAAAGTTGGACGAAAGTTAACAAAGGTTCTAAACTCGCTTTAATATTGTTTAAAATAGGTATCTCATTTGCATAACGAATTACAAATGCCTTAAAAACCTACTTTAACTTTTAGTATTATTCCAATATCAAGTTGCACTGTGTTGTTATTCGTTTCCATACGCCAGAGGTTGCTTAGAAGAAATCGCTTCATAGCGATAAAGTTTTAATTATTCTAAACGATTTCCTTTTCTTGTCCGTATTAAAATTGCTAGAAATCCATACTAACATTACACCTTTTTTTGTTTTACAAGTCATACTTGTAACGCAGTAGGACGGATGACCGATACGTCTAGTGAGATCCGGCGTAGGACCGACTCTATATACGTCTACGCATGGATAAGCAAGTTTTCCGATCGCCTGTGTAATCAAACATGGAATCGCCTTGCCAATCTAATCAATCCCACAGCTTTAGTCAAGACTCAAGACTGAAGAATCTATACCTCGGAGGTGCTACAAATATTGTAAAGTGGATACTTCTTAGCCCGTATCCGGTCCATCTGCAATATTCTAGAATCAAGACTATCCTCCGAGTCCAGTTTTTCCTGGGAGCAGCTGCGGCGAGATCCGGAGTATGTATTATGCAGCACCGACCTTTACATAATACCCGCTTATGTTACGGACTTCCCTGAATATAAGATGCTCAGAAAAAGATTAAGATGCTCGCGCTTCCCCTTGGAATAGCATTACAAATCTGAATATCGAATTTGCAAAGGAATTCAAAGGAACAGATTTTCCAGTTTGTGAAAAATATTTTAAAGGCAACTTCTGAGTGCCCGATTCTTGTACTTCGTACGTCGTTTCTGGCCGATGAATGTGACTGCCTAAAACTGGCGATTCCAGCAACTAGATTACAGGCCACATAACAATTAATAATACTTAGCTATAAATATTTTAGCTGCCTTCCAAAAAAACCTATTTTTGTTAACATGATCTGAAATAAGACATGACAAATAAAATCCCACAACGTTCGAAAAAGATTTTTAAAACAGAATTCATTAGGATTGAGTACTTGGAACTAATAAAGTAAGTCAATCATTCTCGAATAGTCGACGTAGCCCTAAATCCACACAATACGGAATTTCGAGCGTGTGGCGAAACTATAAAGATCAATTGTTACATTTGTAACTGAAAACCAGGGGCTTATAGAAAACCTCATGGGTGCTCAATGCTCATACTAATTCGATTGCTTCGCTGCGAGCGAAACAGCCTGAAATAAGCAGCCTGACATTCGATTTATGAAAATCCTGCCCAGATATATTGTTTTAGGTACGCATAATGTATTTTTAATCGACTTCCAAAAAGAAGGGTGCCTTATCCGAATTCGGCTAAACCTCAACTATTTCTGTACTCAATCTTCATAATTTTGAAGTCGGTGCCAGTTCCAAGTTTCAAATATTCTGTCAGAGAACTGAAGATTCAACCAGATTCAACTATCTGGTACCGACTTCAAAATAATGAAGATTGAGTACAGAAATAGTTGAGGTTTAGCCGAATTCGGAAAAAGGCACTATTAGATAGGAAAAATTATTTAATACTTTTTAGTTCATATTAATGTTATTATTGTTTTTACCTTGAAAGTCGGTTTTAATTTTTTGTTAAAAATAATAATTTAAGTTGTACTATTTATAGCAGTTTTTCTTTGCAATTTCCATGCATCCGTCAAATCGTACAGACCTACAAGTATAATTTAAACTTCAAGCTATAAACGTAAGAATTCAATGAAATTGAGTAATAAAATTCAAGAACTTTCAAACTTTTGATACGTGTTTCAATTTCGTGGGTTTATTACGAAGAAGGAAGATTAAAGAAGTTTCGGACCTAATAAGCTAAAAGACAATTCCGTCCCTATAAATACTTTTGAGGGCTTCATAAATTACGCAACTTTGTTATAAGTTATAACTCACTGGGGCTCGCTCGTTACTTGCGTAGTTTAACTTGATTATGTTTTATTTGAATACTTCCACGTGGATGTGAGTTTGCGTTATCCAGACAGTTTCAATGGGATATTGTGATTACGTACATATGGCTTAATTAGTTCTCGCTGTGTGCCAATTTTTGACAATAATTTTAGGGTTCCCTTATAAGGAAATCGATCAAGAATTAATACTTCGTTTGTCAGGGCCATAAGATGCGATGTCGCAGCGCAGCAATTACATATAGCATAGCACTCTTTACATCGGAATTTTTCACGATGCGTTTTGCGGCGTCGTAGATTTATACGATGCGACGCCGCAACGCAGTATTGTGGCCTGGCCCATATGAAATTTTTGCGTTGCGACATCACATTTCATTTATGTGCGATGTTGTTCTTGCGATACGACGCCGCAACGCAATGTTGTGCCTGGCCCTCAGTCTTGTAGGTATGAAGTAAAAATAAACATCAAATATTCAGATTTACTGTACCTATCTTAGTTCAAAAAAGTTTGAAGCCAACGTTATCAATAGATACAGCCGTTTTTGTCACAAGTTTTGACTCCCCCGTTTAATCGTGAACTACCAATAACGACCCGTCTGATAACTATTCTACCAATAGCGTGTCTCCGTCACCTTTTCGAGCATTGCAGCTTCCTCTTCCATTTTTGCAGAGCGATCTAAAGTTTACGCGCGACTTTACAACGCGAAGTCACTCAGCATTTTAAACAAATAACGTAAAATGCAGCAAAAAGTAATTAGTGCAACAATTTACTGTACAGCACTCCACTAATAGCATTCCCTGTGAAGGAATTTTCAATAAGTAATTAAACCCCAACCTGAGCTGAAGATAAATTAGTCCAGAGGTTATCTTAAGAGGATACTTGAGAGGTATTCGATACTGGGAAGATCCACGTAGACAAATTGGGATTTTCTTATTAATCCTTCGATCGTGGATTCTTGGAAATCTATTGTTATTCTATTGTGTCTCGCTCACCGGTGAGCTTATGGGGCTTGATGGGTAAAATCGCTTATTAGTTATTACATAGCTTGTAATCCATACTAATATTATAAATGCGAAAGTATGTCTGTCTGTCTGTTACTTCTTCACTCCTGAACCGCTTAACCGATTTTGCTGAAATTTGGCATGGAGATACGTTGAGTCTTGGGAAAGGATATAAGATATTTTTTATCCCGTCAAGATGTATGGTTCCCACGCGATAAACTAATTTTGGCAAAACGGAATTACGGGCGTTTAGTAGCATAAATATCACGTCTCTATATGGTGCTCCCAGACAGAAGTTATATAACGTTAGATAACATTTTTGTATAACATTTTTTAACAATTTATAACATTACAAGTTTATTTTTTGACATGTTGTAGCGTATGTTACACGATGTTGTAAAATGTTATCGTGTTACACAATGTTTTATAACGTTATATAACTTAACCTTATTACAAAGAGTGGATTTATGGGAGTAACTTTATTCGTTATATTACAAACCGAAATAATTTGAATTCCACCACCTCACACATTCAGTCGGATGTAATATAGCAGTATCCGCCAACAGCTTGTGGACTTCACACATGTGACCGCATCCGCAGCAATTGTTCATATTGCAGCGAATATTCCACAATAAAGCATAACTGCTTAATGCTTATATTATACCGACAGTATTTTGGTCTGAAATGCGCAAAGTAGGATTTCAATTGAGAAATATACTATGATCACATTTACCGAGTAGCAGCGAGGCGGTGCTCTCGGCCCTCACTCGGCATGTTTCATGTGAACGTGCTCGGCCGAGAGCACTTGCTGCTCTACTCGGTACGTATAATCAAGCCCTTAGTGCTCCCCCACACGGGCCACCGGCCACAACCACAAAACGCCGCCACCGGCATAATATTTCCTGTACCTAGTTTTCAAACCTAACTTTAAACCAGATGAGAGGTCTCATGTGTTTTCCTAGTTCGGAAAGACAGGATTTTCATGTAGTTATGGATTCCATTTTTAGGGTTCCGTACGCAAAGGGTAAAAAGGGTAAAAAATATTACTAAGACTTCGTTGTCAGTCCGTCTGTCCGTCCGTCTGTCTGTCTGTCTCCACGCTGTAACTCAAGCACGGTAATAGCTAGAGAATTGAATTTTTCACAGATTATGTATTTCTGCTGCCGCTATAACAACAAATACTAAAAACAAAATAAATTAAATATTTAAGGGGGACTCCCATACAAAAAACGTGATTTTTCAAACATTTTTTGCTCGGTATCAATGATGACAGCAGATAGGCACCTGAAATTATCACAAAATCCTTAGTTATATTTGCGCTTTAATAATTGATAATAAAATTAAAATAAAGTAAATATTTATGGGGGGCTCCCATACAAAAAAACACAAGTTTTTGTCTACTTTTGCTCTATACCGGTACGGAACCCTTGGTGCGCGAGTCCGACTCGCACTTGTTATTATACCTCCTCTATTTTGAATACAATGAAATTTTGAAAAAGCGCTACAGTCAAAAACGAGAAACGAGGCACCAGCAGTCATTAACCTTACTAGTCTAGGAGCGATGCTAATCTCTCGAATCGCAGCGTACAGGCTACAGCGTCTTTAGGACCACGCTGAAAGGAAACGTCGACACCTACCAATTGCTGTTGTATACAAATTCTAGTCGTCATTTGTCGCCGCGACAATAACCGGCGTCACCAGTGTGGCCCCGCTATAACAATGGCAGCGAGTCGGTATTTAATATCGCGCGCAATAACCACTCGGTGCATAATTTTAATCGTTCCATAATGAAAATTTAAAGCGCTATCTTGAATTTATTTCAAATTCTTCTGGGACGTCCTGTGATAAATATGCTGGAAAAAGTTCTAGAATAATAAGACCCCTCTTCACGTTACGTCATGATGGAATACCATGATTGCGGCAGATGCGTTCAATATCCATATTCAAGAAGATAGCGTATTCCCTCTTAAAAGGCTGGCAACGCACTTGCAGCTCTTTCCATCAAGTGACCCGTTTGCTCGTTTCCCCCCCTATTTTATTTTAAAAAACTATCAATCACGGGTAATAATAGACGAATGCATCATCCAGTTATAGATTCGGAAAGCCAACAATCGGCCACATAGCCTTATCATGGATTAGAAACTATTTTTGACGTACTAACTTTACGGTGTAGACTGTAGACCTACAAAGATGTTTTGGCGCGTAGATGACAATGTCATGACTCATGAAGCGTGGATGCGATATAATCATCTGTGAGTCAAAATGACAATTATATTTTTGGCCACACATGCAAAACCAATCGTGGATGACATTTCCAGCTCTCGCGTTTTAGAACATGCCTCCGTTATCCTTGTCAGTTGTAATGTGTGTATTCACCCTCGCGCGGATCTGGTCCACATGCGGATGACAATATGTTCCTGGCTGCGCGTATGTTGTCCGCATGACAGGAAAACCACTATGAAATGACAGGATACGGGCAACTTTCATGCGGACCAGATTTCACGCGGGCCATAACCCACATGAAAGAAAAAGCATGAAAGCACCCTTAATCGCACTTCCGAAATGATTTTACGATAATTAGGAACTTGCCATTACCACAATATAAAGGAAACCGCACTTTCCAGCAAGAAACGAACTACCAAGAATCATTTATTCCAAGTAGAACTTGAAACTGAGAGACTGAAGTGGCGATTTAAACTTGGTTCTGCGAGGAATCGGAAAATAATAAAAGTTCCACATTACTCTATGCTCCAATTCTTTAAATAGTTTCGAAAGCAACTTTTTAAAAGTTGGTATTTGCGGAATACAAGGTTTCATGTCAATAAAATAATAGTTTTATTGTTTTTGAAAATAGTTGGTCCACCTTAATAACTATAGTACTTACAATTTACATATTGGTATTTGGTACATTTACCAAATGCCAATATTATAGTACCTAATTATGATCAGGGACAAATTATTCGCTCATGAAAACATGTCCAGTCAAAATCTACTTGCAGTCCGAGAGCTCCGATCGGCATTCCTGTAAATGGGAGGTTTTAATTCAACCTTTCTTTAAACATGATGATTGATGACAGACCAACGTAATTTTGCTGGGTTACAGATCAGCTGATCATGGCTAATATTAACTTGACCCGACCAAATAATGTTGGTCCACCAATGATTAATTTCTCTAATATTAAACAGTCACTATTAGACCCTAATGCTATCGAAACAGGGACCGTACCACGAAATTGTTTTGAGACTCAAACAATCGAATGAGAATGCCGCGTCCTACTCTAACAAACGAGAAACGGCGTTGTTAGAGCAGGACGCAGCATTCTCATTCGATTGTTTGAGTCTCAAAACGGTTTCGTAGTAGGCCTCCAGATATCGAACATGTAAACCTTTATTACGGTGATTTCTACGAACTATTAATTTCAATAATATTTGCTCGACTGGACGACTGCCAGAGCTCGGCCTGTAGACCTCAATCCTGCGGTATGTAAACTAGACGTATTTATTGCAATACTCAGATTGTTGCAGCACATAACACCAATTTCAGTTTATCTACTAACTACTAAAGGCACGCTCATCTGCGATGGATAGCTTCAATTCGTCGCAAATGAACTGTTGAAACTACATTTCAGAAAAAAAATATAAAGTGTGGCACTCGGGGACTACCGCGGTAAACTATTTTTTTTTTTTGTTAGCCTATACTATCCAACTGCTGGGCAAAGGCCTCCCCCAGGATCTTCCACTTGTTTCGCTCCAGCGCCACCGTTGGCCAGCCCGGCTGGTATGCCTCCAGTTCATCGCGCCATCTTCTCCTAGGCCGGCCACGGTTTCGTCTTCCATCTTCAGGTACCCACTCTGTCGAAATCTTTGCCCAGCGGTCGGGATGCATACGGCTAACGTGGCCAGCCCAATCCCACTTTAGCTTAGCCGCCTTAACTCCCAAATCCGTGATTTTTGTTTGTGAGCGCAGTATTGTGTTCCTTATTTTGTCCAGAAGACTTACTCCCAACATACTGCGCTCCATTGCTCTTTGGCAAACCCCGAGTTGGGACTTTTGCAAATCGGTCAATGACCAAGTTTGCGCACCGTACCGTTAGGGCAGAATACACAGTAATGTCGACGAGTCTGCGCTTCAGGGAGATTGAATAAGAATAAGAATAAGAACAAGTTTATTTCGACAATCACACAACACAATATTAAATTACTACAAAAATACACAAAGAAATAAAGAACACAAAATCACGAAAATATTAAATTGTGTGACGCCAAAACTGGACCCAGCTCAGCATTAGCAGCGACTTCAAGTCTGCTGCACTGATTTTCTGCTGGGACCAAAGGCAGAGTAAACAGAATGATAGAGTATGCCGACTTAGAACTGATGGAAAAAAAAATAAGTTTGACGTATTATGACAAAAGTCGTCGCTAGGGTCGTTACCTATAAATTCAGTTGTTGTTTATATTTTGGCACATGCAAAGAAAACTATCAGAATTCAATTTCAAAATCTTCTTTTTAAAAATAAATTATACCAGCCAGCGCGCCAGCCTTTGACTTCTCCTGGCGAAACCCGACAGAAATGACAGATATTAATACTCGTCCGTCTCTTAGTAGTCGAAGTACTGGTAGTTATGTCTATTGTGCCAAAGGTGTGACATCACAATATAAACGTTTAAAGCTAGCAATAAATCAAAATAACAAAAAAAAAATAAGAAAACTACAAAAAATTAAAAATTAAGAATACAAGTAGCAGTCTTACTTTGCCTAATGTGAAAAAAAGAAAAACAACAGATTTTTGTCTATGACAATTGACGCTTGACACTACTAAGTTCTAGGTTATGAAACGTGGTTTGACGTGGCGCGTATATATTATCTGCCATGTGATCGAAAACTATAAAATGTAATGGACAAAATCACAAACAATGGTGTTTTACGTTATACTAAGTTGAAGGGAGTGAAATAATGAAGTCGCAGAACAAAAGCAGACGGACGGAGCTTAAATGGATGGGAAGGAATTGCGCCTGATAGTCCCGGCACCCGAACAACCCTACACCACTGCACAGAGGTGCATACACGAAGAGGTATTACGCTGAGAGATGTTGGATGTGGAGTAAATGAGTTCTGTAATGACCACTAAATGTTTTTTTTGTTTTCAACACCCTAAGAGGCGGCGGAAGGTTGTTCCAGCATCGGGAAGCAGCGTACCTAAATGATCCACGAAACGCTGCTGTCCTGTGACGTGGTGTCAGGATCCGGTACTGGGAGGCTCGAGTACGGGTGTTGATATCACTTAGCCAAGTCAACTTCTCATATAAGTAGGATGGACATTGTGTAAGAATTATGTCAAACAGAAGTGAAGCGAAGTGGAGTTTGCTGCGTTCCTTCATTTTAAGTAGATTGGCCTTGTTGATAAATGGTGTAACATGAGCTCGGGAGGGGATTGTGAAACAGAAACGCACACAGGCATTCTGGACCCTCTGTACATGCCTCTCCGTTCTGGTGAGTAAAGCATAACCTATAACTGTATCGGCATAGTTCAATTTAGATAGAATAAGAGTCTCACATAGCCTAATTCTTATATCCTCACTAAGATAGGCACGGTAATTGTATAGGATTTTTAGTCTATAAAAACATCCCCTAACTACCTCCAGCATGTGCTGTTCAAACTTTAAGCTTGAATCAAATAAAACCCCTAAATTACGCGCTATATTGACATGTTCAATTGCTTGTCCCGAAATTAAGATTCTTGGTTTTTTATCCAAAATATCCGCGACCTGCTTTCTTGAGCCCAATACAATAAATTTAGTTTTGCTGGCATTTAATACTAGACCGCATGATGTAGACCACTCAGCTATATGTTGCAGGTATTCATTTATTTTCTTAATGGCCTCGGTGGTGTCATTAGGGTAAAAACTCAGGTAAATCTGTGTATCATCAGCGTACATGTGGTACTTGCTGTATACTATTTTTTGACAGATGTCCGCACTAAAAAGGATATACAGTAGAGGGCCAAGAATCGATCCCTGAGGCACACCTTGATCCAATCTAGCACTTGACGAATATGATTTTTTGACATTGGGAGTTGTGGTTTCAACCTTCTGATATCTATGCTTTAGATAGCTAGAAAACCACTGGATAACGGCAGGCTCAAAACCATAATATTTGAGTTTACTAATTAGAAGTGGAATATTAATTGTCTCGAATGCCCTAGAGTAGTCGAGTAAAACGAGAATAGTCCCCATACCCTCATCCTGAGCAGACAAAATGTTATCCAAGACATCAAGTAAAGCAGTGACAGTACTATGCTTTTTTCTAAAACCTGACTGGTACTTAGGTAAGATTTTGTTTGCTTCAAGGAAATTCATAACTTGCTTGTATACAGCTTTTTCAACTATTTTGGACAGGCAAGGCAGGATACTAATGGGACGTAGGTCTTTAAGGGAGGAAGGGTTAGGGATTTTAGGGATAGGCTTAATAAGTGCGGTTTTCCAAACTGAGGGGAAGGTAGAGGTTAGTAGGGATTTATTCACAATGTTAGTTATGATTCTAAGGGTATTGGGCAGTGTCAGGTTCAACATTTGTAAAGATATATTATCAATACCAACAGCGTTAGACTTAAGGCCTTTTATTATTGTCATTACTTCATGCTCTGACACAGGGGAAGAACTAAATCTTGATGGACCAATCGTGTGAGATTCAAAATAAGTAGATAATAATGTAGACTGTGATAAACTATGTGATTGACTAGGTAAATTAACAAAGTGATTATAAGTGATCATTACAAAAATCTGGAAGATCTTCTTTATTATTACAGAGATTTATTTGCTTTTTAATGTTGTTCCAGAGAGTTTTCGGCTTATTAATATTCTGATTTATATTTTTATTAAAATAAACACGTTTTTCCGAATGAATGGCCGAAATAACAATAGACTTCAAATCTTTGTATGTTTTTTTATAAGTTGGGTTTTTAGTGGTTTTCCATTTGGAAAAACATTTATCACGAAGTTCCATCATCTGTTTTACTATGTCTGTAAGCCAAGGAGAAGACTTTTTTTTAAACTTAATATCTTTCATGGGAGCATGCAAATCAAAGAGTAGCAGAATAAGTCTGTTGAACTCTAAAATCATTTCGTTTAGATCGGTAATGCTATCAAGGTGTTCCCAGCTAATTTGGTCCAAGTCATGATTGAATAATTCAAAAACTATGTCTTTAAGTGGTCTAAATGAACATACAAATGGAGAGAATTTAGGCTTCTTGAAATTGAACTGTGCCGTTACTACAGCATGATTACCCAGATCAGGAATGTGGCTCACCAGAACGGAGCGAGCAACAGCATTGGTGCACACAATATCTATCAGGGTTTCAGAGTGCTCTGTAAAGTGAGTCGGAGAAGTCACTATTTGGTCTATGTGTAATGATTCGAAAAATTGTGTAAGTAATTTAGTCTTATTATCAGATTGTTGGAGCATGTTGATATTAAAATCTCTTAGTAAAATAATATAGTCATAAGTTGCTAATGAGCACCAAGACTGCGTGAGAGCATCAATAAAAAGATTTACATCCATCCAAGGAGGCCTGTATGCAGTTCCAACAGCAATTTTGTATCCATTGAGTTTAACACTAAGCCAAATTTGCTCAGGGGTTGAGATCAGACGAGCACTGATACTTTGCCTGACATAAAAACCAACTCCACCTCCACGACCCCCCCGGATGTTACTGGGACGTGGACGGTGACGCAGTCTGTATCCCGGCACTTTTTGAGCTCTGCCGTCTTCACCCTGTCTGAGCCAAGTTTCATTTATAGCCATTAAATCCACAGTCGAGCGCTCCATCATGGCCGTGAACTCATCATGCCTGGTTCCAAGTGAGCCGGCGTTGAAGAGACCTACTGTGAACAATTTATTATGTTTGCTATTCATATGTATACTCAATGTTGTTGTGTAATAATGTACTACCTGGCCTGACTAGTGGGAACATACTAATATCATACATAGCATACATAGCATTATATATTAAAAATATATTTAATTGTAAAATAAATATTGTAATATATATATAATATATTCTAGTAAAGTGTATAAATATTTAGAATTAATTGTGTAAAATAAAGTAAAATTTATAATATGACAGGATTTTGTATGGTAGTAGCAATGGTATAAAATTATATAGTAGATATTATAATATGTAACATTTATGAAAGCGGTAGTGAATAACCTTATTAAACAGAGAATAAACATTATCTATATCTATACTAATATTATAAAGAGGTAAACTTTGTTTGTTTGTTTGTTTAATTGTAATGAATAGGCTCAAAAACTGCTGGACCGATTTTAAAAATTCTTTCACCGTTCGAAAGCTACATTATTTACGAGTAACATAGGCTACTTTTTATTTTGGAAAATATAGGGTTCCGTGAGATATTTGGGTTTTTCTGACACAAGGTGAAAAAAATCAACCAGAAAAGTTACTTATTTTGCGTACGCTGCCTAAACTATAAAAGATAGAACCATACAATGTTCTAAGTAAATGTAGATCTTATAAATATCTACAAAAATGTCCGCGACACACTATACCTATCTATGGCAAGTGAGGCACAACAACCATTTTTTTATTAAAAAATCTTGATTTTTTTTTTGACTACATTTAAACGCATTTATTTTACTCATGCTGATAATCCTTATCAAAATAAATTATTTCATCACTAAGTACAGTTTGTGTAGATAATATTTGGTATTTGAATGATTAAAATTGGACGTTTAGTTTTGGCGAAATTAAAAATTGCGTTACGCCCGTTTCGAAGTGGGCGCTACCAAGGCGGGGGTGCGTAGTAGCGAAGATTATGACCGGCCCTGCAGCTGGTGAATTAGCTCATATACCCGTGGCATATACCAAGAATACCAATAATCCCTACAGCTGATTTGCCTATACCCTGCAAAAGGCTCTAATTCCCTATGAGACGTAGCTTTTGCGGCGGTACCGACCAATGCGGGCCACGGGTAGTAATCTATACTTACAAAATTACATGTCCTGACTGACTGACTGACTGACTGACTGACTGACTGACTGACTGACTGATTCATCATCGCTGAGCAAAAACTGTTAAAGTTACAGCCACGAAATTTGGTGAGTAGGGTTATTTTATTAAGTAGACACCCACTAAGGAAGGACTTTCGAAAATTGTACCCCGAAGGGGGTGAAATAGGGGTTAAAAGTTTGAATGAAAGTCCGTCATTTCTTGAGTTAGAAACATGAAACTTTATTTTTGGGTTACTGATTAAAAATGAATGGATACGTATTTAAGCGTTTTTGGAAATTCTACCCCCAAGGGGGTGAAATTGGGGTTGAAAATTTGAATGAAATTCCGTTATTTCTTAAATTAGAAACTTGAAATTTTATGTTTGGGCTACTGAACAAAAATGATTGAATACGTGCTTAAGCGTTTTTGGAAATTCTTCCCCCAAGGGGGTGAAATAGGGGTTGAAAGTTTATATGAAAGTCCGTCATTTCTTAAGTTAGGAACATGAAAGTTTATTTTTGGACTGCTGATTAAAAATGAATGGATAGGTATTTAAGCGTTTTTGGAAATTCTACCCCCAAGGGGGTGAAATCGGGGTTGAAAGTTTGAATGAAAGTCCGTCATTTCTTGAGTTAGAAACATGAAACTTTATTTTTGGGTTACTGATTAAAAATTAATGGACACGTATTAAAGCGTTTTTGGAAATTCTACCCCCAAAGGGGTGAAATTGGGGTTGAAAGTTTGAATGAAATTCCGTTATTTCTTAAGTTAGAAACTTGAAATTTTAGGTTTGGGCTACTGATTAAAAATGATTGAATACGTGCTTAAGCGTTTTTGGAAATTCTACCTCCAAGGGGGTGAAATAGGGGTTGAAAGTTTAAATGAAAGTCCGTCATTTCTCAAGTTAGGAACATGAAAGTTTATTTTTGGACTGCTGATTAAAAATGAATGGATACGTATTTAAGCGTTTCTGGTAATTCTACCCCCAAGGGGGTGAAATTGGGGTAGAAAGATTCAATGAAAGTCCATCATTTCTTGAGATAGAAACATGAAAGTTTTTTGACGTTTGCGTTTGACGTTTGCTTAAATAGGGTCCCGTTTTTACCCTTTGTATAAGGAACCACAAAAAGGGGAAAGCTATCCATCTTTGTTATTATACTATGTTAACGCGTACGAAGTCGCGGGCAACAGCTAGTTTTTAATATAAGACTTGAAGTGGCATCAACTTGAAAAAATGTACTTAGCCCCACACCTGATCTGATGCAATTAATAATAGTAAATGTCAGTGACAGTTTACTTATAAAATAATAGAGCAAAACAAGGGAATTTAGATATTGAACATAATTATGTTTTACAGGATTGTAAGGAGCTGAAAACACGCATGATGTCATCTTCCGTGCGAAAGTGGCGAACGGGGCTCCCATCGGCCTGTCGGGCATATATTCGCCCCCGCCTTGTCCACGAGTAGCGCCATTTCTTCGACTTGCACTCCTCCCGCACCTTGCGGTATAGAAGACGATTGTGACGAGTGAGCCGCTCGTTAACAAAGATGCGCCCCGCACGTTCCGCGGCGAGTCCGCGGCGACGCGGGCCGCCTTCAGCAGTTCGCCCCGAAGGTCACGGCACGCCAGGCGCACCACGACACGGCGAGGGCGTCCACCCTCTGCAGGCGGCACTCCTACACGCTCCGCAAACACCACGTCGCGCGACTCCAAAGGAACTCCCAGCCGCGTAGCAAGAACGGCAACAGTATGGATAACATTTTCGCCCTTCTCCTCGGGCACAAGACCTATATCGAGATCGGCGAGCAGAGCGTCTTGGTGGCGATCGTTGAGATCAAGTTTTAGCTCAGCCACAGAGCGTTCCAACTCGTTGACCCTCTCCGCGCTCTCTCCTACCGTACCGCCCTACTCCAGCGCATCAAGCCTCTTCTCGGCGCTGGCCAACCGGGTTGATAAGTTAGAGATGGTTTCCCGGAGCAACGCCATCTCCTGGCGACACCCGCGAAGCTCAACTATGAGGTCGGAGAACCCGCGCTTGAACACCGCAAGGTCGATATCGGCGTTAGAAGTTGTAGTAGCTGATCTGTCCTCTTCTGCGGGCGAACTGCTCGGTTCCCGGTCTGCAACTTCAGCAGGAGATGAAGGACCAAGGTCGACTAGGCCTCTAACAGGCGTAAGACTGTTGTCCCCGCGTCTGTCATTTTTCTTACAACTAGGACAGACCCAGTCCGCACCAACCTTGCCTTAGCAGGCAAGGCGAGACACGCCTTGTGGAACTTCGTGGCGCAGGTGCTGCAGGACGCAGCAATCGGGGTTTTCCCCAGAAACTTTCCGCAGTCCCCGCATTTTGAAGTCTTTAAATCCATATCTAGTTAGGCTATTCCGCGATAGATGGCGTAGTCGCAACGGCCGGGCCCCAGAAATCGATCGTCAACGGGTTCTTCAGAAGTGCGGCAGATGGCGCTACGACTAACTACCGCTATGCGACAGAAGATGGCGCTGTCACTACGAATCGACTAGTATGGACAACTCGACGACAGATGTCACTATGAGTATCGATTTACGGATAAGCTGCGCTTGTTTTGAGCCAACTCTACCCTCACTGCACGGGAAAAAAGTACGTACGTTTGTTGCTGATAACGACTTTTAAGAGAAGATTGGTAAGTCTCCCTTCATTAGCTTCTTCATGGACCAGTAGCTCTTCCAGGCGTTTTCGATTCGGCGATCGACTTCCTTTCCTGGTATACTATTGCATAGCATTTTTTATCAACTTATGCAATTATGCAATACACAAACACCGTGTCGAAGTCTGACAACGCCGCACCACTTAATTGGGGGTTAGGTTAGTGTTAGGTTTATTTTCGTTACGGAATTTCTTTATTCGGTCGCCGCACTCAAAGCCCGCGACAAAGGCTGAAATCTTTCCTGTGTGTTGGACCGCCTCCTAGAGCTTAGGCTTATTTTAGGATTACAAATATAATATTACGACCTGCGAAAGAAAAATCAAATGTAGGTAAACTAAACTTTTATTGCCTTATTAATAAACTAACATAATTCAGTACATGGATCGTCCTCTCAACCTTGTGTCTTAGCCTAAAGTTTAAATTTTCGTTTTTATAATTCATTTTTATACTTGAAAATAAGCCCCGAATTGTTTCATTTTCTAAAATTAGATAATACATTATACTTCCAAGAATCAGATCTGAGCAAAAATACGAAATATCTAAAAAAAAAACACAAAGATGCACAGCTAATTTTCACATGCCATAACCGTGCATTGAACTACACATTGTATAAAAGTCTATCATTGAGAAACCTACCTTGCGGATTTTTAAAATGTTATTTAGATTTGTCGAGTTATTGAGAAAAATGAATCCGCGTCGTCCTTTTTCACATGGCATATTATGGAAGAATGTCACACGTGAGTGTGAAGAGAGAAGGACGATGTTTGTAAGGCAAAATGTAAACTGTAAAGGCTTACTCGTATACTTCGTCACATCGCGCTCTCTCAATGTCGACCCCAGACGCTTAACTATCATCATATAGAGGAAAATTCAATTCAATTCATACATTCTTTGTACGTTTGAGGGCTTAAAAAGCGTTTATTCTCGGTGACAAAAAACAGATTAGGTAGGCTCCGTGGGCTTACGGAAAATTTATTACTCGCGTATTTGAAAATAAATGTCAGTAAAAAATGACACTGAAAGCGTTAAATTGTACTAATGGAGTAGCCTTAGAATACACAGATTGTTGTTTTTGCTGTGAAAAATACCAAGTATAAAAATTGCATAATTATTATCGCCATCTAAATATATAAAACTCAAAGGTGACTGACTGACATGGTGATCTATCAACGCACAGCCCAAACCACTGGACGGATCAGGCTGAAATTTGGCATGCAGGTAGATGTTATGACGTAGGCATCCGCTAAGAAAGGTTTTTGATCAATTCTACCCACAAGGGGTTAAAATAGGGGATGAAAGTTTGTATATAATAATACTTCTTAACACGAGCGAAGCCGCGGGCAATAGCTCGTTTTCATATAAAACTAGTTACTTTATAGGTTGCGTATGTGTCCCTCATAATGAGTTAGTTCACTGTGAAAGTACCAGCACTGAACGAGCATTTTTTTTAGATTTGTATGGGCCAGCGCCCCAGGGTCATTTACCCATACAAAAGTTACTCTCTGAGCGCTGCTACTTTCACAGTGAACTAAATATAAGAGACACATACACGCCCTAAAGTATTATCACCTTGTTTTGTTACACCCTGTATAAAAGTACGGAGGTATGAATACAAAGTTACAAGTACATTGTATCTTGTTCGACAGTTTGAGGAGACGAGAGACTAGTGGCTTAACTGTAGCTCTACCATGAGTTTAAAGCTATAGTCTGTATTTATCGAATCTCGATACCGACTACGTTTTTTAGTGTGGCAAATTTTACAGCGCCTCTAGCGGTCACTTGTGGAACTAAAATCGCCATACTAAAAATTTACGTAGTCAGTATCGAGTATCGATAAATGCAGACTATAGCTGCTTTAAACTCATGGTAGAGCTACTGGTCTCTTACTCCAGAAATATTAAAATAAATGATACGATAATAATAAAATAAATGACAAGATAATATCATAAAATAGGATAAAACCTCGCAAATTAAGAATGTTTTTTGCTAACCGGGTAGAGTCAATAATAAAGTGCCTGCCCCACAGAGGCGAAGGGGGCTAGACCTTTGTAGTTAGTGTTTTTTTGCATAACAAGTACATACACATAAGTGCTTAAAATATCGCTAGTTGCTGACCAAACACACTGTATACGTGGCGTACCCATGCATATTACAACTTTTATAACCTTTTAAACGTTATATCTCAGAAACGGTGGCTCGTAAGAAAAAAAGTATTGATACATTTTTATAGATAATTTTATGATCTGCAAGTTTTGTCTGAGCTACTTTTATGATAAAACTTACCGTTTTGCTGAAAATCGCGAAAAACTAATTTTTTTGACCTTTGACCTTGAATAAAAAAATTTCCACACACGGGAATGATGGGGAACTTTTAGACATTGTTTATTATTATGTTTTTAACAATTTCACCGATTTTCAGCTTGCTGGGACTTTTTGTAACTTCGAATGTCTAAATCGACCGGAGTATAATATCTTAGATTAAAGTACATGTCTTTCTCAAAGAACTATCAGAGAAGTTGATTTCTAGGCAGATGGGGTACAATACCCGGCAATAAATATTGCACATCAACGTTTGAAAAGAGACAATCGGCTAATTTCGGTTTCATAGAGCGTTATCTTTGTAATGTCGGCACTACATATAGGCGAACGCGTTGGCCTACGCGTTGGCCAACGCGTCGGCCCAATGTGTAGAACGGGCGACTCGCGCGTTGGCGGTAGGTATTTAGACGTTGGCCGACGCGTTTTGTCGGCACTACATATAGGCGAACGCGTTGGCCGACGCGTTGGCCAACGCGTAGGCCAACGCGTTCGCCTATATGTAGTGCCGACATAGCACACACCTATTTGACATTATGTCAGTCGTTGTTCAAATTCAATAGAGTGCAGTCGCGTCCAGTTCAAAATATATATCTAGAGAACTTGTTAATACCCCTAAATTTGCTACAGCTGTAATTTTCCAAAAGAATTAAATACGTAAACATAATTTGAACACGCTCTTTTATTTTATTTTACCCGAACCTAAAGCCATAACTTATAGAAAATTTGGTGTATTTTATACAAAGAATAATAAAATTGTCAAAAGAAGCAAACCATAATAATTATGGTTTTTTTAACAGCTCCTAATATATACCGGACTTTTTGTATTTCGTGCGTAAGAGATAACGCTCTACAAAACCGAAATTAGCCGACTGTCACTTTTTAAAGGTCGATGTGCAATATTTATCGCCGGGTACTGTACTTACATAGTTTGGTCGCGTTACGTCAAACCCAGCTGACAGATCACAATTACCATTGAAGTCAACTACCTAGGAATCAATTTCCTCGATAGTACATATTTATTATATTATCATAATTTGTTGTTTGCTATCTAACTCTTTTGGAACTAAATACGTAAGTGGATGAACCAGATAACCAATAAAGACAATCAATATTTTTTTCCCTTTTAATAATTTTAACAAACCTTGTTAGTTGTAACTTATCTACTTTATCATCTGGCTCACAGACATAAATCAAGATAGATACCGCATGTCGCTCCATTTGTATGAACACGAGCGTGTCACTTTTTTCCTAGCTACTGTGACGTACCGATAATAAGAAACGTGTCCATTATCTAGGCCCGCTATCCCCAACCCGCGGCCCGCCGGGACTTTATTTGTGGCCCGCGTGATGTTAAACAATTTTGAAATTCACGGCCACCGGCAAAATAACGTAAAGTCTACGTGATAGTCATTACATTTTTTCCACTTTTAAATCGTTAAATATGAGCAACTTTATTTTTTAACCCTAAAAAATTTTTGCTGCGGCCCGCGACGTCAAGACCAAAACATGTTTGTGGCCCGCATGAAAAAAAGGTTGGGGATCACTGATCTAGGCCATCGTTTCTATTCGAATTTCTAGAGCTCAATACGGCAAAATAAGGCATTTAGGCATTTTTCAAATTCCAATTGACGCCCGATTCCGATAGCAGACTAAAGAACAGACTTTCGAAAGACGAGCATTGCTCGTCGTTTGGATACGCAAAATGGCACGCAAAGTACATACACATGCGGTATTTATCTTGATCTATGTCTGTGATCTGGCTAATATATCTTGCTATCCATAAAATACGGCAATTTCTTTACTGTTACCTAACTGCTTCTTCCACTACTAACGTCTTCAATTCTGAATCTGTTCTTACCGAAAAGAAACGTAATGAGACGACGTAACGTGTTGGCATTGTCGAATAGCGCCTATAGTTGAAAACACAGTTAAGTTCTTAACACGCTCTTATGGTGTCTATTTTTATTAATGTTCAATTCGAATAAAAGAAAATAAGACTACGTCCTGATGAACATCCATTGAAGAAGTTCTAAAATAAAAAGAAAACATGATAGTTAATTTAATTTTTATTTTGACAAACAAACATTCAATAACTTTTGTCATTACAATAGTTGGATTAGATTAAAAATAATATTTCCCAATGTCCGCAGCTCGGAGTTAAAGTTATCTTCCAAGTTAAATCAGTCTTAACTGTCCACGTTAGATAAAGCAGGGAAAAAGTTTCGATAGAATTTTATAAAATCACTATCATAAGTTATGCGGTAACTTGTAAGCGAAATTTTACGGATGATTGAAAGTTTAAATATCCATGTTAGTTCATGTTTTACTTCAATCTTTAAAGTTTAAAGATATTTTATAAGTTTAAAGATTTTTTGGTTTACATTGACATTGGAGAATAATTAATACACAAACCTATCAATTATTAGTATGTTGCTTTGACAAAGTACATAAGTAGAGCTGTAACTCTACTTATGTACTTTGTCAAAGCGATTATATAATCCACAGAGGTATTCTATGGACTATAGAGTTAGTACCTCTACAGCACAAGTTACAAAATAGTAAATTGATAATTATTATGTGATTGTTAACGTGTGGCATGCTCTCTCTGCTTTCAATACAACCACGATCCAAATTCCAATCAAGATCCAACAGTTTTCGATAGAACAAATCAAAATCGGCCAAGACTTGAGGGAAAGGATATGATGAAAGCTTTGGATGAAAGTTGGGACAAACAATTCTTCAATCAAGAGGATGGCGTCGTGGCCAAATTACCGCGGCCCGGGACCGCCAACTTGGGCCGTTACTTACCCAGGCTTTACGACGGCCGCCATAGATGTAAATATCATAGAAGCGCCCTAAAGCTAAAGGTCAAGTCATATTGCAACGTTGCGGGACGTTGCGAATTGCGATGTTTTTATAAAATACTAGATGACGCCCGCAACTCCGTTGCGCCAAAACTCGTTTATCGCGGGAGAACCGTACATTTTTTCGGGACAAAAAGTATCCTATGTCCTTTCCCGGGACTCATAGTATCTCCATGCCAAATTTCAGCAAAATCGGTTCAGTGGTTTGGGCGTGAAGAGGTAGCAGACAGACAGACAGACAGACGGACAGACAGACAGACACACTTTCGCATTTATAATATTAATATGGAAATATGAATGAGCCAAGTTTCAAACTGCTATTTTAATTTGCGTTAGCAAAGAAAGGGTTTAAATGGGTCACTAAAAATTGCATGATGCATCGCACACGTTGGAGAACTGATTCTCAGAAGCAAATTGCACTTAAGTGAAAGACAAAATACTTTGGTATAAATACTACTTTCCCAATATCTTGTCCTTAATATTGAGATAAAATATTTTTAAGTCTTCCAATTTTTCTTATTACTTACGTAGCTTAGTGACTACTTTGTGGACTGTGGTCTATGCGAGTTTCTTACGTCGGCTCTTCTCGCCGGGTTAGTTCCCGAACCGGTGGTGGGCACCGTAGTACCTATCAACATTCTGAAAGCATTTTCTTAAAATCTATTCAGAAATAAAACAATTTTTATTTATTTATTTTATGTAAGGCAGCTATGGAGCGCCTTACTTTTTGATAGTTTGAAGGAGTACTACGTCTACTCTTCACACAAAGCTTTTAGAAAAATTATGATTTTTGTCACCCACGCCATATCTATACTCCCTAGCTCTACAGCGGCCGGGCAATAATCCTGTAATGGTAGTACCCGCCGACCGCCAACTATTCGGCGCCACATTCACAAAATGGCGCGCGGTAATGCGGCTCGTACATTATTCAAAACATATTTGCATAATTATAACAATCCCTCTCTAATTCCGCTATTTTGTCCGACGGAGGACGCTGGATGGAGCTGTCAAGCGAGATTTTGTGCGTGTTCTCTAGGTGTATAGTATAGTGTGTTAAGAACTCACAGGGATGACACCTAAGACCATTAAGTATAAGGGTGCGTTCAGATGTGTGAGTCTTCTGCGCGTGTTTTGCTGTAGCGTTTGGGAAAACACGCGCGCAGCACGCGTTGAATCCGCGCTGAATCCGCGCGCAAACGCTACAGCAGAACAAGCGTAGAACACGCGCACGTATGAACGCGCCCTTATAATTAATGGTCTTATGTATCATCCCTGTGAGGACTTAACACACATGACACAATACAGTATACACCTACAGACTACGCACAAAAGCTCGCGTGACAGCTCCATCCAGTGTTCTCTCTCGGACAAAATAGCGTAGTATACAGTAGACAATATACAACAGCCAAATATTTATAATAGAAAGCAGAAATTTTGGAAAGAACAATACGAACAACAAATTCATGAAAACTAATTTTATATAGGTTTTATGAGTTTGATTTTGAACACAGATTAGTTACCGTACTGCCTTTTTTTACTGCGCCATGTGTGTGTAGGATTCTGCTGTGTGTTGCTGCTGTGCTGAAAATTTAGATAATGGGCACCTTTGGAAGCAGACAATGGTAGAGGAGAACAGGCAAACTTATGGGAATTACGTCACAAACAAAAAATACGTGTGGCACTGGGGTACTGCCGCGGTAAAACTATTACATAGCATGTTTTATCAACTTATCTATACAATATACATTATTATAATAAAACTGTAGAAATGAAAATTCTTTACATTAAAGATATTCAAAAAATAATAAGCGTATGTCACTACTCACTACATCGCTATAGAAGCCAAAAATGAAGTTAGTTTTTTGTCACGTCTGTCTGTCTGTCTACACACACACGAAAACTACTGATCCGATTTGCATACGGTTTTCGCAGATATATTTGTCTTCTTCCAACTCAACATCTGGTGCATAAAAATCACCCCCCCCCCCCCTCTAACGGGACCAAAGAGGGGGTCAGATTTTGTATCAAAGTTTTTCTTTAATGGACTTACTTCATGTTATTATAAACTGTGTTTTTCAACTTAACATCTGGTGTATAAAATTTTACCCCCCACCCCTCTTAGGGGACAAAAGAGGGGGTAAGATTTTACTATCAACTGATGAAGTAGAAATACTTTAAATGGCAAACGCACTTATTGCACTCAATATAATTCGCATACGTCTAGTCGCACGCGCACAAACACCGTATCTAAGTCTGGCAACGCCGAGCCGCTCCGACACGCACGATCGGAGTGGGGTGTGATGCAATAGCTTGAAAAGAAATAAGGTATTGTTTATATAGCTAAAATATTTCGATACATCATTCGGCCAAACGGCGAACGAGCGCGGAACGGTGTCCAAAGCGAGGGACAACAAATAAAAAATGTTAATTGTCCCGCAGTAAAAGTTGATTAAACGTCTAGAACCGAGCTGAGTTATTTGCCGATGGCGTTTTTGGCTCGGTTTGTCTCTAATTGTGTTTACATTAACTGCCTGCTCAAACGGCGATCATTAGGCACTTTGAACATTCAGTTGTCGAATTATAAAAGTGTATCTATCTTTCTGCCTATAGACTGCAATTTACGCCTAAACTTTCATGAAAATTAGTATGGATTGTAGTGGATGTACTTTGGGTCCCGGGATAGTTTTTTTTCCGAGAAAAAGGCATGGGCGTAGCCTGGGGGCGAGCGAACTGGGATTGAATGGGAAAATGGGCAGCTATGGATGTAAAGGCCTTGTTACAGGTAACCAAAGTCCTGTAAACGCTGACTCTTAACAGTAAAAGACCCTAGTACGCAGAGGCCGATTGAATCCGGTCGGAGGGATCGCAGGTCGATTTGATCGGAGTCGTCCATACACGGAAATCCAAAAAACCAAGCGGCCATTTTGGCCTGCATCAGTCCGTGTCTTCATCGGTCTCTGCGTATTTGAGACCCTTAATAGCAAACCTCTAGCACCTATTCAGTATTTAAAATTTATTATTATATTTATTAAAACTCTTCAATGTTACAAATTATATCTTTCTATTATCGATAACATGAAATTTCGCTTAAGTTCCCGCAATTTACCGTAAAAGTATGTAGGAGCAGGCAGAATTGTCTCGGAGATAAGCCCGCGTAGACACAATATATTCTGCTCTTTATTCGCCGCGTACGGACAGAATTTGTAAGTAAATATCTCGGCCTATTGATTCGCCCTATGTAAATATGTACTTTATCGCCTATGTAATGTGTTGAATGATGAGTAGAAACTACAGGATTCTATGTTTGAAGCCAAGCTTTTATCCTGCAAATTGTATAATAAATAAAGAGGTTCTAACTTTATTATTATATATTATTTATTTTCTTTTTTTTTGTGTTTAAATAAAAGCTTTTTTTCAAAAAGTTTCTTGATTTTAATTTATTATGTGATAAGAGTTATCAATGTACCTACTTTGACGTGAATACCACCTTTAAACCTGAACAGTTACGCTAGGATATTAAAGATATAGACAAGATATAGAAGGTTCTTCGGCCAATTTCCACTCAACAATACATTTATTTATTTTGAAAATTTTCCTATTTGGAAAACACAATGTACATGCCGTAGGGTACCCGTATCTGAATGTATAAGTTGTGCCACCGGGGGGTGTATCGAAGAAACTTCATACAAAAACGACATGGATCGGTGCCAATTGCGAACTGCGCGAGAACTTCGTAAATACTCCAGTGATATTTAAATACTTTAAGGCCTTCTCGATTGGTAATCATGATTGCGAAGTTGTCAGCTGCATGCAATCGACGTCGATCATGGGCAATCATAGACGAATATACCACTTTATTCGTCATCACATCTATGTCTTCTCTGTCATGAGTAATGACTCATAACACATGGGAAAACGCAAGGAGGCAACTTTTTGCGGCCGCACTCTGAGGAGTGAGGCATTTAATGATGAATTAACTTCAATTATATTGTATATTTGGATTTTATGCAGAACAATCAATAAAAATATAAGATATTCTTTAAAACACTTTTATTTAAACTGGTAATTCGCACTAAATTAACAATCTCCATTCAAGCAAGTTTGACAACAAGAACAAGAGGAAACAAAAGCGGTCCAAGTGAGCGGAAGCGGAAACATTTTTTTTTTAAATATATAAGCTTACATAATGGCAAAGAATACTAAATGTAAAATTCTAACTTAACAAATTAAAATTTAATAGGAGAGTATGACAGATAATGTATGGGGCTTATATGTCAAAATATTCATTAATTACAGTGTTATTAGTAAATAATAGGTATTCATTCGTCTCTGAGTGCTGCAGTGAGGGCGTTAATAATAATCAACATTCAAACCCATATTATAATAGTGGGTCTGACTGTTAACGCTTACACCACTTTTATGTTAAAATAGACCCAGTTTTCAGCGTAAAGAGATAACTGACACACAAATTTTCTATAATTTTAAAAACCAAAAATAAAAGGGTTTTTTTTTGTCTCGAAAAATAAAAGTATAAATTTAGAATCCCGTTAATCATTACACGGGGTGCTAACAAAAAGGCCCACACAGAATAAAATACAAAATTAAGGCACCACTTTTTTATGATTTTACAGTATTTTTTCCATGTCTATAAGGCGAACTGTGGGCACATTTAAAATTTACGTCTGCGTCTCGTTGACCCTCATAAATTCAGTGTTATTGTGAAGGTGTATATTCTTATGATGTATTACCCCTAAATATATAGTAGAATATTGTCGGCTGTTTCCCGTATGCGTCAATATTATAAAACCTATTGAGCGTAGAGTTATGGACGAAATAAACTGAATGGTCGCTGCAAATCATTTATGGATTAGAATAGAATAGAAATATTATTAAAATCTATCATATTAAAGACTAACTAATATTCTAATATCTTAAATGCAAGTAAATTTGGCTATAGCCCGAATAAAAAAAAAAAGACGGGTTGCACTCCGGGAGTGCCGGTAGAAGTGAAAACTTGATTAAGTATTAACGTTGTGCATTTTTTTAACCCATTTTTTATGAAAATCGATTTTTAAAAAATCGATTTTTTTAATTAATCGAAACCCTTACAATTTTTTTTAACCCATTTTTTATGAAAATCGATTTTTTTAATTAATCGAAACCCTTACAATCGAAATCGATTAAAAAATATCGACAATCGAAAAAAAACAATCGATTGTTCGATTAATCGATTTCGGTGTTACAACACTACTCTCCAACCGTCTTACGGTTTTTCGATCAGCACGAGCATCTGACGCGAGTTTCACAGTTTTTACCCATCCCACAAAAGTGCTCAACGCCGCTAAAGAAGTTTTCACTTCAAAAATAATTGTAACTCGACCAAATTAATCCTTCGATCGGGGATTCTCGGAAATGCTATTGTATTCTATTGTTGTCGCGAACACCGGTGCTCGTACGGGGCTTGATGGGTTAATTATTAATATTATATTATGTTATTACAGTATTTATTTGCACAGTTTAAACGAGACGTTGTACTTGGGTCTTGGTATCATTAAATATTTTTTTAAACATCATTCGCTACAGACCTTTTGCTTACATTTGGATCAATATGAATTTGAAACGAAGTACAGTTATTAGATGTAAGCAATAACAGAATCTTTTGGCTGAAGCCGAAGTATTCGGTTTAGCCACTGAGAAGTGTATAATTACTGAACACGGAATGTTAGTGTCGGTATGCTAAATAAAATAACCTCCTAAACCATCCTAAATACTTGCCTTGATGAAACGTTTTATGTTGGGACTTCGCTTTGTTTTATATCACATGCGGACTTTTAGTTAATTCCTGCAAGTTTGTTTCATGGAAATTTACATAAAAATAACAAAATATTTTGTACCTCGAAATACTTCCAATATGCTCTAACGACCGGACTCAGATAGGTTTATTGGTCACTTAAATTTAATTTAATGTAGATTGTAGAGTACTTTGAAAATGTATGGAGATTGGAGTGTATGTAACATTATCATTGAATTTAAGCCAACTATTAAAATATATGTCTGTGATTACGGCCGTTAAGGTGACGCCTTGATAATTTGGCTGTAGCGATATCGATTTTTCTCAGCAATGACTAAAGCTAAGAAATTAAAATTCATTGTCAGTATTCATCATGTCTTTGTCTTTGAATTACCCGTAGCATAACACGATTGGTCAATTTTTATAACACAGAACAATCAATCAAAAAGATCTCTGTAAAAAAAGGGATTCTAATTTTGCCAACAGAGGACGTTTCTATGAGAGGCCGGGGCGGCCACTCATAGAAAATAAGCAATCTAAAACATATCCAACACGGTTTTTTACTTTAACGCGGCGTCACCTTAAATTACAGTGGCTTATATTAATTAGGACGCGCGACGCAAGAATAGCACCTGGCCTAGGTACATCGAGTCTCTTTAAAGTTAACAGAGACACGACTTTTTTGATAGGAGACGTTTGGATAAGTTTACAGTGTAAACTGATCCAAAGATCTCCTAGCAAACTTCAGAAAGCAACAACAGCATTAAACTCTCATATTTTCGTGCATATTCCAATAATGAAAACGGCAAAGACATTTTCATTTCACGGAAAAAACATTCCCAGAGGAGGCGCGTTTGATGTCTTTTGCTGGGACCGACTTTGAGTCACAATTACATTATCAAGCCATTGGATTCCGTTGCAATTACAAAGGGTATTATCGGTTTAATCGAGATGACAAGTTATCGTAGCATGCGAATAAAATCGCTTTGAAATTGAATCTTTAATTTATTGTAAAAGACATTTTGAATGTCCGATAATTCTGTAACTCAGACATAATATTATAGACAAAGCTTTGTGGAAATAAAAAGTGAGGCCGGTTAAAGCCGGGTCCAGACGATTGTTACGTGTAATGTAAGATTACGTGTAATTTTGCGTCAACAGTGTGGACGGCACACGAACTCAAAGCGAATTGTCCAAACGAGCTTTTGTGCTCGCGCGAAAACCGACAGCCGATGGATAAACCCCGAGCGTTACATGTAATGCTCGTAGTGCCATCCACACGTAGAATTCGTGTTACATTACACGGTGAATTACATTACACGTTACACTCGTCTGGACCCGGCTTAATGTATGTAGTGTATGTCTGGCTGCACAGAACTGCACACACGCACGTAAAAAACCACAAGAGAATTTACATGATAAGGCATAGTTTTGTTACATAATATTGTGTGTGCGTAAAACTGTGTTAAATTACAAAGCTATGTGTCTTCCATTTTTTCTTTGCTTGTTTTGAAATTATGTATTATCATATTGGGCAAGATTGATTGAATGAATATAACATTTTACAATATTTTTCTATAGAAATAGCTAAAACGAGACACAGCGATTAAACTTCTTGGACACAAGTCACAACGATTTTAGACACTTTGTTAGAACTTGTGGGCTGCGTCATTCGAGGAAATAAGGGTGTATTTCACATAATGTGTGATAAATGTCCACATTTTATATAAACATTTGTAGTGGTGGTATAAATCTTCAAGTCGGGAGAAAATATTGTCGAGACTTTCATATTTTATGTACACTTTCTGTGGAAGCGCGACGAGCCGGATTAAGAAGTTTTCGCATAAAAGTATCAATATTATGGAAATATACAGACGCAGATGCATATAAAGTATTAAGTAAGCGATTCTATAAAGTGTATAAAATGAAATTATTTTTGAGAATAAGAAGTGGTTCATAAAATAATCATAGTTTATACAAAATACAAATAAACTGCGGGGAAAGAGACTACGTTTTAGCGCGAAAAAATGTACGATTTTGGCACTGACCTCTATAATACACTGGACTGGCTATGCCGTACAAAATGACAGCTGTTTTTTGTGCCGATTTGAAGCGCCAACGGTGAGCGTATTGTGAACTAATTACATAGCAAACTGCAACGGCCATTTGCAAAATAGTACTTCCAAGTACACTCACTACTGCTTTCGCATAGCAATCAGCGCCAATATGGCGACATTCAAATAGGAACATTTTATTGATAGCGATCGCCGGTCCAGTGCGAGGTCCGTGGGTTTTGGATTTTATTTATCGCGTATGGAACCGCGGGAAATATGTTTCATATTATTATTATACAAACTTCATTCCTCATCGATCATTTGTCGTGACAAAATTCTGATAAAGCATGGCTCAGTACATAAAAAGTATATTTTAATAAATTTTTGTATAGTTTACATTCGTAAGGCCTGAGAATAGGTTTTTATCTACTTTTAATACTGGATACTGGAAATTATTTACATGGCAAAACAATGTTTGCCGGGTCAGCTAGTACTTAGTATTATAATTTATAATTTTCGTGTCTTGTAAATAAAAAACATAGTGTACGACGCATTCTCAAGAATATGGCCGTAAAGCGCATCTTAAAGACATTAATAACAGTTAAGGAAAGTCCCATGTCACAATATGTAATATGGTACGTTATTCTGAATTTGCGACGTGGTACCATGCTTTATCAGAATTTTGTCACGACAAATGATCGATGAGGAATGAAGTTTGTATAATAATAATATGAAACATATTTCCCGCGGTTCCATACGCGATAAATAAAATCCAATATTAAGCTCGCGCACAAACACTGTGACACGACAATTTTATACATTTAAATCTAAAACTAAACTAAATGACGCCCAAGACTCGTTTATCGCGCGGGAACCGTAGGTACATTTTTCCGGGATGAAAAGTTTCCTATGTCCTTTCCCGGGACCCAAAATATCTCCATACCAAATTTCAGCTAAATCGGTTTAGGGGTTTGGGCGTGAAAAGGTAACAGACAGACACACTTTCACATTTATAATATTAGTATGGATATGGATGTTACAAGAAATATTTTGATTGGCATGAGAAAACACCGCTGGTTGAATTTGCGACACTTCAGCTACATGACAAATCTATACTAAGGGCCTGATTAAAAAATTAACGACTAACGAGTAGTGGCGAGAGAATGCAAACGGACAATATGATTGGCCGAGAGCCTAAGTGTCTACACTACTACTACACTAACACTAGGCTGAAGTTACGCGGCGTAAATTCCGCATGATTCCGCCTGCAATGTATTTTAAATTACCGATGACACACTATTCCGTCGCGTTCCGTTCCGTTTCCGTATGCGTTTGATATTGCGGACGTAATCATGCGGAATTTACGCCGCGTAACTTCGGCCTAGTGTGTTTAGGCACTTAATACTAATAAATAATAATTGTTAATCGTCAAAACTAGTGAAAATGGTTGTGTTTGTTTGGCAGAACTTACGTGTTTACGCTATCGTACCACAGAATACATAATTATTAGAACAAATCGTACTACAAAATAAAGTTTCTAGCACGGAAAAATGTGCGATTCCACAGTAATAAGCAATTTCCTACGTAAACGCAGTTCTGCCGCGCACTGTAAAACTCTGGAACGAACTGTCACCAGCAGTATTTCCGGACCTATACGACCTGCAAACCTTCAAGAAAAGAGCGTATTCCCTCTTAAAAGGCCGGCAACGCACCTGCTGCAGCTCTTCTGATGTTGCGAGTGTCCATGGGCGACGGTAGTTGCTTTCCATCAGGTGACCCGTTTGCTCGTTTGCCCCCTTACTTCATTTAAAAAAAAAACGCAGTTGCGGGCCGCATCTAGCTAACAGCGGATTGAAGATTTTATTTCAGACAAAAATCTTAGAGACAGCACGGCTCCTGTGAACTAGTTAAAGAAGCTATATCATAAAACAAGTAAGAAAATCTTTTAATGGCGGGCTCTAAAATATTTATGGTGCTCACGATTTATAGGGACTTTTATCGTGCAAAATAGATCATCATCATGGAGACATTCCTGTTCTTATCAATTAGTTTTTTAACTGATATAGTTCTCTCGACCTCTGGCGACCTACAGAAGCTTTGCGGTCCCTACTCCCTACTCCCTACCCACAGGTTGAAAAACATTATGATGAAGAACACTACCTTTACCGCATACATACAACGCTCTGAACCGATTTTAATGAAATTTAATGAGGAGATAGTGGATACTGTATTGAAACTAATCGGTTCATTGGTTAGAATATCTCTTTGCGGAATATCCTTCCATAGATATAATCTATGGAAGGATATTCTAGGGATTTATCCTAAAAAAACAGAAATTATTTTTGTTGCAGCAAAATATGCAGTTGCACGCAAACATCGTTGCTAGCAATCAAGTATACTGTGGGTGAAGCCAAACGAGCGTAATTTTGTGAGTCGTGAGACACAGAATTTTGGTCGCGTAAATATCTTTTCATACAATTAATCATGACTCACAATATTACGCTCGTGTGAATCAAACAGGACTTTTGTATGAAACTGAATGCAGCAGAATTTCTGCCAGCCGAAATTCTGCGACTCACAACTCACAAATTACGCTCGTTTGGCTTCACCCCTAATGATTGTTGTTATTCTCAATGGAACAATAATTTAATAGTGTCAATAATATTTGTAACAAGTCCGCCCACAATAGTAATTTCCAGAACTTATCGGTTTCTTGTATTCCTACGCATTCTTCTAGTTCAATAATATCACATTGAATAAAAATCCAAATAAATGAACATCCAAAAACAATAATTGGTAAGACAAAACAATTTTACCAAATTAATAGAAAATATGTTTTAATTACTTGAAAAAAGTTTGGCCTTTTTAGGTCAGTGTTTTATGAAAAGTCAACCAATGAAGGTTGACTTACATAGGTTGTAAGTACCCCGAGGCCTGAACCCATAGTTTATACGAAGTATTCTGGCTAACGCAGACGAGCTCATCATCGTCACGACTGGTCGCACACTTCTACTAGATAAGAGTCTACTAGAGTTTTCTTTTACAAAGTCCCTATATCTAACAAAGTTTATTTTTAAAGACCGTTGACCCAAAACAGTGCAAAACCTAGACTACCTGTTTCACCACTTACGGATAAGTGCCGGATAGCTGCTATCCACAACTTATCAGACAAATGCTCCTAATTATAATCTGTCAGGAAGTGGTGAAACAGTTAAGGGCCTGTTTCGCCACTTTCTGATAAAGTACCGAATAGGCTATTCACAACTTTTTTGACAGATTCTCCATACTCTATCTGTCAAGTTAAGTTGTGGAGAGCCTATCTGGCACTTATCAGGAAGTGGTGAAACAACCCCTAAGTGTTTTACATTTTCTTAGTAATATCCTTAAACATACTTTTACTACCAAACCAGGCTAGCTATACAGGAGTTATTTTGTAGCGCCCAAGTGTAGAACAGCACTTCCTTTAAAGGCAAATCACAAGCCGCGATCTACGGGACGTGTGATGTATGGTTTACTATTTATACCCAGCAAAGGTGAGTTGTGACTTGTGTCTCGTCTGCGCGAGAAGGTTGTTTTAGCTCGTCATTTGTCACGGGGCGCCTTGTGGCGTGATCACCCAGGGTCTGCGGTCTGTCCCCATACTTTACGGACGGGACATTTTCCGCGTTGTTTTCGTCCCGGATGTCGTTTATGGCCCGTATTTTCCAGTTTTGATGTCTCATCGTTCTATTTAAATTGTCCCTGCGAAATGCGGGTAGAATCTTCTCTGTTTAGACTTTAGCGGTGGGGTTGCGATCTACATAGAATTAAATTCCTCGTTGCCGTCATAAGTTTTGTCGCTAAACATTTCATGACATGTAGAATACATGGCGAATTATTCAGAAGAGCCAGATGCCGTTCAATCAGTAAGAAATCACATTATAATAATAAGCGATAGCCATCGCCATCCATGAACATACGGGGATGGATATTATCTATTAATTGAGTGTCGATTATATCTCAATTTTTTTTATTATTGTGTATTTAATAAATAATAATCCATGCATCTTTTCCAAAAAACATTATATTCAATGAAGAATTTAAGCGCTTCATGAATTTACTAACTTAAATTAACAGAATCATTTCCAAAGTCGAAACAGGTCACGTAAATGCTAACGTAGAAACAAAAAAACGAGGCACTAATACTTTCGACATTTTGCATGAAGTTTTAAACCTGGATTCGCCGTTTGAACTTTAACAAGCCGTGCACCGGTTTAGGTATTCGAGGGAAGTAACAAAGCTATCAAATCAATTTTATCGAGTGCCATAAACTCCATCAGGCAATTACAATCTTTGGCCGAATTTCCAATTTGGGGAGCACTTTACTCTGTCACTGTCCTCCTGCGCCCTGCTCGATGCTGCAGCGATGAATATTAATTATTCGTGTTATTCCCTAAAATCTTTCCTAAAATGCCTGAAAATCTTACTAGTAGTATCTGAAGCGAAAAGCTAGAGGTGGTACATTGAGTGATTCAAGAAGGTTTTATACGTGTCTAATATATCTACACTAATATTGTAATCTTTGATAGCGAATGTGTGTTTGTGTGTTACCTCAGGATGATGAGCTTTAAACTTTAAAGTCATAAAGGAACTAAAGTACACTACCCTTTCAAGTCCTAAGCAATTGGGGATACCCAACATATTTTCTTTGGTCGCTAAATTCACGGATATAAAATTCAGGCGTCAAAATTCTCTAGTTCTCTGAAAAAAGCAATGTATTTTTGCGATATTTCATTTCACCGTGACATGGGCTCCACTTTCAACAGACGCCGGCCTGAATCAATTTGCGGACGCGCGTGTGGCTTCAGCCATGAATGTGGGCATTTGATTAGATTGTTATTTGTTTCTTTCAATTGTTTTCTATTTTTTAGAATACTAATGCCCGTTTTCACCAACAAAACCTAAAATTTAGGTGTCCCTTATGCCAAAATTCCAAGTTTTGTTCTTGATGAATTGACAACCCCGTAACTCTTAGGTGACGTATATCACCATAGAATTATAACCTGTAGAAAAGGCATTCCATACAATCGTCAGCGCGAAAATGTGTCACCCTCGAAATGAGTGAGCTCACTCATCTGAGAGCAGTGTGCCATAGGACGCGGTGACATTCGGACGTGTTTAATGCATTGATTACGTAAAATATGCATTGAAAGCGTAAAATGAGTGAAAGAGAAAGTAGTATATGCTATTACCATGCGCGTGCAGTCTTTATAGGCAAAAAGGCAGTGCTTGCCATTCACAGATAACAGATATTTTAATTTAACTTTCGTACTTTTTAAATGACTCATGACGTTATTTTTTTAATAATAATAGTAAAAAATATAGTAAAAAAATAAATAATACACATTTAAAACGCCTCAATTTATAAAATAGCAACATGTAATCAGGTACACGCGCGAACGGGTTCACGAGAGGTCAAGATAGGCTCAGTGTTGAGGTGCCTGCCTTGCGCGTATGTGTGAGTGTGTCCGTGCACAGCCGAAAACGCACACAACCATGAATATCGAATGTGATTATTGTACTGCAAGCTCTGCCGAAGACCCCAGCAGTGTTGCCAACTATGGGGATATCCCACTTTTAGTAGGGAAAAATTAAATATATAGTGCGTATTTTAGGGAGTAAAAATATTATATTATATTCATGGGCGTGAAATTTTTTAAGCAAAAATGTATATTTATTTGGTTTTTATTACTGTTTTTATATAAATAATGACATCATGAGTGATGTTTTTGCCGCAAACAATAATTGCGGTCAGCTGAAGTAGTATTTTCAGCGTTTTGATCTCTCAGTGGAAAGTACCCCAAGTAATAAATAATATATTTAAATAATAGTTGGGGAGTTCTGGTTGAAATTCAATGGCATCACTGGCGCCGCGGCCGGCGCGGGCGCCCGCGCCATCCATGCCGACGGCGATCGGAACTACTCGTGAATAGTCGTGAGCAATCGGATATAATCCGAGTAAAATGAATAGACGCAAATCTAACTAATTACGTATAATATGTACATTATGCATTTTTGTTTTGTGAGGTTTATAATATTTGTTTACATTTTACATAGCTGAAATTTTTTGTGTTTTGGGAGGCCATTTGCTTTTTTCATGTGATCGAGCACTGTTAGTACTATATTATATTATTATTTTTGGTTTTATAGTTTTCTAAGAATATTTTAGATTTTAATATTTGAAAGTTTGTATAATATTTAACAGTTTAACATTAATAATTGCGTACATTCATAACTATCACTCACTTGGATAAGATAATAATATGTGGTGGCCAAAATTTTGCATTTATTTACATCGGATTATGGATCGGATCTCAAGTAACCGGAACCTTGATTATGTGAAAAGACAAAAGTTAAGCTGATTAGGTGAGTACTTAAAATATACTAGATATAAAAATGAAAAAGTTGTAAAAGAAAAAGTTTTTGTTTTGTTTTGTTTCATGCCAAAACTAATGAACCGATTGTAATAAAATTTTGTACACAGTTAGTCTAGAGCCTGAGAGAGCCATAGGCTACATTTTGATGAGGCAAAAATATAGTATCTAATTTCCATGGTAATATCGATGAAAATAAATTCACATTGTATTTCTAATACGTAACAATAGATGGCGTATTTATTTATTTTAGCGCACAATATTATGTTGTATGGTAATTGGTATATTTCCATGGGTTTCGATGAAAGAAACTCTCATTGTAGTTCCAACGTGTGACAACAGATGGCGTTTTTGTTTTTATTTCTTCATAACAGAACGTAATTATACTAATAGTTTAGAAAACATAGTTTTTAATTTATATCCACACTATTATTATAATTTATGCGAAAATATCTATTTTAGTCCGTTTGTCTGTCTGTTTTGCTTTCACACCAAAACTACTGAACCGATATCGCTGCATTACCAGTGTCAAAATCTTGTGCACGCCGCTGGCTATTACTGTAAGAAAAAAAGGACGACAATATTTTCTCGATATACATTTTGCATGCAAAAACATTGCTACAGTTTTGATGGCGTATGCCATATCCAGTATTGACATCGTTGTATATCACTGCATAGTATAAAACAAAGTCGCTTTTTCTGTCCTCATGTCGTTTTGTTCCCTTTAATTGCGGTTTTCTTTAATAGATAGAGTGATTAAAGAAGAAGGTTTGTGATGAATATGTATATTAATTATGGCAGTTCACTATTTTACAAGTAAAATATCAGACCGCCATTCTATAACTGATTCATTGTCAAGGCAAGCGTCGTCGTCGCCACATACGTCACCTAATGTGTACGGGGTCGTCAATTCATCCCGTAAATTATAAACGTCACCTAATGGTTTGACGGATGAATCGCATAATAGGTTGTTTTATTTCAAATAAACATCACCTAAGAGTTACGGGGAAATGTAACTAAATCGTGATACTTTTGTACGCGAGACCGTCAAGTCCACTGCAACTTCAAACTAATATTGACCGCTAACTCGTCTCATAATATCCTAAGATCCGACCGTAAAATCCTGCATGAATCGTTTTTTTCGATCAAATATATTTTAAAATAATCTTTAGAACGTATAGAATGGATTAATGTTGGGTTGCCTTGTTAAAAAAAGCCGCAAGTACCTCTAATTGAGCAAAATGAAAGCCTGTAATACAAACTTGCGTGTATTCAATAGAAAAGTAAGAACTAAGAAGCAATGACATTGAGGAATGACAGGACACTGCGCATAAAAATAAAAACGCCTGTTAAATAAAAATAGCAATCTTGCGGGTTCTCGACGTCCTCAAATCCTGCTAGGCATAATAATTGTAGGCCTGAACATTTGTCATATACAAAAGTGATGGCAACCCCAGTTTGCGGCTATCGTGCAACTGGCAACCATGGAAATTCAATTCACATATGTACAAAATGCATAAAACTTTAATTTTGTATCAAAATTATTAAAAAAATCGATGCTTCAATTTTGATGAAGAACGATGTCTGTTTACGGGCTGGCAACCCTAGGTTGCGGCCGACTTAGAGCTGGCAACCATTTAGACCTTATTTTGTCTCGTCATTTTCTTTCAAATGATGTAAAATTTATTGAAAAAAAGATACATGCAAATTTATGCATTTATCTCATGAACATTAAACTTAATTAGAGGTACTTGCGGCTACTTTTGACAAGGCAACCCAACATTAATCCATTCTATACGTTCTAAAGATTATTTTAAAATATATTTGATCGAAAAAAACGATTCATGCAGGATTTTACGGTCAGATCCAATAGTTTAATAATAAAGGACGATAATGATGTTCTCAAATTGCGGAATTCTGTCTGTAGCGGTCATTGACTCCCTGTCAAAAAACTTGTCATTTTCTATACAAATCGCGATTGACAATGAAGTGACAGATGTTTCTAGTCTAAGGGTGATATCGTATTTTGCATATATACGATGTTATGAGTTTGAAGTGATACAATTATTATATCACTTCAAACTCATAAATAGTTGTGGATTATATCAAACGAAGAGGTAACCAAGACGTTTTCCGATGAAATTATAATAGTCTGTTTCTTAACAAGAATTCAATTTTATTCTTAAGTTAACAGAATGTAGCGCGAGTATTTTTCACATAGCTCCTAGACTAGAAAGGTCAATGACCTCCGGTGCCACCTTAAATTGTCCTGACTTTTTATGATTTTCTTCGGAGATTATTTATCTCCGAAGAAAATCAATTATGAATTCCGGCGTAAATTACTTCCCAAATTAGTGGGGACAGTGTTAAGACATCTTGACGGGTCGTTGTCGTTAGCCGACTCGCCCGCGCCACTCGCCCGGATAAACTTTCCCCATTTTTTACGTTTTGGCAGCGAATTGATGTTTTAATTCGATAAGTATGGCGACGAGGGTCGGTCTACAATATGATTTTTGAAAGAAATATTGTACTTCGTAAAATATTACTTTGTCATTAGTAACAAGGTCCCACAATAATGCTACATACGTATTCTTAGTATTTTTTTGGTTAACCTCGTAAGCCGGGGGACATGAACAAAACTTTTGTTATAATAACAAACAAGTAAGCAGAAACTTTTGATAACTTATATAACGTTTACATATAATGTCAAAATATTATGTTCTTGCTACAATAATAATTTTAGTAGAGATAAGCTACGATAACATGGCGCGCCCCTCCAAATTACTGTTTCAATGTGTGTAGTCACATCCTTATGAAAGAGTTTATATGTAGTAAATATTCAACCAATCAACCAGTACTCGTAATATTAATATTAATTCACTTAATGTCACTTATTACCAAGATTTGTTAACCAACTAGCCGACCGCGCAAGAGAACGCACTTCAAACGTTTTGACAATGCACTTCAAACGTTTTGAATTTTGGAGGGGCGCGCCATGATATCGTAGTTTATCTCTATTAATCGATAACATTCATTTCCCTCCTGCTAAACTCATTAAGGTCTCGTGCCTTGATATCGCTTCCGTCGCAAGCGACATTCGAGGTACAAGAATCGGGCCACTAATTCGAACACTGACCTGCAACCACTTAATCTTGGTGATATTCTCCTCCGTGACTGTGAGCGCGCGTCGCTCCCCCAACTTGTACGTCTCGTCGTAGTACATGTACTCCGTGAACGTCAGCCCGCTGGTGATGTACTGCTGGGTGAAGTACACCGATATGGTGCCGTTCACGATGCTGTGCTCGATGATCCAGCGGCACTTGATGGGGACGGGGAAGGGGTTCGGGAAGTTGGGGGTGGTGATCGTCCCCACCGGCCCCTTGAGGCGCTCCCCGCAGCGGGGCTGCTCCTGTGCCCGCGCGTTCTCCACCAGGTCGATCAGTATGACCAATGTGATGCCGACCAGACATCGCATGGCGTACCTGGAATAAAAGACGATTGTAAATATATTTGGAAGTGTCAAAATTTCTATATAGTAGTAAAATGCCTGCCGTATATTATATTATGTAGAGGGGCCAAATTAAGACAGACGAATTGGCAACAACCCCGGTAAAAGTATTCAGAAAATGTTTTTATTCGGAGCCAAACCATTAAATTATTACGATATAAATCCATACTAGTCCATACTTCCATACTAATGTCGAAAGTATGTCTGTCTGTCTGTGTGTCTGTCTGTTACCTCTTCACGCCGAAACCGCTGAACCGATTTTGCTGAAATTTGGTATGGAGATACCTTGAGTCCCGGGAAAGGACATAGGATACTTTTCATCCTGGAAAAATGTACGGTTCCCGCGCGATAAACTAATTTTGGCGCAACGGAGTTGCGGGCATCATCTAGTAAATAATAATTCTCAATGGTCACCACAAATAAAAATTCAATATTATCTCTGTCATAAATAATAATAATCTAATCCGGATTTAATAATAATAATATGTAGCGTAGTAAATTAGTACAGCGTTGACAGTGTAGTCTAAATCTGACGGTGGTTTGCAACTGAAAGTGATCTGGATGCCTGCCAAGTTCACTGACCTGAACTGGGAATCCTTGTCGGATATAGGATATTGTAGGATATTTGTTATCTAGAAGCTCATATTTTTGTCAAACTTAGATTGCTGATCGTCTTCTTATTCAGCCATTTGTATCCATATCTGTGCAATGTAAATATAATACAGTAGCGTAGCTGAGACGTATTCTCGAAATCAAATTCATGCAACAAAGAGGCCGCGCGTCTGTAGCGCGCGACGTGATTCCGTATTGTCCTGGCCACAGATCTCTATCTAGTTAGATAGGCCATGTGTATGTACTTCGCGTGCCATCGCGTTCCCAAACGATCACACATTTCAATCTTTCGAAAGTCTGTTCTTTAGTCTGCGCTCCACCGTTATCGGAATCGGACGTCAATCGGAATTCTAAAAATGCCTAAAGGTGAACGCAGATTTGGCCGCACCGCACGCACCGCAGTCGCCGCATTCGCAATTCTTCATATTATTATGAATTTGCGAAGACTGCGGCGCGGGTAGGTAGGTATGCGAGCTTGCCTATAACTTCATATAAAGAATTCGAATGCGGCGACTGCGGTGCGTGCGGTGCGGCCCAAATCTGCGTTCACCTTAATTGTGCCGTATTGGGCTGTGGAAATTCGAATAGAAACGTTGGTATAATTAGTGGACACGTTTCTTATCATCGGTAAGTATTTTTATTATTAAATCATGTGTCCTTTATTTTAAAATCAATTATTTAATGTAATAGTAAATCGTGTGTGGCTGTAGTTTTTACCATGAAATCTACGTAACTGCGTGTGTACCGCATGATTCATAATACATTGCCGCTTTAGTTAGAAAATTAAAGAGCCCGTTCTGTTTGTCCGCTATTGAGCGCGCAATGGAAATAAAACAATCGTTACTTTCACTCATCGCTTAGTTTCGAAGTACAGTCAATATTCTCATTTTTCTGTCAAATGAAGCAAATAGTGTTGTACATATTCTCGATTCTAATTAATCGATTTTCGAAACAGACATGAAACAGAGGAATGATAATGTTCGCTTTGGGATATTTTGTGACTCGGTAATTATATTTCTATACATTTTCATTACATATAATAAAACTGTAGAAATAAAAATTCTGTACATTAAAGATATTAAAAAAATAATGTGTCACTACATCGCTATAGAAGCCAAAACTGTAGTTAGTTTTTTGTCTACTGTCTGTCTGTCTGTCTGTATGTTTGTTCCACTATCACACGAAAACTACTGATTCGATTTGAATGCGGTTTTCGCAGATATATTTGTCTTCTTCCAACTTAACATCTGGTGTATAAAAAAAATTCCCCCCACCCCTCTAAGGGGACCAAAGAGGGGGTCAGATTTTGTATCAAACTTTTTTCTTTAATGGACTTACCTCATATTATTAACTGTTTTTTCCAACTTAACATCTGGTGTATAAAATTTTTCCCCCCACCCCTCTTAGGGGACAAAAGAGGGGGTAAGACTTTGTATCAACTGATGAAGTACAAATACTTTAAATGGCAAAACAACGTTTGCCGGGACAGCTAGTTATGTATTGTGTATTTATGATCCTGTTTAGTGATTTAATTTAGAATAATTTAATATATTACAAGCTGTCCTGGCAAGCACGTATCTTAAGATTTATCATTCCTCTGTCTATGAACTCGAATAATAATCGATTAAAAAATCGATATACCTATTAAAATGGCAAAAGAGGCGGGGCGCGGCGATTCCTTTGAATCGATTCCGCGCATACGGGTATTCCCATCACTAAAGCGCTCTTGTGACGTCACAGTAAGTATGAAAAAAGTGACACGCTCGTGTTCATACAAATGGAGCGACATAGCGCTTCTATCTAGATCTTATTTCTGTGGTCCTGGCTTTTAAAGTTAGCTGAAACCACGCTTATGTGTGCGTGCTCCCGATTTGAAGAATCTACTTTGCAGCTGATCTACTGAATTTATTATATTGTACTCATATTTTTGTCAAACTTAGATTACTGATTGTCGACATACAGCTAATATTTGTCTCCATATCTGTACCATTGTGTGTATTATTATGCGAATACAATGTATGATGCCTAAGGTTATTTAAGGTCATATCAAAGCCAAACAACATTTTTAGCATTCGTTCTCTCATACCTTGTATATTTATTATACGTTTTTAATATTCGATTTTGGCGGAACATTCAGTGATTGTTCTATTCTTAGGCTGCCTTCACAGTCGCGAGTAGTGCGGCTGCCGCGCGGCAGCAGCGCTGCTGCCGCACTGCTTGCGACGTAATGTGAAGGCGCTCTTAGGATGCTCTGTGGACTTGTTACAAGCCTGCACAATGTAGACCGTATTTAAACTGCTGGCAGAGTTGCCCAATCCCCAAGCGGCTACCGGCTGTCGCATAACAATTGAAAATGTATTGTGTCTGCGATTCCCACGATCGAGGTATTACACGGGGAGTGAAGCGCAATGGGGCATTAGTGAGTAGACCCTACTGATGAGTCGCACATACCCCAGTTCCTAGCCGAGGTAAAAGAAAAAAAACATCCTCTGGCCCACTTTGGGAATCTCTGGCTTATGAAAAACAAAATGAATGACTACAAATAAGGCTATAGTCTGCTACCGTCTCCATTGAGCCTCTCGACAAGACAAATGGGCTTCATTTGTTTCGGAGCACTCTTGTTATTTTTATCTATTGACGCCTTTTTGTGTTGGCTTGCTTGAGTAATTTTGTTTACTGTTATAAATAAAGGATATTCAAGGACGTCAAAGACGGGAATTCGTAATATTATTGCATCCATCTATGACGTTCATTTTTTTAACATTAATAATTATTTAAAAAAAAATTGAAACCTTTTTAACCCCCGACAAAAAAGAGGATGTTATAAGTTTGAAGTGTCTGTCTGTCTGTGTGTACGTGTCCATTCGTGGCACCGTAGCATCCAAATGGGTCTAGACTCTAGACCGATTTAGATTTTTTTGTTTTTCAAAAAGTCATGATCGACAGTCATAATTCATAATTATATCGCTCACTGCTGGAAAATTTAGGATTTTATTCAATTTAGTAATTAATTTTATTAAGAAACTTTCCTACTTTCTCTTTAATAATATTCTCTAAACTTAATATCCTGAATAATTCTCTATTCCCTTTATTTTAATCCTATAAAAGTTTTGTATTTGTTAAGAATCTGAAACTACAAGCTGGAAACGGTTTTATAGACGTCTCTGCGAAATGCGGTATCGCCGACCGACCTTTTAAAAGTATTAAAGGTAGAGGGGATATTTGCAATTCAGGGATCTGGCTGAATGCTCGGAATGGAGACAGCTTTATGTGACCTTTGACACGGAAAATGAAATCCCAATATTTACATTTAAATACCTATTCAAATTCAAATTACCTATATCGCGATCGCAAATGTAAAGTAGGTAACTAAGCGCCAAAATGGTAAAGTTTAATATAATTATGAGGAAGAATATGCGAGAAAATTGCTTATTAATATATTAATCTTTCGATCGCGGATTCTTGCTCTTAATTATGGGGCTTGAAGGATTAATTAAAGAAGTAGTATCTATTTACGGGAAACCTGTACTTTTTAACCGACTTCAAAAAAGGAGATTATAAATTCGACCCGTATGTATGTTCGCTATGTAATATTTCCAGAACTGCCCAGTTTTCGTATATTAGTCAATATCAGCGTCTTAACTAATGTGCCAAATTTCAAAGGTGTGTTTTTATGTTTAAGTACGCACATCTCTGGAACTCCAAGCCAATTTAAGTGATTTTTTGACCGACTTCCAAAAAGGAGGAGGTAATATGTTCGGCTGTATCTTTTTTTTTTTGTATGTTCCACGATTATACAGCCGTTTGTGGTCCGATTTTCAAAATTCTTTTTGTGTTGTATAGGGTTTAACTCGAATTTGGTACCATGTTCATAAAAGTGGTGATCTGATGATGGGATCCTTGAGGAATCGAGGGGACTTCTTGAAATTTGTATGGAAACATATAGTGATTTCGATTTTTTCTGAAGCATTCGAGGTAAATGCTACCAAAAAGTAAGACTTCGCACCAGGTTATACCCTGGATCCGAAGGTACCGAACAGAACTTTTGAATGCTTATAGGTACAGGTTCGGGGATTTCGGCGTTGTTTAAACAACTGAAAGCATAAGCTAATACATCAATTTGATTATTCATCATCATCACAACCATCATTATACCATGGGTCATCACACTATGACCCAATTATTGGTACTTTTCGTGATATTTTGCATCGAAGCAGACGTTTTTGATAATGATTTCGCTGTTTGTGGACCGATTTTCAAAATTCTCATGTTGTTGTATAGGATATAATCTTAATTTTGTATAACAATTACGAAAGTGATGAGCTGATGATGGGATCTATGAGCAATCGAGGAAAATCCTTGAATTTTATCAAAACACTCATAGTGGTTAAAATGTTGTTTCTAGTAAGTTAAACATATGTTACGAATAAGAGAAATTTTATGCGAAGGTGTCTCTTGGTCCAAAGGCACTGAATAGAACTCCTGAATCTTTAAAGATAAAAGTATGGAAATTGCAGCGTCGCTTAGATAACTGCAAGCATTTACTACAATTTCGCTTACAGTGACATAATGTGAATAGTTAACATTCGTATTGGTTATTTACGCATAAAGCCTAATTTTGTAGATACTTAACTAAAAAGAGTAAAATTATTATTTTTAACAAAAAATTAAAACCGACTTCCAAGGTAAAAACAATAGTAATATGAACTAAAAAGTATTAAATAACTCTTACCCTTTTTACAAAGCCTTACCCCTTTTAAAAAGGCACCATCTTTTTCAGAATTCGTCTAAATCTCAACTATTTCTGTACTGTATACTACAATCTTCATTACTTTGAAGTCGGTACCAGTCCCAAAAGTTTCAGATAATCTGACATTACTGAACTCACGATTAAATTAGCTGGTACCGACTTCAAAATAATGAAGATTGTAGTATACAGTACAGAAATAGTTGAGATTTAGACGAATTCTGAAAAAGGCACTATTAAAGGGTAAGAGTTATTTAATACTTTTTAGTTCATATTACTATTGTTTTTACCTTGGAAGTCGGTTTTAATTTTTTGTTAAAAATAATAATTATTTATTTATAACAAGTAGCTTTTGTCACGTACCTATCTAACTTATATTTACACTCAACCACGACAAACCACAAGGTTAACGAAATTATTTTCTAACCATATCCGTCGATACCGATTTGGCTTCTGAGTGAGTTACTGTGAAGCGTTTGTAGAACTTAACTCGATAGAGGAATGCCGTAACATCATTTGCCGTGTAGCTGTAGCCAAAAGCTTCAACTGTTTACACTGACTTTAGATTTGGCTATCTATACTATCAAAGTTTTGATAGACTTGAAATACTCTATAGGTAAACTTACTTCGCCTAAAAATTTAGGACCGTACAACCTAAGCAATTTTAGCATTTGACAGCTTGTTTCTTTCCTATTTGTGATTTTTGAAGTGAAAACTTCTTTAGCGGCATTGAGCACTTTTGTGGGATGGGTAAAAACTGTGAAACTCGCGTCAGATTCTCGTGCTGACCGAAAAACCTTGGAAAAACCGTAAGACGTTGGAGAGTAGTGTTGTAACATCGAAATTGATTAATCGAACAATCGTTTTTTTTTTTAATCGATTGTAAGGGTTTCGATTAATTAAAAAAATCGATTTTTAAAAATTGATTTTCATAAAAAATGGGTTAAAAATTTAATCGATTGTAAGGGTTTCGATTAAGTCATTAAAAAAATCGATTTTCATAAAAAATGGGTTAAAAAAATTGGAAGGGTTTCGATTAATTTAAAAAATCGATTTTTTTAGAATCGATTTTCATAAAAAATGGGTTAAAAATTTAATCGATTGTAAGGTTCCACAAATTACGTGAGGTGTTTAGGTCGAATCAAATCTCATCTAATCTCACGTTGGGGAGAGGGGGGTCTCGGCAAATCTCAAGTAATTTTTTTACAAAATAATACAGGGAAAAGGTGGTAATGTGGCCCCTGCACATCAATATGTGCAGTGTAAAACATTAAATATATCAATATTTAATGTTTTAACAACGCTATCCAGTATAATTTTGGTGGAACGGGATGCTCGCGGCATGCTACTAATTTAGCACCGTACAAATCCAACAGAGGCTGTCAAGTTCGATTGTCATTCGATCAAGTTAAACTTGCGACCTGCGAAACTTTTAAGTGTGTGTGATTTTATTTCGATAGTTGTTAAGAAACAGAAATATTTGGCTTTTGTGTTCAAACATCGGATACATCAAACTGTTCTCCAACGGAATTTAAAAGGTAAATATAAAATTATACATTTAATAAACATTTTTCGTACGTTTCTTTAAATATTAGCAATGATTGTAATTTGTCCCCCTCACATTGGTTGTAATGTTGTTCCAATGACAGAGCTGGAGAGCCATGGGTACAGTATCAAATTTTTGACTAATGGGCTATGTAGCCTGTGGAGGCTCCAAAAGTGACTATTACATTTGTGATTTTTGCGGTTAAGTTTCACTTGTGCAATACATTTAATGTGACATTACCATCACTTGATCTCAATATACCAAATGTGATTGATTGAGAATAATTAAAACTTTCGATTATCCTGCACGAGTTTTATTTATTCCCTAATAAGACATGTTTAAACAAATGAATAAGAAGTCCCATATTGTATTTTTAAGTTTCTGACTCCTATAGTTTTTAAATAATGCTTGATAAACAAAGTGGGGGGCCACATTACCACCTTCTCCTATACTATTTTGGTCCATTTCATCCAGATTGTACGTATGCTTAAGATTTAATCGTAAGCATAATCGTTATACGATTAAGATCATTCCCAAATTCGTTCGAAAGAAAATATACTGACTGTCAAACCAAACGTTTACGTAAGAAAACCACATTTTGAAAAATCTCACGTGAGATTTGGCGGGGGGAGAGGGGGTTGAATAAAATCTCACGAAATCTCACCAGGGGGGAGGGGGGTCAAAAAATTAAAAAAAAAAACACCTCACGTAATTTGTGGACGCCCCCTAAGGGTTTCGATTAATTAAAAAAATCGATTTTTTAATAATCGATTTTCATAAAAAATGGGAAAAAAAATGCACAACGTTAATAATCAAGTTTTCACTTCTGCCGGCACTCCCGGAGTGCAACCCGTCTTTTTTTTTCGTTTCGAAACCAACTGCAACACTCGAGTCTAGAAATTACTCAACGAGGAAGGTTGCAACTTGCAGATATAGGAGAAGATGCTTTTCGGGAGCATATCCAGTAGTCAAACCGAATAAAAATTCACCCTATACAGGGCGTAACAAGACTTTCCTCTCTATTCCTTTTACTCTCATAAACTGTCATAATATAACCCAGTGGGACGGACGACCGACACGACTGGCGAGAGATCAGGCGCAGGACCGACTTTTTACATGCCCATCCGACGCATGGATCATCTTACTTGTCAGACAATCAGGTGATCAGCCTTTTTTTGCGTTGGGGGAATGCGTTTACGCATCCCCGGGGTCTGAGGAGGACCACCGAGGTATGTGGGACTCCCCGGGGCGGACGGAAGACGCACCCGGGACTACCCACTAAAACCCCAACGGTGTTCCTGCTCCTGAAGGTGGGGCTACGGGAAACGCGTGATACACGACTCTTCATTGCCCTAAGTTCCTAACCAAACTTAGAAATAACATGTTTCCAACGCGGAAATCGAACCCACGACCTCCGAGTCATGAGCAACGCTCTTATATAGTATGCTTAATACTGAGGCAAACTGCTAGCTACAGGTGATCCTGGCCCCGACAGTCTGAGGCGGGTCGCGTCATAACATTACGTGTGCCCGTCACATTACGTGGAAATGCCAGCCCTAATCACAGTGTTACACGAAGGTTACACTAAAATAGAAGCCTTTGTCTTGTTGTAATCAAATATTAACTTCCCTTGATTAGTTCTGAATATTCTGCATTAAGAGATAATTTCGAAAATTATAACCATATTTTCATCGCTAAAAATTTCCTAAGCCGCTCAAAATAATACCTACTGTACACTTTCGAATGCACTGTTCTAACTTAAAGGTTATTCTTAATCATCACCAATTAATAAGCTGTTATTTGTTAATAGCTCTCAGTTTCAATTCATACGGTGAATCACAAAATATCTAAATACCTAATATAACTAAAGTATGAAATCTCTATTAGCCCTTTGATTTGGACAAAAATACTCATCTTTAAGTAATCCTTTTAGCCCCATATAAAATAGTTACGTCATATATTATTATTGTACACGTGGATATATTTTTCCCAGTTAAGTCCCTTGAACATCCCACCCAAAATACAAGTTACTTAGCATATTTCTTTTATAGTAGTATCTAAAATTATTCAAAGAAATGTATCTGGAGCTCCGAAAGTATAAATTTCCCAACGGACGAATTTCCGTCTCTAAGATACAACATTTTGTTCTAAGCTCCCATATTATCGTACCAAGTTACCAACTCTGTCTTGAAAAAATTTCAAGAGTCATAAGCCAAGTTAGAAAAACTTCACGTAAATGATCATGATGCTTATATACGCTCAAAGAAAGCTGTAATACCTTCCTAAGAAAGTTTTTCAATGTGTTCACTACATCCATACTAATATTATAAATGTGAAAGTGTGAAAAAATGTGCGGTTCCCGAGCGATAAACGACTTTTGAAGTTGCGGGCGTCATCTAGTTCTTAGTATCTCTTAATAAAATGCTCGTGTCACAATGTTAGTCCGCGAACTCCTCCGAAACGGCTTTACTGATTTTTACCTAATTTTATATGCATATTCAGTAGGTCTGAGAATCAGCTACTGGCTACTTTTTATATTGATAAATGATAAGTGCATTTGTCGAATAAATAACATTAAATTATTACAACACTGACTGACTGACTTAAACGGCGACCATTATTTGTGCGACGGGATAGCGATGGACGTTGCCATGTGTAACGTTGTAATGATTAAAATATTTAAAATTGATTTTTTTTTACAAAATAATACCAAAATTATTAACTTATTAATCCTATTTTATAACTACGGAACTACAAAATATAACATTAAATCACTAAAACAATATAAATAATTCAAAAACTTAAATAACTAAAAACCTATATAAATTTTAATAACTTAAAATGCCCAGCGCCGTCTTAGCGCTCCTTACAGCAGCATTTTAAGCCCGCGGACGGAATTATTCAAATCTGCCTTCATTTTACGTTATCATTCGTTTTGTGACTCGATCGTCACACACGATTCGCTGCGGTAGAACACGACTGGAAGCCAAAGGAGACGCACGTTATTGCGCCCGATTATTTTAAATAACGTTCCTTTCGAAACGTACCTTGTGTGTTTTTGTCAGTTTATTTAAACATCATTTTAAAAGTTAATAATTTATTAGTGCCGTATTGTACCCCAGATTGGGTAAGTGGTATTTTAACAGGTATTGCTATTGATTGCTTTGATTATAAAGATATTATTTCATTATGTGATTCTAGTAGCTGACTTCATATTCATCCATTTTCATTACATAGTTGCTACCATTGTGCTGTAGACTGTTCACTGTAGTAGCTTTCTGATTTTGCAATTTCATCGTTAAGTATAGAATTATTGCATCAGATTTTCAAAAAAAGACATACCTTCAATCATTTTTTATTAAAAATTAAAATATATATTATAATTTCGTAAAGTCTGTAATCTCCGATTCTGATTGAGATCATCCACGGCTGCACGTCTACGTAGTAGGTATTTTTCCTTATGCTGCAGTTAGTGTGGATGTCTCGGCAATTTCGGAACCGCCCGTAATTTTCTTTGATGGCGCGTTCCAGGGTTCCAAGATCGGTTTGGCATTTGTTTCCGTGCCGCCATTTTGTTGCCGTGGCTGCCGTTGGAGCCGACCTGCTGGAGCCTGGCCGCCGTCTCAACACCCTGCAGGCCGTTTTCGTCCTCCGTGCTGCAGCCAGGAGAGTACCTACCTGGGTTCCAAAAGTAATAAGACTTGCCCTGTTTGAACTAAAAGACCCACGCCCTCACTTCTCACTTCATAAGGGCAATATTATAATCTTTTGTAATTGTTTATTGATAATATAATATAATTTTGTTCACGGGTCTCTGTTTTTTTATTTACTATTCTTAGCACAGGGCCTACCCCGAGACACTGGCGCCCACACTTGGTTAGTTTAAACAGGTCTTATTGCTTTTTCCCAGCTTTTTTGTAGTTTGTGCATGCCTGTGGCTTATTTTTTTTTTGTAAAACGTTATTTTATTTTATTTTTGGGTTTTCCGTTACTAAGGTGTACTTATTGCCAATAGGTTGTTAAAATTGTAAATTTTATAATACCTTCTTTCCTTTTTTGTAATCGGCAAACCGTTAGTGCTTGGTTGGTAGTACACATTAGTAGCATTTTTTTTTTATTATTTGCTGTTTTTTTTCTGATTTTATTTTTGTTTTCAAAAAAAAAAAAACCAAACGTTAATTTTACTAAATATTGTAACAGATCGGAGATCGGTTTGAATTTTTTTCTCTTGTCTTGTTTTTTATTTTTGCTACTTGTTTTTTGGTTTTGTTTTTTTAGTTTTGTTGTATTGGTTGTTTTGTTGTATTAGTTGCTTACTAGCTAATTACCACTTACCACTCTTGTGTACAATACTCAACACTTAATCAAAAATGTTGCCGGTTAAATTTCTTTCGTTACAAAAATCAGAACTTGAATATGAGGTCCAGATTCGTGGTGCTACCGCTGCTTCTTCTGTGGAGGAATTGCGTAAGCAAATAGTTAAATTAGCGTCTGAATATCCGTCCGAACACATATTAGAGTCTCCGCTAGATACGCGTCAGGATCTTAAAGGCTGTTGTGAGGTTATAACCAAAATTCAAATGAATCTTGATATACCTGATCCCAGTGAACCTACTATTATGAGAACACAAAATATGCTCAATCATCTGCATAATCGATTAGCAAGAATCACGCGTGGAGATGATTTTAAGAAAGAATATGACGATATTTGCAAAAGTTATAAATTTTTGTCGCAAAAATTGTCGGCTCTTCAAGCAAAGCGACCTATACTTAGCACATCTTACTCAGGTGAAAGTTCTTTTAGTGAGGCTCAAACTCCGGAAGTGCACAACCTAATTTCGGTAACTTGCGATCGTTCTATTTCAGACTTAAATAAAATTAAATTTAATGGCAAAACGTGTGTGCGTTCTTTCATTCAGCGCGTTGAAGAATTTATTGTTGCTCGAAATATTTTATCATCGAAAGTCTTAGCTTTTGCTACCGAAATTTTTCAAGACGACGCCCTTCATTGGTATCGTGCTATTAGGGACAAGATTTCATCTTGGCCTGAGCTCGCCGCGAAATTAAAAGAGGACTTTGATCAGTCAGATTACGACTATCGTCTTATTTCGGAAATTCGATCTCGCACTCAGGGTGAACGTGAGAATATAACCATTTATCTCTCGATCATGAGTGGCATGTTCTCTCGTCTTTCCACGCCACCTAGTGAATCGGATCAACTCGAGATTTTATTACACAACATTAGGCCATGTTATGCCAGTACACTTGCTGCATCAGCTGGTCAGATCACGACCATAGAATATTTACGCTCTTTATGTCGTAATTATGAGATTATTCATTCTCGTCTCTCGAAATTTCAAGAACCTCCTCGGGTGAGCTCTGACACTGTTGCACCTGAGTTTGCTTATACTAAAGAATTAACTAAAAATACAAATAAATTTAATAATAACACATTTAATAAACAAACTTTCACACAGAATAATAATAATTACAATAATAGAGAACAATATACAAGACGATTAAATTATAATCATCAAAGTAAAAATCAATATTATACTTCAAATAAAAATCAAAACGAAAACTATATACATTCAGTTCAGGTAAATAAACAACAACCCTTTTGCCCTAGGTGTCACAGTAACACACATCACATTCGACAATGTCAGGCTAGTCGTGATAAAATATTTTGTTTTAAATGCGGTATGAAGGATGTTAAAACACCAGATTGTCCTGTGTGCAATAAAGATAAAAATCCAAAAAACTAGTAAAGCAGAATTGTAGCAATTTTAATCAAAAAGATTGGGATAATTGGCTTTTTTTTATTAAAAATTTTTATTCTACGTATAAGGTATCTACAATTCTGCATTCAAAACCCTTAAATGATTCTAGGCCCTATGTAAATTTTAAAATTAATGATATTGAAGCCTGTGGTTTGCTTGATTCTGGTGCTGCAGTCACAATTTTAGGTAATAACTCGCACTTTCATTTAATTGATTGCACCTTGCAACAGAATGACCACATTTCTATGGTAGCTGCTGGCGGTCAATCCCTAATATGTATAGGCTATATGAATTTGCCCATAACGTTTGAAGGACAATTTCATATCATTAAAGCTTATGTTGTTCCAGAGGTGGACACAGCTATTATATTAGGCATAGATTTCTGGCGTGCATTTAATATTTGTCCCAAGTATATAAATAGTGTTACATTGTCACCAGTTTCAATTGCTGAGTTAAAACTTAACAGTACCGAGTTTATAAATTCGTATGATAATCTTAAAGATAATCAGAAAGAAATAGCTGATTATATTATTGCTCAATTTAAGACGATCTCTTCGGAAGAAAAAGGTTTAGGACGTACTAGCTTAATTACGCATAGAATAGATACGGGTGATGCCCAACCGATTAAACAGCGTTATTACAGGATGTCTCCGGAAAAACAGCGTATTCTAATTGAGCAAGTCGATGAAATGCTGTCTCTAGATGTCATTGAGCCTTGTGAAAGTGCGTGGTCTTCTCCGGTTCTTCTCGTAAATAAGAAGGACGGGAAACCCAGATTTTGTCTCGATAGTCGAAAACTCAATGCAATAACGAAGCGTGATGCGTACAATTTACCATACGTCTCAGAAATATTAGATAGCCTTCGGGATGCTTAATATTTGTCGAGTGTCGATCTCTCGAAAGCGTTCTGGCAAATTCCAATAGAGCCTGCAGACAGAGACAAAACTGCTTTTTACGTACCAGGCAGAGGCACGTTTAGATTTAAGACAACTCCTTTCGGTCTCACGAATGCTCCAGCTACTCAACAGCGTTTGGTAGATCGCTTATTTGGCGACAATGATTTTAAAACCTTCGCTTTTTTGGATGATATTATTATTATTAGCTCATCGTTTGAGGAACATGTTTCTCGTTTATTACGCGTTTTAGAAAAATTGAAGCAGGCAAACCTTACAGTAAACTTTGAAAAGTGTAAATTCTTTCGTAGTGAACTAAAATATTTAGGTTACGTGGTAGACGCGCACGGTTTACGCACGGACCCAGAAAAGGTACAAGCAATTTTAAATTTTCCTGTTCCTACTAACAAAAAGGAATTAAAACGTTTCCTGGGTACTGCGACCTGGTACCGCCGTTTTGTTCCAAATTTTAGTACCGTAGCTGGCCCTTTAAACAAGCTTACATCTAATAGTAAGAAGGCACCACCTTTTCAGTGGACGCTGGAGGCTGACGCGGCTTTTGCTGCATTAAAAGATTGCCTAGTTTCCGCACCAGTTCTCTCTTGCCCGGTATACACTAAGTCTTTTGAGGTCCACACAGATGCAAGTAATTATGGCATCGGTGCTATGCTTACACAGACTATAGACGGCAAAGAACACCCTATCGCATATATGAGTAGATCTCTCACCAAGGCCGAGAAGAACTACAGCATCACAGAAAGAGAGACTCTCGCTGTGTTAGCTGCTCTCGAGCACTGGCGGTGTTATTTAGAAAATGGCCAGACATTTACCGTATACACTGATCACTCCGCGTTGAAGTGGTTCCTATCGTTGGACAATCCTACAGGTAGATTGGCACGTTGGGGAGTAAGATTATCATCATTTAATTTTGAAATTAAGCACCGACGAGGAGTAGACAATGTTATACCTGACGCTCTCTCACGTGCTATCCCAGTCGCTGCTATATCTCTTTCAAACGCTGTAGATAGCTCGAAGGATGATTGGTATATTAATATTTATAACGGTTGTCTTAAAACACCTAGTAATTTTCCAAATTTTCTAATTAAAAATAACTCATTGTTTCGACTTTCGAAAAACAAATCACAGCTTACTTCGGAATTCGCTTGGAAGGAAGTAGTTCCCTTAGAATCTCGTGACCAAATTATTGCAGAAAACCATTCTACACCGACAGCAGGTCATTTAGGAATATTTAAAACGTACCATCGATTAGCATTGTCATATTACTGGCCTGGCATGCATCAAAGCGTCGTAAAATTTGTTTCCTCTTGCTCCGTCTGTTTAGCGTATAAGTCACAAAATCACACTACATTGGGAGAAATGGGACGCCCTAAACAATGCTCACGTCCTCACCAAATGATCTCAATTGATTTTGTAGGCCCACTTCCAGTTTCTCGAAAACAAAATAGTTACATGCTCGTAGTTACCTGTTGTTTTTCAAAGTACTGTAACATTTTTCCACTACGTCGAGCCACAGCTGACGCAGTGGTTAATATTTTAGAAAATTCGATATTTTTAGTTTTTGACATCCCTCAGACTATTTTCTTGGATAATGGAAGTCAATTTATTAGTTCTACAACTAAAGCACTATTTCAAAAATATAAAATTCCCAACGTATTTTTCACTCCTAGGTATACACCTCAAATAAATTTAGTTGAGCGTTACAATAAAACTATAGTCACAAGTCTTTCTACCTTTGTTGATAACGACCATAGAACTTGGGATGCCTATATACCTAAGATACAGTTCGCAATGAATAACTCCGTAAATGAAGCCACTGGTTATACACCATCTTTTCTTGTACATGGTAGGGAGTTAGTCTTATGCGGATCACACTACACTGATTCGGATTTAGGTGACGAAGTTTTGTTTTTGCCGCGTGATATTTACGCTGAGAACCTAGGTTGCTTATCGTCGGTGTTTAATGATGTGCAGGCCTCATTATGGAATGCACATGTAAAGAATACGTCACACTATAATTTACGTAGGAAACCAGCTGAATATAATGTTGGTGACGTAGTCTTTAAGGGTACTTACATTTTAAGTGATAAAGACAAATTCTTTAGCAAGAAATTAGCGCCAAAGTATTTAAAGTGTAGGATAATCGAAAAGAGTTCTCCTTTAGTATATGTCCTAGAAGATATGACTGGAAACAATATTGGTGTCTGGCATATCAAGGATTTAAAAATGTGTAATTTTAAATAAGTACCTAAATTTAAATAGTCGTCAACCCCATAAATAACATCTTGTTTTTTTAGCATAAGTCATTAGCTTTGTGATATAGCTGATGACTTGTTTTTTGTTAGGATGCGTCAACTACTTATAAATGACTATCATTGTAGTTGTTGCTTGATTGTGCGTTTTATGAAAGATAGATGAATGTTAGTAGGATAGATGAGTAATGCTAGAAACTATTCTCGGGTTTTATTTGAGGATAAAACCCTTTCCGAGCCGAGGGGGGTAATGTAACGTTGTAATGATTAAAATATTTAAAATTGATTTTTTTTTACAAAATAATACCAAAATTATTAACTTATTAATCCTATTTTATAACTACGGAACTACAAAATATAACATTAAATCACTAAAACAATATAAATAATTCAAAAACTTAAATAACTAAAAACCTATATAAATTTTAATAACTTAAAATGCCTAGCGCCGTCTTAGCGCTCCTTACAGCAGCATTTTAAGCCCGCGGACGGAATTATTCAAATCTGCCTTCATTTTACGTTATCATTCGTTTTGTGACTCGATCGTCACACACGATTCGCTGCGGTAGAACACGACTGGAAGCCAAAGGAGACGCACGTTATTGCGCCCGATTATTTTAAATAACGTTCCTTTCGAAACGTACCTTGTGTGTTTTTGTCAGTTTATTTAAACATCATTTTAAAAGTTAATAATTTATTAGTGCCGTATTGTACCCCAGATTGGGTAAGTGGTATTTTAACAGGTATTGCTATTGATTGCTTTGATTATAAAGATATTATTTCATTATGTGATTCTAGTAGCTGACTTCATATTCATCCATTTTCATTACATAGTTGCTACCATTGTGCTGTAGACTGTTCACTGTAGTAGCTTTCTGATTTTGCAATTTCATCGTTAAGTATAGAATTATTGCATCAGATTTTCAAAAAAAGACATACCTTCAATCATTTTTTATTAAAAATTAAAATATATATTATAATTTCGTAAAGTCTGTAATCTCCGATTCTGATTGAGATCATCCACGGCTGCACGTCTACGTAGTAGGTATTTTTCCTTATGCTGCAGTTAGTGTGGATGTCTCGGCAATTTCGGAACCGCCCGTAATTTTCTTTGATGGCGCGTTCCAGGGTTCCAAGATCGGTTTGGCATTTGTTTCCGTGCCGCCATTTTGTTGCCGTGGCTGCCGTTGGAGCCGACCTGCTGGAGCCTGGCCGCCGTCTCAACACCCTGCAGGCCGTTTTCGTCCTCCGTGCTGCAGCCAGGAGAGTACCTACCTGGGTTCCAAAAGTAATAAGACTTGCCCTGTTTGAACTAAAAGACCCACGCCCTCACTTCTCACTTCATAAGGGCAATATTATAATCTTTTGTAATTGTTTATTGATAATATAATATAATTTTGTTCACGGGTCTCTGTTTTTTTATTTACTATTCTTAGCACAGGGCCTACCCCGTAACACATGGTGTCATACAGTTATTTAGTCACTTCACTTAAAAAAATGGACGAAATACTTTATATGGCAAAACAACGTTTGCCGGGATAGCTAGTAATTATATATGATATGTTATTAAAATGTGTTGCGTGCTAGATTTTGATAAAAACTAAAACTGCATTTTTACTGTATGATTAGTTTTTCTCTAGCCGGGAATCAAACTCAATTGAAAAATCGTCTGTATTATAATACACTCAATTAAAAATCATTCTGTACTTATAATATAAAAGTGTTTAGAGTCAAACAAATATTTTTCAAGCTTGAAGATTTTCATATTATTATCAATTTCGTTGCATTCCCCACTCGCGTCGGCTTTATTTACTGAAATATTCGAGTATAATGCTCTGCAATCATAGTATTCTGCGGCACCAACCTCTGAAAATATTTACATAAGGCATATGTATGATTGTTTTGTTCCTCCAATTTTAAGCATTTTATTCTAAAATCGTTACATAATATTATGCGTATTTGTATTTCCTTTATTGAGGTAATAGTATTTTCATAAAATCTCGAGTTTTGGTTTGGTTAAAACGCGGATTCACATAGGCGTCAAGAGTCCCACAAGTCTCAACTGGGTTCTTAATTAGTGGAGGCAGTGAAGGTTTTCACCTCCGATTTCGTTGAACCTCCATCGATTTTCATGAAAATTGGTAAGTAGGTGGAGGATACCCTAAGAAACAAAAGTGACATAGTGCCAACTTGCGCTTTGGCCCTGGGGGTGGATGCCAACCCTTCTCGGGGGGTGAATTTTTTTTAATGAAAATAACCCCAGGAATCAATAGGCACACAAATTCTAAGCAAATTTTGTTATTTAAATTTTTTTGAATAAATCAATACTTTCGGAACTCCGAAAATATTATTATTTAATCACTTAAAATATTTTTTTAGTTCACGTAGCAGATTGCGGCAAATCACGCGAAACAATTATTTTTGGATTGCAAATATTTACTGTTTATCTTCGTCTTACTGGTTGTCGCAATTAAAATGAGCCCAAACACGAAACCTCTGCTCTAAGTTGGTGAGGAGTTGGGTATAATATTGATTACCAGGTGATGCTGCAGCACCAGGTCAACTTTCCAATAATGGTATATATCTATTCATAAGTGTCACGAACCAGAATGCAAAATATAAAACCCATCAAACGACTGCAAGTTGCTAATCGTCCTATCACGAACCAGATAAACCATGATATTTAAGCAATGAGCAGGCTGATGATGATGAACTATAGCTAAGAACACTCTCGGTCATGTCAGCTTTCAAACAAAGAAAACTAGATCAAAATCGGTCCAGCCGTTTGGACGCTACGATGCCACAGACAGACACACAGACAGACACGTCAAACTTATAACACCCCTCTTTTTGGTCGGGGGTGAAAAAACAAAATACTTGCGAATGTACCAATACAAATTTATAAAGTTGTTTTTATTGGAGGGGGGGTGGTAATATCAGTTTCTCTAACAGGCCATAGGGGTAACAGCTCTAAAAAGGTTGGGAACCACTGGACTATTGGTAACGTTCCAGGATGTAAGATTTTTTTAGGAAATTTCCTGCTCTTTAATGATCCATTTTCAAAGGAGAAAGATCATAACTCTATGGTACCCAGTACCATTTTGCGTCATTATGAAACTTGGTTTTTTAAAGTCTATGATTATCACTTTAGCTCCTATAAAAATTTCTTTGTAAACAAAACCGGGGTTTCAGAGTAATTTGATAAAATCGAAAATAACCTCAAAATCTTCAAAGCACCTATTTTATTGACAAGTCATACACGAGCGAACGTTATTGCTCTAAAAATTAGAGTAAGGCGCTTATATTAGTAATAAATCATCACCGAAATCTTCCGCATACTGTGTTGTGACTAAAAACCGCCGCTATAATATCTACTATCTAGATTCTATGGGTATTTATTATTATTGAATACATTCTCTTAAGCAATTTAAGCTGTACCTAAAAATGTACCTAAGTAACATTTTGCCATGCAGAATGTATGTGCGCCGCAGACTCGATCACACAAAAACTGTGCCGTCTGCGATCTCCCTACTTTTCACAATGGACACTTTAGCCCAATAGGTAATAGCGCACTAGCGGCCATCGGTGTGGCCGCCTGGCCGGCGGCCGCTTGGTTGCTAGGTGCGCGCGTGGTCTATGGCGGTTTCATACTATCTATCTCGATGGCCGCCGCGACCTGGCCGCTATTGGGCTATGCTCATGCTGTTGACTGGAGTGAAAAATAAAACAAACAATGTATTTTTATTTTATCCAAACAGTGTCACAACAATAACAAATATATAATATTATACATCAAACTTCCAGCGGCTCGGTTACATTTATAACATGAACATTAACTTGATTCAATAAACTATTTCATTTCATTTCATTAACAAAGAAAAGAGTTGTATTATAAACTAAAAAAAAGGGCAACCTGGCCGCTATTGGGCTATGCTCATGCTGTTGACTGGAGTGAAAAATAAAACAAACAATGTATTTTTATTTTATCCAAACAGTGTCACAACAATAACAAATATATAATATTATACATCAAACTTCCAGCGGCTCGGTTACATTTATAACATGAACATTAACTTGATTCAATAAACTATTTCATTTCATTTCATTAACAAAGAAAAGAGTTGTATTATAAACTAAAAAAAAGGGCAAAAAAACTAAAACAAAGGGCTTAATTCTACTCTTACTTTGGTACTCTAATATTACATGTAAATTAAGCCTTATATAGTGTATGAATTAATATTTAATACACATAATTCAGTAAGTAATTCACATATTGCAGTACATATTATGGAACATGTTATGTACTGCAAAATGTGAACATGATCACACAAACATTTAAATAAGATTCATTTTTATTTACATAAAATAAAAAAATCTATTTAAATCATTCATCATACTCCTGCAAAACTCATCTAAATCATACAACATGGTGGTACATAGAACTTATAATTAAGTACATAATATATATAACTGTTCCTTTAGGCTGGTTTTATTGTCACGCGGACCGTCCGCGTCGGTATGGATCGCTCCGTATAGACCGATCTAAGCGGAGCGATCCGTACCAACGGTCCGCATGACATGACCAGTCTCATACATAAAAGTACCAGTAAACATCAGTTTCAAAACAATTAACAAATATACAGTGATTAGATGTACCTGCAGCTCGTTTGTACACAGAAGAAATCATTTTTTGGTTTGTATAGTTTGGAGGTATATCACTTGATCCAGCATCTGTCAGAATTACCTCTTAACAAACCAGGGCGATTGGAGTCTTGCTCATCATAACGTCGCACTTCTCTTTCAGTTGTCCTCCAGCAAGCAGCACAATTCACAAACTCTTTTCAATCTTGAGATCTAAAAAGTTATATGTAATATAGCAATACATTCATCGTATTGTTAAATCTTACAAATAATAGTGACAAGAAAAAAAAATGTTTCATGAAATTATTTGTGAAAACATGTTTATTAGGACACAAAGCACTACCAGCAGTATCCAATATCGGAAAATGAAAAATATTAATAGGATATAACTCAAAATAAACAAAAACCCAGTGCAACGGAAATTATAGTCTATAATTATAATGTTTCTCATGTCGATCTTGTCTTACAGGATATTTTTTTTCTTGTAGTAGGTAGAATAGACTACTCTTCTATAACCAAAAGCAGGTTAAAAGAGCCTTCACTGGTTCTGCTTACTCTGTACAGAATCTGAAGTCAGCTGTAATAAAACAATGAATTAAATAGTGATTGTAATATGTATATTCATAGAAATATCTATACTCTAAAGTCTAAATGGTAATTGTGAAATCAAAAACTACATAATTTGTCAGGAAATAGGTACATAGAAGGTGCCTTTTTACATAGAATTTAATATACTTACTTTACATATTCAGAAAATAAATTAAGGTGTGCTTACCGGACTGGGAGTTATCCAAGATTGTAATTAATTAAACATTGAAGTAGACACTCTTGTTCTAAAGTATTTATTTATATTATTTTGTGAAATTCATCTGAAAAATAAAAGACAATAATATAAAGACGTATTCGCAAATGTCACAATGACAGATCACAGATGTTAGAAAAAATGCGTCGGTTAGGGACGCGATCGAGAAATCGAAGTCTATGAAAAAAATCGATTTTATGTCTAATAGCAGCACTGAATCGATTAGGTGTAATGGATTAGCTTAATTTTACTGTTATTTAACGTACATAATATGGAAAAGATAATGCATGATATCAATAAATAATATTATCATTCGGAAATTGTTATTAAAGCAAGTAATATTTATGAAAATTGGAATAACGATTGCAATTACTGCTTTAGTCGAATGAATCGATATTGTTACAATATATTGTTTGGTGTATTTCTAATAATGCACTACATCACTAACCGAATGTGGAGGGAGTTATTTAGTAACTTTTATTCTTTAATTTAAATTCCGGGTTTAAAAATTGGATTCCGGGCGTATAATTACGTAAAAAATTCTAAAAATAATTACTGTATTATTTTCATAAAAGCGCATGAGAATTAATGGTTCTCCTTTGATTATCTCAAATAGTTTTCGAAATATTAAAAAAAAACCAAACCCTTCTTTTTATGTTTACTTAATTGTTAATAACTTTTGCATATTTTTTCAGCCCCTCTTGGAATTTTGACAGAATGTTCTAGATGGTATTCCGAATCGAATGAGACCAAAATCATAATTTTCGGTACATGAGATCAGGTTTTGACGAAAATGGCACTTGTTAACCAGAGTATAAAGTGGTTTTTCATAATTAACTAAAAAACTATAGGTTTTTACTAAAAATATGTAATTACCAAAATTAAAGCCAATAAAAAAAACAAACTAATATCTATTCTAAAATGCCTTCCTATATTCATCCAAAGTGAGGTATAGGTGATTGTATATATATTTTCTTTCGGCGAGTACCTAAGTCTAAGCATTCAAACTTAAATAACGGTAAACCGATGCATTTTATGACATGTACTTCCTTTAAATTTTTTAAAGTGCTTAAAAATACCTTTCTAATAAGCATTGTAAAAAGTTAAAAGCATCAAAATTGAACAAGTTATGATAAAAATAAGATAACACTTTCAATTTTTTTTGGAAAAATCGAAAAATAAAACGTTGACCGTTTCTACAATAATTCAAATTTATGGTTATCCCTAAAGGATTTTCTTTATTTTAGCATAAGTAATGACCTCAAAAATTTTTCTTGGTTTAGAATGCTTAGTTTTGAAAAACTGAATGATTTAGTAAAATCGAAAATATTCAAATTTTCGTAAATATCATTTTGTTTTGAACATAACTTCAAAAATTTTCGTAAAAATTATAAAGAACGAAATTGGTGTCCACTTTTTAAGAAATCTTTTGATTTTCTTTTGATTCTTATAGGATGAAAAACAACGAAGATAGAGACTTTTAAAGCCTAACTTTTACTGCAAGAACCATGAAATCGGGACCTTTTAACCCAATTTTTTTTTAACCCAGGGCTTTAAAAAGTATTGTTTAAATTGATCTTAGAGCTCTTTAAATTACCTATGTTCATTTATGGACCATTTTAATTTAATTAAAATGGTCCATAAATGAACCCGATAACTTAAAAATTAACAGAGCTATTCTGCCGTCCTAAGCATAAACAACGCAATCGACATTTTTTACGAAATTGAGTTATTGGTATATTCGGAATCGTTGAAACGAGATCTACCAGGATCAATCACTCGTTTTTAAATATCTTCTATAGTTTTCATTTTATTGTTAGTCATAAACAGCGTATGTGATATTTTCCAAACTTATTACTAGTAATATACATCATAAGCAAACATGCGTTTTTTATGACTATCTTACTTAGAATTTCGACGTATGAAATACTAAGCATAATCAACGCATGTGTGACAGTTGCGTTGTTTATATCTAGGAAATGCACGATTGTGATGCTTAAGTTAAGCAAAGATAAGGGAATTACTTACATTTAAGTTGCACATACAGTTCGACAAGGCTTTAAATGAACGTGGCGAGAAAAGGAACTAACGCTGCTATCATACAAAAACGTCATTTTTGACAGTTCTTCTTTACCAGCAGCGCCCATTGACATCATTGACATATTCATTTAAAGCCTTGTCGAACTGTACGTTCAATATGACTAGCAAAGAATGATAAGATCAGCTCACATGCATTTTTTTTTGTAACCGAACAAAAAAAAACTTTAAATAGATGCATAGCAATCTCAATTATTTTAGTCATATTTTAGTACAACTTTTATTAGGTTAAGAATTGCCATGAAAATAATTGTGATAAACTAAGTACAACTAATAAATCAACCCTTAATCAGGCATAGTACGATTTATCGATCACCTAGGTAATTGGAGTTTTATAGTGATCTTTGTCTTTTTTTAAATTCATAAAACCTTTTTTTTTTATTACCAATATTTGTATCTTTCGTATGAAGCTAAAAATTTTTTACTAAACAATTCATTTTGGGAAAAAATAATTATTCTAAGTAAGTGGTAATTATGTGCCCTATGCCCGTCTGGCGGTGGAATGATATGGACACTGTTTCCATTATACAAGATATGATTTTGAAATAAAAATATAATTGTAAATTGTTAGGTTTATTTTTAACAAAAATAACATTCTTCTAGTCGATACTACGTGTGGTAATTACACGCTTACAAAACAGTAATCTTAGGTAAGTATTCAAAATTCTTCAATTCTTGTGAATAGTTCATATGACAGAGAAAGAGATCAAAGTTCAAAGTATGCAATTTCCTAAGTAAAAATAGGGATAATGGAAACAAATTATAAAACGCCAGATAGCTCCTTAACAGGCATAGGGCATAATACGACCACTTAGTTTTTGTCTTAAGTAATTTTAATATTTTTTAAGAAACAGTTCTTAGGTATACATTGTATAGGTCAAAATTAAGACCACACCATATCTATACTTATAATAAAATCGTAGAGGTAAAATTTTTGTACATTAAAAATAAACTTGAAAAAACAAGTCAGGGGCATGTTAGTAGAGTAGTAGAACATATTTTAACTATTTTTGAAATTTTTGTTTCTCTGTCTGTTTATCTGTTTGTCTGTTTGTCTGTTTGTACAGGCTAATCTCTGAATCCGCTGGACCGATTTCAATGAAATTTGGCATGGTGATACGTTACACCCCTGGTCAACATCTTAGATACTTTTTTTTAACCGACTTCCAAAAAAAAGAAGAGTTAATGTTTACTTTGCTGTTTGTGGTCAGATTTTCAATATTCTTTTTTTGTTGTATCTATACAAATATATAATCTATTGTTAACCCGAATTTGATACCATGTTTACTACAAATTAGCCAAGTGCGAGACGGACCCGCGCAAGAAGGGTTCCGTACCGATATAGAGCAAAAATAGGCTAAAAATTGTGTTTTTTGTATGGGAGCCCCCTTAAATTTTTATTTCATTTTAATAATATTAATAAATATGAAATTACACATATAACAAAAGAATGTGTGAAAAATTCAAGTGCGTACCTCTTGCCATTATTGATATAGAGCGAAAAAGGCCGAAAAAAATCACGTTTATCGTATGGGAACCCCCCTTAAATATTAATTTTATTTTGTTTTCAGTATTTGTTGTTATAGCGGCAACAGATATATACAATCTGTGAAAAATTCATAAGTCTAGCTATAGCGGTTCTTGAGATACAGCCTGGAGACAGACAGACGGACAGAAAACGAAGTCTTAGTAGAGATCAACTACGATAACATGGCGCGCCCCTCCAAATGACTGTTTCAATGTGTGTAGTCACATCCTTATGAAAGAGTTTGTATGTAGTAAGTATTCAACCAATCACAGTACACGTAATATTTCACTTAATGTCACTTATTACCAAGATTTGTTGGTCAACTAATCATAACTAGCCGATCGCGCAAGACAACGCTCTTCAAACGTTTTGACAACGCACTTCAAACGTTTTGAATTTTGGAGGGGCGCGCCATGTTATCGTAGTTGATCTCTAATAGGGTCCCGTTTTTACCCTTTGGGTACGGAACCCTAAAACGGTGACTTGATAATGATTTTCTCGGGATAGGGGGAGGTATCGACGGAACTCCTTTCCTACAAAAACATTACAGTAATTTTAACTTTTTTTAAAGAAAATTTACATAACATGCCACCAAAAAGTAAGATTTGCACCAAGGCATATCCCAGGGTAAATGGCTTCCGAAGGTTCCGTTGCTGAACGAAACTCCTGATTCCTTATAAGAAGATAATATTATATTATGTAGGGGGTTCAGCGTTGTTTAAAATAGTGGAAGCACATGCCACTATGTCAATTATATTAATCAACATTCATCATGATCACCACCATCAATACACCATCCATAACCACATTATGATTATTTTATTGATTTTTGTATTCTTTTGCATTAAAAGGGTCAGAATCGACATTGATAAGTAATAATTATTTCGCCGTCTCTGTGCGATTTGTTTGTAAAATGATTATTTTATTAATCTAACGGCTATAATTTGTATTTGATGCTTTAATTGCGAAAGTGGAAATTTCATAATGGGATCCATGAGGTATTGAAGAAAATCCTCGAATAATGATTTCTTAAGTTTTCGCGAGTATCACTCATGATATTATAAGTTTAAACACTTACGGATTTTGTCGCGGAGCACTTTTATTAATCCCGACGTTTCGGCTACTTTACAGCGGCCGAGGTCACGGGCGGACTGAGGTGACAGGTGTCCAATTTCTTGAAGTTATCCAACTACGTGACCACGGCCGCTGTAAAGTAGCCGAAACGTCGGGATTAATAAAAGTGCTCCGCGACAAAATCCGTAAGTGTTTAAACTTATAATATCAAAATCCTCGAATTTTAGAAAGTGTGACTTTCGCAGTTATTGTCGCGAAGGTGTTTCCACCTTCATAATGGGAACTATGAGTAATGAAATTGGAGGAACTCCTCGAAATTTACAACGACTATCAAAGTGATTACCAATTCTAGCAAAGGTTGATCTTTAAAACTTTTCCCTAATATTCGTAAACAATTATCCAAACCCTGGATGGATATTGACCACTGCGTATCTAAATTCGTTACCGGCCATGGAAATTTTAAAGTCAAACTTTACGGATCTAAATTACAAGCATCGGTCGAGCACATAGGTTTCTACCTATATTGTGCTCGGCCGAAGGCAGGATGTTTTAATAAACCACTCATCATGTTCTCTGGGAGAGTTTTTTCTGCCAAGACGAAAGAACTACAATGCTAGACAACCTACAGTGTAAATCTGATGTCGCCTACTATGGTGATATCGTGGACAGCGCTATAGGAACTTCCGTGCCTTCAAGCGTTTTTGCCACAATTATTATTAGCAATAGTCTAACACAACAAATTCCAATATTAATTTAGCTATTGCTTAGTTGTCAAATGATTAACTTTTATTCCCGTGGTGCTTCCCTTCAGTTCTTTGACTTTCGGGCATTGCAACTTTGTACTGTCTCCCGTTTTGTATGGAGAGGGAATCTGGAATTCTTCCTACTCTTCCTATTTTCTTCTGATTAATTTCGTTGCGGGTCCCAAGACAACTTAAGCATGTTCCTCGGGCTCCCTGAGATCATAATATCAAAGGGTTTTCGTGGTTGGATACCGCTGTAGATCCTGGCGACACAGGAGATACCGTGGTGGGAATATGTGCAGGTGGCCGCCGGTGGGTCAACGCCCATAAAGAAATTACCCTTTGGGTAAGTAAGTAAACAACTTCAAGCGTTATTTTATTCTGGTTTAATTGTAGGTTAGGGATCTGAGAGTAAGATGTAGGTTAAAGAGGGATAGATGCCTACATTAAATCCCGTCTTCTGTAGTCTATCCTCTATCTCCGTCACATGTTCCTTTCCTCTGTCCTGTGGCCCCATCTCCTGTCCACGCCAAGCGGTCTTCGAAGAAAGGATTTTTCAAAACGATAAGTATATATCTATCTATGGTTCAGGTTTCCTGGGTCTTTGATGTAAATTAAATTTTTTATGTGTAATATAGATCCAAATTAAATGGTCGTAGATGGGTGTTCAATTTTCTAAATCTCGATTATAATAACATACATTCACGCGGACGAAGCTGCGGGCAACAGCTATTTTAAAAATATTTTTTAATGTCAGTGCATATGGGGCCTGATTAAGGGCTAGGAAATAATGTACCGGTTCATGGATTCCTATGCATCTATTTACATTGGTTTTCTTTTTCGTTCGGTTACAAAAAATATAAATGCATGTGAGCTGATCTTGTCATTCTTTGCTAGTCATATTGAACGTATGTGCAACTTAAATGCAAGTAATTCCCTTATCTTTGCTACGCATAAGCATCACAATTGTGCATTTCCTAGACATAAACAACGCAACAGTCACACATGCGTTGGTTATGCTTAGTAAATTAACATTATTGCAATCCATGTTTACTAGTCATAAACAATTTTCCGTCTTTAAAAATATTAAAAATAACTAAATATGTAAATATAGCATCGCATATGCAAAGTTAACATTTAAAGGCACCAAACAAAACAAAAATATTTGGAATATTCCTGTTAGTTTCAAAGGGACAATAAAAAAAAAGAATAAAACTTTAGGCGCGAATTACTCGAAAGTTGCCAGCATGCAGATGCGTTGTTTTTGATAAGGACGGCAATATTGTGATAAAACAAAATTATTTATTTTGAAAACAATTTTGAAGCAGAGATTCGGGATGCAAATATTGTATTATTTATTTATTTATTTATTTAAGGACCAAATACAGTTCTGTATCAATAAATACATAAATTCATGATTAATAAAATTACAGCTAGATACAATAACCAGTTACATTCGGCCTCAACATGCATTAAACAATAAACAATATTAAAAACCTGTCAAAAGGTACATCTATACTAATATTATAAATGCTAAAGTGTTTTTGTCTATCTGTTACCTCTTAACATCCAAACGGTTCAACCGATTTTTCTGAAATTTTGTATGAAAATACTTTAGAGTCTTGGGAATGAATGGATATGGACATAGAATACCTACTTTTTATCCCGAAAAATGTACGGTTCCAGCGCGATTGCAGGCGTCATATAGTCCTTACTAAATATACATTAATCTTTTCAAGTCTTTCAATATTCAGAAAGTAAACAAAACGGTAAATGTCGACTCGATAAGAGAGGGGCTTTTTATAATGATTCAGTAATATAATATTTATAAAAAATATTTCAGTCTAGCAGATTCAGCCTTTGCGTAAATTTTTTGTACAGAGGGTAGTTTGAAATCGTTGTTTGAATATTTTGGACTAAATAATATCAATGTTTGAAATATATTAATAAAATTTATCTCAACTATGAAAAAATATTTGAACTCATTAATGCTGATATAAAAAACTTAAAATACAAACTTAGAGCTTATTTTTAGACATTGGGTAGTTTACAGGGGTAAAAATATCGCAAAAAAACTTATAAGAAATTAATACTAAGTAAATAAACTGAAAAAATTGGGTTCAAAGACATAAACCAATTAAGTTTTTGAACCCAATTTTTACCGTGATTCCGCAATAAAGAGGTACATTTTGGGGTTTATTATTTCAGTCTTATCCAAAAATTATATCATAAATATTAAACAAACTGTTTTAAATACAATGTAAATATGCGATTATAAAGTTCAGAAATACAAAAAGTGTTTTTCACGATTAAAGGGATGGTTGCCATAAGGGTTGAAAAATTAATTAAATAATCATAAAATATCATGAAAAAAACATTAAAACATTTATTTTATCGAATTAAACCCAATTAGTTAAAATTTAGTTTGTTATTATTTTTAGCAATATTCCGCGAAATTAAATTTAATTCCGCGAAACTAAATGTTAAGCTATGGATTTCCGCAAAGTAACGCCTGATTCCATTAACCAATTAGTTAAGCCAGAGTGGTTAAATCTGCATTTTTTCTACTTTCAACAAAAGGGGTGGATTTCCTAAAATAAAAAAGCGCAATACGAGCGTATATCACTTTTAAAGTAGAGGGCTTAATGTACTTAATCGCAAATTTTCATCCAAATCGATGGAGGTTCAACGAAATCGGAGGTTGCACCTGATTTTTGCCTTCATTTACTGTACTAAATCAAGTTTCATTCGATTGACGGCGAAGTTATTATCAATAACATGATACCCCATCGCTACGCCAAGTGACATGGTGCTTGAGCTGCCTGTCATTGAGATGTCAAATCCTTTAAATTTACTTATATTTTTATCGTCACCGTCGAAATTATCTAATGCATCTTGACTAAAGGCTCTGATCTGATCGAGATTCAAGATACGAGAGCTCCAATTGCTCATAGTTTCAGTTCAGTTGAAACTTCAAACCCAAACCAGAGCCCAAACCTAGACAAAGCTGACAGAGATCATTAACCGCTTGTAGTTCACATCACAGAAATACCATACTATAGAAGAGTAACTGAATTAAAATATTGGCCAAGTCCGAGTCGGACGATCGCATAAATGGTTCCGTACTAATTTAAAACAAAAAAGATTTTATACTTAAATGGATTGAATAAAATGTACGTGTCAAGTAATAATATTATCTTCTTTGTAGTTTTATCATTCTCCTAATTTAGAAGTCAGAGAGGTAGCACCTTATTTTACCACTTAAGTTGTTTGTCAAACAGTTCCCGTTGCTCTAGCTACGTTTGACAGCAACTGGAATATTTGAGCGGTTCAGTGCATGAGAGTTATCGTTCTATTCTGCATTGTATTTCGATGTTCAACATCAAAGACGCATCGATGGCAAATAAACTAATAAATTAACGCTAGGTGCTTTTAGCTTAATTATTGTTCATTTAGCTAGTAAATGTTTGTTTATTTGCATCGAATAGACTCCGAAACGACTGGGATCGATTTGATGAGCGTGACATTGACGGGGGTGGATGCATGTAAACGGAAAAATCTACGGTTCCGTGGGTTTTTTTTGTACTAGGTACGGTTGGTACAAACTACAACTTTATAAGCTAGTGTTTTCGGAAATCGACTGTTGACGCGGCTATGGAAGTTAGAAAAATAGTAAATCTTTCGGAATCGAAATACGTGGTCGCCATTTCATTAGATATCTCCGGCGCGTTCGATCATGCTTGGTGGCCGATATTATTATTAAAACTAAAAAATCGAGGTTGCTACTCTAATATTTATGCCTTACGTTCTTACTTTTTTAATGGTCAAACTAAGCTTCGACTTGGCCATTGTACACACGTCAAAGATTTAACTTGCGGCTGCCCTCAGGGCTCTGTCATCTCGCCAAAACTATGGAATTTCGGATTTGATGATTTATTCAGTCTTCCCCTACCACCGCTGTGCGTACTAGTTGGCTTCGCCGATGACGGTTTTCTCATCGTTCAAGTAAATACACGTTCCGAAATTGAATCTAAAGCCAATGATAGTCTTAATTTAATATCGAGCTGGGGTAAACGTAATCGCCTGAAATTCACCGCGCATAAAACTTACCAAATTCTTTTAAAAGGTTCCCTTATATCTTCCCCTAGCATTAAACTTGACAATAATAACGTTAAACGCAAACAGTCGCTCTGTTATCTTGGTTTTTACTTGGAAAATAAATTTACATTTTTAGAACGTATAATTCAAACCGGTGAGAAAGCGAAGCACAATTTTTACTCCTTTACCAAAGTATCTACGTCCACATGGGGCCTCTCTTTCAAAACCCTAAAATTAATTTACACCGCTACTTACCTAGGCAGCATTTGCTACGGGGCCCCCGTGTGGGCCGACAGAGCAACAATCGGCGCGGCTCGTCGCAAGTTGCTACAAAGCCAACGTCTTGCTCTTATATTCTTATGCAAAGCTTACAGGACCACAAGCACCGAAGCCTTGCCTGTGTTAGGCGGAGTTTTACCCGTTGACCTTGAGATTCAGCGTCGTGCGACAATGTATTATCATATCAAAAACATTGACAACCCGTTCTTTTTAAGCGCTCGCGATAAAATTAAAATAGCAAGATTGTTTGAACCTTTAGAAAACTCTGTGCAAAGCCTAATCTCCGAATGGCAGTCGCGATGGGACTGTTCCACCAAAGGGCGACATCTTTATAATTTTTTCCCTAATATTCGTGAACGGCTATCCAAACATTGGTTGGATATTGATCACTGCGTTTCTCAATTCCTGACCGGTCATGGAAATTTTAAGGCCAAACTTTACGGATTTAAACTAGTAGCATCACCCATGTGCGAGTGCTCGACCGAAGGCAACATGTTTGACAAACCGCTCATCATGTTCTCTGGGAGTGCAGTCTCTGGCAGGACGAAAGAACGACTATGCTAAACAACCTATTCTGTACATCTGGAGTCGCATACTATGGTGATCTCGTGGACAGCGCTAGGAACTTCCGTGCCTTCAAGCGTTTTTGTCATAATTATTATTGGCAACAGTCAAACACAATAAACTCCAATATTAACTTAGCTTTAGCTTAGGAGTCACAATTATTAACCTTATTTCCGTGGTGCTCCCCCTTAAGTGCTTTGACTTTCGGTCATTGCAACTTTGTGCTGTCTCCCGCTTTTATGGGGAGGGAAATTGGAATCTTCCTACTCCTCCTATTTTCTTCTGATTAATTTCGTTGCGTTCAGTTTTAGCATGTCCCTCGGGCTCCCTGAGATCATATCAAAGGGTTTTCGTGGTTGGATACCGCTGTCGATCCTGGCGACACAGGAGATACAGTGGTGGGAATGTGTGGTGGGCCAAAGCCCGTAAAAAAAAAAGCTAGTGTTTTATAGAATGGAGACCAAGTAAAAACCTAACACGTCTCATAAGGCTTTAATTTTACACGCGAATATGAAAGTGTTTCGTAATTAAATAACTTTTATCACAACACAGCGCGACTGTACTCGAACGGGGACAGGAAGCTAAGCCAGAAGCATCCGCATATAACGTATCCGCAACCGCATTTGTAACCGCAACCGTATTCGTATTTCGCATTTGGTTAAAACTTGCATATACTGGTGTTTTTGTTTCTCTATTTACTTGGTTGGGCTTAGAATTTGTTTAGTTTTACGCTTCGGGTAGTTTGCAGCGCCTAGTTTAGAGAAAGCTTTAACAATGTATAACAATCTTCATATTCTCATACTGCACAATATGCTTAATACTTAAGTATGATATTGCTTCAGATTACAGCTATCTAATCATTAAATAAGTTTCAGAAGTTTTTATATATCTTACTATTTAATATGTATTAATATTAGGTATGTTTGGTGCCACCAAACTACCTACTGCTCTAAAACTCAACAGTTTATCAATTAGAGCATTAATAAAAATTAAAACGATTAAAGCCCAGTTTCGAAGGTTTTTGATAGGAGTTAGAAAGTTCCAAAGTTTCACGAAATGCAAACCTAAAAAATCTCTTATTAATTATTAATTATTCTTAGCTAAAGGGTTAGTTAATATTAGTTAGTTAATATTTTTAGTAACTTCTTGATTATATTACACTGTATTATTTAGGCGTATTTATTTACAGTGCAATGTTATGCAAATCGCATTTGATATCAATTGTGAGTGTCTCGCTCTGCGCTCGTGCCAACTCAGTTCCTGTCGTTTGAGTGCCGGGCTTGTTTATTGCGGTGTCGACGTACCAGCTACAGACCTCGCATCCGAAATAATTTCAAACTCGGGATATTGCGCTACATTGTCAGAAAAAACTTTGAAGAAAAATTCACGCCTTTAGTGTCACAATCGCCCTAAAGGAGAGTAGTCCAAATTTTGGGCCACGCCTTCTCCCTAGATATGCCCTGTTTATTTCATTAGTAAATGTCGCGCCCTATATTAATTATTTATGGAACTTCAGAGGACTCCTTAGCTATGGAGTTGTTACGGTACTTAAATTCTGTAACAGCAAAAACAGCCACAGAAATAAATAAGGTTAAAGCGAAGTGAAATTATTTTTATTACTAAAAGATTTAAGTATCTCGATTCGATAGAAAGATTTAAGTTTTCATCAAGCCTACTTGATATATAATATTTTGTCGAACAAATCTGTGTTGGCAATCAGCACTGCAGAGCCTTTCCGCTTAAAGACACGATTTTTATGAGTTTATCTACAGAAAAATTGCCTAACAAGAAAGTTGATATGTTACATTGACTATTGCGACGTCCACAGATATTATGGTCATATCAACACTAACGGTTGCAAGCACTGAAACCGATCCAGCTGATGTTATTTGAGTGGGAGTCACCGAATGTTTATAAAGTAAACTTCTGCTTGTCTTTGTCTACAGCTGTGAGCTTCGTTTACCAGGTTTTCGTGGCTTTCTCGTTATTCTTAATCGTAAAATAAATTCGAAGATATCAAGTTTGACCGAAATTATTGTAGGCCTTAGCTACCTACTATGAATAATAAAAACTTAGGAAACGTAACTCCCATACTTCAAACGTTTTGAATTTGGTTCCTTTTCGCACACTAAGGGTGAAGCTAAACGAGCGTAATTTGTGAGTTGTGAGTCGCAGAATTTAGGCTGGCAGAAATTCTGCTGCATTCAGTTTCATACAAAAATCGATTCACACGAGCGTAATTTTGTGAGTCATGATTTGTATGAAAAGCTGATATTTACGCGACCGAAATTCTGCGACTCACAACTCACAAGTCACAACTCATAAATTACGCTCGTTTGACTTCACCCTAAAATAGCTACGAAATACTAACACTCACGAAATAAAGCCGTTAACAATAATTGCCACTTCTACAAATACACAAAATTGTGTACCGAATACATGCATAAAGTATGCATGTATTCGGTACTCATTTTGTAGACTCGTGGAACAAATTTTTGACACAGTTACTCTACCTTAGTTTTTATTATTCGTAGCTTAGCTATAAAAAAAATTAAAAGGTTTTTTATTCAATGCATTTAACATTATAAACGCGTATTATTCGAAACCGGACATTTCGGTTCCGGTTTCATTCATATTGTTACGGATACGGACACGTGGTGCCATCTAGCGTCGTACCAGCGAACTTACCAAGGGAACACAGGTAACATAAATCCCCTACTCGATACTAGATGGCGCTAGGTGTAGGTACCTACGAGTAATTTCTAGAAATATCTCATACTTGTTTATGCATATCGGGTTTACTCTGGGATATTCCGGAATATTCTGAGGTTCAATCCGGCCCATATAAATAGTCGCAGACTGCAGCCGGCAGTTCAGTTTAGTTCGAGCGATCTTCGAGGCGACTTCGAAGTGAAAACAAGTGATCAATAGTGAGTGATTATGATTGTGATAGTGACTCGGCTACGACCTAGGACAGTGATAGTGCTCAGTGATTTGGATCTAGTGCTTATTGTTTGGACTTAGTGATTTGTGTGAGCTAGTGTTTGTGAATAAAGTCTTCAAGAGAATCACCAGGTCTTTCTCTTCGAATCCAACGAACCCTAGCACGTAACAACTGGTGTCAGAAGTGAGGTTTGGAGATGCCATTGACTCCGAGAGAGGACTTCAAGGGGAGTGTCAGGACAAGGGCGCAGCGAGCTGCTGCCATTGACTCCGAAAGAGGAGTTGGAGGTGGAGCTGCGGAGGCCACACCCACTGGGGACCAAGCTCCGCCCACTGCGGGGCAGGCCCCACCCGCTGGCCCCGCCCACCAGGCTCCGCCCACTGACCACGCCCCCAGGCTCCACCCACTTCAGGTAAAGCCACGCTCACTAGCTCCGCCCACCGGGACCCGCCCACTGACCACGCCCCTCAGGCCCCGCCCACTCTGGACATGGCCACGCCCACTGGCTCCGCCCACCATGCCACGCCCACTGGCCCCGCCCACTGGGCCCCGCCTGCTCAGGCCCCGTCGACTAGCTACATCCATCCTGCCACGCCCGTAGTTTCTACGGCCCCTCAAATGGCTCCTCAATTGGAAAGCATAATTGAGTTAATTTAGGCTTTGCAAGTTTCTCAAAGGGCTGAAATTCAGTCAATGAGGGAGTCACAAGACCGCAAACTCAGCGCGTTGCAAGAGTCACAAGAGTCACATGATCGCAAGCTTGGCGCTTTGCAAGAGCTGCAAGAACGCAAGCTCTGCGCTTTGCAAGAGTCACAAGAGCAACAAAAGGACCTTCAAGAAAAGGCGCTTCTGGCTATAAAGGATGTAAGTGACACGGTGGCTAAGCTTCGAAAAGAGGTCGACGTAATGAATGAACGAGTTACCGGGTTAGAGTCGGTTGTGGAAAATTTGAAAACCGGATTCACTGTTGCACTCAGAGGGCAAGCTTTGTCGGTCCTGGAGACACTGCCACATACGGGAAATGGGTTCCAAGACCTGATGGAGGCACTGGAATCCAGATACGGGGAGCGACACCTGGAGCACGTGTTCCGTGCCCAACTGCGTGACAGAGTCCAACGCTCAGAAGAAGGGCTTCAACAATGGGCGTTGGAGATTGAAAAACTCGTCAGGAAGGCATACCCAGGAGCTGACACCAAGATGGTCGACACAAATATTGTTCAAGGATTTGTCGACGGAATCAGGGATCTGGAAGTCAGAGCTGCTGTGAGGCTACGTCACCACACCTCGCTAAAGGAAGCGTTGGCGCATGCTTTAGAGGTCGAGGCTGTTCGGCGTGACATACGGCAGATCTATAAGATCCGCGAGGTCTCCGAGGAAATCAAGGAAGTTAAGGCTCCTACAAGGAAAAGATTCGAAGCCATGTGCTACGAGTATAAGTGCGGTGAGAATAGCATCTGCAGCTCAACTGCCCGCAGAAGAAGACCCAGATGGCGAAGATGGAAAGGATCGAGGAACATATAGAGGAGCTGAGGAAGCAAGCAGTTTCGTCCCCTGTCCGGGATAAGGGGAAACGAATAGAATCCAGGACTAGGTGGCGAGTATTGGACAATGTGGAGAGAGCCCCGATAATTGTTACCTCCTAGGCACGGAGTGGAAGAACAAAGACAAATACTTTGGGTCTCTTGGAAAATGATGCTATGAGGAAGGCTCAAGAAAGAGATGACGACCTTCGGCACATCATCACATGGAAGAAACGCGGTGACGTAAAACCAAACTGGAGTGAGGTTGCACCCACTGGCGCTGTCACTAAGGCGTACTGGGAGCAATGGGACAGTCTGATACTTCAAAACGGAATACTCTACCGGAAATGGGCTAACGGTAGAGAGTTCTATTTCCAGATAATTGTCCCAAGGGCGAGAGTACCAGATGTTCTCCACGAGATACATGAGGGTGTATCAGGGAGTCATCTAGGTGTCAAGAGGATGCTGAGGAAAGTGCGAGAACGATTTTTCTGGTTGCATTGGCGAGATGATGTGCAGAATTGGTGCCACGAATATACGTCCTGCGCTGATGTGAAGGGACCAGGAGTTGTAGGGACAGCGTGGCGCGGCAGTAACAACGATGCTCGGGACGAGCATCTCTAAGAGGGGAGTAGTGTTACGGATACGGACACGTGGTGCCATCTAGCGTCGGACCAGCGAACTTACCAAGGGAACACAGGTAACATAAATCCCCTACTCGATACTAGATGGCGCTAGGTGTAGGTACCTACGAGTAATTTCTAGAAATATCTCATACTTGTTTATGCATATCGGGTTTACTCTGGGATATTCCGGAATATTCTGAGGTTCAATCCGGCCCATATAAATAGTCGCAGACTGCAGCCGGCAGTTCAGTTTAGTTCGAGCGATCTTCGAGGCGACTTCGAAGTGAAAACAAGTGATCAATAGTGAGTGATTGTGATTGTGATAGTGACTCGGCTACGACCTAGGACAGTGATAGTGCTCAGTGATTTGGATCTAGTGCTTATTGTTTGGACTTAGTGATTTGTGTGAGCTAGTGTTTGTGAATAAAGTCTTCAAGAGAGTCACCAGGTCTTTCTCTCCGAATCCAACGAACCCTAGCACGTAACAATACGCATCAATGCATTTAAAAAAAAGAAACCGTAACCGAAATATAAAAAAAAAAGGTTGTCTGTAAAATCGGTTTACTGACGATAGTTGAACGTGACAACGTGCCTCTTTGTCGCTCGTTCCGCGCTCTCGCTTGCACTTCAAGCCTTAAATGGAACGCCTCAGAGCGAGGTAACGCCGCATGAGTCATGATTTTTCGTGCGTGCAGCCGGCTCCATCGAATTATAAGACGTTGTCACGTCAAAAAGCTTCTAAGTTAAAGTTTCAAGCACACACTCCATTTAATTAATTAGTACTGTATTTTAAGACGATGCAGAAGTTTATTTTCTAGACGTAAAAAGTTAATTAGCCACTAAGTAGCAAAGCTGGACCTAATAACAGGCGTGTTGTACGTTATTTAAGGCACTGATTTAAAGGGGCAGTTGTTAATTGCAGTTTTGGTAAGTTAAAAATTATAAATGACATGTTCAATAACTAGTGTATCAGTTAAAACTAAGCAGTAAAATAAACAAAAATGAGTAGTAAAAAATAATCAAATGGATAATTGAAAACATTATTGAACAGTAAAATAATTAAATGAGCGGTAAAAATTAATTAATGAGCGGTTACGTGTGGGCAGTAACAAATCGGAATTTGTCAGTAAGAAATCTCATTCTAAGCAGTTCTTTAAACAATGAGGTGGTTAAATATAATAAAATCGGCCAAGTGCGAGTCGAACTCACCCATGAAGGGTTCCGTACGCGAATAAAGCGAAATTATAAGACGGTCGCCGCCTGCTGCCGCAGCACACTCGCTGCATTCGCTCGGCTCCCTCTGTGTTGTGGTCTAAGTTCTAACCTAACCTAACCCACTCTTGGACTTTCTGGATTGTTTGTTTTTGTTTTGGCGGGGGGCTGTGCCCCCCGAGCCCCCTTTCGGGGGGGCTGCGCCCCCCCGTCCCCCCGCTTCCGTATCCGTGGTCAAGTAGGCCTTCTGTTAAGTCGTTATCGAACCGCTAATTCCATCATTTTTACCGCTCATTCATTTATTGAACCGCTCATTCCATCATTTTTGCCGCTCGATTATTTTTTTATTACTGTCCATGTTTTACAGTCACAATAATTAATCAACCGCTATAAAATTAAATAACTGTTCGATATTTTTTTCAACTGATCATAGTAACATCTCAAATATTTAAATTACTGCTCAAAAAATTAGTTCCCGTTATTTAATTACTGGGAATGTGTTCTTTTGTGTGTTTAGTGCGGGGCCATGTTTGTACAGTAGCTTTGTGAACAGTAATGCGAATTCGAGTGACAAAACTAAGTTTAAAAGATCCATAGTAATAATAAAAATGCGAAAGTGTGTATGTCTGTTTGTTACCTCTCCACGGCCTAGCCGCTAAATCGATTTTACTGAAATTTGGTGTGGTCCAGACTCTTTGTGTCCCGGGAAGGGACATAATAATATATAGGATACTTTTTATTTCGAAAAAAATGTACGGTTCCCGCGTAATTCACAAATTTTGGCGCAACGGAATTGCGGGCGTCATCTATTTAGGTATATTAATTTCATGTATCTCTTCTGGTTTTCGGTCCAGTTAGTATAAAATCCTTTCCCCCCCCCCCCCACTGGAAGCGAAGATGAAAGCATCAAACCCGGTTAGGATTAATTGAATGGTTATGAACTGTTCAAAAACCTCGAGGCAGTGCCGCCACAATATAGGTAAATACAGTAGACTATATTGAGTAGAGTAGCTCTGTCATTTTCTTGAAATCAAAGCCACTTACAGAATTTATTAAGTAAGAAAACAAGTTTTATCCATTATATGTAATGTGGGCTGTGGCCCACTACACGTTTTTACCACTGCAACTCCTGTAAGCCACGATCGACAGCGGTAACCATTTTTATTTGCTCTTTTAATGTGAAATTACCCTTATGTGTGCGTGCTTAGTTTCGGGTGGTCTAGTATGAAGATAATATTATACTAAAGTCATTTTCCAAGCCTTATAGGCTTACAGCTTATAGGCTCCGTGAGCGATACAATTTTTTTTTTAGAAAATACATAAAATTATAATTATGCATCAGACACCAACATGGCGACAATTCATTCATAGACAATTGTTGTTATTCAAAAATATGTTTTTTTTTGTTCCACCAAAAAAGAATTGCTAGTCTACTGTATATTATTTATACTGTGGTTCCGCCATAAACCTTCGTTTATTATCAATGGATTTAATATTTATCGACCAGTAATTGAACAGGGGTGTACCGCTGGAGGAAACGAACCCTCTGGCAACATTTCAACAGCTCAAGACATTGCTTTGTGTGGAGAATTATTGAGTAAAATTTAAGAATTACAACATAAAACATTATTTAAATGTATTTTAGCGATTCTAAAATAATATTTTATTGCATGAATTCCTGAAAATCTTTATGGCCGGTTTACATTATTCCAATCCAGTAATCCAATTTGGCACTGGAGGGCTGCTTTAGTGCTTCCTAAAATGTTTATATTGTTTCGTACATTATTTTGTGTAGATGCTTTTACCCAATAATAATAATTATGAATTATAGTCGATGGATGTGACCAGTCAATTTCCTTGTGAAATTGCAAGTAAGTACTGAAACAAATCGGTAATTTCCTAAATTGTAGTTTACTTATGCGCAGTTTCTGAGACTTCTTAATTATTAGGGTTCCGTACCCAAAGGGTCAAAACGGGACCCTATTACTAAGACTTTGTTGTCTGTCTGTCTGTCCATCTGTCCGTCTGTCTGTCACCAGGCTGTAACTCAAGAACGGTAATAGCTAGAGAGTTGAAATTTTCACAGATTGTGTATATCTGCTGCCGCTATAACAACAAATACTAAAAACAAAATAAAATTAACATTTAAGGGGGGCTCCCATACAACAAACTTGATTTATTTGCTATTTATTGCTCAATATCAATAATGGCAACAGGTAGGCACATGAAATTTTCACAAAGGCCTTAATTATTTATATGTGTACTTTAATAATTAATAATAATATTTAAATAAAATAAAAATTTAAGGGGGGCTCCCATACAAAAAACACAATTTTTGGCCTATTTTTGCTCTATATTACGGTACGGAACCCTTCGTGCTCGAGTTTGACTCGCACTTGGCCGATTATTAATACATATATTTTATCCTGTCTGACGTTAGCGAAAGCGCCAGCAAGAAAAAATACGTGTGGCACTTGGGGACTGCCGCGGTAAAGCTTATGCAATTATAATTCAAATACATACGTACACAAATATCGTGCCGAAGTCTGCCGAACTAAAAAGATGTTAGACGATGCACGGCTATCAACGCCGCATCGCTATGCCGGTCGGAGTGGGGGTGTTAGGTTTATTTTCGTTACGGAATTTCATGATTCGGTCGTCGCGCTCAACGCCCGCGATAACTATGCAATAGCTTAAAGCCCCATCGAAACTGAGCATTAATTATGTCCCACCAGATCGAAGAGCAAAAGATATGCATATTAGTCCACACTCCACAACCACAAGGAACAGTAGGTAATGACTAATGAGTTAATGACCACCACCAGAAATGGCACAAAAACCCAGCCAATTTGTATGCCATGATGAATTGCTCAGCTAAAAGCCCTGCTCCAACTAAATTGGTTTGCAATTTAACTTCCAAATAAAAAGTTTTAGTTTACAAACGTACGAAGTTAGATGCGCTTACTGGCCCAAATGAAATTACACATTTGGCTGATGTTTGAGACCTAAAAAGCCTGTTTTTAAGACTAAAGTTTGAAGTATAACTTTGTGGCCTATAGGGTGTCAAAAGACCGCTTCCGATAACTTCATGGGGTTATTATAGGACATGAGATATATCCATTGGTGCAAGTAATTTTCTTTAAATCGCCAGTTTTTAAAATAGTCCAAATTTTCAACACGCAATGTATAATGCTGATGTAAATGCGCGATAATATCGCGCGCCAGTGGAGCCCCGCCGGCCCCGGGCTGCGCCAGCCCCCCCGCGCCGCCCGCGCCAAGTCCCGCGCGCGCGGCCCTGCGCTAGACAAAACAGCTGATCGTGGTGTGCCCTAGGCCCTAGCCCGTAGGTAGTGAATAAACCACCAATATTGTAATGATTATTAAATTACAATTGTTTTCACGATTTAATAAAATGTTAGAATTTATTAATTACCGTTTCTTAGGTTTATTACTCAAAAATACTCAGTTTTTACTTCCGGCCAAAAAGGAAAAGTAATCATAATTCACATCCGAATCAGGTTGTAAAAATACAATACACAGTTACTATGGAAAAAAATACTTGATAACATGTTCACTGACCTGTGATCAGCTGTCTGCTTTTATGAAATGCAGTTCGAGCTGTGCTCCATCTAACTCAATGTAGATTGCAGAGTTTTTCAACACGAAACAAAAGTAAACAGGAGACATTCCAATTCTTTTAAAAACACTTTTTACTGCACTGTTTAAACCGCACTATCGTCTATCGACGACGATGTTCACCCTCGTTCCATAAAGGTTTACGAGTATTAAAAGTTCATTCACATTTCATCGCACATTCTTCGGACGTATCACGTGAAAAAATAGTTAAGAATGTCACAAAATAAGCAATAAGACCAGAACATCCGTAAAACTACAAAACTTAAACGAAAACTTCGCAGTACACCAGCGCGGCGCGTGTTTACAGCAGACTAAATAAAATTAAAGAAAAAACTTTGTTAAATAATAGGGATGTATCCCTCTGCATATTTTGAGTTATCGATAATTTTTTATCGATAAATCGTTATTAATTGTTTTACATACGAGTAAGTATTGATTACAGTCAAACTAAAAAAAACAAATACCTACTCAATGTTAAAAAAGCGACAATAATAATTAAAAGTTATTTAAAATTAAATAGGTATTATTAAAGTATTTTCATTGCATGCATAAACGCGTATACGCGCATACGTATAACGCATAACGCGTACCATAGTATAACAATCACTTTATCACGGTAATGTAGGTATCGAAATTATCGAATGCAACTTGACTATGTATCCCGATAAAATTTTCTGAGTTTATAACCTCTTAATAGAGTTCATTTTAAAAATGAGATTACATCTACTAAATAATAGTTATAATTTTTATTATTTAATTGTAATTTAAATATCGACTGAAATAAATAGTTTTGAATTTTAAATAGGGTACAACACTTAGATTGTCCTTGAAATGGATTAGCGACACGTGCGTTGTGCTAGGCAGAGCGGCGGCGCTTTGTCGGGTCCGCATCAAAGGACAAAGCAAGCCGCCGCCCGTGTCGGCAGGTGTCGGTGTCCTTTGACGTCTTCACCGAAAGCCGATAAACATTATTTTAAAAATTAAAATAGATTCTTCTAATTTAGTAGCCATTTGGGCATTGAGGTAATAGGTTGTTGTTAGAGATAAGTTTGATTATTTAACAATTACTTCAAGTATCAAAACGTGGTAGTAGTTATTGTGTTAAGTGTTGATTATTATTTCAGTTGTGTTAAAATACTTTGTGGTGTGCCGTGTGATAGATTTCGTTTAAAACGAGAAGTGTTTTTGACGTTGTTGGTGGTCACTGGTCTTATTGCTTGGTATTAAGGACTATTTTCAAAATGCATAAAGAAGTAAGAACACACTCAATATTTTTCACGTAAGTTAATTGCCAGTTTTATGTATGAGGTTTTTTCGTGTATCATCTGTAATTTCGATTGATAAGTGACGATTGCGGATAGACAGTTCATCCGCATTGGTTTCGTTATTTAGTTACGATTAAATTTTTGTAACTATGTAGTCTAATAATCTTAGACTAGTTACAAGTACAACAGTATGGCAAACTTCTAAGTTTGCCGTACTGTAGCAAGTTGTGCACAGACAGTTGCTTACAGTTTTCTACGAGTTACCATTAAACTTTTAACACTGCAAGTAACTTAGATAAGAGGTCAGAGGTGAGAGTTCTAAGTTCCACGTCATGGCGACCTTCATGGGTTTAAAATTGAAAAGACACCACATACATTAGGGTTTCTGTGTGTTCTGTCGTAGTGTATCTTCATTCGTCGCATACGACCTTTCGACGCATGCGTAGGCCGGAGCCCGGAGCTAAGTGCTAACAGCTGATTGCGCGGTCAACCTTCTCGAGTTCGTAGGTACTTCGTACACACGAGAACGTTGACCGCGCGCTGCCTATTGCATAATGGAGTAAAAATAATAACATTTAAAAAAATATTTTAAATTATTTTTCTATGTGGTTTATTATCATGTTTAAAAGGTATTAATTATATAAAAAATAAAAATTAAAATTTAAAAAAATAAAAAAAATAAAATAAAAAAAATACATTTTCGTAATCAGAAAATGTAGTATAATCATACCCCAAAGTTATCGGAAGTGGTCTTATTACACCCTGTATAGGGCTAAAATAATGTTTACCTTTGACAATAGTTTTATGATTAGATGGTTATATATTACTTGCCTATGTGCATACTATTAGCGAATTCATACGCATATTCTGTATATCTATCTAGTACGTGTAGGCCTACGATATTTGAAACAGTTATGTCAAGTGAATGTTATACAGTATACTAGATATTATGATCTCTCATTACTTGACATTTAAACACAAGCAAGTTGCATAGTTTCATAGTTTATATCAAATATTCTTAAACCTCAGTTCCCTGGCTTCGGAGCCTAATCTATGCTTGATGTAATGATTACGAAGAATCATTCGTATTATCAAGGCCCTCTGTCTTCTCTTATGTGTGTTTTCCAATACCAAAAAATACAAGCAGACCTCCGCCGTGTATTCTTATTAGTAAAATGGCTAATATATTAGCAGTGATTATTCAGAGTGAATAGATAGTTAATTAAAGTGGATATAGTCGGGTTCACGAAAAGAAGCAGGCGGGTCCAATTACCTTTTAATTTATGATCGCACACCGCCCGTTCATCAGACCAGCGGCCCGCAAAAATACGGACACTATCACGTTGATCTCTCATCCATATTAAATGCGAAATGCTGGATTTAATATGCGTTTTTTTATGAAATAAGGGGGCAAACGAGCAAACGGGTCTCCTGATGGAAAGCAACTTCCGTCGCCCATGGACACTCGCAGCATCAGAAGAGGTGCAGATGCGTTGCCGGCCTTTTAAGAGGAAATAGGGTAATAGGGGAGGGTAGGGAATGGAATAGGGGAGGGTAGGGAATGGAATAGGGGAGGGTAGGGTAGGAAAGGAAATAACTCGGCGAAACACAGCGCAAGCGCTGTTTCAAACTGGTTTTCTGTGAGCCCGTGGTATTCTGCGGTCGAGCCTGCCCATTCGTGCCGAAGCATGGCTCTCCCACGTCCGCGCAAACGTGCGGTTTGGCGGCTATACCTAAGGTGACCATACGTCCCGCTTTGGGCGGGACAGTCCCGCTTTCAGGCAGTCTGTCCCGCTGTCCCCCGCAAGGCCGAAATTGTCCCGCTTTTGCAAACAGATCCAACGACAATTATTTAAATGTATTTTTGCGTTTGCGTTTCACAACAAACGTGATTATTCTGCTATATTGTGCCAAATAACATAGAAATTGCTCCAGTAATTCGTGAGAAAAGCCCTTTCAAATAAATTTTCCCGCTTTTTCCTCATTTTCCTCTGTTTCTTCGCTCCTATTAGTCTTGGCTTGATAAAATATAGCCTAAAGCCTTCCTGGATAAATCTAGAACTGACATAATTTTTCAAATCAGACCAGTAGGTCCTGAGATTAACGTGTTCATACAAATAATCAAATTCTTCCGCTTTATAATATTACTAGCGACCCACCCCGGCGTCGCACGGGTATAAAATATATACCTAAAAAAATGATTAAAATCTATAGCCTATGATCCTTCACGTGGTCTACTTCTTATCTGTGCCAAATAACATAAAAATTGCTCCAGTAGTTCGCGAGATAAGCCCTTTCAAATAATTTCCCCCGTTTTTTACACATTTTCCTATTTGTCTTAGCGTGATAAAATATAGCCTATAGCCTTCCTCAATAAATGGGCTATCTAACACTGAAATAATTTTTCAAATCGGACCAGTAGTTCCTGAGATTAGCGCGTTCAAGTTAGCCCTTTCAAATATTTTTCCCCGTTTTATCCACATTTTCCTCTATTTCTTCATCAAAATCCGTTGCGTAGTTTTAAAGATTAAGGGACATGAGGGAAAAAGCGACTTTGTTTTATAATATGTATAGATATATAAGTATAGATAGTAAAGTAAATAATAATGTATAGGCACTTTGAAATACATCATAATTATTCATTCATTCATATTTCAAAGGGGGGGGGGGGTTAATTCTGTATTTGTCCCGCTCTGACAAAAAAAAATAATGGTCACGTTAGCTATACCGCGAGATCACAAGCAATAGTATTTAAAGATTTATTTAAATAGCAGCGCGGTCACGCTGTCATTTATGCTAAGTACTCACATTCGGTTTTGCTCGATTGAGCAATAACGTCAAGCAAAACCCGCGGCTCGGACTTTCAGCATTGCTCGATAGTTTTACTCTAAAATCTAAATCGATACATTTAATTCCATTAAGCTGGCTCTATGCGAGCCTTCGAGTGGCTCGATGCGAGCCTTCGAGCTGTCAGTTTTGCGGTCCACGCAGTAATAATTATTACTCGATTTGGAGTAAATCGAGCATAACCGATCGAGCCTAACTCTTTGCACTGAAGTAATTTTGAGTAAGGAGAGAGAAAGGAGATTGGAACCACGAAAAAACGTTTTGGTTAGCCGCATATTCGTTTTCCTAATGTGGAATTCCGTGAGACTAGCGCAAACGTTCGTAAACGCGCCAACGCACGTGCGGAATTCGTTCCGTTCGGAAAAAAACGAACGGGTGCGTCAGTTAATATAATATTTTCTACTGGTGAATGAAAACGTCTGTATTCGGCCAGCCAAGGGTACAATTTTTCGGTACAGACAATAATAATATTAATCCTTCAAGCCCCATAAGAGCACCGGTGTTCGCGGCAACAATAGAATAACAATAGATTTCCAAGAATCCGCGATCGAAGGATTAATATGATATTTTGTCAGGGCACACTAGGCAGTTGTAAATAGCAGTTTTGGTAAGTTAAACATTATAAATGGCACGTTCAATAACTACTTTAGCAGTTAAAACTAAGCAGTAAATTAAAAAAAAAAGGAGTTGTAAAAAATAATGAAATGGATCATTGAAAACATTACTGAACGGTAAAATAATGAAATGATTGGTAAAAATTAATGAATGAGCAGTTACGTCTGGGCAGTAACAAATCGGAATTTGTCAGTAAGAAATTTCATTCTAAGCAGTTCTCCGTGCTAAAGTAAAAAACCGTGTTGGATATGTTTTAAGGGCCCCCGAGGCAGTCAAACGGTTTGATTCAAACACGTAAATTTTGGTTCGACTCAAACCATTTTGATCGTTTACAAAGCTAGCTTGAACGGTTTTTCATACATTTACGTGTTTGAAGCACATTTGATTAAATTTCATATTTTTGTTGTGTTTGACGCGCCGTTTGATCGTGTTCCGTCTTCCGATGCGTTTGAAGTTTGAACAAACTCGGCTTAGTTTAGTACTGGATTTTGAAGTTTGAGAGCAATCTTGTCTGCATCACACACGTCTAATTATGGCGGCGCACTGAACCAAATGCGCAATGCCGTTTGACAACCGTTCAAACCGACATCAAACAGTTTCATCAAATTCGTAATGTTTGAATCAAACCGTTTGACCGTCTCGGGGGCACTTTAGATTGCTTGCAAAAAATGGAAAGGGCGTAAGCGACAAAATGGTTTTTGTCGCTTAATTTAAAAACCATAAATATATTTCATATAAGCTATGGGCAAATTAGAGTGTATGCTTAAACCAATTTATGTACAAATTTTGGAAGCTTAAATCACTCTCCTCTGTTGACAAAATAGGAATCCATTTTTTTACAGAGGTCTTTTTGATTGATTATTCTGTGTTATAAAAGTTGACCAATCATGTTATGCTATGGGTAATTCAAAGACAAAGACATGATGAATACTGACAATGAACTTTAATTTCTTAGCTATAGTCATTGCTGAGAAAAATCGATATTGCTACAGCCAAATTATCAAGGCGATGCCTTAAACAATGAGGTGGTAAAATAAAATAAAATCGGCAAAGTGCGAGTCGAACTGGCCCATAGAGGATTCCGTACCGTTATAAAGCGAAAATAAGGCTGGTATAAATAGTCAGTACTCAAGATGCATCTCGGTCTCAAGACTGAGTTCAGGCTCTGTGATTGGTTGGCAATCAAAATTTGGACTAATCACCGAACCGAACCGCGTCTTGAGACCGGGTCGCATCTTAAGTACTGACTATTTATTGCAGCCTAAGGGCCGGGACACAAAAACACGATACGACGTCGTACGGACGTCGTATCGTAGGAATCTACGACGCGCGTCGTAAGAAGCTACACGGCATCGTGCGGCGTCGTACGACGTCGCGTCATAGAAACTCACGTAGAAATTCAAAGATGAGTTTCTAGTTTCTACGACGCGACGTCGTACGATGTCGTGTCGCGACGCGCGTCGTAGATTCCCACGACATGACGTTTGTGCGTTGTCACGCGATTGCACCGCTCGCTATGATCTGCCGAACTATTTATCGAACCGCTCATTCCATCTTTTTTACTGACCATTCCATCATTTTTACCGCTCGTTCAGTAATTGAACTGATCGATTATTTTTAGAATTGACATTCTATGAGAAAATAACCGTCCAATTGATATTTTATTACTGTCCATGTTTTACTGTCGCAATAATTAATCAACCGCCATTAAATTAAATACCTGCTCAATAATTTTTTCAACTGATCATAATAACATCTCGAATATTTAAATAACAGCTCAAAAAATTAGTTCCCTTTTGTCAGTATGTCTATTTGAAAACGAGGCGTATTTCCTTGGCACGGGCAATTATACATAATATGCATTTAATGCTATTCATTAGTTAGAATTTTATTATTATTTTATTATTATCCTTCCAACTACAGACCAATCGCTATAACCTCTCTCTTCTCGAAGATAATGGAATCCATTATCAATAGCCAGCTTCTTCGATACTTGGACGGCCAGGGATCACTAAGCGACAAACAATACGGGTTCCGTAAGGGTCGCTCGGCTGGTGATCTCTTGGCGTACCTAACTCATCGTTGGGCTCAGGCAATTGAGTCGAAGGGAGAGGCATTGGCAGTTAGTTTGGACATTGCGAAGGCCTTTGATCGGGTTTGGCATAAAGCTTCCATCATACGGGCTGCCCGAGAAATTATGTAAGTGGGTCACTGGTTTCTTAGCAGACAGAAGCATAAAGGTCGTAGTTGACGGCGAATGCTCGGAAACTCAGTCTGTTGATGCTGGTGTGGCTTAGGGGTGTGTGCTATCGCCTACTCTATTCTTACTGCATATCAATGACATGTTGCAGACCAGCGGCATTCATTGCTATGCGGATGACAGTACAGGTGATGCTGTATATACCGGCTCCCCCAATATTTCTCGGCAAAATGTCACTGAGAGTCGAAACGAACTTGTGTCTTAGGTGGAGAATTCATTGGAGAAGGTTTCAAAATGGGGTAGACGTAACTTGGTCCAATTCAACCACGCCAAGACACAAGTCTGCGCGTTCACCACTAAAAAGTCACCAACGGTCGTATATCCTCGTTTCGAGGGCACATTTTTAGGGGAGATCCCCTAGCATTGAGATACTTGGCGTCAACATATCGAGCGAAGTCCAGTTCCGATATCATCTAGAGGGTAAGGCCAAATTAGCCTCGAAGAAGCTTGGTGCTCTTAACAGAGCGAGACAGTACTTCAGTCCGGACCAACGCCTACAACTCTACAAGGCGCAGGTTCGACCTCATATCTCATCTCTGGGCAGGGGCGCCAAAATACCAACTGCTCCCTCTGGATCGTATCCAACGAAGGGCCGCTCGAATTGTTGATTGCCATAGTGTTTCAAACAGCTTGGACCCCTTGGAATTACGCCGAGATGTAGCTTCGCTCTGCATCCTCTATCGGTTGTATCACGGGGAGTGCTCTGAGGAATTGTTCGGAATCATACCACCTGCAACTTTTCGCCATCGTCCCACGCGAAAAATATACCATCCTCATCACCTTGATGTGTGGCAGTCTTCCACAGTGCGTTTTTCGCGTAACTTTCTGCCGCGCACTGTAAAACTCTGGAACGAACTGTCACCAGCAGTATTTCCGGACCTATACGACCTGCAAACCTTCAAGAAAAGAGCGTATTCCCTCTTAAAAGGCCGGCAACGCACCTGCAGCTCTTCTGACGTTGCGAGTGTCCATGGGCGACGGTAGTTGCTTACCATCAGGTGACCCGTTTGCTCGTTTGCCCCCTTATTTAATTTAAAAAAAATTACACTTTTTAATCTAGATATAATTAATATTCATTTTAAATTTTGTTAGTCTTGCTAAAACTTAAGAATGGCTGAATCGATTTGGCTAATTTCAGTCTTAAAATATTCGTGGAAGTCCAGGGAAGGTTTATATTAGGAGGGAAGTGATAAACAGTTCGGCGGGTTATCTATTAAATATAATAATATATTTTGATGATGCAGTAAAGTCATACAAAACAGTACTTAATGGATAAACAAAACACAATAATCACTAATTATTATCATAATATTATTATATTATGATTACTCGAAGCGCCAACGAACGAATTCAGTTCGACAAGGCTGTGAAAATATTCGAGTTTGTTGTTTATTTACGATTTTACATTCCAGTTATTATTGTACACCGCGAACACGTATTTTCAACATCATTATCGAGAATTTGGGTTAGTTTGTCGCGCCAAACTCTTTCATGTCTTGACAATTTGACTTATAATTTTTGTACACAGTGACAGTAAACATAGTATAGTTTTTTTTTATTATTCGTAGGTTTTGCCTCTAGAAACAGAGCTATTATATCAAAAACGAACGCAGAATGGGTTGTCAGGGTAAAAATGGGTAAGATAATATCTTACCCATGTAAACAACAAGAGATATCAAGAGAGAAGGAAGAAGTAGGAATGAGATAATGATAATATTATTTATAATTAAACCCATGGTTAACTCTTCGACTTTTAAGTTAGAGAACAATATTATCTAGTTAGAGTCGCAACTAGAAATACAATATAACATCCCTGTTGGGAATAAAAACTGTCTTTCAATTTCAGATGTGTGAAATTTTCATTTCCTCTTAGAAAAGGGGTAAGATAGTTTTCGTAGCGTGAAAAACTGTCGTATGTGTACTATGTTTAGCTGAAATAATTTCTTGGAAATTCGCCAGTCGCCATAGTGAGCAACAAAATGCAAGAGTGTTACCGGAACTGTGGTTAAAATGAAAATGTGGTTAGCTCGACTGAACACTTTTCTAAAGTAACGTAAATATTTCTGTGAAATTTATAATTTTTAATTCGATTTTATCGTTAGATTATTAAAAACATATATCTACAGCTACACACCACGTTGGTCTAGCCCCGTGCTAAGTACCTGAAGCACTTGTGTTACAGGACACGACCAGACAACGGAAATATATTTAATACTTTGATACTATAAGTACATATATTATATTTAAGATTTTTATAATAATATGATACACATATTAAACACTAGCTGTCCCGGCAAACGTTGTTTTGCCATTTAAAGTATTTCTACTTCATCAGCATACAAAATCTTACCCCCTCTTTTGTCCCCTAAGAGGGGTGGGGGGAAAAATGTTACGTAACACCAGATGTTAAGTTGGAAAAACAGTTAATAATATAAAGTAAGTCCATTAAAGAAAAAAGTTTACTTAATACAAAATCTGACCCTCTCTTTGGTGGGGGGGGGGCTGATTTTTATACACCAGATGTTGAGTTGGAAGAAGGCAAATATATCTGCGAAACCCGTATGCAAATCGGATCAGTAGTTTTCGTGTTAAAGCAAAAGTCTTATACAAAATCTGACCCCCTCTTTCGTCCCTTGAGAGGGGTGGGGGGAATTTTTTTTATACACCAGATGTTAAGTTGGAAGAAGACAAATATATCTGCGAAAACCGCATTCAAATCGGATCAGTAGTTTTCGTGTGATAGTGGAACAAACATACAGACAGACAGACAGACAGACAGACAAAAAAACTGACCACATTTTTGGCTTGTATAGCGATGTAGTGACACCCTCCGCTTATTATTTTTTGAATATCTTTAATGTACAGAATCGTCATTTCTAGTTTTATTATATGTATAGATATATTTAATACACATCCATGAGTCATGACCAACTTTTTGTTTTTCGGCTTTCGTACCCGCGACCCCCGGCTTGAGCTACCAACGCGACGCGCTCACCCACTGAGCCAGAGAGGTCAAAAAAAATTTAAAATAAATATTTTCAGAATGTCCAACATGATGCCTACCACCGGTTCGGGAACTAACCCGGCGAGAAGAACCGGCGTAAGAAACTCGCACGGGGCCCACTTTTTTACCAAAAAAAGCGAGAAAAAAATTAATCTTTTAAAATAAAGTTTACAATTTTGTAACTTAATATTATATTACAATATCCACATACATAATTGTAAGTATAATGTAGAAGTAGCCTTGCAAGAAGCCATCCTACTCCCAAGGTGTGCCATCGTTTATGAAATCATTGACCTTATAATACGCTTTGGCACACAAACGTTCTTTAACTACTTTTTTAAATTTATTAATGGAAAGATTTTGAACGTTTTCTGGGATTTTGTTGTAAAGGCGTATACATTGACCTTTAAAAGATTTACTGACTTTACTAAGTCTGATCACCGGCATATTATCTAGCTTGTGCAAAATTATCGTTAGATAAACTAAAATTTTATCCTAGACAATAATTTAATAATTAATTAATATTGTTAACTTAATTTAAGTAAGTGTGAAAGGAATAATAATCCAAAAGGGAATATTCCTTCGATCGGAGATTCTCGGAAATGCTATTATATTCTATTGTTGTCGCGATTACCGGTGCTCGTATGGGGCTTGATGGAATATTCTGTCAATCCTACAAGAATGTTTCACACGTCACCGAAATTAGGATTGACGACATCTTGTAAAGTGAAGTTGAGGGCCCAAACGCGGCATTCATAATGAATATAGAGTACTACGCAAAGGTCGGAGCCAGAGGGCGCTGCTAGTACATACAGTAAATAATCCGACATGATGAATGTCAAACGTGGAACTAAACATTTTGTTTTCTCTCTATGCTAGTAGCTGACTCAAGCGCGAAAACATTGCAGTTTTATTAATCAGGAAAAAATAATAATCGCTGGTGTCATTTTGAGTGGCAGTTCCGATCCACAGCATGACAATGCCATCCACGCGTCTAACCATCCTTTGAAGGTATCAATGAATTTTGATTTTACCTATGTGTACTATCAGAGAAGTTGATTCCTAGGCAGACGGGGGACCTACGTAGTTTGGTCGCGTTACGTCAAACCCAGCCGACAGATCACAATTAACATTGAATTGACATGCTCCGACCAAATGACTTTGGTCTGTTAACTGCCTACGAATCAATTTCCTCGATGGCACCTAATGAATGTGCCCTTTATGGCCCTCAGTAACTTCGTGATAAGATATTACAAATGACTGGTGCTGATAAGGAAATGAGCAGGGTGGCAGGAATCTGAACGATTTGTGTGTGTCTGCAGTCTGCACGTATATTTTTACATTCTACCCTTGCTGTTAAATATTATTATTTCACTTTATAAATCTGTGAAAGTGTAATAGGATATATTATTGCAATGTTTTCACGCTAGACTCTAGAGGCAGCACGAGCATAGATAGTAAACATAGAGTACATAATTAGACAACGTTTCTGTTAAAATGACGTGTGCAACATGTAGGATTTCGGTCGGTGTGTGCTTGTAGCGACCTCTGCTCCTTTGCCAAATATTCCCAATTTGTCCATGTTAGACGTAAAGCGTTCATTGACTTTTGGAAGTTTTCGAAACCCCGTCAAATAGCGAATTGTTAATCAAGCCAGAGCTAAAATTCCATTCATGAACTCTACTTTATGTTTCGGTGGTTCCACGCTTACACTTGACAGGATTACATTGTAACAACAACATCCCAATATGACTAGAGTCTGGTCAAGTGCTTGCCGAGTAATTATTTTCCTCAACGGTTCCGTAGGTAGGTTCTCTGTTAGGTAAATAATAATATTTTGAAACCAGATGACGCCCGCAACTCGGATGTGCGGTGTGCCAAAATTCGTTTATCGCGCGGGAACCGTAAATTTTCCGGGATAAAAAGTATCCTATGTCCTTTCCCGGGACTCGTAGTATCTCCATGGGTACCCAGCAAAATCTGTTTAGCGGTTTAGGCGTAAAAACGTAACAGACAGAGTAGTCACACTTTTGCACTTATAATATTAGAGTATGGAATGAAATGAAAATATTTATTTCAAAGTAGGTTAACAAAGTTAACGCTTTTAGAACGTCGCGTCTACATGAGGCCTGCCACCAGTTATAGAAGTCTGTTCTACCGCTAGGAAGATAAATTTTCTAGAAATTATTCAAACTAATATCTTGTGCTCTAGTCTAGTACGTTCCACGTAGATAGCCTAGGACCGAAGGCGACACTCGAGATTCCACACACGTTCCTCCTATGCTATATGCATCAGGCATCCATTAGGAAAGGAATTTTCAAAATACCACTCAAAGAGGGTTAAAGTTTTAATGCCAGAGAATACGCTTAAAATCCCTGGTGTGTTAATAGGATGTAACTGCAATGTTTTCACGCTAGAGGTGCACCAGCATCTGACAGAACGAATAGTTTTGTTTGACGTTTGACAACGTTTCTGTCAATATTTTGATATTATGACATGTGCAAGCGTTGAGATAATATAAGTACTACGTTAAGATATACTTGTAGTCATTGACCTCCATTAAACAAGTACGCTGGACTTATGCCCTTTGAAATGACAGCTCTTTTTTGTGCCTATTTGAAGCGGAATCAGCGCCCCCAATGCGGTGGAAAAGAACTAAATCTGACGTAACTTGCAAATGGCCGCTTAATCGCTATTGGTTGTAGAAACTAGTATTAGTTTCAAGTACTCCCACTACTGCAATCAGCGCCAATATGGCGACTTTTAAACGTCATGTTTACGTCAGATTTAGTTCTCTTCCACCGCATTGGGGGCGCTGATTCCGCTTCAAATAGGCACAAAAAACAGCTGGGTATCATAAGTCCAGCGTACTTGTATAATTTAGGTCAGTGACTTGTAGTACTTATATCTCAATGTGTGCAAGGTATTATTTATATTTTATTGCATTTGCATGTGTGCATGTATTTATATTTTATTGCATGTGTTAGTAGCGCACTCTGCTCCGACCTTTGCGTAATATTCCCTATTCGTAATTATGTGGACAAAGCCACGGGAAAAAGTGAATAAATAAAATGCGCATCATAAATAATTGTGATTGCGCATTATTTAATTCCTAGCTTTTTTTTAGATTTCATAAATAAATAAGCTCATTAAGCCTCATTATTCCTGACTTATTTGGAACTGATGGCTTACGCATGTGAAACAGTTACGATACCCTAAAATACTGAATACCAGAAGCCCCAATTAAAATTTCCGTTGCGAATATTCTGGAAGAGTGACGTCATTATGCAGATCAATCCACTTAAAGATACTTCCAGCTGTACTTACGGACTACGGTATAATGAAGGAACATTTTTAAATCATCAAACATTTCGTCCGTAGGGATATTTTTTGTTTTAAAACTTATTAGCGACAGGCCCCGGCTTCTAGTGCAAAACTTCTTTAAATATGAACAGCATTTTTGTACCGTCCATAATAATATTATTGATTATACAGGGTGTAACAAAACTGAGTGATAACTCATAATACTAAGGGAGTGTACGTGTTCCTTGTAGAGAGTTTAGTGTGAAAGTAGCAGCGCTGAAAGACCAATTTTTTTTCACTTTTGTATGAAAAAGCGCCCCAGTGTCACGAGTTTCCCCATACAAAAGTAAAAAAAATTGGTCTTTCAGCGCTGTTACTTTTACAGTGAACAGTTGAACACTCTACAAGTAATACACATCATAAAGTATTATTATCACTTAGTTTTGTTACAGCCTGGTGATGTATCGGACTATCCGTACAATCATTTTATTTATTTAAAAAATCGCATCAAAATCTGTTGCCTAGTTTTAAATATCGGCATTACATTTACGGACAGACAGCGGAATGTAACTTTGTTTTAAATTATGCTGCGATAAAAAATCTTTCAAACATAGAACCTGCTTCTTTGAAGTAGGTTGAAAATAATATTTTATATTGTTACGTAAACTGTACAGTCTTCAGAAAAAACATCGACCTTTTAGTTTAGATTTCTAATTTCTGCAATATTCAAGTTCAAAGTGCTCTGAGAGGTTAGCTTGTATAAAATTCATATGAACTCTGAAGGAAAACTATAGGTAATGGCAATAAGTTTGTTAGTTCAAGGAGTTATACAGTACGGAAAACTTCGCACTATAGAATACAATAGAATATAGATACTACGAGAACTGCATGTGCAGGACTTCTACATACAACAATATGCCGTGACATTCATAGTCAGTTTTTTTGACTAAAATATTTCATTGTTTGGCATCAAAAGCTAATACATAAAAAATGCACAGGATGTAATAAAATAAAGTTATAGGGACTTTACTTTTGACTTCTATGCTTTTATTAGAAATGACCCAACAAATGAACTTGGCTATTGAGTATTTTTTTAAAGTTACACTTTCAGCGCTGCTACTTTTACAGACAACTAAAGTATTGTCACTTTGTTTTGTTACATCCTTCTACATTCGTGATTTTTGCTTTGAGCATGAGGTGCCATCTTGCCCCATTCCACAACTGGCTTCTTGCTTAACCCCGAGTAACCTCAACCGGTTGTCTGATCCTAAGTGAATTGAAGGAACAATGGGAAGCTATTGTAGGAATCTGTACACGAGTACAGAATAAATAATGTGATATTCAGAGATGGAACTCCTGCATAACAAGATAATCCATACTAACAAATTAAAAAGTTCGTGTGTCTGTTGCCTCTGTTTGCTCAAACTGCGTAGTATTCTCAAATGTCCTTCTACCGTCTATCATCTTAAACTGCTGCGTTTAGTTAATTAACCCTGCAGTGGTCGCGCACCTGAATGGGACGGGAGTGGTCGCACGGACTACATACGTAGTCCAATTTTAAATAAAGATAAAAACATGGTAAATAATAGTTGAGTTATTTTACTTATTAAAATATAATAAGTATATACATTTTAATCAGAAAAAATAAACAAAAATTAATCACGACCTCTGTATTAAAAGTAATTAAAATAACAAAAATCTTTATTTTTGTTATTTATTAGCTTGACTGCGCTTGATACTCTTCGCTATCGCCATCGACTTCATCCAACCACGCCTCAATGTATGCAGCGTGTCGTTCGGCTATTTATTATCTAAAAAAATAAAGTAATATTATTTTAAAACAAATTAAAAATTATAAAACACTGTTTATTTTACTAGTATATAGTAATATAATATTTAAATACTTATACGGAAATAATAAAAAATTGAAACAAAAAAAAACTTACGTAATGGGTCGCGCGGACTACACCTGTAGTCCACGATATTTGAGGGTCTATTGCGTTACGAAAATACGCGACAGGGGCTTGCGCTGCACTGAATAAGTAGCTAAATAGGTCATTTGAAAGTATCTAGAGTCTCAAGGGACGCACGCTTACAGTTTTTGAGAAATTTTAGATTTTGTTTACGTGGACTACATATGTAGTCCACACGACCACTCCAGGGTTAATAGAATAGCCATTAAGGGTGGGTTGCACCAGAGGCGTGGTTAAAGTTAAAGTTCAGGTTAAAGTTATGGTTATAGTTAAATATGGCGTCCTTTAGCTTTAACTTTAACCTTAACTTTGACTGGAGAAATTCACAGATGTCTGTTGCGTTTATTTTTTTATTGAAGCTACAGGTAACGGGATTGAGGGTATAAAAATTTAATTATCCGTAAAAATCGACAGGAAAAATATAACACGGTAAAACATAGTAAATTTTCACGAAAAATTTAGATATACGTATAAGCGGTTTTAATAAACCCAACCTAAATGTAATAAACCCAACCTAAATGTTTTGTGGTTCGCCTCGTGTTTATTAACGTCGCCATATTTTTATGCGCTCTTTCCATTTAGCCCACGATATGTCAAGTGATTACGATCGTGTAAGGAGACATTTAATGATCGCTCAAGATCGACGGCGATTACATGCTATAGAGTACAGACAGCTTTCAACCATGGTGACAATCATGGCCATACATCAGCTCAACGTGGAGCCTTTGGGCCATAAAACGATACAGCTTAAGATTTAAACATTATCTCTACAAATGGTCAAAACAGTTTGAAGCGAACGGTGACTGAACCTAAACGCCGAACCGTCATAAACGGAGGGTAAATGGACGGTTTAATTAATTTCAAGTTTTATTATCCCAGTGTAAGTGGTCGTTAAGATTTAACGGGCGTTTAAAGACTATTTTGTAGTTATGTCTCACTTGCCCGGTAGTGATATGGCATTAATTTGCTGCCACTTCTGGAATGATTTACGAGCTATGGTCGCCTTATGGCAAATATTGCAATATTTATTGTATTCTTTGCTTGAGCTCAGCAACACTATCCAGTATCCATACTAATATTATAAATGCGAAACTGTGTCTGTGTCTGTCTGTCTGTTACCTTGGTATGGAGATATTTTGAGTCCCGGGAAAGGACATAGGAAGTATCCTATAAAAGTATTTTATCCCGGAAAAATTTACGGTTCCCGCGCGATAAACTAATTTTGGCGCAACGAAGTTGCTGGCGTCAACTAGTAATTATTATTTACGGCTTATTTACAGGCTGTCACTGTCTTTTCTAAGCCAAATGATAGAGACAGCATGAGACATAGGCGTAGCTTAATTAAGGAATAATAATTTTAAACTTTAATTTTGGTAACAAGCCGTATTCGCCAAAATTATAACCCTCTATTTTGAATTCTCTATAGTCGGGTAATTAAAAGGTCAGTTTGTGAAGCTCCTATATTACTTCTAATATCACGCAGTAAAAGAGACTCTCATACATACATACACAAGGTCGGAGCAGAGGGCGTTACTAGCACATAGAGTAAACTAGATGACGCCCGCAACTCCGTTGCGCCAAAATTCATTTACCGTACATTTTTCGAGATAAAAAGGATCCTATGTCCTTTCCCGGGACTCTAAGTATCTCCATACCAAATTTCAGCAAAATCGTTTCAGCGGTTTAGGCGTGAAGAGGTAACAAACGGACAGACAGACAGACACACTTTCGCATTTATAATATTAGTATAGATATTCTAAATCTCTAAACTAACATCAAAAATTGTGCTGGTCCTTCCTCTAGAATGAAAACATGTCAGTAAGTAATAATATATCCTAATTACTATTGTAATTTGGGATACAAACCACAACCAAGCTGCACCTTCATGTTTTTCCCGACTACAACGAGAAACAAAAGGAAAGGTAATTTAAGCAATCCAGTATTTCGTTATTTAGGAACATCATTTGGTTCTTTTATCAATCTGCTTTTAAATCTGTGCATGTACAACACAAATTTAATATTGCAAATCTGTGGACCCAATAATCTCGTTGATTGCCGTACGTCTATAGAAACAAATTTTGTTTTAGGTTTTATTTTATTACGAGCCTTGCGATTAGGATTGCTATTTGGAATTTAATATTTTATTTTTATTTCAATGCGTTATGATTATGCGGGTTCTCTACCTTGTCCCATAAAATTGACCAATACAAATGTGTGCGAACGTGTAGAAGGGTATTCCTTTCTACAGTACACGTTGAATATGTTCATCAGTAGACAGTTTCGCCATCGTGGTCATCCATCATAAATCATTGCCCAATGTAAAGGCCTTTAGGTAACGCTGATCATCATAGACGGCGAATGAAGGATCAAACAGGCATGAAAAACAAAAACTCTACAAAAAATACTCATTTAAAAATGCATACATACATATATTTAATAGAAAGAAAAGAGCTACGCGACATAATTTTTATTCATTACGGAGACAAATGTTACTCTAATTACGTATTGTTCAGACACACTGTTCAGCTTGTTGTTGTAATGGCCTGTTTATATTATTCCATTTCAGAGCTGGATCGCTACTAGAACAATGTAAACTGGAATACAATCCAGTCCATTCCACTGCAACCAGCGCTGTATTAGATTACTGGATTGAAATAATGTAAGCCCGCTATAACTGTCGTCGTGCACTCGGCCAACAAAATTCGTCACTGTCTGCCACAATGTTTTTAGGGTTCCGTAGTCAACAAGGAACCCTTATAGTTTCGGTCTGTCCGTCTGTCTGTTCGTCTGTCCGCGGTTTTGCTCAGAGACTATAGGACCTTGCTTGCAAAGCTTGTAATTTGGCATGAATGCACATACTCGTAATATTAATGATGCCGACAAAATGGTATATTACATGAAATCTTAAAATAGTACATTAGGCTCCTAGGGCAGGAAAATAAGAAATGTCTCAGATCAGATGTAATGGCGAAGCCGAGGTCAACAAGCATGTGATCTGAGGCTTTCTTATTTACTGCCCGTGGTGCGTATACTATTTTTCCCACCGACGGAGGCGGAAAACGGCAAGATCGGTAAGCGCAGCGGGAAGAAAGCTGACGTTTTCCGCCCGGAGGTGAGAAAAAATATTTTTTTATGATACCTTCCCTACACATCAAGCAGGGATGAAATATTTTTTTCGCGTCCACCCCGTCGTGTGGGGTGTCGTTGGATAGGTTTTGTAAAAATATTATGAGTATGTATCTAGGTCATTTAACATTTTCCGATTTAGGGATTCGTTTGTGAAATATTAAGTTTTAAAGTGGAAAAAATCGTGGAACCCAGCTAAACGGTTGCTTCCGGAAATGTGAAAAAATTAAAGGGAGTAGGAAATATGCTGAATTTAAAAGGAAAACTATCACGGCTAAGAAGACATCATAAGTTATTGAGTAATAGTCGATGAACTAACAAAATGTAATTGGCGAAGTATAAAGGAACTTTTCGTTCAAATTCCTTTGAAAGTAACTGGGATGATGTTGTAAGTAGTGCAAAACACGTTATAAATGTACATTCATTGACCATACAAAAATTTAAAAAAAACTAGCGGTACTACGGAACCCTATATTGCGCGTGGCCTGACACGCACTTGGCCGCTTTTTTTTCTATTATGATGATGATAATATTGTAACTCGGCGGTCATGTTTTATGGAAACAATAATTTGTCGTGAGCTAAAATCAAAGATACAGATTTTGTATACAAAACCACTTTTTGAGCTTCAGAGAAAAATTTTTACCCCGTTTAAATACTAACAATTTAATCTTTCAGGCCCCGCGCGAGCACCGGTGATCGCGAGAACAAAAGAATACAATGGGAATTCCTAGAACCTCCGATCGAAGGATTAAACTTCTGTTGATTTCGATATTCATAAATTATAAAAAACTATTCGTTACATGTAATATGAAACGCTATTTATAATAGTTATTTTTAACGTTTCTCACAAATAACCTGTCAGTAGTGGCCCGGGATATAATTTTAAGATACAACACAGACGGCGAGCACGTACAGCTCCACTCTACATAATATTAATAATTTAACAATATTAAAGTAAGAATTCTCTTTAGCACCTTCAACATTGGTTTGTCTTTTAATAAATTACATATTTTCTATTTTTATTCCTCTTCATTCGGGCTTTTATAGGCTATAACGCTTGGGTCATACTAAAAGCTGGTGGTATGGTAATTAATGCTGTAATGATTTTACAGTTCATATTTTTGTTACATTATAGAGTTTAATATAGTGTTCAAACTTTAATAAATAAGGTGTCATTAGTTTTTTCTTTGTAGTAAGTACATTTACTTTTATATCTCGAATTACTTTTAATGGATATTAAAGCTTCTCTGAGCTAAAAATCTCAAAATACCTGGAAGCCTATCTCAGAGACAAACACATTATTATCTCTACGACTAACCTCCATTCTTATTCAAAGGAGGTGAAGATAGGACAATTTTCATCTCGTATGCAGCGGAGATAATATGTTAGAATAATTTTATCGCAAGAATTCTCGCAAGATTGTTACTTGTGTCATTATGAATAAGTATTTCTGCACCCAGTTCCCGAGTTTATAACAGGGGTAGAAGTTTCCAGGAGTTTCCACAATAAGTTCAAAAGTATTATTTAAACCTCGCCACATATTTCATATTAGTACTGTCGCGGAATTTCTTATTGAAAAGTTAAAAACGCTAAACTTCACTCGCAAAGAAATAACTGAATAATCAACAACAGTGCTTTATTCAACTCACCGCAACTTTTGGAGATGAAGCACGATCAAAAACCACTGTTTATCACTGGTACAGTGAGTTTAATCGTGGGCGGTCTATGCTCACGGATGAAAATAAAGAAGGTCGCCCAAAAACAGCTGTTGTCCCACAAAATATAGATGCTGTGCGGGAACTAATAATGCGTGATCGTCATGTTACATATCGCGAGATAGAGGCGTCCTTAGGCATAAGTATGACGAGCATACATAAGATATTACACGAACATTTGGCTGTAAAAAAAATATGTTCGCGTTGGATTCCGCACAACTTGACAATCGATCAAAAACGGGCTCGTGTCGATTGGTGCAAAAAAATGATAAAAAAATACAACCGTGGTACGTCAAAAGCCGTTTATAATATCTACACAGGGGATGAATCTTGGATCTATGCATATGACCCCGAAACTAAACAACAGTCAACGGTGTGGGTGTTCCAAGATGAGCCGAAACCAACAAAAGTTACTCGTGCAAAAAGTACTTTGAAGCAAATGGTCGCCTGTTTTTTTGGAATTAATGGACATGTGGCTACAGTGCCATTAGAGAATCGTAAAACGGTTAATTCTGAATGGTATACGACCATTTGTTTACCAGAAGTCTTTGAAGAAATAAGAAAGGACAACCGACAACGCAGAATCATATTACATCACGACAATGCTAGCTGTCACACCTCAGTTGAAACAACTCAGTTTTTGGAGGGTCAAAAGATCGAATTGACTAGTCATCCGCCGTACAGCCCTGATTTGGCACCTAACAATTTCTTTTTATTTCCATACGCGAAGAACAAATTACGTGGTCAACGTTTTTCGAGCCGCGAAGAGGCTGTTGATGCGTTCAAAATGCACGTTTTGGAGATACCTCAATCAGAATGGAAAAAGTGCTATGAAAATTGGTTCCAGCGTATGCAAAAGTGTGTCGATCATCGCGGCGAATATTTTGAAAAGCAATAAAACCATATTAAATGATATATGTTTGTTTCTTTTTTTAATTCCGGATACATAAATAGCAGCCCTCGTAATAGATAGTAAGTATATTAAATGTAAATTAAAATCAATCCTTATAATATCAAATAATGTAAATAACTATCAATTATTATGAAAGTAAATAACATTTATACAATTTTAAATAATAATATTATAAATAATTAAATGTAATGAATTTAGAATAAATGTTATCAAACTAGATTGATTATTAAGATATTAAAATATGTATTGTACAATTAATTTTAATTAGTAATGAAATAAAAGGCTTTTTTATTTTTATTTTATTTTTTATTATTTATTTATCTATTTTCCCTAACAATATAAAGGGTGTCTACTATTAGTTCTTGAAAATGTAAAAAACCTAATAGATGACATGGATCTCATCTTTGAATTTTGCAATACATACTAAAGTTATTTTGTACTTTATTCTACTGCAAAAATCATCACTATTCTCTGAAAATATAATTCTATTAACAATCTAAGAACTTAGAACTACTGCACCTAAAAATGGACATGGTGTCTAATATTAGACCTTGTACTGATCTAAAAACCGATTGCTTTAGTTTTTTATCAGTAAAAAGAAGAAAAAGGAGAGCTGAGAAAAGAAAGAAGAAAAAAGAAGAGGCAAAAGAAGCATGGAGACTAAACACTGAAAATAAATTTGCTAGGAAAAAAATATGAAAAATAAATATAAAAGGAAAGATAGTTTCAGCATGGAAGAAGAATGAATAGAATCTGGAGACAACGTGGATAATATTTCTGATGCATGTAGTTACTATGATGAAGTAAATGAAATCTTTTGAAAAATGGCAAATAAAGACCTAATAATAGGAAAAATGTAAAATGTAATGTTCTATGTCAACTATTAGTTCATATTGGAGTCTACTATTAGTGATGTTCGTTTTTTGTGATGTCATCTATTAGTACTTATGACTAAGTTTACAAAAAGACCAATAATATATTTTTTAATTGATTTGTCAGAGAATAATTATAATAGTTTTATTTTGTAAGAGTTACTGAAGACACGGAAGAAGTTATCAATCCTTTATTTTCATAAATATATATTTTATAACATTCAAATGTTTCATGTTTCCTTAAAGTGTCTACCATTAGGTCTTTTCCCTTATTTAATACACATCCAGACCCGGGAACATTGAAAACTTTTTGTTCCGTCGTCGGTGGGATTCGAACCCGCGACCCCCGGCTTGAGCTACCAACGCGCTCACCACTGAGCCACAGAGGTCGTCAATCGTCGGTCGTCAGTCGGTCGTTATATTCCTTTTATATTACGACGGTAGCATAACATGTAATACCAACATTTGCGATGCATCACAGCATCACTCAATTTTACCAACTAAGCAAAACTGACCATTTCCTCGGAACACGGAACGCGTAAGCTGAAGAAACATGCCTCCTCGTCGCAATTTATATGCAAACTGTGTTCTAGGAATAACCTGCCTCCTGGAGAAGATTAAATGTATCATCATCATCAGCCGCTGTGAAAGGCAACGCCCTTGTAAGAGCCTAGTGTTCAGATGACGCGTTTTACGCGCGAATGGGCGACTCGCGCATAAACCGCGATACTAAAGCTACTGTAATACCGCGTCCAGATGCCTACGCGCGTTTTCTTATTCGCGCGTAAAACGCTTGCAATGAGCGGGACTCTCGACTCGCCCGTAAAACGCGCGAGCAACGCGCGAGTCGAGATACTTGGGTGCCATGGGTCCAGAACTACGCGTGAGTCCGTTGCGAATGGACGTATTTGATTGGAGCGTGATAAGTTCGAGTCCATGTTTGTAGCGTAAAAACGCGCGTAAAACGCGGTATCTGGATGCAATAGAAATTAAAACGCGCGTATGGACTTCGCGCGTAAAACGCCTCATCTGGACAGGCTCTAATGTTAGCTACTTTTTATTAACCCCCGAGAAAAAAGAGGAGTGTTACTGTATATTACTTTTTAAATAAGGAACTGCTTTAAATTTAGAATTAGATAGTAACTAGTATCACATTTCAGACCTAGGTAGGTACTACGCAGATTGGTCTCGTGACGTCTAATAGCTTTGTCCACACTGGGCCTTTTTTTGTTCATCAAGGGCATGCGTTATAGCGCAGTCGACCCCCTCGCATGTCACGCATACCGGGTCCCGGTATCCTTACAACTGTCACCTATACCGGGAAATGGTTCGGCGGCCGGGTCTTGGTTCCCGCTCAAATTAACGTGTTTCTAAGTGTTTAACCTCATAGAACAGATTTCAATCATAAAGTAAATTAATCTAGCAACCCAGTGATGTATATTACTCTGTACTACTGTAAAAAGTAAAAAGAGAAAATGTTTTCGGAAAAATGACCCTCAGTTGACTACTTTTAACAACATAAATATATTGTTTTTTCTTAGAACTTATTATTCTGTAAATTTGTTTTGATACTCTTATCTATCTTTATTTTAGAAAATGTATTATAATTCTTGTCGTAATTATAGATTTACTAAAAACAACGTATTTATTAATATCCAGTTTTGGCGCCAGATTTGAAAAATGTTTTTTTTTTCATCTGGTACTCAATATTTATAATCTATGAAGCTTGTAATGTTTTCGTTATCTGTAGCGAATAAAGTCAACTTAATGAAAACAAAACATCTGTGACCTTAACGTCAAGCGTCGTTTATGTTTTTGTTGAAATACGACACCCACTTCGAAAGTGTCAAGTGGCCGCTCGCGGCGTACAAATTGTAAACAAGTGTTGTTTAAAAAAGTGATATGGTGGCACTTGTGAGTTGTTGTGTTTATGTTTTGTAACGTATTGAGCCGTTAACTAAATGGTAAGTGAGAATGTTCTGCGTCTGTAAATAAATATTATTGGAGATCGAAATTTCGATTTCTACGTACGGTATTTTGACAGTGGTATTTCTAGTTTATTAATATATTAATGCATACACGAAAGAAAATAAAGAATATTTAATATACTTTAATATAGTAAATGTGAATTAACATTATTCCAATTAGAATCTGGAAAAATCTAATTACAATCAAATTCTAACTCAAAAGCTGACCTGTCAACGCCCGTCTGTCACGTATACCGGGATATGGCGCGACATGCGACGGCTGTTGGCATTATGACAGACGACGTACAAGGGGATAATAGTGCAGTCGCCTGAGGTTTTAACCTCCGAAAATTGTAATAGTGAATGGATTTTTGTTTCTGAGGTGTCATTTTCTTTTTTACACTATAACTTGCAAAATTTACCAAAAATTTTTTGTGCTTTTAATTTTTTAGTTACTTAATTAAAAATTAATATTTCACCATATAAAACCGGTCCAGAAAAAAAAAAATCTTGTTCCTGTTATTTAATGACTCTTATCCGATTGTTTACGTTGAAAATTAACCAAATACACAATTTTTAAATAATATTTTTCTATATTTGTTGAAAATTTATTTCAGTGGGAGCTAAAACATTAAATGCATCGACAAATGAAAGACTTTTTCTTGTCTTTGAAATATATTTAAACTTCCTACTTAAGGCCAGAAAAAAAATTGGGTGCTACAAATCTCACGTACATACTTAAGACGCATGCTGCGACCTATGTTTGGAAAATGCTTACCTGAATACAAAAAATATCAGTTCTTAACCTAATTTGTATTTTTTTCCTTTAAGTATGTTTTAGCAAATATAATTTATAAAAAAAAAATCTATTTTATTCTGTAAAAACCTAACCAAAAGAAATAAAATACAGATTTTCTTCGAAATATCCGTGAAAACTTTGTACTTACATTTTCAGAAAATTGAATAAAGTAAGAGCTAAAAAGTTATACACATTAAGAAGTAGAAGGCTTTGTTAAGCCTAAAAAATAATTTTAAACTTCCTATTTAAAACCAAAGAAAAATACGCCATTTACCTGGCGAGGCACACAACAAGCACATTTGGAGGTATGCTCATCTACATACATTATTTTTAAACAAAAAAATTGAAAACGACTTCCACACTAAAAACTACGGTGAATAAACTAAAAAGTGTTAAATAATTCTAATTCTATATTAGTGGCTTTTTTAGGATTGGCCTAAGCCTCAACTATGTCTGTACTCAATCTTCATACTTTTGAAGTCGGTACCAGCCAGCTACCTTCTATGTCAAAAATCTCAGAAATTTTAATCTCAGGAGCTGGTACCGACTTCAAAAGTATGAAGATTGAGTACAGACATAGTTGAGGCTTAGGCCAATCCTAAAAAAGCCACTAATATAGAATTAGAATTATTTAACACTTTTTAGTTTATTCACCGTAGTTTTTAGTGTGGAAGTCGGTTTCAATTTTTTGTTTAAAAATAATTATTTTTCTCTTTTTAGTTATGTATAATGTATAATATGTCCATTATGCATATCATACGCAGTCAGTTGTACATATATCATAATTTTATCTTATTTGTGTATAACTACTACAAAAGTTAACTATGCTTAGGTGGATTTCAAAAAGTTACAAATCTAGATCTTTTAAAAAGAAAGACTACGATTTTCCATATATTTTACGGTTATGTTATTGTAATGATAACTTGCAGTAATCATCAAATTTCTAAACTTATACATAATATCTTTAAAGGCTCCGGAAGTCTGTGCTGTGCCAATGGATTATGGGTTACACTACATCTTCGTATGGGATTCTACATAATGGCAAAATATTATTATGCTTGAGTTATTTGAAATAACGTCACACGTCACGTGTGACGTAATGTCACAGTTACTATATTCTATTAAATTTCATATCCCTCTATCGATTGATATCGATAATAGCTGCATTGATATGAAATGTATTATTATGATTAAAACATGGTACAAAATTAAGATTACATCTTGAACAACAACTATTTTCAAAATTAAACAAAAAAAGGCCGGAAAATACCATGAGTACCAATAATAGGCTCATAATATGATGGTGCATGGCATAATAATTATGGTGATGATGATGATGATTGATGAAATTGATGTATTGGCATTTGCTTTTAGTTGTTTAAATAACTCCGAAATCCCCGAAGATCTATCTATAAGGAGTCAAGAGTTCTGTACAGCACCTTCGGAACCAGGGTATACATTGGTGCAAAATCTTACTTTTTGGTAGCATATACTTGAAATCCTTCAGAAAAAGTTAAAATCACTTTATGTTTTCATATAAATTTTAAGGAGTCCCCTCGATTCCTCATGGATTTCATCATCAGATCACCACTTTTGTGAACGTGGTACCAAAAACCAACTATATCCTTTACAACAGCAAAAGAATTTTGGAAATCGGTCCACAAACGACGGAGTTATCCGCGAACAAACATAAAAAAAAGAACATATATACGGTCGAATTGAAAAACCTCCTCCTTTTTGGAAGTCGTTTAAAAAATATTAATTTTAAATCTAAATTATATATTTTTTCAACTTATTTTCTTTCTTTGAAATGTAAGCAATGATACAAATCAAAAAACAATAATATATTTTATTATTTTGCTGTATATTTAAAAGAAAGAAATATGCAAATTTTCTTCAAAATTTTACAGTTTATGAGTTTACTTGAAGTGGAAGAGAATAATTTAAAAATCAAAAGCACAACTTTTCAATAGGTAAACTTTATTATTTATGTTATCAGCTACACATTCCTTTTTTTCTTTTCAATTTTCATCCACTATTGCAAAAATCGGAGGTATGCACGATTTTTACGCTCTGGGAACTCCACTATTATTGAATATGCCAAACGAAAGTTGAATAAAAAGAAGATGACGAAAATTGAAGATGAAATTGCATAATGTGGACATAGCTTATTGTCTATCTTTGGAACGACATTAATTCTCTCTCTTCATAAATAAAACCTCTCGCTTTATCTTGATCTTCCTTAGATCAAGGATTCTTGTTTGGTCTTAAGCCGCTCGCTCAGCTTAAGTACTAGCACAAATGCAACACGTTTAATCTTTCATGGTACAAAACATTAGACTAGACACAAAACTTCAAAAATGTTGAATTTAGATTCAAAGGTTTGGATTTAGATTCATCATCATCATATCAGCCTATATTCGTCCACTGCTGGATAAATTCCTCTCTCAATGAACGCCAAGATGACCGATCTCGATACTCGCATCCAACATGGACCCGCAACTAAACGGAGATCGTCGTCCCACCTAGTTGGAGGTGGGACGACCCCGATTTCCCAGCCTTGGTCTCCATTTCAGAGTAGATTATAAAATACATAATATTTACTTTTATGAAACACTCATCTCCTTTGAGGACTCAACCCCAAGCCATGACTTCGCCCTAAGGGAAATACTAACTAAATGTTAGCGAAAACTGAAAACTCGAGATAACGTATGAAAAGCATTTTCATTTAGACCATCACTGTAGGTACAGTCGACGACGAGTCAGACGTATCTCTTTTGAACCTTACGGCTAAAGACATAAAATCGAAAGGCAATGCACCGGGTCTGCGGCCGTACGATATGTAAAGATTACACACATTTAACTTTAAAATAACTTTTGAAAGCCGTCAGAAGCTTTCGGCTATAATAGAGCTTTGGAAAGCTATTAATGTAAGCGGGAAGTTTAAATGAAAAGTTCGGTTTAATCCATATGTTGGCTGTTACGATACTTCAGATATGGCTATTGGCTTTCAGATTGAAGTTCAAAGAGGCTACAAATTACGTTCAGCTATAATGTCGGGGTTCTGTCTCTAAAGGGGAAAGAAAAGCGACAACGCGATTGCAATAGAGGTGAATAATATAATGCTACAAGTATGGAACATAATATTATTATTATGAAGTCGTTACAATACCTTTTTTTTGTCTTTTTTTAAGGTTGAGTACAGAGTCGACCAGATTTTGACCGGTTCCAATTTTGACACTTAATATTTACCTCCAAAGGTTAATATTATAGGTTAATAATAATTCAAAAATGCAACGTATAATGACGCTACAAAACTTTAGAAAAGGCCACAGAGGTAAATCAAAGGTCAGTCACTATACTGTAAGTCTCCAAACTACGCTTTTGTAAGGTATAGGATATTTTTGACCGACTTCCAAAAAGGAGGAGGTAATATGTGTATGTATCTTTTTTTTTTTTTGTATGTTCCACGATTACTCAGCCGTTTGTGGTCCGATTTTCAAAATTCTTTTTGTGTTGTATAGGGTTTAACTCGAATTTGGTACCATGTTCACAAAAGTGGTGATCTGATGATGGGATCCTTGAGGAATCGAGGGGACTTCTTGAAATTTGTATGGAAACATATAGTGATTTCGATTTTTTCTGAAGCATTCGAGGTAAATGCTACCAAAAAGTAAGATTTCGCACCAGGTTATACCCTGGATCCGAAGGTACCGAACAGAACTTTTGAATGCTTATAGGTATAGGTTTGGGGATTTCGGCGTTGTTTAAACAACTAAAAGCATAAGCTAATACATCAATTTGATTAATCATCATCATCACAACCATCATTATGCCATGGGTCATCACACTATGACCCAATTATTGGTACTTTTCGTGATATTTTGCATCGAAGCAGACGTTTTTGATAATGATTTCGCTGTTTGTGGACCGATTTTCAAAATTCTCGTGTTGTTGTATAGGATATAATCTTAATTTTGTATAACAATTACGAAAGTGGTGAGCTGATGATGGGATCTATGAGCAATCGAGGAAAATCCTTGAATTTTATCAAAACACTCATAGTGGTTAAAATGTTGTTTCTAGTAAGTTAAACATAATATGTTACGAATAAGAGAAATTTTATACGAAGGTGTCTCTAGGTGCAAAGGCACTGAACAGAACTCCTGAATCTTTAAAGATAAAAGTATGGAAATTGCAGCATCGCTTAGATAACTGCAAGCATTTACCACAATTTCGCTTACAGTGACATAATGTGAATAGTTAACATTCGTATTGGTTATTTACGCATAAAGCCTAATTTTGTAGATACTTAACTAAAAAGAGTGAAATTATTATTTTTAACAAAAAATTAAAACCGACTTCCAAGGTAAAAACAATAGTAATATGAACTAAAAAGTATTAAATAACTCTTACCCTTTAATAGTGCCTTTTTCAGAATTCGTTTAAATCTCAACTATTTCTGTACTGTATACTACAATCTTCATTACTTTGAAGTCGGTAACAGTCCCAAAAGTTTCAGATAATCTGACATTACTGAACTCACGATTAAATTAGCTGGTACCGACTTCAAAATAATGAAGACTGTAGTATACAGTACAGAAATAGTTGAGATTTAGACGAATTCTGAAAAAGGCACTATTAAAGGGTAAGAGTTATTTAATACTTTTTAGTTCATATTACTATTGTTTTTACCTTGGAAGTCGGTTTTAATTTTTTGTTAAAAATAAGGCCTTTGCCCAGCAGTGGGACACTGTAGGCTGACAATAATAATAATAATAATCATATTCATCACAGAAATAAGATCTAGATAGAAGCGCTATGTCGCACCATTTGTATGAACACGAGCGTGTCACTTTTTTCATACCTACTGAGACGTCACAAGAGCGCTTTAGTGATGGGAATACCCGTACGCGCGGAATCGATTCAAAGGAATCGCCGCGCCCCGCCTCTTTTGCCATTTTAATAGGTATATCGATTTTTTAATCGATTATTATTCGAGTTCATAGACAGAGGAATGATAAGTCTTAGGATACGTGCTTGCCAGGACAGCTAGTAATATATTATATTATTCTAAATTAAATCACTAAACAGGAACATAAAAACATATTACATAACTAGCTGTCCCGGCAAACGCTGTTTTGCCATTTAAAGTATTTGTACTTCATCAGTTGATACAAAATCTTACCCCCTCTTTTGTCCCCTAAGAGGGGTGGGGGAAAAATTTTATACACCAGATGTTCAGTTGGAAAAAACAATAAATAATATGAGGTAAGTCCATTAAAGAAAAAAGTTTGATACAAAATCTGACCCCCTCTTTGGTCCCCTTAGAGGGGTGGGGGAATTTTTTTTATACGCCAGATGTTAAGTTGGAAGAAGACAAATATATCTGCGAAAACCGCATTCAAATCGGATCAGTAGTTTTCGTGTGATGGTGGAACAAACATACAGACAGACAGACAGACAGTAGACAAAAAACTAACTACAGTTTTGGCTTCTATAGCAGTGTAGTGACACCCCCCGCTTATTATTTTTTTAATACCTTCAATGTACAGAATTTTTATTTCTACAGTTTTATTATATGTATAGAAAATGTATATAGAAATATAATTACCGAGTCACAAAATATCCCAAAGCGAACATTATCATTCCTCTGTTTCATGTCTGTTTCGAAAATCGATTAATTAGAATCGAGAATATGTACAACACTATTTGCTTCATTTGAAAGAAAAATGAGAATATTGACTGTACCTCGAAACTAAGCGATGAGTGAAAGTATCGATTATTTTATTTCCATTGCGCGCTCAATAGCGGACAAACAGAACGGGCAATGTATTATGAATCATGCGGTACACACGCAGTTACGTAGATTTCATGGTAAAACCTACAGCCACACACGATTTACATTAAATAATTGATTTTAAAATAAAGGACACATGATTTAATAATAAAATTACTTACCGATGATAAGAAACGTGTCCACTAATTATACCAACGTTTCTATTCGAATTTCTACAGCCCAATACGGCACAATTAGGCATTTTTAGAATTCCGATTGACGTCCGATTCCGATAACGGTGGAGAGAATAATAAAGAACAGACTTTCGAAAGATTGAAATGTGTGATCGTTTGGGAACGCGATGGCACGCGAAGTACATACACATGGCCTATCTAACTAGATAGAGATCTGTGATATTCATATATTATATCTTTTTTTTCCGCGAAATTGATACAATGGTGTTCTTAGGTCTACGTTTTACAATTTCTACCTCAATGAGGTGTGGAAATGTTAAGAGTTTATATTATGCCCCTCCTGGTGATATACCTAATCTAAAATTAATTTATTAAGTACATATTAAATCAAGACTTATTATTAAAATTTATAATATAAATTCTACGAATAATAAAAACTAATATATTAAATAATTTCAATCAATCAAATAATTTAGGTAAGTAATTAAGAGGCCGGGTACACTTGGAATTTCTCATACATACGTAATTCAAAAATCATTTTCTCATACGAAAATATTTAACATGTTTGAGTTGTTTTTCAGTTTAAAATAGTAATTACCTAGGTTCCTGCACAAAAATTTACTTCAAAATATTTAAACACAAATTATTATTTTTTTGCTTTAAAATTTTTTTTAGTGAATTTACTACTAAATATTTAAACACTAAAAAATTGAGTAAAACACTAAAAATATATAAATAAATAGTTAATTTACTACAAAATATTTAAACTCTAAAAATATTTTTTAGTATTTAAATATTTTGTAGTAAATTTACTATTTATTTATATATTTTTTAGTGTTTTACTCTATTTTTAGTGTTTAAATATTAAGTACTAAATTTACTAAAAAAAAATTAAAAACAATATTTTTTTTTAATGTTTAAATATTTTAAAGTAAATTTTTGTGCAGGAACCTAGATAATTACTATAACTGAAAAACAACTCAAACATGTTAAATATTTTCGTATGAGAAAATGATTTTGGAATTACGTATGTATGAGAATTTCGAGGGTACCCGGCCCCTTAAGTTAATCACACAGCTTCCCTAAAAATTATTTAGTTATTTAGTAAATTTTTCCATTTCAATTATTACTAATGTCAGTTTATTATTATATAGGGTAAGGCGCGCGTAATTTTGGGCGCTTGACAGATGAGCTATTATTATAGTAAGTATACCTATTATGTCATTTACATAATTCAATTAATACCATTTAACAAAATTTATTACACAATTTATCACTTCTTAAAAGTATCTAATTACATATAATATTTAAAGTCAATTTAACCCATCAGTCGTGGCAAAACGAGACACAATAGCTTTTTCATTGTTATCGCGGCCGGATGTGGCCGCTTGGGGCTTCATGAATTAATTTAATTTATTTGTTAGGATAGTCTTTTGGTACAAAGACTTTGCGAAGAAACCCCTCATTAGGGGTGGCTCTTGTAATGGCATCGGCTTTATTTATGCGAAAAATATAGTTAATTCAACTTTACCAATAGCTGTTATTTATGGCGAATGTTGGCGGAGTCCGGACCTGGACTCGTATATCACAATTCACAGCTCAACTTTATGACAAAGCTTATGTACAGTCGCGGGAATTGATTGGTGACGTTGAAGTATAGTGGGTTACTTTGTGACTGTTTCGTATTTTCTGCTGCCTCCTAGTGGAAAAAGTTAGGACTACCAATTTCTGTAATGCCACGCGCGGACGAGGGAAAAAAATCTTCTTTGCATCGCCTACCGTTGCAATTTATTTAGACTTTAGCGGGCACTTTAACTTCTGACAAGTCCAAAATACTAGCAAAGCAATGCTTTGGACAGTGTGATTTAACGAAAACCACTTAGTTACGAGAACGCACCCTACACCTCAACAAATCCATAATATTATGATCGTTTCACTGTCAAATTTTGAGCAAAATCAGGCTCTTTTTCTGCCAGGGCCAGGTAGTCCCTAATTTATATGACTTTGAATTAATAATAAACAAACAAATAGTGACTTTTAAAAGCCAAAAAAATACACATTGTTGTTTACTTAATGTACTTTGACAATTTGTGGTTCGAAATATAATATTGAAAACTTCACTCGATCAAAAAATATAACTCCGAAGAGGAGGCTAAATTCGAATATTTTGTGATATTTTTCTTATTTTTCATGAAGCTTTATATGATAGTTTTACCTTCAAAAATAATAACTACGAAAAGCTCATAACTTAAAGAAGAATAATATGTGGTTACATTTTGCATTTTGGTCTTTATCTAAGTGAAAAGTATAATTTTCTCCTATTTCGCGCTATCAAGGACGCGGTGAGCGTCGTAACCGCCACCGTACAAGGCGCGCTGATATGAATGTTATTTTAATGTTCTTTACGTCGATATTCTTATTGACAGAGATCGACCTGCTAATTTTAGGGACTACCTGGCCTTAAGTGGTTAGTATCGGTGCAAAATATGGTGGAAACCTGTGAAAATTTGTCACTTTTGGTGAAAATTTCTGTGTCTGCTAAACATTAAATCCCCCGACTGTACCCAATAAGAACCAGATGATTTATTCGCAATAGCGAACATGACGTATCAAATCGAACTTTGTTTGTGTTTCATTGAGTCTAAAACTTATTCTGGTTCGTGTAAGTTACTACACAGACCACACATGTCGATTGAAGATTTCTGAAACAAAATTTGGACGATACTGGTTTATTCTTTAGGTTGTTTGGACTGTGGTGTTACCCAAAACTAGCGTTACAATCGCAAAAATCGAACTTTCTGAGAACGTCAAGATGCAACTTCTGAAATGACGTTATTCAGTGAGGCTTCGGCCTCACCGATTATACCACCTCGCACGGTCGGAAGATCTTCCTTTGAGGCACCCAAGCATATCGACACAGGACTGTAGACTGCTGTCTTGACACTTGACAGCATCTCATACTATTATGTTTTGCTTTCCAAGGACGCTCCAAAACGCAATCTTTGCCATGCGCTATTTCTGATCGACAAGGATTATTATATATACTAAGCAGTTATAACTTATAGCAATACATAATATAGTGACTCACGAGTCGGGAATATAAAATCCAGGCTTTTTATACCTTGCACACAATAAAAAGGGTTCATATGCCATGCTCCTAATAATAGAATACACAACACATACGATGACCACGACTTTTCCGACTAATACACTGGTGCGGTGTGAAGTTATTCGATAAAACCTGTGGGAGAAGGGTCCTCCAGAACCGCCGACTCATGCGGTCCTTCACGTCGCGTAGAGTTATGAATAAAGATTCCGGTATACGAGTATAGTGGAAATACGACGAAATTCTTCCTAGGCGACAAAAATATACCTTTTCGAGGTTAGTAGTGTCGACTCACAATAGAAGACGTAAGTGGATGAAGTGGCTAACATTTTTTTTTTTTAATTTTCATTTTTTTTTTTTTTGCATAACTAATAGAAGGTTTAAGGGCCGTTGCATTCAGAAAATGTTCGTAGATAGTTACTACAAAATAAAGTAAGTAGTTTGAAACAATTCTTATTCCGTAAGCTTTAAAATATCGTTCAATGAGGGTCAGCTGTACAAGTATTTATAATGAGTACTTGGGCTATTGGACCCAAAAATATTGGACCCAATAGCGCATCACAGACGGTGAAGATAATATAAAATATATATTATTTTAGAGCATATTTTAGAATATCGCTCACCATAGAAATCCTATGAACCATCACACACGACGAAGTTAATTTATATTTTATATTTTGTATCTTAAGATACCGAGCGATATGGAAATATATATTTCATATCTTAATATTTTATCTTAAGATACGAAATATATATTTCGTATCTTAATATGTTATCTTAAGATGCGAAATATATCTTTATGAATAGGTACAGGGTGTTTTTGTGTCGAGCAGCGGGCTCATCAGTGATCGGACGCACTAGTGGACGCAGTGTTGCCAGTGCTGTATGTTAGAAAGTTACATACCTACTCTCATTCGAAAAGTAACATTTTGAGGGAAAAAGTAACATTTCGGATAATTTTAAATAAAATTGACTTATAATTTATTGCTTTATTATTATTATTGCTTAAAAAGCTCATGAATCCAAATGAATGTTTCTCTTGAATTTCTAAAATACTCCTGAAACTTCTTCGTTGACAGATATTGATAAAGGTTAAATTCGCCGCAGGTTTTTCTCTTTTTTATGTGAGGCTCTATCCAAATGTTTCTCCTTTTGGAATGTGCTACTACAATCTGCATTTCACATTCTATATCAGAATCATCGCCTGAAGAGCTGTCTAACAAATCAAGAAGTAAGGCAGTGTCAGTTATTAGTTATCAGTTATCACTCATAGTCAATCACCCTGTATATAGAACTCTAACAAGGAATACGTGTGGCACCAACGCAGACTCGTAAGGAAATGAACAGATTTTTAATATTATCGTATCGTAGCCGTGTGTGATAGCTTAAGATACTATAATATTTTATATTTGGGCATCTTAAGATAAAATATTATATTATCTTCACCGTGTGTGATGCGCTTAATGTTAAAAATTCATATCTATACTGTTATACTCGGCGAAACATGGCGGTAGCAGTCATTGACTCCCTGTCAAAAACTTGTCATTTTCTATACAAAACCGCGATTGACAACATCTGACACTTCATTATTGTCAATCACGGTTAATATAGAAAATGACAAGTTTTTGACCATTGAGATACTATATACTAGGAGAGAGCCTTATATCAGTGTATAAGCGTCAAAAGCGTGTAATGTTATGTCCTACTTACTAGGACATAACAAAGGAGTCGGTCTGCATATTTCATGTAATAAAAGTGTTAATAAAGGTTTTTAGTGAACATTTTATGTTAGATATTGTTGAGTTTTGTGGTTCCGCTAAATAATAAACCATAAGAATGGCCAAACAATGCCTCAAACACGTGGATTTAACATTAAATACGTAAGTTTTGAACAACGTTTTTTGGGCTTTTCAATCGGTATTTTTGTAAGCTAAAAAGATAATTTATAAGTTTAATAATCCCTTATTCGCGCTATATAAGGCATTAGTGCTAAAAATGTCACATCAATTAATAATTTGTCTACAAAAATTGCATAGCTTTTTACGTGTGTTTACGGATTCTCATTACTTGAACTATAGTTTATCGATATCATGAACTAAATGACTTTCTTTTCTGTATAATAATGTGCTTCGAAATGATCGACAAATAGAAATATTCAAGAAAATAAACGCACACTACTTGTATGAAAATAAGCACAAAATGGCCACGCGATGACGGGCTAAGGTTACATCTATATATATCCTTAATCTGTGTTTTTGACAATGACCGCTACCGCGATGTTTTGCCGAGTATAACAGTATAGATATGAATTTTTAACATTTTTTCATCTAGCGATAGCGATATTTTTCTAAGCTTATTGCCAATGTCAATGTATTGTCAATGTTTGATAAGTAAGTACAAGAAAAAAAAACAGAAGTAGATATTATTTAGGTACTTACTGTTAAAATTACATTTTCCCGCCTGTATACAACATCTGCTACTTAAAAATGTAATATTTAATCTTAACATAAATCATGGATCATCCATAATTCATAACTTACGAATTCATTATTCAGACTAAATGATCTCATCTATACTTATATAATTGCTGTACTATACCTATTTATGAATACATAATAATATCTAATATGAAAGTACGTCTGTCTGTTACGGCTTCACGCTTGAACCACTGAACAAAGACAGACATGCCGCCGTCCGTGTTGGGCTGCCTACTCCAATTTTGAATGGTTCATTAATCGCATAGCTCCGCCACGTTGCAATGTGAACTAAGCCTTACTGTCGCACTCAAAGACCAATATTAATTATTGACATAAGTCTTTTTACAATTAGTACACATTATCTAACAAGTTCTTCATTTTAAATGAATTTTGATCATCATGAGTACTTGGGCGATTGGGCCCAAGGTTTTTGGGCCCAGTGGGCCCAATGACCAAATATGAATTTTTAACATTTTTTCATCTAGCGATTGGTCCCAACTCCCAAGTATTTTTTGTGACTTTCGGGTTTATGTCTAGCAAAAAAGTTGTAGATTTTAATAAAAAACAAAATAATTACTTTGTATGAAAACATATTTTATTGACATCGGTCAAAGCTCAAGACAAATTAAAATGTTTCTGAGTGCGGCAGTTAGTCAAATCCTTGATAAAACTCGTAATTTACAACAGCTACATCTACTATAAATAAATCTTATATTTACGTAAGAACTTAGGCAAGTCCTTGTGTTGAAGGCCGAAGCTATACAAAAGTGTTTACATCTCCGGTCTAGATGCCAATATCTGTAATGGGAATTATTTTCCCTCATAACAAATCAATATTGCCCACTTATATAATTAGTATTAGGTTCGGCAACTAGCGTCGCTGTATTTCTATAACAGTAATTATCATATTAATGCCCATTGGTGCGAACCTGAGTTAAGGGCCTACTGTCAAAACGCTAGCCCCGCCTACACACAACGCTATCCTCCAATCGTGATACAATAATTCCATGAATCGTGCTCCCGGGCAATGTGCTTTAGGCTGCAGCTAATAGTGAACAATATCGCGTAACAACGGTTCCCGCATTATACCTAGCACGAAAGTAAAGGTCGTAAGTCCCAAAACTGTTTTTTGATGATTACTTAAAAACTAAATACAATACTAATATTTCCTTTAGCTATTATTTTATTAAGTGTGTGATTGTAGTAGTGCAAGTTATTTAATGATAGTAACTCAATAAGTGTAACAGATATTTGTTGAAATGCCCAAAAAGATTCATAATTTCGAAAAATAAAACTATCGAGTCAAAATAAGTGAATCGTGTTTTCCGTTAGGCTAGTATCACATAAATATACAATGATTAAATAAATCTCAATTTCATTTGAGTCAATCGTCTTCCGGGATCGTAATACTTATTAGAAATAACAGCAAAATTGCACAGCCCGCTCTTAAAGGTTACCCTGGGCTAACAGCTAAAATCAGAGACATTTAACGATTACTAATTAACTTAAATATAATAAAGATTTTGTTAGAAAATTTACGGATCTTTATATTATGTTTCCGTTAAGTGACGTAACGGTAGAGTATCATTAAATCTTTCTAAGTGCGGATGCAAGTATCGTGTTATAGGTACATAATGTTAAATGTATCTCAGACTCGCTTGCGAGGTGCGCTTGCCAAAATCTGCCTTGACGCTAACCTTATATGACACGAACTCAGGTTAAACTTTAATCCAGATCCATGGAGGTGGACCGCATACTTTGTATGTACGGTACGGTTAATTTTAACCCCGATTGGTGGAAGTGAGCTTCAGCGTCCAATAAATGTAGTTATACGGAATGTAATGATTTCATGAAATGGTTTCAATATCCCAGCCACAAAATAGTGATCAGTGGTTAGAAATTATTTGTAAATTAGAAATTATTTCTATGTAGTTTATTCATCATCAGGAGAATGCTCGTCATAAACATACAAAAAAAGCCACAGCCGAACATAATATAAGGACTTTTTGGAAGTCGGTTAAAAGCAGTGCGTGACTTAAAAAAATCACAGTTTACGTTGATTGTGACGAGGAATGATTTTCAAAGAAGTTGTCAATCGTTTTTATCGTCGACTCCTCAATAACAGTTAAAAGAATAACAATAAAGCCACAAAACAAGCGGGCGATAAACAAGCGTTTATCGCTCTCCCGCCATTTTGAGTTGACAGAACAAATTGTCCCGATCGCAGTAAAACCTGCTTTTAAATACATAGTTTAGTTTATGTAACCGAGCCACGAAGTACGCGATGCGACGTAAAAGAACGTCACAGCGCGAAAATGCTGCAAACTAAAAGAGAGTCCGAGTGAATTCTTCGCGTAGTCTTCCACCTTATTTAATTTTTTTCGCTTCTTATGCAAACGCAAAATGTACCGCCCATTTTTTCACTATATTCTAGTCATCGCAAGTACAGTCCATACTTACGTAAGTTATTGCAAGATTAAGGGCCAATTTCACCAACGTCTGTTAAAGTTAATCCTTCGATGGCGGAGTCCAGGAAATGCTATTGTATTCTATTGTTGTCGCGATAACCGGTGCTCTTATGGGGCTTGAAGGATTAATGCTCAAATTCGTATCACGTTATCTCTTTCGTTTTTCATACCAATGAAAGAGAAGACATGATACTTTAACAAGCCATTAAAACTAACAGACGTTCGTGAGATTAGACCTTAAAATATTATTTTAACTGACACTATAAAGTGCTTTTCGTCCAAAGACCAAAACCAACAGCTGGCAAAGGAACACGCGCGTCGCGTCAACTATACGCTGCCATACGCCTTTCATGGCCCCACAGTAAATGAGCACGGTTGGGTCCAGAAGCTGTTCTGTTCGGCCATTTGATTTCCCAATGGGTCCAGTATCAATGGAGGGACTGTTTCTAATTTGGACAAAGATAATGTGGGTCCGAATTCAACTTTAACAGGGCTTTGCTTTAAATATTTTATTATCTTTCTCGTTTCGGCTCGTGCAATTTTACGAATTTTACTATTTCTAGAAAAGTATCGAGGATTTTTTAAATTAAATTTCAGATTATGTAAGTTGAATAAAATGAGAGTATTATGACGTCACGACTAGCGAAATAATATTATGATCTTTTTGATAAGAATATTATGACATTATTGTACCATCGAGGAAATTGATTCCTAGGCAGTTGACAGACCCACGTCATTTGGTCGGCTTATGTCAATTCAATGTTAGCTGCGAACGGTCGGATGGGTTTGACGTAACGCAACCAAATTACTTAGGTCCTCCATTTGCTGAATCAACATCTCTGAGTACATTTTTAGACATCTCCATCATAGCGGTCATCTGACATATTCGGAGATATAAGTATGATATTTCATACTACCTATATATCTTATTTCTACATAAAAACATACATTAAGGCGACAATAAATCGTTAGCAATAAAATATACTAGACATATTATGATCTGAAGGCTAACATATTGCCGATTTCACGTTTTTCTCCGTAGTAAATCATAATTCTGAATCTTAAATGGGGTATATTGAACATACAAAATTGCTTTTAGAAAAGTAATAAAAGATATTTTATGATTTTAGGATCAGACATCAACGAGATCTAGACATTTAATATTACTGCATTATTACTGATTGAACTTTTATTCCAGTCAGGTATCCGAAGTTTATGAAGCGTAAAGCGCAGCTATTTTTATATTTTTATCATATAATAAAGAATATAATAATAGCTGCCATCTATATCCATACTCCATACCTAAAATTACAATTTCAAAGTGTCTATAGTCGGTGAGTCAGTCCGTCGGTTTCAAATGACATTTCAAAAATATAAAATTGGCTAATTTTAGTTTTGAAATATTCGTAGAAGTCCAGGGAAGGTTGATATTAGAAGGGAAGTGATACCAAGTTCACCGGGTCATCTATACTGTACTCGGCGAAACATGGCGGTAGCGGTCATTGACTCCCTGTCAAAAACTTGCCATTTTCTACAGGGTGTAATAAAAATAAGTGATAATACTTTAGGGTGTGTACGTGTTCCTTGTAGAGAGTTCACTGTGAAAGTAGCAGCGCTTAAAGACCAACTTTTTTTTCACTTTTGTATGGGGAAACTCGTGATGCTCGGGCCCTTGCCTATACAAAAGTGAAAAAAAAATCGTCTTTCAGAGCTGCTACTTTCACCGTGAACTCTCTACAAGGAACACGTACACACCCTAAAGTATTATCACTTATTTTTGTTACACACTGTATATAAACCGCGATTGACATTCGTGATGTTGCCAAGTCAGTTGCTCGGTCGGTCAGTACGTGTTAGTGCGCGGCAAACGTACCGAGGCGCCTTTGAGCATCGACAAAAACACGCAGTACGCGGCTAATGACAAGTTTTGACAGGGAGTCAATGACCGCTACCGCCATGTTTCGCCGAGTAGGTACAGTATATGTAATATGTATGTATAGTGCTCCAAGGCTATAATATGTGAATGTGGACGGGGCGCTGCTGGTAAAGGGGAACTGTCAAACACATGTCAAAAATGACGTTTTTATATGAACAGAAGCGTTAGTTCCTTTTCTTGCCACGTTCATTTAAAGCCTTGTCGAACTGTAGTTATGTTATTTTGAGCTAAACTCAACGACACGCCAGCGGTGAATTTGTACCATAAACAACGGATCGGCAAGTGATAAATATAACGTAACGCATCTGGGCCGAGGGCGCCGACACAGATACATCATAGTTCATATTACTATAAATACGGCGACCTTTTGCCGCCCGCCACGGGAGGATTATACGTGTCGTGAAACCTATTTATTTATAAACACTAAATAATTGAAAATCATGGTATGATCGTGGTGTTGGATGAAAATTAATTCAAAAATGGACCATCAGAGGAACTGCAGATGAAGAACCAACCGACAGACTACGAGTAATGAAAACTTTGCATAGCCCGACGAAATAATAGATATTATGCGGTTTTATGGTAGGGGAAAAGACGTGACGCGATTGTCAAGGCTGCTGACTGCACGTTCCATGAGGCATTTCATCAGGCCAAAAACAGCAAATTTTGGTGGTCACGTCCCTCAGCCATAAGGATACGACTAGAAAGAAGAATCTTTCTAATAATCAGTTTCTTAAATAGTTTTGTACATACATCTTGTGCAATGCGGCCTTTCCACTTCGCCCATGCTGAAGATGTACCAATATAACCTCCTCCTTTTTGGAAGTCGGTTGAAAAGCAGCAACGTCACGCACGCTGCCTTACGAATTTTTGAGCAGGCCTCGCATCCTGAAGTAACCATCATTCTTTACCCATCCAAAAAAAGTCGATTGTGCATGCTATAACAGCAATCATGGTTTGAGCTTTTGAAATAATGATTGCCCTTTCGAATGGGCATTGTCCAAAAAAAATCACATGTACTTTTTATATTTTTTTTCGTTAAAATAGGGTATTTTAAGAATATAAATTAAATAATTTCGAAATTCATTGGCTAGTTTTTTCTCAATCAATTTTTAAAGTTTAAATAAATAAATAAATAAATAAATAAACGTTTATTCTGCCACCATTAAATGTTACACATATTATGACATAATATACAGAACTATCAACAAGAACAAAATTAAAAAATTCACCTATTTTACCTATTCTACAGCTAATTCATACATAAAAGCTATCAGAGGTAAACATAAAAGAAAAGAAAAAAAAAACAATTAATGTAGTGATAGCACAATTATAGCAAGGCAGTGTAACACCCAAGTGTGCAGAAACGGAGACCACTCAGGTTAAGACGACCGAACAGTCGTCCCTGATCTTCCGTGGACCCCTTATTTCGGGCAGAGGACAGCAGACGGAAGCTATATTTTAAAATTATAATACTTATAATATTGATATTATATTAAAGACGTAAGCATAATATAGTGTTGAAAATAACAATAAACTGATAACATATCAATAAAATAAATAACATTAAACTAATGAAAGAATACAAATACAGATTACAATAGATACATTGTCACTTGTTACATTTTCATAGATATACCATTATATTGCATGTGTTGTGTATTTTTAAGTATACCGGTAATTATATAGAGGTAATATAATATATTTCATATTTATATATGTTTTATATATTGTATGTATGAAAAAGGACTAACATATTTTTTTCGTGAATGCTACGATACTATGTCAGAGAGTTGTTGCTTAAGTAAGTGTAATTTATATTTATTTTTAAAGTTAAAACTATTCTTCAACGATCTCAGTGGTGGGGGCAAGTTGTTCCAAACTTTACTCGCGACATACCTAAAACTTCCTCTGAAGGCAGCGGTATGATGTAGTTGAGAAATCATCAAGTAACTCGACCCCCTAGTAGTTATACTTGACTGCTTCTCATTTGCCCACTGCAGTTTACTGTAAAGGTAAGGTGGAACTTTGAGTTTGACTACATTAAACAAAAGAGTAGCAAAATGCAGTTGTCTACGGTAGTCCATACGTAGCCAGCGTAAGCCGTTGATGTACGGTGTTACGTGAGCGCGTGGAGGGATTGAACAACAGAACCTGGCGCATGCATTTTGCACCCTCTGTATGAGTTTCTTTGACCTAGACAGCAAACAGGGGCCTATAACGGAATCAGCGTAATTTAATTTTGAAAGGACTAGCGACTCGCATAAATTTACACGTAATTCTTGAGTCAAAAAATTTCGAATTTTGTATAGTAGTTTGAGTCTATAAAAACAGTTCCTACCTGTATTAATTACATGTTTCTCAAACCTCAATCTCTCGTCCATTAAAACCCCTAAATTTTTTACTTCAGTTACCCTTTCGATTTTTTGACCCATGTCTCTTATGTGTGGCTCAGCGTCACATATTTTTTTAACCTGGTGCAAGGTGCCTACCACCATGTACTTGGTTTTAGTTGGGTTGAGAACTAAAGCATTGTCTTCAGACCACTTAGATATTTTTGCTAAGTCTTCGTTTAAGTTGGTTAATGCCTCCTGTAGATGACTGGGCTTAAACGATATATACAATTGAATGTCATCTGCATATATGTGAAATTTGCAGTGTTTTATATGCTTTGTAATATCTGCACCGTACAAGCTGAACATAGGTGGTCCAATGACAGAACCCTGTGGCACGCCCTTATCAACATCACTTGGGTCGGATCGTGATATGTCGACAGTTGTATTGACTACCTCTACAATCTGAGAACGATTGTTCAAGTAGTTTGAGAACCAGGCGATCGCATTGTCATCAAAACCATAGTATCTCAGTTTGGAAACTAGCAAGGATATGTTAAGTGAATCAAATGCACGTGAATAATCGAGAAAGACAACTATCGTCCCCTCACCAGTATCTTGAGCACAAAGAATATTGTCAATAACGTCCATAAGAGCTCCATAAGTTTCGCTCTGACGTCATCATCGGCGGCCAATTGACCTCTGCAGTATGTTTTTTTTTCCTTTCAATCTTATTTATAATGGCTGGTTCGTCAAATGCAAGTTCTCATTATGTGAAAGCTGATACGAGTAGCTTACCAAAAGTTAGAAACGTAATGTTGGTCGAATTTATTGCTAATTTAACGCCATTGAAGGTCAAACTAAGGTTAAACATATTTGTTCAAAAATATAAGTAACTAATGGGTATTTTTTTCGTTTATATACAGAAAAACGATCACTGACCTTATTCCTCGAAATATTTTTGTAATGAGCAAAATAAAAAAAAAATGGACAATCCCCATTGTCTTACGAATTTCCGATGGTCTATAAGTTTATGCTATCAAAAAAAGTGCAAGCAGAAACTCTTCAACAAACACTATCGATCAGGCCAGCCGTTCAACCATCCAACGTACTACGTGTGTTACGTCAGTCGAGTGCGTTCAATATGCGGAGTGCACTTCGTCAACAGTTCACGATGACACTTCGGCAGGGGGGGAGGACTGGGGATAATTAAGAGGGCTATCCACAGTATACTACAGTAGAATATCCATACTAATATTATAAATGCGAAAGTGTGTCTGTCTGTACGTTACCTCGTCACGCTTAAACCATTGGATTTTGCTGAAAAGTATGGAGATACTTTGAGTACCGGGAAATAACACAGGATACTTTTAATCACAGTAAAATCTACTGTTCGCCACTAACGAATTTTGGCGCAACGGTTCTTCTACTCTTCCTCAGTTCAGTGTCCTCTCCCTCATGCGAATTTTCTATCAGATATCTCATCCTAGCCAGTAACATCACAGGATCGTGAACTTTGGAAAGAAAGAGGGGAGGCCTTTGGCCAGCAGTGGGACACTGTAGGCTGCTAATAATAATATTTCATCCTAGTTTCAAATATTTTACCCATCCCAAAAAAGGCACAGTGAAGCTAAAGTAGATTTCACTTCAAAAAGCTCTACAATTAATTCAATTAATAACAGATAGGCCAATGTAAGCAAGCTAAGTAAACATTTGTCGGTCAATCCACAATGTTAATGGAGGTATATCGCATGATAATGAGTTGCAAATATTTCGTTTAAACCGTGCGGTCGTTATGAAAACATTAATTTGTTTATTATGGAAGTTTGCAACTTTACTCGTTGGTTGTGATGGATACCGCTAATATAATAAAACTACTTTATATGAGGATAGAAAAGTTCGAGTTATTTTAGGGAAAGTGTTGAATCATAAATAAAATAAATAAATAAACGTTTATTCAGTAATCTGGACAATACACAAAGTTCTCATTAGAGCTCGACAAGGCTTTAAAGTTTAAATGAACGTCGCGAAAGAAGGACCTAAGGCTGCGTCCCCATCAGACACGGCACGTCGCCGCCATTGTGTTACGCACGGTGCCTCGCGCGCCCCTATTCTGGGTGAAAAATCCGAACAAAAATTGTGTCCAAACAAACAATACACTTATTTGGAACATATAAAATCGGCCAAGTGCGAGTTAAGCTCGCACACGAAGGGTTCCGTATTATTATTATAGAGAAAAATAACCAAAAATTATGTTTTTTTGTATGTTAATTATTAGCACAGTCGTTTCGAGCGCGCGCTAGCGAGCGGACCGTATTGAAGTACAATGTCTGTGAATAAGTAAGAGTAACGTAGTTATTTCGGAAGTTTTGTCGTTTATACGAAATAGACAAGATGTGATGGATAATGAAAGTATTATTCGGATTTGCGTGTCGGCATTCTCTGAAGAGGATATAAGTGAGGCAAAAACACTTTTATTCACTTCGACCAAAACTAGCAAGAAATGCATTTCCCGTCGCAAGGACAGAAAGCAGAAGGATCTCGAGGACATAATTACAGTTTAAAACAATAGATCCCGATCAATTGCCCGTGTTCGTGGCCTATGAGCTTCATAAGCTGCCGCCAGTTACCTTCGATCATGTCGACGTTACGAAGCTGTTAAAAGACATTTTGGTGTTACAATCAGAAATCGCGACGCTGCAATCGGTGACTTCGGATATTAAAAACAATTACGTTACGAAAGAACATCTAAAAAATGTTAGTGAAGAATTCATAAATCCGTTTTTTCATTCTTTTTTTTTTTCCTAGCCTATGCTGTCCCACTGCTGGGCAAAGGCCTCCCCCAAGGTCTTCCATTGTGCTCGCTCCTGTGCTACCGCTGGCCAGCCTGGCTGGTATGCTTCCAGCTCATCGCGCCATCTTTTTCTAGGCCGGCCGCGGCGGCGGCGTCCATCTTCCGGTACCCAATCTGTTGAGATCTTTGCCCAGCGGTCGGGATGCATGCGGCTTACGTGTCCCGCCCAATCCCATTTCAACTTTGCTGTTTTTGCTCCTACGTCCTTGATTCCCGTTTTTGAGCGCAGTATGGTGTTTCTCATTTTATCGAGAAGTTTAACTCCTAGCATACTGCGCTCCATCGCTCTTTGGCATACCCCGAGTTGGGACTTTTGCAAATCGGTCAATGACCAAGTTTGTGCACCGTAGGTTAGGACGGGCAGAATGCACATGTCAACGAGTCTTCGCTTCAGGGAGATAGGTAAATCCCCCTTCATCAGCGTCTTCATGGACCAGTAGCTCCTCCAGGCGTTTTCCATTCGGCGATCGACTTCCTTCCCATGTTTATTTTCAAAGGAGACTAACTGGCCCAAGTAGATGTATTCGTCCACATATTGCATTTCTTGCTCGTCTACCTCGACCCTACGCTTCGTGCTATTGGTCATTATTTTAGTTTTGGACCTATTCATTGCTAGTCCCACCTCGAGGCTTGCGGCGCTCAGGTCTTGGAGCATTCTTTGTAGTTCCGCGGCTGTGGCAGCGAACAAGACAATGTCGTCAGCAAAGCGAAGGTTTGTTAACCTTTTCTTGCCAACTTCAATGCCCATTGCCGCCCAGGGACCTTCCAGTTTTCTAAAGATTTCTTCAAGGACGCACGTAAAAAGTTTGGGAGAGAGCGGGTCACCCTGCTTGACGCCCTTGAGTACTCGGAATTTAGGACCGGTAGTGTTGAGTTTTATATCTGCTGTGCTATTGGCATAAATGATTCTAAGGAGTTCTATGTAGGTGGGATCTATGTCTTGGTTATAAAGGGATGTGAATATTGCTGAGTGTTTAATACTATCAAATGCTTTTGTATAGTCGACGAAGGCTAGATAGAGAGGTTTGTTAAATTCCAAGTACTTTTCAAGGATTTGATTAACTGTCTGGAGGTGGTCAGTGGTGGAGAAACTGTGTCTGAATCCGGCTTGCTCTGGCAGCTGCTGTTTATCTAGTTTATGGTTAATTCGGTTTAATATAACTTTAATTAATGCCTTATATAGGTGTGAAGTAAGGCTGATAGGGCGATAGTTGGTAATATCACTTTTGTCTCCTTTTTTATGAAGTAAAACAATGTTGGAGTGGCACATCTTATTTGGGAGCTTGCCGGATTTAAGAATTGTATTGAAAAACGTTGTAATATGTGGTAATAGACTAGGCAGGCCGATTTTTAACATTTCAGTGCTGATACTATCTTCTCCAGGACTTCGGTTACAGGGCATACTATTAAGAGCTTTCTTTACTTCTTCAGTAGTTATGATGGGGATAGAATCTGGGCAAATGTAATTAAAATTTTGGTTTGTGGGCTGTGTGTTATCATCATAGAGCGATTTGTAAAAATTTGTAGCTATGTTTATTATTTTTTCTCTATGATTATGCTTTTTTCCTTTATTATCTTTAAGACTATTGATCCATGATTTTCCTTTTGTTATTCCTTGTTTTAAAATTCTAAGTGATGAGCTATTTTCGAGTGCAACTTTAACTAGATGAGTGTTGAGGTCTCTTAAATCTTTCCTAACGCTACGCTTAATTTTCTTATCTATGTCCCTGTACTCTTTAGAGCCGATAATCATTTTTGTTCTTTCTTCTATTAAATCTAAAGTTTTTATTGTAAGTTTGTTTCTTTGCTTAGGTTGCTTTTTGATAACTTTTGTACTTTTAGCGATACCTGTGATAATAGCACTGTACTGGATTTCTGCGTCTGCTTCTTTTAATTGTAATAAACTGAAATGATTTGAAAGTTCTAGATTGTATTGTTCTGAGTTAGTGACGAGAATTTCTTTTGAGTGGTTAGATGTACGTTTCTTAAATGTTTTGGCCCGATGTATCTTAAAATTGAATTTTAATTTGGCTCTCAATGGTCTGTGGTCTGAGCTGAATTTAATTTGGTTTATGACACTAACGTCCATAACTGTTTGTTTATCTGAAGGAAGAATCTAGTCTATTTCATTGTGTATATGTCCGTCGGGTGATGCCCAAGTCCAACGCCTTTGGGATTTTTTATAAAAGAAACTGTTGGCGATATGAAGCTTTTGTGCAGAGCAGAATTGCAGAAGACGAGTTCCACGTTCATTACGGTCTCCGAAACCATGCTTCCCGATGATCGTGTCGATATCTCGTTCTTTTCCACAACCTACTTTTGCATTAAAATCGCCAATGATGATGTTATATGTTCCCCTATTTTCTTCGTACGCTTTATTTAGAAGGTCGTAAAAGTCCTCTATATCCTCATTTAAGTATGCAGATGTTGGGGCATACACTTGTATAAGCGTCAGCGTCATTTTGGGGGCTAGGCTAAATTTAAGAACTGCTATTCGTTCAGAGTATCCTATGAATTCGATTATGTTATTCTGCCACTTTTTGGCTACAAGAAACCCAACACCGTGCTGTCCACTATTTTTACCAAAATGAAAGAATATAGCATCATCTCTCTCCTCAGTATGCTCGCCTTCACGTCTTTTTCATTCAAATGTGAATAAAATCCGAGGTGGAGGGTACGGTTTTGATAGCGGGCCGGTCGGCCTACAGCCGGTTATCATGGCGGCGTACACGACGTGACAGTGGAGGAGTCGTCACAGTATACCTCTCCCGTTCGCACGCATTTGGACCCAGGGAGCTGCACTAGTGACCCCGTCCTTGTCGCGCTAACTAACTCGAATACGACTGCCACAAATGTCACTGATAAGTCTTCACCGCAAAAATTGTACGTGTCTTAGAATAAACCTACTCTGGCTCAGATTGTAAACAATGGGCCTAAAAACGATACTGAAGACGGTTGGTCGCTGGTACAAAAGAAAAAAATAAAGAAACGGTTTGAAAGCAAATCTGGGAAGGCGTCTTCTGATATATCTGAAAAGTTCAAGGCGTCAGAGATTAAAATTCCTCTGTTCATCTCAAACGTAAACAAAGAAACTACTGAAAGTGACATCTGTGAATATGTAACCAAAATGACCGGTGAAACAGTTAGCTTACAAAAAATTAAAATGAGAAAGGAGCGTCCGTACAATGCTTTCAAACTCCCACGGAAATAGCTAATGCTTTTTTGGAACATTTTAAAATAAAATCGACTTCGATTGTAACTGCCGATACAAATTGTTTTTGTACAGAGGCTATCGTAAGGGGGGCCCCGTTACATTTTCTGCTAAACAAATTGCAAAAGTAACACAGAACATGACTAGGGGCAAGTCCCCCGGTCACGATGGCCTCAGTATTGAACATCTTAAGTACGCTGGTGGTCACCTACCACGGGTGCTGTCAATGTTTTTTTAACCTATGCATAAGTCACAGTTACCTACCTGCGGAGCTTACTAAGACTATTGTAGTGCCAATTATCAAAAATAAAACTGCGGATGCCTCTGATATTTCTAATTACAGGCCAATCTCCTTGGCGACTGTTATCGCAAAAAAACTGGACAGTCTGGTTGATACAATCTTAGCTAAACACATTGTACTTGAAGATGGTCAGTTTGGTTTCAGACCAAATTTATCTACGGAAAGTGCAATTTTGTGTCTCAAACAGACTGTTCAGTATTTACAGATCGTAAAACTGACTGTTCAGTATTATACAGATCGTAAAAAAAATAATAGCCTGATTTCTGGATTTATCAAAGGCGTTCGACTTAGTTAATTATAATTTGCTCTGGCATAAGTTAGCTCACGATACATCCGTCCCATATGATATTATCTCACTGTAAAAATTTTGGTACAGTAAACAATCGAACACAGTTAAATGGGCTGGCTCATACTCTGACTCGTTTGGGTTAGAAGGTGGCGTGAGACAGGGTGGACTTAGCTCACCTCGCCTGTTCAACCTGTACATCAATAAGCTTATAAGTGAGCTCAATAAAGCCAAAATAGGTTGCCACATAGATGGCGTTAGTGTCAACAATATCAGCTATGCAGATGATATGGTTCTGCTGAGTCCATCAGTTAGCGCGATGAGACAGCTTCTTAAAATATGTGAAAGTTATGCTGCGGCCCATGGGCTCAAATATAATACCACGAAGAGTGAGTGGATCGTCTTCAAATCCCGTTCTGAGGGGTATCAGCACATGGCTGATCTCTCTCTCTCTCGGGATCTCCCCTAGTCCGGGTTCAGAAGTTCAAATATTTGGGTCACTGGGTCACAGAAAACATGAAAGACAATAATAATAATATAATATCTATGGACGCTTCACACCACGTCAGTCTGGCCCCGTGCTAAGTACCTGAAGGACTTGTGTTACAGGTACCAGACAACGGAAATATATTTAATACTTTTATACTATACATATATTTAAGATTTTTATTATATCATACACATATATAATACACATCCAGACCCAGGAACTTTGAAAAACTTTTTGTTCCGTCGGCGGGATTCGAACCCGCGACCCCCGGCTTGAGCTACAACGCGCTCACCACTGAGCCACAGAGGTCGTCAATGTCGACATTGATAGGGAGCGCCGGTCGTTGGCCGTCCGTTGCAACATGCTGGCACGTAGATTCGCTCGCTGTACTGAAGCAGTTAAAATCACGCTCTTTAAATCTTTCTGCCAGTCATTCTACACGTGCAGCCTGTGGACTAATTTTTCCCAGCGGGCGTACAACGACCTGCGCGTTCAGTACAACAATACTCTTAGGATGCTGTTGGGGTTGCCGTGGAGATGCAGCGCGTCAGGCATGTTCGCTGAGGCGCGCGTGGACGGGTTCGCGGCCATAATGCGCAAACGCTGTGCCTCAATGCTGGCGCGCTTGCGATCCTCCTCCAACGGCATCCTAAGAGTTTTCACCGACAGATGGGACTCTCCTCTGCTACATAGGTGGATTACGATTCACTGTTGTTAATATATAGTTAAAAATATGTAATTACTAACAATAGGTTAAGAATAAATTGTTACTAACACCTATGGATGAATAATCTGAAATAAATTATTATTATTATTATTATTATTATTAAGTTTATTTTAATTTTACCATCAATTTTTAAAGTATAAATAAAATTGAGTATTTTGTGAACATTTCAAGTGCCTATCAGTTGTAATTATTGGTATAGAGCAAAAAATAGCACCAGCAGCAGCATCAGCACCAATCAGTTTGTTTCTTTTTCAATCTTCGTCTTAGTAACAACAAGAGAATAATCCATCGCGATCCATATCCAGACAAACACTTTCGTTCGAGCGCAAATATCGACTGAATAGGGACATGGGTCAGCGCACCGTACGCGCCACCGTGATACGGTACGGCGCCACACCGTGTCACGGTGCACGGTGCCGCGTACGGTGCACCGCGCGCCCCTATTCTGGGTGAAACTTCCGAACAAAAATTGTGTCCAAACTTAAACGAGGCGCTTATTTGGAATAGATATTAATCGGCCAAGTGCGAGTTAGGCTTGCGCACGAAAGGTTCCGTACCATTATTATAGAGAAAAATAACCAAAAAAATATGTTTTTTGTATGAGAGCCCCTTAACTATTAAGTTTATTTTAATTTTACCATCAATTTTTAAAGTATAAATACAATTGAGTATTTTGTGAATATTTCAAGTGCCTACCTGTTGTAAATATTGGTATAGAGCAAAAAATAGCAAAAATAAATTTCCTCTGTTTCTGTTTCTTTTTAATCTTCGTCTTAGTAACAACAAGAGAATAATAATTCTTTCGCGATCCATATCCAGACAAGCATTTTCGTTCGAGCCAAATATCGACTGAATAGGGACGCGGGTCGGCGCACCGTACGCGGCACCGTGACACGGTGCGGCACCGTACCGCATCACGGTGGCGGCGTCGTGCCGTAACACGGTGGCGGCGCCGCGCCGTGTCTGATGGGGACGCGGCCTAACGCTGTCATCATACAATACCAAAACCAGTCAAGCGCGTGTCGGGCCACGCGCAATAGAGGGTTCCGTAGTACCGCTAGTTTTTGATAATGTTTGTATGGTCAATGAATGTACATTTATAACGTGTTTTACACTACTAATTCATTCCAGTTTATTACGTTCAAAAGAATTTGAACGAAAAGTTCTTTTATACTTCACCGAATTATTTTTTTTAGTTGATCGACTATTAAGAACTCAATGACTATGTCAAAGTCTTCTTAGCCGTGATAATTTTTCTTTAAAATTCAGCATATTTCCTACTCCCGTGAATTTTTTCACATCTACAGAAGCAACCGTTTAGCTGGTAGAAGGGGGGGGGGGAAACTGGACTCTAACGATTTTTTCCGCTTTGAAACTTCATATTTCACAAATGTGAAATGGATCCCTAAATCGGAAAATGATCTATGAATACTCGTAATATTTTTTAAAAACCTATCATGCTAACAAAAAGTTGCAAGATACTTAATATTAAAAAGTTTATAACAGTGTAAGTATGTTCACAGGTTACTAAAATATAGAATATACTACATAAGTCTGGTGTCCTACATAAGTTAGGACTTCTTTTCATGTAATACAAGTTACATCTGCATTTTGTAAACTCGCAAAAACAACTCCGACGACCCGCACTAACAAATTCTCACGAATTAATTTTATCTCAGGGAAGAGTTCATTAAATGTATGGCATAAATATTTGTATGGGGGGAGATTTAATTAGTAGCGTGTGGACCGCAGCTAGGGTTGCCAGGCGTCCGGATAAAGCCGGACAGTCAGGCTTTTTGATTACGTGTCCGGCCAAAATTAAAGGGATCTCGGCGTTTGTAGAGCTTTAAATGTAAACTTAAGAGGCCGGGTACCCTTGGAATTTCTCATACAAACGTAATTCCAAAATCATTTTCTCATACGAAAATATTTAACATGTTTGAGTTATTTTTCAGTTTAAGATAGTAATTACCTAGGTTCCTACACAAAAATTTACTTCAAAATATTTAAACAAAATATTTTTTTTTTGTTTTTAATTATTTTTTTTAGTAAATTTACTACTAAATATTTAAACACTAAAAAATAGAGTAAAACACTTAAAAAATATATAAATAAATAGTAAATTTACTACAAAATATTAAAACTCTAAAAAATATTTTTAGTATTTAAATATTTTGTAGTAAATTTACTATTTATTTATATACTTTTTAGTGTTTTACTCTATTTTTACTTCTACTCTAAAAAATATTTTTAGTATTTAAATATTTTGTAGTAAATTTACTATTTATTTATATACTTTTTAGTGTTTTACTCTATTTTTTAGTGTTTAAATATTTAGTAGTAAATTTACTAAAATAAAATTTAAAACAAAAAAAAAAATTTTTTGTTTAAATATTTTGAAGTAAATTTTTGTGTAGGAACCTAGGTAATTACTATCTTAAACTGAAAAATAACTCAAACATGTTAAATATTTTCGTATGAGAAAACGATTTTGGAATTACGTTTGTATGAGAAATTCCAAGGGTACCCGGCCCCTTAAATGAAAATCTTAAAAATTTTGACGGATTTACACCTAATAAGATGGAAAATTGTATTATTATTTATTATTCTGTTTTATTAAACTGTTTTAATAAACAGAAATTTCGTGCACGTGCTGCTCAACGTATTGTCATACTGAAAGTTTGGATTCTAGGTTTTCTGCCTTTTTTGTACTTTCCGGCTAAGCTGACTAATTTGTCCGGCTTTTCGGTTTAGAAACCTGGCAACCCTAACCGCAGGACCCCGTTGCCACCGCTCATTAAAAATACAGGTGACTAAAGTGGAGCGACCTAAAATATATGACATGTGGTTTGGATCTCAGAGATGTTACAGGTAGCCTAATTAGTTTGGCTTTATATAAGCTCTTATAAATCTATTTAGGATTAAAAAATTCTATACGCAATTTGTATAAGACCAGAAACAATATTTTAATAAAATGTCATACACAATAGAAAACTCATGAGATTCGCTGGCATGGCGCTATAATTTTATAAATTACTAGCTGTCCCGGCAAACGTTGCTTTGCCATAATATAAAGTATTTCGCCCATATTATTTTATAGAAGTGACTAACGGCCGTTCCCAATATTCAATATATCTCTGGTTTGACATACGACCGATCGCAGCTAACATTGAATTGACATCCATACTAATATTATAAATGCGAAAGTATCTCTGTCTGTCTGTCTGTCTGTCTCCCTTTCACGCCAAAATTACTGAACCGATTGCAATGAAATTTTGTACACAGATATTCTAGAGCCTGAGAAAGGACATAGGCTACATTTTGATGAGGGAAAATATCTTATTTCCATGAAAATATCGATGAAAATTAATTCGCATTGTAGTTCTTATACGTGACAGCAGATGTCGTTTTTATTGCCTATGGCTCCGTAGCTCAGTTGGTTAAGCGCGTGGTCAGCGCTCATTCCGGGGTCCTGGGTTCGAGTCCCGCCGACGGTTTTGTCGGAAAAAAGTTTTCAATGTTCCTGGGTCTTGGATGTGTATTAAATATTATAATTTATATATGTAATATGTTTCTTAATAATATTTCAAAAATCTTAAATATATTTTATGTATAATATTATAAAAGTATTAAAATGTAAGTACCTATAATATTATTGCCGTTGTCTGGCACAGGTGTAAGCTGTTGTAACTGTCCTGTTAGCACTTAGCACGGAGCCAGATTGACGTGGTGTGAAGTGTCCATAGATATTATTATTATTATTATTCATTCGTAATATTTAAACATGCTCATACCTATCCGACATCCGTATTAGACAATGTTTAATATGGATAAGTATGAGAATTTTTATGCAATTTTAATTTATGCTAAATGTAAGACGTTTAATATATTATATTATAATACATTTGATAAAAAATAAAATAACATAAAAATAGTAATAAGTATTGTAAACATGATTAGAGTGCAGAACTATCCCAATTCCCACCAAATAAAAATATCGGCAGTGAATAGGGCATTATTTTAGTTTTATTATATGACAACAGATGGCGCTATTTGGACATTTATTAAGTTAATTTTAAAATTAGAATATTTTATTTTGGACATTTTATCACGGCATTCCCACGGAAACGGGAACCACCGTACGCTATAAACTAAAGTCCACGCGGACGTATATAAAGTTTAAAAAGTCTAAAAATTAAAGTAAATTAGTACTTAAATAAATGAGCCAAAAAAAGAATCTGACCGATAGCTCTTAAATGACTAAAAAATTACGTATTGCTACGAATATTCGTAGACGTATTGTATAGAAAACTTATCACTTCAGTCTTGAAACTACTGTCAAATTAAGTTAGTTCCAAAAATTCATAGCAGATGTCGCTAGCATCGCGTCTACATCGCGCTATCGCTTGCTTGCTGTTTCTATAAGAGGTGGTACCATCTCAGATCAGGTTTTTTGATTCTTTCGATTGTTAAACACAACTAACTATTAAGTACTTTATCTATGCAGTGACGTAACCTTAAACATATCAATGATATAACTATTGCAATCTACGAGTGCGCGTCGCCCTTAGTTGTGTGAGTGACCATATCTATACACGCGTACATGGCTCGCTCGCTACTGACTGCTCCGTCGGGTACGCACACTAACGAAAATGTCTATTCACATTTCCAACTACAAATAAAGGCTACGCGCGCTCGTAGATTGCAAGAACTATAAATAATTATAGTTTATGAGTAAAGTTGTGTTAATGGGGGAGCTAAAATATAAGCTTTTTAAATTTCTCATAAATAACGTTTAATTTAAAATAATGAAATATTATGTGCACACTGCACAGCTGTTTTTGGGTATTTTGATTTATTTTAAAAAGCTTTTGACAACAATTTTGTTGACACCGCACGCTATAAACTGAAGTCCACGCGGACGAAGTCGCGGGCAACAGCTAGTAAAATATATGTCTCTAATGTCTAATGAGAGCTATTCCTATCTCTAGTAGAGCAAAACCAGAGATAGATCAAATATTGGGAACGGCCTTAAATAAACTGTATGTCGCCATGGCAACGTCGATCGCTATCTTTTCGCACAAACAATGGTCGCCGTCAGTCTCAGGTTGTAGTAATTTACTATTATAGCAACAAATGCACTTATCAATATATAAAGTACCCAGTAGCCGATTCTCAGACCTACTGAATATGCATATAAAATTTGGTAAAAATCAGTAAAGCCGTTTCGGAGGAGTTCGTGGACTAACATTGTGACACGAGAATTTTATTTATAAGATTTATATCTCTTTTTTATTGCCTTGTAGTTTCTTATTGCAATATTTAAAACTTTTTTGCTGTATTATAATATGTGCATGACAACAGATTTTTTGCGATATCTGCTGCTGCTGTCGAAAGCCTGTTGCATTGCTGTCGCATTCACCCATCGGATTCAATCCTCCCGGTATATGGGGACACAATAATTGAACCACCTTTTCGTCCTTTAGTAGTCACTACCTTCTTGAAAAAAAGTTATTCTCTCAGATAAATTAAGCAATATTGAAGAGGGAAAAAGGAGATATGTTAAAAGGAACTCGAAGGAAAAAGCCATTATCTTCGAATGAAAGAAAACTTTTTTACAAGCCTCGTACAAGACGGTCATTAAGGTTACGAATGGACGTGAAACGTAAGTTATATCAAAATATAGTATTACTAGCTGTCCCGGCAAACGTTTCTTTGCCATATTAAACGAACGTAATGGTGTCCTGATGCGGGTTTGAAAGAATGTCGTGTGTAGAACCTCCGAGTCGAGAGCTAAGCTCTATAATATATTCTGTATAACAGTCATATTATGTGCTATAGAAAATGAAACCTATAGCCTAAGTCAGGGGTTCCCAAAGTGTGCGCTGCCACGGCGCACCAGTGGATAGGCAAGAGGGGCGCGTGAGTCGATCCTCCATCCTTATACGAAACCACAAATATTTAAAATAAAATTATAATATTATATTAATTATGTAAAGCAGTTAGAGGATTAATAAATCTTTGTTATTTACTAATTACCTGCTTAACCTACCTATAATCATTAAAATATTATGTGTTTACTTATTTTTGTTTTTCTAATAGCTAGGTAGAGTAGGGCGCCGTGACAAAATATTGTGACGTGTAACTGCGCCCCAGGCTGAAAAAGATTGGGAACCCCTGGCCTAAGTCATTTAAAATGTAATTTCATTCGATTTTTTGTCGGTTGCGGTCATTTGATCGGAACGGTAGCTACTAAACTTTGGGAGCCTGATAGTGAGGGAGCCCTAGAACAATTTTTTTTTTATTACTAACAAGCTAATTTTTTGTGAGTAGCTTCATTTTGATAAGACGAACAACATTTTTATCTGTACAATCTTGAAAGTGGTAGCTAACAGAGATAGAAAGGATTTCATACTTTGATTTGATGGTCCTAAAATAAGGATTGCTCTATAGTTTACTAGTACAACGTAACTCTTAAATTATTTAACTACTACGTTTTAAATACGTTTTAGGGTACCGTAGTCAACCAAGTTTTGTTGGTTGAAGTTTTTTTGCTACCACTTTCAAGATTTTTCGCAGATAAAAATATTATTGTTAGCTAATAATTATCAAAATGAAGCTACTCACAAAAAAATTAGCTTGTTAGTAATTAAAAAAAAAACGGTTGTCTGTAAAGTCGGTTTACTGACGATAGTTGAACGTGACAAAGTGCCTCTTTGTCGCTCGTTCCGCGCTCTCGCTTGCACTTCAAGCCTTAAATGGAACGCCTCAGAGCGAGGTAACGCCGCATGAGTCACGTTTTTTCGTGCGTGCAGCCGGCTCCATCGAATTATAAGACGCTGTCACGTCAAAACTCATTTCCCCGACTGTACATTTCTGCTAAACAACTCATTTCCCCGACTGTACATTTCTGCTAAACAACTCATTTCCCCGACTGTACATTTTTGCTGAGCACAATTGTCCCCGACTGTACATTTCTGCTCAACAACTCATTTCCCCGACTGTACATTTCTGCTAAACAACTCATTTCCCCGACTGTACATTTCTGCTAAACAACTCATTTCCCCGACTGTACATTTCTGCTTAGCACAATTTTCCCCGACTGTACGGTGCTCTGTGCGGTGTACTGACGATAATTGAACGTGACAACGTCATAGCCTTAAATGGAACGCCTCAGAGCGAGGTAACGTCGCATATTGCGTCATGTTTTTTCGTGCGCGCAGTCGGCCATCGAATTATAAGACGTTCTCACGTCAAAAAATTTGTTCAGATAGGGCTCCCTGACTATGAAAGAAAGGAGAGAAAAAGAGAACCGTACATTTTACTACAACAAAGTAGTACCTACGAGTAGTTACTGTCGGCATTATTATACTAGGTATTCTCAGATTGTTGTAATTACTAATAGCATAGGATCCCTTCATAGAAGGACCTTCACCGAGCTGTTTACTGGATGAAAAGTATTTTTATATTCAATTACGTATGTCAACAAATTAATTGCAAGTGGGTTGCCTAAGAAATTTCAGTCCAGAATAAAAATAAAAATAAAGTTTTTTTTTACATTTTTCTGGTTTGGTTAATAGACAAATTCCATACCAATCGAAAATATGAAGCCCATAGAATATGCATTAAGCATTAACCAGACCGGTACCGATTAGTAGTAGTATCGATTTACCTGCCTACCCAAGAGTTGTGACAGGAAAAAAAATAGACAACCTAACGTTTTCATACTCTACGGGCTCCATACTTTCGATTGGTATAGAATTTGTCTATTAACCAAACCAGCGAAATGTCAAAAAAAAAGTTTTTTTTTCTATTTTTTTATTTTATTCTAGACTGAAATTTTTCAGGCAACCCACCTGCAATTAATTTGTTGACATACGAAATTGACTATAAAATACTTTTCATCCAGTAAACAGCTCGGTGAAGGTCCTTCTATGAAGGGATCCTAGGCTATAATTACAAATTAATTAATATTAATTAGCTAAGTTGTCTAAGCTCTAAAGTCTGACGCGAACTCTCAAGAATATGATCTTTAACAGAACTTGTGTAATAGTTGGTAGTAATCATTAGTTAGTCTGCAAAGTTAAGGCATTTTTTGCACTATGCTTTTAGATATTTCAGCGTAATTAAACTAAGAAATTCTTTACAATAATTTTCTAAAGGAGACATGCGCAGCAAAGGTGCTGCACACTATTAATTCTTATTTAAAACTTATTTAATATTTGACATATCTATAGATATTATTATTATTATTACAAGCCCAGCAGTGGGACAGTTTGGGCTTGTAATAAAAATAATAATATCTATAAGTTTGCACATCCGTCTCTAGTCTCTACGCACGTTCTCAAACAAAAAAGTGTCAACCAGAGTATAAAATTCGAAATACTGTATTACTTGTAACTTGTTATGTGCTGTCTGTAATTCCTTTGTGTTTCCCATCTACCCCAAAAATACAAAATAAGAACAAAATGAAAATTTCGAATTCTCAACCCGTGTAGCAACTTCCAATCGAATGGAAACGTTAACATACTAAGAAAAACTCCAGGAAAGGGGAAACTTAACACGATTTTCCTCCCAAGTTTCCTCAACCAATCAGTCAGAAATTAAAAACAAATTCGGTGAAGTTTATAGAGGAGGGAGAGTGGGGACCGAAATCACATTTACCCGTGGATTTACGGCGAACGAGCATGCGTGTCACGTAATAGTAAGTGTTTACGGCGCCATTAACGGCCGGACATGCTTTTTACCGGGTTTTATAGTGATGCAGCGTCAGGTGAAAGGGTTAATGGATTTTTTTTGGTGTCCATTTTGTGGGAAAAGCCGGCTTAGCTCATACACATACATAAATAAAACGTACCTGACGTTTTATTTTAAATGTATGGAACGCGTTATAGATTTAATCTCTACATATAAAAATGAATCCATATTCGCGTGGTCACGACATCACGCCTGAACGGCTGTACCGATTTCGCTGAAATTTGGCATAGAGATATTTTGAGTCCCGAAGACCAAAGTTGTCCCGGAAAAATGTACGATTACTGCACAATATACTTTTATGATTTGCGCGTAAAATATTCAATCGATTTTGATAATTTTGGTATGGAGATACTTTGAGTCTCGGGAAAGGACAATGGATACTTTTTGTCCCGGAAAATGTACGGTTCCCGCACAATAAACTTTTATGATTTTCGCGTAAACTATTCAATCGATTTTGATGAATTTTGGTACGGAGATACTTTGAGTCTCGGGAAAGGACAATGGATACTTTTTGTCCCGGAAAATGTACGGTTCCCGCACAATATACTTTTATGATTTGCGCGTAAAATATTCAATCGATTTTGATGAATTTTGGTATGGAGATACTTTGAGTCTCGGGAAAGGACAATGGATACTTTTTGTCCCGGAAAATGTACGGTTCCCGCACAATAAACTTTTATGATTTTCGCGTAAACTATTCAATCGATTTTGATGAATTTTGGTACGGAGATACTTTGAGTCTCGGGAAAGGACAATGGATACTTTTTGTCCCGGAAAATGTACGGTTCCCGCACAATAAACTTTTATGATTTTCACCTAAACTATTCAATCGATTTTAATGAATTTTGGTATGGACATACTTTGAGTCTCGGGAAACGACAAGGGATACTTTTTGTCCCGGAAAATGTACGGTTCTCGCACAATAAACTTTTATGATTTTCGCCTAAACTATTTAATCTATTTTGATGAAATTTGGTATGGAGATACTTTGAGTCTCGGGAAAGGACGAGGGATACTTTTTGTCCCTGAAAATGTACGGTTCCCGCACAATAAACTTTTATGATTTTCGCTTATAGTACTATTTAATCTATTTTGATGTTTGGCATGGAGATACTAATTTTAATCTATTGTTTACTTGATTAGGTATACCAATTCGAATTAAATAATCATCGTTAAGACAGTACAACGTCTGTCGGGTCAGCTTGTTTAGAATATTTATATTTTGTTGTGATAAAATTATTTTGAATACTTATTTGGAGTTCAGGATTCACGATACGCGACGCGACAACGCTACATTGAATGATAGCGATTTGAATATAATATATACTTAAGTAAATTTTTCAATTTTTTAATAAACAACATTTGGTACATACAATTTCATTGATATGGATTAGGGCTCCCAGACATAACTGCGAATTCCCAATGTCGCAATGTCATTTTTAGTATGAGTTTAGCAGCAGATATTTGCGATGCGATGCGAATTCGCAGTTTTGTGTGGGAGCCCTTAAATAGAAGTTAGATTTCTAGCCTTCAAATAACGTTGCCCCCTTTAACTGCAACGCTGCTTCAACTCGCATGTCGTTGTGACCGTCAAGTTTTTACCGAGCTCTAACGACAGATTATTTCGTGATTCTGGACCGTGAATGTTTATAGCGCTATAGCACGGCAAATTGTGCTATGAATTTTGAAGCAAGTATAAACTGGGAGCAAATGAGCGCTCGTAAACCATGAAGAATAAGAGATGGCGACGAGGGGAGCACCTCAGATTTTGCGTGCCTTTGTTATGAAATTCGTATTTATTATGATCAAAGTTTATGCCGTTTTTCTCTTAGCTGCGTATAGCTGCTTTCAGACGCTAGGGTCCATCCATATATTACGTCACAGCTTAAGATGGAGGGGGTGGGTATCATTACCAATTGTAAAAATACTTGTAAAAGTTATTAAAAAAAGCGTGACATGAGGGGTTCAAAAATCTAAATTCCTATCCTGGAAAAATGTACGCTTCCCGCGCGATAAACGAATTTTGTCGCAACGGTGTTGCGGGCATCATGCAGTGCGTAGTAGCGTGTTAAACCAAGTTCCAGCATAACAGAACTGGCGAGCAGCACCATGTGTAATATTTCAATTTTCAGCATAGGCCGTAGTCTGAACAAGCTTTTAGCCATCATCGCCAGCATTTTGTCAACTTGCGTATAGCACGGTACAGATACGCCTGAAAAAAGCGCAGCGAAAAATATCCTTTTGTCCGGTCACTTTAATTTTATTACCATTTTTACCGCGGACATTAACATGCGCGCCGCGATACAGATAACAACTTATTTAGTGGGCCGGCAAAATGCGGTGAAAACCAGACAACATAGTGTAACGTTGTAACTTGTAAAGCCAAAATCATGTGCAATTTGATCAATAGGGATTACGCACAGGTCGAAGCAGAGGGCGCTGTACCAACACGTCCAACCAGACTATTGACAGAAACAAACTTAGTATAGAACAAAACTTTTTGTTTCCTCATTACTGTCTATGCTAACTGCGTCATGACTCATACTGGCTCTCTACAAAAAAATGTCTGTATCGTAATTTTTGGTCTAGAGAAAAAGTAATCTGGTTCTTTTCCCTTACTATATATTTTATAGGTATTCCCGGGCTATATAATGTTTACTACATTCTAACTATCTAGTTGGAATGAAAAACATTTAAAATGATTTAATATTTAGTGCAGGGGTTCCCAAACTGCGCCGTGGAAAGGCAAGGGGGGCGCCGCGCCGCGCCGTCAGTCGATCCTCTATTATTATCCGAAACAACTAAAATTATAATATTATTAAGTAGGTATGGCAGGTAGATAATTAAATATTTTTTTATTATTATTTAGGTACCTGCTTAACATAACTATAATCATTACAGGTGTTTATTTATGTAAATGAATCTTTGTCTAATAGCTAGGTAGAGTAGGGCGCCGTGACACATTATTGCGTCGTGTAACTACGCCGTAGGCTGAAAAAGATTGGGAACCCCTGCTTTAGTGTTAACCTATCCATACGTAAATAGAATTGAAAGTCAAATATTATATTTTCAAACGAATATAATGCCTCGAAAAAATAGAACAAACATCCCAGCTGTGTTTTGAATAACAAAACACCGACGAATACATGTTTGTTTTGGAGAAACCCCGGGGTGAACAAACTTACACCAATCCCTAAAATTTTTTTTTCCTTAGCTAGGTAGAGTAGGGCGCCGTGACACATTATTGCGTCGTGTAACTACGCCGTAGGCTGAAAAAGATTGGGAACCCCTGCTTTAGTGTTAACCTATCCATACGTAAATAGAATTGAAAGTCAAATATTATATTTTCAAACGAATATAATGCCTCGAAAAAATAGAACAAACATCCCAGCTGTGTTTTGAATAACAAAACACCGACGAATACATGTTTGTTTTGGAGAAACCCCGGGGTGAACAAACTTACACCAATCCCTAAAACTTATTTTTTTCCTTAGGGGGGTATTACATTATCATTTATATTGGATCATTTATAGGATCATTTGATCATATCTGCATATTACATTATCATTTAACATTGATCCTATTTTACGTCATATGTGGTTTCAATAGCCAATGGGGAGCGCTAACGCTGACAGGTATTGACATCAGTGTTACTAGATCTCAGAGAATTCGATTTGTCAAAAGACATCGTTATTTTTAATATGGCTTGTTTTTTGTTATTTCAGCAAGATTATTCAAGTATATAATTAGAAAAAGATTTACATTACATTATTTGAAACATATTAACGAACAAGAAATTAAAAACTCTTTTTTTATATTAAATAATTGGCAACACCAATTTCTATGATCGTATTGGATCGAATCTCTCAGCAAATGTCAAAAATCTATGATCAAGGAAGAAATGAATCATTTATCCATACTTATTACATTATCCAATATAAATGACTCAATGATCTAGGATCCAATATAAATGATAATCTAATACCCCCCTTAGGCTTTTTTGCCCACGGTCTCGTCCGTTTTAAGCACAAACGAATAAGACGGTTATATGATGGACTTTTCTTAAAATATGAGGCAATTGTAAAGAAAAAAACATTTTCCATGGATCGCCAATAATTTACATACAGATAGAAAAAGTTTCACGAAAATTAGATACTCGTACCGATGATTTTCGCTTTAAAATACTTTGACGACCTCCGTGGCTCAATGGTTAGAGTGTGTGGCAACTCAAGCCGGGGGTCGCGGGTTCGAATCCCGCCGACGGAACAAAAAGTTTTTCAATGTTCCTGGGTCATGGATGTGTATTAAATATGTGTATGGTATAATAAAAATCTTAAATATATGTATAGTATAAAAGTATTAAATATATTTCCGTTGTCTGGTACCTGTAACACAAGTCCTTCAGGTACTTAGCACGGGGCCAGACTGACGTGGTGTGAAGCGTCCATAGATATTATTATTATTATTATTATACTTCGTATTAACACACTAATTCAATTTAAAAGTATACAAATTGATATTTAAATGTAATACAAGATATTTTATTCAATGGAGGGCCACGCTTCTGCACGAATGGGATTGTGTCTTTAAGGGTGTAAATTAATCCGTCGATCGCAGATTCCTGGCAATCTATTGTAAATGTATTGTTATCGCGGCCCACTTGGGCCGTACGGGGCTTGACAAGTTAAGATTCATAGAAGGTTAAAATAGAAAACATTAACATACAAAATGAGTTGGTTATATTAAAACTAGGCTTGTTTCTCAAGAGTAATTAAATTTAATAATCCCTAGTCTGTGCATACGCGATAATCGATATTATATTCTCAGCCTTACATTCCTTTACTCTCACGGTAGGACAGAATATTATGATCATTATGATCGTCACGACTGGCAACAGATGATTTACAAATTATAAGTCCATTCAAAGGATCACCGTTTTTGTCGAACAATCAGGTGATCAGTCTGCATTGTCGTGACCGGAAACAATTTTAACCAACATGGAAAACCAACACACTATCTCCGAGTCAAGATCCAAGCTTCAAAGAATTTAGACTACTAGTAGCAGCTATTGTAATTTATTAACATCGTATTGCCTCCGCCATTAGGTCCAGTTTAACCCAGCAATCTTAAAGTAATGCGCGACCTATACCTAGTAATTAATAATAATAATAGCTCCCACACCGGTTTCGGTGACGGTGACCGGTTTCATTGAAACCAGGCCAGCTACGCAGGAGTAATTTTATAGTGCCCAAGTGTGTGCGCAGTACACAAGAGCACTCTCTATTCCTTTACTCTCATAACCCAGTGGGACGGAAGACCGACACGACCGGCGAGAGATCAGGCGCAAGACCGACTTTTTTACATGCCCATCCGACGCATGGATCATCTTACTTGTCAGACAATCAGGTGATCAGCCTGCATTGTCCTAACCAAACTTGGAAATAACATATTTCCAACGCGGGAATCGAACCCACGACCTCCGAGTCAAGAGCCGCGCTCTATACCACTAGACCACGGAGGCGTCATTACAGTAATTAATCCTGTGGGAATCCTCGTATTGTTGATTTAGAGTCCATATTTCGAGTAGTACAATAGCGCATTAAATTTGGACGCTACAATACACTACAATGGGTTTCATCACCATTACACCCAGGGATGTCCCAAGGAGCCCTGTTACGAATGCATAACTCGCTGCTAATCCAGTTTATTATTCAAGGCTTTGAAGCTGTATACTGTAAGTAATATGTATAATTGATTCGCGATAAATATTATGATTTATGATGATAATACTTTTCAACAAAATCTAGCTTAAAAAGTTTACTAAGGGCCCTTCCACACGACGTTTTTTACGCTCATTTGTATCGAGTTGAACGCTCAGCAAACGGAAGGAAGCCGACACGTTTTAAACTTTATATCTGCCAAAACGCGCAAAAGACGAGCGCATTAGAAACGCGCGTCGTCAGTGCGCAAAAAATACGTCGTGTGGAAAGGCTCTTAGGGTGAAATCTATAGAGCGATCTTACGACTTAAGGTGACGCAGCGTTAAAGTAAGAAACCGTGTTGGATATGTTTTAGATTGCTTGTTTTCTATGAGAGGCCGGCCCGGCCTCTCATAGAAAACAAGCAATGGAACAGCAAAAATGATGGGATGGGATAAGGATGCATTAGAAATTGGCGAGACCGCCTACGACATACACGGTTATTTACCTCTCTATGTCGCGGTCGCGGGTTCGAACCCCGCTGATGAAATAAAAAGTTTTGAATGTTCCTGGGTCATGGACAGGAAATGGATGTGTATTTATGTGTAATGTGTATGATATCATAATAAAATCTTGAATATATCGCGGGCTATAAGCCAGCAGGGCGTATAAAAAAATAATTTTCGTAAGAAGAAAATAGACCTCTACAACTGAAAACTGGTGTTGCTTGTAGCGTGAAAATCTTGCTGTAATATCCCCAAGACTGCTTGACATCAGCTATTGAGCCTTTCAATGTCATCCATATGCAACAATAACAATTCGTGTTTATAATTTTAGTATCTAAGATTTATCCGGTTACTGACATCGACTTAAGGTGACGCAGCGTTAAAGTAAGAAACCGTGTTGGATATGTTTTAGATTGCTTGTTTTCTATGAGAGGCCGGCCCGGCCTCTCAAAGAAAACAAGCAATGGAACAGCAAAAAATGGAAAGGGCGTAAGCGACAAAATGGTTTTTGTCGCATAATTTAAAAACCATAAATACATTTCATATAAGCTATGCACGAATTAAAGTGCATGCTTGAACCAATTTATGTACAAATTTTGGAACCTTAAATCACTCTCCTCTGTTGGAAAAATAGGAATCCCTTTTTTTACAGAGGTATTTTCGATTGATTATTCTGTGCTATAAAAGTTGTCCAATCGTGTTATGCTATGGGCAATTCAAAGACAAAGACATGATGAATACTGACAATGAACTTCAATTTCTTAGCTTTAGTCATTGCTGAGAAAAATCGGCATCGCTACAGCCAAATTATCAAGGCGTCGCCTTAACTCAGACTTTACTTTACAAAATCTTAGCTTAGATGAAGCTTAGCAAAATCTTAACTGAATAGGAGGACCCAAAATCCATTGTTGGGTCCTCCTATTCACTTAAGATTTTGCTAAGCTTAAGTTTAGCTAAGATTTTGTAAAGTAAAGTCTGAAGTAAAGTCTGAGTTAAGTCTAAGATCGCTCTATAGATTCTAAACACACTAGGCTGAATTACGCCGGCGTAATTTTCGTGGCCGAAATTACGTTCAGCCGCCTACGTCTGATGCGACACACTATAAATTACGCGAAGAGCCGAAATTTCGCGGCGTAATTTCCGTTGCCGAACGCGCGCGTGAGTATTTAAAATTCTCAGATGTAATGTGTGCGTTAACGCTTTGGAGATAAGGTTGGATTTGCTATGTTCGGTTTTGATAATTCCGTCGCGTATAGTTTGTTGCTATACAAAACATTACCGCCGAATCGCTGCCGAACGGACGACGGAATTTCGGCATAGTGTGTCGTCTGTCGCGTTCCGCCCATATTTTGTATGGATTTGGAATTTACGTCGGCGTAATTCAGCATAGTGTGTTTAGACCCTTAGACTGAATTTATTTTATGCGTCCGCACGAATATGCGGTTTGGCCGCTACACTGCGAGGTCACAAGCAACGGTATCGTTACATACATTTTCTTGTGATCTCGCGGTCTAGTTAAACCGCGCGACACATACTCGTATATAAAACCAGCTAGGTACTCTCAACGTCTTTTTAGCAAAAAAATATGTTAATCATTCGCTTCACACGCGAACCCTTAAATTTTTTCAGGATAAAAACTGTCGTAAGTCCTTTTAAAACTAAAATTGTGTCCTCATCCATCCAAATTCGTTTAGCGGTTTAAACATGAAAAAGTAACCATACAGAACTTTCGCGATTTATTTAATTAGTATCTAAGATGGATGGTTTCCAACGCATCTTGCGTATAATCCCCTGGCAATATTAGTTTTTTTTTTATAAATAGCTATAACAAATTAATGATACGAGCTAAGAGCTATAATTTAAACGGCGCTTCATGGGCGTGCAGTCTTTGTAGGCAAAAAGGCAGCGCTTGCCATTCACAGATAACAGATATTTTAATTTAACTTTCGTACTTTTTAAATGACTCATGACGTTAATTTTTTAATAATAATAGTAAAAAATATAGTAAAAAAATAAATAATACACATTTAAAACGCCTCAATTTATAAAATAGCAACATGTAATCAGGTACACGCGCGAACGGGTTCACGAGAGGTCAAGATAGGCTCAGTGTTGAGGTGCCTGCCTTGCGCGTATGTGTGAGTGTGTCCGTGCACAGCCGAAAACGCACACAACCATGAATATCGAATGCGATTATGTACTGCAAGCTCTGCGGCAGACCCCAGCAGTGTTGCCAACTATGGGGATATCACACTTTTAGTAGGGAAAAATTTAATATATAGTGCGTATTTTAGGGAGTAAAAATATTATATTATATTCATGGGCGTGAAATTTTTTAAGCAAAAATGTATATTTATTTGGTTTTTATTACTGTTTTTATATAAATAATGACATCATGAGTGACGTTTTTGCCGCAAACAATAATTGCGGTCGGCTGAAATAGTATTTTCAGCGTTTTGATCTCTCAGTGGAAAGTACCCCAAGTAATAAATAATATATTTAAATAATAGTTGGGGAGTTCTGGTTGAAATTCAATGGCATCACTGGCGCCGCGGCCGGCGCGGGCGCCCGCGCCATCCATGCCGACGGCGATCGGAACTACTCGTGAATAGTCGTGAGCAATCGGATATAATCAGAGTATAATGAATAGACGCAAATCTAACTAATTACGTATAATATGTACATTATGCATTTTTGTTTTGTGAGGTTTATAATATTTGTTTACATTTTACATAGCTGAATTTTTTTGTGTTTTGGGAGGCCATTTGCTTTTTTCATGTGATCGAGCACTGTTAGTACTATATTATATTATTATTTTTGGTTTTATAGTTTTCTAAGAATATTTTATTACTTTTTAATATTTGAAAGTTTGTATAATATTTAACAGTTTAACATTAATAATTGCGTACATTCATAACTATCACTCACTTGGATAAGATAATTTGTGGTGGCCAAAATTTTGCATTTATTTACATCGGATTATGGATCGGATCTCAAGTAACCGGAACCTTGATTATGTGAAAAGACAAAAGTTAAGCTGATTAGGTGAGTACTTAAAATATACTAGATATAAAAATGAAAAAGTTGTAAAAGAAAAAGTTTTTGTTTTGTTTTGTTTCACGCCAAAACTAATGAACCGATTGTAATAAAATTTTGTACACAGTTAGTCTAGAGCCTGAGAGAGCCATAGGCTACATTTTGATGAGGCAAAAATATATTATCTAATTTCCATGAAAATATCGATGAAAATAAATTCACATTGTATTTCTAATACGTAACAATAGATGGCGTTTTTATTTATTTTAGCTTAGCGCACAATATTATGTTGTATGGTAATTGGTATATTTCCATGGGTTTCGATGAAATAAACTCTCATTGTAGTTACAACGCGTGACAACAGATGGCGTTTTTTTTTATTTCTTCATAACAGAACGTAATTATACTAATAGTTTAGAAAACATAGTTTTTAATTTATATCCACACTATTATTATAATTTATGCAAAAATATCTCTTTTTGTCCGTTTGTCTGTCTGTTTTGCTTTCACACCAAAACTACTGAACCGATATCGCTGCATTACCAGTGTCAAAATCTTGTGCACGCCGCTGCGTCGCTTAGTACAAAGTAATGTCGCTAAACACTTGGCCAGTGTCCAGCACACCTCTACGATCGAGACACTGATTGTAGGGACCCGGACAGTGCTGTAATTTCAGAACAAATACTCATACAAGTATACCGCGTATCTGCTTTGGGTTATTACGTTACATCTTTTGAAAAAATACATATCGATTCGGTATCGAGTCATTCTGGCACAAAGTACGAGTACTAAGCAGTGTACGAGCAGTATCCTAAAATTACAAAGAAATTTTGCGTGAGCTGAATAGACTAGGTACATAATATTGTTAATAAATAATAATTTTACGAAAATTTATTTAGTAGAAGACCTGAGGTTTATTTATATTTTATATGTAGGTATGATAGTAATAAGTAATAACGATTGTGAAATTTCAGGCAACTTATTTGAGAGCTCAACCTAATCAAAAAAAAGTCTTGCTTTGAGACCGCCTCAAAATCGTGAGGAACCGTCAGATGACAACCGATCTCCATGCACACGTAATAATCCCCCAGCTATATTGAAACATTTGTTTAATGCAAACGGTCCGCTCGTACTGATACAAAACCAATGAAATTTTATTCACTGTTCCGATTCCATATAAATCCTTTATGTAGAGGTAAATATTGGCTGTTCGGGCTTATTATTTTGTGTTTTGTTCGCTAATTGGATTTAAATACTATCATGTTCACTAAATACATCATTTGCAGTAGTTTTGGCATTTTTAAAAATTTATAGGCTCTACTCGTACTGCAGTACGAGTAGAGCCTATAAATTTTTAAAAATGAGTTTTGGCATTTTTAAAAATTTATAGGCTCTACTCGTACTGCATGTTTGAATAAAACTGCAATATTACGTTTAATTACAGGTATGCAGGATTCACCCAAAGCTTATAAACGCAAAGGGTGTCTGGAATCTGGATGTATTGATTAATTTTTGACGCTTAAACTGCTGAACGGACTGTGATAAAAATATACAGCAACAGCAGTAAAATATCCTATTACAAACACGATCAGTAATATTCATTTATTATAAGGCAGAAAGCAATATATTATAATACCCAAAAAGTTTGTACGGAAATGAAATTAATATGGATAATTATTGTAGTACGACGCGGCGTCTTGAACGTAAGCTCTTACGGTAAGTAGCATTAGCACCGGTAAGTGGCAGTTATAGCACCGGTAAGTAGCAGTTAGCAGCAGTAAGTAGTAGTTACTAGCAGCAGACACTGTTACACACAGCGTCGTCGTAATTAGCGAATTAAATTTTACTTCGCGTCGTCCCAAACGAATTTGGAGCGTTCTTACATTTTTGTCGTGTTGGATTTTTGTGATGTTTTGTTTGGGGGTTCATCTTTACACAGGCTTCGGTGACAGTAGCCGGTTTCATTGAAAACAGACCAGTTTACCAGAAGTTTTGAAAGCCTGAAAGCCTGAAACTCAAGAGCGCTCTTTTTTACCTAACATTTTTTTTTTCAACGCGGGAATCGAACTTACTAGCTTCGAGTCAAGAATCATGCTCTAAACTCTAAAGTCTAAGCCATTGGACCACGAAGGATTCATCCCTCATCCATACTAATTATGAATGTTTTGCATTCATAATACATTACTCCGCGAGCGATACATTACTTGTCATCATCAGTCATCACACCAGCATGGAGACAATTTATTCGAAATTCGAATACAGAACATTCTTTTTTTTGGGAGGTCTGTCAAAAATTTCTTACAAAAGGGTTCCGTCACCAAAAAATATTGAGAACCACTGCTTTAGACAGGACATTCAGAAAATACATTTCTATTCTGTGTTCACTTACAGAACTTATGGTTTTTTTTATTGTTACCAACGTAAACCAAAAAATTTGCTTTTAAAAATAAATTAAAGTTTATGCTTTTAGCACTCGCTTCTGTACTCCATTCAGGCACTTACTGAGAGCTACTTAAATCATGCGAGAACATAACATACCCGCCTAGTGGAATTTATTAACGCTACTAATATTTTATAAAGTGAGAGCTGGGAAGTCTAGGAAATCCAGTGGTGCTTCTACAGTAATTCAGTCTGATAAGTATCATTATAGTCTAAACTAGAGGTTCCCAAACTTTTTTGTCTCATAGACCACTTTAAACATTTTGCTGGATCCGGTGGACCCCACAGCCCCAGTTCAAGGCCGGTCTAAAAAGCGTATTCATCCAACAGTTGAACACCTTCTAAGTTTGACTCACAAGTCACAGTACAGGGTACCAATAACCTTCACGTTATCTATCTAGCCTACCTAAAAAGTAAACGCAAAAATTTTCTTGTTTTATAGCTATTTAACACAAACATTACCACACTTTTACTTATTTCTAAATCTCCTCGCTCTGTAATATTTAATCTGCTATTAATATAATATTGTCTGCCTATATTCATAGAAGTCAAATCGGGTCACCTAATTTTTATAGACCCCCGTTAACGACTCGTGGACCCCCATTTTTTTCCACGCAAGCGTAGACCCCTATCGGGCTTCCGTGGACCCCATGGGGTCCACCTGGACCACTTTGGGAATCAATGGTCTAAACTTTGGTCTTAATAAGCCAAGTCATTTAGATTTTTTTAAACAAATGAAGTACCTACCTGAAGATAATAATTATTAATTTGAAAATTAAAAAGCTTTGTATCTTGGAATCAGCCAGATTATAGCGCTATGAATTTTAGTTTCCAAATGTGAAATGACAACATTATAATATTTAATAGTACCTATTCGAAAGCTCAAAATAACTATTTCCTTTACAATCTTATTAAAGAACAAAAGCCATTTATGCCGACGACATTTAAATAATATGTAATATTATGAATATACATAATAATATTATTATTTTTTGCTCTCACATACATTCAAATGTAAAATAATTCTGAACGGTATTATTAACAATAGTTCCCAATAAACACTATTGTTCCCATATCGAAGACTTAATATATTATATATTTTGATAAGCTTGTGATGGACATGACATAAGGCATTAAATTACTCGGAAAAACTATTGCTATACTAAAATAATACGATTATTATAATATCAATTTAAATATCCCAATCAACATGACGTGAATTGCAATTTTGATCGTCAGCAATCCATTGTAAGATAATAATATAATACCCCTTTTGCTCATCAAAACATCTAACAATAAAAGGGGTTTGAGAGGACGTCAGATAAATGATAACCTGTTATTGTGAAGATACGCCGAGCAAAATCAATTCCAATTTCAAGCTTCAAAGTTCAAAGTGAAACGAATTTGAATTTCGATTTTGACAGGCTATTTTTTTCCGCGGTCATGCAGGTACTGGACAAACACGGGAACGTTTTTAGTTAAAAGTTAGTCTGTAACAGTCGTTAATACATCAAAAAGTAATGTAACTTAACTAAAGTACTTACAGAATTGTTAGGAATACTGTTGACTTCCAAAGAAACTCATAAACTGCAGATATGCACAAAAATATTAAATGTAGAGTTAATTACTTAGGCCCGAGTTAGTTTTAATAAGGCAAATATTGACTTGAGCCACGGCCTGTTAATTAAAACTTACTTGAGGTTAATGAATAAACCTTAAAAATATTAAGACCAGACTCTAGCACAACTCATTTGCGAGAAAATAGCCGCAAATTTTTTAGCCTCGAATTTTAGTTTCGTTCGTAAGTACGTATTTTAATTTTTTCTTAATTTAAATACTTTTTTAAATCTTTACACTTCAAGCACAGGTTTATAAATCGAGTTAAAATGATGGTCGAGTTTTTCATCATTGATGGTCAAAAATAATTAAAGTTTATCTGGTTTTTTAAATGAATTTATGGTACTTGTCTACATAATTTTGATATTAATTATTGCTCACCTAGTAAACGACCTTTGGGCCTGGCGGGTACCTTTATAACCTGTAAAGAGTTTATATTTGAATTTTTCAATATCCATTCAGCAACAATTTGGAAGAACACATTGGGACGGAACTGTCCCATCTCGTCCATTGGACATCAACATTATTGGAGGATTTGGGCATAGTATAAGGTTTGGGTACAAAATATCAGTGTTATTGCAAACGGGGTCGCAAATGTCCCCTAAATATTTTATATTATTGGCGAGAATAATTTTGGCTCGCTCCCAAACGAGATATTATGGTAATTTTTTCAATTAACTTGTCAGCTCGCCATCTAAATTGCAACAATTACACAATTACTGCGCAGTCGAATGTTAGATTGTTGTTTCCCGAAATTATGTTTTAAATATTAACCACATACCGGACATACACGTATTAAATTTAATGAGTTTCAAATAAAGGTATTGGTAATATTGATATTATAATAATATTAAAGTAATCAATATTACAAATTGTGGCACTGTCAGTATTTCGAAATGGTGGTTAGTTACTATGGCCCAAAACAGAAGTCGAAATCTTTTCTTCTTGAAAGAAACTTCTTTGAAAGATTAAAAATTTTGAACTTAGCGAACTTCGGCGTAGAGTCTGCTGTTAAATCATGAAGTACTACTTAATTTTTTTTTAGTAATTACGGTCCCTCGACGACCTACTGACAATTCCATAATTTATGATTGTTGATTCTGCAATGACATAATTATAACAATTTGCACTTCAATGACAAATAATTAATGATTAATCATTGTCCCGGTTACTAAGGTACATTTCACGTAAGTGGCACTCGTTCCTGATTAAATGGGACAAATAATTGGGCTTTTATCCCATTCTCAAGTCGTACATTTGTAATTATGCGTCACTAGAAGCAATTATTCAAATACTCCCGTATCAAAAGGATTAATTAAAGGAAGCACGAAATGTGTCATCTGGGCCTAAATAGAGCTGCCGCGGGCGTTCGCACGGGCTAATAATATAACCTATGTCTGGTGCGAATTATAAATAGGATGCATTAGAAATTGGCGAGACCGCCTACGACATACACGGTTATTTACCTCTCTATGTCGCGGTCGCGGGTTCGAACCCCGCTGATGAAATAAAAAGTTTTGAATGTTCCTGGGTCATGGACAGGAAATGGATGTGTATTTATGTGTAATGTGTATGATATCATAATAAAATCTTGAATATATCGCGGGCTATAAGCCAGCAGGGCGTATAAAAAAATAGTTTTCGTAAGAAGAAAATAGACCTCTACAACTGAAAACTGGTGTTGCTTGTAGCGTGAAAATCTTGCTGTAATATCCCCAAGACTGCTTGACATCAGCTATTGAGCCTTTCAATGTCATCCATATGCAACAATAACAATTCGTGTTTATAATTTTAGTATCTAAGATTTATCCGGTTACTGACATCGACTTAAGGTGACGCAGCGTTAAAGTAAGAAACCGTGTTGGATATGTTTTAGATTGCTTGTTTTCTATGAGAGGCCGGCCCGGCCTCTCATAGAAAACAAGCAATGGAACAGCAAAAAATGGAAAGGGCGTAAGCGACAAAATGGTTTTTGTCGCATAATTTAAAAACCATAAATACATTTCATATAAGCTATGCACGAATTAAAGTGCATGCTTGAACCAATTTATGTACAAATTTTGGAACCTTAAATCACTCTCCTCTGTTGGAAAAATAGGAATCCCTTTTTTTACAGAGGTATTTTCGATTGATTATTCTGTGCTATAAAAGTTGTCCAATCGTGTTATGCTATGGGCAATTCAAAGACAAAGACATGATGAATACTGACAATGAACTTCAATTTCTTAGCTTTAGTCATTGCTGAGAAAAATCGGCATCGCTACAGCCAAATTATCAAGGCGTCGCCTTAACTTCGCTCGGAGTTCCTTCGTAGTTCGTTCCTCTCGAGACAAAGGCTTTAGTTTACGTAACTGTTTACTGATCTGTGGCAGGAGCCAGTACTTTGATTCTGCTTTTAGTCCGACATTAATACAGCTTCGATATTGACCGCTACATCGCGAGATCACAATAATTCACAAGCAATAACATATTGTAACGATTTATTTAAATAGCGGCGCGGTTGATCTATCATTTACATACAATTATTGCTTTTAATCTCGCGATGTAGTCGCCGAAACCACGCTTTTTGGCGGACTAATCGAGCTAATGCTCGGATTAAAGAGCAGAATCTGGGTACCGGAATGCCAGTTATCTGACTTCCGCCTCCGTCTGGCAGTTTTATCTCAACAATGTTTATAATCTGCGTCGACATCTTGGCATTGACTTGCTTACCGTCTTATTCATTTGTTTTAACAATGTTACAACTTACTACCACTATCAATGCCAAGGTCGATGCTACTCGGCGCTTGGCAGTGAGGTGTTACTCATATCATATTATGGCATCCTCGTGTTATCAAATCATGGAAACCTGCCTGCACACTACATATATATTTTAGGTTGGTGGTATCTCTTACGGCCGGACTCAAAGACATTTAATATTACTTTTTAACTTAATAAAGAGTTTGATAGAAATTGTACACGGTAGTTTATGATAATTATTATTTAATACATATTACATAATATTATATTAAATACTAGCGACCTGCCCCGGCGTCGCACGGGTGTTTTATAATAAGTATAGATTAAGTACTTAATCATTTTTCTCTGAGTGCGGCCGTTAGTGTTGGTCAGCAGGCCTCTGCTGTTGCCTAACAGCAAGCAAGCTTTGGCTGCGTTTCCACCAGAGCTGAGCGGAGCCACAAAATATATCGATGGCCCCAACGAATAAACGTGCAATCGAAAAAAGACAACTTTTCAGGAAGCCAAAATAACGTTTGGAACCACATAACTTTGACTACATAATAAATAGACAAATATAATGTATAATCAAATTAAAGGTAAAAAAATATCTTTTAGCTCATATATTTATTAAAATTCAAATATTAACGGTTTACTACATATTTAAGAAAAATCATAATAAATTATTATTCTAGTGAATAATATGTGACTTGTTAACAAGTGTTAACACTATTGTATCAATGCACGTTTATTCGTGTCATAAATGAAGTTTTAACAAGTGCAGTGAAATGTTGCATGGTTATTCCACGTATATTTTTTTCCTCCTGAGCCATGCTCTGGTCATTTACACGCTTATTCTTGTATATTTTATTGCTTTTACATGTTTGTAAAGATAAAAGCCGGTATATTAGTGTTAAGAAGTTGATTCATTATTTATGTAATACGAACTTATTAGTGTATGGTATAAAATGTAAATCTATACCAATATTATAAAGTAGAAGAGTTTGTTTGTTTGAACGCGCCAATCTCAGGAACTACTGGTCCGATTTGAAAAATTCTTTTTTTGTGAGATGGCTCATTTATCGAGGAAGGCTATTAACTATAAATTATCACTCTAAGACGAATAGAAGCGAAGAAACATAGGAAAATGTAGAAAAAATCGGGAATTTTTTTTGAGGGCGCTTATCTCGCGAACTACTGGATGAATTTTCAAGTTATTTGGCACAGATGTAGAGTAAAACATGATGTGAAAGAACATAGGCTATTTTTTGCGGGAAAATTTACGGTTTCCGTAAAATTTCTCATTTATGCGGGCAAGGCCGCGTGGAACGTCTATTTAGCTAATATTTTATTGTTGGCGGTTCAGTAAAAAATATTGTTGACCTATTGTTGTTGTTGATAAATATTGACCTACCTCGCGTTTATGCGTGGACACATACATATAAAATGAAGTACAACCTTGATGACCGTACAACCGACCTTATAGATCCTTCAAGAGAGAGATCAATCGGGCAAAGAAACAGCAGGTCAATAGTATTGGTGAGAGACTCGAGTGCCTTCCTTTGGGAACCCGTGAATTCTGGTCTCTGGCCTAAGCTATTGAAGGGTATTTTTGAAAGCCATCCTGCCATCCCTACAAGTAGGAAATGGATCGTTGGCCCACGACGCAAAATACACAGACGATCTTCTGGGTAAACTCCTTGCGTCAAACTCGACCCTTGATGACCATGGGATAAAAACCGCCGACCATACCACGATGCAGGGGCATCATCTCGGATATTTGGTTACGTCAGCGCTCAGTGTAAATAGCCCTGCGTGCCCTTGATATCCAAAAGTCGAGTGGGCCTGACGGAATCCCTCCTATTGTGTTGAAAAAGTGTGCTCCAGAGTTGGCTCCGGTCTTAACGCGTCGTTTTTGGTTCTCCTACTCTTCTGGCATTGTCCCGGCTACTTAGAAGACAGCCTTAGTGTACTCGATCCCCAAAAAAAGGTGACCGCTCAAATCCTTCCAACTACAGACCAATAGCTAAAACCTCCGTCATCTCGAAGATAATGGAATCCATTATTAGCTCTTTCGATACTTGGGCGGCCAGACATTACAAAGCGACAAACACGACAAACAGTACAGGTCGCTTGGCTGGTTATCTCTTGGCGTATCAAACTCATCGTTGGGCTCAGGTGATTGTGTGGAGAGGAGAGGCATTGGCTGTTAGTTTGGACATTGCGAAGGCCTTTGATCGGGTTTGGCTCAAAGCGCTACTATCAAAGTTTCCATCATAATATGGGCTTCCCGAGAATTTATGCAAATAGGTCACAAGTTTTTTGGCAGATCAATGACATGTTACATTCCAATATCATTTATTGCTATGCGGATGATAGTACAGGTGATGCCCTATCTACCGGCTTCCACCATATTTCTCGGCTAAATGTCATCGAGAGTCGAAACGAACTTATGTCTAAAATAGAGAATTCACAGGAAAAAGTCTCTGAATGGGGTAGACGATACTTTTCTGATTCTGTTCTTAACAGGACGAGACAATATTTCAGTCTAGACCAATGCCTGCAACTCTACAAGGTGCAGGTTTGGCCTCATATGGAATACTGTTCTCATAATATCTGGGCAGGGACTCCAAAATACCAACAAATCCCTTTGGATCGTATCCAACGAAGGGCCACTCGAATTGTTGACTGCCATAATGTTTCAAACAGGCTGGACCCCTTGGAATTACGCCGAGATGTAAATAGCTTCACTCTGCATCCTCAATCGGTTGTACCACGAGGAGTGCTCTGAGGAATTGTTCGGAATCATAGGTACCTCCTGCAACTTTTCGCCATCGTTCTACGTTAAAAATATAGCGTAACTTTCTGCCGCGCACTGTAAAATTTGGAATGAACTTTCACCAGCAGTATTTCCGGACCTATACGATCTGCAAACCTTCAAGGAGAGAGCGTATTCCCTCTTAAAAAGACCGGCAACTCACCAGCAGCTCTTGTGATAAACTTTACAATAGCTCTTCTAATAACCTTTACAAAAGCAGAAAAGACAAGAGAAGTAAGTAAAAGATAATAGAATAGCTGTGATTATTATATTCAAAGTTTCGCCATCTGCAATGAGGCATTAGTGATAGAAGTCGCTTGCATTTTTACACGAATAATCGTGCAAGAGTTATAACCCAAAGGAAAAGATAGACACGAACGCCAAACTGTTTTAACACGTTTATTCTGGTGAACTCAAATAAACAAATAATCTGCAATGAGCGCATGTTTTAATTTTAATGTGATATATGTTATTATTTTTTCCGTACAATAAAGGTTTACATTGCTTTAAAAACGTTATTTTAATTCAAAAAAATAAAATAAAAAATACATAGGTGTATCACAGTCCATGCAAACGAAAAATCAAAAAAAAAAAATTTTAGTAAGAGCTCTTGCACGTTTATTCGTTGGGGCCATCGATATATTAGTTGTACCAAGCGGAGCTGTGTTGCGAGAAATGTGTTTTTGAGAACCAATAGCATCGCCGCACTGAGCGATGTCTTGGCAAAGTCTTGTCAATAATGCAATTCTATTTGGTTTTCAAAAACACATTCCTCGCAACACAGCTCCGCTCAGCTCTGGTGGAAAGACAGCCTCAGATGACGCGCGAAGAATTAATGTTGTGAAAGAACATTTTAATTATGTAGTTTCATTTGGGTTCCTCTGCCAAAGAATGATATCTCTTGCTCACACTTTCATGCGTACATAAGTGCGCTGGTGGCCTGTGCGACGACTCAACTGCAAATGATACCCACAAAACAGATGGTGCTCTGATCAGACTGATAGTGATGCCTAAACAATTTAATCAAAATAGTAATAATATATTTCATAATAATTAAACAGCACAACGTAATTCGAGCTCGCCATTAGAAAACACATGCTGCCACCAAATTGGAAATGTAAAATTAATTAGAGAATATTAACACGGGATTTGATTAAAATACTACACTGTATTTACTGAGCAATGAGCCGTGCCTTACACTATTTAGTAACTTGGTTTTCACGAACTAGGGCGGCTAGGCTATAACGTCTATAGAGAGGTATAAGAGTTGCGGCAGGTTACATCGTACACGCAACTCTGAGTGGAGCACCATCATGGGGTTTAGGTGGGTATACTAAGGGCTGAGGGACGTGACCACCAAAATTAGCTTTCTGGGATATGGCTCTCCACTTGTCTCTGTTTTTGGCCTGATGAAATGCCTCCTGGAACGTGCAGTCAGCAGCCTTGACAATCGCGTCTGTCCATCGTGTAGCCACTCTGCCTCTGCCTGGTGGTGGTCACGTCCCTAAGCCATGAGGATACGACTAAGAAGGAAGGAAGGACTAAGGGAGTCCCACATACCCCGGCCGATGAACCCAATACCAAAAAAAGCATTTCCCAATGTACAAAAAAGGCTATAATTTTTCATTTTGTTCTACGCCACTACAAATTAGTCGGTAGAAGATGAAACCTATAGCCTATGTCATAAAATGGCATTTTATTTGAATGCGGGCTGCGGCAAAGATCGGAAAGCTACCTCAAGGCGCTAAGTTGCGTCAATCCGAGTTAACCCCATATTAGCTTTTTATCTTCATGAATTTTAACCCAAGGTTAACATGAACCGAGACTGGCGCAAGTATAACCAGAGGGATATCAGAAGAAATAGTGTTTATATTTAGTTCATGTGAGGGTCCCACACATAACTGCGAATTCGTGCGAATTTGCATCCTAATGTCATTTTTAGTATCAGTTTTTGTCGCACATACTTGCGATGCGTTGCGAATTCGCAGTTTCGTGTGGGAGCTCGTACTAAAGAGGAAGATAGAGGTTTGAAAATATATCTCAACGCATCGCAACGTTGTAATGTGTATATAATTGATCCAGTCGGACAGTGTGAATAGATATCAGATCTACCGACACTGGACAGTGTGAACAACAAGTGACAAACTTCTCCAGAAGACGTGAGTGGAAGAATCGAACAAGTAACATTTGGTAACATTCGGACAATAACTCATTTTTTCCCTAATTATTTTAATAAAACTTGTAACTTATGATCTATTTCATAACCTAGTTAATGTATCTGGCTACACATATAATCCATAGTGTTTCTATTTCAAATAATTTTTCCGGCCCTAAAGCCTCCATTTAAGCAAAAAAACGGGAAGTTTTTTCATGTTACTTACCTTATTCTTCCACTCACGTCTTGAATTGTTTGTGACCATTGGTCACTTTCTATTAGAGGTCCGTCAGTTGCCATTCTCCATAAAAAGGATATAAAGGTTTTCGTCCTTAAAGGCCTGTTACAAACTTTGGCCCATTGTTTTACCCTTCTCAAGTGTAATTTGCTAAAAAAGTGGTTAAATGCCCTTCGCCGTCCCATGTATCACTCGAAACTCCATCGAACTTGCTCCAAGGGATGGACATTTACATTGATGATAAAAATGGCCTTGCATAATATTGGAGTAAATGGAGCCCCTAAATGGGGTTGCCTAAATGCTTTCATATACGGTGAGGTCGATCGTTCCGATCAGACTGACTTGATCGGACTCGTGCATATGGGAATGCTCAAAACAAGGCTTTCGGCTATTTGTGGAAACTAGAAACATTGTGGGATTCTTACATGGAAACTTTTTGACGTGATAACGTCTTATAATTCGATATGGGCTGCGCGCCTGAAAAACATGACAGTTCATGCGGCGTTACCTCGCTGACAGCTCTGAGGCGTTCCATTTACACTCTCAAGTCTCTCAACAACCGTAAGGCCCACCTGGGCCGCGCTCTTTGTTTCGATTATATTACGTATTTCGATGACTTAGAGAATAATTTTGTATGAAGAAGTTTGGTTAGTTATGACCTTTGATACATTGACCACACTCTGAATGAAAAATAAATAAACAATCTGTGAGCTATTAGTATTATTTCGGCTATTCAAAATTGTGCTCTATTTCCGGCGTGTCAAGGTATGACTTAATATATGAAGAATAAAGTATTCGTTTATTTCTTCTGAACAAGTCACTAATTATAGCTGATTATAGTTTCGAAAGTTTATAATTGAGAAACTAATATCACATCGGACTAAATACTATATTATGATGGCTTGATAGATAGAAAATTTAACATATATTATAATGTAGTTCACACAAACATAAAATATGGATTATATGTAAGGATATTTCATATTACAATAATTTTACAAAGAGGGTAGGCCGGGCGCCATTTTTTTTTGCACATTAACCTGCCAACTTTTTTGCATAGATTTTTCCCGGAACTGAGGGGTTAAGGCTATGACGTTGTCACGTTCAACTATCGTCAGTAAACCGACTTTACAGACAACCGATTTTTTGAAGAAGGAGAGCTCTTAGAAACATCGTGTACTGCTGTCAATCAATACTGTTTTTTTGTGTGGTTTGTATTGATATTTGATGCTGAGCCAGATTATGTAATACATTTGATGCAATGAATTGAAATTGATTGTCATTTTATTTGGAACTGCTCTGGAGTTGTGAATGTAAAGTGATGTTTCAAATAATATTAATTGCCTATTATAATAAGGACTAAGGAGTTTTTAAATATTAGATCAATAATCTTATAGTGAGCGGAGCCCTAGATCATTTTTTTTTTTTTTGATTACAATATAGAAAAAATCAGCTGGCTAGGGTTCCGTTTCAGGGTACCGTAGTCAACCAAGTTTTGTTGATTACAGAACCCTGAAACGGAACCCTAAGCTTGTTAGTAATAAAAAAATTGTTCTAGGGCTCCCTGACTATTAATATTATTATCTACGGAAGCTAGACGGAAGCTAACACATTTGGATCAAAATAAGCAACCCATATACTTTTTATTTTTAAATCTGCACTCTGACATCTCAAACTCGCTGATGAGAGCTAGAGCGGCAACAGCGAGTCTGTAATAACTAATAAGTCTTCGGGTTAAGAAAATCGAAGACTCATTGCAAACTTAGCACAGAATTTATTTTTTCTTTTCTCTATTTGATCTTCCGTCAGCTTAATAACTAGCCATTACCAGATGGTGTGTTCATTGCTAGTCACTTTTATGACTTAGACCTTAGTGCAGAAATGAATACAACAGCGGTTCCCAAACTTTTTTGGTGGCGAAACCCTTTATACGAAGTGACATACGTGAATGTTTTGTCTCTGAATTAATTGTCTCCATGCTGATGTCCGATGACTTTTGTCAAAACAATTTGTGTATCGCTCGCGGAGGCCATTGTCCTGGGGCACACTTTGAGGATAGCTGGAACAGTGTCAGTTAATTAAGATTGAAGATTAAGGAGTAAGTGGCTTGCTCATACATAAGATTGGAGTATACAATACCACAGTCCATAACACTGCATTCAATTAGATGCTGTGACATCATAATGCAAGCGTTGATTGAGCGCAACTACTACGCTATTTTAGTAAGCTGTGCCAATTACTAACGTCTGTCAAAATTAACAATCGTACAGTATCATGTTACCTCCCGTTTGTCACTCTAACGGCCGTTCCCAATATTCAATATATCTCTGGTTTGACATACGACCGATCGCAGCTAACATTGAATTGACATAAAATAGATAACTATTCCTATCTCTAGTAGGAAAAAACCAGAGATAGATCAAATATTGGGAACGGCCGTTGGTACTATTAATATATTAAGTATTCTGTTCTCTTCGGAAGAGAAAGAACGGTATTCCTTCTCTTCCAAACATTTTCAATCCACGAAATTCAAATCAAAGAAATTCCATCACTTTTAGTGGAATTTTAAAAGTGTTAAGGTTTCAGGAGTTTGATCTCTATGTAACATGAAAACGTGAGTGGAAGAACACAATAAATAACAGTAAAAAAAATGCGTTTTTTGCATAAATTGAGGCTTTAGGGCCGGAAAAACGATTTGAAATTAAAACAATTGTGCATTATATGTGTAGCCAGATACATTAGAGTGATTAGCCAGGTGATGAAGTAGATAAGTAGGTTTGTTCAAATTGTAAGAAAAAATGTCCGTATGTTCCAAAATGTAAGTTATCGTGTTCTTCAACTCACCTCTTCACAAAATAAATTACATTGAAATCGAATAATCTTTTTAATCAAACCGCTTCTGTTTGTTTCGATACATCACTGGTAAGAGGTATCAAAGCATACTAGAAAGACTCGTACGAACTAAGTACTATGTATTTAAATGGTAATCTATAAACATAATTTTCAGAATTTTCAGTAACGCCGTCAGTCGTCACAAAGAAAATAAGTAAATAAAATGTAACACAACCTCCTCCTTTTTGGAAGTCGGTTAAAAATACTGAAATAAACTTGTACTGTATACTGAAATAAACTTGTACATAGCCTGGGAAAGTTCTAGACTCGCAACAAAGAGAAAGTATCGCTTCTGAAACAAATCCTTTATTAAAAATACTTCGGACTCCAACTGATTCAATTTAAGTTGGGCGCTTGCTAATTTTACCACTCAAACCCTTTTATAAAATGGCTCGGCTACTTTGCGCTTTTCAAGACTAGGAAGAGTAGGAACCAACTTTTGTTCCATTATTTACACATTAAGCCATATTGGGCCAACTTATTTACCCATCACATTGGGCCAACGAGAGGCCACTTGGCGATAAGTTGAGAGCGACATTCCTGTTTACAGTAAACATACTCATAAATGATACAGTTTTTATCAGAATCTGATGACGCGCGATTTCTTTCATCGAATCGAAGCGTAGTTGTCTTTCGAAGCAGTTTACGGATGTTGCCTGCTCGTTTTGGTGATGGTGCCCGGTTTTATTGGTTCCAACGCGGGAAACTTACGACCTTTGAAGCAAGAGCCACGCTCACGCCACGCTCTAAGGGTCGATTCACACCGAAATGGCAGCGCAGCAGCGAGCATTTTCAGTGTCATAATGATTTTAAACTTTATCTTTATTATTGTAATACACAGTATCGCTTGAGAATTCTCCTATCCGCGAGACATTCCAAGTTTCTCAAGCGATACTATGTATTACAATAATGAAGATAAAGTTTAAAATCACATGACACTGAAAATGCTCGTCGCTGCGCTGCCATTCCGGTGTGAATTGACCCTAAGGGCCTGATTACACAATACACATACCGAGTAGAGTGACCAGACAGTGCACTCGGCCGAGCATATTATTCATAATAAACATACCGAGTGCTTGGGCGAGAGCACTGTCGCGTCATTAGCTCTACTTGGTAAGTGTAATCGTACGTGTAAGCCACTGTACCACGGAGGCGTTATGGAAATAAGGGTGAAGCCAAACGAGCGTAATTTTGTGAGTCGTGAGTCGCAGAATTTCGGTCCCGTAAGTATCTTTTCACACAAATCATGACTTACAAAATTACGCTCGTGTGAATGAAAAGATATTTACGCGGCAGAAATTCTGCGACTCACAAGTCACACAACTCACAAATTACGCTCGTTTGGCTTTACCTAATTATGAAACCTGCGCGCGAGCATATTTTTTGTACGCTTTTCTTCAGATTCCTCAGACCTCGTGAACGGAGTATAAGCACTCTAAACTTGTTCCACTACCCCATTTTCGACCAAACACGTCCTGCTGATGATGACAAAATATGTCGGTCGAATTTGCGTGCCAGTACTTTGTTACAGTGCTGCACGTTCAAGTGCAAGTCATCGCACTTTACACGTGTAGGTAATTAATAGTTATGAGGACAAACACTGAAAACTAATAAAATATTATTGCCGTACTATTATTGACGGAAGGACAAGGACACATATATAGTTTTGTTGATTTATGTTGTTGTATTCGCTATTCAGTACTACCAAAAATACTTGACAAATCATAAAGTAGAATGAGTACCTATAAATTTACTATCAGAAAAAATATTGTTAGTCGCATGAGGGACGTACATAATTTGGCCGGGTTGGCCTTTGCGAAAATGTAAAGCCCAGTGGCCAGATGACGAACCAGTTAACGTTGATTCACCGTTTGCCTTTTTTTATTAAATAAGGGGGCAAACGAGCAAACGGGTCACCTGATGGTAAGCAACTACCGTCGCCCATGGACACTCGCAACGTCAGAAGAGCTGCAGGTGCGTTGCCGGCCTTTTAAGAGGGAATACGCTCTTTTCTTGAAGGTTTGCAGGTCGTATAGGTCCGGAAATACTGCTGGTGATCGTAATTCGTTCCAGAGTTTTACAGTGCGCGGCAGAAAGTTACGCGAAAAACGCACTGTGGAAGACTGCCACTCATCAAGGTGATGAGGATGGTATGTTTTTCGCGTGGGACGATGGCGAAAAGTTGCAGGTGGTATGATTCCGAACAATTCCTATGCCTATGAATCAATTTAGTATTTTTCAGCAAAATCGGTTTAGCGATTTGGTCGTGAAGAGTACACAGACAGACACACTTTATATTTATAATATTAATATGGATAGTTTTCTAGTTTATATAGTTAGTAACCTAATGAATCATAATACCACATTACTAACCTAAATAAAATAAGCATTACTACATAGAATACTAACCTAAAAACCTAATCCATAAATAATTTAGCTGACATTACCCAATCTGAGTAATTACTATGTAATTAGTAATGCATTCTATTTGAATAGTACGCTAGCGTTCGAATTTAGAAAAGCAAACGCAGCTAAAACATGTGAATGGGCACTTTCAGTACTAGATAAATGAAAGGTACATCAATTACATTGGAATTGGCACCATTTGCTCGTACCGTAGTATAAACTATAAATAATTATTGCTATCTATCTGTTTAAATTATTTTTTGCAAGATGCCCATGATATAGATTGACAAGACATAATATTATAAGTTAAATAAAACATACAATATTATGGAGAGAGAACAATCTGGGGGCACGGCAGTGCCCCAGCCAAGCTTTTTAGCAAAGGCACGGCCGTACCATAATTTTCTCGAAGCGGTTCGCAGCTATTTCACACCCCCTTTATCTTCGATGTTAACAAAGCTAGGGATTCAGAATTTCGGTCACTAGGAGCAATCATTAAAACTAGCTTAACCTCCAAATTATATGAAATTTCGATAAATAGTTTAATAGTTACGGATGGTCAAAGTTACTACATTTTGTCACTCACTGACATATAGATCATCAAAATTCTAAGGTACTTCTAGCAGACTTAGAACCTTGAAATTTGGTACCCGGATAGGTCTTTATTTACAATGAAAGGAAAAATGATGAAACCGGCCAAGTGCGAGTCGGACTGGCGTACATAGGGTTCCGTACCGTAAATTTGTATGGGAGCCCCCCTTAAATAATAAGTATATTTAATTTTTATTATTAATTATTAAAGTAAATATACAGCTGAGTATTTTCTGAAATTTTCAAAAACCTTACTGTTACCATTATGGATATAGAGCAAAATAGGGGAAAAAATCGTGTTTGTTGTATGAGGCCCCCTATTAATAATTTATTTTATTTGAATTGGACTATTAGCTTTTATAATGATACCAGAAATACATAATTTGTGAAAATTGCAACTACCTAGCTATGGCGGTTCTCGAGATCCAGCCTGGTGACATAAGGATGGACGACGGACAGATAGCGAAGACTTATTATTTCTTGATAAATAGGGTCCCGTTTTCATCCTTTGGGCAGGGAAACCGAAAAACTGAAAAATATTATACATAATAATAATGTATAGTAGTTTATTAAATAAAAGAAGACATTTTTATGTTTGTAACTTTGCAAGAACAGTATGAGTTTCGACTGCATATTTGTTATAATGAAATGGTATTGATTAAATAAAAAATAGTATTAACAATGTTAACAATGAAACAATAATTAAATTCGATTAAAATATAAATGCAATCAGTACTGCGATATACACTCCTTACTCGCTCGATATATACTCGTAATATGGGAGTTTTAAGTTATCACATGAAATAAGGTGTGCTCCTTTCCTGCGAGGAACGTTGACGCTTACATCAGTGCTGCTATGTATTCAACGCTATGCTAAAAATGACCACCTTCAAGTATTAAAGCTTAAAAGTCAATTAAAATGTATGAATAATGATTTCTTAAGTTTTCGCGAGTATCACTCATGATATTATAAGTTTGAACACTTACCGGATTTTGTCGCGGAGCACTTTTATTAATCCCGACTTTTCGGCTGCTTTACAGCGGCCGTGGTCACGGGTGGACTGAGGTGACAGATGTCCAATTTCTTGAAGTTCTTTAACTACCCGAAGACCACCCGTGACCACGGCCGCTGTAAAGCAGCCGATACGTCGGGATTAATAAAAGTGCTCCGCGACAAAATCCGTAAGTGTTTAAACTTATAATATCAAAATATATGAATATTAATAATCGACTCAGAACTAACGAAGCCTCAAAAAATAATATAAAGAAGATAGAGAATGAGAACCAAGCTAAGTTCAGAAAAGTTATAACGTGACCTGAAAAGAAAAGAAACAAAAATCTTAAAAAAAGAAATGAAATCCCACCAAAACATGAAATGTAAAAGGAGCCAAGCAAAATATTGCATAGCTGTAATACTTCTGTCGTAAAAAGTTTTCAGATCACATTCAAGCCAAGCCTTCAACTTATTTTGTAATTTAAATCAACATTTAGTAAATGTATCAATAGATTTCTTTATTTTATAATTATTATAGTGGCTTGGCAATGAGCACAAGAGAAACAAATTTAATATAAAACTGCATATTTGAAGGAGTTCATACTTACACAGACGGCAAGCATAAAGTGTTTTAGTATGTAACGACGCATGTGGCCGACGGTACCCAATTTATTATATTATTTCTCTAATGCTCATTGCCAAGCCACTATAATAATTATAAAATAAAGAAATCTATTGATACATTTACTAAATGTTGATTTAAATTACAAAATAAGTTGAAGGCTTGGCTTGAATGTGATCTGAAAACTTTTTACGACAGAAGTATTACAGCTATGCAATATTTTGCTTGGCTCCTTTTACATTTCATGTTTTGGTGGGATCCATACTAACGTTATCTCATCAATCCCCAAGCGGCAGCCGGCTACCGCATGACAATTGAAAATCTATTGTGTCTGCGATACCCACGATGGAGGTGTTATAAATGCAATAGTGTGTCCTGTCTGTTTATTTCTTTACGTTTTAACCGCTGAACCGATTTTGAAGTTTGGTATCCTGATACTTTGAGTCCCCCGAAAGGACATGGGATACTTTTGGTAGGGCTCATAATACGTTCTGAAAGTGTTAAGCCCTTTAGAATAAATATTTTGATTTCCCGAGCGAAAGGCACTAACACAATGGAGATGCGGGCATCATCTAGTAAGAATCTAATTAGGGGTATATTCAAACAGAAGGCAGACACCCGTATTATTTGATGCGGGCTCGCACTCGCGGGCCGCGGCTCGAATTGCGGCTGCGATTCACGGATGTTACCAGCTACGCGCCGTGAACACGCGATGCGCGAACACGAAGCCGCGAAACCCTCCACACTCGCGGTTCGCGGCCTTCGCGGGCTTTCGCGCCGCGAGTGTGGAGCCCGCTTGACGTCGCAAACGCGAACGCGATACAATAATATAATATAATTCTGCTATTGCACCTCGTTCGGATGTCAAAAAGTGACATCATCAATAATCCTACGTCATCTTTCTTTCTATCGATTCTCGAGTCGTGTTCTCTCCATCGATTCTTGAGAATGGCGCGAAAACAACAAGAAAATATAGAACTCACTTTTGCATAATTTAACCACGTAATATGCGTCTTACGATGTTCAATATACGAGACGATAATAAAGGTGCGCGCACATTGACGGGGCGTTGCGGAGCGGGTCGCATTTTCCATACGTGTTTTGTCATCGATTGCGCGATGCTTCATTGCGACCAGCACTGCGGTCTGCGCCCTTACATAGTGTGCGCGTATCTGAAGGGAACATACTCAAACTACACGACCTGTTTAGGGGACGAAACCGGGTGGTTCCTCATAAAAGTATGTTTGGTCTCCGAGAAGTAAGTTTAGTTTCTCCCCTACTCTAAAATATCGGTAACAAACACAGACTTTTATCAAGTAACAAAAATTTTACTGCTTGTTTATGAAGAACTATACAATATACGGGTATGGGGGGCGGAGGGTATCGTCACAGTTACTGTACGTCACTCCATTTTCCAATATGATGGTCACTCCATTTTCCCATTTTCCTCCTCCGAGTTAAAAAGTGGAAAAAATGTGTTCAGTGTTACTGCACTGTACGTTTCCTAACGTGTTCATAACACAATAATATGCATAAATAACGTGACCATTTATTTTTTTTGTCAGAGCGGGACATCTACGGATCCACCCCCCCCCCCCCCCCTTAATTTTTTAGAGGTAAATACAATTAAGTATTTTGAGAATGTCTAGTGAGTAGTGCCTATCTGTACATAAGCAAAATATGGCAGAATAACCACACTTGTTGAATGGGAGTGCGTTACTTCCAGGTATTAGGGCCGGGACACAAAAACACGGCACGACGTCGTACGGCGCCGTGTCGTGGGAATTCACGGCGCGCGTCGTAAAAAACCACGGCACGGCGCCGTACGGCGTCGTACGACGTCGTGCCGTAGAAACTCACGTAGAAATTCAAGATGAGTTTCTACGACGCGACGTCGTACGACGCCGTACGGCGCCGTCCGGCGCCGTGCCGTGGTTTTTTACGACGCGCGCCGTGGATTCCCACGACACGGCGCCGTATGACGTCGTACGACACCGTACGGCGCCGTGCCGTGTTTTTGTGTCCCGGCCCTTACACAGGCATTTCAAACATAAAAATACTTTTAAACTGTTGTTTGGCCTGTTTGCAAAAGCGGGACAATTTCGACCTCGCGGGGGACAGCGGGACAGACTGTCTGAAAGCGGGACTGTCCCGCCCAAAGCGGGCGTATGGTCACGTTATGCATAAAACATGTCGTACGAGTAGTTTTTCACGATCAATGATTTGCTTAACATATTATCTAGATTCTAGATATATAAAACTCAAAGGTGACTGACTGACATGGTGATCTATCAACGCACAGCCCAAACCACTGGACGGATCGGGCTGAAATTTGGCATGCAGGTAGCTGTTATGACGTAGGCATCCGCTAAGAAAGGATTTTGATCAATTCTACCCCCGAGGGGTTAAAATAGGGGATGAAAGTTTGTATATAATAAAACTTCTTAACGCGAGCGAAGCCGCGGGCAAAAGCTCCTTATATATATAATCTTGTTTTTTATTTTACTCTCTATGATATTCAGATTAATCTTTTACTAAAAAATTACTCAACAATTTCAAACAATTTTGAAAGTTAGAAACGATTTAAAGCTTACTTCTTATTAAGATTAATATATCCATACTATACTAAATACTAATTATATTGTTAATGCGAAAGTGTGTCTGTATGTCTTTCTGTCTGTTACCTCTTAACGCCCAAACCACTGAACAGATTTTGCTAAAACTTGATAATAAAATACAGATAACACAGACCAAAGAATTTTGTTTTACTTTTATAAAACATTTAATAGAGTATTTTCTTATATATTCCGATTGTCGATCGGTATTCGGTATTGCCCATCACCCTTGTAAAAGTTCTAGGCTAAACATATTTTTAAGTTATTCTGTTTCTAAATTCCTTAATTCAAGCAGTACCTCTATCGTTTAAATATCAAGTGGATATAAATTGAAAAACTCGAATAACGATTTGGAAGTCGGTTCTGCGAGGAATCGGAAAATAATAAAAGTTCATATAAAGTGTACGCTACAAATGTGTTTATGGTAACTTTGTATGGAATATGTATTTTAATATTTTGCAAAAAACAATTGAATTTTGAAATAGAAAAGTGTCATGACTAATGAGTACTAAAATATACAGTTTGACTCGTACTTAATAATACAAATTGCATAATGCAGCATGTAATCACTTTTCACAGCGCGAAGTATCATGCCTTTTTTGGTCTAAATAAAAGGCAAATAATAATTGCGTCTTAGCAAAATTATTTCGTGGAACCCCGAGAACTCCACAGAAACCCCCCTGCGAGAGTCGAGAACCGCTTTGGGAATCCCTGACCAAGTTACACGAGTAGAGATAAACTACGATAACATGGCGCGCCCCTCCAAAATTCAAAACGTTTGAAGTGCGTTGTCAAAACGTTTGAAGTGCGTTGTCTTGCGCGGTCGGCTAGTTATGATTAGTTGACCAACAAATCTTGGTAATAAGTGACATTAAGTGAAATGTTACGTGTACTGTGATTGGTTGAATACTTACTACATACAAACTCTTTCATAAGGATGTGACTACACACATTGAAACAGTCATTTGGAGGGGCGCGCCATGTTATCTTAGTTGATCTCTAACGAGTTCTTTTGCCCAAACATCTGAAAGCAATAAAAACCCTCTTATTGGCAAATGATCGAGTTATACTTCTAATACTAATGTATTCAATAAATATAAAAATACGTTAAATTTAAGATCGCCCTCGGAAAGCCGGGAGAGGAAAATAGTGGGTAATAAAAACGTAGTGCCATGAATACAAATGGCTTTAGACTACATCCAAAACTTACAAAGTATGCCATAAAAAGACTTATTCATGAGTTCCTTCCAGCTCCCCCGGCCTGCGGATTTGTTAGCGCCTCGCGAAATATAATAATCATGAGTTTCATGACAAACAAACAAGTAGAAAGTAACAAAAGACCGCCGGTCATTTTTTTTTTTTTCAAAATTGGTATGTGGTATTTACAATTTTTTATAATTTTTGATCATCAAGCCTTGCAATGAAGCCTACCACCGACCGGTTCAGGAACTTGCCCGGCGAGAAAAACTGGTGCGCGGAAAAATTTATTAGAATATGTTGCCAGTAACTCGACAGTTTGCTTAATTTAATGTCCAAAGCAAAACGAATCTGCTTACTGGAAGCTTTGTTTCGATTGCTTTTAAGAGGCCGGGTACACTTGGAATTTCTCATACATACGTAATTCCAAAATCATTTTCTCATACGAAAATATTTAACATGTTTGAGTTGTTTTTCAGTTTAAAATAGTAATTACCTAGGTTCCGGCACAAAAATTTACTTCAAAATATTTAAACACAAAATTATTTTTTTTTGCTTTAAAATTTTTTTTCGTAAATTTACTACTAAATATTTACACTAAAAAATAGAGTAAAACACTAAAAAATATATAAATAAATAGTTAATTTACTACAAAATATTTAAACTCTAAAAAATATTTTTTAGTATTTAAATATTTTGTAGTAAATTTACTATTTATTTATATACTTTTTAGTGTTTTACTCTATTTTTTAGTGTTTAAATATTAAGTACTAAATTTACTAAAAAAAATTAAAAACAAAAAAAAATTTAATGTTTAAATATTTTGAAGTAAATTTTTGTGCAGGAACCTAGATAATTACTATTTTAAACTGAAAAACAACTCAAACATGTTAAATATTTTCGTATGAGAAAATGATTTTGGAATTACGTATGTATGAGAATTTCGAGGGTACCCGGCCCCTTAATTTTCAATTTTCTACACAAAAATTACCTTATGGCTTACAACATTTTAAATAAAGACAGCATTGTACCAGATATGGGTTGCCTACTTCAAACGACACAACGCCATAAACACTTATCCACACTTATCTAATAGAGTGTTGGCAAGACGCCGCGTTGGGTGGCGTGTTTTAATTATGCCGTGTGATGTGTCTGAGTGGGGAAGAGTGGGGAAAAGTGGGATAGAGTGGAAAGTCTCGCCCGGCGCTTCACTCGAGTGCCTGGGATGAGAAATTAAATGTAGGATCTTCCGTTGCAGGGCTTCTGCCTTACGTCTAAAATCGACCGTCTTCAAATTGTCTGGACGATGGTCCTGGACATTGGTTAACACGTTCTCTGCCGGTAGTACAAACGAGAAAAATTACAAAAAATTTTTTTTGTCGAAATAGATGTATTAGGTCAAGACTTAAACTATGATATCATTTAGGGTTCGATAGGGTGCAGGGTTCCTGAGATATAATAAAAAAACCCTTTGAGGTCACATGTGACCTACGCGGCGCTGTGGTACGAAAAGTACGCAATCGTTATTACTGCGCCGCTCCGGTCACGTCTCCGGGCACCGCACCCATCAGTCACTGTTGTGTCGTTGCGAATTTTCCTGGTTTTTGGTGACAAACCTTGGATTTACCCAATTTAGATATTGAGATGAAAGACTTGAATATATCACTGGAAGACATACTTAATTTTGAGCTACTTGAAGCTAGTTTTTTGAATGAAACAAGGAATAAACCTTTTTATATCTAATATGTTTCAACAAACGTCATCGATATGCAGAAGTTTATTGTGACAATGTTTTTTCATTTTTTTTAGGGTTCCGTACCCAAAGGGTATAAACGGGACCCTATTACTGAGACTTCGATGTCTGTCCGTCTGTCCGTCCGTTTGTCTGTCTGTCTGTCTGTCTCCAGGCTGTAACTCAATAACCGCTATAGCTAGACTTCTGAAATTTTGACAGATTATGTATTTCTGTTGCCCCTAAAACAACAAATACTAAAAACAAAATAAAATTAATATTTCAGGGGGGCTCCCATACAACAAACGTAATTTTTTGGACCTTTTTGGCTCGTAATCAATAATGGCAACAGCTAGGCACTTGAAATTTTCACAATATTCTTAATTTTATATGCAATCTAATAATTAATAATAAAATTAAAATAAAATAAATATTTTAGGGGGCTCCCATACAAAAACACAATTTTTCGCCTATTTTTTCTCTATAACCGTACAGAACCCTTCGTGCGCGAGTCCGACTGGCACTTGGCCGATTATTATTTAAAAGCAACTTAATATACAACATAATGCTGATTAAAAGATAAGTGAAATTGTTAATACCATTATTGATAAATGAATAAGAAGTCATAGAAACAGTTATTTTTTCCAGCCCTTTGAGTTTCTGCATCAAAATTTTCACATGTAATGAACATAGGTGAAAGAATAGTAGAAAAATTACCATGTGAAAGTATTGCTCTACAGCGCCGCACCGGTCACCTACTACAGAGAAATGTACGATAAACGTGTCCTATGGCCTACGAGTTCGATTCAAAAACAGGTCTGCTCTGAGGTCACCGGTGCCCTACGCAGCGGGTAGATACAGGTAGGGGTCCGGACACATGTGACCTACGCGGCAGAGAACGTGTTAAAAGGACACCGGGACGCCACGGCGGCACAACCTGTCGCCTACTAACCAAATATAGAGGTAGAGCCTTCGATCACTAATAATATGGTAGAGCGTTATAATTTAACGAACACCTCAATACAGCTGGAGGCATTTTCCCCAGGAGGTCCCCATGTTGTCTCGGCGATAACTTCTGAAAGAGTACTTTTTAGAAAATTTTGTTACAATTACATTTTTACTGACACGTGTTATTTTCGCCTTACCGAGATGAGGTGTGTCAGCCAGATGTTGCCGATTTCTTAAACTTTTTTCCTGTACTACCAATTAAAGCACAGGCTTCTATAAACGTGCCTTAATTTGTGCAATTATTGCGAAAAAAATGTGTATATTGTGTTAAGCAAATTGTATAAAAAGTACTAGATTGTGGACACAACTCAAGAACACCAAGTACAAACAAGATTTCATTCATACAAAAACAAAAGAAATGTGCGACATAAACGACGCTATTCATGTAATAATATACGGTATAAAACTGTAGTAGCAACTTTTTAATGGCTCTCTCAAGTTGTAATAACACAGAAGGTACAATTTGTGTGGTCAGTTAATATTTTTCATGATATTCTACATTTGCATAAATATAAGTGTTGCTGGCCTCCGGTACAAAATTATAATGCATGGTCATTCAACGCCTTCGTCATTCGTGGTCCAGTGGTTTCGAGCTTGGTTTTTGATCCACAGGTCATGAGTTCGAATCCCGCGCTAGAAATTTGTTTCCAAAGTTTGGCGAGAAAAATATGGTACAGATGATCCAGGCGTCGGATGAAAATGCCTGATCTTTTGCCAGTTTTGTCGGTCATCCATCCTACAGGGTTAAGAGAGTAAAGGAAGAGAGACTTGTGTAAGGCACACATACTTGGGCATTACAAAATCACTCCCGTCTCCCGCAGCTGGTCTGGTTCCAATGAAACCGGCAACCGTCACCGAAACCGAAATAGGCATTATGTGTATGGTGATTGGTGAGGCATCAAGATAAAAGACATAACATAATAATATAGCCTCCTCCTTTTTGGAAGTCGGTTAAAAATACGTTTTTATGTCGTGTTTTTAATAAAATCGTCATTGCCAAAACCATGTTGGGTGAGATTTTCAAGTTAATTTAAGGTACGGAATGTCTGATGTATTTTTTTGGAATACCTACTGCAAGTTTGTTCGACCGGCCCACCTCGGAACTGGTTTTGCGCCGATGCTAGTGGGCTGAGATTCCAGCCTTATCTGACGACCTATAGAATATAGGTAATACTTAAAGTCAACGAGAAGTCTGACCGAATCAGTCTTATTATATTATTATACTGCGGGGCTAAAATGGTCGCATAGCAGTTCCTCTCAATCAATTCACAAAATGAAGTCAAAACTGTCAACTCACGAATGTCAAATTTAGACCAATTCAATTGGTCTAAATTCGTACTAATTTGACATTCGTGACTTTGACAGTTTTGACAATTCATTTTGTGCCTAAATTGTGCCCATTTCCTGCCAAATTTTTTCCAGGGCTTAGGTATCATGTTTTTAGGATAACTTTCGGAAGCTATTTCTCAACATTTTAGTACTGAGTGGATTAATGATTATAAAGGAAAAAATACGTGTATTTTTATTTTTAACAAGGATCAATATTATATCAAAAGGCAGGAAGGTTTAATTGCACCCTGTATGTATAAATGCGAATGTGTATTTGTCTGTCAAAATATGTGATGACCAGTGATCGGAGTAGGTAGATTGAAATGAGGTCAACGATCCGAAAATAATATGGACATTCCCTCGAAATCCCGGACTTTGTTAATATTTTAAACCGAAATTTAAATTAGTAGCTGTATAATTTATAAAAATAAGACTTTTAATTATGTCGATTTCATCCATTATTCATTAAAATTATGGTAAATTAGATGATGCCCGCAACTCCGTTGCGCCAAAACTCGTTTGGGCGTGAAGAGGTAACAGACAGACAGACAGACACACTTTCGCATTTATAATATTACTATAGTATGGAATTAGTATGGATTACCAACATAAACCCTCTTTGATTGAGTCCGGAAATACCGGAATGACTTTCCGGAATAATGGCTTATCCACGTTCTCCTTTCTATGAACATTTACGATGCAAGTAGCAAAAATCAATCTACCTACTCCGATCACTGGTGATGACTGATGAGAATTAAATAACAAGCGATAAGGCTGCGTTTCCACTGAAGCGGAGCGGAGCTTAGCGGTGTCGAATTGACCAATCACCATGCTCGAAATCTTCGCTGTCATTCCGCTGGAATAGTACGATTGGTCAATTCGGGCACCGCTAAGCTCCGCTCCGCTTCGCTTCAGTGGAAACACAGCCTTAGGGATTCCCGCATAACCTCGAGGACGTGCGAGCATTTTTGTAAGGTTCAAGCATTTATGCCTATTTTCAGTATTTTCTAATTAACACTAGACAGTCTTGTATGAAGATAATCTACTGCACCTATGTACATTTATATTGTGGTAAGTAAGAACGTAAACACTCATCACGTTATCTGATTGTTTACACGACACGGCCTTCTCGCACCGCACACGTGTGTCAGGTACTCCTATCTCATTATCAGTATCGTATATTGACTTACCTTGAATTACCATGAATTACTCTTAAGCCAGGTGGATTTCACTCTACGCCAGTACAAAGCACTCTACGCCACTCTAGCCACCCTAGACCAGCTATCCCCAGACCCCAACCCGCGGCCCGCGGGGCGCATGCGGCCCGCCGGGACTTTATCTGTGGCCCGCGTGACGTTAAATTGTCAAACCATTTTGAAATTTACGCGCACCGGCAAAATACTGTAAGGTCCCCTCCTTTTACTCTATGGTAAGGTCTGAAGTCGTGAATTTCTTTCCACTTTTAATCCTTCGATCCTTCCTTCGATCGCCAATTTTTGGAAATCTTTTGTTATCGCGGCCCACTTGGGCCTTAGGCTGCGTCCCCATCAGACACGGCACGGCGCCGTCACCGTGTTACGGCACGACGCCGCCACCGTGACACGGTACGGCGCCGTACCGTAACACGGTGCCGCGTACGGTGCAACGCGGCCCTATTCTGGGTGAAACTTCCGAACAAAAATTTTGTCCAAACTTAAACGAGACACTTATTTGGAACACATAAAAATCGGCCAAGTGCGACTTAGATTCGCGCACGAAGGGTTCCGTACCATTATTAGAGAAAAATAACCAAAAAATTATGTTTTTTGTCTGGGAGCCCCCTTAATTATAAAGTTTGTAAGTAATTTGTAATACGAATTTTACCCAAAATTTCCTCTGTCTCTGTTTCTTTTTCAATCTTCGTTTTAGTAACAACAAGAGAATAATTCTTTCGCGATCCATATGCATACAAGCAATCTCGTTCGAGCGCAAATATCGACTGAATAGGGACGCACAGTACGCACCGTACTCTGAACGAACGGTACGGTACCTGATAAGATGGATGTGCGCTAAAACCGATATATTCCTTTGACATACTTTAAAATATTTGCTTTGGTTTGTGGTGGTGTCGCCATGTTGTAACTTAAATACGGCAATTGAACATTTTCTGTGTAATCAAAACTGTTTTTTTACATCCGGGATTTTAAAATCGGGTGAAAAAGGTAATGGTCCCTTCATCTATAAGGAACAGTAATGTACCGTGTACGAAATTTTCAAGTTGTGGTTTTGGTTTGGGCGTTGGTTTATGAGCTTTGCATTTTGTAGATAAAAACTAACATACGATAATATACTTCCGTCCTAGTTATTTAAATAACATTTAAGTAATAATAATCGATAGCACAAAAATCAAAATCATCAAGGTCCAGCATCAAGCGCGCCGCCACAATTCGATACTGCAGGGCGATGACATAAAATTCGACGAATCGCCTTCTAGGAGCATACACGAGGCTGGAAGATAATAACGAGAAACATAAGTACGAAGCGACATGAATAACGAAAGCGATTTCTCTTCGGAAAAAAGTATCAACGATTGTTATTTGGGCAATTTTGAACTTTACAAGTCGAAGACAAAATGTAGTTTTGACTTTGAGACGTTTTTGTTTAGGTCTAAGGGTCTGTTAAAACACTGATGAAAGACAAAACGACGATTTAATACAAAATTTTAAACATCAAATAACACCTCTGACACCGCTGACGCTTACAATATTTTTAGCATCGCTTTATCCGGGTGAAATATCCGAATGTAAAACATAGGTTAATTTGTGGAGTGCCGTAAATAATAAAAATTAATTGACATCAAATCAAATCAATTATCAAAATAATATTTTCAGAAAACACCTAAAATTTTAGGAAGTTTAGTTTCACATCGCTTGCTCCACCAAAAACGCTATTTGTCAAGATTCAAGAAGTATCTTTACCCGGATCTCAGCTCACGGGTGTAGCGCCGGTCCACGCGGTTCTAAACCACGATACTTATATCACACAGATCCACTAAGTGCACCGCAATTAAACTAACTAAAAATTACGACCTGGTTCTCGGTGAACTATGATGTGCTTTAAAGCTGGAAAGTTAAAACTTACTTCTGTTGAGTTTTAACAAGAAAACGTGTTGTTATATTAAGAAAATATTGCACCTGTCGTACAAAATTATCAGGAATTTTGCGCTGCGCCGCAGAAAGGGAGGTGATTACTTCCTAAATCCTATCGCACGATGCGCCGGCGGTCTATCTTATCACGTTCCTGGCGAAAGTTTTTTTAACTTATCAAAACAGTGCTCGACGCCGCCAAAGAAGTTTTCACGTTAAAAAAGTAAGATACTTTTAAACTTTTTTCAGTCCAATTTGGACCATTGATTCCAATGCCTACTGATGCCCACTGTCACTATGAATCTTTATTCGTAAAATAATACAATATTTTGTTAAAAATCGATGTAGTACATTGTACGTACATGAACGATCAATCATTGCGTCTGTCTGTCGTTTGATAATTACAATATATTAGGCCAGTAATAAAATTGATTAGCGTTAAACAGTCACAAATGCGATCTTAGACGCAGATTAAACGCCTCCAAATTGCCAAACCAATATTATAACGTTACTACTAATTGATTAATTAAATGAATCAGGCTTAACTAATGGCGGATTGGTGTCAAGTTTAACAATGCAATTATAATAGTTGACCATTATATCGAAACACGGTACATTATCCAGAAGAAGACGACACTGCGCCTGAGGGTCGACGTCGCCGGCAAAAATTAGTGACAGCGTTAGTTTATAAGTGGATATAAAATATGTATGTTAGTTTATAAGGTATTTATTATATTATTAATATGTATGTTACATTTAAGGTATTTGTTATATGGGCCTCCGATGCCCGAAATAAAGATGATATGATTTGATTTGATTTTTGTTTTTTTTGATTATTCAAACAAAATGTGATCAACATCTTGCGAACCACAACGCAAGAGTTGATCCTTTTTCACAGTTTTCTATTAATAAGATTAGATAGATAGACCAAAGATAAAACCGAAGGTTCACTATTAATCAATAAAATGTAATCAAAGAGGTTCTCACATTAATTAATCTTTGGCCTGGGGGCTTTTCTGCACTCAACGATTATATATTTTTTGTTAAAAATTTGCATGCAGCCTGCATGAAGATGATTTTTTGAAGGGGCGTGATTATTATTGGGCTAAAATCTGCCCAAACGAATCCCAAAAAGGAAAGTACATAATAATGTACACTACTCACACTAAGTCTGTCTGTTTAACTCCTTCGCGATTAAGGCGACGCCTTGATAGTTTGGCTGTAGCGATATCGATTTTTCTCAGCAATGACCAAAGCTACGAAATTAAAGTTCATTGTCAGTATTCATCATGTCTTTGTCTTTGAATTACCCATAGCATAACACGATTGGTCAACTTTTATAACACAGAATAATCAATCAACAAGACCTCTGTGAAAAAAGGGATTCTTATTTTGCCAATAAAGGAGAGTGATTTAAGCTTATATGAAATGTATTCATAGTTTTTAAATTACGCGACAAAAACCATTTTGTCGCTTACGCCCTTTCAACTTTTGCTGTTCCATTGCTTGTTTCCTATGAGAGGCCGGAATCTCATAGAAAACAAGCAATCTAAAACATATCCAACACGGTTTTTTACTTTAACGCGGCGTCATCTTAAATCGCTAAACTGATTTTTTAATGAATTTTGGAATGGAGATACTTTGTATTTTAGTTATTATGCGAGAAATGAATTAAGGAGCAACGAAGTTGCAAGCAAGAGCAGGTACAAAATATGTTTAATATAATAAGGACAAATCACAATGCACAGGGGGCTTGTATCTGTGTTGGCGACGCATAGATCGCCATGTCACGACCACATGTTCAACAACAAAGTTGCAACTTGCAACCATTATAAATTATAATGACGTAGTACAATAATTATTATAATGCGTAGTATTATATACAGTCTCGACTCGGTGTACCGACCGTATTGCTATAGTCACAAGGTCGTTAATTCCCGTGCGACGAGAATTACTCATCTCGATTCTCGATATTTATATTTTATACAATCGAATGCGACAGGCGCATGGCGCAGCGTTCACTTGTTCAGTATTCACCAAGGTCTGCAAGTACCTCAATACACTAAAGAAAAATGGCCAAATCGTACCAGGTGGGCGGTGGCGTCCCGATATGCCATTAGTAGCAAAAATTCCCTAATATTTTAAGGCATCGAAAATCATTAGAAATGTGTCTATAAATAGCCACAAAAAAAAGATCAATATATTTTAGTTTCGTTATGTTCTGACAGCGGCGATCATTCGCATTCGTTCTATTTTTGGGTAATACTCTAGGAAAAATTGAAATAATTAGAAACGAGATCGCCGAATATACACTTGTAGGCTACACCGCAGTCGGGAAAAGGGTAGTTCTTAAGTCTAACCTCAAAATAATTGAAAACGTTATTCATTATTATAAAAAATCGTGGCTATTTAGACATAATTCTCAAACGGAATTATGTTGAGAGCATAAGAACAACCAAATCTATCTATAGTTTATTTTGGGACATCAAAAATAAAAGTCGAGTCCAGCTCCTATACAAATTTGGCCATGATTCTTTGTTACAAATCGAGAGGTCGATCAGAGAGGTCGATTCATAGGCAGTTAGGGGGAAGCCAAACTAGCGTAATTTGTGAGTTGTGACTTGTGAGTCGCAGAATTTCGGTCGCATAAATATTATCTTTTCATACAAATCGTGACTCACAAAATTACGCTCGTGTGAATCAAACAGGACTTTTGTATGAAACTGAATGCAGCAGAATTTCTGCCAGCCGAAATTCTGCGACTCGCAACTCACAAATTACGCTCGTTTGGCTTCATCCTTAGCGAACCTAGGTACGTTATTCGGTCGTGTTATGACTTATGCGGTATGCGGTATTCCTAAGGTGACCATACGTCTCGCTTTGAGGCAGTCTGTCCCGCTGTCCCCCCGCGAGGCCGAAATTGTCCCGCTTTTGCAAACAGACCAAACGACAATAATTTAAAATTATTTTTATGTTTGAAATGCCTGTACAAGCTAATACTAAGAGCTCCGTGGTGCAATGCCTGGAAGTAACGCATACAGACAACAAACGTCTTCTGCCATATTTTGCTCGATATCAAATCTAGACGTTCCGCGCAGCTTCGCCCGCGTAAATTAAAAATTCCACCGACAAATTAGCCCACAAAATAGCCTATAATCCTTCACGTGGTCAGTGGTTCTTTTTATCTGTGCCAAATAACAGAAATTGCTGCAGTAGTTCGTGAGACATTTTTTTTCAATTAATTTTTCCGGTTTTATCCACATTTTCCTCTGTTTCGTCGCTCCTATTTGTATTGGCATGATAAAATAAAGCCTATAGTAGTTCCTGAGATTAGCACACATGAATTACATATTTGGGGGGGTGGATACTGTATTTGTCCCGCTCTGACAAAAAAAAATAATGGTCACGTTAGGTATACCAGACGCTGCCGACATGCGACAGATCACGAAATCACGAGTCACGACTTGATTCTTGAATTGACATAACCCGACCGAATGATATAGGACAGACATCTACCTATAGACTATCAGTTCTTCGATGGTACGTTAAATAGTAAAAGTTGCATGTAGATTGTAGTCTGTTACTCGACCAAGCCAACTAGCGACTGTCAAATCATGCTCTCTCGCACTTATGCATTGCTAGCGACGTGCGTAAGTGCGAGAGAGCAAGCTTTGACATTCGTCTAGTTGGCTTGGTCGAGTAGGCTGTAAGTTATGAGTTGTGAGTTTGTAACTTGCGAGTTGCGACACCAAGACATAGAATCGAGTTCCATCCAAGAAATTGATTCATAGGCCCAGATGGCGAACCAACGTAATTTGCTCGAGCTATGTAGCCCAGCAGACAGATCAGGAATTCACGACTACCATTGAGTTGACATAGTCCGACCAAGTAACGTAGGTCTGCACTCTGCAATAAATGCAATTTGCTTATGTATCATTTTCTCTGATGGTGCATAGAAGCAGGTGGTTTGGGCCACAATATTATTTCTCTGCAGGATACTGAATATCGGCATATTCCTATTTCCTTCTTATATTTTCCTTTCTAAAAATGTATGTAGAACACAGACATGACTGTGTTCTACATACATGATTTATTTATTTTAATTTAATTAAGATATAGACGTAAACTTCATAAATTTTCTGTGAAACTCTTAATTTAACTTGGCAGTGCTGCTTCAATATCCGTTCCTAGTTTACTTCTACTTCTGTGTAGACACGAATTCAAGCATACCTATAAGTATTAATATTATAATAAGCAGACTTTACGGATGAGCCCATAATATTATATATATTGTCAGTCTGTTTATCGCATATTGTATAAAAATCCCGTTCTTAATAATTGCAGATTTCCCCTGTGTCAACAACACTACCAAATTATGCTATCATAATTTCTATCATCTTAAGGCCGTCCCCCGAGCAAACGACCTTGACCATACATTTGCCGCGTTGCCGCGTTGTCGAGATCGCGCCAAGAGCCAAAACCCTATTTTTTTACTTATGTAACTTAGTCCAAAATAAGTAATTGCCCTAAAAAAAATTAAAACGTGGAATAAGTAGTTTATGATATTGTCGATTTATTGGCGTGTGTTTCAAATAAAAGTAATTTGTAAATTAAAACGTGGAAAGGAATGTTGATATACTGAAGATTATTGCTGTATTTTTATTAGTAGCTTTCAAATTATGAGTTTATAAGGCTCTAAATACGGTAAATTACGGAATCTCCGTAGGGAAGGCTTTAAATATATCCTTGTATTTTTAATGGGAACTATAACAAGTTCAGACGGCACAGTTTAACGTATCGATGAGCAGTTTTAATTGCAAGTAGGTTAGTTAGTCAGTTATTCTATACTCTCTGAAGAAGTTTGGCCTAAAAAAAATTCAATAAATTTTATATCTTTGCTACTGTGTGAAGTACTTCATTATGATGAGAATTGAGATTTTATGATTATAAAGTTTACCTTTTCTGGGAGTATTTGGTAGGTAATTATCATTAGTAAATAGTAATATTGATTATTATAATATGATTATTATGTATTACCGAACAATAAGGAAGATCCCTCAAATTGAATTCATCTAAAGTACTTAAATGTAGGTAAATTTTTAAAAGCGCACGGGCGCTAATTAAGTTAAAAGTTTAAAACAAAAGGATTTTTTCGAAAAATTTGGATCCCCAAAAGTAACCGAAAAAATTATATTAGATTATAGATAGGTATATGTGATTTACATTGTTAAAGAGCTCTATAAATAAACAATTGCAGTAAGTACATAAATGTAACGTACCGCGATTGATATAAGTACAAATTAATTCGAAGAGAGCCAAGAGCGGGCCTTGCCAAATTATTCACTATAAACTACGTCGCAAATACTCACATGATTATATCAATCCACTTCACAGAGAACTATTCACATTTTCACAAATCACAGAACTTAGTATCGTAACATCACTCGCGAGTCGCGACAACACGTAGCACGTCCGCACTCCACGGCGCGCACCGGCAAACTAGCGATTTAGCGAATAATAACCATTACCAAAATCCAAATACCTACCAGTATCGCAAAGGAGCAAGGGCTCGGAATTTTGGGATTGCGGCAAATTTTTCACACCCTCTACAACTTTAGTATAAATCTAAACAATTTATAACTTTTACTGTGTTGTTTTATGAATTTCTTCGGGTCTTTTCGAGGTCCTTCTAGTTCTGGTAGTGATATAAGTAAAATGTTGCATGTCCGTGTAATTTTTTACACGTGTAACTTGTAAGTATTGTAAGTAACATTTTTTATTTACATACATTGTTTATGATTCGTTTCGAGATTGCGATAAATTATACTGTGGAATGTGAGAAATTATTTTTTAATAATTTGAAATAAATCTCAATTTTCTCCACTCTCTTTCTGGTAAAATGCATTACAACTTGCTTATCCAACCAGTGGGCTGTCTTTTTTAGGGTTCCGAACCCAAAGGGTGAGAACGGGACCCTTTTACTGAAACTTTGATGTCTGTCCGTCTGTCTGTCCGTCGGTCTGTCTCCGCTGTATCTCAAGGACCACTAGGTAGCTGTATAGTTAGACTTCTGAAATTTTTACAGATTGTGTAAATCTGTTGCCGCTAATAAAAAAAATAAGTAGTTACTTGTAAATTAAATATTTAAGGGGGGCTCCAAATATAGATTAAATTGCAAAGTGATATTGAGTAAAGCTTTTGTTTCGTAGACATTTGTGTCAGAATGCAAACAATTGTAACAACTTGAAGTTTGGAATCCAGAAGGAGCGGTGTGGAATTCTCAAACGGTAGTTTTCTTTGAACAGCCTTTCCCGGGTTAAATTTCAGCTACTTCTGCTCCCTAAATTAGAATGAGTTAGTTAGGCATTGATTACACCTACCGAGTAGAGCGGCGAGACAGTGGCGTGTAGGATTGCCAGGCGTCCGGATAAAGCCGCACACAGTCAGGCTTTTTGCTTGCGTGTCCGGCCAAAATCAAAGGGAGTCCGACCTTTGTAGAGCCTCAAAACACAAATTTTAGACGGTTTTACACATTAAATGAGATGTAAAATAAAGTGTTTTAATAAAACAGAAAATTTGCACGGTGTACACGAGCTGCCGAACGCATTTCTATATTGAAAGTTTAGATTCTAAGTACTCGATAGCAACTCTTTTTTGTACTAATGTCCGGCCAACTGCCAAGGCTCGGTCGAGAGTCGAGACTCGAGGGCACTCGCCACTCTACTCGTAAGTCGTAAGATGTAATCAGCAGTGTTTCCACAATGAGGGGAACTCCCCCTTTTGAGGGGAAATTAGAGTCCAGAGGGAAAGAAAAAGGGGAAAGACTATAAAAGGGGAAATTGCGGGAAGTCGTATAAAAAACCTAGAGAAACTAATATGGACGAAAGTCTATAATAAATAATAAGAATTTGAAACTGGAAACAGTGTAAATAATCTTATATCTTTAAACGAGCAATTCTTGTATATATATAATTGGAATCTCGGAATCGGCTCCAACGATTTTCATGAAATTTAGTATATAGGGGGTTTCGGGGGCGATAAATCAATCTAGCTAGGAATCATTTTTAGAAAATGTCATTTTATTCGTGTTTTATCGAAAACCGAGCGAAGCTCGGTCAAATAGCTAGTATAAAATTATTTGTGTATTTACTCCATGGTATGGTATAACCAGAGGCGTAAGTGGGCAGGCTATAGATGAAAAACGATAAAGTCTTTTTAGTTAATATACTATTGCCAATACTTAAAACTACAGCAAAATAAGAATTTTTGAGGGGAAAAAAAGGGGAAATCTGAATTGAGGCGTGGGGAAACGAAATCATTATAGTGGAAACACTGGTAATCAGGCCATAAGGCCTTATGCTAGCGCGAGCGGTTGGCGAGCATTGCAGCTTATTCGGGGTGGGATTAGGGTTGCCACCCGTACTTTATAATAAAGTATTGTACGTTATTCAAGGTAATTGTACTCCGTACTTTATATTAATAATAAAGTACGCGAAAATACTTTAGATTTCTGTTGAAGTTGTAAGTAGTTTTCGTTAAACGAAATTTATCGATTAACCCATCAGTCGTGGCAAAACGAGACACAATAGCTTTTTCATTGTTATCGCGGCCGGATGTGGCCGCTTGGGGCTTCATGAATTAATGTTGAATCGATGTCACCATATATCTTTAAATATACTTAATACTAAAGAAAAATAAATTGTACTTTATTTTTATACTGTGTACTTTATTTTTCTTACTTAGAAGTTAGAGTAACCAATGTACTTTAAATGCAAAAATAAAAGGTGGCAACCCTAGGTGGGATGGACACGCAGCGAATACGTCGCGGACGTGCAACGAACCCGCCGCGGATGCGCCGTGAATAGATCGCAGACGCCGGCAACGCACCTGCAGCTCTTCTAATGTTGCGAGTGTCCATGGGCGACGGTAGTTGCTTTCCATCAGGTGACCTGTAGCTTGTTTGCCCCCTTATTTTGTAAAAAAGAAGCCCATCGTTATAACTGCGTTCGCCGTTCTGTGTTCGTAAATCCGATGAAAACACGTGATGAAAACGTTGCGTATCCGCCACATGCCCGCGACGTCCTCAGGGACCCATCAGACAGAGAGCGGTTACGCGTTCAAGTGTTCTGCTTTCGTATTCTATGTTCGACTGGTCAGTCACAACTCACATGAGTCACACAGGAGCAATTCTGACGCGGTCATAACGCCTGCCTCCTGCGTGCGGCGGGTTCGCGACGTATTCCCACACCAAACCGCTAGTATAATCACGGCCTAAACGTATATTTTTAATTTTAAGTAATTTTCATTTCAGTTAACCTCATAAGCGTTTTCAGTGAGTCAAGGTGAGCCCTAACCTAGTTTAATGTTAAAAGAAACGGGGAAACAAAAACCCGCATTTATTTCACAAATAGCAAATGCGACATTTCGAAATGAGGCAAGACTCGAGAGTTTTGATAGATGCTGCACAAAAGAAGACCTTCAGTTTTATAGGTCCTCTTCATCATCACTGAATACTGCTTGGGGAGGTTTAGTCTGTCTCTCATAAAGAAAAAAAAAGGGCCTCTGCCTATAGTAAGCTAGAAGTGGTGCCTTTTTTACTTTAAAACCTTTTGTTGTACAATTTACACCACTAAGGGCCTGTTTCACCACTTCCTCATAAGTGTCAGATAGGCTATCTACAACTTAACTTGACAGATAGTATGGAGAATCTGTCTAATACCTAAGTTGTGAATAGCCTATCCGGCACTTTATCAGGAAGTGGTGAAACAGACCCAAAATCTTGTGCATAGGTATTTATCAAATAGCATTCGCTATTGAAAAGATATACTCCTATCAAATTCCTTCAGAATTTCTTAAGCAGTACCTGCCACATGGATAATTTATAAATACCGTCGGTGGCAAAATTATTATACTCACTTGAAAAACAATACGTTTTTGTGCCTCATAAGGAAAAAATTTTATCTTTAAAAAAGTTAATATTTTTTTTAGCCTTATGGTAAGGTACAGAGTCCTGCATACATATGCAGGTCCCGTCTGGCTGCTGTTCAGCCATCTGGGGATGGAGATGACTTTGTAAAACTAGCAGATATTGGTCTTAACGCATGATTCCTTCAACCACGTGTAGTCGACCATTCCCGTTTGAGCTAATCTCGCCCCATGTCGTAACCGACGAAGGAGGTTTCACTCGTTCAATAACACAGCTTTTATAAAAATTTTCATGTCGCCTTCGGTGAACAAACTAGGGATGTCCTGGAGGATCTGAATCAATTGGGTCATATTAAGGTCACGCATTTATCTTCATAATTAAAAAAAAATGAAATTAAAATAACTTGTTTTCCTCCTTTCAGTATTCCTCAGACCAGTGTTTTTACATTACATACATAGCAAACGCCAATCGCTTAACATGCGTGTATCTGGGGTAAACTTAGGTTTTTCGAAGGACGGAAACAACTGAAATTCAGTTTCTTCAGTTTCGCCTTAGCATTCTGTTAGATAAAGCTACGCCAGACTCATCTAACAAAACTTTTATGACTTTCAGGGGTTTTCTTCTGTTCTCAACAATAAAACGCCTTGTTTCCTCTCCTGTTCAAGTAGTCGAAAGACGTTTTCTACCACATTTATCAACTCGCTATGGGGACAAAGATTTTTTCAGGTCCATCACTTTTTTATATTTCAAAGTGTAGACTGGGAAACGCCTACTAATCTGAAATCTCGCAATTTCTATCCGGGTATGATTGATATGACTCGAAGGTGTCTAAATTTTAGATTTATTTCTAGCTGAAATGTCTGAATTCTTTCCCATGGCTACATCTTTCATTATTTTAACTTAAAATTACATTATCACAAAAAATAACCAAGAAACACTATAATCATGTGTTAATACCTATTATTTATACATTATAATAAAGTAGATAAGACTTAAGTATTGCTTTTTATAACACGTTTCACGCAAAAAACATTTTTAGCGCCTGTGTCTGACTCCCTATTGTACGCACTTAACACAGGAAAATATGGCATAAGTGACTGTCGTACTAAATGGTGTTAATATTACAAGATTATTATTGAATAATAAATGTTACTGACTCACAAAATGTAGAAGACAGCCTAAAGTAACAAAAAATAAAAGAAAAAACTAAAACTAACAATACAAAATGGCTAAACAATCAACCAATACGAATCTATGTAAAAATCTCACACTGAGTATATTAATTTGGCCACCCACTGTATAAAAACTTTGTACAAAACATCTTTAAACCGACATAAGCCGTCTAGTCTAAGCGCTAAACAGTGTAATGAGTCTGCACTTTAGTCTAGGTTAGTCTGTAGTGTTGCAGAGAGATTTTCAATTATAGATACGGTATAGAGTTACCGACTGCAACCGTTTGATCGTTTATTTCCCTTTATCTTAACAATGATACACGAACACTAAATAAAGAACCACGTTTCAATTTAAACATCTGCTACTTGAACTGAATATCTGATTGGACTGAGGACTGAGTTGGAGCGGAGAGTTAGAAAAGATATACCTTATGCCGTAAGGGGGCGTCCACAAATTACGTGAGGTGTTTAGGGGGGGGAGGGGGTCGAGTCAAATCTCATCTAATCTCACGTTGGGGAGAGGGGGGGTCTCGGCAAATCTCACGTAATTTTAAAAACACGTTTTTTCTCAACAAAATCATACTATTTTGGTCCATTTCATCCAGATTGTACTTATGCTTAAGATTTAATCGTAAGCGTAATTGTTATACGATTAAGATCATTCACAAATTCGTTCGAAAGAAAATCTACTGACTGTCAAACCAAACGTTTACGTAAGAAACCCACATTTCGAAAATCTCACGTGAGATTGGGGGGGGGGGGGGGGGGGGGTTGGATAAAATCTCACGAAATCTTACCAGGGGGGAGGGGGGGCCAAAAAATTCAAAAAAACACCTCACGTAATTTGTGGACGCCCCCTAAGGCGTAAGCACTTGTGAGCGCGTAGTTATTTAAGCTCTCGTCTATTGTTAATAATATTATGCAGTATGCTTATAAAATAAAAACTGTAGGCGCTGGATACAGCTAATTCCCGGTTTTTGAGTTTTTTGTAGTCAAATAACTGAGCAATCAGTAACGCCGTTGGAAAGATAAACTTTAGTCAAAACGTTAACCTTAAATACTTATAATCAATTTTAAATTATTTTATGAAAAACGTAGCAGTACTTACTAAGAACATTTTTGAAGTGAAAACTTCTTTAGCGGCGTTGAGCACTTTTGTGGGATGGGTAAAAACTGTGAAACTCGCGTCAGATTCTCGTGCTGATCGAAAAACCGTAAGACGGTTGGAGAGTAGTGTTGTAACATCGAAATCGATTAATCGAACAATCGATTGTTTTTTTTTTCGATTGTCGATATTTTTTTAACGATTAGGGTTTCGATTAATTAAAAAAATCGATTTTCATAAAAAATGGGTAAAAAAAAATTGTAAGGGTTTCGAATTTTCGATTAATTAATTCATGAAGCCCCAAGCGGCCACATCCGGCCGCGATAACAATGAAAAAGCTATTGTGTCTCGTTTTGCCACGACTGATGGGTTAAAAAAATCGATTTTTGGGTTAAAAATTTAATCGATTGTAAGGGTTTCGATTAATTAAAAAAATCGATTTTTTTAAAATCGATTTTCATAAAAAATCGGTTAAAAAAATAATGCACAACGTTAATAACCAACTTTCCACTTCTGCCGGCACTCCCGGAGTGCAACCCGTCTTTTATTTTATTGAATAATAAATTAACGCGGCCTTTGTTACAGAATTTACAGCATTTTTTACAGAATTAGATTACAAAATGTATACTGTTTACCTGGCAGAGATTACTTACCCATTGAAGTACTTTCTTAACTTTAGAATTGTAAGTTTTTGGCTGTGCTGAGCAATTGTAAATGTCACGACGCATAATGGTTTTCCGAGGCTCTGCCGAGAGCTCACCGCTCAGGTAAACTTTACACACCGCTCAGCCGGGCTTCCGCATTCTAACGAGGTAATAGTTGCCATAGATTTAGGCTGGAATGTACTAGATATTTTAGCATTCCCAGAAGTGTCTTTTAAGATTGGACTTAGCAAATCTTACTTGATCTCTGGTCAATTCCCAAAAAAACATTGATTAAGTACCGAAGCAATTTATCCGTTTATTAGAACCTTATGCTGGGATAAGCTTTATTATCCTATGTCCTTGGGCTCACATAGGCTCCACATTTCATGCTTAGGGTTCCGTACCCAAAGGGTAAAAACGGGACCCTATTACTAAGACTTCGTTGTCTGTCCGTCTGTCTGTCTGTTTTATTTTCATCGACTTACTCAAACGGTTTAAAGAAGTAACATGTTCTCCACGAGAGAATATTTACCCGTATAAGCCTACAGGAATTTTGTGGGGAGAAGAAGCCGCCTCTCAGTATTTGCTCGCTCTAGGAAATAACTTTAACAAGTTAGAACTTGACGTAAAACCACATAAACGTTGTCAAACTTGGACCAAACTTTAACTGCACAAGAGACACGAGATGTAATTTAAAAATGGCCGTAAGTTTCAATTTATTATCAATAAGATCCCTAATAAACTCCAACGAGCGAGCTACGCAGTCGCTTTAATACGATTCCAGAAGTTTGATCATATTTTCCCATTTTGCAATAATGAAAATTTTCATTTCATTTCGGCTTTCCGTTATAGCCGTATTTAAATTTCATATAATGAAATGTTCCATAATTGGGTCGCCGGTTGTCCAATTTTACAGTTCGCGCAAGCGACGGTTACGAGTAAATAACCATTATTATGTATTTCCTATTTCCCTCTTTGAGTGTTCTTACGGTAGAGCTTTAAGTACTGTGAAAATGAAACTATACCAATTTTCAACTAATTTTGATCTCAATGTAGGTAGGTAAGTACTTAAATAAAAATCAAAATTCGACCATCATATTATGCAAGTACTCAGCCCCGGATCTTAATTTTTTTTTAGGCGGGACAAAAACTGAAAAATGCCGCCCGCCTACCTACTTATGTTTATTTTCACCTTATCATCCATATAATTTCAGCTATAAATATGTAGGATATATACAGGGTGCAATTAAACCTTCCTGCCAAATTTTTTCCAGGGCTTAGGTCTTATTAGGAAAGTCCTTTTAACTTTTTTTTAAATTTTTTATGACATATTTTATCCCATTTAAAATCGTTGCAGAACGGTCACTCGCGGCGCGGGGGAATGAGCGCGGGTGACGCGGGGGGGAGATGCGCGCGCGGCCCCGCGCGGGCGACGCGTCGTGTCCATTGGATACCTTTCGGAAGCTATTTCTCAACATTTTAGTACTGAGTGATTATAAAAGAAAAAATACGTGTATTTTTATTTTTAGCAGGGATCAATATATCAAAATTTGGCAGGAAGGTTTAATTGCAACCTGTATTTAACAGGGTAGGGGATTCCTGCAGGCGAGCGGGAGCCGGGCGCGCATTTTGAACTATGCCTACGCGCCTCGCGAATAATAAATGTTCGTGCAGTACGTCTCACTCCGCGCTCAGGGTATCGGTCAAGTTGATATGGCCATGAAATTGCTGTACTTGTGCTATTATTTATTCCGTGGTCAAAGTTAAATAAATGATGAGTTGTCCATTGGTCCGTCAAGTGTGAATTTGGCCGCCCCCTGAATTTGCCGCCCGGGGCGTGGACCCCGGCTTGCCCCCCCCTAGATCCGGGGCTGCAAGTACTTATTTTCTGCAAGGGTGATTGAAATTGATTATAATATTATGGTATCCCTTTCATTCTTTACATTTTTATTTATTTTATTTAACTCTTTATAGTACACGAGACAATTTACATGGAAAGACTGTCGTCTTACTGCTTATTTCTAAAACTACATTGTGATAAACTGATAAACGTAAATTAAAACGAAGCGCGAAAACTTTAATATCAATATAATAATCTTATAATCCAGAAGCTCTGCTTATGCAAAAATTTATTTTATTTATTCCCATAGGGGAGATCGCAGACGACAGACTTTTGTGCGATCAAAGTCTGCGGCTTCCATACAATGTGATGGCGCGCGCCATGCGGAATGTATGGAAGCCGCAGACTTTGATCGCACAAAAGTCTGTCGTCTGCGATCTCCCTAGAACTGACGAGGACGTGTGTCCTGATGATTTCGATGGAAATATTATGCTATAATCATACGAATAATAAAAACTATAACTACAAGTATAATCTAATTAGTATCGCGTAGCGCATTCGCCTTGTAATGTATTGTAAATACTTTACTGTTTACACTGTAGCTGCCCTTAGCCAAAGAATATATATGTTACGCTCAAAGACCGAAAACGCTCAGTGAGCGAATAAATGGCTCACAACGCGTTGTGGTCATAGTGAAACGGCCACGACGCGAATTTCGCGTCGTGGCCCTAGTGAAAACGGCCACTACGCGTTCTGGTAATCGAGAAAAACCATGACGCGTTCTGACCATTTAAAAACAGCCACGACGCGAATTCATGTTGTGGCCCTAATGAAAACGGCCACGACGCGTTCTGAAACCAGTCCAGTTACGCAGGAGTTATTTTATAGTGCCCAAGTGTGTGCGCAATACACAAGTGCACTGTGGTTTCAATGAAACCAGGCCAGTTACGTAGGAGTTATTTTATAGTGCCCAAGTGTGTGCGCAATACACAAGAGCACTATAAAATTACTCCTGCTTAACTGGCCTGGTTTCATTGAAACCAGAATGCTTTTGCCTACTTGCCTGTAAAAGTCATAATTCCACAACATATATAGCCAGATGTAAGGCAGTGTTCTAACAAGTCCGCATATTCAACCGATAAGTCATTCTCTCTCAGCCTTCTTGTAACAATTTCGATATACTGCTGAAGTTAGCCCTTGAGTCCTCACCCGTACAACCCACCTTCTACAAGCGGTATGTAGATGATACTTTCACAATATTACCATCAGACAAAGTATCCATATTCCTTGAGCACCTGAACAGCCTCAACTCCAAAATACAGTTCACAATGGAGTTGGAGAGAGATAATTCCTTAGCTTTCTTGGACGTATTAGTAATAAGGAATCCTGATGGCACATTAGGTCATACGGTGTATCGCAAACCTACACACACAAACAGATATTTAAATGGTGATTCCCATCATCACCCAGCACAGTTAAGTACTGTTGGAAAATCTTTATTTCAAAGAGCGCGAGGAATCTGCGATGAACAGCATGTCGATACCGAACTTCATCATGTTGCACAAGTTTTACGCGACAATAAGCTTCGGGTACCACGCAAACAGAGCAGCAACCGAGTGAAGCCGGCAACAGTGGAAAGATTACCTGCAGTATTACCATTTATAAAGGGAGTCACTGATACAGTGAGCTACATTCTAAGGAAAGCTTCAATAAAAACATACTTTAAGCCGCCCAAAAAGATCAGCCAATGTTTACCATCAGTGAAATGCAACTTACCCCTTCAAGATGGCCTCTCTTATACAGGGTGTAACAAAAACAAGTGATAATACTTTAGGGTGTGTACGTGTTCCCTGTAGAGAGTTCACTGTGAAAGTAGCAGCGCTGAAAAACCAAAAAAAAATTTCACTTTTGTATGGGGAAACTCGTGACGCTCGGGCCCTTGCCCATACAAAAGTGAAAAAAAAATTTGGTTTTTCAGCGCTGATACTTTCACAGTGAACTCTCTACAGGGAACACGTACACACCCTAAAGTATTATCACTTGTTTTTGTTACACCCTGTATAGGGCAAACCAAAAGGGCCGTTAAAACCCGTATCAAGGAACACATTGCAGATGTCAAACACCGTAGGAACACCAAGTCCGCAATTTGTGAACACACACTGGATCAACCTCGCCGTTACATAAGATTTGATAAGCCACAAGTACTGGCAAAAGAAGCACGATACCGCCCAAGAATGATACGCGAGGCCATAGAAATTAAAAAAACACCCTAATTTCAACCGCGAAGATGGTTGGGTGCTGCCATCTAGTTGGGATCCAGTGATAAACAAACTAAAGCACAAATCCATGACACCTCGGCTTCAAGACACTGTGAGTTCGTTCTGCGTAGATCGGAACGCAAACAAAAATTGATGAATCGTCGGGTAGTTGAATAACTTTAAGAAATTGAACACCTGTCACCTCAGTCCGCCCGTGACCACGGCCGCTGTAAAGCAGCCGAAACGTCGGGATTAATATAAGTGCTCCGCGACAAAATCCGTAAGTGTTTAAACTTATAATATCATAAAATCGCCATACTAAAAATTTACGTAGTCGCGGTATCTAGTCGATACGACGGCACTATCGACAGGAACTATAAGTAGCTTTAAACTCATGGTAGAGCTACTGTTTCACCACACCCTGATAAAGTGACTTATAACTCTTTAGTTACGTTTTATATTAAATTCGATTAAAGTACTGGACGCATTCGTAACATTTTATTAATGGCATTACTAACTTTAAGCTTATTGAATGTTTGTCTGACGCCTCCGCCATTTCTTTTAATGTGAAAATCAATGTGGACGTGTTTTGATAGTGGAACTACTTTTTCGAGACATAGATTGTAATCAGGCTTTTTTGGCAAAACTGTAAGCTAAAATGTATTTTTCTTTTTGTAATACATTTGCAAATAATGTATGAAATGCATATTTATCCTCTGTTCTTGTATATAATAAGCTATTGACAATTGAGAACTTTGTTCAGTTAATTTTACATTACTATTTCGTAACGTTTTTTCAAAATTTCGTGACGTTACGAAAAAGTAGGCCATAAAGCTGAGTTTACAATGAATTGAAACAACAATTCAAATATTCATAGGAATGGATTTTTTCATGAAAATTTGCATTGCGTTACAAAAATAAGTATTTGTTCGTGTGGGAAAACTACTGCATGCGTTTTCATGTAGTTTTCACCCATGTATAGAGTGGTTAGTGGGGAAGCATATAACATACCCCGGGCGCAGCCAAAGCCAAAGTTTGTCTGGTACACTTTCATGGCTAAACCACTGAACGTTATTTAGTATGGTTATGACGAATACATATAAAGTAAAACATAAAAAAAAAATTCACTACTATGTAACAAGCCTTATGTCCTGTAATTTTTACTATTTAATTACAATTCAGAACTATTTCGTAACAATATTTCGTTACGACATTTTCGTTACGTACAATTATTTTGACAAATACTCAAATTTAAAACGGTATTGATGAATCAGACATTTTTAAGCGAGGCATAAAAAATATAAAGCATGCAAGTATCAATGATATTTTCAAATTTCATTTTTAAATTCAAATTACATGAGCTATCACTAGAATCTAGATAAATAGCTGTCGTTCTGTCTTTTCCATTCTCCTTAGACGGTTCTTGATACGTTTTTATTGTCAAGCTTCACGTTTCTGATTGTATGTAGATTTCCTTTAGAGTAAGCGTAATTTTTTGTTTTTAAAACACTTTGCAACTCAGTACCAATTGTCAACCTGTAAAGAGTACGACCATTAGTGAAACAAGCTAGCAGGAATGGCTCGTAAGCCCCTCACATATCTGGCTCCACATTAACGCATATATTTGCACGCATTAGACACCTAAAAGGTGATATACAGGTACTTCTGAATAATATTACTGTGAATGGGCCATTGTAAATTTTACTTACGACTCACACCTTAATTGTGGAGTTTATGTGCTTGAATTTTTGTTTCAGATTCGTTGATTTTTTAGATGCTATCACAGACCAGATGCTATTTAGAACTAACTACTAAAAAGCTCTAAAAGCTTTTTTTTGCTTTTGTTTTATAACGTCAGCTGTATCCATACTTCCATACTAATATTATAAATGCGAAAGTGTGTCTGTCTGTCTGTCTGTCTGTCACCTCTTCACGCTCAAACCGCTGAACCTATTTTGCTGTAATTTGGCATGGATATACTTTGAGTACCGGGAAAGGACATAGGATAGTTTTTATCCCGAAAAAATGTACGGTTCCCGTGCGATAAACGAATTATGGCGCAACGGAGTTGCGGGCATCATCTAGTTTACAATAAATATCTGTTAGTGAGTGATGAGTGTAAGTAATTGTAACTCTAATGTGGAATATCATGCTATAATAATCTAATAACAAAATATAAGTTAAATATTATGTTATTAGATCGTACTTATTATATTACATAGGAAGTATCAAGTAGCCACGTAAAAACTTAACAAGAACAGACATTTAAAAGTTTCAATTACTTAACGTTTAAGATTGGCGAGTCACAGTGTGTCAAAGTTTTTTTAGTAAAGTTAAATACGCCGGATAACAATTCTGATTGTAGTTGAGATTGTGGCTCTTCATTGTTATTTTAGGGTTCCTTGTCCTGCCTTTGACCCCGACCGTTGTCACTTGTTACCAACTTATTATCTGTATATCCATCTGAATTTGAGCAAAACCTCTGTGGTATCAGTACAATTGATGTAGTAACAATTTAGTAATTCGTGGCTTTATACCAGGTAATGACCGCAACGTTCGTTCATTCGTGAATTAATTCGTTTTTTACGCCGAAACCATCAGTCCATCTTTACCTGACTTATATTTCCTTTCTCGGAAAGCGAAGTATTTTAACATTTTTCATCTACATGATACATCGGTTCAACCTACGAATAATAAAAACTAGGTTCAACAGTGTTTATGTAAAGATGGGCGCCGATAAATTATTTTGCTGCTGCTGCTGCTTACTACTTTTTTTTTAAATGAAATAAGGGGGCAAACGAGCAAACGGGTCACCTGATGGAAAGCAACTACCGTCGCCCATGGACACTCGCAACATCAGAACAGCTGCAGGTGCGTTGCGTACTTAGGCTATGGTTACAACTTACAGCTCTTGCTCTTCGATATAAAAGTCTTGGGGTTAGGCTTGTTAAAGAAAATATCTACCAATTATACTTTTTTAAATTGTGACATTATATCTCATCTTTTCTATAACTCCGTTCTAGATTCTACATAATGCCTTTTCCATTGAGGATAAACAAAACAACCGAAGAACAAAAAGTACGTGTAACAATTAAACGATGAACGAACAGACAACACACAAGGTTAAACGCCATACAAACTAATTTGCCGTCATCCTGACAAGCTTTAGTGAATAAAACAAAAACATAACATTATTCTGAAATACCTAACTTTGCTTAGCAACAACTATAGTAGCAATTAACTAGTATATCTTTTTCAAATTAAAAAAATCGGCCAAGTGCGAGTGGGACTCGCGCACGAAGGGTTCCGTACCATTGTAAAGCAATTAATATAGGCAAAAAATTAAATTAGTTATGCTCATCTCCACAAGCCTCCTGAAGAAGAAGATTATACGAAGAACCCCTGGAATGGATTCTTCGTATCCATATTCCAATACTAATATTATAAGTGCGAACGTGCGTCTGTCTGTCTGTTACCTCTTCTCGCCCAAACCGCTGAACCAATGTTGCTAAAATTTATCATGGAGATGCTTTGAGTCCCGGAAAATGTACGGTTCCCGAGCGATAAACGAATTTTGGCGCAACGGAGTTGTAAGCGTCTTCTAAGTAGTATCATTATAATATTTTAAACCAAGGTTAACTCAGTTCAGTGCAATTACTGTGCAAGTTGTCCTCATCAAACGACACGGCCGGGTATATCGGGACTATATTATAAGAACAGTAGCTCTACCATGAGTTTAAAGCTATATAGTTAGTCTGTATTTATCGATACTCGATACTGACTACGTAAATTTTTCGTATGGCTTTTACAGCGCCTTTAGCGGTCACTTGCGGAACTAAAATCGCCATAGTAAAAATTTACGTAGTCGGTATCGAGTATCGATAAATACTATAGTCTATACTTTAGCTTTAAACTCATGGTAGAGCTACTGCACCATAAACTCGAATACCACAGTTCCTTTCGTGTGGATATAATGAGGTAAGGGGGCGTCCACAAATTACGTGAGGTGTTTGGGGGGGGAGGGGGTCGAGTCAAATCTCATCAAATCTCACGTGGGTTTGTGAAAGTCGGTTAAAAAGAGAAAACTTTATATTTAACCAAGGTTAACTCACTTCTGTGCAAGTTGTCCTCATCAAACGACACGGGCGAGTAAATCGGGACTTTATAAGAGCACCATTAAGGTGACGCAGCGTTAAAGTAAGAAACCGTGTTGGATATGTTTTAGATTGCTTGTTTTCTATGAGAAGTCGACCCGGCCTCTCATAGAAAACAAGCAATGGAACAGCAAAAAATGGAAAGGGCGTAAGCGACAAAATGGTTTTTGTCTTAATTATTCTGTGCTATAAAAGTTGTCCAATCGTGTTATGCTATGGGCAATTCAAAGACAAAGACATGATATATACTGACAATGAACTTCAATTTCTTAGCTTTAGTCATTGCTGAGAAAAATCGGCATCGCTACAGCCAAATTATCAAGGCGTCGCCTTAACTCGCGACTGTGTTTCTGAGATAATTCAAGTTTAATCGTTGTTCAGCCCGGGGCAGTGGAGCCATGAGATAACGCGCATAAGATATTATGACGTAAAGAAAGGGATTGTTGCAAATTTTACATCATGTACGTAATAATAATAATAAAAGCCTTTATTCGACTATCTTACAAAATAATTACAAAAGAATAAGTCAATTATTGACACCGGTTACGAGATTGTCTTGCTTCGTCGCATAGGCCTCCCCTAGAGCCTGCTATTTCTGTCCGTCCTGTGTTATCTTTTCCAATTGATGCCCGCAATCTTGTAAAAAATATCTACGTAAATATTAATTTTATCTTGACTCTATAATATGCTATGTACTAGCTGGCGGCTTCGCCCGCGTAATCAGCACTACGCTGCTGCTGCTCTTTCGACGCTTTTTCGCATTCTTTCGCAAAAGTTCTTGTCCTTGTCCTTCTAGATAGATCTACATATTTATAAAAATGTAAAGCGCATCAAAATTGATTGTGTAGTTTTTAAGCACATAAGGACGGACAAAAAGCAATTTTATGTTTCATACTATATAGCGGGCCTGTGCAATCCCAATTTGTAATAATACCGTTCCCGATGATGAAGTTGTCATCGAGCTGCAGCAGGTCAACCACCGATCAGTGGAGCGCTCACCGATTAGTTCTGGTATCCCACCACCATTTTGTTTTTGCCCACAGAAAACGAATACGGTAGGAGCAGCTGATTCGTCAAAGTGGGAATCAATTTGTTAAAACAATAAAATAGAAATGTCGTTGATACAGAAAGTAAAGGTGTGGAGGTTGAGATTAGGCATGACGATAATAAACAGGGTGCAATTAAACCTTCCTGCCAAATTTTGATATATTATTGATCCTTGTTAAAAATAAAAATACACGTATTTTTTCTTTTATGTTCACTCAGTACTAAAATGTTGAGAAATAGCTTACGAAAGTTATCCTAAAAAACACTACAATTAATGGACACGACGCGTCGCCCGCGCGTGATGTGACCCCGCTCACGCGCCTCTCCCCGCGTTACGCCCTCTCATTCCCCCGCGCCGCGAGTGACCGTTCTGCAACGATTTGAAATGAGATAAAATATGTCAATAAAAAAATATATAACACCCAATTTTTTTTGGTTAAATGGACTCTCCTATAATACGACCTAAGCCCTGGAAAAAATTTGGCAGGAAGGTTTCATTGCACCCTGTATTACCGTAACAGTAGACGTAGCAGAGAAATTTATTCATATACCCATAAGGACACCGGCGACCGCGACAACAATAAAATAACAATAGATTTCCAAGAATCCGCGATCGAAGGATTAAGGACCTACATAATTTAGTCGGAATATGGTCAAGCCCAGTCTAGGCTCAATTTACACCGGCGCAAAATGGAAGCGTCAATTTCGCTTCATGAAGCGGGAATTCGCTGGAATTCTCGAGCATTCCCGCGTCATGAGGACATCCAATGGGATATCCTAAGTGTCTAAACACACCATAGTACGGTCCCCAATACCAAAAAAGTCAACTTCCGTTCAACTCATCTCCGCCATACGAATTATTGGTATGTACTTATTACACATATTTTCCTGAACACTAAAAGTGCGGTAGTCACTTTCTAAGTGTATGGAGGGGGTAGCTATGACGTCACAAAGATGGCCGCTATTTAAGCATCAAAACTTCACACGATACAGAAACTTTTTACTTCAGATGGATATTCGGACGAAGAACATGATATGTAGTTCTAATATACAAAGAAACGTGGATCATTTGAGAAGTACTCAAGAAGAAGCTGATACCCGTTTCATACTACATGTGATTGATTGTAAATATTTATTCGGGCTTTATACGGGTAATAGTGAATTGTCGCGAAACTGTAGTGCACTCGTTATGCATTTCTCTGAGAAACTACCAAGTGGTGTGTGGATGAAATCTGGCACTACCAAAAAACAAACAACCGATAAGAAAAAATTATTGTTGGCTTATCACACCCTAACTGCAGGGTTTTCCACTACGTTGTCAGGTCACACAAAAAAATCAAGCTGGCCGATATTCCAACAACATTATCAACTCCATTCAAATGTTGGTGTTAGCTCAGCTTATGTATACCTACAAACAAGACTTTTCTTCAAGGATTCAAAGAACTAGATAACCTAGGCAACTTAAGAGCAGCAATGTTCCAGAACATCAAAGAACTTGATAAGTTACCGCCGCGCGACACGACAAGCCTTTCGACAGCATGCGCTAAGATCGAACTACCTGACGTTATGTTGGCAGAACGCCCAAATAGCAAAGCCCACGCTTCCTGTACCCATAGGCTGTGGCTGAAAGATCGAGGATACCGATCATTTATTGATTGCCAGTTATTTCATCCGTATATTCAATCTCATTGAAAGATCTCGAACTTATAATATTGTAGCAGTACCTACACGTTCGTCGTGGAAGATTGAAACATAGAAGAAAATCGTTCTGCCAAGAACGTACGTTCGAAATGACGAGAGAAACCGTCCGTGTATATTAAGTGCATTTGCACCGGACATGAAGTAGCCCTGAAAAAGACTTTTTCTAATAAGAGTTCTTCACAACACAACACTACGCATCGAGGCTACGTCGAGCGAGGGATATTCGCAGCATAGATACGATCTTCATGGCGTTTGCAGAGCCTCACAAAATGGCGGCACAACTACTCGCAACGGCGCGGCAGCGACCGACCGGGAGATGTCGGTATCCCGAGCGCGAGCTCACTGAACTCGCGGACCGCGGGAGCCCATATTTATACTCGGGCGATTCCAGCGCCACGAACCGCGGTACGGCCGAATCTCCCGCGCGGATAATTTCTCAATCTTGTAAATATTTCCTATTCGATTTTTTTCTCTTTCTTGTTTGTAAATATTTTTATCTCACTCATTATGTCTCTTTCTGTTTTGCAATAGCCAATCAAAATTAATCTTTTCAGTTTCTGTACAGTTTGTAATAATAATAATTAACTCATTTTTTTGTATACAGGGTGTAAAAAGACCACTTCCGATAACTTTGGGGTATTATTATACTACATTTTCTGATTACAAAAATGTATTTTTTTTTTTTATTTTTTTTTTCTAAAAAAATTTTTTTTTAATATATTTTTTATAATAAATAACCTTCAGACAAAACCATAAACCATTTACAAAAAATATTTAAAATATTTTTTTTACTTTTATTTTTTTTATCCCGATACGTAATCTAAAAGACGCGAGTCATTGATATCAAATGTAGCGCGCTTAATAACATAAGGTCGTAAACGACCATACTGTACGGTCGCGGCAGTTTTTAACCTTATGCTCTTTCCAACCTATCAAGAACCATGACATTCAACTCTCTCAAGTAACTCAGAACTTTGACCTATGATCTCTTACCTAGGCTAATTTAATCCTTCGATCGCGGATTCTTGGAAATGCTATTGTATTCTAGAGTTGTCTCGATCACCGGTACTTGTATGGGCCTTAATGGGTTAAAACTTTAATTCTAACTCATGTACAAAACTGTAAGTAACTTTCTGAGCATGAGTAACAACTTATTTATCGATTAGTTAAAAAGTTATTCGTAAGGAACAAAACCGATTTTGTGTGATATGCGAATGCGGATCTCAGGAGTCAGGCTTTCTATCGAAATTACAGACGATGCATGAAAACTTCCGTACGTAAAACTATGGTAATAAACTTACGTGTAAAATGTTAAGTTCTTAAAGTGTTCTTATTTCTCTAGACTCTATGCATTTTGTAAGTATTCTTTAGCACTAAGCAATAATACCACCAACAACAACACGTTTCTTACACGAAATCTAACACAACACAAAGTTTAAACAAAAAAATAATAACACATTTTCCGTGTTATGCAGAACGATGATTGTGGATGGACAGTACCTAGATCTGCAATTATCGCTTTTTATCTACTACAGACGATACAGTATGAAAAAACTAGCAATTAATTACTTACGTGAAAAATGTTGAATTCTGATTTTTGAATGTGCTCTCTATGCATTTTGAAAATAGTCCATATCACCAATCAATAACACCACCAATAACAACACATCTCTTTTTACACGATATCTTACACGACACGTCTTATTTTTTTAACGCAAACAAATAAGAAATAATAGTTAATTAATTTACATTTTACACATTTAGTTATCACAATAATACGTTTTAAAAAGATCGTTATACGCTTATTAATTAAACATAACTCAACGGACAACCTGCAACCTCAAGATGCAAATTGGAACTAAAGTCTAATTATGCGAAAATCGTCTTTAAAAACATGTATCGACTTTCGGTATGCGGACCCGACAAAGCGCCGCCGCTCTGCCTAGCACAACGCACGTGTCGCTAATCCATTTCAAGGACAATCTAAGTGTTGTACCCTATTTAACATTCAAAACTATTTATTTCAGTCGATATTTAAATTACCATTAAATAATAAAAATTATAACTATTATTTAGTAGATGTAATCTCATTTTTAAAATGAACTCTATTAAGAGGTTATAAATTCAGAAAATTTTATCGGGATACATAGTCAAGTTGCATTCGATAATTTCGATACCTACATTACCGTGATAAAGTGATTGTTATACTATGGTACGCGTTATGCGTTATACGTATGCGCGTATACGCGTTTACGCATGCAATGAAAATACTTTAATAATACCTATTTAATTTTAAATAACTTTTAATTATTATTGTCGCTATTCTTAACATTGAGTAGGTATTTGTTTTTTTTAGTTTGACTGTAATCAATACTTACTCGTATGTAAAACAATTAATAACGATTTATCGATAAAAAATTATCGATAACTCAAAATATGCAGAGGGATACATCCCTATTATTTAACAAAGTTTTTTCTTTAATTTTATTTAGTCTGCTGTAAACACGCGCCGCGCTGGTGTACTGTGAAGTTTTTGTTTAAGTTTTGTAATTTTACGGATGTTCTGGTCTTATTGCTTGTTTTGTGACATTCTTAACTATTTTTTCACGTGATACGTCCGAAGAATGTGCGATGAAATGTGAATGAACTTTTAATACTCGTAAACCTTTATGGAACGAGGGTGAACATCGTCGTCGATAGACGATAGTGCGGTTTAAACAGTGCAGTAAAAAGTGTTTTTATAAGAATTGGAATGTCTCCTGTTTACTTTTGTTTCGTGTTGAAAAACTCTGCAATCTACATTGAGTTAGATGGAGCACAGCTCGAACTGCATTTCATAAAAGCAGACAGCTGATCACAGGTCAGTAAACATGTTATCAAGTATTTTTTTCCATAGTAACTGTGTATTGTATTTTTACAACCTGATTCGGATGTGAATTATGATTACTTTTCCTTTTTGGCCGGAAGTAAAAACTGAGTATTTTTGAGTAATAAACCTAAGAAACGGTAATTAATAAATTCTAACATTTTATTAAATCGTGAAAACAATTGTAATTTAATAATCATTACAATATTGGTGGTTTATTCACTACCTACGGGCTAGGGCCTAGGGCACACCACGATCAGCTGTTTTGTCTAGCGCAGGGCCGCGCGCGCGGGACTTGGCGCGGGCGGCGCGGGGGGGCGGGGGGGGGGGGGGGGGGGCGGGCTGGCGCAGTCCGGGGCCGGCGGGGCTCCACTGGCGCGCGATATTATCGCGCATTTACATCAGCATTATACATTGCGTGTTGAAAATTTTGACTATTTTAAAAACTGGCGATTTAAAGAAAATTACTTGCACCAATGGATATATCTCATGCCCTATAATAACCCCACGAAGTTATCGGAAGCGGTCTTTTGACACCCTGTACATATAAGCAGCGCATTTTTGTAAATAAAGCACTCCAGTTCACCACAGTAAATCGAGTTTTACTCTTTACTCCTCCGACCTCTAGTGAACTCTTAGAGAGACCAACCGGTCCTCTAAAATATCATGTTAATGTAAAGCTGGTTCCCGTTCATCCCGTTGTGGATGTGTCATGTCGGTTACAAATTACAAATGTTATAATCGGTATAATTATTCAGAAGATCAGATTTAGGACATTAATTAGATACAATTTTTTTAAATATTTTTTAATAATTTTATCAGTAACTTTAGTACAACACATACCTATCTATAACCTATTATTATGCATGTCACATTAAAAAACTGTAAGTACAACCTATGAGTAAGTACCAGCATACTTTTACGTATTATTTTTATTACTAACGTTCATGTTTTTTATTCAAAATTCACCAAAAACCAGCCCAGTAGCTTAGCTACCGCTATGGGTTCAGCGCTACCGAGGCTGATTCAAAGGGCTGCAGTTCCGTTGTTTATAGCTTTATTGTAATGTTTTGAAGTTCGTTAGAAAGCTGATAAAAGTAGCCAAATATTTTATAATAACCTATATTTCTATTATCCTGACGGTTACCCAGTTATATACATAAGAAAGAAAAATATTTTTTTGAAATTTTGTTTTTCCGAAATATTTCCCTTGGTACTTAATTCACATTGATAGTTCTAAGGAATAAAATGAAGCTTATTTAATAACCTTTCGTTTGACACCCTATTTAAGTAAATCGGTTCAGTAGATATTAAATAATCCGCAGAATAGAATAGGCCCGGTGGCCATTTTTTGACGTCATAGCTACCCCCTCCATACACTTAGGAAGTGACTACTGCACTTTTCGTGTTCAAGAAAATATGTCTAATAAGTACATACCAATAATTTGTATGGCGGAGATGAGTTGAACGAAAATCGTTATTTGACGCCTTTTTTGCAAATGGGTTTTCTACTACCATGCCGTTGTTCCGCGGCGGAAGTTGGCATGATTCCGCCTGCAATAAAAGCGTTCCGCCACCAAAAAATTTTGACAAACGCTGTCCTAGAATAAAGTGCGATTCCCACGCGGATAAACGATTCGTTGCCACAAAGTTGCGTGCAACATCTAGTAATTCATAATCCAAATCGAAATGGAGTTTAAACTATTTCTAGCAATCACAACCAAACATGAACATTTCTCTTTCAGCTTTATCCCTCCACTTTAAAAATCCACCCAGCAAAGTATAAAACAGCAAACACTCTTTAAAATTTCTAGCAAAAAATGGGGTTTTAAAAGCTTATAATACGGATTACACAGTAAACCTAGTTACGATTAATAAAAACTGCACGTTTTAACTTTTAAACTCTGAAACGTAAAGTAAAAACCGCTCCCACGAGCGAAGTACGTACAAGTTGAACGTTGTTGCCGTGGTGTTGCCAGCCTATCCTTGCCATTTAAAAAAGTTGGAAATATCAATTACGAATATTTTGAGCATACTTTGTACCATCGAAGAAATTGATTCCTAGGCAGTTGATAGACCAACGTCATTTGGTCGGATCATGCCAATTATTATAATATAGGGTATATGACTAGTAGATTGGACAGTACTAGTCATTGGAAAAAGCACAAAAATATAAATATGTATATAATATAGGCTTAAATAGTTTTAGTATAAATGATAAGTTTGATATTATTGTATTTATAGTTAATTTAGTTTAATTAGTTAATAACTTTATTGATTGTGCACGTCCTATCTGCTGTCTTTTACACTGTTTCTCTCAGTAGGGCTGCTGTAAGAGATTTCTTTTAGAAATAAGCAGTTCCTTTGTGTCGTCTTTCTGTGTTAGGTGTATCTTTTTGTATTTTTCCTGTGTGCAATAAAGAGTTAAATAAATAAAAAATAAATAAATAAAAAACACTATATTTATTAATGTTGCTTTAAAAACTGACTGTTTTTCTTTAAAAATAGGCGTTCTTTTACTTTAAAAACAGGAAATTTTTAAAGCAACATTAATAAATATTGTGTTTTTGTGCTTTTTCCAATGACTAGTACTGTCCAATCTACTAGTCATTTACCTTAATATTATAATTGGCATGATTAACCCAGCCGACAGATCATATTATGATCTGTCGGCTGGGTTTGACGTAACGCTTCCAAACTATGTAGGTCCCCCATATGCCTAGGAATCAACTTCTCTGATTATATAAGTACAAAAAGTTTGTACAGAAAAATTACTATCGCATGTGAATGAAAATATTATCTTACTTTTGACTAAGTTTAGCAAGAGTAACCCGTGAGTTATCAGAATACTATAAGCCCAAAATATATTTGATACGCCTTACGCCGCTCTTACGCCGCTCTTACGTCCGACATAAGGAATAAGAAAATGCGGGAAATTAAAATACTGTTATAATACCCGGTGTTACTCCTATTATTAAAAAGGTGAATGTTAAATGCTAAAATTTAAAAAAGAATATGCCCAGTTTTGCCCAATTGACGAAATCCACCATATTTTGTGCGAAATCGTAGGCTGTAAGCTGGCAGCCCCGGCCGGCCACTCACCGCTATAATATTATTAAGGTAATCACCGCTTCAAATACACATTCAACTCTATTAGCCTTTTTATAGAGTCTGGACAGGTAAGTGTAGGGTATGTTACCATTAGAATATACGTCATAATGGCTACCAGCCTACCTTGGTGGCATCATGTGGCATATAATATTATAGTAAAATAATATTATGATTTTAAATCACAAATATGGGCGTGCGTTTTTTATCTTTTTTATTATCATAATATTATTTTATGGTTCATTAGATAAGTGAAAACTGTAAAGTAGCCCGCAAACGATCAAACATCAAACACGTCAAACATGTCAAATACGTACAAACTACGTGTTTGACGTGTTTGAAGAAAATTTGGATTACTACGTGTTTGACGTGTTTGAAGAAAATTTGGAACATGTCAAAACACGTAGTAACGTGTTTTGACGTGTTTGACGGTTTGATGTTTGATCGTTTGCGGGAGACTTAAGACAGCAGTCTGCTCTTAGTAGCCTGTCCTTAAATTTTTATAGTTATTACATAAGCTTATTGTATATTTGTGTAAAAAATAAAATACCGTCGATTTATGCTACTTCAAAAATAAGTGGTTTTGATTCTAAAACTTTAATTGCTCGTTTTGCCAGAACTCGTTTTTCCTATAACAACTATGCATAAACGCCAAGTGTCTAGCAGTCCCTTAAAGTTAAACCAGTTAAAGTTATGTATCGCTTAAGTTTTTAGTACTTAAATCTTCTTATATATAAAAATGGATTTTCAAATGTGTTAGTCGCGCTAAAACTCGAAAACGGCTGAACTGATTGGGCTGATTTTAGTCTTAAAATGTTCGTAGAAGTCCAGGGAAGGTTTTAAAGTAACACGAAGTTCACCGGGACAGCTAGTGTTTTCACTAAAGTTCTTAGGCACTACTTAGGTGGAGTAAAAACCTTGGTAAAATCTTAAGATATCCAGGAAAATAATAGATAGGAGCCCTTTCCGTTTAGAGGAAACTTAAAGTTAGGTCGCGGTTGTAGAATACTAGAAACTTTCATAGTGTCTATGGTTTTGGTTAATGATTGTATGACTTCGTTAATCGTTTCTTTCGTATTGTAATAGTAGATTTTTAAATACTTGAAGCCTGAAGCCGTTGCCGAGAAACCCATTACAAAGGATTACAATTTATTACAGGGCCCCCGCTACCATATGTGCAATGTGTGCAATGCACACGGGCGCCATCCTCTAGGGGTGCCAAATCGCCATCTTTAGGGGCGCCAAATCCAAGGACCAAAAAAAATTGCCTAAAGGGGCGCCAAAATCCTTTTTTTGCACACAGGCGCCAATAGCCCTTACGGGGGCCCTTTTACAAACACAAGATTGTCACGTTAAAAGCATAATAACATTAGTGTGATAACTGGTAAGTATATTCCGCTTCCCGCCATTACTCCGGTTGGTTTCCGCCAATATCAATATTCAAACGTTGAGGTAAGTAATATTGCTCTCAGGGCGTGGGTGCCGTGGGACGAGTGTCCTCCACGGGGACAGAAACTGATATCGTCTAAAACGTAGTGATTATATTCTCTTTGATATCGTCCTACTTAGTGATTATACTGTACTCGGCGAAACATGGCGGTAGCGGTCATTGACTCCCTGTCAAAAATTTGTCATTTTCTATACAAAGCCGCGATTGACAACATCTGACACTTCATTGTCAATCGCGGTTTATATAGAAAATGACAAGTTACTGACAGGGAGTCAATGACCGCTACCGCCATGTTTCGCCGAGTACAGTATAATAATACATTGCTATTTGAGAAACCTACTTAGCGGGTACTGTATTGTATACTTTGGTGAGTCATTGATTCAAATTCTAGATAAGAATACAGTGTATTAGGGTAATTCCTGACAAACATGCAATTTTGATGAAAATGTAAAAAAAAATAAAAATAGATATTTTGTATTTTTATACAGGATTATGTCAGGTTGTTATGTCGATATGAAGTTTATACTTGAGGCCCTCTTTTATCCTAATAACCTAAAGAGCTATACTCCCTCAAAGTTTAGGAGACATGGTAATGATCATTTGAAGCACGGTAATGACAATTTACAGCACAGTGGTCAGTTTTTTGTGTCTTGCCATCTTAAATCTGCGAACAATATACAATTTTGATATAAAATAATATGTTAGTTTATGTAAATCCCCTCTTATGTGAAATCCAAAATAAATATTACGTCATTACCGTGTAAGATTGCTCATTACCGTGGTTCAAATACACGGTAAAACATGGTAATTACGAACATGGTAATGACGAATGCTATGTTTATCCGGATTGTATATGAAACGAAACACTTTTCTGGAACATTATTTCATTCGAGGACTCTTTAAACCATCATTCTTTTATTATAAACCAAATACGTTATGATTACGTCAATACTTACTGAGTACTGAGATCCAGGTAGATGACGCGTCTCCATGACAAACACCAAAACTCAAACAGAAAACAATATATTTTAATTATTTTTCTGGTGCTAACAGGTGACTCATGTAAACTCTGATAGATCGATTAAGGCTGCCGCAATACGGGGGACGTACATCAATATAATATGCAAGTGTATCTAATGAGTTGTACACATCGCGACATGTCATGACAGGGTAATGATGATTTTTTCTTGGGACACAGTTTAAAATTATTTTGTGTGTTATTTAATTCATTAAAATATGTAAGATTGACTTATTTAGGTAGATCAAGTATTGAAGTTTGCTAGTATTATGTTAAATTGGGCGTAAAAGATGTGATTTTTTTTAAATCTTATTATAATGGTTCATTTTCGGGTTTTGGGACACCCACGGTAATGTCATTTCGGCACTTTTTAATTCAATTTTATCTAAAATTATCCTTAAAATACAACAATTCGTTATAGCTATTTAAAGAAAAAGACGACGTTAATACAATAAATCCTTGAAAAGCACTTAAATGCTTTAGATTTATTAATTTATTTCTTCGGACATCAAAATTGCATGTTTGTCAGGAATTACCCATTAACAAATTGCATCGGAAGCACGGATTACTAGATAGTTACTAGATAGTTACTAGATAGTTACTAAGTAAGCGGAATGTGTAGTAGTACTATTATTACATATTTGTTCATAAAATCTATAAATCAGCCTTTCCCAAAGTGGGCGCTGAAGGTAGGGCTTCACACGAGAGCGAGATTTTTCTCGTCTCGTCTCGTTCTCGTCTCGTTTTTACGAGACGAGAACGAGACGAGACGTTTTGGAAAATATTATCGGCGATACCAAGACCACATACATAACGTGACCATACGTCCCGCTTTGGGCGGGACAGTCCCACTTTCAGGTAGTCTGTCCCGCTGTCCCCTGCGAGGCCGAAATTGTCCCGCTTTGGCAAACAGACCAAACGACAATAATTTAAAAGTATTTTTATTTTTAAATGCCTGTGCAATGCCTGGAAGTAACGCATACATACAACTAACGTGATAATTTATCCATATTGTGCCAAATAACATAGAAATTGCTCCAGTAGTTCGTGAGAATAGCCCTTTCAAATATATTTTTTTCGTTTTTTCCACATTTTCCTCTGTTTCTTCGCTCTTATTAGACTTAGCTTAATAAAATATAGCCTAAAGCCTTCCTCGATAAATGAGCTATCTAGGACTGAAAGAATTTTTCAAATCGGACCAGTAGTTCCTGAGATTAGCGCGTTCATACAAACAAACAAACTTTTTCGCTTTATAATATTAAATGTATAATAAAGTTCATAATAATAATTAATGTAAGATAGGCACTTTGAAATACATAATTATTCTTAATTTATGGGGGGGGGAGAGGGGAATTCTGGTTTAGTCCCGCTCTGACAAAAAATAAATGGTCACGTTACACATACAGGGCAATCCGAGAGTCTCGTTTTGAATCTCGTTAATTTTTTTTAATCAAATCAAATCAAATCAAATTTATTTATTTACTAAGAATATGGTACAGTAGATGTTTACATTTTTATGAGTTCAGACATATTCTACTATTAACATAGTGTGCAAATATTGTCATTGTTATTATAATAATTTTTCTATGTCATTCAATTTTAATTAATTAACTGTATTTCTTAAAAAATATTTTGTGCAATTAATGAATATTTAATAATGTCAAATGTTAATTATAAATGTATATTATGTTAATGTTTTAAGTATTACAATTAAAATAAAATTAGAATCATGTCAGAAATATTAGGTTTTAACGTCATCCATTTCATCATTAAAATATTCATTTATAGCTATAATACATTTTATGAAGTAGCCATGCATGTTATCTGTGCCATGCATGCAGCTCTTTTTGTAGTTTTCTCTCAGGGAATTTTTTAAAGTGATCAGGGAGCTTATTGTATATTGTATAGACACTGCCATACAGTAAGCATTCCTACTGCAAATGCTTAGTCTTTGGTGGGGTACAACCAATTTAAATTTATGTCTAGAGCTCTTGGTGGCTACTTCAGTTTTCTTTACAAAAAAGCGATCTACATTTCTGTTCACAAATAAACACATTTCATAGTTATACAGACAAGGTAACGGTAATATATTGTACCGCTTAAATAAAGGTTTACAGGGGTCGATGTAGCTGACACTGGAGATACAATCTAATAAATTTCTTTTGGAGTCTAAACACTCTTATTTGGTCAACAGAGTTTCCCCATATAATTAAGCCGTATCGCAGTACGGAGGAGATGTAGCCGTGGTAACAAAGAAGTGCTGCAGATGTACTTACAGTTTTTTTTTTTATATTTTTAACAACATACATATATTTCTCTAGTTTAATGCATATGTTATTAATGTGATCTTTCCAATTACATAGACTATCCACAGTAATGCCTAGAAAATCGATAGCCTATCACGATCCTTCATGTGGTCTACTTCTTATCTGTGCCAAATAACATAAAAATTGCTCCAGTAGTTCGCGAGATAAACCTTTTCAAATAATTTCCCCCATTTTTTCCACATTCTCCTATTAGTCTTAGCGTGATAAAATATAGCCTATAGCCTTCCTCAATAAATGGGCTATCTAACACTGAAAGAATTTTTCAAATCGGACCAGCAGTTCCTGAGATTAGTGCGTTAAAGTTAGCCCTTTCAAATAATTTTCCCCGTTTTTTCCACATTTTCCTCTATTTCTTCGCTTCAATTAATCTTAGCGTGATAAAATATAGCCTATAACCTTCCTCGATAAATGGGCTATCTAACACTGAAAGAATAATCAAAATCCGTTGCGTTGTTTTAAAGATTAAAGGGAACAAAGGGACATGAGGGAAAAAAAAGTGACTTTGTTTTATAATAAGTATAGATATAGATAATGAAGTTTTTATTCAAAAAATCAGAAAAGGTCTACTTATAAAACAATATATTTTACAAAATATAAAATCTGGTAACCATCCAAACTGCATTTTATCATATAAATGCGTTAGTCATGAAATATTCCTTATTCTCTTTATCTATACTTATAAAATTACATGTCCTGACTGACTGACTGACTGACTGACTGATTCATCATCGCTGAGCAAAAACTGTTAAAGTTACAGCCACGAAATTTGGTGAGTAGGGTTGTTTTATTAAGTAGACACCCACTAAGAAAGGAATTTTGAAAATTTTACCCCGAAGGGGGTGAAATAGGGGTTGAAAGTTTGAATGAAAGTCCGTCATTTCTTGAGTTAGAAACATGAAACTTTATTTTTGGGTTACTGATTAAAAATGAATAGATATGTATTTTAGCGTTTTTGGAAATTCTACCCCCAAGGGGGTGAAATTGGGGTTGAAAGTTTGAATGAAAGTCCGTTATTTCTTGAGTTAGAAACATGAAATTTTATGTTTGGGCTACTGATTAAAAATGATTAGATACGTGTTTAAGCATTTTTGCAAAATCTACCCCCAAGGGGGTGAAATGTGGGTTGAAAGTTTAAATGAAAGTCCGTCATTTCTTAAGTTAGAAACATGAAAGTTTATTTTTGGACTGCTGATTAAAAATTAATGGATACGTATTTAAGGGTTTCTGGTAATTCTACCCCCAAGGGGGTGAAATTGGGGTAGAAAGTTTCAATGAAAGTCCGTCATTTCTTGAGTTAGAAACATGAAAGTTTATTGACGTTTGCGTTTGACGTTTGCTTAAATAGGGTCCCGTTTTCACCCTTTTTATAAGGAACCACAAAAAGGGGAAAACTATCCATCTTTGTTATTATACTATGTTAACGCGGACGAAGGCGCGGGCAACAGCTAGTTATGTTATAGAAATAAATCATTATTTACAACTAAGCGAGACGAGACGAGACAACTGGTAACGAGACGAGACCGAGACTTAAACGAGACTCAATTTTTTGAGGATTGACGAGACCGAGACGAGATTTTTGTTACTCTCGCTTACTCTCGTCTCGTGTGAAGCCCTAGCTGAAGGTCTAAAGGGGGAGCTGTGGGAACCAGAAATAAAATGGGGGGCGTTGTGTAGAGGCTTGGGGGGTGATTTATTTCATCTAGAATCTAGATCCATTTTAAATTACAACAATAGGGGCGCTAAAACATAATTAGTTCTCAAAGTGGGCAGTAGACAAAATAAGTTTGGGAACCCCTGCTATAAATGAAAACGAGCAAATGAAACACCTAATGCTGTACCTAAGTTGTAACAGGTGCGATGCAATCAGCGCCGTTCAATAGCATCAGAAACACGCTGTTTAGTGTGCCATACAGTCTCAACTCTCAGTCAAACAGTAACGTCAAAGACTACCAATTTTCATAGAGGCCTCCAAACTTTATGAAAATTCTCCCGTAAATTTGCCAATTGATATATTTAGATTTTCTTACGTTAACGTTACGATTACGTGGCCTCACCCCTATTCTAAAGTCTTGGAATTCGATTCGCAATATTTTCTCACGATTCCTCGCCTTCATCTACTACACGGGGGCGATAAGAAAATAAACGGAACAGAACCCACAAATGTGGCTACAAAGTACAACCTCGCCGTTATTACGTGTCGAGGGAGATTGGCAAGCGATCGCTATTATAAATATCAAGTATTCATTTGTATAATAATATATTTATAAGTTTTTCGAAAAAAAAGCAGTAGAACTCCTAATAATTAGACCATCTTTGTAGTGTCCTCTTTGCAACAAAAAAAGAATCAAGTTTTTCAAAAAAAGCACAGACTTCAAACAGTATTTCCTAATCATTAGACCACCTTTGTAATTTCCTCTTTGCAACAAAAAAAGAATCATCAAAATCGACGAATAAGTAAACGACGAAGTTATTCGCGAAGAAACAAAAAAAAGCTTAGGTGTATTATGTATACGGTCAAATTGTGCAACCTCCTCCGTTTTCCAATCGGTTATAAACTAGCCGTAGCGCCCGTAGCCCGTATTCGTAGCCCTGTGCCAGAATTCATACGTAACCAAGGGAAAAGGGGATTTACTTTAAACTAGAAAACGCCCTCGAGTCAGTTGCACCAACATTCGTTTATCGCAAGAGAATTTTTGAGGTTCAAAAACTATCCTACGTTCTTTCCTGCGACACCACGTATCGGTATCGGGTATACCGTATACCATCGTCTTCGGTACTGACTACTGAGCGAAATGTCACCAATAGAAATTTCTTCCACGTCATCCGCGATGGAATCATCAGCTCCGTTGTAGTCCTCTTGTTCCTCGATTTTATCATACGTTTACTCGAGAATAGAATCTGTTTCTTCCTCCTCAACGCTATCTTGTAGTGGATATCAAAGTCGCGTCAACGTGAAGAGGTAATAGACAGACATTAGGTTTAATGTGAATTACCTACATCACAATTCACAATAGGTGGTCTTTAATTATTGTGGTAATACATAATTTATTCTGCCAAAATAATATGATTACTTTATCATGTCCAATTGTATATTTTGGTACATTTTGTTTTAGTATACTATTATGTTATTCCAACAGTAACAACAGTTGCGGCGTGTGATGGCTGTAACAATAAAATATCCATCGCTCTTGTTCTATTACCGATCGCTGACACATTGACAGATTGTTAGTTAAAATATTGAAAGTTAAAACGACGGAAAAACATTTTACTGTGTATATATGCCCTCAAAGACCGAAAACGCTCAGTGAGCGGAAAAATAGCCCACAACGCGTTGTGGTCACAGTGAAATATTGATATTTTATTTTATTAGAACTAAGAACTAAAATGTATTTTTTTATTATGGTTTGTTAAGAAAAATAATATCAATGAAGGGCAAAATTAGTGATAAGGACTATAACGGTAACTTATAGATAGAAAACTGCAATTGCCTACCCCAGCTTATGATGAGACCAGTAAAACAGCTATAATTTTACAATATATTTTGTTTTGTCAATGACCAATAATCTCACATTGTTGACTTTTCGAGGTTAATAATAGACAACAGCTATACAAGGTATAACAAAACTAAGTGATAATACTAAAGTATTATAGCTAGCTACTTAGTGATAATACTAAAGTATTATAGCTAGCTACTTAGTGATAATACTAAAGTATTATAGCTAGCTACTTAGTGATAATACTAAAGTATTATAGCTAGCTACTTAGTGATAATACTAAAGTATTATAGCTAGCTACTTAGTGATAATACTAAAGTATTATAGCTAGCTACTTAGTGATAATACTAAAGTATTATAGCTAGCTACTTAGTGATAATACTAAAGTACTCGTATAATCAATCTACAAGGAACACATACACACCCTGAAGTTTTATCACTTAGTTTTGTTACACCTTGTGGCTTGTATATAGCAATTTAGATACTGATTCCTATTATAGCCATTTCTCGCTACGTAATAGCCTCACGAGGGCAGAGGTGTTAGTGTTAGTAAAGCGGTCACGTGCTAGACACGTGATAAAGTCAACCTGCGTCCACCCCCATTATCTACCAGCTCCGACATCCCACTTTAATTACTTTCAATAAAATCCGCATTGACAGTTGAATTCAACGGTCTAAAGACGATTCACAGTCTACGGTTTAAAATTGTATCGTAGAGCTACGATTTAAAACCAAAGTTCTTCAAAGCAGCAGCGGAGCGGCTAAAGACGGGGTGTATCCTATATCCAATTAGTGCTCACCTTGGGTAGGATCCAATTAAGAATCCTTACCAGAAGCCTAACTGGGCACTGCAAGCTCAACAAACACCTAAACAGAATGGGTATTTGTAGCATAACGACTTTTTGATATACAAATAACAACAACACAAAAACACATATTAACAGATTGTACGAGGAGGATGAGACGTCTATTCACCTTCTCCTCGACTGTCCTGCTCTATTACAGAGCTTGGTCGTCACGAATACTCATCCACAGAGGAAATTCGTGGCACCAACCCCAACCATATCGTTTAATTTATGAGCAGCACTGGGTTGGGGACGATACTCTAGCGCGAAGGAGTCACATAGATCCTTGTGGGTCGCAGTGACGTCAGGGCTACAGCGGCCTGCCTTCTTTAACAAAAGAAACCCTATATCCAGGGTCCTTAAGTAGCAACAGCTTTCTTATCAGCCTCCTAAAATAAGGAACTTGCAACTTTGACCCACCCTAATGTTGTTAAGACAAAATATTTGTTTTTTTCGAAGATAATGGGACGATTTTAAAGGCATATAGAGTAGACCACGAAGGATTTCATAGTCTTCTTTTCGTCGCGGGAAAATCTATAGGACCGTGGAATACCCTGAAGCGTTTCAAGTCGCGTGCAAAATTTTGTATGTCATATTATTATGATTTAAGGTAAGACCGCACTAGCGACACGACGCGACACTTCACTTCCACCGAACTGACGTTTATAAAACGTCAGATTCACGTTTGTAAAACGCAAGTAAAACGTCAGTTCTATGAAAGTGTCGCGCCGTGTCGTGTCGTGTCGCTAGAGTGACATGACACTAGAGTACGGTTTCGCCTTTAATCATTTGGGTCCGAACTATTTTAAGACATTTTATGACACCAGAGCTGATGATGAGTGGGTAGTCCGACCCATTAAAAAAACCAATTGAAAACATCGTGCATTTCAAAGGCGGAAGCGACAGTTAACTTGTTAAAACGGCGTGATCATTTGGAAACGTTACGTTGCTGTAAATGTGAAAATAGCTAGCCAAGGGTAGCCATTATTCTGAAGCCGGATAAGTAGGTTGCCAATATTTGGGAAAGAAAAGAGTATCATGAAGAGTTACAGAGAGAGTACAAGATGAGTTAAGCAGAAACCAATAAAACACAAAATTTGACCGTGTAGGATAACGATCATGTTTTGAATTCAGAATTAAGCAGAGTTTAAACTCCATTTTGCGTGCACTCAAGTCGATATGAATGAAAATGACGAAATCAATTTTATCCCATGACAAAAACTTTCAAAGACCCAGACGATCAGTTAACAGTAACACCGAAACGTGACAAAAAGAGGCGCGTCTTGGAGATGAACAAAAGCCAAATTGAAATTCCAAATTGCGTGACGCTGTCACACTTTATACCTCTACTAGCGACCGGCCCCGGCTTCGCACGGGTATAAAATATATTATAGCCTCTGAAAAAATTATTAAAATCGATTCAGCAGTTTTGATTAAACGTTCTGCGCGGCTCTGCCTAGGTATTTCGCGGGTACCAATAATTTTCCCACAAAAAGTAACCTATGTCTTTGTCCGTGGTCTACTCCATATTGCTGCCAAATTACACAAAAATCGGTCAGTAGTTCATGAGATTAGCGCGTTTAAATAAACAAACTATTAACTAACTACCTAACAGAAAAACCCTTCAGCTGTATAATTCAAATTCTTTTCAAATTCAAATTCTTTGTACTGATGTAGGCGTAGGATGTAGGTATAGAATATAGATATTATTGTATTTTCGCGGCAGTTCTTGTATCTTTTGCTCGTCGTCTCTAAAAACTCTATGTCCGTCTTTAAGCAGACGTTTGGTAACCCTACTCACTTCTTTACCATTCAGCCTATTCAAAGGTACAAGGTAAAATTCTCTTTCAAAAATACCAATTGGAGTTTAAAAGTCATTGACTAGGAAATGAAAAAGCCGACTTCATGAAACTGGCCCGGTAATTGAACGAGGAAACGGAAGCTCCATTGATTAGGCGTATTTTTAATTCATGAAGCCCCAAGCGGCCACATCCGGCCGCGATAACAATGAAAAAGCTATTGTGTCTCGTTTTGCCACGACTGATGGGTTAATTTGAATAAAGAATTAGGATTTGATCCTAAACATTTTAATTCACTTGTATATAAATATATTTTTTTTTTATAATAATATCTATGGACGCTCCACACCACGTCAGTCTGGCCCCGTGCTAAGTACCTGAAGGACTTGTGTTACAGGTACCAGACAACGGAAATATATTTAATACTTTTATACTATACATATATTTAAGATTTTTATTATATGATACACATATTTAATACACATCCATGACCCAGGAACATTGAAAAACTTTTTGTTCCGTCGGCGGGATTCGAACCCGGACCCCCGGCTTGAGCTGCCACACACTCAACCAATTGAGCCACGGAGGTCGTCTATTGTGTTATGCTTCCGTGGGAGAGCCATGCTTCGGGACGAATGGGCGGCTCGACCGGAGAAATACCACGGGCTCACAGAAAACCGGCGCGTGAAACAGTTTCACCGAGTGAGTGAGCTTACCGGAGGCCCAATCCGGAATCCCCTACCCTATTCCAGCTTCCCTACCCTCCCCTACCCTCTCCTACCCTATTTCCTACCCCACCCTCCCCTACCCTATTACCCTATTTCCTCTTAAAAGGCCGACAACGCACCTGCAGCTCTTCTAATGTTGCGAGTGTCCATGAGCGTCGGTATTGGCTTTCCATCAGGTGCCCCGTTTTCTCGTTTGCCGGCCTTATTTTATTTAAAAAAAAGTTTTTTTCTTAGGAATTTGAGATTCCTTTGAATTCATATTACAGATAGAAGCTAAACTTCATCATGAGTTTTCTTACCAAACTTCGATTTGTAGGCGCAGCTTAAAGTAGTTATGTAAGTAAACACTTTACTCAGCTGATTAATGACTAGTTTCTCCATCTTTCCTTACCGTAAGAATTGTATCTAGTGTTATTCGGCAGAGCGAGATTCCCCTAACACAGGTAAATTTTACTTAAAAGGGGGTCTCAAACACTGATAATAATATAAGTATTATAACATCATGTATGTTAGGTTTGTGAATTTTGCATTTTGTATTTATTTTATATTTTTATCCGTAGATCTAGTCCTTTAAATCTCAGTCGTTAATGTGTCGTTCCTACATTTCAGACTGGATTTACAAAACATTTATATATATTAAATCGAATTATATAAATCGAATGTCCTATAAATTCTCTGTGTGAAACGCCGAACGCGCAGTCAATAATGTAGGTGAAGTGCACAAATGGAAATAAAATGTATTGACAATTTTGTTCATATTTGCTTTCTGCTATTTCGCTCTGAATCGATTCTTAGGAAACTAATATTAACTGAAATATTGTACTAACATTCGATTTTCCTAACAATTTGAACGCCTTATTTATTTGATACTAGATGTTTCACGCAACTTTGTTCCGTCGTTACTCCCGGGATTCAAATATAACAACATTTTTCTTTAAAATCAACTAGCTATATGACCGAGCTTCGCTCGGTATTCAAAAAATTCAAAAAACACACATAAAATGACATTTTATCAAAATGATTCCTAGCTAAATCGATTTATCGCCCCCGAAACCCCCTATACAAGATGTTAGTGTAAACACCGTTATCCTTGAAACCATCAAATGATCCCGTCAAAATGAACAACTTTTTCTATGAGAACAATGCTGGGAACTCAAAAAAATCTGTCTTCATACCCACACACATTGCCGATCCGGGCATCCGTATGGGTATGAAGACGGCATTTTTTTTTTGAGTTCCCAGCATTGTTCTCATAGAAAAAGTTGTTCATTTTGACGGGCTCATTTGATGGTTTCAAGGATAACGGTGTTTACACTAACACACTGTATACTAAATTTCATGAAAATCGTTGGAGCCGATTCCGAGATTCCAATTATATATATAATATGTCACTGTAAGATTGTAAACACCGCGAGATTGTAATATGACGAAGTGATGGATTGTAAACAAACAGTTTTCCGGTGATTTTAAATTAATTATTTCGTATTTAAAATAACTTCAATGCCAAATGATATGAGATATATAACATAAAATAAAATTTAGATATATTTAAAGTGCTGTTTGAATGTTCGGTTATTAACCTAATTTATAATTCAAGCTGCACTTTAAATATATCTAAATTTTATTCAATGGTATACATCAAATATTCAGGCAATTAAAGTTAAACCGGAAAACTGTTTGTTTACAATCCATCACTTCGTTATATTACAATCTCGCGGTGTTTACAATCTTACGGTGACATATATATACAAGAATTGCTCGTTTAAAGATATAAGATTCAACGGTTAAACGAAGCGAACGAAAGACAAGCGCATTTATAATTTTAGTAAGTAAAGAAAATACACGATTTTTTTCACCACATACACCCCACGTTCCATTTACCTAATGTAAAAACGATCAAAACGCTCAAAATAGGAGGCAATTTGAGCGTTTTGATCGTTTTTAACAGGAACAATTATCTATGACTAGACTATATTCTGATAATACACAGTGATCTAGTAAAAGAGGGTATGATCTCAGGATAAAGACACCATGACTACCGCTTCTATAGAAAAATTCAAAGTATTTTCTCAATAAATATTTATGTATACTTACCGCCTTTTATTCCGTCCCATTACCCTTATAAAAGTGCACCTCCTTGTTCAAAAGATAAATTTATCAATCAGTTTATTCAAGCAGCTACAGATTGTTTAATGTTAACACTACGACAGAAAGAGCAACAAATCTCGTCCATATAATTATGGCAATAAGGACCAAAAAGGATCTATTGGTTACTGTACTGTGTACATGCAGATGAGCAAGTCATGTTTTTAGGGTTCCGTACCCAAAGGGTAAAAACCGGACCCTATTACTAAGACTTCGATGTCTGTCCGTCTGTCTGTCCGTCTGTCTGTCTGTCTCCAGGCTGTAACTCAAGAACGGTAATAGCTAGAGAGTTGAAACTTTCACAGATTATGTATATCTGTTGCCGCTATAACAACAAATACTAAAAAGAAAATAAAGTTAATATTTAAGGGTGGCTCCCATACAACAAACGTGATTTTTTTGGCCTTTTTTGCTTGTAATCAATAATGGTAGCAGCCAGGCACTTAAAATATTCATAATATTCTTAATTATATTTGTACTTTAATAATTTATAATAAAATAAAAATAAAATAAATATTTAAGGGGGGCTCCCATACAAAAAAAAATATTTTTTTGCTAACTTTCGTTCAATAACGGTACGGAACCCTTCGTGCGCGCGTCCGACTCGCACTTGGCCGATTTTTTTATGCAAGAGCAACCTTTGTAAAAGGATTGCAGTATCATGTCTTTATTCTTACACTTTTCTATGCATTAATTAAATTATGATATCCCTATTCTTTTTTAGGGTTCCGTACCCAAAGGGTAAAAACGGAACCCTATTACTAAGATTTCGTTGTCTGTCCGTCTGTCCGTCTGTCTGTCTGTCTGTCTGTCTATCTGTCTGTCGCCAGGATGTATCTCAAGAACCGCTATAGCTAGACAACTGAAATTTTCACATATTGTGTATATCTGTTGCCGCTATAACAACAAATACTAAAAACAAAATAATATTAATATTTAAGGGAGCCCCCCATACAGCAAACATGATTTTGTTAGTCTTTTTTGCTCGATATCAATAATGGCAACAGGTAGGCACTTGAAATTTTCACAAATGCCTTATATATGTATGTGTTATTTAATATTTCATAATAATATTTAAATAAAATAAAAATTTAAGGGCGGGCTCCCTTACAAAAAACACGATTTTTTGGCCAATTTTTGCTCTATAACGGTACCCTTCGTGCGCGAGTCCGACTCGCACTTGGCCGATTATTACTCCATTGTCACCATGTCTAAACTCTATGTAGGTACATATCTTCTGATTTCTGAATAATTAGGAAACAGAATCAGATAAGATAAAACAATTTGCTTTTGGAAAAAAAGTTTGCTTCTTAAAAAAAAGCTTCTTCATAAAAGCGATACATTTTTATCATGTTTGTTCAATTCGCAGTTGGGTTTTCATGCTGTCCCATTCGCACCATGCCTAAATTGTGACGCTCAAATTGTTATTTTATCATGAAAAATGACGAATTAGTGCCAGATTAAAATACTGCCATAAAGTAAGTAGGCTTATTATCATACATTACACCAGAGGTTCCCAAACTTTTTTTCCTCATAGACCACTTCGCTGGATCCGGTGGACCCCACAGCTACACCCCCCCCCCCCCAAGTTCAAAAAAGGGGGTTATCAATTCGACGCGTATGTATGTAATATTTCCAGAACTGCCCAATTTTCGTATTTTTTTTTAAACGGGCAAAAGGCCCACCACACATTCCCACCACTGCAACTCCTGTGTCGCCAGAATCAACAGTGGTAACCAACCACGAAAATCCTTTGATATGATCTCAGGGATGCCCGAGGGACAAGCTAAATCTGTCTTGGGACCCGCAACGAAATTAATCAGAAGAAATGTAGGCGGAGTAGGACATATATCCAATTTCCCTCCCCAAGCAAAGCGGGAGACAGCCAAATTGTAATGACATTGATGTCCGAACAAAGGGGGAAGCACCACGGGAAAAAAAAAATTATACTTAATACAATATGCCTACTTCATAAAAAAAAGACATTTATTTATAATGGCAAACTTGTGTTCGATTGTTTCCAATAGTATTTATGACAAAAACGTTTGAAAGCACGGAAATTCTTTGCGCTGCCTACGAGGTCATCGTAATATACGACTCCAGAGACACATTGAAGGCTGTTTAACAGATCGGTTCTTTCCTTATGCCAGAGACCGCACTCCCCAATTTTCGTATATGTTAGTATATAATATCAGCGTCTGAATAAATGTGCCGAATTTCAAAAGTGTATGTATGTATGTTTATTTTTATGATTGTGTTCACAGAAATAAGATCTAGAGGTCTGTGATTGTGTTCGCATATCTCTGAAAGTACTATTCCGATTTCAGTAATTCTTTTTTTGTTGTACTAGGTATTATTCAACTTAGGGAATAGTGTAAGTTTCATCAAAATCAGCTCAGTAGTTTTAGAGATAGGGAGTTTTAATTCTCAATTACGTACAATTATTTTGAAGTCGGTTTCATCTTTTTAATTAAAATACATTATTGTATCCTAAGTTTGACTCACAAGTCACAGTACAAGGAACCCATAACCTTCACTTCGGAGTGGTAAAAAGTAAAAGCAAATATTTTCTTGTTTTGTAGCTATTTAACACAAAAATTACCACTTTTACTTATTTCTAAATCTCCTCGCTCTGTAATATTTAATCTGCTATTTATATAATATTGTCTGCCTATATTCATAGGAGAAGTCAAATCGGGTCACCTAATTTTTATAGACCCCCGTTAACGATTCGTGGACCCCCATTTTTTTTCCACGCAAGCGTAGACCCCTATCGGGCTCCCGTGGACCCCATGGGGTCCACCTGGACCACTTTGGGAATCAATGCATTACACCATGAGGGCAGGTATATTATCATGCACATGATGGATCATGGCGGGTAACATGAATACGAGTATGAAGTACACCTCATGGCTACATAGCAGATGATTGATCGGAATTAATGTTTAAGTCATTATTAATGGAGGAGTTGTCGGTTTACGAGGAAAAATAGCAGATTTAGGCTACAGTCACTTCATTCTTACAATTTATTCTAGTAACTTTCTGCTACGCACAGTAATTTTCTGAAACTTTCACTTGCCTTCAAACAGTTCAAAGTTCAAACCTTCAAGAAGAGAACGAATTACGCACCTGGGGTCGTACCACGAAACCGCTTTGAGACTTAATCGAACGAATCGGAATGCCGCGTCCTAATCTAACAAACGAGAATGACGCTGTTAGAGAAGAACGTGGCATTCTCATTCGATTGTTTGAGTCTCAAATCGGTTTCGTAGTAGGCCTACTGCAACTCTTCTGATGTTGCGACTTGCGGGAGTCCACGGTCGACGGTTAGTTGCTTTCCATCAGGTGAGTGGTGACCCGTTTGCTGGCTAGCCCCCAAATTTTATATTAAATAAAGAATAAGTATTAATATATTTTGTTACCAATTAAAAAAAACACTAATTTGAATTTAAAACCCAGCCAATAAGCGACCTCCAAAACTACCTGCACTAGAAAAAGCCATGTTTTACCTGCGAATAATTTCACATAATAATTAGACCCTTTAATACTATAATAATCAATAAACTTTACAACTAATTCCAACTATTTCAGTAAAATTTCAATGAGTTTATCTAGCTTTTAAACTAAATTAAATTATTCCCGAGTTCCTCTTACGGGTGCATAATAGTAATGTTCCTGTAATATTATTGAAACTAATTTTCGTCGGTGTTAGTCGGTTCAGTGGTTACTACGCAAATGGTTGTGCTTAACTGAACTAAGTTACTAACTGTTATGTGCTTTGGGATTAGGTTAACTAATATTATAATGCGAAAGTGTGTCTGTCTGTTTCCTCTTCAGGCCCAAACCGTTGAATCGATTTGAGATAAGTACTTTGAGTCCCGAGAAATGACATAGGATACTTTTTATCTATGAACGGTTCCTGCACGATAAACGAATTTCTTCGCGACAGAGTTCGTTCACTAGTTTGTAATGCAGGAACAAATAACTTTAGGCTATGCACATTGCCAAGTTTCTCTTGGGTAAAATTTTTAACCGCGTGAGACTCTTGGCAAAAACGGCTCGAGTCTCGACTAGAGATGTGTTATGGTCTCATAAATACTTTAAAAAAAGTTTGTAACGTGAGTTTTTACTATGTTTATAACCGTAACCCAAACACATAACACAGATAAAAAAATTTAAGAACCTAGCCTGAAAATGGTGGTGTTTGTACTAAAGGCTTTCACCTAACCAAGCCTAGAGGCCTCGTCAGAACCTGCCTAGGGACTCCTTTTCAACCACTTTTTAGGACACCGCGATAAACTATAAAGTGTAAACGCGGTCCTCTTTGAGGACGCTCCATTTCCGCGCCCCCCAAACCCTGTACCCTACAAAGTTCCTTTAGCCCTTTAGACCTCACGTGGCCCACTGAACTGTTCATACATCACTCCTCATTTAAACTCACGTCGCCTCAAAAGCACCCGATAAAAATTTCATGAACCGCCTGAAGCCTGGAGCCCTAGTATTTTCGCGGCGAGACCGATACGTACCAAGTCCCGTAAGATTCAAACGTTTTCAAGCCCTGAAGCAGCTGGATAGAGTTTAATCTCGCTTGCGTCAATGAGTTCGTTAAAGATCTTACGGCGAGTGTATCTGGAACGAGAGCATCGAGGCTCTTTCGAAGGAAATCGCTATGCAATCATTTCCAGTTTCAGTGCAGATAATTGCGACGCCCAGAGACCCGACATCTGCGAGGCGTGAGGCGTGAACTTTTAACATTTTAAACACTATTATGCTATCATTTTACGTTTCTTTTTTGCTTTAATTAGTTGGGAAATGTTCTGTTATTTTCTGTGTGGAATATTAACGTAACTAAGTATGGCACGGCAGGACATGGCCTTGTGAAAGCCGTCAATTAATGCAAACTTAAATTATTCATACTTTAATTACACAGAGAATGTACAGTAGGTACGTACTTAATATTCTCCTTCGTCCTGAGACTTCAGAATCTGAGTGCAGGCGACGGTCGTAACTCGTAAGCTTTTTTCATGACCAGCAACTGCCACTGACCAGCGCTATAACTGTACTTATTTTCTGATTTGGATACTGATCTAAATCAGAAAATAAGATGTCAGAGGTAGTAACTATATTTTGTAATCGTCAAGACTCAAGAGTTTTGCAAAACGCCCGTAAATGCCAAACAAATTATACCCATTTATAGTCAAGAACTGACTCTAGACTCTAGAGTCTTTCAAGTGTTTCAAACTCTCTAACTTAACTTTATTATTAAGTTTACCGATACGAATATTTTAAAATATAAACCAGATTCGAAAATTTCGATTGAAATCCAATAAATTCTTGTTTTTAATAACGAAATAATTACCGTTACCCGGGGCGCAGCTCTGTTTGAAGGAAATTCAATTATATTTATTAATATTCACTTCGAATATTCACGACCATCATCAACGTGAATATCTCATTGGGTTCCGTAGACATCAAATTAGTATCAAAATAGCAAAAGCGCCAGTTTTCATTTTGCTATTAAGTCTGTATCTCACTGGCATTCGTAACGTGTTACTAACAACTCTCAAACTGTATTTGGATTTCAATCCACCAAGACGATCAGGTTGTACGAAGAAAAATGAAGTAGATAAAATCATCTGGCTATACTAATCAACAGCTATATCCTACCAATTCCTGCATATAGTCCATTTTTTATAAGTTTACTCAGGAATATTCAGATTTTGGTAGACTGTTGTTCGTCCAGTCCACTTTTTGATTTATTTTGCATTTATTAAACTGTGTTAATAGTTAATACTAATATTTACTAACTATAATAACCCATCAGTCGTGGCAAAACGAGACACAATAGCTTTTTCATTGTTATCGCGGCCGGATGTGGCCGCTTGGGGCTTCATGAAATAATTACCTACACAAAAGTCAAAATATATTCTAGAAACATCTACAGCTAGTACCTTAGCATAACAAACACTCATTATCAGAGACAATTTGTAGAGACTAAAGTGTAGACATAACACTCGATTTTCGCAGACATTCTTAGTGTTTATAGACAAATACACTTAAATGGCAAATAAAAACGGTGCCTTCTGCCTATGAATCACTGTTTAGACAAACTAACGATGTTGATATCAAATACGGAGTGTTTGAAAATTATTACGCAGTGACAAGTCTACCCAAATATGAGAAAAATATTACTTAATTACAATAAGCAAGCAGTACTAAGTGGTAGGTAACTGTAGCATTTTAGCAGAGCCAACGCTACAAGTTAGAGATAAACTAAGATAACATGGCGCGCCCCTCCAAATTACTGTTTCAATGTGTGTAGTCACATCCTTATGAAAGAGTTTGTATGTAGTAAGTATTCAACCAATCAACAGTACTCGTAATATTTCACTTAATGTCACTTATTGCCAAGATTTGTTGGTCAACTAATCATAACTAGCCGACCGCGCAAGACAACGCAATGCAGCTAGCTAGTACCTGGTGGTAGACTTTTACTAGCTATGGATAATAGGATATAATGCATACTTATAAAAATTATTATTTAGATATTGACTACAGTCCTGATTTTTTTTACAGCATTCTACAACATTGTATAAAACGTGTTCAGTAATTAAGCTATGACGAGTGGTTTTCTGCGAGTTTTTATTAATGGACCATGCTCATTTCTCATCCCCTCGCCACAACACGCCCGTCATTCATTAATTAATTGCTTAACTGTTATCATGCTCCGATCTTGTACTAATTTTCAGCTATCAATTCTCTTTCATTACTAATTTTTGCTTGCAACTTCATCCAAACAGTTGTTAATTGCGTGGGAACGTACCAAAGTTTTACATTTTTGTGACCTTTTTTTTTTGATGCGCAGGGGAAACTCTATATGGGTGCCCCGGGTTGGGGATGTGCCTCAGTTAAGCTGAAGCATCCCGGGGTATGTGGGACTCCCGACTTCGGGTTTACCCACTAAAACCACCTGCGGTTTGCCTTCAGCCGTATACGGAGGGATATCCTGGATCTGTCTAACACAGGTCTCCCTCCACGCATTGCGCGGTCAAAATCGGTTAAAACAATAGCATTAGACAGCATTATCAACTTCCATCTCTCAGTCATCAAAATTGATGTTTCCGATGATCAAACTAAATTAATTTAGTCTCTTATACTAATAACTATTTACATATTAAAACACAGTTTTTACTTAATAAATTACTTAATAAATCGCGGGTAACACCGCGGGGCACAGCTAGTTATTAATAAAATGGATCTGATTTTGTTGTTTTCAACTTACGATGAACAGTCGAAATGATTGCTGGGCGCGAGATTGGTGTAGCGTTTTGTGGTCCAGTCGGCGTTGTTTTTACTGTAGTAGTTGTTTTAGGTGTTGTCAGCGTTGTTTGTGGTGTAGAAGTTGTTAAATGTGATGTTGGCTTAGTTTTTGCTGTTGTAGATGTTGCTGGTTTTGTTGAAATTGTTTGTGGCGTTAAAGTTGTTTGTTCCGTAGAAGTTGTTAAGTGTGATGTTGGCTTTGTTTCTGCTGTTGTAGATGCTGCTGGTTTTGTTGACATTATTTGTGTTGACATTGTTGAACGGGCTGTTGGTGTCGTTTTTGCTGTCTTAGATAGTGTTGTAGACAGTGACACTGGCGTAGGTAATGTTTCTGTCGGGGCTGTTTTGGCTGTAGTAGTAATTATTGTCGTTGGTGGTTTTTGAGTAGTAGATTTTTCTGTCGGCGTTGTTTTGACAGTAGTTTTCAAGACTTTTGTGGACGGTGGCTTCTGTGTAGCAGAATATGTTTCACTAGATTCTGTTTTTGGTATATTAGTTGTTGCTGTGGACGTAGGCTTTGGAGAAATAGATGTTCTTAACAGCGTTACGTTTGATATAGAAGATGTTGTTTTAGACAATGCAGTAGTTAAATGTGCTGTTACTGGTGAAGCTGTAGAGGTAAATGTTACAGGTTTCGATGACGTTTTCATTGATAAGGTAGACGTTTTAAGCCTTGTCTCCGTTCTTGGCATGGAAGATGTCTTGAGCCCGATGGAAGACGAGGTAGATGTTTCTAATGTATTAGACAATAAACTTGGCCTTCCCTGAATATGTACCTCGGGCATATTTGTTGTATTTTCTGTTGTGATTTTAGTTGTTTGCGTCACAGAACTAGCTATTTCCAATAGTTTCGTTTTACTTTTTGTAATTCCTTGCAATGTGTACTTCGTTGCCTCTTGAGGTTTTGTTTCTAGTCTTGTTTCCTTTAATTTCATTGATTCTGTCGTTTCTAGATATTTTGTTGTTTCTTCATTGGTCCTGTTTTGTATCGTGTTCGCTATAATTGTTTTTGGCTCTTGTAACAGCAATCCTGCAATTTTAGTTTCATGCCCTTCAGCAGATGTTCGCTTCGGGATTTTACTTGTTTGTTTATTGTAGTTTTGATCTTCTAATGTTTTTAATGAAATTGATGTTACGGGAGACTTTTTAAATGTTTCTGTTTTGTTTGAACTTTTTCGTGTAGTTCTCTTTGTTATCCTCTCATTTTGCCAAGCACCAAACACTGGAGTTTTCCGTTTCATTTTATCTGTTCGTATCTTATTTGTAGGCAATTTTCTAATGATTTTTGGTGGTTTTATGACGTGTTTGGTTTTTTTCAGGTTTTTATTTTCAAGGGATTGTTTTAGGGCACTGATCGGCACCCAGTGGCCGGGAAGTCCCGCTTCTATTGGATTGCTAACAAAAATTAATTCTTCCTTCCCTGGATCTGACCAATTACACATACCGAGCTTCATATAAACTAATAGCCAAGTTAAAATTACACCCAAATACACTGCAAAGAAAATTGATATTAATAATAAACTTAATTGGAACAGGCTCAATATGCAGAAAGTGTTATGAAAGTCATCTTTAGTGTGTGAAACGTTTCACAAGTGCAATATTATATTTTTGGCTGTTTAACAGTGCCGTAAACAGGGCGGTGCCACCGGTGCCCAGGCACAGGGCGCAGACTCTGGAGGGGCGCAAAAATGGTCAGACCAGGGAGGCCTGTGGCCCTGGAAGCATTGCTCTGGGTATCTAAAAAAAACCGGCCAAGTGCGTGTCGGGCCACGCGCAATGTAGGGTTCCGTAGTACCGCTAGTTTTTGTATGGTCAATTAATGTATATTTATAACGTGTTTTACACTTAACACTACTTACAACATCATCTCAGCAATGATATTATATGAAAAACTCAAAGCAGATATTATGTTACTACCGCGCGCGTTGTGAAGATTCAAATACGGCACAATTGGGTCGTCTTTTATGTTACTCTCTAGTCTCTACGCACAAGAAACTTTGCAGTTCGACGTTTAAAAATAGAACTGTCTCTTTTATGTAAATATGGCATTTCGTATCTTTTGTTTCACTTATCTGTCATCAATGTGTCCAATTTTGAATTTGAAAATTGCTCGGAAGAGGCCGGAAAATAGTATGAACGTAACAGATCTGTATAAGTAGAATATCATTGCATCTCAGTTACTTTCAAAGGAATTTGAACGAAAACTTCCTTTATACTTCGTCGAATACATTTTTTTAGTTGATAGACTATTACCTACTCAATAACTTATGAAGTCATCTTAGCCGTGATAGTTTTCCTTTTAAATTCAGCAGATTTCCTACTCCCGTGAATTTTTTCACATTTCCAGAAGCAACCGTTTAGCTGGTAGAAGGTAGAAGGTACACTGGACTCTAACGATTATTTATTTCCAAAAAATTTAATACATTTTCACAAACGGATCTAATGAATACTCGTAATATTTAAAAAAAAACCTATCTAACGACACCCCACACGATTTGTTGGACGCAAAAAAAAATCATCCCCGCTTGATGTGTAGGGAAGGTACCATAAAAAAATATTTTTTTAAGATTTCATGTACCATTTTGTCGGCATCACTAATATTATGTGCATTCATGCCAAATTACAGCTTTGCAGGTCCTATAGTCTCTGAGCAAAACCGCGGACAGACAGACAGACAGACGGAAAGACGGACGGACGGACCGAAACTATAAGCGTCCCATTGTTGACAACGGAACCCTAAAAAACAGGGGCGCAGTTATAGAAGCTCGCACAGGGCGCACAAAAGGCTATTTACGGCACTGCTGTTTAATGTTGGCTTGACTGTGGCTTGACTTATGGCTTTAATCTCTATCCCCGATCTCAGAAGGACTGAACATTCCTTGGTATTGTTACGTGCTACTGGTGTCAGAAGTGGGATGTTTCTAGAGAATATGCGTAGGTACAGTTAACGCCATCTAGTATCGAGTAGGGCATTTAGGTTGTCTGTGTTCCCCTGATTAGTTTCGCTGGTTTGCCACTAGATGGCTATGTGTCCGTAACCGTAACAGTATTATAGGCACCCGTGAGACAAGTGTGGTAAAGGAAATACTTAATTTAAATGGCGAGACTTACTTTTATAGAAGTATTTTAAACATCGTTAACTTTAGACTATAATACATAGCTGTTGTAGTTCCATTCCTCAACATTCAATTAACTTCACTCTAATTTTATTACCTTTACATATTAAAAAATGTGTGCTAACTACATACACACGAACATATTTAACATTTTAAATCATGCATAAAATAATTTCTCCCCTGATTTATTTTATAGGTATTGCAAGCCTGAGATAAGAAATTTATTATTATACAGTAAGGAAACTATTTTATAACATCCGAAACTATCAAACTGAGCATGAAACTACGACCATAAAATAAACTCATTCTCTCAGACATGATGACAAACTTACGTACTTTACTCGATAAACGTTGACTACATAACGCGTAGCTCTAGTTCGGAAGTTCGTATTAGCCATATTAGGTACTTTTGTCTAGCTCCGACAAGAATGGTTAACCCAACCAGGTGCGGTCCGAGGTCCACAGGGGATATGACCCAAAATCTAAGGTCAAATTGAAAAATCTCAAAATCTTGCCAAGTAATAAAAGGAAATTTTTGCCAATAAATTTTTAGTATGGTGAGTATTAGTGAGTGACCCCCTCCAAAATTTCAGACTACGACCGCGCCTGAACCCTACAGGGTATCTCAGAAAACCGACGCGGACCTGTAGCTCTTCAAATGTTGCGAGTGTCCATGGGCGACGGTAGTTTCCATCAGGTGACCCGTTTGCTCGTTTGCCCCCTTATTTTATAAAAAAATACTGTCTGACATAATATTATGGTCTAATGCGTAAGAGAGACAACCTGCTATCGAAACTACATTCGAGGCGTGACAATCTGGCCCCAGGAACGCACCCCGCAACATTAGCAGCATCCTTTTACTATCACTTTAGAGCAGTTACGGGTGTAACTCTTGCAGTGTTGGGAGACCATGGGCGATGGCTATCGCTTACCATTAAGTGATCAGGATGTTCATTTCCTTTGGAAAAAAAGCCTATTGTAATATCTTGCTCCGAAATATTCTCCAAAGATTAAATATTTAATGTTTAAAAATACAGGACAAATAACTCTTTTATTTGTAAGCTGGCTTCCACTTTTTGATATGTTGACTGTCTATGAATTATGAAATAAAAAAATATGTGACTACATACATAAGTTTAATATAAATTCTTTATGTTACTTGTTCCCCCATTCCTTTGACACATCTTGGTACTCTCCGTCTGGAGAATCATAGTTCTTTATAGGTGGTGTAGCGTATGTGCCTGTGATGTTGTACGGAATTAGAGTTAGGTCCGGCTGGAATAATAAAAATAAATACATTATTATTGTTTCATAAATAAAAGTTAAAATCGGACACTGCCGTTACAGATAATTAATTAGGTAAAAATATCCTACATAATAGGCTACTTGACCTACTTTTTTTCTTCATGCTAATCGCTTCTTAATCATTCATTTTCACAAAAAAAAACTAATATTTTAATATTTTACACAGTAGAAACCCATAAAAATGTTTATTGAAAAATACGCCTCTTAAATGGCGCCGAAAACACTGTCCGCCATAGTGTGACGTCATACGCTTTGTATTTTAAACTCTCTTTATTGAACATTTTTTTATGTGCTAAATGTACGAGTCTAAAAGTGCCCAAAAATTATAAAACAATTAAATAAGAAATTAGAAATCATTTGTAATGTTGAAAACTTTTGGAGACAAGTTTTGGCCATTTCATTTCCCGTCTACAATAAATGGAGATAATATATAAAACTGATGTTTTAAGCGAATTATTCAATAAAATATATTTTACAAATCTTTCTAGGCTTATTCTTACTATTTATGTACAGATAAACTTACATATAACGAGCGCGATAAATAAAAGATATTAAATTACTATGAGGATGACGTCACATCCAAATCGGAAGTACCGCAAAAGCGTTTTCGTCAGTACAAATCCTATTTTCATAAAATCATATTTTCAAATCGACTTTATTTATCAATCATAAGCTTTTATTTGATGATAAGGGTGAAATATGGTTTCCTAGGCCAAGTTCTACTAGAAATATGCATTTGTTCAATGAAATTGAATATAGGTCAAGTAGCCTATTAATCCTGTTTCCCATTAGGAAAATGTTTAGAGGTAAGAAAAAGACACTTTGTCAATAACAACAATTTGTCTTTGTTAACTTTGTTTTAACTCCTTACTTCATTTTAAAATCGCACATTTGATTTTGCTTTAGTAGCCTATGTAAATTCCATTATTATAAATTCCATTAATATGGTGGTAGGCACCAGTAGTACTTACCGACGTTCAGAAAACATTTGAAAAAAATATTCTGAATAAAATTGTTTGAGTTTGAGTTTATGATCATAGAGTCAATTGAGTAATAAATTGGTAAAATAATTGACAAACAACTGGCTGTTGATGTTAGAAAGTTTGGCTACGACATACACACATACATACACTAAAAATTCATAACCCTCCGGACACACTTGGGCAATAAGAAAACATCATCAAATTACCATAATAGCTTCATTGTACAAATCCTTGGACTCCTCGTACAACATGTCTAATGCTCTCCGCTGTGCCGCCATGATTCTGTCCACCTGTGCTACATTGCTGATGTACTCCTCCCTCTTGTAGCGGGTCCAATCCTTCAGGAGCAGAGCCCTGGCCTCCTCCTGCTCGGGAGTAACCACAACATTCCTTTTCCTTTTACTGAAAATAAGAGGATGTCTTTGTGAAACTGTTGCAAAACTTAATTATACATTTATAAAAAAATTCACATTGTTTTTGACACACACAAAGTGAACTGTCCAAAATACAACACAAATCACAAAATATTGTCCAGAGTGTTTTTTTTTTAAGACCTATCTCTTTGCTATTAAAGGATTCTTTATAAAAAGTATAACACTTACCCCAGTTGATCCAATAGATGTAGTGGAGGTTCTACTTCATCAATTGGCTTCAATTGTCTTGCATTTTTCTCCAACCGTCTGATTTGTTTCTCAATCTTCTTTCTTCTTCTCTCTTCCCGAGCCTTTATTATAGCGGGATCCATTTTCTTCTTTTTTCTCATGGGTTCAGCCCTAAAAGTAGTTCTTAATATTAGAATATTAATTTTACATATGCATACTCAATGCTTAACACTATAAAATGTGTATAAAATGTGGTTATTATCAACAATATTTTATCATGTAATTGTTGCAAAGAATATATTCTAAAAGATTGGCAATATTTTTGCAAGTTTGACACAACTTTGGTCTTTGTTCTTGAATCAATTTGAATATCGTGTTGAAACCGTACATTTTTTGGAATAAAACTATCGTGAATGCTTTGACTTAGGCTGCCAAGCTTAAGTGGGATTGGGCAGGTCACGTACCATTCTTGAGTTACAGCCTGGTGACATACAGACGGACAGACAACGAAGTCTTAGTAACAGGGTCCCATTTTTACCCTTTGGGTACGGAACCGTAAAAACCTAAGGTCTTTAGTAAATTTTTAATGTAAAAGTAGGTAAATACTGGCTCTTACCATAACTGATTGGTTACATTAAATTGCTGAACTCCTGTTGTATAAATACCTCTAAGATTAACTGATTTATTCACTACAGACGAGGCACCTATGGCTAATCTAAAAATAAGAAAAAAATATAGGAATTACATATTATTTTAACAAATTGATAAGTTATAGGTTATGTTAGTTTTTTTTATTTTTTACCTTGAAAAGTGACTGAGCAGTTGAAAATTAAACATTTTCATATGTAAGTTTAAGGATAATATGAATATCCAATTGTATTTATATTTATTTCCTACATAAAATACTATTGTTTTGGATTTGATACAAATTGAAATGTCAAATTGACAACTAGGCACTACAAAATTGTCAATTGTCAGAACAATGTGACAGTTATTCTTTTTAATTCTTGTGTGCAAGAAGACACAATTAAAATAATAATTCGTCAGACAGGTGTGGTACTTCCAATGACTTAAGAAACTCTTAAATCTATTTTATCGTTAGTATCAGGGCTTCATAACGTTATCGAATAACAAAAAAAATATCGTTACGTACCGTTATTTTCATAATTGCAAAAAGCAAACGAATTTTGGCGCAACGGAGTTGCGGGCGTCATCTAGTTACAGATAAGTGATAACGCCCGCAACTTTGTTGCGCAAAAAAAAACCGGGATAAAAAGCATACTTACTATGTCCTTTCCTGGGGCTCAAAGTACATAATATATCAGTGCCAAATTTCAGCAAAATCGGTTGAGCAGTTTGGGCGTGAAAAGGTGTGACAGACAGACAGACGACATTTTTACACATTATTGAAATAAGGATGCAAAAATTTTGGAAAGTCTGGATATGGACAGACAGACAGACGGACAGGCTGAAATATCTTAGTGATCGGGTCCCGTTTTTACCCTTTGGGTAAGGAACCATAAAAGGGGAAAATTATTATTAATCTTTGTTATTATATATACTATGCTGACGCGGACGAAGTCGCGGGCAACGGCTAGTTTAAATAATTCAACCACACAAATTCGAACAACAATACCTTTAAATTATTATGTAAGAAATTGCACGTTTAGGTAACTAGTAATATAATATAAATCTTGGACTTAATAGCTAGTGTGAAGGTTGATATTGATTTGCATTCGCAAGTTTAAGAATATTAGGTTCGGTTTCACTGCCGTACTATTATTTTGTTTATTATTATAATACTTTTTCGTGCCAACTCTGTTACCCCCCTAGAATTGCCGTTTTACCCCTGCGGGGGTAATTACCCCCAGGTTGGGAACCGCTGCTATAGAGCCTTTAGAGATAGGCGTTTGAACATTTCAGCATTGCTTGATGAATTCTAAATATATACCCCTGTATATGCTTAGAGTTCATCAAGCAATGCTGAAATTTTCTGTTTGAGTTCTTTATGAAAGTCTAAAGTGGTAGTGAACTCAGATAATAAGTTTGAAAACTGCCTGAGTATGACAGTTTCATACCTAAATCCTATATATCTACAACTGACAGCTTAATAATATGTTTACCGGTAAATAACTAAAAAGAGTGAAATTATTATTATTTTTAACAAAAAATTAAAACCGACTTCCAAGGTAAAAACAATAATAATATGAACTAAAAAGTATTAAATAATTCTTACTCTTTAATAGTGCCTCTTTCAGAATTCGTCTAAATCTCAACTATTGATGTACATAAGTACTATAGTCTTCATTACTTTGAAGTCGGTACCAGTCCCAAAAGTTTCATAATATATTCTCACCAGTGGCGAAGGGTGAATATTTTCGGAAGGGAAGCCGGAGTATAAAATCTACTTACCAAAATGCCCAGCACTGATGAACATATTATTATGTTCGATTTTCAAGTTTGATAATGATGCCTTTAAAAAGTCAAAATAAAATTAATGCCATTTCCGAACTACACGATTACGTATGACACACCAATCACAATATAAATTAATTTCATTCATGACACACTTCTAACACTAAAACAAATAAAAATCGACAAAACAAAACTGAAAACAAACTACAAGTTGTTTACGATTCGCAGTTATCCGCCATATGAACAACTAAAAAACCACAAAAATAAAAATGTATTACGCGCCTATCATATTTAATACCGCTAAAGGCATTCCTAATAAAGTCGTATTACAAAAAATCCTACCAAATAAAATTTATTACGCGCCAGCAAGAGTATTATGCCGCTACATTCATTCTTAATTCGTATCATAACAATTTTACGTCATGAGTCATGACTCATGACTCATCTTTTTCGCTTGCACCTGTGCGTTGCTAATTAACTTTTCTCCGTAATAAGCCCATTGAAATCGGCTTATTTCCGAGTATATTCGCGCGTGCTAACGAGACAGAACATGACGATCAGTTCACAGGAATGAAAAGGACAGAAGCTTACTATGAAATATTATTCTATGGAGAAGTAACCCGCTAATTTATCGGCATGTTCTGCGCTTGCACAATTTTGTAGGCGCTTAGTTATTAATCACTATTTCAAGTGAGTGGAAAATTTTGTAGGCGTTTTAAGTGAATTCAAAGTTTTTTTTAAGTACGTAAAATATTTATTAGATAAAAATGTCGTTGACCCATAAATTCGATTTTTCTAAGGGAAGCCGACGGGAATCGGGTTATATAGACTCTTCGCCACTGATTCTCACATTGACTGATTAACTCACGATTAAATTGGCTGGTACCGACTTCAAAATAATGAAGACTATAGTTCTTATGTACCATCGAGGAAATTGATTCCTATGCAGTTGATAGACCAATGTTATTTGGTCGAATATGTCAATTCAATGTGTAACAATAACAATCATAATAGCAACCACACCATCTGGTGTGATTCATAAAACCAGACTTGTAGGCGGGACTTGTCATCCCTACCAACCTCTACTTTCATAGAGGCTGGTAGGGGAACTTTATATAAAGTCGACATCGCATTCAAACGGGATTCTTCGTTCAGATCTCTTGGCTAGTGGAAACTATGCTGGAAAATTGATTGAAGTGCTTGAGTATAATTATAAATTATATTGTGGAATTGTGGAATGTGAAATAAAAGTGGATTGAAAAACATATCTTGTTTTACTTGATTTTACATATCAGAAGTGGCATACGATAACAAGGTACGTAACGTATATTTTTTTTTCTCTTTCTTCTCTCTTCTCTTTTTATTAAATTGTTGACGCATACTCTTAGATTTTTGCATGAAATGATATACAGTGTTTGTTTTGAACCTTTGTAATAAATATTATTAATTCATGAAGCCCCAAGCGGCCACATCCGGCCGCGATAACAATGAAAAAGCTATTGTGTCTCGTTTTGCCACGACTGATGGGTTAATGATCATATCTAAATATGGTGATTTTTTTTATATATATACATCAAAATAAAGTAATAGTTTATTTAATATTTTTACATATATAGAAATAATAATAGGATAATATATTTTTAATTATTTTTTTTATTACTTCCGGTTAACGATTAAAATAAATGGTAATATTTTAGATACTATATTTACAGCACTGCTAACGATTAATTTAAATTATTATAAAAATAGTTTACCTTACTGTTATCGTACCACACCCACAATTGAAAATTATTATTTTTATATTGCAATTGAATTGCTATAACTGATCTATGGTTTTTAATTTATCTTAAAAAGAAAAATTGAATTATTATTGAGAATTTTATATTTATTTGATTTTATTTATTTATTATTTTTTTCTTTTATTTGTTTTGATCATAATATTATTGGAATCAATTAAAACGATTAATAACAATAAATTTTGGATTTAAAAAAAAATATCTTTTGAATGCAACTTTGAGTATTAAAATTATTGTTATGACTTAAATATTAATTAATATTTATTTTGAGTTTGATAAATTCGAAATCATTGTCAATAAAAGTAGTACATTTTATTATATTATTTTATATATCATATAAAAAGAAAAAAAAAACGACAGGTATCATATAAAGTGATAAAAGAATTATGTTTATTATATTTGATTCGATTCGACTAATAGTGTCTAATTTATGTTTCTCCCTTTTGACAACTATTACGCTGTATTGTTGTAAACATTATAATTATAATAATACAATAATTTGAGTTTCAGAATTAATATTCAAAATGGATATGGATAAAAGTCAGGAACATTCAATTGGATCCAAAAGTCCAATTTTGCAAAGATTGCCCATAGCTAATAGAGGTCGTACCCGATCGAGAAGTGTTGATCGGACAAGGAAACGCCGCACACGTAGTCGCAGTTTATCCAGTGAAAGACTGCGAGAATTACTAATTTATAGACAGCGAATGTGTAATTTAGAAAAACAATTGAATAATGAACGCCGAGAGCGTGAGTTACAAGAATCGGAGCTGCGTGACTGGAGGCGACGATACCGTGATCACTATCGAAGCATTGATCGTATGAGTTCTGAACGAGACAGGACTCGTGAAAATCCTTATCGACGTAGTAAGTACAGGAGCCCTCTAAGGGACAGGAGCCCTCTAAGGGACCGGAGCCCTCTAAGGGACAGGAGCTCTCTGAGGGACAGGAGCCCTCTGAGAGACAGGAGCCCTCTGAGGGACAGGAGCCCTCTAAGGGACAGGAGCCCTCTAAGGGACAGGAGCCCTCTAAGGGACAGGAGCCCTCTAAGGGACAGGAGCCCTCTAAGGGACAGGAGCCCTGGAAGGGACAGGAGCCCTGGAAGGGACAGGAGCCCTGGAAGGGACAGGAGCCCTGGAAGGGACAGGAGCCCTGGATGGGACAGGAGCTTTGGAAGAAACAGGACCCCTAGAAGATACAGGAGCATTGAGAGGGGCCAAAGCCGGAGCCTTGGAAGGGACAAGAGTCGGAGCCCCGATAAGGACATGTTTCTGAGCCCTAGACGGAAAACGTATAGGGCTGTTGAAGACAGGAGGAATTCTAAACGAAACAGCTGCTGGCCTGGTGAGTCAACATCTTCATTCTTTAAAGACTTTTTAGACGTAATTAAAAATACAAATTGTAATGAGCGCAATAGTTTTCCTAATCTAAATAATGTCTTGCCAGAATTTGATCCAATGTGTAGAGAACAACCGATTACTACTTGGCTTGGTAAGGTTGATGAATGTGCCGATATATATGGGTGGGATGACCGCCAGACCATTCATTATGCCTTGCCAAAGTTAAGTGGTCACGCTAAGCTTTGGTATCAAGGATTACCTTCTCTTAAGAGATCATGGTATGAGTGGAAGATTTTGTTAAAGGAATCCTTTCCGGATACCGAAAATTATGCAGAGTTATTGACGGAGATGCTCGCTAAAAGAGCTCGATTTGGAGATTCACTTGAATTATATTATTATTCTAAAATTAATTTACTGAATCGCTGCAAAATTTTCGGTAAGGAAGCAATAGACTGTTTAGTTCACGGTATTGATGATAAAGGTGTAAGAGTAGGGGCTCAAGCTGCGAATTTTGTCAAACCAGAACAAGTATTAAATTTCTTTAAAACTTTTAAATTTCAAATGAAAGACAATAGTGTAGACAACAAGAAAGAAAAGAGATTTAATAGTAATAATTTATTTCAAACTCGATTGGCAAATAAACATAACGATTTCTCTGTTAAACCAAAACAAAGTCAGCAGTCGGATTCTGTAATTTGTTTCAACTGCAAAGAGAAAGGCCATCCTTGCTCTAAATGTCCAAAGCCTATCGTCCAGTGTTCTTATTGTCGTTTGATTGGTCATGCTCTTCCAGATTGTCCAAAGAAAAGATTAATGAAGCCTGAATCTGAAAAGAATAAAAATGTTTTAAAAGTTAATATAAGTGAAACAAATCCAATGAATTCTGAACTCGTTAGTTTGTGTCCCAACGATAAAATATTAGATAGTTCTTCTCATAAATATAAAATAATAGTCAAGATAAATGGACAGCCAACAGCCTGCCAAGTAGATTTAGGTAGTGAAGCCACGTTAATACGTAAATCGGATGCGATAAAGTTGGGTCTATCTTGGCTAACTGTTGACAGTCCATTATTACGTGGTCTAGGAAATGTACCTTACTTACCATTAGGAAGACTAAAATTGATGATCGAGGTTCAAGGTGTAATTGAGAAAGATGTAGATTCTTTAGTTGTAGATGATCATTTAATAAATAGCCCAGTTCTTTTAGGACATACCTTTACCGAGCGTCCGAGTATACGTATTGTGAAAACAGCTACAGACTTGCAATTCGAAAAAGTAAACTTCGATAGTAGAAAAGAATTAAAGTGTCAAAGTGAATTTAAAATAGGTGTCGGAGAAATGAAAACAATCAGAGTTTATACAGATGATGATATTAGTGGTAACGTGTATGTCGGTGGCTCGGTAAGGGGATGCTTAGGAAGGGAATATTACTTGTTACCAGGAGAATACGAGATTCGTTCGGGTTCGTGTTTGTTGTTAGTACAGAACTTGGGTACACAACCTCGTATTTTTTTGGAAAACTCATTAATCACACGAGCTAGGTATTTAGGTGAAACAAAACAAATTTTCACAATAACCACAGACATTCAAACGGTTACTGACGATTTAAAAATTTCATGCGGAGAATTTTTGACTAATGATGAAAAGAAAATGTTGAATATCGTTTTGGAAAAGTTCAAAAGTTGCTTCTCTACTGGTGTTCATGATTTAGGCTACACTACAGAAGCTGAAATGGTGATTCAGCTTAAGGACACTGAACCAGTAGTATATCGGCCTTATAGAATGTCACATTCAGAAAGGGAACAAGTCAAAGAAATGGTGAATGACTTGGTTGAGAGCGGGATAGTTCGCGAGTCAAGTTCGCCATATGCAAGTCCAATTGTTTTGGTAAATAAAAAGTCCGGTGAAAAGCGTCTATGTGTGGACTATCGCGCTCTTAATCGGAAAACTAAAAGGGATCATTACCCTCTTCCCCGAATAGAGGACTTACTCGATCAGTTATCAGGACAGATGATTTTCACAACACTAGATTTGGCATCCGGTTATCATCAAATCCCGATTGCAGAAGAGTCAATTGAAAAGACCGCATTTGTCACACCCGATGGGCAATACGAATATGTTCGTATGCCCTTCGGTTTGGCAAATGCGCCTGCAGTATTCCAACGTCTCATGCATAAAGTACTGTCTAGCGCTAAATATGTAGTTATATACATGGATGATGTACTAATTCCAGCAGATTCTTTTGAGGAAGGTCTAGCTCGCTTAGAAGAAGTACTAACATTGCTACAAAAAAGTGGCTTGACACTTAAAATGAGCAAGTGTAACTTTTTCCAAAATCATATAGAATTTTTAGGATACGAAATTGATAAAAATGGTATCAAACCGGGGTTTCAAAAAATACAGGCTGTATCCAAATTCCCATCTCCAAATAATCAACATGATGTTAGAAGATTCTTAGGTTTGGCTAGCTTCTTTAGATTTGTCAAAGATTTTGCGATTATAGCTCGACCTTTGACAAGTCTTTTAAAGAAGGATGCCGGTTGGAAATGGACATCTGCGCAACAAGACGCTTTTGAGACATTAAAAAATAAATTGACAGAAAGACCAATTCTTACCTTGTATAATCATAAGGCCGAAACACAATTACACACAGACGCGAGTAAGGCTGGAGTAGCAGGTATATTAATGCAACGACTAGGTTCAGATCCTTGGAGAGTAGTGGCATATTATAGCAGACAGACTACGATTGACGAGCAAAAGTTGCACTCCTTTGAACTCGAGACCTTAGCTGTAGTTAGTTCTTTGAGCAAATTTAGGGTGTATCTGGTCGGTATTAAGTTCACAATTGTTACAGACTGTAACGCCTTACGCTCTACTTTCACTAAGCGCGATTTAGTACCTCGCATTTCCCGATGGTGGATACAATTTTTGGAATACGATTGTGAAATTGAATACCGACCTGGCGAAAGAATGGCTCATGTAGACGCCCTCAGTAGAAACCCAATACCCTCAGACGTAGAACAACCACACACATTAGACATTTTGTCGATTAATACAGAAGATTGGATTGCAACAGTTCAATCCGGGGATTCTAAAATTAGACTAATAAAAGAAGTTTTAGAAGATCCCTCCACTAGGAAAATTGCTAAAATATATAAGGAATATAAAATAAAGAATAATAAAGTTTTTCGTGTTATAGATGACAAAACAATACGATGGGTTGTCCCAAGAGGTGTTCGTTGGACATTACTTAAAGCTAATCATGATGACGTAGGGCATTTTGGATTCGAAAAGACGCTACAGCGCCTTCGTGCTTACTACTGGTTCCCAAAAATGCGACGATTCACCAAGAAATATGTGTCTGCATGCCTAGAATGTGCGCATCATAAGCTCCCATCTGGAGCGAAAGAAGGGGAACTTCATCCAATCCCTAAAATAGAAGTCCCGTTTCATACGTACATGCTGACCATTTAGGCCCTTTTGTGCGCAGTAAACATAGAAACACTTATTTGCTTGTGATCGTTGATTCCTTTACTAAGTATATAAATCTAACCCCAGTACGTAGCACTAAAACTAAAGCGACTATTAAAGTATTTAAGACCTTCTTTAGCTATTTCGGTACCCCTACTCGCTTGATAACAGATCGAGGAACTAGTTTTACAAGTAAGAAATTTAAGTCATTTCTGCAAAAATCGGGGATTAAACATATATTAAACTCGGTAGCTACACCACGAGCTAATGGACAGGTAGAACGTTACAATCGAACGATTCTCGCGTCACTTAGCACAATGTCTCATGGAAAAAGTCCTGATAGATGGGATGAATTTGTTCAGGACATTCAAATAGGTATAAACTCTGCTGTGCATGACATCACAAAGAAATCACCATCAGAATTATTATTTGGCAAACAAATTAACAGCGCATCACAAGGCGTATTAAATGAAGTTGTAGAAGACGTAGTAAATAGTTCAGTTGATGTTAATTTAAAAGATATTAGGGATCAAGCTGGGGAATTTATTAAAGAAAATCAAAAGCGTAATAAAGAAAGATATGATAAAAATAGAAAGAAAAGTACTCAATACAAAGAAGGTGATCTCGTTAGAGTAATAAGAACTATAGTAGGTAATCCAGGGCAATCTAAGAAACTCGAACCCAAATGTCAAGGTCCCTTTAGGATTAAAAAGCTGTTGCCTAATGACCGATTTGTTATTGAAGACACGCCTTTAACTAAGAAAAATGGTAAACGTTACGAAGGAATAGTCTCTATAGATAAAATATTCCCTTGGCTTAGTTTCGATAATAGTCCTGAAAGTGATTCCTCTAGTAATGATTCCTCAGATGAAAAGTAATTAATTTGTTAAAGACTGGTGAGAGATTATTTCGAATAAAAATATGTTAATTTAATTATTGTAAATCGCAACTCAATCAAATGAATGTAATTATTTATTCTCAACTCGCTGATTGTTTACTATTTATTTACATGTTATTTTAACTCATTGTAATTAAATTATAACTTATAATTTATAGTTGTATTTCTTGGATGTATTTTAGTATATTGTAGTATAAAATTGGTGTCTATATTGATGATTTATGAATGTGTAAAAATTATGAATTGATTACTTTTGCAATAATTTTTGTGAGGTTTAATTTCTTTATTTTTAAGACTATTGTAAACGAGAGGACTCGTTTGAATCGGATGGCCGACTGTAACAATAACAATCATAATAGCAACCACACCATCTGGTGTGATTCATAAAACCAGACTTGTAGGCGGGACTTGTCATCCCTACCAACCTCTACTTTCATAGAGGCTGGTAGGGGAACTTTATATAAAGTCGACATCGCATTCAAACGGGATTCTTCGTTCAGATCTCTTGGCTAGTGGAAACTATGCTGGAAAATTGATTGAAGTGCTTGAGTATAATTATAAATTATATTGTGGAATTGTGGAATGTGAAATAAAAGTGGATTGAAAAACATATCTTGTTTTACTTGATTTTACAAATGTTAATTGTGATCTGTCGGCTGGGTTTGACGTAACGTTACCAAACTACGTAGGTCCCCGATCTGCAAAGGAATCAACTTCTCTGATAGTACATAAATAGTTGAGATTTAGACGAATTCTGAAAGAGTAAGAATTATTTAATACTTTTTAGTAGAGATGTGCCGACTAGTCGCCGACTAGTCGGTAAAGCCGACTATCCGGCCACGTTTGTAGTCGGCGACTAGTCGGCGAATAGTCGGCAAAAAGCGCTGACTAATCGGCTTTTTAGTTTTTTGCTATTATTGAAATTACATTAAAGAAAAACCTTGATTATTATTTATAATGTGTTCATATCACAATCAGTGTTAAGTACACATTTTAAAATTAAATTAAGTGTTCTTGAAATTACTTGCTAGTAAATAAATTATTTTTGTAAATATAATTTTAACAACAAATTATGTATCTATTATTAAATAGAGATTTCATGTACATGAAATATTTAAAGAAAACCATCAACTGTATCATAGAAACGAAATAAAGTAACGTACGCGAAGTAAACATAACACGATTCGACACGTGTGCAGGCGGCGGCGTGTGCGACTTACCCGTGAAACATAGCAGTAAAAAAGCGTTACGGAAACTTCCGAAGCCATGATCGGCTTGGCCGACTAGTCGGCCGATTAGTCGGCTTCTTTGCAGCCGATTAATCGGCTAGTCGGCTAGTGTGCCAAAGTCATGATCGGCACATCTCTACTTTTTAGTTCATATTATTATTGTTTTTACCTTGGAAATCGGTTTTAATTTTTTATTAATTGTAATGTAATGCTCAAAAACTAATACTTATACAGGGTGTAACAAAAATAAGTGATAATACTTTAGGGTGTGTACGTGTTCCTTGAAGAGAGTTCACTGTGAAAGTAGCAGCGCTGAAAGACCAAAATATTTTTTCACGTTTGTATGGGGAAACTCGTGACGCTCGGGCCCTTGCCCATACAAAAGTGAAAAAAAAGTGTGTCAGCTCCGACGCACGACTGGAGTTTACTCCTTAAGTACGAGTATCTAACCAAACGCAAAAAGAGTTTATTCAACTGAAAAAAGATTAATATCATATGAAATCAGATGTTCCGGCAATATTATCTACACCCCTTTCTGCCATAGTTATTTCAAAATACTTTTATTTCAAAATACTTTTAGTTCACTTTAGCCAGTATAATGATAAAAATTATAACTTCATAATAACAATATTAATTATTGATATTTATAACAAAAATAGCAATATAAATACATCGACACTGATAGAAACAAACAAGCCCAATAACATATAGTATATAGGTATAGTCGCCTATACAGCATACCATATTATGTACGTCTTAATCATAAAGTTAATATACCTATCGGAATATAATATTATATTATAATATAATTATATAATAATATAATATAATATTTCGATAGGTATATTACCTTTATCTTATATCTTTAAACGAGCAATTCTTGTATACTTATATATAATTGGAATCTCGGAATCGGCTCCAACGATTTTCATGAAATTTAGTATATAGGGGTTTTCGGGGGTGATAAATCGATCTAGCTAGGAATCATTTTCATAAAATGTCATTTTATGTGTGTTTTTTTAATTTTTTGAATACCGAGCGAAGCTCGGTCATATAGCTAGTGGTCTTAAGGTGACGCCACGTTAAAGTAAAAAACCGTGTTGGATGTGTTTTAGATTGCTTGTTTTCTATGCGAGGCCGGCCCGGCCTCTCATAGAAAACAAGCAATGGAACAGCAAAAAATGGAAAGGGCGTAGCGACAAAATGGTTTTTGTCGTTTAATTTAAAAACCATAAATACATTTCATATAAGCTATGGGCAAATTAAAGTGTATGCTTGAACCAATTTATGTACAAATTTTGGAAGCTTAAATCACTCTCCTCTGTTGACAAAATAGGAATCCCTTTTTTTACAGAGGTCTTTTTGATTGATTATTCTGTGTTATAAAAGTTGACCAATCGTGTTATGCTATGGGTAATTCAAAGACAAAGACATGATGAATACTGACAATAAACTTTAATTTCTTAGCTTTAGTCATTGCTGAGAAAAATCGACATCGCTACAGCCAAATTATCAAGGCGTCGCCTTAATACACTCACAGCCAAATTAGAAAGTTGCGCACTAAAGGCAAGCAAACTTTCAAGACTTCACCAACATCACTCTCGTGAAAAACTTGGCCCCAACATAGTTCCCGAATTTCCAATTCACCACCAGGGAAGAAGCAATTTTCCGAAAAAAAAAATCCGAAAGGCCAGGATCGTATAGAGGGGAAGAACAAGCCGAAGAACCCCATATCCAGGACAAACAGTTGCCAAGTTATAAGCACTCAAACTTTGACATTGACAGCTCGGCAACTGTCAAACGTCGAACAAAAGCGGCCATAGCTCCGCTTCCAATAGGCCTAGGGGAACGGGGTTTCTTCTAACATCAAAGGAAACACCTTGGCTACCCCCTCCCTGAATTTGAACTAAATCAGAGACATCATTTTTTTTTCTCAATTCTAAGGCCAGAATCGAATAGAGGAGAAAAATCCAGGAAGATCAAGCCGAAGAAACTCATATCCAGGACAAATAGTTGCCGAGTTACAAGGATTCAAACTTTGACATTGACAGCTCGGCAACTGTCAAACGTCGAACAAAAGCAGCCATAACTCAGCTTCCAATAGGCCTAGAGGAACGGGGTTTCTTCTAACATCAAAGGCAACACCTCCCCCCTGAATTTGAACTAAATCAGAGACATCATTTTTTTCTCAATTCTAAGGCCAGAATCAAATAGAGGAGAAAAATCCAGGAAGATCAAGCCGAAGAAACCCATATCCAGGACAAATAGTTGCTGAGTTACAAGCATTCGAACTTTGACATTGACAGCTCGGCAACTGTCAAACGTCTTACTAAAGTAGCCATAACTCCGCTCCCAATAGGCCTAGAGGAACGGGGTTTCTTCTAACATCAAAGGCAACACCTCGGCTACCCCCTCCCCGAATTTGAACTAATCTACTACTCTTCTACTTTTTTATCTGAATAATGTGTACATTCTATATGTATACCTAATATTTACCCGGGAATACCCACTCTTTAAACTTTAAAGGATTGTGCATTCAAATCTTGTTAAAAAAACGTGACACATCTTTTCGTTACTTTTATTAGGTTTTACCCCTCGGATTTTTCTCATACCGGGCGCCTTATATATGAAAATCGATTCTTAAGGGGCCGGGTACCCTCGAAATTCTCATACATACGTAATTCCAAAATCATTTTCTCATACGAAAATATTTAACATGTTTGAGTTGTTTTTCAGTTTAAAATAGTAATTATCTAGGTTCCTGCACAAAAATTTACTTCAAAATATTTAAACATTAAAAAAAAAATTTTTGTTTTAATTTTTTTGTAGTAAATTTAGTACTTAATATTTAAACACTAAAAATAGAGTAAAACACTAAAAAATATATAAATAAATAGTAAATTTACTACAAAATATTTAAATACTAAAAAATATATTTAAGAGTTTAAATATTTTGTAGTAAATTAACTATTTATTTATATGTTTTTAGTGTTTAACTCTATTTTTAGTGTTTAAATATTTAGTAGTAAATTTACTAAAAAAAATTTTAAAGCAAAAAAAAAATTTGTGTTTAAATATTTAGAAGTAAATTTTTGTGCAGGAACCTAGGTAATTACTATTTTAAACTGAAAAACAACTCAAACATGTTAAATATTTTCGTATGAGAAAATGATTTTGGAATTACGTATGTATGAGAAATTCCAAGTGTACCCGGCCTCTTAAGGAGTAAACTCCAAAAAAAAAAATTAAAAAAAAAATAATAAAAAAAAAAGAAATAAAAAAAAATATAATTATATAAATATAATTACATAATAATATAATTATATAATAATATATATTCCGATGTCCGATGATTCCAAAAACGTGACACATTTTTTCGTTACTTGTTTAATAGGTTTTACCCCTCGGATTTTTTTCGTACCGGGCGCCTTATATATGAAAATCGATTCTTAAGGAGTAAACTCCAAAAATTCGTCTTTCAGAGCTGCTGCTTTCACAGTGAACTCTCTATAAGGAACACGTACACACCCTAAAGTATTATCACTTATTTTTGTTACACACTGTATAATGTTAATGTTACATTACACGTGAATGCTCCAGGTGCTCCACCTATGTTCTCGAAGCTAGCGATTTATTGTTTTCATCTTTTTATTATGAGGTCAAAGCGAATAAGTAATATATTTTTGTATTTGGTAATAATTATAGCCTATTATAATATATTATGTATTTGGTAATAGCCTAATATTAATAATTTGCATTTGTTACACAAACCAGGCAAAAACTTAATTGCGATGAAAGAAAGTCAAGGTAACGGGTTACAAAATAATAATACTGGAAACTGGCGAAATACATAATCATAAATTATAAACGTCTTCACAATCAGTACCTATCTAGGTACTATACTATCTACCATCTCTACGACCTACGTCTACCAATATACTACGTCTACTATCTACGTCTAATAATACTTGGGCCTGTCTGCACTGTTAGTCAGAATTATTACCTCTTATACTAACAATTAATTTATCATTTCTACAAGCATTTTTCGCGAGTGCGCTTGCAAATTGAAAAGCATTAAGCAGTTATGTGCTGAATTATAATTTATAGATATTAGGTAATCAGATTTACAATAGGTATCTAGTATTCTAATTACTTAGTAAGTAATTAAATATATGGAAATATCGTAGAATCTAGTAAGTAGTATTAAGACTTAGGTATTATTTAGGTAAACGTTGAATCTGAGTAAGTATTACCTAAGTACCTGAGGATTAATATCCTATAATATTAACGATTGCATAATTGCAATCGTTTAGTTTGACTTTGGGTTAAGGAAAAATCCTTTTACACAACATTCTCATTGTGCTATTTGTATATAAAATTTGTATTCGTATCGAGTAAGTATTCGCTCATACAGGTCATACTCATAACTTAGACTTAACAAGCAAAGCGCAAGGTTTGTTAGTACAAGCACAATAGATTGACAGATCCGTACTTTTTTATAACAACAAAACACGCCAATAAATTTTACGAATGGCATATGGCCATTTTTCATTTCTATTCCGATTTACGGCTTAAGAGGCCGGGTACCCTTGGAATTTCTCATACAAACGTAATTCTAAAATCATTTTCTCATACGAAAATATTTAACATGCTTGAGTTATTTTTCAGTTTAAGATAGTAATTACCTAGGTTCCTACACAAAAATTTACTTCAAAATATTTAAACAAAAAAAATTTTTTTTTTGTTTTAAATTTTTTTTTTAGTAAATTTACTACTAAATATTTAAACACTAAAAAATAGAGTAAAACACTAAAAAATATATAAATAAATAGTAAATTTACTACAAAATATTTAAACACTAAAAAATATTTTTTTGGTGTTTGAATATTTTGTAGTAAATTTAGTACTAAATATTTAAACACTAAAAAATATCGTAAAACACTAAAAAAAATAGTAAATTTACAACAAAATATTTAAATAAGTAAGTACTTAACTACTTACTAAAAATATTTTTAGTATTTAAATATTTTGTAGTAAATTTTTGTGCAGGAACCTAGGTAATTACTATTTTAAGCTGAAAAATAACTTAAACATGTTAAATATTTTGTATGAGAAAATGATTTTGGTATAGATACGTATCATGTATGAGAATTTCGATGGCACCCGGCCTGATCAAAACGCTCAAAATGCCTCCTATTTTGAGCGTTTTGCTCGTTTTTAACGCTTACGCGGGGCTAGATAAATGATAAAACTGCCGCACTGTGAGGATTGTTAAATACTTAATGCCGTAATTAAAATTTTTGACATAAGCCCCAGTGCATTATCAGTCAAAATCTTCATTATATTGTAATTACGTATTGAATTAAATAAAATATATTCGTCTCTGAGTGCCGCAGTTAGTAGTGCTAGTGCCTAAACATACTTTGACTAAGCGTGAGTCGTGACGGAAATTCCGTAGCCGATTTTAGGCGACGTTATTTCGGCTTATTGTACATATCGTCATCAATTCAAATAACATTTTAGAGGTATAATTATACCCAATTCTTCTTGATTTGGTTTTTGAAGTGAAAACTTCTTTAGCGGCGTTGAGCACTTTTGTGGGATGGGTAAAAACTGTGAAACTCGCGTCAGATTTTCGTGTTGATCGAAAAACCATACAAAACGCGTAAGACGGTTGTAGAGTAGTGTTTTGTGTCGAACTCGAACTCGAACGAAATGTACAGTCGGGGAAATGAGTTGTTTAGCAGAAATGTACAGTCGGGGAAAATTGTGCTAAGCAGAAATGTACAGTCGGGGAAAATTGTGCTAAGCAGAAATGTACAGTCGGGGAAATGAGTTGTTTAGCAGAAATGTACAGTCGGGGAAAATTGTGCTAAGCAGAAATGTACAGTCGGGGAAATGAGTTCTTTAGCAGACGCGCTTATTAAGGCCGCGTTTCCACCTGCAAGACAACTGTCGCGAGAGGTGTCTGACAGTCTGTCTGACAGCAGCTTTTTTTTCGATTGTCGATATCTTTTAATCGATTGTAAGGGTTTCGATTAATTAATTAAAACGATCGTTTTTTTTATTTTTTTTTAAATTGATTTTCATAAAAAATGGGTTAAAAATAATGCACAACGTTAATAATCAAGTTTTCACTTCTGCCGGCACTCCCGGAGTGCAACCCGTCTTTTTTTAACTATAATTAAGTATGATTTGTGAAATTTACAAAACAGGATTAAAATTTAAAATGTTGAAGCCTGCTAAAGGTTAATTATGTAAATGTTTCTGGAGCCATTCGTTAAAAATTCACATGTAATTGCGAATTGTCCTTTTGCCAAGTTACTTTGCCAGCTGCAGGGACTACCGCAGCTATAGCCCACTTTTAATAAATGTGCGATGGCTTTTTCATTCATAATTTATTATTGTTAGTTAAATATGTGGAAAACATACTGTGATTTTAATAAACAACCTTAAATACTGTTTAAATGCTCTAAAAACTATTTGGTATAATAAATAGTAGTGTCCGACCGAAACTGATTTTTCAGCCGAAACCGAAACCGAAACTGAAACTTGGTAAAACATTCAAAATTACGGTTATTCAGTGAAATTTATTGATTTTTAACATAAATTGCAAGTTTCTAAACTAAAGAAAAAGTACCACATTGAATTTTTTACTTTTTGCGACATTTATTAAAATAAATATTATTAATCTTACACTCGAATATGTTCCCTAGAAACTTTTTCCTACTATATTCCGTTTTTTATACGATTCCAAGTAGGTGCGATTTCACCAAAGAAATTGAACGCGCTTAGCGCACACTAAACCGGTTCTAAACGTATAAACACGTTTATAACACTCAATTGCATTTCACCAACATAAACTAAACTTTTTCACAGCAATTTTAACTTCATAAAACACATTTAAGTCCTGTCAATGTAGTGTCATGACAGATCAAAAAACATAGACGAAAAAATTGTTAAGATGACAGTTTTCACAGATGCGTTTGGTTAGCTTATATTTTATCGTTTCTTTCTATTTTGTTACTAAAACAACGTGACAAGGCTCCAATATATCCTAGAATCTCACAGTCAAACAAAATTCTTAAGTAAATAAAGTTCACACACAATATAATCAATTTATCATAGAATTTACTAAATCGTTTGTTTGGGAAACATTGTTATAATAGCACGTAATTTGCCAATAGTTATGTATATTAAATAAGCCTGCGTTTGTCGTAGAAATAAAATTCAATAATATAATTTCGATAAAAATAAGTTTAGACAATTTAATGAAAATAAAACGAAGTGTTAATTTCTGATTTGGGCTAATCTGGAACACATAATCTCAAAACACGATTAAATAGATGGTGGCGAACTGAGCCGGGGCCTCGCTGATAAGCAAGCACGAGTTAACTGCGAAGTTTACCGAACGACGCATGAGTTTCGGCGGGGCCGAAAGTTTCGGCTATATTTTGGCCGAAACCGAAACTAAGGCCGAAACGAGATTTTTTGGCCGAAACTGGCCGAAACCGAAACCGAAACCGAAAGTTCGGTCGGTCACTAATAAAGAGCATAAACAGTATTATACTACACAATATAATATTAAACTTACTAACATTATAAACAAATACAATAGAATATCTAGCATTTCTGCTTGTCCGTCCGTATGTCACCTCTTTACCCATGGAAACCGACCTAATTTAATATTAATAGTAGTATGTACATACGAGTACTATGTATAATTATAAGATTCTACATAAATATATTAAGTAATTATTATTTGTGTAAAGTTTTCATTGTTTTGGATGTACTTATATTATGTACTAGCGACCCGCCCCGGCGTCGCACGGGTATAAAATATATAGCCACTGAAAAAATGATTAAAATCGATAGCCTATCACGATCCTTCATGTGGTCTACTTCTTATCTGTGCCAAATAACATAAAAATTGCTCCAGTAGTTCGCGAGATAAACCCTTTCAAATAATTTTCCCCATTTTTTCCACATTCTGCTATAAGTCTTAGCGTGATAAAATATAGCCTATAGCCTTCCTCAATAAATGGGCTATCTAACACTGAAAGAATTTTTCAAATCGGACCAGTAGTTCCTGAGATTAGCGCGTTCAAGTTAGCCCTTTCAAATAATTTTCCCCGTTTTTTCCACACTTTCCTCTATTTCTTCGCTCCTATTAATATTAGCGTGATAAAATATAGCCTATAGCCTTCCTCGATAAATGGGCTATCTAACACTGAAAGAATTTTTCGTATCGGACCAGTAGTTCCTGAGATTAGCGCGTTCAAACAAACAAACAAACAAACAAACTCTTCCGCTTTATCATATTAGTATAGATAATATACGAGTACTTAGTTGTCTAAGCTAAAAATTTTAAGTTTTCATGTGTAACAAATATAATATACAGTAATGACGTCCGCAACTCGCTTGTGAACAATTTTCCGGGATTTTCATAAATTATGATAATTCATAATATTAAGAGCTGTGGGGGCGTTAGATGGGGGCGAAGCTAGGCGACCGCTCAGGGTCCCGGATAAAAAGGAGCGCCGAAGACAGGCCCCAGGCGCCCCTTTTTTAGCTCTATCAGCACCCTGGGCGCCGAAAAAATCTCGCCCAGGGACGGCGCTGGTAGAGCCAAAACCAGATAATAGGAGTTTTCAGAGTACAATTTTAAAGCAAAATATATTATATATGATTAAAGCTTTAAATTTTTATGTCATTGGACTATTAGATGGTAAAAAGGGTTTCTTTTTAAGTAAAATTCAAATATTTCTTTACAAAAAACTCATACTTCAAATTAATTATGTATCGATATCAACATTAACCTCTGCAGTCACTAACCGAGAATTCCGAAACTGGTTTTCACATCACGACATTTGTTTAAACTATTAATTCTTACCTACTACCGTTTCATTTTTTACCGAATCATAACGACACACACAACTTTTATCTGTTACATAATATGACGCAAGTGTAAATAAAATAGTTTTAGAAAATGGGCCTACGGAACCTTAAAAGTTGAATGCATGTCAATATTATGAAGTCATTCGAAAGGTTAACCCCGTGTTCGGTGCCGCTCATCTTACTCACAATCGCGACCGCCTCACGACATCATGTGTCCTCTTTTAGAGACAATTTTTAATAAATTCCGTGCACAAGCGAAAACCTAATGGACTCACCCCCATGAGTGTTAGTGGAAATGGAGTTAGTGACTAATTTTAGTGACCTAAACCCCGATTTAGAGGAATTTCAGGAGACGGAGACCGAACTGTTCTTCAGTTACAAATATGTTGCGTACACAGTGGGAACTCTTATTTTCGTTAGTAATTTAACCGTGGTTATATCTAGTGGACTCATCATTAGAAAAGGTAAGTAAAAACAGGTTTATATTTTAATCTGTAGCTAATTTATTAAGATTGTCCGATTTAAAGAGTATAGGCAACTTTATTTCCGCCGCCCTATGTACGAAATCTGTCGCCCCTCTAGGACGCTGCCGCACCTATACAGCCTATACGGCCTATTTATAAATCGGGGATGTAAAATGTACCATCGAGGAAATTGATTCCTAGGCAGTTGACGGATCTACGTCATTTAGTCGGATCATGTCAATTGTGATCTGGCTGGGTTTGACGTAACGCGACCAAACTACGTAGACGTCCCACATCTGCCTAGGAATCAACTTCTCTGATAGTACATAATATTATGATTGGTAACTTTAAATGTTGTGTCCGTGTAGATAAGTTATTAACTAAGTATTAAATAACTAACAACTACTTGTGACTTAGTAAATAATTGCGTAATGTATCTAAAAATAATAATTGTCTAGTACTACTGGAAAACTAAACTCTTGGTTTTTCCTAGACTTTATTACTTTACTGTACGCAATAGAATATACCTTTATTATAGAATATAGAGTTATAGACTATAATTGAGTTCCATAAAATATTACTGATTTAATGATTATGTATGGACTGTTGTCAATAGCCAATACTCTTTTTAGGGTTCCGTACCCAAAGGGTAAAAATTATCTTACATTATAATTATAAACCTCGTTTGGAGCCAAAGTTGAACCCAAAAATTTTGGGCTTATTACCACAAAGAAAACTAGTACAAGTAATTTAAAGTATTTTGTGAATATTTCAAGTGCCTACATGTGTCATGTACCCATTATTGGGCAAAAAAGCAAAAAAATGACGTTTGTTGTATAAGAGCGCCCTTTAAGCATGTGATTTATTTTATTTTTAGTGTTATAGCGGCAATAGAAATACATAATCTGTCAAAATTTCAACGCTCTAGCTATCACCGTTTTTGAGATACAGCCTGGAGAGTGGAGACAGACAGACAGACGGACAGACAGACATCGAAGTCTCAGTAATAGGGTCCCGTTTTTACCCTTTGGGTACGGAACCCTAGAAATAGTTTTGATTTCCTAAACACGTTACCTATTTGCTGCTGCGGCCTGTGCGGAAACCTTCATTGGCTAATCTTGGCCGCCTTTTTGCGTTAGGGACCCCCCCCCCCCCCCCCTTATCAAAGCTATAATAAGTATAATATACGCCCGTGGAAACTGCCATCATAATATTAAAAGCTCGCTTTTTGGCCCAAAAAGCGAGCTGTGCTACCGTTAGTAAAGTATATATATAATATGTTATACCTATATATAAGATATTATTATAATAGTTACTTACATAGAAGAAGTATATAGGTATTAATTACGTAAACAATATCAAGTTAATTTAAAACAAATTGATCAAACAAAGATTTTTTACTAACGTGAACCGGATTTCCTTTCTAACACAACGATTACGCCATACTCGTAATGGCCACTAGATTGTGTACCTGCCACTTACCTAATTGTCTTAATGACAAAGCAATTTTATCTGGATGTAGTCAGTGATTTACGAAGAGCATTTTAAGAGTAGCCTTAAAGACACCAAAAAGTTAAATTAAAATATGTTAAGTAAACAAATACAATGAATGGATTGAAAGGCCCTTAAGAGAGTAAGAGCATGTTTCCCCACTTCCTGATAAAGCCTATCCGAAACTTATCAGGAAGTGGTGAAACAGGCCCTTAAAGAGATTATGTCATCTGCTTCTCAATAGAGAATCTGCTTCTCTATTATGTATGATTAGTCATACAGAATACTGTATGACTAATCATACAGAATAGAGAAGCAGATGACATAATCTCTTTAAGGGAGAGAGAGAGAGTGAGAGAGGAGATATAGCATAAGGTAGCCTAAGCTACCTTATGCTATATCTCCTCTCTCAGCTATATGGCTATAGCTAGAGCCTATTATTTAAATATAGAGTCAATTGTAATTTTAAATGCTCATGTTATTGTAATTTCTGATGCCGCTATCCGCTGTCCCTAGCGATAATATGAGCTGGACTATTTTTTTTTAAGTGACTTTGTAAATACTAAATAATGAATAGGAATCCCAAGAGAATTTTCCCGAGCGGTGTGCTTTCGTGGTAAAGCCAATGCCTTCTTTATTTTTTATTTTATTTGGAAAACTTACAGCTACCTAAAAATAACTATAACAAAAACTACTATAAAGCTAGGAGCCAAATACAAGTTTCCGCTAATAGAATTATTTAAGAGTGTTCCCTACGGAGATTCCGTAATTTACCGTATTTATAAGAGAGAAATTAGTTCAAAATTGACCTAAAAAAATTAAAACGGGGAATATGTAGTTTATGATATTGTCGATCTATAGGCGTGTGTTTCAAATAAAAGTAATTTGTAAATACTTAGGAGATTCTGAATGTATGCTTGAATTTTAAGGGCCTTCCCTACGGAGATTCTGTAATTTACCGTATTTAAAGCCATAAAAACTCATAATTTAAAAGCTACAAAGTTATAATAAAAATACAGCAATAATCTTCAGTATATCAACATTCCTTTCCCCGTTTTAAATTTTCTATTTTTGTTTATTATACTCATGATATCAGCTTCCAAAGTAAAACCAATTTATTAAAATTCAAGCATACATTCAGCATCTCCTTAGTATTTACCTACGAATAATAAAAACTAAGGAAACGTAACTCCCATACTATTACCGTTTAAAATTTGGTTCCTTTCGAACTGTCATGTAACGTCAGCCTTTATACCGCTCAAGGCCGCCTAAATATGTCAAATGTATTGAAATGTGAACCTAAGGTTCACTTTTTTGACAAGTATTTTGGAGCATGTTTTTTGACGGAGTTACTCTTCCTTAGTTTTTGTTATTCGTAGGTATTTACAAATTACTTTTATTTGAAACACACGCCAATAGATCGACAATATCATAAACTACATATTCCCCGTTTTAAATTTTTTTAAGGACAATTTTGAACTAAGATAAGTAAAAAAATAGGGTTTTGGTGCGATCTCGGCAACGCGGCAAATGTATGGTCAAGGTCGTTTGCTCGGGGGACGGCCTTAATAAGTTGGCTTTACTTTGGAATTTGATATCATGAGTATAATAAACGAAAATATAAAATTTAAAACGTAGAAAGGATTGTTGAGATACTGAAGATTATTGCTGTATTTTTATTATAGCTCTGTAGCTTTCAAATTATGAGTTTATAAGGCTCTAAATGCGGTAAATTACGGATTTTCCGTAGGGATGTTCACTATTTACATCATGTCGACTACAGAAAATATTATGATAGCGCGATATTAGATTTGTCCTCCGTTTTTAGGGTTCCGTACCCAAAGGGTAAAAACGGGACCCTATTACTAAGACTTCGTTGTCTGTCCGTCTGTCCGTCTGTCCGTCTGTCTGTCACCAGGCTGTAACTCGAGAACGGTAATAGCTAGAGAGTTGAAATTTTCACAGAATGTGTATTGTGTATATATCTGTTGCCACTATAACAACAAATACTAAAAACATAATAAAATATTTTTTTAAGGGGGGCTCCCATACAACAAACGTGATTTTTTTGGTCTTTTTTGCTCTATATCAATAATGGCAACTAAGGATTTTGTGAAAAAGTTAAGTACCTACCGTACTTAACTTTTTCACAAAATCCTTAGTTATATGTATACTTTAATATTTAATACTAATATTAAAATGAAATAAAAAATTAAGAGGGTCTCCCATACAAAAAACACAATTTTTGGCCTAATTTTGCTCTACAATGGTACGCAACCATTCGTGCGCGAGTCCGACTCGCACTTGGCCGATTATTCCCGCTACACGTGTTTCGCACTTTTTATTGCCTTCTTTGTGGTTTTATTTAATGAAAGCAATAAATTATTACTTAAGTTTCTAAAAGTAGTGTTAATAATAATATATATACGTTACATCCAGGGAATGCAATCCCGCAAGAGAATTTCAATCCCGGTATTTGCGGGATTGAACCATCACAATCCCGCTGGATCCCGGTATTTGCGGGATCCCGCTGGGTGGACTTAAACTTTTAAAATAAATCGTTATAATGACTACTTGATAGAGCCCATTTTATTCTTAGAATCTTAAATAAAACAAACTTTGTCGGACACTTTTTTCAAGGGTTTATTATCACCTCCATACTTCAGACTTTATAAAAAAATTAAAGAAAAACTTATCATTTTTTTTTGGAAATGGCTTTGTAATAATATTAAAAAAACCCCCGCCAAAAAACTTTAAAAAGTAATGAAATAATATTTACTGACTTTAAGTTTAAATAATTCCTAAGAGTAAAGTAATATTTTAGTTCATAAATGTTGTCACGGTGTGTCGGGGGACCGCCAAGTAAACTACCACAACAGCGACTTTTGCATTTTGTATCGCCATAATAGTCGCTGATTCTCTCGATTCGGGTCGCTGTGAACTGACCCTTAAACTATAATGTTATGTGAAATCAAACATCTATATTAGCGGTCCCCCGACACACCTTGACAACATTTATGGACTAAAATATTACTTTACTCTTAGGAATTATTTAAACTTAAAGTCAGTAAATATTATTTCATTACTTTTTAAAGTTTTTTGGCGGGGGTTTTTTTTAATTTAATTTAATTTTATGCTTTTTAAACTTGTGCAGAATAATTTCTATTAACTGGATCATATCCCAATGAATACCATCTATAAAATATGTCCTCTTGGATGAGGCCGTCAATATGAGCCCAAACATTAAACCTCCACTTTGGGTTCATACGGAGCTCGGCTCCTATAGAATCCAGGTGATGCTTTATTGTTTTTTTATTTACTGTTTATCTACGTCTTACTGTTTGTCGCAATTAAAATGAGCCCAAATACGAAACCTCTGCTCTAAGTTGGTGAGGAGTTGGGTATCCTATTGATTACCAGGTGATGCTGCAGCACCAGGTCAACTTTCCAATAATGTGTATATACCTATTCATAAATCATAAGTGTCACGAACCAGAATGTAAAATATAAAACCCATCAAACGTCTGCAAGTTGCTAATCGTCCTATCACGAACCAGATAAACCGTGATATTTCAGCAATATGCAGGCTGATGATGATGAACTATAGCTAAGAACACTCTCGGCCACGTCAGCTTTCAAACAAAAAAAACTATATCAAAATCGGTCCACCCGTTTGGATGCTACGATGCCACAGACAGACAGACCGACAGACAGACACGTCAAACTTATAACACCCCTCTTTTTGGTCGGGGGTTAAATATTAAAAAAAACAAACTAGCTTACTTATTTTCATCTTTTATAAAAAAAAGACGGGTTGCACTCCGGGAGTGCCGGCAGAATTGAAAACTTGATTATTAACGTTGTGCATTATTTTTTTTAACCCATTTTTTATGAAAATCAATAAAAAATAATAAAAAATAATAAAAAAAAACAATAAAAAAAAACGATCGTTTTAATTAATTAATCGAAACCCTTACAATCGATTAAATTTTTAACCCATTTTTTATGAAAATCGATTTTTAAAAAAACGATTTTTTTTATTAATCGCAACCCTTACAATCGATTAAAAAATATCGACAATCGAAAAAAAACAATCGATTTTTCGATTAATCGATTTCGATGTTACAACACTACTCTCCAACCGTCCTACGTTTTTTCCTTGGTTTTTCGATCAGCATGAGAATCTGACGCGAGGTTCACAGTTTTAACCCATCCCACCATCCCAAAAGTGTTCAACGCCGCTAAAGAAGTTTTCACTTCAAAAATCGAAATATAGGTAAAAACTAAAAATCGTGCACAAAGATTCCAAAACGATTCCGGAAAAGCTCGCTCAGCATTCACGCTGGTTGGCTCAATTGTCATTTAAAGTGAATTGAAGGTAAATTGTTTAGCGGGCTGCCTGTAGCCAGTTCACGAACTCCCGCGCGCAAAGTTACGCGTATGAATCATATTTCTTTGTAATCCCGCCAGTCCCGCGGGATCCCGCAAAATTTTCGACCGGGATTAGTCCCGCAAAATGTATGCGGGATCCCGGTATTTCGGGATCCCGCATATGTCTGTATATGTCTGTTCTTTACCTAATTTCGTATGTCTGTTCTTTACCTAATTTCGTAAAAGTAGAATGTTCAAATCACCATCGCCCAATGTTAATGACGGCGAAATATTTAAATCACCGTCAATTAGGCTATTTAAATAAAAATATTTTAAAATATGATAATAGATAGTAGACACACATAGTATGGTAATGGGGAGACCACAGACATGTACTTGATCTATTTCTGTGGGGGAGACCGAGCTTGGATCGGAGTAGCTACCCAGTGGCGGGGCAAGACCTAAATTTTATGTGGGCAAAATGTATCTTGCGAGGCCCCCTGATGGACGCTGCTAAAGAACGGATTTGTTAAGAGAAATAATTTTTGATCCTTACCCAAATTTTAATTTTTAAAACTTTTTATTTACCTATGAATATTTGAGTATCTCAACTCGTAAAACCTTTAAAAAACCTCGCGCGAGGCCCCTAAGTATGGAGTGTAGATAGAGGAGAACTGTCTTATATGGGGGATATTTGGAAAATTGTCCAGCTGTACGCAGTAAATAACAGTTGAAAAATCCTCCAAGAGTGGCGTTAGCTGCAGCAAAGGGTATGGAATGAATGTACAAAATATAAATTGAATAGAATAGAATAGGACAAACTGAATAGAACAAAATATAAATAGAATTACTGGGTTAATACCAATATATTTTGTAAAATATAACCTAAAATAGCTGAAATAAAAGTTGCTAAATGATTTATTTACTCTGTTACTACTGTAGCGCCACCCTAATTTAACGCATTTCAGTGGACACTTTTTACATACAGAGATAGTTCTCCTCTATCTACACTCCATACTCCTAAGGCCGCGAGGCCGTGGGCGGTCGCCCACACCGCCCACGCCTTGCGCCGCCTCTGTAGCCACCGATGACCGAGTACAGACAAAAAAAACTATACTTATACCAAGGGATTACAGACTGACAAGTGACACAGATAGACACACTTTCGAATCCATAATATTAAAAATTTTAATGCGAAAATGTGTCTGTCTGTCTGTTACCTCTTCACGCCCAAACCGCTGAACCGATTTTGCCGCAATTTGGTATGGAGATACTTTGAGTCCCGGGAAAGGACATTCGATACTTTTTATACCGGAAAAATGAACGCGCGTACGGATTTTGGTGCAACGTAGTTGCGGGTGTCATCAAGTGTATAATTATTAATTATATTGGTAAATGGTAAGGATAAACAATATCATTTTATTTAAGTAAAAGTTTGTTGCAGGTCAACCGCCGAAGAGCACATACTGGTTGCTGGGCAACATGTCTCTGGCGGACACCATCATTGGGCTGTCGATAGTGTTCGGACACCTCATGGAAAACACCACCACGCAGCCGCTGTGTGTTATGCAACTAGGTATACGCTTTTACTGGACTGAATGGTATAATATGGTAATGGATCCTTGGATCGTGAACGACGAAAACGAGACACAATAGCCTTTTTAGGGTTCCGTACCCAAAGGGTTTAACAAAAGGGTTTTTTGGTAACTTTATCGTTTCGAAGTTATTGAAGAGCAATAAGGTCTCCAATAACCAATAACTGCATGTCAGGCTTAAAGTTCAATAAACCACAGAAAGCAACACGAAACAGTAACTTCTCATCCACTTATAACAGTTTGGCTACTTGTATTTAATTGCAACAGTTAATCTTCCATGATGAATTACCGTTACAAAAACTCGACAAAAAAGTGGCTACGGACGTCATTATCCTTAAACTAATCATAGGTTTTCAATTTTAGTAACAACAAAAAATACATTATTGACAATATTTACTTTAAAAACTTGTTGGTCAGCAAAAAAGTCCTCACTCCTTTACCAGTAGAACGGATTAATTGAAATATCATTATGATTGAGCAAGTCGATTAATTAGTGCTAATTTTTAGGGTTCTGTTGCTCTATAATTATATCAATAATGGCAACAGGTAGGTACTTAAATTTTTGTCAATGTCCTAAGTTATATTGTATACTTACTTTAATATTTAATAATAATAATAAAATAAGTAAAATAAAAAAATAAAAGGGGGCTCCCATACAAAAAACACAATTTTTGGCCTAATTTTGCTCTATAAAATGGTACGGAACCCTTCGTGCGCGAGTCTGACTCGCACTTGGCCGATTATTCTAATATTTCAAGGCCGGCAACGCACCTGCAGCTCTTCTGATGTTGCGAGTGTCCATGGGCGACGGTAGTTGCTTACCATCAGGTGACCCGTTTGCTCGTTTGCCCCCTTATTTAATAAAAAATATATATATAATCAGTGCAAATGTTAAAGTACCTACGTGTGGTACTCGGGGACTGCCGCAGAGCTATTGCATAGCATTTCTTTCAACTTATGCAAGTATAATTCGCATACGTCTAGTCGCAAGCACACAAGCACCGTGCCGAAATCTGCCGAACTGAAACGACGTTAGATGATACACAGCCTTCAACGCCCGCATCCCCACTCCGACCGGCTGTTAGGTTTATTTTCGTTACGGAATTTCTTGATTCGCGCTCAAATCCGCGATAAAACTCAAATTATGAAAAAATATTCACAGAAACCAATCAAAGTACTTACCAGTTGCAATGCATACGCTACTAGACTAGAGATTTTTTTCTCCACACTTTTTAAGAGCCGTGAAACCTAATAGACTCAATTAATTGTTTTTTAACCGACTTCCAAAAAGGATAAGTCCGTCTGTTTTTTTTTTATAATTGAAACTCTCAACTTTTCAGGTTTGCTGGTGAGTCCAACGATGGTGTCGATCTTGACGGTGGGCCTGATAGCCGTGGACCGCTACATCTACATCCTGCACGGCCTCTACTACCAGCGCTGGTGTAACACCAGCAGAGTCCAGATCAGTATAGCCCTCACCTGGCTCATTGGTACGACTTGCCCCGGCATCACACGGGTATAAAATATATAGCCACTGAAAAAATGATTAAAATCGATAGCATATGATCCTTCACGTGGTCTACTTCTTATCTATACCAAATAACATAAAAATTGCTCCAGTAGTTCGCGAGATAAGCCCTTTCAAATAATTTTCCCCGTTTTTTCCACGTTCTCCTATTAGTCTTAGCGTGATAAAATATAGCCTAAAGCCTTCCTCGATAAAATGGGCTATCTAACACTAAAAGAATCATCAAAATCCGTTGCGTAGTTTTAAAGATTAAAGGGAACAAAGGGACATGAGGGAAAAAAGCGACTTTGTTTTATAATATGTGTATCCCACCAAAACATTAAATGTAAAAAAAAGGAGCCAAGCAAAATATTGCATAGCTATGCAATACTTCTGTCGTAAAAAGTTTTCAGATCACATTCAAGCCAAGCCTTCAACATATTTTGTAATTGAAATCAACATCCAGTGAATGTATCAATAGTTTTCTTTATTTTAAAATTATTATAGTGGCTCGGCAATGAGCACATAAGTATTAAGAAACAAATATAAAACTGCATATTTGGAGGAGTTCATACTTACACAGACGGCAAGCGTAAAGTGTTTTTTTTAGTTTATCGTAACGACGCATCTGGTCGATGCAGGTACCCATATCAATCCAATTAGCCGCTGATTATTTCTCTAGTCTGACTTCGCTGTCTGTCTGTCACCAGGCTGGGTCTCGAGAACCGCAATAGCTAGATAGTTGAATTTTTCACAAATTATGTATTTTTGTTGTCGCTATAAAATAGAATAGTCCTATTAAAATAAAATAACTTAGGAATGGCGGCTCTCGTACAACAAACACGATTTTTTGCTTTTTTTGCTCTATCTTCATAATGGTAACAGTAAGGTTTTTGGAAATTTCAGAAAATACTCAATTGTATTTCAACTTTAATAATAAATAATAAAAATTAAATAAACCTTTTATTTAAGGGGGGCTCCCATACAAATTTACGGTACAGAACCCTATCTACGCCAGTCCGACTCGAACTTGGCCGGTTTCATAATTTTTCCTTTCATTGTGAATAAAGACCTATCCGGGTACCAAATTTCAAGGTTCTAAGTCTGCTAGAAGTACCTTAGAATTTTGATGATCTGTCAGTCAGTGACAAAACGTAGTAACTTTGACCATCCGTAACTAGTAAACTATTAATCAGAATATAATGTAATTTGGAGGTTAAGCTAGTTTTAATACTTGCTCCTAGTCGTCGAAATTCTAAATCTCTAGCTTTGTTAACATCGAAGATAAGGAGGGTGTGAAATAGCCGCGAACCGCTTCGAGAAAAGTATGGTACGGCCGTGCCTTTGCTGAAAAGCTTGGCTGGGGCACTGCCGTGCCCCCAGATAAACTATATAGACTATAGATGACGCCCGTAACTCCGTTGCGCCAAAATTCGTTTATCGCGCGGGAACCGTACATTTTTTACAGTATCCTATGTCCTTTCCCGGGACTGAAAGTATGTCTACACCTTTCAGCATAATCGGTAACAGATAGACAGACACACCTTCGCATTTGTAATATTACTTAGTATAGCTATAGAAATCTGATCTTAAACCCTATTTCTTAGGTGTAGTATGACTGATCAATCTAAAGCTCTCAAGCATGAGTGCAACAAGCCGATTAGGCTCTAGCTAGAGCGTGAAAATAGATTCTAAACATAGATAAATAAATATTACATACATTCCTTAAAAATCAAATACCTAACCTCCTTCTGGCTCAGTCGGGTAAAAAGTTTTAAACACTATAAGAATTATAAGAGTATAAGAATATTCCCGTGAATAAAGCATATTTTACAGGACTCAGGAGTGTTTAAAGCTTTCCACATTTTAAGACATTTCGAGGCATTACGGAAAATACGGATCCGCGCAATTATGCCTGGCGCAAAAAGCGTTTACTTTTAAAGTTATTACGGAGGAAATTAAATCACGCTTTTCGAAGCGCATTCTCATTCCAGTATGCGGTATAATTAATCTGTTAAATGTAACTTTCAGGTTTGATTCTCGGTTTCGTTCCCGCGACGGGCTGGATCAACAGGGAGCTGATGTTCTCGAGGTGCTACTACGTCACCCTGTACCCTGAGTTTATCGTACTCCTCAATTCCCTCCTGAGCATCGTCCCTCTCGGGCTAGTTGGTGTTCTGTACTCCATCATCCTGGTTAGAGCCTTGAAAAACATGAGAGAGATAAAAGCGACGAACAAATCTCTCAACTACAATTCGACGTCGACCATTCGAATCTATCGCGGCAACACGCAGAAAAATGTGAGGAGCGAAGACAAATCGAAGAGGAGTGCATCGCTAGATGGGAACATCGAGGATACTCAATGTGATATTAGGAAGGATTTAAGCAAAAACAGAAGTCGAAGCCTAGATAATATTAGTAGTGAGAAAAATAAATCTGAGAGTACAAAATCAAAAGAACATCCGACTAAAGAGGAATCCAACTTCAGTATCCATACCATCGCTTCGTCGACTGGTAATATTAACAATAAAGGACTCCCGAAGCCGGTACACAAGGTCAAGGGACCGAACAAATGGAAGGCGATAGTGATAGTCATGCTGACATCAGGCAGCGTCATATGCACTTGGATGCCTTTCTTCATCACGGCTATATTTTACGTATTTTGCCAAGAGAAGCTAACCAACCCGAAGTGTCTCAATCTTCAAGTGTTACTGGGAGGACCTTTGGCCACTGTTGCGTTTTTTAACAGTATTCTTAACCCCCTAATCTACGCGTGGTGGCACAAAGGTTTTAATGGAACGATACGGAGGCACTTCAAGAAGTTATACAATAAATGTTTTTTAAATTATTGTGTGTAATTTATTCTTCCCTCATAAGAAAGCTGAACCGAACCTTCTTATCATAAAATATAATAAAGACTTAGCTTTACACACTTTACACTAGACTTGCGGTAGCGAGTTCAGCCAAGGACGATGCATAATATATTTCTAGAATCTACAGCGATCAGCAATTTTTTTAACGTGTTCGTGTATATGAATTATATTGTTTTTAAAACATCTTTATCATATCTGATAACTCCCACGAACTGTTTAAAAGTCAAGCCAAATCATTATAAAATCGATATCTCGTTCCATCACATCGTATAAGTATGCATAATATATTTTATGGGCTGCCACTTTGCAAATTAATAATTATTATAGGTACAGGTTTAATTAATGTATGAATAAAAAAATTAAATGTAGAGCAGGAAATTATACTTTACTAAGTATATGTAAAATAACTATGTAATTAGTAGTTAGTTATTTTCAAGCACTTTTAATCTTCCTATTTACAAGAATCAGAAAAGTAAATTTGAAAGTATCGATTTTTAAAAAGTTGGTAAATTTATTATTACCTACACATAAACGTCTTGAGAGTTAAAAAAAAGGCCTAATACCTATGATGATTTGGTAGAGTACCATGGATTAACAAATGCACTACGTTTGAAACCAAGTTGATAAAGATAAAGGATTTTCTTCATTGTCTAAGGATCCCTAAAAACAGCTGAATAAAAGCATATCAACGTCAACAGTGGTCAGATATAGAAACGATAACGTTTACAACCGCAGATTAGGGGTATAAATTTATTAAGGGATTATTGATATGCAGCTAAAAACAGTAGGGCGAAGGTCGTGTGATTAGTTGTAGACATGGCCCGCTCCCTGGTCGCTGTGCTGTTACTGGTGGGTCTAGCCCACGCCCGACATGAGAAATATGAGGGGTAAGTACAAGAAACAATATCGAAAAATGAAAATCAAAAATGGAATGTTTTCTTTTTTTAATGAAAGTCGAAATTTTGTTAATGGATAACATATTATGCCAAATGGAATATTCAATATTAAAATACCTTAGAATATGAATATGATTCATAGCCGGCTCCTAGACGATAAATAATTGTTATTGTGCAATATCACGCTTCAATTTTATTGAACAGTTTATTTGACAATTAGATTGAAGGCGCGTTAAATATTGATCATAGTTAAATGTTAGATAATGCGATGTTTGAAAGTAATCTTGTGTAACACTATTTATAGAGCTAATGACTTCTAGGGCCCTTAAATATAGCTTTATTAGCTCGTCTATTCCCTGACCGCTTAATGGCTAGGCAGGCCACGTATCACACCAAAACGTTTAGAGAAAAGACAAGTTCACTTAATTCCGCTTTTACAATATTTCAGCCATCAACTATACAGTGTATGGGGCCCGTCCCAAGAAATTGCTGACCTTGAAGCCAAGTTAGACATCCTCTCAGCGAAGGCTGCAGCCGTTTCTGTCTCTGGACAATTGGAAGCACTGCTCAGACTCGCACCAGAGGACAAAGAAGCATGGCTTCAATACTTCGATAACAAAAACATCGGTTACAAACTGATGGCGGAAAACTTGGCTGAGTAAATATTTTTACTCTTTGAATATTCTATAATCTTTAGTGTTTCAAATGCCTGAAATATGTTATGCCTTTCTTAATAGGTTTCAAGCATATAAACTATTTGACTTTTCAGCATTCTGAGAGAGGAAGACGTGAAAATACAGAAGTCGAAAGCAAACGCAAAAAGGAACGGCCATTCCATCTCTTGGGACACGTACTATAACGTTGAAGAGGTAAGAAAATACCCAGTTGCAATTAAAAAGTTGAACGTTGTATGAAATATTTGTTATATGTATGACCTATTTGTTATATAATTTATAAACCAATGCAGTGATTCTGTTATTATATTGCAACATTAATGTAGCTTTGTTACATATTCGATCCAGTCTTCTATCAAAAAAAGGAACTGGATCGATGAGGAAGGGTAGTTTACTTTTCTATTTTTTTTTACTAGCCTATTGTGTGCCACTGCTGGGCAAAGACCTCCCCAGGATCTTCCACTGTTCTCGCTCCTGCGCCACAGATGGCCAGCCTGGCTGGTATGCATCCAGCTCGTCACGCTACCTCTTTCTAGACCGGCCACGGCCTATTTCTATAATTTATGTAAAAAATCTATGATTTATACTTATCTTTCAGATCAACGAGCACTTAGACGAGCTGGGCGCGAAATACCCCGACTTGGTCACAGTGATCAACCCGGCGTTGAGCTACGAGGGTCGGCAGATGAAGTACGTGAGGATCTCCACCAGCCGCTTCGAGGACCTGAGGAAGCGCGTCATCATCATCGACGCCGCTGTCCACGCCCGAGAATGGGTCACCACCCCCGTGGCGCTGTACATCATCGACCAGCTCGTTGCCAACATCGCCGACCACCGGCTGACGGAGCAGCTCGACTGGGTCATCATCCCCATGGCGAACCCAGATGGCTACGAATACTCCATCAATGAGGTATAATACCTTTACGGCAGCACTGGATTTATGAATAGGCAGTATAGGCCTATGGGCGGCAACGTCCTAGCGGGGGCAACAGGGTCCTAGGATGGCGGCAGAGTTCGTACATGGGGGCAACAAAATTAAAGTGGCCTATACTCATAAAAATATAAATCCGGCCCTACTTTACGGTTACATCAATACGAGAAACAATTATTATGTTGGTTCTTTATAGTCTTGTGACGTAGTTATCAGTAATATCTCACGAGGAAAAATAGTACTTATAACAATTTACTTAGAACAAAGTTTTTAATATTCAACGACAGTAGATATTCTGTGCACATAATGCTTCCTTTTAAGAATAGCTGAGGTATTTCGAATTTACTGTTTACTCCGTTTCGCTTTACGGGGAGACCCGAGATGGTAGAGATCAGAAGCCTTTATCTGTCTCATCAGAGACAGATAAAGGCTTCTTATGAACGTAATTTTACGTCATAGTCAAAATGGCCCCAAAGAACCCTAAAGTGGTAGGAGAAGCTATTTATTTGACCACGATTTTTTTCCTTTATATATTTAAAGCGTTACCTTTCCGACTATTCTAGGACAGGTTATGGCGTAAAACCAGATCGAAGGCCCACGAGGGTGCCGAGGAATGCCCCGGCGTGGACGGCAATCGCAACTTCGACCACCACTGGGGCACCAGGCCCGACAGCGCGGACCCTTGCTCCATCATCTACGAGGGCCCCTCCACCTTCTCCGAGCCGGAGATCAGGGTCATCCGCGACGTGGTGAACCAGCACCTGGACAGAGCAGCACTCTACATCTCGCTGCACAGCTACGGCAACATGTTCCTTTATGCATGGGGCAATAATGGTAAGTTTTGGAATTGGCTCCGAAACTATACGGGGCGAATTTCGGTAGTGAGAAGTAGATGACGGGAAGTCTTTAGCGCTCATGAAGTTGTGGGCAATATCTTAATAGGTGGAAACAATCTGAAAGTAGATGGTCTACTCAGATCAGATGACTTTGATAGATAGCCGATTAACGCTGATGTACATGAATGATGATGTACTTACATGAATTATGCGCCAGATGCTACGCTCCTTTATTTTTAAAATTCATGAATTCAATTTAGATAAACCGTAAACAACATTTAGGTAACATCATTATGCCTTTGCATTGAACCATTGTTTCGATAGTATCTAAAACCTTCAAAACGTTTGTCCTAGATTAACCGTTATGATATTGTGGAGCCCTGAACCGTAGTTTAACAGGAAAGCCGTAAACAATGTAACCTTTCGACTCCAATTAGTTTTTTTGTTTTGTTGCAGGAACCCTCCCATCGAACGGTCTGTCCCTTCATTTGGCGGGCGTGCAAATGGCGACCGCTATTGACAAATTGAAGTTGGACAAAGCTGAACTCTACATCGTGGGCAACGCGGCCTCCGTGCTGTACTACACGACCGGTACCTCCAGAGACTGGACCAGGGCTGTGGGCATCCCCCTGACCTACACAATGGAGCTCCCCGGCTACGAATACTTATTCGTTGTCCCCCCAGAATACATAAAGCAGATCGTCACTGAATCCTGGGCTGGTATTGCCGAGGGAGCGCGCTACGTGCTGTCCATTTACAATTAAAAATAAAGTTTTTTTTTATTTATTTACCAAAGAGTATCCTTTCGAAATCCAGCTGGCCATGCGCAGGAGAATAAGCGCACTTTCTTGTAAATAGGTGATTCTATATAGTTTGTGAATAGATGTTTTAAAAGAAGGCCATGCCGTACCCAATTGGTAGCGTGCGATGATTCTCTTACAATATTTGAATTTATTATTTTCCATCGCTAAAATAGTTGACAATCATCCTACAGTTGATTTGGTATATTTTGAACGAGCAATAGAAGCAGTAGCATATCCATATTACATGATATTGTTGAATATGGGCACTTGTAAAGGTAAAAATTATTAACATATTGTTTAGCAGTACGCTATTATTATATCCAGTAATTGTATAAAAATTTAGTTCTAGACACGCGGCAGCGTGTCAAGCTAAGTTCAAGTTTATCAGATTCGATTACTTTATGAAATGAGTGATGTACTTATTAGAAAACTTGCCAAGTTAAATCTTATCTTCTTTAAGATCTCACATAATTTCGATTTTCCATAGAACTTGGCACACATTTAGATCTCCATTCTTTTTACGGCAAAGTCCTTAGACAAGCATAATGTTTGTATTGAACTTGGCTCTCCTTTTTACATTAATTATGTGTTTGGTGGGAATTCTTCTACAGATCGCCTACTTTTCAATGAAGAAATAGTATGGGGAGGCTCTCAATTGAATAGAATTATAGATATTTACTACAAAAGTGACAATAGTAAGTAATAAGTAGATATGTATTAAAACATGAACGTAGAAAAAAAGGCGGACGGAGTCTTGTCATATACAAAACTGTGTCTTCACTTTTCTTCAGAGTCGGCCACGCACACATTCTGACGCCTGTCAAATGGTATGGACTAGCGCAAGAATGTGTGCGTGCGGACCGTGTACATACAGCCAGCTGGCCGACTCTGAACGACACAGTTTTGTGTTTGGTGGGACTCCGTCCGCCTTTTTTTATACGTCCATGTATTAAAATATTCATAATATAATTAATGGAGTCACACGGCAGACGGCTGAGTATAGAGATAGTTTCTTATGTCAATGGGTAATATGTACTCGGGGAATCGAGACCACAGATTAAGGATATGATCGAGACAGTAGCGGTCATTGACACCCTGTCAAAAAACTTGTCATTTTCTTTAAAAACCGTGATTGATAATGAAGTGTCAGATGTTCCTAGTCCCTAGACTATCAAAACACGATATCGCCCTAGCGATATCGTGTTTTGCCAATTACCACAGTAATTTGGTAGTTTTACCTGGAAAGTTTTCCGGGGGTTTTGAAAATTGGTGGTTTTATAGATTTCGACGTGCTCTTTTCGAATTTTTACTTTGCCACCTCGTATCTTTGCCGCTCGCGCCGCCATATTGGAAAAATGGCGCTCAAATACAGTTTTTTGAGGATAACTCCGTTCCAACTAATTTTACAATGAAAATAGTTATGTAATACATTAAACTAGAGAAAATTTCCTACACTTTATGTAGTAACCGTTTTTTTGTAAAATCAATAGTTTCAGCGTACGAGAGTCGCAAAGTTCACTCCAACACGCGTTTTGGCCAAATAACTCATTTTCACACCACCATGAGGCGGAGTAAGTGGCGCGGTTTTTTTTGTGGTATCCTCAGTAGGCCTAATCTGGGTGCACGGTAGTGCACCCGCCGAGACGAGCCAAGCGAAGCGCAAGGGCACTACCTACATTTTCTCGAAGTGTTTCGCCGTTTTTTTGAACCTTCATAGAATTGGTTTCCGTTGTAGCAGGTAGTTCATATTTTCAGGATATTATGTTATCAATAAACTTATTAAGCATACAAAGTCTCAATTGAATAGCTCTTATACTTTAGATTTTATTGATGTCTAAAATACACCGATTTCGTCATTGACACACTGAAACACTGATGATCATCAAAATGATGCTACTTCCTGAAGTGCTAGAAAGCTGAAATTTGGTATGTATTCTAAGTTTAGTATACAACAAACAAAAAAATTCATAAACTTGTAATTTTCGTTCCTCATTCCCTAAAATGGGGGGGGGGGTGGAAGTTGACCCTCATAGAGTTGGTTTCCGATGTGCCAGATAGTTTATATTCTCAGGATATGATGTCAATAATAGACTTATTATTGACATCGACGCGGCCTAACTCTATCGACCCTAACTCCAACAAATTCTACATAATATTATTATCAGTAAGTATGTTCGGCTTGGCTGTTACGTTACTTACTTCTGATCAGAAATTAAATATTCGCCTTACCTCCACGACGGTAGCGAAGCAGCGAAGCCATACATACTTATAACTGATATGTAGAATTTGTTGGAGGGGTCGATAGAGTTAGGCCGCGTCGATTCAGAAGCTTGGCTCTGAGATTAGATCTGATGTCTTTTTCACAGGGCAAACCTTTTGTGGTCGTCGAGGTTACATTTTACATGAAATGTTTTTGGTGGGATGTCACTCCTTTTTGGTTGCTACTTGCTAGGCAGTCTTTTTAGTCATTTTGTTTTTTTATTAAGAGGTTTTTAGTTAACGTCCATCCCGTGTAAACCTTAATGTATAACCTTAACCTATATATTGTATATTCATAAAATTGGTGAAAGTCTCACTTAAACTTCCATTACTAAACCAATAAACTTATTTTACGGCGTAAGTATAACCAAATTTCGGCGTACTTTAGATATCAATAAAATACAAAGTATTAGACCTATTCAATTGAGACTTTATATGTTTAATAAGTCTATTATTGACATCATATCCTGAGAATATAAACTATCTGGCACATCGGAAACCAACTCTATGAGGGTCAACTTCCACCCCCCAATTTTAGGGGATGGGGAACGAAAATTACAAGTTTATGAATTTTTTTGTTTGTTGTATACTAAACTTAGATTACATATTAAATTTCAGCTTTCTAGCACTTCAGGAAGTAGCATCATTTTGATGATCATCAGTGTGTAAGTGTGTCAGTGACGAAATCGGTGTATTTTAGATATGAATAAAATCTAAAGTATAAGAGCTATTCAATTGAGACTTTGTATGCTTAATAAGTTTATTGATAACATTATATCCTGAAAATATGAACTATCTGCTACTACGGAAACCAATTCTATGAAGGTTCAAAAAAAACGGCGAAACACTTCGAGAAAAGGTAGGTAGTGCCCTTGCGCTTCCCTTGTCTCGTCTCGGCGGGTGCACTACCGTGCACCCAGATTAGGCCTACTGAGGATACCACAAAAAAAACCGCGCCACTTACTCCGCTTCATGGTGGTGTGGAAATGAGTTATTTGGCCAAAACGCGTGTTGGATTGAACTTTGCGGCTCTCGTACGCTGAAACTATTGATTTTACAAAAAAAAAACGGTTACTACATAAAGTGTAGGAAATTTTCTCTAGTTTAATGTATTACATAACTATTTTCATTGTAAAATGAGTTGGAACGGTGTTATTCTCAAAAAACTGTATTTGAGCGCCATTTTTCCAATATGGCGGCGCGAGCGGCAAAGATACGAGGTGGCAAAGTGAAAATTCAAAAAGAGCACGTCGAAATCTATAAAACCACCAATTTTCAAAACTCCCGGAAAACTTTCCAGGTAACCCTCTTTTTGAGCACCAAACGATTGTACTAAATGTTTTGCACACTCGATGTGAACTCAATAAGAAGCATTATAATCACTTCGAACTCATAAAATGTTGGTGATTTCATCATTCGAGTTACCAAGAGGTATTCCGATGAATCTGTAATAATTTGTGTATTTATAAGAGGTCAATTTTATTCTTAAATATTCTAATTAGGTACAGAGCGAGTATTTTTCATTTAGCGCCTAGACTATAAAGGTCAATGACCACTACCGCCTCGTTTCGCCGAGTGCAGTCAGTATAGTCACTACGACACTACAAAGTATTTTACAATATATTTAAATTTTATATATTGAAATACTTTATTATTTAACATGACCTCGACACAAACCAAGGCTTTTTATTTCAGAAGATGCAGTCGTGTCATCGGTCGTTGTAAGATTAATTATAAACGACACGGACTTCTTGGGTTTTTCCGAGTTGGGTGTTGGATTTGTCGAATATTCAGCGACTATATTTTTGCCAGTCGACACAGGTCCCTCTTATTACGAGTTAAATATATTTGCATGTGACTAAAGATACTGGTTTATTATACATATTGTACCTATTATCTAATATTATATTAAATTGTCGTGTTACACACAGACTCACAGTAGGTATTTGTGCGCGAACTCCTATAAAACGGCTCAACCGATTTTAATGAAATTTTGTATGTACCTACCATCAGAGAAGTTGATTCCTAGGCAGATGGCGGACCTAAGTAATTTGGTCGCGTTAAGTCAAACCATCCGACCCACAAACTATATAGAATGCTAACGCATATCCCGTATCCGACCGATCACAGCTATCATTGAATTGACATAAGCCGACCAATTAATGACATAGGTCTGTCAACTGCCTACAGCCTAGGAATCATTAATCAATTTCCTCGATGGTACATTCGTTAGACCTGAGAATATTTTTTTACTTAAAAAGGCTTATTATGATGATTAAGTAAATAAAGCATGCTGAATGTACAATCTATTGCATGCATTTTTATTTATTTTTCAATAATTGTAAATTCCTATAATTATATCTAAATTTTCAACGACTGATATAATATATCTACTACTCACTTCTCAGTTCTCTCTTATCTGCGACGCCACGCGGCGCCGTTATAACTATTATGTCGGCTGTACACTCTCGCCGAGAGCTCTCGGGCGAGAGTCTCGTGCGAGAGTCTCGTGCGAGAGCCCCTTGCCCGAGTGCGATCATGTACATTCTCGCTTAGTTCAATCGTAGTTATGAACTCAGAGAAGATGGACCATTATTTTTCTAAAAATGGCGAAAACGTATCTACGATCAATGATCACCATTTACCATTGCATCGAAAGATATCATTGTAATCCAAAGATCTATAATAATATTAAATTTTTAACCGACTTCCAAAAAGGAGGAGGTTATATTATATTCGTCTGTTTATATATATTTTTTTTGTATGTTCAACCATAACTTCGCCGTTTATGGTCCGATTTTCATGATTCTTTTGTTGTTGTACAGGGTTGAATCCGAGGTTGGTACCATGTTTACAAAAATGGTAATCTGATGATAGAATCCATGAGGAATCGAGGGGACTCCTTGAAATTTATATGGGAATATATGGTGATTTCGATTTTTTCTGAAGTATTTCAGGCATATACTACCAAAAAGTAAGATTTTGCACCAGGATGTACCCTGGTTCTGAAGGTACCCAACAAAACTTTTGAATCCTTATAGATACAAGTTTGAGGATTTTGGCTTTATTTAAACTACTCCAAGCAAAAGCCAATGATTCCTACATTATTTCTGCTGAACAAAGGCTAAATTTTATTATGGAAAAAATAGGGTTTCGTAAGATATTTGGGTTTTTCGGACGCCAGGTGAAAAAATCAACCAGAAAAGTTACTAATTTTGCGTACGCTGCCGAAACTATAAAAGATAGAACCATAAATGTTCTAAGTAATTATAGATCTTATAAATATCTACAAAAAAGTCCGCGACACACTATACTTATCTATGTCGAGTGAGGCACAATAACCATTTTTTTATTTAAAAATCTTGAATTTTTTTGGACTACATTTAAACGCGTTTATTTTACTCATGTTATTAATCCTTATCAAAATAAATTATTTCATCACTAATTACAGCTTATGTAGATAAAATTTGGTCTTTGAATGATTAAAATTGGACGTTTGGTTTTGAAATTATGGCGAAATTAAAATATTACGATTATGGGCGTCACCAAGCGGGCGTCACCATGCGGGAGGAAGACAATCTACTGCAGTGTGCACTGTGCACCCTTCGGATAATGACTGCGTCCGCATCGTCGATGTCAGTGTCGGAGTCTGTAAATTGACCTGGAATCATTTTGCTGACAGAGTCTTTCCTGGGTAGACTTTTTGCAGCCGTATTGCATATCCACGCGGACGGAGCTGCGGGCGACCGCTAGTAATATGTACAACTAGACAACAAGCTATAATATGGCCTTGTCGTCTCATATGTAACTAAAAAGTGTAAAATTATTATTTTTTAACAAAAAATTAAAACTGACTTCCAAGGTAAAAACAAAAGTAATAAGTACTTATTCATAATCTAAAAAGAATCAAATAATTCTTATTCTTTATTATAGTGGCGTCTTCAGACTTCGCCTAAACCTCAACTATTTCTGTACTCAATCTTCATGCTTTTGAAGTCGGTACCAGCTTACCTTAGCGCAATTACTATGTCAAGGATCTCAGAACTTTTCCGGGCTGGTACCGACTTCAAAAGTACGAAGATTGAGTACAGAAATAGTTGAGGTTTAGGCGAAGTCTGAAGACGCCACTATAATAAAGAATAAGAATTATTTGATTCTTTTTAGATTATGAATAAGTACTTATTACTTTTGTTTTTACCTTGGAAGTCTGTTTTAAATATTTTTCACAGATATGACTAATAATGACGTTTATTATTGTTATTTTTCTGTTCTGCACTGTCTAGCGGCGCGACTAGTAGTGAAAAACTGAGAGTGTACAGTAATGCGCTCGCTTTCCTCGCGAGACCCTTTGTCTCGGGCGCAAAATACCGACACCGGACCGAGAGGGTCCAAGACAGGCGAGACGAGGCGTGCGCACCCATTTACACTCTCGCACTCGGGCCGCCTCGCTGTGTCTCGGCGAGAGTGTACAGCCGACATTATATTTTAAGCACCTAGCTACTGCCACAGAATACTTAGTTTAAACTACTGCTACCAATAATAATTATAGTAAGTATAAGTTCATAAAAGCCAGAGAGGTCACGGACCACGGTGTCAGAAATTCAGAACTCAGAAGAATTTTGGTCCTTCGAGCCAAATATTTTTATTAGTGTCATAGCATAGGTGCTCGATAGGAGGCGCTCCAGTCACTATCTTACAGCTCTTACAGTCCATACTTGTATACAAATAATCACAATTGAAAACAAAATACCTATTATACAAATTCATTTATAAGTTTTATTCAATGGTATTACACAAAATACGATTGATGATAAATGTGAATGGACACTCTGGACAGTGGTTGACCAAAAAGGGACCTGAAGGGATTGGAAACGGTTTTTTTGGTCTAGCATTGTTTTGGTCTAACTAGAATATATTTAGGTAACGTAGTTTTTTTTATGATTTTTTTTGTAAACACTTTTGTTCTACAACTTGTTTCTACACGAAACTTCAAAAATCAAACGCGATCAAAGACCTCTAATTTCTAAAGTCTAAACAGTCAATGTACGCGATTTACTAGGGATTGGAATTTGGAAATAAGCAAGAAATAATATCGTTTTCGGCATCTGCACTGCCCCGGGGCAGGGTGGGCTGACAGGATACGGAAATAAGCGAAGTTTAAATTAAGAACATAAACTATGTATAGTACTGTCCGCGTGCTTCGTGGATCAAGGGAAGGTTTTAAAGTGACACGAAGTTCACCGGGACAGATAGTCTTATCTTATATATAAAATTCTCGTGTCACAATGTTAGTTACCGTACTCCTCCAAAACGGCTTTACTGATTTTTACCAAATTTTATATGCATATTCAGTAGGTCAGAGAATCGGCTACTGGCTACTTTTTATGTCGATAAGTGCATTTGTTGAATAAATAATAGTAAATTATTACAACTCGAGACTGACGGCGACCATTGTTTTTGCGACGGGATAGCGATGGACGTTGCCATGGTGCCATACTTATTTTGTCACTTCAATAAAATAATATGGGCGAAATACTTTTTATGGCAAAACAACGTTTGCCGGGACAGCTAGTATAATATAAAAATGGATTTTCAAATGTGTTAGTCGCGCTAAAACTCGAAAACGGCTGAACGGATTGGGCTGATTTTAGTCTTAAAATATTCGTAGAAGTCCAGGGAAGGTTTTAAAGTGACACGGATTTCACCGGGACAGCTAGTCTTCTTCTTCTTATATATAAAAATGGATTTTCAAATGTGTTAGTCGCGCTAAAACTCGAAAACGGCTGAACGGATTCGGCTGATTTTAGTTTTAAAATATTCGTAGAAGTCCAGGGAAGGTTTTGAAGTGACACGAAGTTCACCGGGACAGCTTGTAATAAAAATAAAATAAATATTTAATTTTTTACAAAAAAAGACGGGTTGCACTCCGGGAGTGCCGGCAGAAGTGAAAACTTGATTATTAACGTTGTGCATTTTTTATTTTTATGAAAATTGATTTTTAATAAATCGATTTTTTTAATTAATCGAAACCCTTACAATTTTTTTTAACCTATTTTTTATGAAAATCGATTTTTTAATTAATCGAAACCCGATTAAAATCGAAATCGATTAAAAAATATCGACAGTCGATTAAATTTTTAACCCATTTTTTATGAAAATCGATTTTTAAAAAAACGATTTTTTTAATTAATCGAAGCCCTTACAATTTTTTTTAACCTATTTTTTATGAAAATCGATTTTTTAATTAATCGAAACCCGATTAAAATCGAAATCGATTAAAAAATATCGACAATCGAAAAAAAGCAATCGATTGTTCGATTAATCGATTTCGATGTTACAACACTACTCTCCAACCGTCTTACGGTTTTTCGATCAGCACGAGCATCTGACGCGAGTTTCACAGTTTTTACCCATCCCACAAAAGTGCTCAACGCCGCTTAAGAAGTTTTCACTTCAATACAAAAAACCACATTTTTTCTCAATGCATTTTTTGGCCTATTTTGCCCTATACGGAACTCTTCGTGCGCGATTCCGAATCGCACTTGGCCGAATATTTATTTAAAATTTGAATACATATCGGAATGTTGAATACATTTATTTAAAAAAGTAACAATTAACAAAGGCTAAACTCTAATATCTCTTTACGTTTTAATATTGCTAATTGGTTAATAGTTTCTTCGGAATCAAGCTGCGCCGCCGGATCTCGGTGTACGCACATTAAAGCCAGTCCAGGGAGTCTTTCATTGCAAGTTTAGATGCACCACCACAGGCGCCTCTGCGGCGAACTACGAACGCATCGCGGTACCTAGTCTGCCTATGGACACGCTCCACAGTATAATAATAAATTATTAATTATTATACTGTGAATAGAAATAAAACACATGTAGAATACGTCGCCGATTAAAATCGGTGCGGTACATAATATATTATTGTCGATTGGACAAGTAACATGGATAGTAATGGGGGGGGTCCGGACCCCCAGGACCCTTATATACGCCCATGCTGTCGACCCACCCTGCCCCGGGGCAGTGCAGATGCCGAAAACGATATAATATTGTTTTCGGCATCTGCACTGCCATATTATAATAAATAAATAATGACATATTATAAACTACGTATTGCACTATGATGATCCACGAAGCACGTGGACAGTTTATGTTCTTAATATTAACTTCGCTTATTTCCGTATCCTGTCGACCCACCCTGCCCCGGGGCAGTGCAGATGCCGAAAACGATATAAGTCAACCAATGATCTCTAAACCTAAAGTCAACCACTCACAAATATTATATTTTTTCATAAAAAAAAAACTAATGATAAAGTTTAAACGTCAATGTCAGATCTGATCTCTAGCGTGCTGCGTGAAAAGGAACGTTATGTTTATTTACGTGCTCAAGTCAATCACACGGAAATCACAATAGTCATTACGCACAAACGCGAAAATTCCAAGTGTAATGATTCTAAACTTCTGAAAATGTTGTGGTATCTACCATTCTCGGAAAGTATCAAGAAAAGAGCCTGCAGATACCTCCTCCAGCGTTACCTCGGCAACTTCCTCGAAGAGAAACTGACTTTGGATCAGCTGAGTGTAGATCTATACAATGGAACTGGAACTGTGTCCGATGTTAGCCTTGATTGCGAGGTATTTATTGACTATATTATCTAATTAAAGGCTTTTAAAGAGCCCTCGAAAGCCGAATTTTTGTTCTTTAACATTTTACGTGCGTTGTTCATTCAACGCGAATGTAAGTGCGTAATATTTTTATGCAAAATAGCACGTGTTTACAGCCTAACAAAGGATTGCAAAGATAACAATGACTTTTTAAATATACTATTTTGATCTAATTGTTTTCATTCGACTCTATTTAGTTTCATTTTCATGTTTTATGAAGCCAACAGCTGTTCCAATTTACAGCTACCACTGACGCATAAAATATTACGATTAAAAAACCCATTAAAATTACCATCGAGCATAAAAATAGAGTGTGCATGTAATGTATTTTCACTCTATATTAAACTAGTATAATAATAGGCTAAGATCATTAGCTCTAGCAACATATTATGCTTCATATTTTTATCATTATTTGCTGTCATCAGGCACTCAATGACCTTGGAGACGCACAAAATTGGCCCCTGGAGATTGTTGATGGTCTCATGAAAGAGATCACAGTCACGGTGCCATGGTCAACACTTTTAAAAGATGACTCGGTTGTGGAAATCAACGGGCTTTCACTCACAGTGCAGCCTAAAGTTAGAGCCGAACCAGGTATGTTATATGTATACAGTAAATTAAACTGATTTTTATGTATTAGGTCAAAGCTTAAGAGCGTTTCTCAAAAAATTTGTACCATTTTTTTTTAGAAAATATTATAAAATAAAAATTTGTTTAAATATTACTGATTTTTTTATTTTAAGATATGGGTAAATGTCTATAAAATTTGAAATAGAGGTTGTTTTCAGATATAAAATGTTTATAAATAGCAAAATCTATTATTAACTATTATACTATTATACTGTTTCCTATTTTGTTACCTTTACTAGATTACGTAAATTCAATGTTGAATTGTGTTATTAAAAATTTTATTTGATTAGATGGGATAGTAAAACAAAATTTAATTTGTTTTTAAAATGTATGTTACCATTCAAAAGGAACAAAAAAGGAAGTAACAAAAAAAGTTAAATAAACTTTTCAACTTGTATACGCATACAACTAAAACTAATACTCGTTTATGATTTGACTTACGAAATCGAAATTGGGAGCTTTAATAGATCTAAAGGCGAAATAATAATAATATTAGAGCCTACCTGCGTTTCTTGGGTAACAAAGACTGGAAATTTTTTGGACCACTACGCTAATAGACAACCTTCTGTTCGCTCACGTGGAACGTAAAAGAAATATCAAAACGAAAATAGGATGGATACTGAGCTTAACAATTTTGCCACTATACTAAAACATATTTATACCAAAATAGACTCCAAAATTTTTAAAAATATGGTCACAAAAAAGGAATTTCAAAGAGGAACTTTTTTCGCGATACAATAAAAACATTATTTATTAAATAAATTTGTTCTAATACGACCAAATATTCTTTTTAAATGATTTATGGTCTTGCAGCTCTAAATAAATACATAAGTTGTTTCAAAAATTTCCGCAAGGCCTTACAAATACAATCAATTGTTTGGGAAGGTATGAAATTGGGACACTTCACTTTTCATACAACTAGATTAGACCGATTTTTATAGTGAATAATTTATTAATATAATTCTAATTTGTAGATGTTTTTAGTGAATTTATTTAACTTACTATGTATACAATTTAATAGAAATGGGTAATGGTCTATGTTATTTATAGAAAAAAATATTTTAAAATGTGGGACAAAGATTTAGATAGAAAGAACAATTTTTTTGAGAAACGCTCTTAAAGTTAATACAGGTTTTGTGCAAGTCAATGAATTGACTAACAATTTGATAAAAATGGAATTGTAATAAAAAAGAGGTCATAATATAATATTATTGTTTTAACAAACTTTTTACTATTAATATTTTTCTTGCTTTGCAAAATCTTATAAATAATTTCCAGTATCATCAATGCTGGAGTCGATGTGGTCTTCCATGTCTTCGTCCATGCAGCTGGCAGCAGAGTGCCTACGGGAGGAGGCGGGCCCGCAGGAGTCTAACCCTGTGGAGGGGATTGAGATGTTTGCACATGCTATTGATTCAAGTATGTATCAAATCTGTTTCTGCATCTTCTTTGCCACTTTTCATAAGACGCTTTATATCATATTGTAATAATAACAAAGTATTAACATTATTTTTTCTGTTTCAGTTCTCAGTAGAGTAAAAGTTAAGTTTATAAATACAAAGATAAGAATTGAACATGTTCCTAAAAATGGAGACAGAGGCATCGCTTTGGAGATCCATATACAAAAGTAAGTACACATTATTACTACACATATCTTTAAAAAATATATATTATAGATATTTTAATATAAATTATTATTATTTTATCTTGCAGTGTTCATTACTTTGATGAGGCTGGTGCTGAACCAGTACCTGATGCCACAGATCCTGAAAAAGCCAAAACCTACATAGTGGCAACATATACTAACAAAAAAATTAAGTTCGACGGCGTCACATTTTACATAGACGAGTTTCCGTCGAAACTGCGGACAATGGCTCCCAGTCTAATCATGGAAAAATCTGCTTCGTCAGTCGCGACAAAATCAGATGGTACCGTTGAGACTCCTGACTCCAACTACCAAAGCACCATGTCGGATATATTCTATGAAACTAGAAGTGTCATATCCACCATAGAGTCAGATCCTATAAAGGAAATTATTGGCGAGCAGCAGACAAGTATTCATGAAGCGACTCCAGAGGAACGGAGTAATCAGCCTGATCCCATACTTTTTGCAAAATTAGGGGGTTCTCAGGAGCTGTCCTTGAAACTCAAACATTCCGATGAGGTAGAAGGACCGAAGGTGGAAGTCAAGATACTGTTGGGATCTTTCCTAATATTCCTCACACCGAGACAGTTGCATACAATCATTGAATTGATTGAAGCTCTAAACCAGCCGCATCTAGAAGATACCAGGTAATTGAACTGTTCATTCATCATTGTTATTGCAGGATGCAATTTATTACATAAAGAATGTCGCTTCTTATTCCTTATAAGAAGCACTTCCATTGGCACAAACAATATTATGTAACTGTTATACTATTCTAAAATTGTAGGCTCTGTACATGTAAAACAATTATATTTTACAATGATGTGCATAATCATAATGATGATAATATAACTTCCACATTATAAACATAAAGCTCTTTATTTCTTTAGTCTTTATCAGACTTTTTCCAATAGAATGTAGATTTATTCTCAATAAGTTGTATTATTTTAAGTTTAAAATTAGGGGGTGTAACAAAACTAAGTGATAATACTTTTAGAGTTTCGGGTGTGTTTTTGTCCCTTATACAGAGTTGACTGTGAATTTTCATGCTTGCAGTAACATACCAATACGGCCGCACGTCAATATGCAGTGCAAGCCCATGAAGCACGCCGACTTCCAGTTCATTGAGGCTCAGCTGCTCGGCAACTTAGAAAAGCAACAATCCAAGCCTATGGCCATGTATGGCTGGTCAGGCCCTAGTTTTGGTAAGTTATTTTCACAAGGAGTTTTTAAGCTTTATTTCTGTGTCTTTGCTATACCTAGCTATATTATATATTTTTAAAGTGTTTTGTATGTTTGTAATACACTACGAATAATAAACTAAGGAAGAGTAACTCCGTCAAAAAATATGCTCCAAAATACTTGTCAAAAAAGTGTACCTTAGGTACACATTTCAATTCATTTGCAATATTTAGGTGGCCTTGAGCGGTATAAAGGCTGACGTTACATGACAATTCGAAAGGAACCAAATTTAAAACGGTAATAGTATGGGAGTTACGTTTCCTTAGTTTATATTATTCGTAGGTAATACATAATAAACTGACATCTGCATATTTAAACATAAATAACTCTAGCGGAAACGCAATTAAAATTCCAATAAAATTACAGTATGTATTGTCTGTCCATTCCAAACAATTTTCAAATTTTTTAACACTTGGAATTCTTCTAACAGAGGAAAGTGACGCGGAAAGCGACAAGTTCCTCCCGATGACGTCACAGGCCGCCGCGATGGTGGAGAGCTTCACGTCGTCGGTGAGCTCCATGAACACGAGCATGACGTCCAGCGTCAACACGTCCTCGTCGCCCAAGATCAGGAGGAACAAGAGGGGTGAGTGTGCGAGAGAGACGCAGCGACAGTTCCCGCCGATGACGTCACAGGCCGCCGCGATGGCGGAGAGCTTCACGTCGTCGGTGAGCTCCATGAACACGAGCATGACGTCCAGCGTCAACACGTCCTCGTCGCCCAAGATCAGGAGGAACAAGAGGGGTGAGTGTGCGAGAGAGACGCAGCGACAGTTCCCGCCAATGACGTCACAGGCCGCCGCGATGGCGGAGAGCAAAGTTTTAGTTAAAAAACAAAATAAAATACTATATTTTGTTTTCTTTTTCAGTGCCACACATTGACGGCGACCCGACGGCAGAAGTGTCGCACATAAGTCTACGCATTGCTTCGGTGTCGTGCGTGCTTCTTCACAAGGTAATTCACTCACCTTGCGTAGTCATACATTTTTATTAAAATTTATTTCTACACAATTAATTTAGATTTAAGACCAATTAACTAAATTAAATGTATTGGACAAAAAAGCCACATTTAAAAAACACCCTCCCGTAAAATTCTTTTAAAATACCCTCCCGTAGACGGTAGAATTCTTTACTCCGTTTTTAGTCCTCTATCTTTCTATAATAGCTCGCTTATCCTCTATCCTCGACACCAGCCGTTATTATAATATATTATTAATTATTATATCATTATGCTATAGAATATGAATAACTAACTTATATTCAATTTACTTGTAAACACTAACAAAACATGTCATATCCAGGACGTGCTAATCCCAACGCCGATATCCGGTCGGTTCGTGACGGCGGCGTCGGCGACTCGCCTGCAGCAGCTGTCCACGGAGTTCTTCTCCCGCATACAGACATTCACCACCCTAGACGACAGAAGACTGAGCAGCATCAACAAGTCGCTGGATGCTGCTACCGATAGAGATCATCTCAGGTATGCTCAGCTCTGGATTTATGTATAGGCAGTATATGCCATGGCTTATGGGCGGCAGCGTGCTATGGCGTCCTAGGGGGGGCGGCAACGTCCTAAGATGGCGGCAGAGTTCGTACATAGCGGCGGCAAAATTAAAGTTATTATACTCATCATATTATACTCAGAGGCTTATACTCATAAAAAATATAAATCCGACCCATATATGTATAGAGTTCACTGTGATAGTAGCAGCGCCGAAAAGCAATATTTTTTGTGATTTGTATGGGCAAGCGCCCCGCGCCATTTTTTCCATACAAAGATGAAAAAAGTTACTCTTTAAGCGTCTCCCAGACAGACGCGGCCTGCGGTGGCGGTGGCGGTCAGTTGGATGACTTGAGAGTTATAGGAACGACACAGACACACGCGGCCAAGTCATCCAACTGACCGCCACCGCCACCGCAGGCCGCGTCTGTCTGGGAGACGCTTTAAGCGCTGCTACTTTCACAGCGGACGATATAGGGGACCCATACACACCCTAATGTATTATCACTTAGTTTTGTTACACCCTGTATTTCACATTCACGTTATATTTACTCGAAACGTATATTCAGGTTCCTAGCGCTCGAGATCAGTCTGGACGGCAGCGAGAAGGTGACGGCGCACGGCAGCCAAACGGTCTGCGAGGCGGCCATTCGGAATGCCCTGCTGCGGGAGTGTCTCAACAACCAGACAGACGAGAGACATACGAGTTTCGACCTTGTAAAGTTTGAGAATAAAGGTATGGTATAAGCGATACTACTATACTGTACTCGGCGAAACATGACGGTAGCGGTCATTGACTCCCTGTCAATAACTTGTCATTTTCTATAAACCGCGATTGACAATGAAGTGTCAGATGTTGTAAATCGCGGCTTTGTATAGAAAATGACAAGTTTTTGTTTCGCCGAGTACAGTAGATTTATGAAAGTACCATCGAGGAAATTGATTCCTATGCAGTTGGCAGACCAAACTCATTTGGTCGGATCTGTGGGCTGGGTTTGACATAATACGACTTAGGCCGTGTTTCCACTGACGCGGAGCGGAGCTTAGCGGTGCCGAATAGACCAATCACCATGCTCGAAATCTTCGCTCCGCTTCGCTGTCGTTCCGCTGGAATAGCACGATTGGTCAATTCGGGCACCGCTAAGCTCCGCTCCGCTTCAGTGGAAATGCACCCTAAACGTAGGTCCCCCACCTGCCTAGGAATCAACTTCTCTGATAGTACATACATAAATTATACCAGACTACATAATATTACGAGTATGTCCGTGAAATTTAGTAAAACAGAGAGGCATACGCCTAAGGAAGAATATTTAGACTTGCCTTTTTTGCATCATGGAGTCTGGTAAAAATACTTGCATTGATCTTTTTTGTGTTCTGATGCCAGTTAATGACTTGAGTAACGGCAGGTTCTTTGTTACTTTGGTAACGGAAGATTCGTGCTTATTAGTCGTTAGGTTGACTTAGAATTTAGATGCGACTACTACAAAGTCAAGAGGTTAATTTGCAGATGTCAGTTTGCTTCCAAGTTTTTTCACAAATTTTTAAGTATCCATCTATTTTTCTACAGATGATGCCGAGAACCGCTTAACATCCAAGTCAAATTTGAAAATAAACTTCAAACAGACCTCAAAATACTTGTGCGTGTCCGGAGAGAGAAAACTCGTTCATCCCACCACGGATATTGTGTAAGCATTCTTCAATATCTTTAAAGAATCAGCCAAGTGTGAGTCGTACTCCCGCACAAGGTACCGTAAAATGGCAATCTGTGTATGGCAAAATGTATTGAATACTTAATTTTAATCTTATTATCTAATGACGCTCGCAACTCCGTTGCGCCAAAATTCGTTTATCGCGCGGGAACTGTACATTTTATTCGGGTTAAAAAGTTTTTTATATCCTTTCCCGGGACTCAAAGTATCTCCATGTCAAATTTCAGCAAAATCGGTTCAGCGGTTTGAGTGCGAAGACGTAATAGACAGACAGACACACTTTCGCATATTTTATAATATTAGTATGGAACTATGGATATATTCATGATTATTTATAATCTAATTCAGGTTGAAATGCATGCCGTTCCACGTTGACATCGAGCTGAGCGTGCTAGACCGCGTGTGCGCGAGCGTGTGGCCGCCGCCCCGCGCCACACCCACTCCGCCCCTGGCCACGCCCTCCGCCCCCTCGCACAACCACCTCAGCTTCGCGCTGCACTGCCCTGACCTCGCGCTATTGCTGAGGTAAGAGACAATAGTAGTGTGTTAAGGCCCTCGATTAGCATCAAGTTATTTTGACTCCTTTAAGAACGGATTTTTTTAATTTACATTAAAATTTTGCCCGAGGAATAAACGCTTTGACGGTTTTTTACGAAAAAAAATGTCAAAATGTCAAATTAATTCCTCAGGTAAAAGTTATCTGACAATTGATAAATTTAATTGAGTCGTGTTGCTTATATTTTATATCAATTTTACCAAACTATGTCACCCGATTTCATTTTATGTAAATAGCAATGAAATCGGCTTAAATTCATTTCTAAATTAGTTGAGATCCTTATAATATTAAAGTAAATAAAGACTTAGAAGTCCATTGGGAGTTTTCTTCACTGGGCACTATAACAATTTATCTGTGCGCGCCCTTTCTGATATTTCCCATCACATTTCTCTCCGTAGAACTGCTGGAAGAAATTTCTGTTAGAGATAAGCAGTACCTGTTGTGTTTTCTGTGTATATTTCGTGTTAAAAATGTGTGTGTGCACTGTGCAATAAATAGTAAATAAAATAAGTAAATGTGTGTTTCCAGATTTCCAATAGTGGATCTGCGTCCCGGCATAGACCGCGACGCGCGGCGCGTGCGGCCCGACTACTTACAGTTCAAGTTCCAAAACGCGACGCTCAGCTGCGCGCAGACGCCGTCGCTGCGGCCGCTGCCTACCACGCTCTCGCTTACGTCCACCATGCTCGACTTGTATTATCATGTAAGTGATACACTAGAGTCTAGACGTACACGCACACACACAAATAAATCATGGTATACGCAAGAATACAAACCAGTACGCTGTACGCAAAACGCGACACTCAGCTGCGTGCGCTGTTACTACGATCTTTAATCTACACAATCGCTCTTACTTCACTGTACTTGACTCGTATGATCAGAAAGTGTAATTTATAGCTATAATTATTGTACTAAAGGCTACACAGGCGAAAAATACACGCATAATATATAAAAGTGTGTGTGCGCACGTAAATTTTCAAACTCCATAAAACATTACTACTTCATAAATTACTTACACTTTTTACAGGAAAATGAACATTCGGCTCCTATTCACATAGCCAGATCGACGATGGACGATTCCAAATTCGAAAGAAACATCCTGAAAGGCAATACGACTACACATTTACCTACGTAAGTCAATTTTGATTTTGCTTCTTGATATTTCAATATTTGTATTTCTTAGAACTTCGCTTCGTTTGTCATTGTTTATATTCCTTAATCATAGTAGCTACACAGTTGTAATTTCCACAGAGAGGATTTTTTTTTGTTGCTGCTAAAACTTTAGCCTAGTACGGAACCCATCGTATACGAGTCCAACTCACGCTTAAGCTTAAGCGCGTCGTCGGAATCGGAGCGTACGGTGCGGACGGAGCGTCGTCATTTATAATTTGTCAGGCGCAGAAATGGCGTTCCAGTGCACGCAGCACCATAGAAATCAATACAAAGCGACAAATCCGTCCGCTGCGTACGCTTCGATTCCGATCCGGTGGACGCGCACCTTTAGTCCAAGTCTTAGTTAACCCAAGTCTCACTTACAGGATATCCCTTACCTTCCAAAAGCGTGAATCAGCCAAGCCGTTCGACTCTTTACACGACGATCTTAGCTTCGAGCCGGCCAAGGCAGCACACCCCATGACAACCTCCATGTATATCATGAAAAACCTACGAAGCACCCTGCCAAGCCCCTTCAGTGGAAAGAAAATGGCGCACCAGAGTATTAACAAGAATGAGGCTAATACACAAGGTGAAACTTTTACTCTAATATCTTTCACGGAACGTTATGATGATTAACTTTAAACTAGATTGACTCTAAAAGAACCTTAGATCCATTTAACATCTCCATGTAATAACTCTCCAAACTTGTACTCAGCCTCGGATTTATAAATAGGCCGTTATAGGCCACGGCCTAGGGACGGCAGCGTCTTTGGGGGGTGGCGGGGGGCTTACGTACATACGGCGGAAATAAAGTGGCTCTCATAAAAAATATAAGTTCGGCACTGCTTCGACGGCCGACCTATGCAATTTGTTCGAGTTATTGACTATATGACTTGAATAGTCAGACCAAATAACGTAGGTCCATCTAGCTATGAATTATACATTTCTCTGATGGCACATATAATCCACTGACCTCCATTATACAAGTACGCTGGACTTATATATCTTATATGGATACCCTTTGAAATGACAGCTATTTTTTGTGCCTATTTGAAGCGGAATCAGCACCCCCAATGCTGGAGAAGAGAACTAAATCTGACGTAAAAATGACGTTTGAAAGTCGCCATATTGGCGCTGATAGCAGTAGTGGGAGTACTTGGAACTAATACTAGTTTCTACAACCAATAGCGACTAAGCGGCCATTTGTAAGTTACGTCAGATCTCTTCCCCCGCATTGGGGGCGCTGATTCCGCTTCAAATAGGCACAAAAAACAGTTGGGTATCATAAGTCCAGTGTACTTGTATAATAGAAGTCAGTGATACAATCTCATTTTGCAATTTGGTAATTACTTACCATTACCAGGTCAAGAGGAGGAGATAATAGTGCCGGGCACGGACGAGGAGATGGCGGAGTTCACCACCAGCGCCGTAGACAACTCCGCCATACACCTCGACTTCACCCTGCCCATACTGAGTCTGCAGCTTGAGTGAGTATATTGTGTATGAGTGAGAAGAAAGAGATGAAGAGGTGCAATTAAGAGCGTCGCCAAGGGGGGGCGGGGGGGCAATTGCTGTACAATGTTTGTCCTTCTCTGTTACATTGGAAAATACGTTCGATAGAAAAGCACAAAACATTGCATAGCGAATGCGCTGTTAACTCGTGCAATGTACGAGCGCGCGGCGCCCTTAGTTGTGTGAGTGACCATATCTATAATAAATAAACGTGTACAATACCCGGCAATAAATATTGCACATCGACCTTTGGAAAGAGACAATCGGCTAATTTCGGTTTCATTGAGCGTTATCTTTGTAGCACACACCTATTTGACATTATGTCAGTCGTTGTGGAAATTCAATAGAGTGCAGTCGCGTCCAGTTCAAAATATATATCTAAAGTTGTTAACATCCCTAAATTTGCTACAGCTGTAATTTTCCAAAAGAATTAAATAATACGTAAACATAATTTGAACACGCTTTTTTATTTTATTTTACCCGAACCTAAAGCCATAACTTATAGAAAATTTGGTGTATTTTATACAAAGAATAATAAAATTGTCAAAAGAAGCAAACCATAATTGTTTTAACAGCTCCTTATAGATACCGGACTTTTTGTATTTCGTGCGTTAGAGATAACGCTCTACAAAACCGAAATTAGCCGACTGTCACTTTCCAAAGGTCGATGTGCAATATTTATCGCCGGGTACTGTACATGGCTCGCTCGCTACTGACTGCTCCGTCAGGTATGCGCACTAACGAAAATGTCTGTTCACATTTCCAACTACAAATAAAGGCTACGCGCGCTCGTAGATTGCAAGAACTATACTAATTAAGTAAATATTTTTATTGGTAAGGGGATTTGTCAATATCTTAATTAGCTGGAGCCTGGAATATAACCTAAGTTTAATGGTTATTTTTTGTACTTGTTGCAATAATAAATCATTATTGTGTAGGTCGAAGCAGATGTACGAGATAATCTACAACCGCATCAACTCTGACCTGCTGTTGTGGGAGCCGCGTGGTACTGACGGCTTGCCAGACTGCCCGATCAACCCGGCGTTTGGAGCGTGCAAGAGCGCTGCGTATGGTAAGCCGTAGTGAATAATCATAGACTAGAAATTAAATAAATAAATAAATTAACATAATAAAAATTAGCATAGATTAATAAAATAGATAAGTTATCTGTCAGTCTGATTAATAGTCAACAGTATTATGGACTTCGCATTTGGAGAGGCAAGAGTGCGCATCAAGCGTACGATGAGCTATAGAGAATGGACACTCATAAACGATTGACGCACATAGACCATAGACACGCATAAACTATAAACCTGAACTATAAACATAGCATAAATTGGTATCTAAATAAAGAAATAGACAAAAAGAAAGAATTTAATAAGTGTAAATCGCCACTCGTTATATTAAATCAAATGTCCGTCTTTACTCTTTAAACTAAGTATCACGCCACAAGTCTTGTTAAAAAAAGATGCTGTAATTTTCTAAATAAGACTTAAGTGTTGTAACCATGTTTTATTTTTGTATTTCACAGTTTATGTAAGTTACTTTTGCCCACAGATTCCGACTCGGAAAGTTCGACATCGGATGAGGACAATCTCTACTACTCCACATACGATGGCAAAGCGAAGAAAAACGCGGCGCCAAAAGTTGCACAAGATACTAATGAGAACGAGATGCACAACTTCTGTCTCACCTTCAAAGTTGGAGAGGGTTTGCTTACCATTTACGCTCCGGTCCGAGTAAGTACAAGTATAGTAATAATAAACTTAATCCTAACAAGATAGCGATTTTCTATACATATATGTAAAGAGAAGTATACGCCTAAGAGCCTGTCCACACGGGCGTTGCGTCAGCGTTGAGTCGACGCAGCGCTGCCGTATGACGCAATGCCGGCCACACGGGCGTTATTACGAAGCAGTCTTAACGTCAACACCCCCTCCCGCTTTGTCTCGGGGGCTGCTGTCCGTAATTTATTGTGTGCGTTGCGCGCTGCTATCACGACGCAGTGCGCCATGTGAAAACCTTGGTTATTTGTATGTAAAACAACGCAACGGCAGCGCTGCGTCGACGCAACGCTGACGCAACGTATCGTGTGAACTGGCTCTAAGGCGCTCTCGTTTTAGAAACTAATTTAATGGTAAATACAACTTGACTGTCAATTACGACTTACAGTACCCCGCGATAAATATTGCACATCGACCTTTGGAAAGAGACAAACCATAATAAAAGAAGCAAACCATAATAATTATGGTTTTTTAACAGCTCCTAATATATACCGGACTTTTTATATTTCGTGCGTAAGAGATAACGCTCTACAAAACCGAAATTAGCCGACTGTCACTTTCCAAAGGTCGATGTGCAATATTTATCGCCGGGTACTGTACATTGGTTTACCCATTTTGTTATATTATGTAAATAAAAAATAAGCTTACAGTTACAATGAAACTTTTTATATTTTGCATTTACACAGCAGATACGCAATTTTTTGTCATTGTCTATTACATTGAAAAAATAGCACAAGAGATAAAAATAACATTGTATTACTTGTTCATTTTATACCTTTTTATATATTAGTAAAGGCTTATCGATTTACACAATGGAAGGGCGTATATATATATTTGCACAATGTAAAGTGATCCAGGTTTGCGCATAGTCAATGTAATTCCCCTTTTCCTCAGGATAGCAACAAGCGCGTGGTCCCCGGTCAGACGGGCGAGCTGAGTCTGCGCGCGGGCGGCCTGCGCATGTGTCACGTGAGCGGGCTGCGGCGACGCGCACGCACGGCGCAGCTCGGCCTGCGTGCGGCTGACATCGCGCTGTATCACGAGCGTACTTACAATTTATTCGAAACTCATTTTTGTAACTTTTATAGATAAACCCTGGCTATAATAAAAATATTCTAACAAGGACAAACATTGTATTGAATTGTGGAGCTTTTTTTGGTTAATAAGAGAATAAGTATGTGATAGTTAAATAAAATGACCAATAGATTACTTTTGTGGCTACAATTAGACTATTTCAGATTTGATTATACATAATTTCTACCTGTATACTCCATTGAACTAGAATTAACGCGTTCAATGTTCTAATTTTTTTTATATTATTATGTTTCTTATTATAGCTGCAAATAAACGTTTATTCTATTCTATTTAAATATATTTTTTCAATTCAACAGCGATCCTCACAGTACCATCGGAGAAGCCGAGTCTACGTCTCCACGGCTCCGTGCTGCCATCATATCTCAAGAGCACCATATACCGCTCCCACAGCGGCGTCATTATAAAGGACTGCGCGACGAACAAGGATATATTCACCATGGCGCTCAAGACTGAGCCCGATCCTGAAACGCCGGGGTTGAAGGTATTGAAGTGATTAATGTTATTTAAGCAAGCTTTAAAACTTAAAATGTAGATTTTTTTACACTTTCGTCGCACTTTTAATATATTGCTATTGTGCTGTCAACGCGTAAATGTGTAAGCAAGAAAATGACATGTTTGTAAGCGAGTAAAAAACAAATTGCGATTATTAAATGAAAGGACAAACTCCGCACCGCGGCCGGACTTAGGCTGTGTTTCCACTGACGCGGAGCGGAGAGGAGCCGCGGAGCTTAGCGGTGCTGAATTGACTAATCACCATGCTCGAAATCTTCGCTCCGCTTCGCTGTTATTCCGCTGGAATAGCACGATTGGTCAATTCGGGCACCGCTAAGCTCCGCTCCGCCCCGCTTCAGTGGAAACGCACCCTTAAGGTGTATGTTCTATCTTAAAGGCTATTTGCACGCCTAAAGGTACGATTCCTTGCATCGCGATCGATCGCGGCCGCGCACGACCTACGACTGTCGTCGGTCGCTCGCGACCATAGTCAGCGTATGAAAATGTATGGCACCGCTTCCGTGGCCCGCGACAGACGTCGTAAGCCGCGCGCGATCGTGTCTTGAAGTTATGACAGTCGCGCACGACCGATGACAGTCGTCGGTCGTGCGCGACCGCGATCGATCGCGATGCACGGAATTGTACCTTAAACCTCAAACCGTAAAATAACGGCTGACATCTCAACTGTGGCACACGTCAAACTGTTATGCATTTTGTTTCATCTCGCTGTTTCGCTTGCAAACAACCGAAAATATGTTAAATATTAAAACCATATCTCTTCATCCAGACGATCTGCATAGCGCTGGGCATCGAGCAGGCGACGCTCCGGCACCGGGGGGGCGTGGCCTGGCTGACGCAGCTCATGGACGTGCTGGACGTGGTGGACTACCCCGTCGCCGGGTACACGCCTTCCACCGTGCTCTCTGAGCTGCACGTCCACGTGTGGGACTGCGCCGTGGACTACAGGTGGGTTTGGACATGTGAAATATGTCGTGACTCTCCGACGATGACTAGAATCATTTTGGGGAAAAGAGATTGTATTTTGTTTGCATATAAGTTTTTTCACGTTATCCAATTTAACTTTCTTAAAGATATAATTTAAGGTTGATTATTTAAAATGTGATACACGTAAAACGCGCAGTAAAATGTTCATGTCAAATATTTTTTATTTATATTATACTAGCTAAAAATACAAATAACTATAAAAATCTAGTCTACACAACTACAATACAAAAATTTCTCATCAGACCGCTGTACCTGCCGATCCGGACGATCCTCACCCTGGGCAACTTCAGCGTGTCGAGCAACATTATCCCGGATACAAGCAGCTCGCACCTGCGGTTTCTCGCGCAGGAATGTGCGTTGTTTCTAGGCCGCGCGCAGGAAGCCCCGCCCAACGTGCACAAGGACTATGTGTGCGTGCTCGACCTTGGATTGTTCGAGCTGAGCGTGCGGACCGATGAGAAGAGTAATGGGGTAAGTGGACTAGTTTTAAAAAAATTTAGGCTAACAAAAAATACGTCCACTTGCACCATTATAGGTCTGTAAAACATAATGAAAGAGTATCATGCCATCTCTTTCATGTATACAATCTTGAGGGATAACACGTTAAATCTATATCTATGCTAATATTGTAAATGCGAAAGTATCTCTGTCTGTCTGTCTGTCTCGCTTTCACGCCAAAACTACTGAACCGATTGTAATGAAATTTTGTACACCGATAGTCTAAAGCCTGAGAAAGGACATAGGCTACTTTTTAACCGGAAAAAGGGGTTGTAAGGGGGTGAAAATGCGTAAATTTGTTCAAATTAAGTTAGTTCCAAAAATTTATAATAGATGGCGCCGTGCGTCTCCTACATCGCGCTATCGCTTGCTCATGCATCTTTCTATAAGAGGTGGTACCATGTTGAGTAGCATTTTTCGATTCTTTCGATTGTTATACACGTCTATAATGAATAACTCACTACTCAGTACTTTATCTACGCAGTGATGAGTGACGAAATCTTAAACCTACCAATGCTAAATAGTTTATGGGTAAAGCTAAAGTTGTGTAATGGGGGGCTAAATAAGCTTTAGGTTTAATTTTTAAAAATGAAATATTATGTGCGCTCTGCACAGCTGTTTTTGGGTATTTTGATTTAAGGGGTGAAAGGGTTTTAAAAAGCTTTTAAATTTGACACCAATTTTGTTGACACCGCGCGCTATAAACTGAAGTCCACGCGGACGAAGTCGCGGGCAACAGCTAGTTCAATATTAATTTAGTCTAGTGTATGGTTCAAGTGGGCTTTTTGTCACTTATGTTACCTGGCCAGCGGATCAGTAGATACGATAGGACAAAAAAACATTTACATAGACTGATAAATCACCCTTACTTTTTCCTTTTATTTAATTGGGTTAGATGGAGATTCCAAGTTTAAAATGTATTTTGTTTCAGTCATCGCCGGCTTTATCCGTCACCGCATCTAACAACATGGTGAACGTATACACGTGCTGGGACTCGGCGTCCGCGCTCTGCCGGCTGCTGACGTACGCGGCCGCGGACGGTGACTCCGCCCCTCCGCGTGCACGCTCGAACCGCACCAGTGTGTGCTCCGACAGTACCGCCGAGACGCTCGTCGGTACGTACACGTGCACGCTAATACGTACAGCCCACTTAATATGTCGATGTCAAATCTAGTCTACGAAGAAATAAACAGAAATAGTGACACGTTCATACCATTCGGAGCAAAATAATTGTTATTGTAAGACATTAAGGTCCAAACTCTGTCTTTGTGAGACACAAACTTTCTTTAATATTTCTATACTTTGCGAGTATGACGTAATAATATGGCCGCTTTTACATGGAAAGGGTAGCACGTCAATCTTATAAGGGAGCGTCCACAAATTACGTGAGGTGTTTTTTTTTTAATTTTCTGACCCTCCTTCCGTGAGATTTCGTGAGATTTTATTCAACCCCCTCCCCCACCCCCCAATCTCACGTGAGATTTTTCAAAATGTGGGTATCTTATTCCTAGCTCGTAGGTCCCTTACGTAAACGCGTTGGATGTATGAATGACATTATTTTCTTTTCAACGAATAAGTGAATGTTAATGAGTTAGAATTTATACGTCCCGCGATCAACCTATGTTTTGTAAAGCGATGTCTCAACATCATCATCAAGTAGTGCTGCGGTGTTAAAGAAAGCTGGTGTGAAATAATACATTCAGTTGTATTTATTCTAAAACATTATCCTATGTTTTAGGTCTTGAAGATCGACCGATAGAAGAGATCCGAGAATTGTCCCCGAATGAAATTCAACAAGTCAACGACTTAATGGCCGAAGCGATGAAAGAAAGCCCCAATAGCACATGTAAGAATTTACTATTTCTATACACGACATACATAAAAGTATCAAATATTAAAGGATAGAAGGAACTATCAGAGAAGTTGATTCCTAGGCAAATGGCGGACCTAAGTAATTTGGTCGAGTTAAGTCAAACCCATCCGACCGATCACAGCTAACATTGAATCGGCATAAGGCGACCTCATGACGTAGGTCCGTCAACTGCCTAGGAATCAATTTCCTCAATGGTACTTTAGATTTGGTTAGATACTAATTATATAGTAATATTAATTTTCAGTGGATGAAGATGAACTAAATAGTTCAACGGAAAAAGAAGGAGTAGAAGTATTCTTCTTCCCGGATGAGTCGAATATGAAACAGAAGCAACTGTCTTCGGAGGCCATAGACGAGGACACGAAGTCTATGGATTTTGAGGAAAACAAGATGGAGGACTCGCTACATAGACCGACCAACACGCAAGTGACGAAGGACTTGGGCGACCCCACTTCTACTCCCAAATCTACGCCGAAGCGTGGAAGAAAAAAGGTACTTAATTTACTTCCATCTGCGACAGTGTGTGATTTGTTGTTTGTGTGTCACATTCATGCCTTCTCTTTTATCGATGTAGAAAATTGCCGTCGCCGGTCAGGCACGACAAAATTCCCGGACATTTGGCCGAAATGTGGTTATTTCCCCGGACAGAATCTACGATTACGTCTTACCAATTTTTGCTTTTCCGACAAGAATCTGTAAAAATCTGATTTACTCAAGTCCGTGCAAGTTTTAGAGACATAAATTAGTTTTGTGTATTGAAACAAGTTAATAATATGTTAATTTTTATTTTATTTTATTACAAAAGGAACAGTAAACAGCTACACTATGTACACAAAATTACAGCTTATACAAAATACAATAATAATAATAGTGTAGCCACAGCACTGTCCACATAGTTCTTATATATTACATTTTACATAACAAAAGCTAAGATGGCTACTAATCATGCACCAGACATCGCTAACACTAACACTACATTAATAACTAGTTACAAAATAAAATATAACAGTAATAACAATAATTTACTAAGAGTTAAGAGCGCGTACCCGCTAATAAACTTTTTAGTTTGGCGGGGAACTTGTTTATGCAACTTTTCGTTATTGTTATGGAATAAACGATTTGAAAAAAAATATGTGTATGCTTAGCGAGTTTTTATCTTCAGTTTATTGCTTCATGACTAAAAAGTTAAATTTGTCTCAACAAAAGTGTCCGGATTTTACCCGGACACTTTTCAAAAACCCGGCCGGACGCTCCCAGGACGCCCATTATACTCGGATTTCCCCGGATACAAATCCGGGGAAATCCGGACAGATGGCAGCCCTAGGTTCAAGCATCATTAATTAAATATTCGTCATTACAATTTATTTTTTTATAATGGATTTAAATTCAATCGTGGATTTAATTTTTAATCTGTGGAATGAAAGAGACCATAGCGATGATATGAAATACGGTTTTCTGCTTCCTATATTCCAATGACATAATATTCGATTCGATGAATTGTAATTTGCTGAGACGCATTATAGCACTGACTTCTATTATACAAGTACGCTGGACCAATGATACCCTTTGAAATGACAGCTATTTTTTGTGCCTACTTGAAGCGGAATCAGCTCCCCCGATATTAGGGATAGGAACTAAATTTGACGTAAAAATGATGTTGAATGTCGCCATATTGGCGCTGATATCAGTAGTGGGAGTACTTGGAACTAATACTAGTTTCTACCATGGAGGTATACTATTATCTGTGGTTTCTACAACCAATAGCGATTGAGCGGCCATTTGCAAGTTACGTCAGATTTAGTTCTCTTCCCGGATAATGGGCTTCGCAAGAAATCCGCTTCAAATAGGCACAAAATACATCTGGGTATCATTGGTCCAGCGTACTTGTATAATGGAGGTCAGTGCATTATAGTGAATCAACCCCCTTGTGCGTCCAGGTGGCGTCAGGCGGCGACACGAGCACGGACGACGAGTACTGCATGGTGGAGGCGGCGGGCGACGGCGAGATGGACGAGCCGGCGGTCACGTGGCTCGGCTCGTCGCTCATGCTCGACAACCACTTCGCCGTGCCCCCCGCCCGCGCCGACGTCCTCGCCGCGCCCAAGAGCTTCCCCCCGCCCGTCACCAGGTCAGCCGCCCTACAGTCTCGTAGTAATACAGGCGGTCACGTGGCTCGGCTCGTCGCTCATGCTCGACAACCACTTCGCCGTGCCGCCCGCCCGCGCCGACGTCCTCGCCGCGCCCAAGAGCTTCCCCCCGCCCGTCACCAGGTCAGCCGCCCTACAGTCTCGTAGTAATACAGGCGGTCACGTGGCTCGGCTCGTCGCTCATGCTCGACAACGACTTCGCCGTGCCCCCCGCCCGCGCCGACGTCCTCGCCGCGCCCAAGAGCTTCCCCCCGCCCGTCACCAGGTCAGCCGCCCTACAGTCTCGTAGTAATACAGGCGGTCACGTGGCTCGGCTCGTCGCTCATGCTCGACAACGACTTCGCCGTGCCCCCCGCCCGCGCCGACGTCCTCGCCGCGCCCAAGAGCTTCCCCCCGCCCGTCACCAGGTCAGCCGCCTTACAGTCTCGTAGTAATACAGGCGGTCACGTGGCTCGGCTCGTCGCTCATGCTCGACAACGACTTCGCCGTGCCCCCCGCCCGCGCCGACGTCCTCGCCGCGCCCAAGAGCTTCCCCCCGCCCATCACCAGGTCAGCCGCCCTACAGTCTCGTAGTAATACAGGCGGTCACGTGGCTCGGCTCGTCGCTCATGCTCGACAACGACTTCGCCGTGCCCCCCGCCCGCGCCGACGTCCTCGCCGCGCCCAAGAGCTTCCCCCCGCCCGTCACCAGGTCAGCCGCCTTACAGTCTCGTAGTAATACAGGCGGTCACGTGGCTCGGCTCGTCGCTCATGCTCGACAACCACTTCGCCGTGCCGCCCGCCCGCGCCGACGTCCTCGCCGCGCCCAAGAGCTTCCCCCCGCCCGTCACAAGGTTACTAACTAGCTGACCCGGCAGCGTTGTTTTGCTATGTATACGCTATGCATATTATATGAAGCATATTTTATGACAAACAGTGGAAAGCAACTTTGTTTTGTATATACTATTTAGTTTTATTTACTTAACTACTAACTGTGGTACAACATTGACCCGAGGGATATTGGTATCTGACACAAGAATACACACAATTCGGGGTCAGCCATGAGCATCAGCTTTCAATGAACTTGAAACTTGATCCGTACTTGCTTCTTGACCTTAAATTTTTACTATAAAACAAAGTCACACAGCCATGAAAAACCAATATGGTCGCAATATTAATGAGTTTATCCGATATAATAGTTAGCTTATTTTATAACTTATGACGTTCGTTTATTGTTATAATCCAGGTACACGCTGTGCGAGCTGAGCCTCACGTGGCACATGTACGGTGGCACGGACTTCACGCCCGCGAGCGACGCGCACGCCAAAAAGACCGTCACCATTGACACCAAACGAGGGTCACCGACGCCAAGGTAAATACTTTTAATATTATACCACTCCTGATTAGGATAACAAAATTAAAAAAAAAAAACAAAATCTGTGGGATATGAAACAGCGCTTGCGCTGTGTTTCGCCGAGTGAGTGAGTTTACCGGAGGCCCAATCCCCTACCCTACTCCTTTCCCTACCCTCCCCTATTCCCTTCCCATCCCTACCCTCCCCTATTACCCTATTCCCTCTTAAAAGGCCGGCAACACACCTGCAGCTCTTCTGATGCTGCGAGTGTCCATGGGCGACGGAAGTTGCTTTCCATCAGGTGACCCGTTTGCTCGTTTGCCCCCTTATTTCATAAAAAAAAATTTAACTCATGTACGTTACGTAATAATATTTAACCTGCGTTGATAAAAATTACACATAGGGTGTGTGCCAATTTTATAAGCAATGTTCGATCTGTTGCGATGTTGTATCCTTGTTAGTATAGATATTGAAAATTAACTTCACTAAAAGAGTCAAAACGAAAACATTGTGACAAGGAAAGTTTATTCATTGTATAGCCTTTTTTTATTAGTAAGACAGGTAAAAATATAAAGACGTTCCATTTAAACTCAATACAACTTTTTTATCACCACCATAGTCGTAACAAGGAGTCGGCTGCGCCGTATCTACGCGGCGTGGGTTGGTCAGCGGGAGGAGAGGCGGTGTGGGCGGCGCCCGCGCCCGCGCCGCGCCCCCTGCGCACGCGCGGCGGGCCCAAACGGGATCATAACACGTGCGTCAAGCTGTGTCTCACCAAGGTATGAATAAAATATTAGTTATTAGTAGAGAATATTATGATAAACATTGCAGCCCTTGATTAATTATTATTATTTAATTGAATATAGTAGATACCACACATAAACATAATACAGTGTGTTAGTGTAAACACCGTTATCCTTGAAACCATCAAATGAGCCCGTCAAAATGAACAACTTTTTCTATGAGAACAATGCTGGGAACTAAAAAAAATGCCATCTTCATACCCATACGGGTGCCCGGATCGGCAGTTTGTATGGGAATGAAGACGGATTTTTTTGAGTTTCCTGCATTGTTCTTATGAGAACAATGCAGGAAACGATGCATTGATGATTTCAAGGATAACGCTGTTTACAATATAACATCTTGTATATTTTATAGTAAGTGGCTTTGTTGTCACTTGCCAATAATTTGATACATAAGTAATACTTGCCTTGGGATTTTTTTAAACAGCGTCACAATTGGTGTTTAATTTTACTGAATTGTGTCGCCACAGGCTCTTCGCGAAGCATTCGTCTTCTCTTCTCGGAAGAAACCGTTATATTAATTCTTGTTATCCCGTCGAGTTAAAGTATCATACTAATATACAATAACTATTTAGCCATCTCGACTTGCAGGTGAAGTTCCAGCACGAGACGTACGGTTCCGGCGGCGCGGCGGCATCGCGGCAAACGCTGGCGGTGACGCGGCTCGAGGTGCTGGACCGCGTGCAGCGCTCCGACATCAACAAGCTGCTCAGCCAGTACCGCCGCGCCGACGAGCCGGACCGCAAGAACGCGCACATGGTAAGTGACATACAGTGACATGTCGCTCGCAGGTGAAGTTCCAGCACGAGACGTACGGCTCCGGCGGCGTCGCGGCAGACGCTGGCGGTGACGCGGCTCGAGGTGCTGGACCGCGTGCAGCGCTCCGACATCAACAAGCTGTTCAGCCAGTACCGCCGCGCCGACGAGCCGAACCGCAAGAACGCGCACATGGTAGGTGACATATGTCGCTCGCAAGTGAAGTTTGGTAATGTGGCGTACTTGTAGCATATTTTTTGGGAACTTTTAGTCTTGTACACGAATCGCCTATAGAGTTTTTAATAATCATAATCGCAAGTGTCGGAATACTTGCCATTATTATTGGAAGAAAGAACAAGCACGTGACAATCTGGCATACTTTTGGCATATTATGGCAGATTCCAATTCGCAAAACGCAATACCCAATATGGCATTATTTGGCACTGCGTTATAGTGAAGGCTTTTTTATTTACAATAGATAGATAGATGTGGCGACCAAATGTTCATAAAACCAAAAACGCCATTACTATAGGACAGTTCTACAACTACTTTAGTAACACAATTCTGTACAGTTGGTGGTGAAAGCGGTCCACCTGCGCGCGGACGCGGCGCTGCCGGCCCAGGAGTGCTGTCTCAAGGTGTCGCTGCTGCCGCTGCGGTTCATACTCGACCAGGACACGCTCGCATTCCTCGTTGGGTTCTTCTCCAAACTCGGCTCCGATGATAATGCTGGTAAGTATTTAGACGTCCAATAATGAACTAGGATATTTAGGGCCTCTTTCATCACTTGCTGATAAGTGCCGGATTAACCGATCCGAATAACAGATAACTTATACAGATAGAGTATGGACTATGAAGTATCTGTCAGATAAGTTGTGGCTAGCCTATCCGGCACTTTAATAAGTGGTGAAACAGCCCCTTAATAAGTTAATATACTATATAGTAAGAGAACATGTGGCCTGTTGTCACTGTTAGGGCGAGACCGCGCTAGGCGACACTTCACACTACGCTGCAGACTGCAATGAAGCGACGCGACACTTCGCGTTCCATGATACTAGCGTCTTGTGTCGCCTAGCGCTGCTGTCGTGCAATGCTGCTGCATTCTTTTTATACAATCGTTTACATGCTTGTAAACGATTGTATAAAAAGATATTTCACCGGAATTACGCCTGTGAAATATCCTTATTTAACCTTTAAGGCTTGTTTCTAATTGCAAAACAAGTCATAGATAATTCGAAAGATTTGTATTTGGCACTTTGTACTAAGCGATAGACACTAAAATTCTGAATAAGTTATGCGTCACCCAGTGAGTAGTAATTATTTTTTGTTATTTTCAGATGACGACACCAAGGGTACTACGGGAGAAGCGGGCAGCTCCCGACAGAGTACGCCGACACACCGTCCGCCCGTCATGAGCATCGCCAGCCACCTGCGGGACCCGCCGCCCACGCCCACCTCGCTCGGCGACCACGATGCGCTGTCACTTAACGAGACAGGTATTGATCACGTCTACAGGCGAAACGGGCAGCTCCCGACAGGGTACTCCGACACACTGGCCGCCTGTCATGAGCATCGTTAGCCACCTGCGTGACCCGACGCCCACCTCGCTCGGCGACCACGACGCGCTGTCACTTAACGAGACAGGTATTGACCACTTCTACAGGCGAAACGGGCAGCTCCCGACAACCCTGTGTGACAAGGCCAGTGTGTCGGAGTACCCACTCCGACACACTGGCCGCCCGTCATGAGCATCGTTAGCCACCTGCGTGACCCGACGCCCACGCCCACTTGCTCGGCGACCTCGACGCGCTGTCACTTAACGAGACAGGTATTGATCACGTCTACAGGCGAAACGGGCAGTTCCCGACAGAGTACTCCGACACACCGTCCGCTCGTCATGAGCATCGCCAGCCACCTGCGGGACCCGCCGCCCATGCCGACGTCACTTGGTGACCACGATGCGCTGTCACTTAACGAGACAGGTAATTAATGATCACGTCAACTTATCATTTACTCATTCAGGGACCACGATGCGCTGTCACTTAACGAGACAGGTAATTAATGATCACGTCAACTTATCATTTACTCATTCAGGGACCAAGATGCGCTCTCACTTAACAAGACAGGTACTGATGATCACGTTGATTAATAATATTGAAAATATATTTGGCGACCACCAAGCCAGTGATCATGACGAAGGTCTGCGTATCTTTGTCTGCCTTTTTAACTTACTTCAAAACAAAGAGGTTATCAATTCGACGCGTATGTATGTAATATTTCCAGAACTGCCCAGTTTTTTTATATGTTAATCTATAACAGCTTCTGAACAAATGTGCCAAATTTCAAAAGTGTATGTATGTATGTATGTTTTTATGTTTGTGCACGCATATCTCCGGAACCACAAGTCCGATTTAAGTGATTCTTTTTTTATTGTACCAGGTATTGTTCAACTTAGGGAACACTGAAAGTTTTATCAAAATCGGTTCAGTAGTTTTGGAGATAGGGAATTTTAATTCTAAATTAGTAATTACGTACAATTTGAAGTCGGTTTTATCTTTTTAAAATACTATTATTAGAAACGTCACAAGATGTTAAACACGTCTTTGTTTAATAGACAGCCGACTTTGAACAATTAACCGCAGCATAAATATTTTTAGTAAGGTGTAACACTATCGTAACTGGGCTATTACTTAGTTTTTCAATCATATTTGAGAAAACAACAACGTGAAGTACCATTAGTTGCTAAGCAAGTGTGCGTGTAAGCGCGTGTAAAAATGTAGTGTGAAAAGGTAAAATATACATAGGCCTTGTTCTTTATTTTATCCTAAATGTGGGCTACGAAAAACAAAACCTTTTTGACTTCACCTTAGTCGAGTAAGAACGTTTTATTGACATATCTTTATTTGTAGTGTTACGCGACGACGAACCATTAATGGAGACATACGAAGCGGAGCGGCTGGTCTCCGAGAACCTCATACAGCTGGAGGAGGATTTCCAGCGATTGGGCATGAACCACGACAAACCGACCACCAAGCAGCCCGACACGGAGCCACTCGACGACTCACCTATATACTTCCGGTAAGATGATGTGGCCCTGCATCAGCGTTGCCAGATTTTTTGTGCCAAGTCAAGACTTTGGAGCGGGACAAAGTAAAAAAGGTATAAAATCAAAAGTTTTTTTTTTATTTTTATCTTTTTATTTGCGCTAAATAACGTTTACGTGACAATAGATAGCTAAAGTAGCCAAAGATAATCCACCCCTCTACCTCCCACACTCTTATCTTCATTACGCACCTTTCTTTCTCAGCACGCTGCACGTACGTTCGGGCTTTCCCCGAAAAACGGGACTGAGGATGTCCCGCGCGGGACATTTAATTTTGATGAAAAAATCGGGACGTCTGGCAACCGCTGCCCTGCACATATAGTCTATCAAGAAAGTCATGACAGGCGGGAAAATTTTAACTGAAATAAATAATATGAGAACTTTATTATTTCGAGATAAAAATGTGCAAGGTGACAATATTTAAAATGTAATAAGCGTTCTCTGTGAAAATACAAAGAAAAAAATACACCATAAAAGCGTGATTACGTTTAGAAAATTTTCCCGCCTGTCATGACATTCTTGACGGACTATACATATTATACCTAATACCTATTGACAATTTAAATTAACCTCTGACCGAATTTCGTTGTGCAGCAGTTCATGATTCGCGCTATACATGCCAAATACATGCCTCGTCTTTGTCTGGAAATTATATTATTAGCACATGGGAAAACTCAAAATATGACAATAACGGCGGACTTTGAATATATTATACGCTGCATGTTTTTAAAAGTACAAATGGACTCACCAATCTATTTCGTACAAGTAAACTTTTCCCAAATAAAAACATTATTTTTATTTTCCATCAAGTTAAAGTAAACCCCGCAAGTAATGACAAAGACGCTCTAACCTTATACCGTGGGCACTTTCGTACCTCAGACCAAATCAAAACTCAAGACAGAGCGCTACGAACAACGCGTGTGAAGCAGGTTTTTTAAGCATGTGTGTGTGGGGTAATTTTAATAACATTGCAACACTAGCCCGCGCACTCTAAACGCGTGCTGCTGTCACGAGTCGCGATATATACTGACGAAAAATGGCGTACTTTCGTTTTGCGTATGTGGGCGTAAGTGTGTACATACACAGCTGGCGTACTTTCGATCGGCTTCACCTTGTTGTTCGCAGCGCTCTGTCTTGAGTTTTTATTTGGTGAGTTTCGTACAAATAAACTAAAATTTTTATTTCCAGGCGCGTAGTCTTCTCGCCTGAGGTGCCAATCCGGTTGGACTACGTGGGCAAGCGAGTGGACCTCTCCGCGGGACCCGTCGCTGGCCTGCTTATGGGCCTGGGACAGCTCAACTGCTCAGAACTCACACTCAAGCGGCTGGACTACAAGTGAGTGGTAACAGAATATTAAAGGGCTGTTACACCACTTCCTGATAAGTGCCAGATAGGCTATCCACAACTTATCTGACAGATAGAGTATGGAATATCTGTCAGATAAGATGTGGATAGCCTATCCGGCACTTATCACGTAGTGAAACAGGCCCAAGACTTGTATTAAGCGAATCCACACTGTGAAAATATACAGTGTGGACTGTGTGGATCATCAAGTAGTTTTGTTAAATTATGATTTACACATGCATGTGGCTTTAACATTATTAAATTCACGTAGGCGTCAAATCACTCTCTCCACATGTATTCTCAGATTAGCAATTTTTTTAGTTTCTCTTGCCTCATTTTTTGATTATTTAGATTTTAGATGCAGTTGTAACACTTGGAGGCCGTACTAACTGAACTCTCTGTTGTCGTAAATATTGCTCTACATGTTCAACTCCTATGTCAGACACGAATCATGACACACATACCAGGTTGCAAACACTAATAAAATCACAAGATTCTTCCCCCATAATATAGTGAAGTATAATTTACTTAACCATTAAGGATCAATTCAGACCGCAACGCGACGCGTAGATGCATAATATATAAATTTGTATGGATTTGACAGATTTGCTAGACGGGATCTACCGTCTACATATGAACAATACCCGGCAATAAATATTGCACCTTTGGAAAGAGACAATCGGCTAATTTCGGTTTCATAGAGCGTTATCTTTGTAGCACACACCTATTTGACATTATGTCAGTCGTTGTTCAAATTCAATAGAGTGCAGTCGCGTCCAGTTCAAAATATATATCTAGAGTTGTTAACACCCCTAAAGGACACTGGGCAGATTCGGACCACCCTCCAATAGCAAAAAGGTACATATCACTGGACAGGTCCCCTCAATAGGAACAACAATCACTATGACCACATTTGGAGTAATGAGACTTTTTATCGCATAAGAAAAATATATTCTAAACTTAAGAAACACACTTGCTGACATGAAAACTGACACGCAAATAATTCAAGACATCATGAATGACCATGAAAACACATTGATGTTTTAATTCAAGAATATGACGCGTTTTTCTTGGACCGCGGGTTTGGGGATGGGTTGGAGTCTACCGAAGCTTGCGGTTATGAATGGTTCGTACCACCGTACGTGGTTCGAAGCTTCCATTTTACGTGGGAGAGCCATTGCTCGACCAGAGAAATACAACGGACTCACAGAAAACCGGCGTAAAACAGCGCTTGCTCGGGAGCGAGAGGTCCCCGCCTAGCACTGCCACAAGATCGTCGCGCTGCACGGCCCAGCGATCGCACACCTCGAGGGTGTGCTGGGCCGTGTCCTCCGCAGCGCCACATTCGTGGCAGGCTGGCGTTGGCTCCCTCCTGGGGATCTCTTCCCATCCCTCCCCTGTTCCCTTCCTTACCCTATTACCCTATTCTCTCTTAAAAGTCCGGCAACGTACCTGCAGCACCTTCTGATGTTGCGAGTGTCCATGGGCGACGGAAGTTGCTTTCCATTAGGTGATCCGTTTGCTCGTTTGCCCCCTTATTTATAAAGAAACACCATCTAAAGATCGTGGAGAGATACAGCTTGCTACAGAACAGGGCCAGCCCAGGCAAGTGAAGCTCGAGCTGTAACAGTATGTCGCTAGGTAGTGGAAGTGGTAAACGGCCGCTTTAAACGAGATTTAAAGCTGCTGCAGCAAAAATATTATAATAGAGTGCTGCTTTACATGTTCGTCAATTTTTAAATACAGCTGCTGCTATTATAAATCACTTTCACACACGCACAAGATCATATACGCCACAAAGTGGATGCAACAAACATCCTCTACAATTATGTAAAAATCAAGTGCTTAGATAACAGGAGGGCAGAATTTCAGAGAATAGAAGCTAATTAAATAGCTTGGGTAATCAAGTAGCTTGGCTAGCCGTAGGTAAATGTAACCTTTATATCTGAACTTACAAGTCTCATAACTCGGAACGGACAGCTCTAATAACAAATGTGTCTTAGCAATTGTTGTTCCATTCAATTATTCACATATTTCAATGCCATTGGTTCATGGTCCCAGGTTCCATACATTTTTGCCCATTGTCTTTTGCTACAGCTGTAATTTTCCAAAAGAATTAAATACGTAAACATAATTTGAACACGCTTTTTTATTTTATTATACCCGAACCTTAAGCCATAACTTATAGAAAATTTGGTGTATTTTATACAAAGAGTAATAAAATTGTCAAAAGAAGCAAACCATAATAATTATAGTTTTTTTTAACAGCTCCTAATATATACCGGACTTTTTGTATTTCGTGCGTAAGAGATAACGCTCTACAAAACCGAAATTAGCCGACTGTCTCTTTCCAAAGGTCGATGTGCAATATTTATCGCCGGGTACTGTAGTTTGGTCGCGTAACGCGTTATGTGATATGTCAAACCCAGACAGATCACAACTAACATATTTTATTGGCATGATCTGCCCAAATGACGTTAGTCAGTCAACTGTCTAGGAATCAATTCCCTCGATGGTACATTCCAATTTTAAAACCTGTTTTTTATCTTCTTCAATCAATTCGCTGCAGTCTGAAGTAGACTTCATTTGTAGAAATATTGTTGATGGTGATGAATCTCTCTGCGTTACAGATGTTGTATAACAAGTATCACTATCAGATTCTCCCTTTATCTTGAGTAATTTCTGTACGTTGGACATTGATGGTTCAGCAGTTACCTTAGTTTTAATTTCAAATGGTGATGTAGAAGCAGATTGTCTAAATGGTTTCAAAGGTGATGTCATATCGTTTACTATATTAGGTTTTGTTTGGGTGGCTTTACTTCTAAACTTATGTTTAATGTTTACTTGAATTGATTTATCTACCATCTTGGGCGCATTTTCCTGTGAAATATTGCTTATGGATGCTTGAGAAGCTGAAAAAGTAAAAATAAAATACACTTAAATGCTTACTCAAGAAAAAAAAATAGTAATCAAGACAAGTATGAAGTAGTGCAGAGATTATATTATATCCATGTAGGTATCTGGTAAATATTAAAAGCCAGAACAATAACAACTCAAACAAATAATATCATATTATATGAATTTTACATCAGTATGAAACTTCAATAGGCCAAAATATTTGAATCTCAAAACATTCTTCACAATATTTTGAGTTTCAAACATTAGTTTATCATATTAGTCATCATCAACAACAGCCTGTCCCACTATAGGGCTAAAAAAAGTAAACTGCAACGCAAAGGCTTCCATCATAGAAATCAAGTCATCGCTACTACGATGGGATAAGACTTAATCACCACGCTTGCCTTATGGGTATTGGTAATCACAAACCCGAGTTATGTTCGAAAGATTTGAAACATACTTTTGCTCAACCCGGGAATCGAACCCAAGATCACTGCCCGGTACATAAGCCACTAGACCAACAGGGCTGAGGCCTAAGGAGACATTTAATAGTATTATTTAGACATTTAATAGTGTTGTTTTTAATAATTTACATTAGAATTGAATACCTGAAATGGTACCTACCTGAACTTCCATATGACGTGTCTTCAAGTTTCACCTCTTTAGTACTTATTTCTTCTAAATCTTTCTGACATTCATCTACTAATGTCTTTCTTTGTTTTTTGAGAATATATGGTCTTTCTGTAGCATCTGATGTTCGTTTTCTTCTGTCTGGTTGACATTCAAATTTAGTGGGCATACACCCCGGTTTCATGCGGATCTGTGACACCGATCCCATCAAATGATATTCCATATAATTATCCATATCCTTTGGTAACTGAAAGAATAATATTCGTAAGTCGTAATATAACAGCAATAAGAAATGAGACCTAACCTCGGCTTTTTTACATTTAGACCTCGTACAAAATGATTATTACTAAATACGAGTGTTATAATATTATACTATACTATAATCTACAAAACAAAAAACTTGCATCAAAGTGATCTTCACAAAAATAAAGTAGAGTCCGAGGCAGTACTGTTTCTAAATCTCGCCTTGCAAGTTTAAGCCACTTGTTTCGTATTATTTTATTCTGAGGAACGTGCACAAATAACTTATCAGGAGTTTTTATGGATGTGTTCTTACACTGGGGGACCCCACACCACCTATAAACTTTCGAATTCATATTTAATAAAACAAAATAACTAAATTGTCGGCGCCTGCCGCCTAGTGTTCACTAACGTCAACTTGCGTCTTGTTTACTTCGTAAAAACCACAGACTTTTTTTTTTTGGTTTGATTCGTCCCATTCAGGACAGGCAAAGGGAACAAAGCCCATACAGCCATGTCTTTTGTAGTAAAAACCACAGACTAAGAAGAGATACTACGTATCAGACCGCCAACTGCCGAACATTTTTTGTAACCATATGATTTCTGGAGTCAACTGACATTAATTTTTTTTTAATGGACAGATATCCGGCAAAAAGGTCTACCGTCCTGGCTCCTGCCCTTTTTTTTAACATGGGGAAAAGCTTTACGCTGTACAGGGCTTCATAACGTTATCGAATAACAGAAAAAATATCGTTACGTACCGTTATTTTCATAATGGTAGCCAGATAACGTTATTTTTTTAACGATATCTAGTAAAATAATTAGTTATTATTATAACGTTATTTTTTCGTTATGTATAAACGAACAAATATCGTTATAATAATAACGGTAAATATAACGTTATTTTCTTGTATCAGGTATGCGATCGTGCACGGTGCACTAAATCTCACTCGCAGCCCACTTTTTTTGCGTGATTTGTGCTTACCTACTTTTATGAGTTTAATACATAGAGAAATAATGAAAATAATAGTTATTGTTTTGGACTAAAAATGGGCCGTAAAAAGCAAAACACTGTATACAGGTTGTAATAAGGCCACTTCCGATAACTTTGGGGTATGATTATGTAACTACATTTTCTGATTACGAAAATGTATTTTTTATTTATTTTTTTAAATTTTAATTTTTAATTTTTTCATAATTAATACCTTTTAAACATAATAATAAACCACATAGAAAAATAATTTAAAATATATTTTTTTAATTTTATTATTTTTACTCCAAATAAGCAATAAGAAGCGTGCCGCGCGCGGTCAACGATCTCGTGTTCGTACTACGTTCGTACAATCAGCTGTTAGCTACGGCCTACGCACGCTGTCGAAAGGTCGTATGTGACGAATGACGATACACTACGACAGAACACACAGAAACCCTAATGTATGTGGTTCAATTTTAAACGATAGCACAAAGGGAATCCTATAATATGGCGTGCCACAGACGTCACACTTTTTGTGTGATCGAGTCTGCGGCGCGCCTTAGTATTACCAACGCACACCAAGGGCAAAAAGACCGCGCCGCAGGTCCCCGGTGGGCTCTGGCGGCGCGACAGGTCCGCGGCTGCCCACCGTGGATCACACACACAAACCAGTTTACATGCGTATAGTATACGTGGGAGAGCCATGCTTCGGCACGAAATGGGCCGGCTCGACTGGAGAAATACCACGTTCTCAAAGAAAACCGGCGTGAAACAGCGCTTGCGCTGTGTTTCGCCGAGTGAGTGAGTTTACCGGATGCCATTCCATTCCCTTCCCTACCCTCCCTTGTTACCCTATTCCCTCTTAAAAGGTTGGTAACGCACTTGCAGCTCTTCTGATGCTGCGAGTGTCCATGGGCGACGGAAGTTGCTTCCCATCAGGTGACCCGTTTGCTCGTTTGCCCCCTTATTTCATAAAAAAATATGCAGTAACGCAGACGGCGCGGCGGCGCGGGGCGGCAGCTAGCTCTATTCGCTCTATCTCCACTAGAACGAACGTCCTGAACTGACTGCCTCCACCCGTCGTGTGCTTTGTGTACCTACGCGGCGAGGGCAGCTGCAGACATCGACGGCCAGACGCGATCTTTATTCATTCGTGGACAAAAGGCCCGCCCCACCCCGTCGTCTGCAAAACAACAGAGTCCGCCCGGCAGCCAGCGCACGGCGCACGTGCTGGCAATACAATAATTAACTCTACAAACCATAAATTAGTAATATTTGAACAAAGATACTGAGTACTGAACTACTGACCGTGTCATTCTAATTAGACGTCATTTTTCCTATAATATACACCTACTGGTCACCAGACACGTCTAGACTCTAGTTTAATTTTGTGCATACTGCATACTGAACTGACTGATTAAATTAAGTACTTATTTTACAAAAAGTATAGTCTATCAAGAAAGTCATGACAGGCGGGAAAATTTTAAAATGAAATAAAAAATATGAGAACTTTATTAATTCGAGATAAAAATGTGCAAGGTGACAATATTTAAAATGTAATAAGCGTTCTCTGTGAAAATACAAAGAAAAAAATACACCTTAAAAGTGTGATTACGTTTAGAAAATTTTCCCGCCTGTCATGACTTTCTTGACGGACTATAACGTTATCAAAGAACATATATTTACCGTTATAAATCCTATATAACGTTATAACATTAACCGTTATTAATATCAATTTTTAACGTTATTTTAAATATCGGGTAAATTTTCATAACGTTATCTATGCCCTTGAAGCAGTAACGTTATGAAAAAATAACGTTATTTGAAGCCCTGACGCTGTACGCATCCCCGGCAAATCGGGGAGTCCTATGCCTTAGTAACCAAAAATAAGAACCTTATTTTTTATTGGCAGGTAGGTATTACGTACGGTACGCATCAATATTATCATATTCATCAAGCCCCAGCCCCCATGCGGCCACATCCGGCCGCGATAACAATGAAAAAGCTATTGTGTCTCGTTTTGCCACGATTGATGGGTTAATACCTGCCATTGAAGATTTAATTCATAGAGGAAAATAATACACGGGGCATAGAGAGCCCGCTCGCAGAATTTTGTCAAAACTCTAATGTGAATTGATGGCTACATTGCGCCATCTGATATTAACTTCCACAAACTTTTGGATATTTAAATATAAATATATATAAATATAATATATACCTATGCAGTTTCAGCTTCTTACTATTTTACTTGTATTAAAGTTGATAAAGTTTACAAATCGTTTACCATGAACGTAGAAAAAACGTCCATGTCGTTGACTTATCAACTTGAATACAAGACGTAAAATAGTAGCTGAAATTTAATAACTCTATTAATAACTTTATTAACTTGAACAGAATTGTTTGACGACCTCTGTGGCTCAGTGGTGAGCGCGTTGGCAGCTCAAGCCGGAGGTCGCGGGTTTGAATCCCTCCGACGGAACAAAAAGTTTTTCAATGTTCCCGGGTCTGGATGTGTATTAAATATGTGTATGATATAATAAAAATCTTAAATATATGTATAGTATAAAAAGTATTAAATATATTTCCGTTGTCTGGTACCTGTAACACAAGTCCTTCAGGTACTTAGCACGGGGCCAGACTGACGTGGTGTGAAAGCGTCCATAGATATTATTATATTATTATATTATATTGTAAATTAATAGTAAGGAAGCATGAAGTCAGAAAGTTTTAAAATGAAACATACATAAATTAAAACAAATTTCTGTTTACAGTTTATTTATTCATAAGTAATTAAACGGTACATAATATGCTTACTTACTTATTACATGAACACAGAAGTGCACAGAATGTTGATAATTATTATTGTATGGAACATCTACGTTCATGGTATGGAATTATAAAAAACGCCGAAATCCTAATGATATGATATATTAGAATATATCTTTAAAAAATTCGTACACTACACTCAACTCAACGTGGATCAGCGGATTAATTTCACAAAAACCATTACAACATGGACGTATAAAAAAAACGTTCATGCATTACAAAATCCGTTTTTAGAAACAAAACTACAATAATTAACAAGCACAAACGAGGAAATTTGCCATATTTGTCAAATATTTCTGACAATATTATGACAAAATACTCGTATTGATTTAAATATTCATAATAAATACTCTTTGGACATTACCAAAGAGGATGTATTATACAAACCCTTTAATACCGCATTCAGATCCATAGTACCAACGAATACTATACTCACAAGGAGCATAGTACACGGCGTATTTTAAACTTATGGCGTCTACAGACCACAGATTATTTTGCGTAGTTCCATCAAAGTAGTTTTGGCGCTGCGATCGCCGTTTTTATCCAAGGTGTCAAAATGAGAAGCACAGATAAAAAATAAGTAGTGCTGCGATCGCCGTTTTTATCAAAGGTGTCAAAATGAGAAGCACAGATAAAAAATAAGTAGTGCATAGATAAATGAAAAAAAAATGGGGCCATGAAATCGATATTTAGGGAATATTCAGAACCGATAGATTTTGATATTTCAAGTCGAGGTTACAAAAATTAATAAAACTACACATTATTATCACAGTGTAAATAACTACAGTGGTCCAACGCCTTTGAAGTCGCGCGAAAAGCCGCTTTTGTGTAGGTATTCGTCATTGCTTCAGGGTTGTCACAATAATGGGTTTTATTATAATCCGTTCTACATTTTATGTATTCGTAGTATTTGTATGTAGAGTACTAGGAATAACAAAAAAATTTGTATTTTTTATAATAAAAGGAGTTTTATTATAAAAAATACAAATGAGTATACAAAAGCTCAGGGTTCGCATGAAATACCTATATATCAATTGATATTTATGCTTGATATAATATTATATCAAAATTGATATTTATATTTAAAAATGTAAAATAATGTTTTAAATGTAAAAAATCTTACATCAAGTCGTAGTCTAAATACACAGGTCTTATTTTCCGAGAGTTTCACTAGCCTAGATCATCAAAAACTCGCTATTTGACACGTCACACGACATTAACTAATCATAGCCGTCGACGCGGCTTGTAACTTAGGCTCATGACACCCACGTGACCCCCTGTTTTTCGGAAGAAAATTCCTTGTTTGTTATTATACTATCTTTATACCATTTATACCATGTGTTAAGTTAATTCGACTGATAAAATTAATACACTTTTTTTCTTCTGGTTAAAAAAGCTGTGTTTCGCCGAGTGAGTGAGTTTACCGGAGGCCCAATCCCCTATCCTTTTCCCTATTTCCTTCCCTATCCTCCCCTATTACCCTATTCCATCTTAAAAGGCCGGCAACGCACCTGCAGCTCTTCTGATGCTGCAAGGGTCCATGGGCGACGGAAGTTGCTTTCCATCAGGTGACCCGTTTGCTCGTTTGCCCCCTTATTTCATAAAAAAAATCGGTTGTCTGTAAAAGTCGGTTTACTGACGATAGTTGAACGTGACAACGTCATAGTCTTAACCCCTCAGTTCCGGGAAAAATCTATGCAAAAAAGTTGTCAGGTCAATGTGCAAAAAAAATGGCGCCCGGCCTACCCTTATACAAAAGCCACACATTAATTGACAACTTAGAGTATGGCTTTTCAATAGATACTTACACACACAATATGTACTGAATACTGTTTATTTTATAATTAAAGTGAGAAGGAAACTTACCTTCATTAGTAAGTGGCACACCATGAGCTATCTCTGATGCGGTAAACAGGCAAGGCAAGGATACGAATACCGGGTCCTTCATCCTAGAACCAGCTTCATCAAATTGTGTACGGTCAAAATGTTTGGCACAAACACGGTAAGTAGTTCAACAACTGGCTCTGGTCATGGTACGCGACACACGATGAATATTGTACTGAGGACAGAGGCAGAGGCAGAGTACAAATATCTCAACTGAACCCGAAAGGAGGAGAACACAAGATTAACCGGCACTCAACTCGAAATAACAAAACAAACAAACAATGGCGGTGCCTTCAATGACATTGACAAAAACGACCAACGATTATAGTACGATCTACAAGGAGAAAACGACATTGACGGATTATGCCCACAGATAAAAACACTTCCGTACCGACACTAGCGCCAAAACTACTTAGGGGGAACTAAAGCTGTCACCCCCCTGCTACAGACAGGCGAACCCGGTAGTCGGTACGAAGTGAAGATAGGTGTAGGCGAGTTTGACAGCTGTCAAACTCGTATGCAGCTACTTCACTTCGTACGAATTTGACGGTTCGCAGCGATCCGTCAAATTTGACACGTGGGCCTTGTGGATTGGATGGAGTGGAGTGGATTAGTGCTGCCAATTTAACAAATATGTGCCTATATATTATTATAAGGAAAAATATTTATTGTAATACTTAAATTTAACGCAAAACTTAACATTACTTACTGCTCCTGTCTTTACTTTTAAAATAATTGGGGTTTTAGAATAGAATAGATATTTTTTATTTGTACAAAAACTAAACTACAGAAGAAAAACGATAAAAGAATCCTTACAAAATAAAGGCGGTCTTACCGCTAAATTGGTTTTTCTACATATTTTTTTTTGCTCTCTAATGCATGCGCTCTTGTCTCCACATACGATTTTGTGATTTTTTCCCTTGGACATTTCTCGAAATTTGTTTTTAGTTTAAGCTGTGCTTTTAATTCTTCTTGAATAGTTAATTAATATTTTCGATCCAGCTCTAATGCAACCAAAATTATAATTGCAAACTAAGGATATTTTCCACGATAATAATTAAAACCACTTCTAGATACATCTAATGGAGGCACTTCACATGGCTATTTATATTTGCGTATTTGATGTATTCGCCAAACAATCACCATGTGTAGAGGGTATGTTTGACAAATATGACCAATACCAAATACACGTATCCGTACCTTTGTCGGTTTTTGACGCACATCAAAGGAGTCAAATAGGCAAGTAAAGAAAATCAAGTAAAAGTTTGGCGTTTGACGTCCATGTGTGGAGAGCCGTATTTGCCTATATTTGCTTGTTTGTGTATTCGTCAATAATTTTGCCAAATACAACAAATAGCCAATAGCAAATACAAATAACCATGTGAAGTGCCTCCAATACACGTTACAACCATGTTACAACCGATATATTCTCAAAAATAAAATTCAAATTAATGGACAACATCAAAATCCTTTCTACTTCTCACAAAAACATTTTTGTCCTAAATCTGTGATTTTTGTATCACGCCAGCGGTCGGAGTTATTCAAATACAGTGTGGGGAAAATATTTCTTCCAGAATTGGTAACACTTTACGAAAATGAAGCTTTTGGGCATTTGGAACTCTATTGCAATTTGATAGAGTTTAAAATCCGAAAACAATTTTACAAATGTCATTCCGGTTTGACGGACGAGGTTCGTGTAGTGTGTAGCGGGACGACGAACCGTCAAAACTGTCAAAGGATAAGGTCCAAATTGGGCTAATTTTAAAAGTGCCGGCCTACGCAAATAAATCCATTATTTTAATAGAACATAATCTAAGGAATAATTTTTATTATTACACCAAAGTTCTAAGTCAAGTCTCCGAGTTGTTATTCAAGGTCAAAGTTTTTTTATAACATCTAATAAAACTTATTTTATTAATTAAAAGCAATAAGTAATCGATCCCAAAGTCCCTATCCGAGTCATAGAACAGATTAGAGGCCAAATACCTACAAATGATTTGGAAAAATTCAAAGGAAGAGGGAACCTCTATGTACCATTGCTTACTTGGAATACTAGGCAAATGCCGTGCGTACCCCAAGCACGTAGACTATCCCCTTCCTTTGAGTTTTTTCAAACCATTTGTAGGTATTTGGCCTCCAATCTGTTCTATGACTCGGATAGGGACGTTGGGATCGATTATTTATTGCTTTTAATTAATAAAATAAGTTTTATTACATGTTATAAAAAAAAGTTTGACCTTGAATAACAACTCGGAGACTTAGAACTTTGGTGTAATAATAAAAATTATTCCTTAGATTATGTTCTATTTAATTAATGGGTTTATTTGCGTTGGCCGGCACTTTTCAAATTAGCCCAAAATTGTATGGACGTTGGATCTTGTCCTTTGTCTCTCACGGACAGACCGCGTCCCTCACGGACGCGGTCTGCAGACCGGGTTCGCGCAATCTGTAGAAGCCATTAGACGTGAGCGTGACGTAACAAGCGACGCCATGTACCATGACACTGACAAGCGTTTTCGCGCCGGATTCAAACTGGACAGAGAAAATCGGCCAAGTGCGTGTCGGGCCACGCGTAATATAGGGTTCCGTAGTCGGTAGTACCGCTAGTTTTTGATAATCCATTCTTTAATAATATTATAAATGCGAAAGTGTGTCTGAGAGTGTGTGTGAGAAACATCGCATTTTTTTAATTAGGTACTAAATTTTCATATAAAATAAACGTATACCTACATGACCTACGTCCTATATCATACAAAGGAATTTCAAAATTTGTCATCATGCCTACTGCAGACTGGGCTTGCTGGGCGTGGAGCGGCTGGTGCAGTGGGCGCTGGCGGAGTGGGTGTCGGACATCAAGCGGCACCAGCTGCCCGGCCTGCTCGGCGGCATCGGGCCCATGCACTCGCTGCTGCAGATCCGTGAGTATTGTGCAAGAGGGACAGCTATTTTTTGAAGTGAAAACTTCTTTAGCGGCGTTGAGCACTTTTGTGGGATGGGTAAAAACTGTGAAACTCGCGTCAGATTCTCGTGCTGATCGAAAAACTGTAAGACGGTTGGAGAGTAGTGTTGTAACATCGAAATCGATTAATCGAACAATCGATTGTTTTTTTTCGATTGTCGATATTTTTTGATCGATTGGGGTTTCGATAAATTAAAAAAAATCGATTTTTTAAAAATCGATTTTCATACAAATTGGGTTAAAAAAATCGATTGTAAGGGTTTCGATTAATTAAAAAAATCGTTTTTTTTTTAAATTGATTTTCATAAAAAATGGGTTTAAAAGAAAATAATGCACAACGTTAATAATCAAGTTTTCACTTCTGCCGGCACTCCCGGAGTGCAACCCGTCTTTTTTTTCCTGAAGGCAGGTCATTGTAGCCCTGATGTCACTGCGACCCTTGAGGATCTATTGTGAATCTTTCGCTTTAGAGTTTAGAGTATCGTCCCCAACCCAATACGATGTGGTTGGAGTTGGTGCCACCAATTTCCTCTGTGGATGAGTGGGACAGCTATAATATGCGTGCAGAACAGCCTTGGATTTATAAATAGGCCGTCTAGAGGCGGCAGCGTCCTAGGCGGGGTGGGAGTGTCCTATGCGGGACAGCAGACTTCGTACATGGGGCAGCTGAAAGAAAGCGGCTCACACTCAAATCCGGCAGGCGGCAGCTATATTACAACGGGCGCTACCTAAGCGGGCATCGAACATTAAGCGGAATCTCTTTGCTGCAATTTCATATTATTATTCATGATTTTTTTGGAACGAAGTTCCTAATCACGCGTTGCGAAAAGGGGCTAGACAGAAAAAATTAAGACAAAAAGTTGTAACGACACTTTTTGCTACAATTAACTCCTATATACATTGTCCTAATGCTTAGCAAAGGCCTCTCCCAGGATCATAATAAGTATTTTTTTTAGATTTTTTAAATGTTGTTAATGTTCCAGTGACGGGCATCCGCGACCTGGTGTGGCTGCCGGTGGAGCAATGGCGTCGCGACGGTCGCGTGGTGCGCGGGCTGCGGCGCGGCGCCGCCTCCTTCACCGCACGCGCCGCGCTCGCCGCGCTTGACCTTACAGCGCGATTGCTACATCTTATACAGGTAGGGGAAAATATAACGTCAAAGTGTAAAAGACTAAAATATAGTCACAGATAGGCACTGCGTACTGTTTAGATAACTATGATACTATGTATCGAATTTCACTCTCTAAACCGTTGATTAATGATTTCATTGAAGTACTTAGCGAAAGGTAAACACTGTTAAGATCGATTAGCAAGTAGTGTCATTATTGCTAATTATGTCAAGGTCATGCCTTATACGGTATACCTTCTGTTTAAAATATGGAAGACCGAGAAAGATAACATAATATTTAAACTAAATTCAAGACTTGAGTTGCACTTAAATCTTTTTTCCAGGCGACGGCGGAAACAGCGTTTGACATGCTAACGCCGAGCCCGCCGCTGCCGCTGACGGCGCGCGGGCGGCGGGCGCGGCGTCGGCGTGCGGACAACCGCCAGCCCGCTGACATACGGGAGGGCGTGGCCAGCGCATACACGACTGTCAAAGAGGTTATTTCATATTTTCAGTTTGTTTTAGAGTGCTCGTACGATTGAAGCGTTGAAACTCTTATGCTGCAATTGAAAGTCTCACTATATATTATCTTTTTATTTGTTTTGCCTGTCCAGGCGTATGTGTATGTCGATCTGCAAAAGGAATATGCTTTACAATGTCTACAGGTATTATACTATCCACCAGTATAATGAAATTAATAAAGGAAGATAATGATCGATCTATACTAATCCCCAGGGTTTCGCGGAGACGGCGGCGCAGATGCGGTGGGCGGCGCGGCGCGGGCACAGCGGCGGCGTGCTCCGTCAGTTGCCGGGCGCCGCACTCGCGCCGCTCGCGCTCGCCGCCGCCGGCGCCGCGGACGTGCTGGGCGGCGTGCGCGCTCACATCGCGCCGCAGGCCGCTGTCGACCAGCAGGACAAGTGGCGCGCGCCAGGTACACACACAACACAGGGTTTCGCGGAGACAGCGGTGCAGATGCGGTGGGCGGCGCGGCGCGGGCACAGCGACGGCGTGCTCCGTCAGTTGCCGGGCGCCGCACTCGCGCCGCTCGCGCTCGCCGCCGCCGGCGCCGCGGACGTGCTGGGCGGCGTGCGCGCTCACATCGCGCCGCAGGCCGCTGTCGACCAGCAGGACAAGTGGCGCGCGCCAGGTACACACACAACACAGGGTTTCGCGGAGACAGCGGTGCAGATGCGGTGGGCGGCGCGGCGCGGGCACAGCGACGGCGTGCTCCGTCAGTTGCCGGGCGCCGCACTCGCGCCGCTCGCGCTCGCCGCCGCCGGCGCCGCGGGCGTGCTGGGCGGCGTGCGCGCTCACATCGCGCCGCAGGCCACTGTCGACCAGCAGGACAAGTGGCGCGCGCCAGGTACACACACACAAATATTTCCTCTTATTCTTATTAAACAGATCTACACTTTGTATAATAATAATGCTCCCCACACCGGTTTCGGTGACGGTGGCTGGTTTTCATTGAAACCAGGCCAGGTACGCAGTAGTAATTTTATAGTGCCCAGGTGTGTGCGCAGTACACAAGAGCACTCTCTAGTCCTTTACTCTCATAACCCAGTGGGACGGAAGACCGACACGACTGGCGAGAGATCAGGCGCAGGACCGACTTTTTACGTGCCCATCCGACGCATGGATCATCTTACTTGTCAGACAATCAGGTGATCAGCCTGCATTGTCCTAACCAAACTTGGAACTAACATGTTTCTAACGCGGGAATCGAACCCACGACCTCCGAATCAAGAGCGACGCTCTAGACCACTGGACCACGGACACTTTGTAAAGACAGATGTGGGGCCTGCCACCTGAACCACGCCAAGTGTATCTGCCATATCAATTACAATATAATATACGGCGCACCCAAGTCACGCGGGTCTAATAAAAACTTATCCCCATCCCAAATAATTGGGCCCCAAACAAATTTTTATGGGGCAAGCAAGCCAAGGCAAGCTACGTTTCTGCTCAAAAGTGTGTTACATGTTTTACTAACCTTACTCTTTCATTTCAGATGTCACGGATCAATCCTAAGTGTGAAATACTCAAACGGCGCGAAGCGACTCCTGCGACGGTGTAAAAATGTGATATATTTTAGTTAGGACTAGTTAACAGTCTCCAGTCAATACAGCTTGGGCTACTTTTTCATATCTTAAGAAAAATGGTGCTTTGCTCTTTTATTTAATAAGCATTTTAAGCATTTAGTGGCTCATTTATGTTTAGTAGGTGTAAATAGGAATTTTTTTTAATTATAAATATAATGTATAGGTGCCATGACATTTTTTATTGTCAATAGAAATATTCTTAAAGGATAGCAATACTTATTTGATATAAAACGTGTGATATAAATATACTTTTAAAAAAAAAGAAAAATTTACAGTGTAATTTAAAATACAAAAAAAGTATGTTTATTTTTAATATAATATTTAGGTGATAATAAAAAAAACATACAGTATTTGTATTTTTATTTATTAACTTACAACAAAACTATATACTAACTAAACGCACTTTATGCGTCAGCCTCAGTTTTTTCCTCTGGATATTTGTCATTTAAGAAACTCTTTATCTCACCGTACTCTGCTCTCAAGTTTAATCTTATCTTCTCGTGGTTTCTGTATTTCTCGTATTTCTTCAAGTATATCTGGTAGGAGGGCATGGACTCGTAGAATCGTGGGAACTTCTTTCTCTTCAAGATCACTCTGTCATTTAGGATATATTGGATGAAGTCCAAAGTTTCATCTTTCGGAATCTCCTCCTTGGTTCTGACTTTTTCGGGACTAGCAACTACAGTGGGGTAGTAAGAGTTTTCTGCTCTGTATTCAACCAGATGTAACTTCTTCTCATCTGCGAGCTGCTGGTGTGTTCTCTGTAAAAAGTTATGGTGGTTAAGCAGAGAGAGCTGCTCCGCCTGCTTGAATGTCTATTTTACATTGTCATTAAAGTAAACAGATCTATATTATGTTCTAGCAATTTGCAGGTAGATTACGGTTGAAAGTTTATAGTGTTTTGAGATTAGTTGAGCAGGAATATTGCCGATGTTTAGTCATTGTACCAACCTGTTGCAGTAGACCAATGAAGAAAGCTTTGACGACATGTTGCAAGTTTGTGGATCCCTCAACTTTGGCCCGGAGATCTTTGATGCCAATAGCTTGACAAATCTCCTTGATAGCTCTGTGGCACTTCAGTCCGTATCCCTCATTCTTCTTTTGTACAAATATTTTAGTACTGCCAAAGGCGGTAAAGAAATCGTGGAATACTGTAACATAAAAATCAGAAAAATGAATTGTCATTCAACAAACAAAAGCTCCAAATTAAATTCTAACTATCACATTATGTAAAACATTTTTTTAAATCTTTATTATGGATTTGGGCTCACAGAGTGCGTAACAATAGCAAATATCTAAAAAAGAGGATTTGGATCTTCTTATTTCAATATTACTTTATTATATTGGGTAAAGAATGAGAGAGATATTAATAATATAATTATAGTGGTTCCAGATTTAATTTTTGTCCCCGACTGGAGCAAGTGAATAAAGAAAACAAAGCCAAACTGTAGTTACCTGTATGCCCATTGTATATTTCGAAGTTCATGAGTTTTTTGCCGGCTCTATTTTTGGCTTTCCTTAATGCTGCCTGTGCTTCCTTTGATTTGCCAAAACCAAAGCCAGCAAGTCCTTGACCATTGCCAGTAACAACCTAAAAAAGTTTTTTTTTTTTATTCTTGCTTGTTTTATTAATGCTTCAATTCCCAATAGATTTCGAGGATTCCACAATCCAGGGATTAAGCACTTAAACTTCTTCTAATTTAATGGATGAGATATAATTTGTCATAATAGTTTGGGTGACATGCTATATTATTTATAATTGGATTATAATTTTAAGCAAATTTATTATTTTTATACAAAATTTCAACTGGTAAAAATTAACAATCAGAAAAAAACTTCAAATAGCATGTGTAAATCTTAGTAATTTTATAATGATAAAGTTATCACGTAACAGCTTACCATAGCTTGATAATTTCTTGTTCTTCCCAGTGTACCTTTCATTATAAGAAGTGATCTCAATTGGAGCACTTTTGTGTCAAATCCAACAAATTCCTCTGAAAATTAAAAAAAAACATAATAACAAAACAAATCAAAATATTATAAAGGTTTTTGGTCTACCAAAAACCAATATGTTTCATAATACATTATGGGCCTGTTTCACCACTTCCTGTTAAAGTGCCGAATAGGCTATCCACAACTTATTTGACATATTCTCCATACTCTATTTTTCATTAAGTAAAGTGGTGGATAGCCTATCCGGCACTTATCGGGAAGTGGTGAAACAGGCCATAAATTTCAAAATTTATAATCACCATCTCCGACTGGGTCAGGAGCTCCTATGCTACGGCCGGGCATACGGGATCCCGACCATCCTCTTTCAATTGGACTCAGTTTTAGTCTTCGGAACTTTGTCATGGAGTCTCTGAGCTTTATTAGTTTTTCCATTCTACAAATATTTCATTAGCGTTTAGAATATGCATTATTCTTATTTCTTAGACACACTTGCACTAGCACAAGTTATAGAAATTATCTAAATATATTGAGCGAATCACTTTATATTTAATTCAAAATGGCACAAAAGCTACCTGCTACATTAAATGTTTATATGTTTAATAAAAATTAATACAAAAGAACTATATTAACCCATCAAGCCCCATAAGCTCACCGATGAGCGAGACACAATAGAATAACAGTAGATTTCCAAGAATCCACGATCGAAGGATTAATTTTAGACGAATTATGAATAATAGTAAGTATACTGTAATTCTCTATTACCTTTCTGGATCATCGGGTAAGCGCTGTTGTTTGAGCAACTCCCTGCCTCTTATAACAGGTGCTGAGAGCCCGGGCCACAGCATGTTTATTTTACCAACACCAATTACTTGGCCTCGATTCAAATCTCTAATCCTAATTCTGCCGGCACCTTTACCACGACCCTTCTTAGCGCCAGCATTACTGACAGATGTCACAGACTTCCATAGCTTCTCAGCTGGTACTGCAAATAAAATATCATCACTTCTGAACTCTTACCGATACAAGTTACTTTAACAGTTTTCAATTATACTTACGTTTGTTGAAGAAATTGACATTTAAAATTGAAGATGTACTGAAATGGTTGAGGTTATATACATTGTTATTGTAAAGATGTTTAGGCAATAATTTCAAAGATTGGCTGAATAATGTTCTTAGCCCTAACAACTTTGATGCCATTTTATTACTTTAATATTATAATAAAAACATTCAGAATCGTTAAATAATTATTGAAAATGGTAAAAATAAATAATTTGAGTGTGACAATTTTATATTGTCGCTTTTGCTATGTCAAATTTGTCAATTGTCATTTGTCAGCTGTTAATTTGATAAAGATGTCAGTTGTCACTGATATTGATTGCATTGAACAGAAACTCTAGGTAAGGTTGGCGATCTGAGATCGATTAATCGCAAAATCGATCTTTTGGAGCAAAAAAATCGATCTTTTTAATCGATCCAACGCATTGAATCGATCTCGTGAATCTATCACCCCAAATATCGAGTTACGATTTTTCTGTTTGAAGGCCCGTATTACAAGAGTGAGCTAAATGTTTAGTATCCTTCGCCCCACTTCTCATCAATAAAAAAATACGTTTATAGTTTAAAATTTTTGACTTTTTAACCGACTTTCAAAAAGGAGGAGGTTATAATTATGTTCGTCTGTATATCCCTTTTTTTAGGGTTCCGTAGTCAACAAGGATCCCTTATAGTTTCGGTCTGTCCGTCCGTCTGTCCGTCTGTCTGTCTGTCTGTCTGTCTGTCTGTCTGTCCGCGGTTTTACTCAGAGACTATAGGACCTACAAAGCTGTAATTTGGCATGAATACACATATTAGTGATGGCAACAAAATGGTACATGAAATCGTAATTTTTTTTTTTTATGGTACCTCCCCTACACATCAAGCGGGGATGAATTTTTTTTTCGCGCCCACCCCATCGTGTGGGGTGACGTTGAATAGGTTTTTTAAAAATATTGCGAGTATTCATAGATCATTTTCCGATTTAGGGATCCGTTTGTGAAATATTAAGTTTTAAAGTGGAAAAAATCGTTAGAGTCCAGTTTCCCCCCCTTCTATCAGCTAAACGGTTGGTTCTGGAAATGTCAAAAAATTCACGGGAGTAGGAAATATGCTGAATTTAAAAGGAAAACTATCACGGCTAAGAAGACTTCATAAGTTATTGAGTAATAGTCGATTAACTAAAAAAAATGTATTCGGCGAAGTATAAAGGACCTTTTCGTTCAAATTCCTTTGAAAGTAACTGAGATGATGTAGTAGTGTAAAACACGCTTTAAATGTACGTTCATTGACCATAAAAATTATCAAAAACTTGCGGTACTACGGAACCCTATATTGCGCGTGGCCCGACACGCACTTAGCCGGTTTTTTGTATCTGTATTCTGTATCTGTGCTGAGAAGTGTGATGCCGCGGGCCGCGATTATTCTATCGTCACGAAGCTTTGTGCTATGAGACGATTTGAGAATCACTACGCATGTGCGGCCGCAACATGATTGAAATTGCAATTTTTTGACGTGAGAACGTCTTATAATTCGATGGGGCCTGCGCGCACGAAAAAACATGACGCAATATGCGGCGTTACCTCGCTCTGAGGCGTTCCATTTAAGGCTATGACGTTGTCACGTTCAACTATCGTCAGTACACCGCACAGAGCACCGTACAGTCGGGGAAAATTGTGCTAAGCAGAAATGTACAGTCGGGGAAATGAGTTGTTTAGCAGAAATGTACAGTCGGGGAAAATTGTGCTAAGCAGAAATGTACAGTCGGGGAAATGAGTTGCTTAGCAAAAATGTACAGTCGGGGAAATGAGTTGTTTAGCAGAAATGTACATTGTACAGTCGGGAAAATGAGTTGTTTAGCAGAAATGTACAGTCGGGGAAAATTGTGCTAAGCAGAAATGTACAGTCGGGGAAATTAGTTGTTCAGCAGAAATGTACAGTCGGGGAAATGAGTTGCTTAGCAGAAATGTACAGTCGGGGAAATGAGTTGTTTAGCAGAAATGTACAGTCGGGGAAAATTGTGCTAAGCAGAAATGTACAGTCGGGGAAATGAGTTTTGACGTGACAACGTCTTATAATTCGATGGAGCCGGCTGCACGCACGAAAAAACATGACTCATGCGGCGTTACCTCGCTCTGAGGCGTTCCATTTAAGGTTTGAAGTGCAAGCGAGAGCGCGGACCGAGCGACAAAGAGGCACGTTGTCACGTCCAACTATCGTCAGTAAACCGACTTTACAGACAACCGTTTTTTAAGAAAATAAATAATCCTCGAGTCTTAGGGTATGCACGCACAGGCAACTTAGTTGCTCGGCGATTTAATTGTCTCTTTTGAAAAATAAATAAAAAACCGAAGAAAGTGTCGGAAAATAGAATATTGGGTGCATCCATTATGGAGCGATCGGCTGATTCTCGGGAAATTTCATACTATGTATATGAGATTTAGAGCATACCGAAAGACTTGATCGAGAGACAAATAAATCGCCGAGCAACTAAGTTGCCCGTGCGCGCATACCCTTAAATCTGAATTTTTAAATTTCGTATTAAATTCCATAGTTTAAGGTAGGGACCTTTAACCTCCTAACTGGCTTGGCTGACGCACAAATCGTGCATGCCAAAATAAGAAAAAAAAATGTCTTGTTTTCACCTTAAATGATACTTTGATATGGTAAATAAAATAATTGTAATTAATATCGAATTCCCTGATATTTTACTGACTCAAAGATCGTTAATTATTACATTTCTTGTTTTTTATAAATTTGATAATATATACTTACACTATAAAAACTAATTTGAAAAAAGATCGATTTTTTGGAAATCGATCTTTTAGACCTCGATTTTTTTGTGGATCGATTCATCAGGTCACGATTCGAATCGATTTAAAAATGATCTTTTTCGGCAAGAATCCCCATCTATGGTCTATCTATAGAAAAAAATCGTTGTTTTGAGTTTTGACTTTTGTTTCACAAATAAAAATCATACGCACATTTTTTAGTCGTGCGCTAGCCGCTAAGTTCTAACTCGTAGACAGAGTTAATTTTTTAACATTGTTTTTCCCGTTCGTCATTGGCAATGTACTAAGTGCATGCCATAAAAAAAGTATGCTATGACGTTTTCGTTTATTTACGTGGCTGACATTGACAGATGCTTCAATTCAATCAATTTCAATCAATTTTCTTCGAATTTTCCATGTATTATTATTATTTATAAATAAAATAATTCTATGAATGCTAGTTGAACAGACACTTGAAATTAAAACCAACCATGGGTTTGTGCAAATGTCCCAAAAGGAGAGTCACAAATCAGTTTTGTTTTGAGCACAGAGTTAATGTTTGTGAATATTGTATGGTGACGAACCACCCGAAGGTAAACACTTTTGTTTGTATTGAGTTTATGTTATATCCGCACATGAGATTACGTGTAATTCTTTGGTTTTAGTGCATCATACAATCATACCTTCAATGGCTTCAAGACAGCGACTACAATCCCATTTGTGAGATTTGTACAAAAAAACTGACAGACGGCGAGTGTATCCGGCTAATTTGCTACCGTAAGAACTACCGATCTCGACAATGTTTTTTTCTCAAAGCTTTTAATCTTAATTCATATCTTACAAGTAAGTAACATTTATAGATGTTTTCCACTGGGAGTGTGCGGAGTCTCGATACCGGGCGCTGCCCCGCACGACAGCGCCAGCTGGGTACCAGTGCCCGTCGTGTGCCACTCCTGTGTTTCCACCCCCAAACCTCGTGTCACCAGTTGCTGATGTTCTCAAAGAAAAACTAGCCGGCGTCAACTGGGCGAGAGCAGGGCTCGGCCTTCCCTTGGTAAATAGCACAGTAATTATTATAATTTAACCTACTACACTGTTTCTCCAAATTGTATATTACATGTCCTTTCTAGGACTCCACGCAGCAATTAAAGAGTAAAGAGCAAATATAAAAATCCTTTATTTTGTTAATTTTATCCTGTAAACCAACATAATTAAAGCTGTTTAGGGCAGTAAATTCAGTTTTTCTTTCTAAACATATTTTTTTTAGCTTTCTGAAGATCAAGACTTAAAAGGAGCAGCTGGTAGACGGAGTCAATCCCCCAATGACCAGTTCTTCCCTGGTACAGTTGACAATCAAAGAGGTACTCCTGTTGGGGCCAGCGATGACGAAATGCCAAACCGAGCGAGCTCACCACATTCCATTGTCCATATGCCTGATGACCCAGTTAGCATTTACGATAACTCATCTGTTAAACGAAATGACATCTTACAAGGTAAACTTAATCTATAAAATTGTGCTACTATAAAACTTAAAAAAAATTGAATGTTTTTATTCAGAATAAATTTTTACCAATAATTTCCAAACATTGTTACTAGTGATGCAAAATATATTATGCATTGTGATTTGTGCATATTTTTTACACAATGCACATAATATTATTTAATTTTGTTGTACTTTCATAATAGTTATATTTCAGCATAGTTTATCTAGGATTTTGGAATTTGATATTCGGGCTAACTTCTAATTTAAATATATTTTATTTTAGCTGGACAATCTTCTCGAAAAGGCTTCAAATTATCCTCAGAATCTAAACCATTAATAAATTATGATCATGATGAGAACAAATACAAGCAGAAGTCTACCTTTGCCTGGATAAGCAGGTGGTGGAAGTAAGTACATTTAACCCATCAAGCCCTGTACAAGCACCGGTGCTCGCGATAACAATTGAAAGGCTATTGTATGTCTCGTTTTTCCACGATCGAAGGATTAAATTATTAAAAAATGTGTATTATATAGTTCTTATCTGTTATATCTCTTATTTCTACTTTATAATTTATATTGAAAAAAAAATTACATTATTATGTTTTGTAAAAATCCATAAACTTTTCTCCAACCAACAATTCTCTTCTAAGATTGAATATAATTTATGGTTTTATTAGTTAAGATAAAAATGTTTTTATTTCAGAAATACTCTACCATCCTCGAGGGTCAGACGAACTGGTGGTATCTACAGAAAGTACTGGATCATGTTGTTTGTAGTTGTAGCAGTTGTAATTGTTTTACTATTGTTGAGTGATAGAAGTGTAGATGAAGATAATCCATTTGGTGCAATTTTGGATGAAGATAGACGAATATTACAGAAGAACTGAGATCCTCGATATAAGTGCAATCAGCTAAAAATAAGAAATTTGTAGAAATGCAATGATTTTATTGTAAAAATTGTCTTATAACACATTATTTATAATAATAATAAATATAACTTAATGTTTTTGACCTTAATAATTATTATTATTAAACTTTGACACAAGTGTTTACTTCCTTGTTCAGAAACAGTACTGAAAAAATATCATTATAAAAATCAGGGTAATATTGGCAGGCCCTCTGGCAGTCCGGCATCCAGTTAAGTTCCAGCAAAGATGGCTGGATAGACTTCTCCCTGTTGCTGTCATGCCATCTTAGCATTATATCAGCTGCATACAGAGCTCTGGATTGTGGACTCTTTGCTATACCACATGGGGCTTCTTTTGCTGTGGCAGCAGTAAAGAGTTCTGAGAACATTTTAAATATATCCTTTTCTATGTCTTCCCAATTATATTCTGGATATTGCAGTCTCCATTCATTTTTAAAATCTTCACATAAAAGTCTGTACAGAGTTGTGCCCTCAGTGTAATTCATTACAGTAAAATGCTTCTCATAATCTTCAAAAGTATCCAGTGAGAATGGTTTATTTGAAAAACGTAAAAAGAAATTTTGGTAAATATATACTTCTGTAGGACTGACAGATTTCAGTAAAACTACATAGCGGATATCAAATTTGACTCTGCCAATATCTGGCCTTTGAAACAGTACTGGGTCTTCTAAGTATTTTTGAGCAATCTTTGGTCCCGATAATGGAAGTCTACACAGGAAATCTAAGTTGTCAGTGATGTAAGTATCCAATCCCCGAGCCAAATTGTAGGGCTTGCAGATCCAGTGGTTATCTAGCCCTTCTTTTTGTCTTTGCATAAAACATGCAACAAGGTTTGGTAATTCAGTTTTCATGTTGAAAGTTGTAGGCAGCCAGGCAGGGTGATGATCAAATTTACTACTTTTATTATTATCTGTAACTCTCCTTGCAACGATAGCCAACAAGTCTTTGATGGTGAGTATGAACTCAAATGGGAATTGATTGACAAACTTATGAGGGGAAGAAGTGCTCAACTCTCTATAAGTTTTGAAATGTCTAATGTACCAAAGTATGTCTGCTTCATCCTCATTGTTGACCACCTCAAACTCAGGTGCAGTCAGGTGACGATTTATAAAGTCATACTCAGAAAATACTTTTAGTTTTCTAGATGGAATTTGTATATTTTGTAATGAGTCTAAGTCTGGAAGAGTTTCAACGATGTGACCGTCTAAAAAGTAATTAGCACTTGGCTCTGTTAGGTTGAAATCATCATAGAAGTTATCATATTGTCTCCAGGGTATGAGCATTGCATCCCTTTGCTTGGAATCGTCAAAACTTCCTTCTACATAGTTTCTGGTTACAATATCGCCCTCATCAACATTTTCAATTGGAAAAATAAGGGTGTAGGTCATTTGCTCTGGCACATGAATAAATGGAACAACTCTGAAGTTTGGGGTGTCGGAATGAATTATTCCTGATCCTAGTTCGTCCATGACGTACCACACGGGTACTCGGTTCTCGACAGCGACTTCTTCATTAGCCACAGCATATGTATTGGCAAATTTCCAAACTTTCTTACATACTTCCTCGATTTGGTCCTCAGTATCTTCTTCGTTGATATGCATAAGGTTACACATTCTGTTTAGCAATCCTGGCACATTCCTCAAACTACCTTTGATATTATTTGCCTTAAAGGTCCATGCATGATCTACTAAATAAATATGACTAGAATCGTTGTGGCGGATGTCTGTTATGGCTATTACGCTCCAAAGGGGATCATACGGCTTCTTTTCTCCACCTTCGTAGTCTATTTGGACCAGCTGAAATGTTAAGCCGGCGTCGAAGATTTGATCCTTAAGTTTTTTACACAACGTAGGCCAAAAATGTTCTGGGACACCGGACAGAAGTAGTTGAGGTGAATGTACAGCTAAAAAAGTATTCAAATCCGAAATACCGTCCATGGTCTATAAAACTAAAATTAAATATAAAAATAAATTATAACCAATAAAGCTACACGGTACACCACAAAAAGTGAGGTTATTATTATTATCATTTGTCAATGTCAAATTTCACAATGACATTATGATTTTTTTCCCCGCGTTCTATTTAGCGTTAAAAACGATCAAACCTCATTGATCAAAACGCTCAAAATAGAGGGCATTTTAAGAGCGTTTTTAACGCTAAATGGAAGTTGAAACGCGGGGTTTGTCTAACTAAAAACAATCGGAATAGGAACATTTAGTTCTCTTCCCCCGCATTGGGGGCGCTGATTCCGCTTCAAATAGGTACAAAAAACAGTTTGGTATCGTCCAGCGTACTTGTATAATGGAGGTCAGTGACTGTATCAGTGCGTCTCTGTCGACTGTGTTTGTAGAGAAGGAGCACGTCATTACACTTATGATGGTGTAGAGCAGCGGTTCTCAAACTTTTTTGGTGGTGGAACCCTTTTGGAAAGCAAAATACTTGACGGAACCCTACAATAAAATAATAGTTTTAAAAGTGTATTCTTTATTAATAAACATAATAAAAGTATAATGTAACAGTTACTAATTATTCCTTACTTTAACATGCCACATGGCAAGTACATTATTACAAGATATTAAAAAATAAAAAAGCTAACTAATGGGAGGTATGAAACTGTTTTTTATTTTTCATTATTTGGTTGATGTCAGGTTTGATAGAAGACAGTTGCAGTCAAAGAGGATGTAAACTCAAAGATATTGTACCTCTAGATTGATAGCGATGACGTCACGAATTGTTAGAAAGTGATAGCTCAATACGAATCAGCTAATGTATGAAAGAGATGCATGTCTTTTTTTTGTCCCTTTCGGCATGGCCACTTTTTTTGTTTGGCAACTATGTCTATTTGACAATTAGTTGCCAAACAAACAGACGCGCTGTGATTTTCAATTGTTTTTTTGTGTTAAAGTGAAAAAGGAGCAATAAAAGAGTTATTAAATTAAGTGGCCAGGAAAACTCTTTCGATTGTGATGGCAGGGTGTTCCATTGTTGGCTGTAAAAGCCGTAGCGAACAACAAATACCTGGATTAACATTTCATGCGTAAGTACCGCTATAAAATGTTGCTTTTCTCTAAGTTTCACGTAGGAATTAGAATGAAAGTGAGTATTTATTTAGTTTCTGACAACTCCTTACAAAAATTCACACAAGCTCTGCTTTAATTTCGGAAACAGATAATTTATCATAACCTCAAACCGCGTATCTCTGTATTGCCATGTCGACAAAATTATCTCCCGGATCAATTAAAAATATTGTGTTGTGTCATCTTTGTTATTATTATTGAGGTAGGTATTGTGTACCTATTACCTAACATCGTGGATAGATCATGAACCAAAAAATCCGTATAGCGCCATGTAGGGAACATATTTATTTATTTAATTTATTTGTTTAATTTTGTTATATAATCCAAGTAAATGGTGGACTGATATTCAATATATTTTTGAGTTGTGTGAAATTCCCTCATTAATTATAACAAGGCCAAGATTTAGGAAAAAAAATCTCTATACTAGACACTTAGTTATTATTAGTAAAAAAGTGTCTAGAAATTCTATTATATCTATTATATTTTTAAAATATAGTAGATATAACAGAATAGAGATATTTGAAATTAACATTAAAATAATAGTTAATTTTTTTTTTAGTTTTCCCACCGAACCCAATTCACGGACTGTATGGGTGGCAGCAACTGGACGTTCAAACTGGCAGCCAAAAGGAAGTTCAAAAGTGTGTTCAATACATTTTGAAGATTGATGTTTTATTACCTCTAAAATGAGAAAATATTTAAAACCTGGAACTATACCTAAAAACAAATTCATGTAAGCACTCAATTTGATTTCAAAGTGATGAGTGAAATAGTGTGGTGGTGGCATCTTTGTTTAAAAAATTATTAATTTTGTTTGTTTTTATTAACATTTAGCATAATAAGCTAATTAATAATATGACGTGTTACATGCTGTCTCGAACCGCATGATTGTTTATTGTATTAATTGATGCTAATGACATGCCAACCACATGCTGTACATTGATTGACAATTTGTTTAATTTTTCTGTCACGTTAATGTTGCTGCAATTACCGTTTATGGAGCGTATTAGAGATCAGATGTTTTTTTTTTGTTTTGCTCTTTTTTTTGACTCCATGTTTTCTATGTCTTAGAAGCTGGTATCAACAAAACCACAAAGTTGTCTCGAGACGAAAAAGTGTGATGTTGAGCGCCAGTTGAGAGATGTTCAACCTAAGGTGATTGAATTAAAAACTTGATAATCAAGTCTTATAAATAAAAAATGATAATGTACAAGGTGTAATAATTGCCATTTATTTTCAGCTACAAAGGCAAACAAAGATTTCGGCGACACGGTTGAAGAAATTGCGTGCAAGTCGATAGTCGCGGAGAAGACTGTTGAAGAAGGTTGCAGTTTTGGAAAATATTCTGGTTGAATTAAAAGCCCAAATGCCGATAAAATGCGAACTACACAAACAACTGGAGTCATTAACAGCTTTAAGAAAAATAATGAGAATTTTTGTCCGAAACAGCGACGGACATCTAGAACATGAAATGTGAAAATAATAATTAATAAATCTTTACTGTTTACATGGGTTTTGTTTCATTTTTTAGAAATAATTCATAATAAATATATATTACTAGCTGTCCCGGTAAACGTTGTTTTGCCTGTTTTCCCTGTTTTCCTGCTTTTCTCTTAAAGTTTTTTCTGATATATTTTTTTCTATATATAATTCTGTATATAGAATCACTAAGTTTATTTCAAAATGTAAGTAAAGTTATCTTATTTACATTTCCCTATACATATAAAACGGTTGCCATGGGAAAACAAACTAAGATATAAACTTAATAGCCAATTGTACAAGGCTGTTAATAATAATTGTGTATTATTGAATGAAACTGATAATAAGATAAACATTATTGACATTAATAATATTCTTAATTATAAATTATGTAAGTTGACATTAGATAGATATTTTCTATCATTTTATTTTACACGACTTATAGCAAGAACGCTATTCAATTTTTTATTTTTAAATTCAGCCAAGAACTTGGCTAGTAGGACGATAGCTGCTTCTATTGAGCAGTCTGGTCATAATGATATAATATCTAATGACAGCTTGGAATATGTTCCAAATAAAAATAATTTAAATTAGACTATAAGACAACAGAGGATGTCTCTAGCACTGTAGATTTAATTCAAAATAGTAAACATAGTTCACTTACACTGGTGCATCAAAATATACAAGGTATGTCAAATAAGGAACTAGAAATTGATTTATATTTAAATAACAATAATGTAGATATATTATATATTACTGAACATTGGTTCAAGAAAAATGAAATAATGTTAAATTATAGTATGCACCAGTTGGCAAGTTCTTTCTGCAGAGAAAAAGCCATAAGAGGTGGTTCACTCATACTAATCAACAAGAATTTAAAATATAAGGAACGTAAGGACATAGTGAGCCTCTCTACAGAACGAACAACAGAAATAGCCTGCGTAGAGGTGGGAAACTTTATTATTATATGCGTATACAGGCCTCCACTAGGGTTATATGATATATTTGAAAAGGACATGGAGATTTTATTAACAAAAATAAGTGCATCTAACAAACACATTTTACTTTGTGGTGATCTTAATATAAATATATTAGACAACAATTCAACCACTGTTAGATTCACTTCTTTGTTAAAATCATATAATTTGACAAATTTGTTTTATGAACCCACAAGGATTTTTACCATTTAAGCATTTTTACCAATATTGACTCCTTAAATAAAGAAGTCTTAAACATACTAAGCTCTGATCACTGTGGACAACGAGCTATTTCCCCATGAACAAGAATTTCAAAAAAGTATGTAAAAACAAAAGTACTTGTATCCCAATTAATGATAAACGTATTGAGAAGTTTAGGGATGAAATTATATCTAAGATTGGAAATTTAGAATATCAAAGTAGCCCAGATATGACATTTGGTAATCTTTTAAAATTAATTAAAAACAATTTTGATACTACCTTCACCTTTAAGACAGTTGGAAAAAATAATAAGAGTAAATTTAGTGAATGGGCTACACCAGGTATTATGAAAAGCAGATTAAAATTGTATGACCTTTATAATGAAAGAACTATAAATCAAAGTGAACCCTTTAAAAACTATGTTAGATTATATTCAAAAATATTTAAGCAAGTTTGTAGGGCTGCAAAATCTATTTACATTAGAAATAAAATTAAGAATTCAAAAAATAAAGTAAAGACAACGTGGCAAATAATAGCAAGTGAAACTGGAAGAGTCGCCTGTCACAACTCAGATTTTAAATTAAATATAGATAACAAAAATATAACTTCCGAAAATGATGTTGCGACTGCTTTTGAGAAATTTTTTGCTGACATTCCAGTTTCAATTACAAGAAACTTAAAGGACTCTCCTGATGATGCTATATTGTTACTTAAAGAAAATGTAATTGAATGTGATATCGACATTAGATTTAAAGAAGTAGGTCCTCAAGACATTATAAAAACATTCAATTTACTAAATATTAAGAACACTACCGACTTGTGGGGCCTATCAATGAAGGTTATTAAATCTATAATCGATGTTATCGCGCCCTACTTAGCGACTATTTTTAATGATTGTATAAAAAATGGCGTGTTTCCTGATCTAATGAAACACAGTAAAGTTTTACCTCTTTTTAAATCTGGTAGTAATTACCCGTATAATTTCCGACCTATATCTATTTTACCAACATTGAGTAAAATTTATGAAAAGATAATACTGAATCAATCACTAACGCATTTTAATTTAAATAATATTTTACATAATAAACAATTTGGATTCACAAAGGGACGGTCTACTACAGACGCAGGCGTTGAATTGATCAGTAGTATTTTTAATGCCTGGGAGACGTCGCAGGATGCTCTAGGTGTTTTGTGCGATCTCTCAAAGGCTTTTGATTGCGTGCAACACAAAACATTGGTCAGGAAACTCTGTCACTATGGCATAAAAGGCAAAGCACTCGCCCTCCTAAAATCGTACTTGTCAAATAGAACTCAGAGGGTTGAGATAAATGGTAAAAAATCTGCTGGTGCAAAAATTGAAATGGGGGTCCCACAGGGGTCTATATTAGGACCCTTCCTGTTTCTTATTTATATAAATGACCTGCCATTCTCAATTAAAGATAAGCATGGGATAGTATTATTTGCTGATGATACATCTCTTACATTCAATATCAAACGGCTTAATGCGTGTTATGACGAAGTAAATAATGCTCTCTCAAAGATTGTACATTGGTTAAGCGTTAATAATCTTTTACTTAATAGTAAAAAAACAAAATGTATTAAATTCAAATTGCCCAATGTAAGGCAAACGGAAACCAATGTGCTTTTAAATGGTGATGTTATGGAGCTAGTGGATACAGCTGTATTTTTAGGTACTACACTAGACTCCAAGCTTCAGTGGGGCCCTCACATTGCTGGGTTGGCCGACAGACTCAGTTCAGCAGCATATGCAGTAAGTAAGATTAGACAATTTTCAGATGAAACAACAGCACGCCTAGTGTATTTTAGTTACTTTCATAGTATTATGTCCTACGGCATTTTGCTGTGGGGCAATGCTGCAGATATAAATACAATTTTTGTGCTGCAGAAGCGAGCTGTTCGGGCAATCTACAAGCTGGCCCGTAATACTTCACTTAGAGAAAAATTTAAGGAAACTGGAATCCTAACTGTTGCTTCTCAATATGTCCTATCAAATGTATTATATGTTAAAAACAATATATATGAATTCAAGAAAAAATGTGATACCCATGGGAGAAATACTCGTAATAAACATAAGCTTGACATTCCGGTGACTAGACTTACTAAAGTCAAAAACTCTTTTAGAGGTCAATGTATACGCCTTTATAATAAGATCCCAGAAAACGTTCAAAATCTCTCAATTAATAAATTCAAAAAAGTTGTTAAAGAACGTTTGTGTACAAAAGCGTACTATAAAGTCACTGATTTCATGAATGATAGTACACCATGGGAATAAGGTCGCCCCCTGCAGAGCTGTTTCTGTATAATGGTACACTCGTATTTTATTTAGTCATAATGACACTGTAGTATTATATACTTTTTGTAATTTTCCATCTTTTTAATTAAAAGATGGCTCCATGCGAGTTTCTTACGCCGGTTCTTCTCGACGGGGTAGTTCCCGAACCGGTGGTAGGCACCAGTGTAGACCCGACGTTCAGAGAATATTTGAAAAAATTAATTCTGAATAAAAAAATTTGAGTTTGAGTTTATAAACTTTACGGAGCCCGAGACCTTTCCAACGGATGCAAAACCGTGAAATTTTAAAATTTAAAATTTATGTTTAATTAATAATAATATATTAAACCGTATTTTATGTTTGTACAAAATCTTGAACGCAATAAAGTATATTCTATTCTATATTAAATCTTTTTCGAATATTTAATTGAATTACAATTTCATGAATTTATTTTGAATTATCGGCAGAATTTACCCTAGACTTAGGGAAATATTTTTAAGGTAGCAACACAGTAGAGTTGAAGCGAGAAGCGCTGAAGTGGTCACGCTATCACACTATCTAGAGGTACAATATCTTTGTGTAAACTGTATACTACGTATAACGTAACAGTTGCAGTCTCTTATCAGGTTCGGCGTCCAGTCTATTGCGATATTTTGTTTTCGTGGCTGCATACGTTGAGAATCCTGTTTCGCACAAATATGTTGTTGGGAACGGGAGAAGAATATTCAGAGCCATTTTGCCAAGCGTTGGATATTCATTACGAATTCTGCACCAAAAATCGTTGAGAGGCATCGTTTTGAACAGTGACTCCATACTTGTGTCTGATGACATTTCTAAAAGAGATTCATATATCTCGTTTGACATACTTTCGGGCTTTTGCAAGTTGGGTAAAAAAGGATTATGAATCCATGAATTCAGTTTTATTTTTGTATTCTGTTCTTCGGGAAAATACTTTTCAAAAGATGCGCGCATCGAAGTGAGATATTGGACCAATTCTTCAAACATAATATCATCTTGAAACATTTCTGAGTCGTTATCGCTAACAAACTCACTGAGTGACGTAAAGCTTTCTATTTCTCTCTTATCAACGCAAACAATCCAAAAATCTAATTTTCTTTTGAAGGCAGTTATTTTGTTATAGGCCTGGAACACTGTTGTCTGTTTACCTTGCAATGATAAATTCAATTCGTTTAGTTTTTGAAAGATATCCGCCATAAAAGACAATCGGAACAACCAAGTTTTATCATACAAACGGTCTTTCAAATTAAAAGAAGTATCAGCTGAAGAAACATTTGTAACTCCGCTCTAAGTTCAAAAAGCCTTGTTAAAGTTTTACCCCGAGACAGCCATCGCACTTCTGTATGGAGCAGCAGTGTTTTATGTTTGCTGCCATAATCTTCACACAATAATGAGAACAATCGGGATTGAAGTGGTCGTGATTTGACAAAATTAATTATTTTTACCGGTTCATCCATAACTAATTTTAGATTTGACGGCATTTGCTTCATCGCAAGTGCTTGTCTATCACTGATCTCCATTATACAAGTACGCTGGATCTATGATACCACTTTTTTGTGCCTATTTGAAGCGGAATCAGCGCCCCCATTATTCGGGAAGAGAACTAAATTTGACGTACCATTGGTAACCATGTATGTATTATATTTCTCTATGGCTTAATCGTTTGAATTGTTTTCGTGTTTTTAAAGTGTTTTAAAAGGTTTTACGCGAATATGTAATATATAAATAAGTGGTGGTAGTTCATAGTTAAACTATGAAAGAGTGTATGTTATGTAAAACGCGGTACAAAAAGGGATGTGGGGTTACATTTCACAAGTAAGTGATTTTAACAGCAAATTTCTACGATATTAAACTTTTATTGATAATATAGGCACTTAAAAATGTGGCACTAATATTATTATACCGTATTCACCACATAATTACCTTTGTTTTACCGATTTTTGATAAACAATAAAATTCAATAGTGCTGGAGTTTTCTGTCGATAAAACTTATCGATATCTATAATAATTGTATTGAAATTTCCGATAACCGATTTTTATTATCAAATACATATTATTAAGCTCTTAAAATAATTGACAGGTTTCGTTCTGACGAAGGAAGACTGGAATTATGGTTGAAAGAAATTGAAAAGCCTGGTTGGCGTCCGAAAATTGCTACTACCGCTTGCCGTTACTATTTGAAGTGTACTTAAACGTTCTCTGTGAAAATACTACCATTTGATCGTGATTATGTTTGGAAAATTTATTTCAGCGTCTACTCTTTCTTGACAGACTGTAACTGTGTAACGGTAACTAATAAAATATAATGTTAAAGTATCGCACATATATTTTTATTATTTATAAATACCTTTCCTACTCCACCCCTAAATGTATTCAAACGTTCTATATTTATTTATGGATCACATTATCCAATTAGTTAATTTCCCTCGCACTTCTGCAATCAGCGCCAAAATGACGAAAATCAAATGAGATAAAGTAAATAGATAAAAATTGGCTTGCTAGATCCATAAATAAATAGGGAACTTTTATATTATTACTAGACGTTCCGGGCGGCTTCTCCCACGTAAATATATAATTTCACAGACAAATTGGTCCACAAAAAATAGCCTATATAATCCTTTACGTTATACATTTCCCTGATTTTTCCACATTTTCCTTTATTTCTTAGCTCCTATTAGTCTCAGCGTGATAAAATATATAAAATGGGCTAACTCCGTTGCGCCAAAATTCGTTTATCGCGCGGGAACCGTATATTTTTCCGGGATAAAAAGTATCCTATGTCCTTTCGCAGGACTCAAAGTATCTCCATGCCAAATTTCAGCAAAATCGGTTCAGCGGTTTCGGCGTGAAGAGGTAACAGACAGACAGACAGACAGACAGATGGACAGACAGACAGACACACTTTCGCATTTATAATATTAGTAAGGATAGATTAGTTAGGGTCTAATCACACAGAACACTTATTCAGCTCTGTTCAGCTTTAATACGATACACTTTAGCACTACTTTGATAATATTAGAAATGAAATTAGAAAATACAATACAACAAAGTTTTTGTTAGAAGCTCATCTTCAGTTTTGTTTTTAGTTTTTCGTACTTAGTGCTAACTGGTAAAAATAAATGGATTATAAATAGGTACTGCTACTTCACGTTATCTACGTATGAAATCGTTGTTAATTTATTATGCCTATCTAAATTACGGAGAGGAAGTCTGTAATCTTTAATACAAATATATAGCGTTTGTATTATTCAATTTAATATTTTATCCTAATGGTCGACATTATCTGAATCTGGAAACATTTCATCGATAATAGAAAAGACAGTTGTACATCACTAGTATTAGTTCCAAATACTCCCACTACTGCAATCAGCGCCAATATGGCAAATTTCAAACTTCATTTTTACGTCAAATTTAGTTCCTACCTCGAATAATGGGGGAGCTGATTCCGCTTCAAATAGGCACAAAAATAGCTGTCATTGCAAAGGGTATCATTAGTCCAGCGTACTTGTATAATTGAGGTCAGTGTTGTCTATGCAGAATACAATGGCTGGAACTACATTAAGGCGCTTTATTTTTTATGCGTGACACTGCTCCTGCTGTTTTACCTGTCATCGCCTTGGCCCCATCTGTACAAATGTCAATGCAATCGTTCCAACTGAGATTATTTTCTTCAAAAAATATGTTTATTTTATTAAAAACACTACTGTTTGTGCGCAGCGGTGAACACATAAGCATATCTTCTTCAAAAGAACTTTCATATGGATATCTCACGATAACCAGCAAGATAGCCAGACCAGCGACATCAGTTGACTCATCCATTTGCAAGGCGAATCGTGTTTTTTGTAGACGTGTAACTAGTCCTTGTTTGATGTAGCTTGCCAGATCATGGATTCGCCGTGACACAGTATCGTTTGATAGCGGCACAGTAGAAAGATGCTTTGCAGATTTTTCATCGAGAGTACATTTTGTTATGTCTAACACACATGGCTTTATTAAATTTTCAGCGATAGTGTGCGCTTCACCTGCTTGTGCAATGCGATAGCTAACTAAATATGATGCCTCCGTGGCCTTTTCATTGATAGTTTGTGTTACATGCATCATATTTTTTTGACTTTCCAATAACTGTTTACTGTTCTTTTCTGCGAACAAAAAAATTTTTATTCTTGTCTTTAGACTCGGGGTGTACAGTTTCTAAATGTCAGCGCAATTTGGCAGGTGCCATGGAACTATTAGGAAGCAGTTTACTACATAGCATGCAGAGAGGTGAGCCGTTGGAATCAACAAATCCGAAACTGATATTCCTAATCCGATTCATCATACTTCCTTTTTTTCGTCTTTGAAACCGTGGAGCTTGACGTCGTGGCATCATCGTCTGGATCGGTAATTGCTGCATTCTCCGTGCGTACTGCTTTTGAACATTCAGCGTCATTAGAAGATGATGTTGCAACACGTTTAACGCCTTTAAGCCAACGTTCCATTCTTCTTTATTAATAATGTTACACGTCAGGATGGTGGGGTCAAAATAATTCACAATCGTTACTGCTTATAAGAGACTAAGTTTAGTCCAAAGAAGAAATGTACAAATCTGATACAATCAGAATACAATAAACACTAGTTACATATCACGTTTAAACTCCGCAATTCGCTAGCTAGCTTGTAAGTAGATAGGAACTTATCGCTCCGAACGCTTCAACTGACTGACGAGGCGCGACGCGCGATCGCCGCTTTTATACTTAGTCCTAGACTCAATCTCGAACATTCTCGAAAATACTCGAGTCGGCGCCTTTGATAAACAAAAAGCGGAAATAAAAATACAAAAATGCGTTGTAAACAATCTCGACTTTATGTTTTGAAGTTAGAGCCGAAAGTCGCTTGTTCACAACTATAATGTCTAATTCAGAGGCGGCTTTTATCAAAGGACGCGCGCTCACAATTAGTAGGTATGCGCGCGGCGGCGGCGCGGCGGGCGGAGTCAAAACGTTCGACCAGAGAGAGTTGTTTTGATATTTTTTTCTAAATTCTTACGGAACCCCTACAGGGGAACGGAACGCGGAACACACTTAAGAGTATAGCTGGTGTAGAGTGGTGCAGCAATGCTACAGTTTCATTCAAAGTTTTAAAAAAGGAGACTATTCAGAGTATTCAGCACTTTTCATCCATCTATTTTATTGATGCCAGTATAATCTATACATACATATAATAAATCTATAGAAATGTCAATTCTGTACATTAAAGATATTCTAAAAATAATAAGCGGAGGGTGTCACAATATCGCTATAGAAGCCGAAAAGTTAGTTAGTTTTTTTGTCTGCCTGTCTGTCTGTCTGTATGTTTGTTCCAGCATCACACGAAAACTACTGATCCGATTTGAATGCGGTTTTCGCAGATATATTTGTCTTCTTCCAACTTAACATCTGGTGTATAAAAAAAATTCTCCCCACCCCTCTAAAGGGACGAAAGAGGGGGTCAGATTTTGTATAAGACTTTTGCTTTAACACGAAAACTACTGATCCGATTTGAATGCGGTTTTCACAGATATATTTGTCTTCTTCCAACTTAATATCTGGTGTATAAAATTTTTCCCTCCACCCCTCTTAGGGGACAAAAGAGGGGGTAAGATTTTGTGTCAACTGATGAAGTAGAAATACTTTAAATGGCAAAACAACGTTTGCCGGGACAGCTAGTAAATAATAATAGAGGCGCTTTGGAAAACTGCTTTATAAATATTTGTCTATATCAGTCTATATCTTATGAAACTGGCAAGCCTACAGCCTTTAAAATCTGTATGTTCATTGTTCAAGGTTGTTCAAGTTCAAGAGCCTACAGCCTTTAAAATCTGTATGTTCATTGTTCAAGGTTGTTCAAGTTCAAGAGCCTACAGCCTTTAAAATCTGTATGTTCATTGTTCAAGGTTGTTCAAGTTCAAGAGCCTACAGCCTTTAAAATCTGTATGTTCATTGTTCAAGGTTGTTCAAGTTCAAGAGCCTACAGCCTTTAAAATCTGTATGTTCATTGTTCAAGGTTGTTCAAGTTCAAGAGCCTACAGCCTTTAAAATCTGTATGTTCATTGTTCAAGGTTGTTCAAGTTCAAGAGCCTACAGCCTTTAAAATCTGTATGTTCATTGTTCAAGGTTGTGTGATTTGTGAATAAAAAAATATTATGAAAGTTAGGTTCTAGTTTCTACTCATATTTTTAATATTTCCCCCCTATAAACACATTGACACATTGGAAAACTGACATGACAGACAAAGGCAGACCTTGATTCACAGATTATGATAGAGATAAACTACGATAACATGGCGCGCCCCTCCAAATTACTGTTTCAATGTGTGTAGTCACATCCTTATGAAAGAGTTTGTATGTAGTAAGTATTCAACCAATCAACAGTACTCGTAGTAATATTTCACTCAATGTCACTTATTACCAAGATTTGTTGGTCAACTAATCATAACTAGCCGACCGCGCAAGACAACGCACTTCAAACGTTTTGACAACGCACTTCAAACGTTTTGAATTTTGGAGGGGTGCGCCATGTTATCGTAGTTTATCTCTACCTTAATGCCTTGATTATTAGTAAGAGGGATATGAGATATCAGATAATAATTATTATTAAGAACAAAACCATAAGATTTTAGCGTCGATTAATTTAATCCAGCGACATCAATACCAACAACCATTTGCACTAAATACTAGATATCTATAGTGTGTTTGTGTAAATACCGTTATCCTTGAAACCATCAAATGAGCCCGTCGAAATGAACAACTTTTTCTATGAGAACAATGCTGGGAACTCAAAAAAAAATATGCCGTCTTCATACCCATACGGATGCCCGGATCGGCAATTTGTATGGGTATGAAGACAGACTTTTTTTTAATTCCCAGCATTGTTCTCATAGAAAAAGTTGTTCATTTTGACAGGCTCCCGTGTATTATGACGGGCTCATTTGATGGTGTCAAGGACAACGGTGTTTACACAAACATCTTGTATAAGTAATATTATTTATTCGCACAAAATATAAAAATTAAATAGTTTTGAATGATAATATATTAACACTGTACAAAATACAATGAAATTTATAGAAATATAACACAGTGCCAAAAAATGTAGGTTGTGGAAGAATCCTAATTGATATTATTTATGAATCACAGTGTTAAATGTAATCAATGAAATTGCATACATAGTTAACATACCTACATAATATTACAGTTACCAGTTACATTCATCTTACATTAATAAAAAGAGATCATTTTTTAATAACTTTTTTTCAAGACCTTGTCACATAAATTTTTTTAAAGTTAACTGAAATTATATTCTTATAAAATACAAGTACAATTCGTTACGAGACTATTCTAAAAATATAAAGTGCCCAAATCAGCAGAGTTACTTTCGTTAGTGTTCCTTTTCGACAAGAACTGACATAAGTATTAATGTTTTGTAAGTAAGTAGGTAAGTCTTTTTTTTTGTTTGCGTATACGCGCATTATTATCGGTTGTGTCCGTGAATCGTGGACACAATAATTGTTTACGATTTACGATTACTAATATATTATTACTTATATTAATTTACACAGCTACTTAACTGTCACATATTTACAACCATAGTAAAATATGATTACAATTTAACGTAAATTAATTAATTATTACTCTAGTTGTAACGCAAAAACTAATTCGTTTTAATTTTGTCTTATTCTTTCCAAAGTAGTCTTTTACAATTTATAAAATAATATTATACATAATGAGATGATCTTGTGAACAAAATTAATACTTGGGTTAACAAAAACCTATTTTTCTGTTTACTTGATACTTTTCTTACGACTCTGATTTTATTAAAAATCGTCTTGGGAGAGATATAAAAGCTACATTTTATAGTTGTAAGACTGCTCCATAGAGCTGTTAAATCGAGAACCTCGAAACTAAAAATCTTTCGTTTATCACTATAAATGAGATACTTGAGCGATTAAACATAAGTCTACAGATGCGCACGCACAACGTCAAAACGTTTGTCCAAACGTCTCCAACAATAATTTTTACCTGAGAATTCTACTATAACCTTCTCCGATTTCCGATTCTCTCGCTTGTAGCTAAGCGATATCTCAACATGTCACTCGAAAAACATCTCGCTGGGAGTGCCGTAATAATTCCTCACTAAACTTGCCTTTGCTTCCGAGTGCGTACGCGCTCAAACAATATAGAATGAACAAAATATAATCCCAACACATACGTTCAGTTGGAGTCCGATTCTACGTGCGTCCTGTACCGGCGGGCCTTCTTCACTCTCTGCCGAAACTTGTGGGCGTGTTCGTCGGGCGTGACGTCATCCGTCGTGACGTCATCGAGGGCGGGGCGGGGCGGGGCCGTCCACGGGCTGTCAGTACTGCAACTACTCTCTAGTTCGCTCTCATTTGTCTCGTTCATGAGTCTCGCGACTGTCCTGTTGTAGCCAACCTTGGGGGTTAACCTCTCTATCGCGGCGGATATCCGGTCCGACACGTCCTTGGGTGGGGGCGATTCGCTCGAGTCGGAGCGATGGAGCATCCGGCCGTTTCGTCGTATTCGTCGTAAGTTCCTGAGCCGGTGGTCGTGGGGCGGGGAGTGGGAGTGGGCGGGGTTAGTGAGCGCGGGGCGGGGCGAGATCGGCCGACTGCCGCCGGATTGGTCGTCGTCCGAGTCCACCTCGGCTATCCGGAACAGCGCCGAGTTGTTCTGACCGCGGTAACCTGGACGAAACAAGGTCATTACTTCCCATCCAAAAACTAGATTGTTTTAATTTAGAAAGCATCTTTTAAAGATTTTTTAAGTAATTTTTCGCTTAATAACAATTAAGTGTACAAATTTTGCCACTTACCAGTGCTAGTACTGGGCTGCGCTAGATTCTCTTCAAAATGATTAAAATGTGAGAAACCACTGTTGTCACTACTGTCGTGCGTTGTGCTTCCTATAAAAGAAATGAAAACTTGTAGCATCGAGGAAATTGATTCGATGCAGTTGACAGACCAACGTCATTTGGTCGGATCATTTCATTCAATGTTAATTATTGTGATCTGTCGGCTTGGTTTGACGTAACGCGACCAAATTACTTAGGTCCGCCATCTACCTAGGAATCAACTTCTTTGATGGTACATCTATTTCGCTTTTATCAAATTACACCTGTGCCTAACCCTTTTTACACTTACCATTACTTCTCAAGTTCATGATCACTTTTCTGTAGCATGTGACCTTGTTTTTCCTCTTGGCCGCTCGCGTCACGTTTATTCGTCTACGAAGAGGTCGCGCCATCTAAAAAGTGAAATATAAACAGCAACACAGAATATTTATAAAACTATGTAATTAAGGGCAGGTTCTTCCTAAATTAGCAGGTCGATGTCTGTCAGTGCGAATATCGACGTAAATGACATTTAAATAACATTCATATCAGCGCGCCTTGTACGGTGGCGGTTACGACGCTTGCCGCGTCCATGATAGGGCGAAATAGGAGAAAAAACCTTTTTACTTAGATAAAAAATATTATAACTACTTACTAATATTATAACTATCCAGTCATTTCCCTGTATAATTTTAATAGTAATCGAACTGTCCAAATTATTTTTTGATTGAGTCCCTGTAAGTCCTATAAAACTCAAAATGTTTTAAAATCGAGGTTGTTTCGGATTTTTTTTTATCGAGTAAAATTATATTTATTGTGTTTCTAACCAAAAAAGTCACTAGTTAAAAGATGTGTCTATACATGTATTTATTTTTCAGTTTTATTGAATGGCGCTTTTTATAAACATTACTCATTCTAGAAACGTGAATTTGGAATAACGTGCCCTTAATCAACTCTCGAACAATTAATTTTACCTATTCAAGCTGAGACGAGAAAAAATGTTTTGTTACACTTAAGCGAGGACATATATTTTTAAACATACCCTGGGCGGGCGGAAGAGCGCGGTGGGCTCGTCGGAGTCTGTCCGCTCGGAGGAGGGCGCGGAAAGGCGGGGGCGGGCGCGCGGCGCGGGGGGCGGGGCGCGGCGGCCGCACGCCTTCGCCACGCACGGGCGGGACTGCTTGTTGCGTCTGCGCGACACAAATATGTGACGTCATAACTCAGTATTTTAATCTTATTGCATTTCTAACATTTTAAGGCTGTGTTTCCACCAGAGATGTGTTGCGAGGAATGTGTTTTTTTTATTAAGGCTGTGTTTCCACCAGAGATGTGTTGCGAGGAATGTGTTTTTGAGAACCAATAGAATCGCTTCATTGACGTGAGCTTGCCATGACATCGCTCAGCGCGGCGATGCTATTGGATCTTAAAAACACATTCCTCGCAACACATCTCTGGTGGAAACGCAGCTTAATGGCCCATTTACTTGAAAATGTAACAAAGTAAAGGAAGTAAGGATAAGGATTAAATCCAAAGTATTTATAATTTTATGGCTACCTCAAGGTACTCCCTCGTTTCTGCGTCCGCACATGTTTGGGATACCGCGATGCCACGAGCCGCGCCAGGCGGTTGGGGCAGCGCTGACTGCGGTTCACATTTTGAGATACTGCAATAAAGAAACGTAAAGTTGTTTTACGTTAACGTGACAACTCTACGAAAAATTCTATCCTAGATATATCAATCGTATGTGGCTATTCCGAGTGTAATAGAAAGAAATAATTTCACAGTCACGTGCCACGCTCATACGTCCGCGGATATCTCCGTCTCACGCCACGCACGGGCTAGATAACTCCATCTCTATCGCACTCGCGAGCGGGCTATATCTCTGTTTCACTTACCTCGCTTGTGCGTGAGTGTAAGGTAGTCGGGGGGCCGGCGGTCGGAGTCGGAGTCGGAGCGGGGCTCGGACGCGGGCGTGTCGGAGTCGCTCTCACCGGCCAGGCACTCGAGCTCGCGCTGCACGAGCGAGTCAAAGAATGCCATCATGCGCGGGTCTTCACGTGTTGATTGCTCCAGGTAGTTGTGTGATAGACTCTGACGATGAACAATGTACATCAGAGAAGTTGATTCCTAGACAGATGGCGGACCTAAGTAATTTGGTCGCGTTAAGTCAAACCCATCCGACCGATCACAGCTAACATTGAATTGACATAAGCCGACCACATGACGTAGGTCCGTCAACTGCCTAGGAATTAATTTCTTCGATGGTACATGGTGTTTCAAACAAATAGGAGCGTAATCTATTTATCGACATAAAGATAAAGGCATAGCAAAGTTTGTTTTATTACACCTATACGTTCGTCATAATAATATGACTTAAATAATATTGGTGCGAGAGGGCAGCCTTGATTTACTCCTTTATGAAACATGAATGGCTTAGACAAAACTTCGACAAATCTTACCATGCCTTGGCATTAACAGTAGAGTGTCTAAATTAAGGTTATTAGGTGATCTGGTACACTATAAGTTCTTAAGAACTCTCCACAATAACTTCGAGTCAACCCAGTCAAATGCTTTATTGTAATCAATAAAACACACTATAGTGGGGGAGTTGATTAATAGTGAACACAAATATATTCTTCTGCTAGCTTCTTCTCGTATTGCCAATTATTCCTAGCTTGCTGTTAAACTTTAAAGTGACCGTGTCGGTGACGTTAACGGTACTTACGTGATTGCCGTGGTGCACGAACTCAACGTAGTCCTCGTGCGTGTACATGCCGCGGGGGTGGTCGGCCGCCGCGCAGTCCAGCAGCGCGCCTCGCATTCCGGGGTACTCCAGTGCTGACCAGATCTGGCAGAAGGAACCGAAAGATATATAGATTTGAGATAAACTCCACCTGCATGCTCCAAAGAATCGACAAACGACGACTATAAAAACTTATCACAAATTAAAAATAAATTACGTGTGGAATGCAGACTAAAAATGGCCAAAGTATACCTACATGTGGACACAATGGCCTACCACCGGTTCGGGAACTAACCCGGCGAGAAGAACCAGCGTAAGAAACTTCCGTGGGGCCTACTTTTTACCAAAGTGAGAAAAAATTAATCTTTTTTTAAAAATATAATTTACAAAATATAAAATTTATTAACTATTAAGCAGTGACCTTGACAATCTTCTCTACACCAGAGGAGGCGATGGCGCAGTACTTGTGATTGTACCGCACCTGGTTCACGATCGACCGGTGACCGTACAGCACCACGTGCGGGGACTTCACTGCCGGCTCTGAAAAGGTATAGTACAGTATAGGTGATCCAGCCCAAGATTTATGTATAGGCAGTATAGGCCATGGCCAATGGGCGGAAGCGTCCTATGGCATCCTAAGGGGCGCCTTCTTGTTTTGTTTTGAAAAAAATTGTTCTGTTATTATAGTAATCGATGTAAAAAATATTTTATAATCTTATTATGCAGCGTCATCCACACCTAATACTATAATTAATGCGAAAGTGTTGTCTATCTGTTACCTCTTCACGCCCAAACCACTGAACCAATTTTGCTGAAATTTGGTATGAAGATACTTTGGAGTCCCGGGAAAAGACATAAGATACTTTTTATCCCAGAAAAATGCACGGTTCCTGCGCGATAAATGAATTTTGGCGTAACGGAGTTGCGGGCGTCATCTAGTGATCTATAAAATTACTGCCACGTTAAAGTCCTTGTTTAGTGTAACAAATAGGGAGATCGCACACGTCACACTTTTTGTGTGATCGAGTCTGCGGCGCACAAATGTCGTTCGCGGATTTTTCACAGACTTAACGCACACGACGCACATCTTCGATCATTCTGTCCGCTGAACTGTAGGGACGTAGACGCTATGGAAATCGTGCAAAGATCGCGAAGTATTATTTTGTACTTGAAGTACAGAAAAAGAAGAAAAAATAGAAAATTTTGGATACATCCTATAATTTCGGACAGATTATTGAAGGGACAGTTCCATGTTAAACATTCAATTCTGCATTATTCTGCCTTAGAGGTCAGAGGCGGTGCAAGGCGTGGGCGGTGTGGGCGACCGCCCACGGCCTCGCGGTCCTAGTGGCCTCGCGCCCCTTGGACCACTAGGTTTTTTAAAGGTTTTACGAGTTGTACGTGATACTCAAATATTCATAAATAAAAAGTTTTATAAATAAAACTTTAAGTACTTATCAAAAAATTATTTCTCTCAATAAATCCGTTCTATAGCGTCATCCATCAGGGGGGCCTCGCATAATAGATTTTAGGGGGCCTCGCAAGATATATCTTGCCCACATAAAATTTAGGTCTTGCCCCGCCACTGTTAGAGGTATCATAAATTACTGGTCTGTTTTGTATTTCATGAGTTAACATCGTTACATCGATATCTGGCGCCATGTTAATTAAATAGATCGCGTACGTTACGTCACTACAAATGCAGATTGTAGACTAAAAGTATGCGCCGTCTGCGTTAGCTCGTGTTGAAGCAAACGTTCTATTTTTTTCGCACACTTTTTGTGCGGCGCGGCGCGAAGCGGCGCGATGCGGTCTGCCAGAATTATACGAATTTTTTGTGCGTCGGACTTATTGCGCGTCATGTGCGTTACTGCATGTAATTGCATAGGTTCTATTTCCACAGAATAAAAAGTGCGTCACGGATAGTCTGTCGTCTGCGATCTCCCATACTGAACACTCACCATCGATATCTTCGTCCGGCACTTTCCACATATACAAGTTAAAGTCATCGGAGCCGGACAGCACAAACTGGTCGCTTCCCCCGGCGAAGCTGCAGCTCTTCATGGTGCAGGAGTTGTAGTAGTCAGGGTGGTGGAACTCCGCCACTGGCTCGGGGCCATGGGTCCGGTACAACACCGGGGTCTGACGCCGTCGCAGCGCCAGGATGTGCGAACCGGCAGCGTTGAAACGCACCGACATGCTGTTCTGTGTTAGCCCGTTGCTGCTCATGTATTGTTGTACCGCACTGTGAAAAAATGTTGGAATAGAATAACAAGACAAGTTTGTTTTCATTGAAGAGACTGCGAAATCCGACTCCGAAGCTTCTAGACCACACTAATAGCGGTTGTTGGTTGGTGGGTGGCGTACAAGGCAATCGCCCTGGTCCTCGCTCTTGCAAGGGCCTCGCGAGGTATTTTTTCGTAAGACAAAGGGCCTCGCAAAGACCTTCTGCCCGGGGCCTCGCAATCAGCAATGGGTAAGGCTGCCACTAGTTGTTGGTCAATGTTTAGTCGAATCAACGCTAACCAGTAACCACGCAGTATGTTTTCTAATCAGAGTCGAACCAGAGCTGTTAACCCCGCAGCCGCAGGTAGATACCCAAACCGCTATAGCACGCTTAGCATAATAATAGCCACCATAGAAAGCGTGTTTCTACGGAAGAATAGACAAAGTGACAGATCGACAAAGCAAGGACAGGGACAAAATGGACCTTAAGTCTGTCGGTCTTTTTTGTTCTTTTGAAGTATGGAGTGTAGATGGAGGAGAACTATCTTAGGTATATCCCCATATATTTGAAAAAGTGTCCAGCTGTACGCAGTAAATAGCAGTAAATAACAGTTGAAAGTGGCGCTAGCTGCAGCAAAGGGTATGAAATGAATGTAGCCGTTGCACAGTGCACGGAGAAGACGAAAAATCGGAAATTTTCTATTTTCTTCGATTTTGAATCGGCATTAATATTATGAATGCAGGAGTAGAACACCCGCGTGTCAATTCAAAATAGTTTTGATGCTACGAGCTACCAAAGTTTAGCGTTTTTTTGCGGCCCGGAAGGGAAACATCCATATTTCTCCAAAACTTTTACGTAATAAATAAAATTTTGTATTCCACCCGAAAGCATATTAAATAAGGTATATTTCAAGCTTTTTTCCTGATTCTTCGTGTCAATATTTTACATACAATAAAATAATTTTTATATTTAAGTAGGTTTTTATTTTTTTTATCCAAAACCAAACAAAAGATGCAATCGAAAATATCAACAAATTAAAGGTATACAAGCATTCTATACGCACAAAAAAAAATCACCCGTGAGATCCGTTTACAACCACCGCTAAATCAATTTATTTAATTTACAAACTTAATTGTCAACAGGGTTATCAAACGACGCAACGCTGTATTATTTGTAGTCTTTTCGTTTTCGCATGACCATCACTTACCTTGATTTTTTTGAATAAATACTAGAAATAATATTAATTGTTTGAAGTATTACGAACTGACATCCGATTTTTTTACCGACTTCCAAAAAAGAGGAGGTTTTATATTTTTTCTAAGACTTATTTTTAATAATTTTAAATATACTCATTAAAAGCGTATATAACTTTCATACTATAAATGTTAATATATTATGTGAGTATTTCTATTGCATTATTGACAGCCATCCATTGAAAGACGTATGGTGGCAGCCCTAGCGTAGGATTTCACGATCAAATATCTCCAGTTGTAAACGGATCTTACAGGTGATTTTTTTTGTGCGTATAGAATGCTTGTATACCTTATATACAAGCATTCTACACGCACAATAAAAATATTAGGTTTATATATAGGTTTTGGATAAAAAAAATAAAAACCTAAAAATGAAAACTATTTTATTGTAGGTAAAATATCGACACGGCGGATCAGGAAAAAAGCTTGAAATATACCTTATTTAATAGGCTTTCAGGTGGAATACAAAATTTTATTTATTACGTAAAAATTTTGGAGATATATGGATTTTTCGCTTCCGGGCCGCAAAAAATCGCTAAACTTTGGTAGCTCGTAGAATAAAAACTATTGCGAATTGACACGCGGGTGTTCTACTCTCGCATTCATAACACTAATGCCCATTCAAAATTGAAGTAAAAAGAAAATTTCCGATTTTTCGTCTCCTTCGTACACTGTGCGTTGGTGACAAAATACTTAATAAATAAATAATAAATAAAATAAATAACAAAATAAATAATACCAATATATTTTGAAAAATATAACCTAAAATAAATAAATGATTTAAAATTTACCCTGTTGCTACTGTAGCGCCAACCTAATTTTTAACGCATTTCAGCGGACACTTTTTACATACAGAGATAGTTCTCCTCCATCTACACTCCAATATTTTGAAGTTATAGCGTACTTTGCTGAGTACATGACAATACACACAACATATCGTATCAGCTTTCTAAGGGCCAACCCACACGTACCACAACCACACGACATCGCAACGACAAAATGTCGTCGAGCAGTGGTTACGTGTGAATGCCTGAATAGTTGCGTTGTGGTACTGACAAAATGCCGACGTGGTTGCGTTGTCGCCAGTGGTTGCGACTTGCGATGTGGTTACGTACGAAAGACAATGAAACGGAGAGGGGAAAGAGCGCGGGCGGTGTGCGCGCACTGTCGTTGCATAGACGCAACGTTGTGGTTGCGATGTGGTCGGTATCTGACAAGTGGTCGACAACGACTGCAAAATGTGGTGCGTGTGAATGGTCCAGTTCATTTACAATACGAAATATACGCCCGACCACGTGGTGTGGTTGTGGGGTGGTTGTCATGTGGTTGTGGTATGTGTGGGTTAGCCCTAAGAGCATTTAAACTACTTACTGTTTAGGGGCACGTAGATCCCAGAGTGCGACTCCATCCCGAGCATTGGCTGACACAAGTAACCCCACTTGCTGGGGGTGAAACATCACCCCATGAAAAGCCTTGCGACTTCGAGCAATAACCAGCGACTCTAGAAATTGAAGGTACATTAGTTTCTTCTTACACAAAATAAATTATGTTATTTAGTTTATCTAATGAGAGGCCTGATTTGAAATTAATTAATATATTTTAAAAGGATGTAAATGCATTATCCGACATCAAGGACGATGACGACATAGAAAGAGAACGAAGGGCGTTGTCGGTTCGTTCTAATATGTTGGTCCGCAGGTTTGCGCGCTGTACGAGGTCGGTCAAAATTACTCTGTTCAGAGCATTTTGTACGACCTACACGTGCAGCCTGTGGAGCACATACACGCTCAGGGCCTACAACGCTCTCCGTGTCCAGTTCAACAACGCATTCAGAATGCTGTTGGAGCTTCCCCGCTACTGCAGCGCTTCAGGGATGTTTGCTGAGGCACGCGTGGATTGCTTCTACGCCACTATGCGCAAACGATGCGCGTCTTTAGTGCGAAGAGTGAGGGGGAGTACCAACAGCATTCTTGCTATGGATAGCTAGTCGACTCGATTGTCCATATGTGCGTCACTGCTGTGCCATATCTAACGATATGGAGCAGAGGTGATGCACAATGCAATGTAGTCAAAATATTGTTATTTATTTAAACATAAAAGATAATGTAACTAACGTAATTTATAAGCCTTTATATACTAACAAATGAGTCTATGTAACTTGATTCAATAAACTATTTCATTTCATTTCATTATAATATATACTAGTATAATTGGATGATAAAAAAATAATAAAAAACATTTACTGCCTTAAGGGCCTTATCAAACTAGGAATTTGCGGCGAGTTTTGGGCGGGCCGAGTGCGCTGTGATCACGTCGCCTAATTTATGATCCGTACTGACAGAAATATTCCCATATTTTATCGGGTGAGGAACATCGCCAAGTTTGCCCATACTTTTTACGCAATTGATCGCCAGCAAATCGTCAGTATAAAAGAACCAAGTATTTTTAAAATATTGCTACAAACCATGAACAGATTGCCGGGTGTCGAAAAGGAGCAGCCTTCCATCGTTGCCAGCGGTGGAGACAACTTGCTCATTGAAAGGGTCTATAGCCAGACTGCAAACTGCCTTCTGATGTTCCAGAACTTCCACGGGACTTTTAGTTTCTAGATCATGTACTATCACCTAAACAACAAATGACATGAGTAGACTGACTTCCAAAAAGGAGAAGGTTACATAATATTATGTTTGTATATTGCCTCACAATGGAAATATTAACATATGTTTCAAACTTTATAAGCTTCTACTTATATAAGTATGAGGTAAATATAACAGATAAACCAGCTATACCCAACCTGCCGCCTGCGGGGACTTTTCATTGGCCCGTGTGAAGTTAAACCATTTTGAATTTTACGCCCACTGGCAAAATAGTTCATTGTGAGAGCTATGAATTTTTTTTCATTCAAAAAAAATTTTTTTTTAACCCTGAAATATTTTGGCTGGGCTTGGGGCCCAAAACACCAAGACCACAACGTGTTTGTAGTCTGTTTAAAAAAGGTTGAGTACCACTGAGTAGTTACACTGTATTAATACCTCGATCATGGAAAAACCAGACACAATAGCTTATCTATTGTTATTGCGGCCGCTTGGGAGTTAAAGCATGAATAAAGTATAGTTATGCATATAAAGTTTTATCTTTGTCTGTAAGACAGCGTTGCCAGATTTTTTTTGTGCCAAGTCGGGACTTTGGAACTTTTTGGGTGAAAAATCGGGATTCTTCAGTCAAAAGCGGGACAAAGTAAAAAAAGGTATAAACTCAAAAGTTTTTGAATTTTTTACATTTTTATTTGCGTTTAAATAACACTTACGTGACAGTAGATAGCTAAAATAGCAAAAGAAAATCCACCCCTCTACCTCCCACACTCTTATCTTCATTACGCACCTTTCTTTCTCAGCCATGGAATTAATATATACTACTTAATATATATTAATTCCATGTTCTCAGCACGCTGCACATACGTTCGGACTTTGCCCGAAAAGCGGGACTGAGCCTGTCCCGCGCGGGACATTTAATTTTGAGGAAAAAATCGGGACGTCTGGTAACGCTGCTGTTAGGCCACTTTTCTAGCACATAGGAAAAGGACAAAACACTGTATAAAATATAAATGTTTATATATACACAGTGTGAAATTTTTTAACTAGCAAGGGGTTTAAATAGCATTAAAAAACCACAAAAAATACTCACCATATCATCATTGCCACCAGAATATATTTTTTTATTGTCAGAAGTTATACCGAGACAAAAGATGTTAGACTGATGCCCAGTTTTCATAGCTTCAGGCTTGCCATAGTCAAATATGGCTTGACCAAACTGCCATACCATAACTCTTTTATCATCACCTCCTACAAGAATATCTTATATTATTTTTAGCATAGGATATCTTGATAAATAATAATTTAAACTAAATAAATTGATGGGTCATACATACTATAATATGAATGGAACTTAAAAATCACAGAATTAAAAGAGAGGCTTCCATGGGCATACCGCGTACCCAGGATTTCGGGGGGCGGGGGGAGGGGGGGGGGGGGGGGGGGGCGGCGGCGGATGAGCTGCGGGATGGTAAGTTATATATAAGAAATTTTTACAGAATGATCATGCCATTTTTCAATATTATGTTCGGTTATTTTTTACTTTTTGAGTTTTTGAGTCTACATTAATTTTGGTGTAAGAGAATTGCACATAATTTCTTCAGACTGGAAGCTTAAAAATCAGTCTTTTCAAACTGGCCTGGCCTCATGTTACGCAGAGTAGTTAACACGTTTTGAATTCCCACTTTCCAGGAAAATTGACGTTTATTTTACCTTCCAGGGGGGGGGCAGGGGGGGCAGGGGGCAGCTGCGCTCGGTACGCCCATGGTCAGGCTTCTAAAGTTTAAGGTGGTTCATCTTGGTTGCCGACCTCTCTTTCTTGCAAAATTTACATAATATTATGGATTATGATTGATTATAATATAAGGATTAGGTAATATGTATGGTAAGGCCTTTGTTACATGGATGGATGGATGGTCTAAACTCTAAACTAACATACAGTCTTTAAAAAAAGATTTTTATTGGTAAGGTCAATAAGATAAAGTATTTAAGTAATTTTTTAGAAATTAATGAAATATGAGGATTATACTATCCAGTCAGTCTGATTTTATTTTTTTCAGAAGACTACAATTATTCATTAGGAGCTTACTTATGTTACAATAAACTTTAAAATAAAAGTACTTAGCCTAAAATAATAAAGTCAATAATTTAACACACAAAACTGATAAAGCTTATGTCGTATGTAAATTACAAAAATGAACCATATTTCAATAGCAATAGAATTTGTTATGTATGTACTATGTACTATCTTTTCTACACCTAGGTATTTTATGTTTATAGCCATGATAACGACGAATACGTACACTGAAATAAATATTGGTAAATTGATGACTCGAATGGAGTACCTTCTTAAAACAAGTAAATCAATATGGATTGATTAATAAGGTAAAAGAAAAGGACTTGCCTGAAATAAGTAGTTCGCCATCGTTGGAAAATTCAATCGCGTTTACACATCCAAAATGGCAAATCAAGTCACGACGATATAGGTTCTTGGCTGCGTCGAGACGTTTATCAAACAACTCAGATTTAGGATCTTTTAGACCGTATTCTCTATAAGTTACAAATGGTAAGGGGCTAACTGTATTCGCCATGTTTAGAAGACAATCACCATTTTTTTCCCAATAAATTGAAAAACATCACCTCACTTGACGATCAGCTGTATTTTATTTTTAAAAACAATTTACGTTCCATTTTTCACACTTGATAAAGTGGAACTCAATTGAGAGTAGGCACTTGGGGGAAATATTATGAATAATCAAAATTTGTTTATCGATAAATCCAACTCCTTAATATTTACACATTATTCTGGTTTACATATCTGTATTTAAAATAGTATATGACACGGCCCTATAATTATTCAAATTCGATATTAAAAAAGGAAAATACGTATAATGAAAATACAAATCGCCATATTCAAATGTCAATGTCATAAAATGACAACCTTCCGATTGTAAAAAAAATGTCAGAAACACGTGTGTTTACAATATAAAAACAATTTATTTATTATAGAGCTGGAAATATATTTAAATTTTTTATTAAATATAATTTAAAAAATGGCAATTTCTCAAGACACTAGCAAAGTATCTGTTAAAGTGTCAGGTATGTAAAAATGCGGTACCTACCTATATCTTTTCAGTTTATTGAAAAAGTAATTTACGCTTTTTTCTACAGTGTCAGATACAGAGTCTTCTGAGGATGCTGGTGATTCAGAATACGAAGCAGAAAATTCGGGTGAAGATGAAAACTCTGACGTAGAGGGTACAGCGGGGTCATCTTCTGATGGAGATGAAGATGTTCTTATGAAGAATGAAGGTTGGGCGGACTCTATCACTAAGATTTTAGGTTCCTCAAAGCCCAAAAACAAAAAAACTTTAGTACTATCCCGAGCAAAGAAGTATGCTGATACTATAAAGAAGGAAAAAGTAGAAACACCCACATTTGAAGTTATCGGAGAGGATGCTGTTAAAGAGGAAGTAAAAGAAACAAAATCAGAAGCAAAGACAGAAGAACCACCAGCCAAGAAAAAGGTAATATTATATACTAAATGACACCCACAACTCTATTGTGCCCAAAATTCGTTTATCGCGCGGGATCCATATATCTTTCAGCGATAAAAAGTATCCTAGGTCCTTTCCCAGGACTCAAAGTATCTCCATACCGAAATTCAGCAAAATTGGTTGAGTAGTTTGGGCATTTGGACCTCCGAATGCCCAAACCACTAAACCAATTTTGTTACCCAACAGATAAGATACACTTTCACATAATATTAAGTATGGATAGTGAACTAGAAATCCATTGATTTTTTGATTCATCAAGTTTTTATTTATAACTTATTGTTAAAATTGTTTTACAGAAAAAGGAGAGATCTGCAATTAGAATAAAACCAAACATACTCGAAAAGGACAGAGAAAGGTTGTTATCTAAAATAGCAACAAAAGGTGTTGTACAACTATTTAATGCAGTAAGGAATCAACAAAAAACATTTGAAAAAGAATTAAGTAAAGATATTCCTGAAGCCAAGAAAGAAAAGGTATTGAAGACATTTGACAAAAGAGCTTTCTTAGACACACTTATGGGACAAACTAAATCTGTTCTTGTTGATGAAGCAACAAAATCTGTTAAAGATGAAGTCAAGGCAGAGGAGAAACCTAGATGGAGTGCATTAAGGTACCTAATAATTTCTGCATTTTTAATGAATTGCATTTATTGGAGAACAACATAATAATAAATGTTTTGAATAATAGGATAAAAATAATTTTTAATTAATTTTTTTATTCAAAGCAAAACCTGTTGTATTAAGCTAGTAAGAGATGAAAGAGACAAACCCAAAAAAAAATCATAAATAATATGTATTATGTAATACTTACACATTTTCATGTCCATATTTTAAATTTTTTTAATTTTATTACATATTTATTTATTATTTATTATATTTTTTTACAGAGATGACTTCATGATGGGTGCCAAAATGAAGGATTGGGACAAAGAATCGGTAGACGAATAAAACAGATTTAGTGTATAAAATTTTATTTAAGTTAAAATTAAATAATAAAGATATAAATTTTACTTATACTTTATTTAAGGGCTCCATTCCACCGCGGCGCACGGAGAGGCTACGCACGTGCGTCAAGCGAACTTACAACTTACAAAGCGAACTTTGTAAGAAAATATATGTGGCTGTTTCCACTGCAACCCACGGACATGCTACGCACGAATTGACCCACGTAGCTTGCTCGAATATGGTGCACACGTAGCTCAACGCTGGACACCACAGAAATAGATCAAGATAGAAGCCACATGTCGCTCCCCATTTGTATGAAAACGAGCGTGTCACTTTTTTCATACCTACTGTACCTTATTACCGAGTCAGTGTTTCATGTCGATCGATTAATTAGAATCGAGAATATGTACAACACTATTTGCTTCATTTGACAGAAAAATGAGAATATTGACTGTACCTCGAAACTAAGCGATGTGTGAAAGTATTGATTGTTTTATTTCCATTGCGCACTCAATAGTGGACAAACAGAACGGGCTCTATAATTTTCTAACTAAAGTGGCAATGTATTATAATCATGCGTTACACACGCAGTTACGTAGATTTCATGGTAAAAACTACAACCACCCACGATTAACATTAAATAATTGATTTTAAAATAAAGGACACATGATTTAATAATAAAATTACTTACCGATGATAAGAAACGTATCCACTATTTAGACCAATGTTTCTATTCGAATTTCCACAGCCCAATACGGCACAACTAGGCATTTTTAGAATTCCGATTGACATCCGATTCCGATAACGGTGGAGCGCAGACTAAAGAACAGACTTTCGAAAGATTGAAATTGCTCGTCGTTTGGAAACGCGATAGCACGCGAAGTACATACACATGCGGTATCTAATCTTGATATAAGTCTGTGGTAACGTGTTTGTATAGCGTGTGCGGCAGTGGAAACATTGACCCACGTAGTCTCCGTGCACGTCCACGCGTGCGCGTGGCCGTGCATAGCGTGCGCCGCGGTGGAATGAAGCCTTCAGGATGTATGATAATAGTTTGGCTGTATCAATTTTATTTAAATGAATAACTTTCTCAATGCAACATAAACAATAAAACACTTATAAAATGTACTATCAGAGAAGTTGATTCCTAGGCAGATGGCGAACCTAAGTAATTTGGTTGTGTTATGTCAAACCCATCCAACCGATCGCGACACAGCTAACATTGAATTGGCATAAGCCGACCACATGACGTAGGTCTGTCAACTGTAGCAGTAGTACAAATAATTATTTGATTAGCATAGTGTAAGTGTCATTTCCCACTGGATGCTGTGTTATTTGTTTGGGTAAAGTGGAGTATATCTTCACAGGCAGGTTCCAAACCATTGTCTCTATGGGCACATTGAGCGGTGCATTCCAATCTTTGTCCTCAGGCTGAGGAAATAGTTTCTCGTTGGTGGTAACAAACTCAAAATGTAATCTCCAACTGAGTGACACTGTAATAAAAAAATAATAAGTCAATACTCAATGCTGATGCCTGATTTTGAAAGGCAATCAAGTGTTTCTTGCAAATTCATTGATGAATGTGTGTGATTTTGATTTATATTTTTGTTCTAAGATACTTTGTTCCAATACTTGGTATTTAAAGATTATAAATGCCAGAAAATTGTTTAATATATTTAAAACTAGATGACGCCTGCAACTTCGTTGCGCCAAAACTCGTTTATCGCGGCGGAACCGTACATATTTCCGGGATAAAAAGTATCCTATGTCCTTTCCCGGGACTCAAAGTATCTCCATGCCAAATTTCAGCAAAATCGGTTCAGCGGTTTGGGCGTGAAGAGGTAACAGACAGACAGACAGACAGACACACTTTCGCATTTATAATATTAGTATGGATTGTCTTATAAATGCCAGAGAGTTGAAGCAATTGTTACAGAAATGTAACCTATCAACCCATCAGTCATGGCAAAACGAGACACAATAGCTTTTTCATTGTTATCGCGGCCAGATGTGGCCGCTTGGGGCTTCATGAATTAATACTTCAACTCCCAAGCGGCCACATGCAGCCGCAATAACAATAGATAAGCTATTGTGTCTGGTTTTCCCACGATCGAGGTATTAATCCTTCGATCGCGGATTATTGGAAATGCTATTGTATTCTATTGTTGTCGCGATCACCGGTGCTCCTATGGGGCTTGAAGGATTAATTGTTATTTCATGAATAATAAACATAATTATGCAAGATTTAAGAACCTACAAACTAACCTTCATCTATATCAAAAGCAGGTGTAATTTGTAGTGGTATAGGCAGTATGAGCTGGGAGTGTGTGAGGCCTAATGTGACCTCATGGTATCGCGCCACCGTCATGGATCTACTGCTCAATTCTTTGCTAGCATTCTTTGTTGGTGTCTTATTTTTTATAACCTCTTCTGGCTGGAGTGATACTGAAACCTGGTAATATTGAGTTAATAAAAACACAAACACTGAAAAAGGAAGATATAAAAGTATAGTTATTTGTTACTTCCACGTATGAATATATTATTATTACTTACCTGCATACATGTCACTGTTCCAACTGAGAAGTCAAAAGTGCCTACAATATCTTCACCCAATTTGTAAGCTGATTTGAATAGGCAAAACCGACCAACTTTGCCCTTTGCATTTGTTATCATGTATGAATTAGGACTTCTCCTGGCTGTGAGATTCTAAAAAAAAAGAACACACTACACGATATATATACATGAAAGACATAGGATTACTATTCATGACAACAAATTAATACATTAATAGAGAAAAACTGATGACATTCTATTATTATTATTGAAGCAATTAGTTACCTGCAAGACTTGCAATGCCATGGTCAATGGTGTTTCAACTTTTTTCTCCTCTGAGAATGGGTTGGTGGGATGTAAGTCTTCTGTAGTTTCATTACCACACAGGGCTGCTAAGTCCTGTATGTTCATGATTGGACTTATTGGCAAAACCCTGAATGGTATTCTGACCATCTTGATGTGAGAACCAACCTTCTGCGTGGCTATGGTGATCTTGTATGAGTACTTGACTCCAGTGCCTCTGTATGATGGGGGTGCTTCAATGGGCAATGATTCTCTATACCAAACTGAAAATGGTTTGAAACATTAGGATGATGGTAGTTATTATTAAAATTAATTTATTAGCCTATTAGCTACATACATAGTTTCTATAAATATAATTATTGATTGTGTTATCCAAATCGAAACTATGTAGGAAGTGTAAACTAAAATCGACTGCAGTGGTATGTTTATTAGCAGGTGTAATGAGAAATAATATGAGAGGGGATATCATGGACGTATAAAAAAAGGCGGACGAAGTCCCACCATACACAAAACTGTGTCATTCAGAGTCGGCCAGCTGGCTGTATGTACACGGTCCGCACGCACACATTCTTGCGCTAGTCCATACCATTTGACAGGTGTCAGAATATGTGCGTGGCCGACTGAAGAAAAGTGAAGACACAGTTATGTATATAACAAGACTCCGTCTGCCTTTTTTTCTACGTTCATGGGGGATATAATATATTATATCCCAGCTATTACACATACAATTTCTCCCTATATTGGGAAGTTTTAGCTAATACTGCTAGTAGTTTTTTTAAACAAACTTACAAGTTTTACTTTCACCCAGAGGTATGGTAAGATCACAAAATAGTATTTTGGGCTTCGTGTGAAACTTGACATCGCCAATGTCGCAGGAAGTAACTTCTAAAGCTGTAGTTCTTACGAAATTTTGAGGCTTCTCTGTGTTGTTCTTTGATGTGGAATAAAAACAATGTATCTGTGCGGAAGCCCATGCTAAGTTTTCCAAAATATCACTAAAACGTAAATACACAATTAGAAACTATAAAAATTCATAATTTTACATTCACAGGCACGAATTATTAGTTTTTGTACCTATGACTCTGGGAATTTCTGTGTTCAGGTTGCGTTGTGTGACAAAATGTTATACAGCATTCTAAAGCCTCTCCAGCTAAATATACAGTTCCAGTGGTTAACTTAGCCGATAATTCTATCATTGTAATATACAAGCAGCACGTAAAATGAAAAATTTAATACATAATATTTTGTATAAGAATAAACGAGACAACAAAAATACACTTGTCACTTGTCAACTTTGTAAAACGTCATACGTCATAAAAACTGTCACCCGTTCTATTATCCCCGCGTTCCATTTAGCGTTAAAAACTAAGGTTAAAAACGATCAAAACGCTCAAAATAGGAGGCATCTTCCACATTTTGATCGTTTCGCTAAATGAAACGCGGGGAATTATAGTTTCTAATCTGCACCATAAGCATAAGGGTGTTTCCACATTATCCGATCCGTATCGGTGTCGGAAGCCGATCCGTTATCGCGGTAAAGCGCTTATTCCACTTGCCCTATTTAGAAGTCCTAGCTAGGATCCTAAAAAGGAGACAAATTAGAACAGTGGTCCCCAACCTTTTTTTCATGCGGGCCACAAACATGTTTTGGTCTTGGTGTCGCGGGCCGCAACAAAAATTTTTTAGGGTTAAAAAATAACATTGTTCAAAATTAACGATTTTAAAGTGAAAAAAATTTAACGACTATCACGTAGACTACGTTATTTTGCCGGTGGGCATGAATTTCAAAATTTTTTAACATCACGCGGGCCACAAATAAAGTCCCGGCGGGCCGCATGCGGCCCGCGGGCCGCGGGTTGGGGATAGCGGAATTAGAAGCTTCTTATTCCACTTGTCCTAATTTAGTGACTAAATCAGTTGTCATTTTGGTCAGACGTCTTCATAATGGCTCCGTCTAAGCAACAAAAAAATTGGTCTTCTAATAGGCTTAGCTGTTGGCTCAATGAAAATAAAAATAAGGGAGTGCCTCCGCTGCCAGCGCCGGTTGCCGAAACGGCTGCAGGCGCCGTTTTCCGAAGTTTGCCGAAGTCACGCGATGTTTGCCGAATAGGCTGCCCGCGCCTATTCGGCAAACATCGCTTGTCAAATTACAGAATAATAATCAAAAACATCAGTCTTGAGCTAAAGGACTGTGAAAAGTGCAATTAAAAAAAGGCAATAGGTATACGCACCAAGCAGCGCAGCGAACATGAATAGTTTTCTTATCAGTTAAGAAGTCCCATCTGCCCGCTCGATGCAAATTACTTGAATGGTTACAATTATCTAATACTAGCTGTCCCGGTAAACGTTGTTTTGCCATTTAAAGTATTTCTACTTCATCAGTTGACACAAAATCTTACCCTCTCTTTTGTCCCCTAAGAGGGGTGGGGGGAAAATTTTTATACACCAGATGTTAAGTTGGAAAAACAGGTAATAATATGAAGTACTTAAGTCCATTAAAGAAAAAAGTTTGATACAAAATCTGACCCCCTCTTTGGTCCCCTTAGAGGGGTGGGGGGGGGGGGGGTAATTTTTATACACCAGATGTTGAGTTGGAAGGAGGCAAATATATCTGCGAAAACCGTATGCAAATCGGATCAGTAGTTTTCGTGTTAAAGCAAAAGTCTTATACAAAATCTGACCCCCTCTTTCGTCCCTTTAGAGGGGTGGGGAGAAAAATTTTATACACCAGATATTAAGTTGGAAGAAGACAAATATATTTGTGAAAACCGCATTCAAATCGGATCAGTAGTTTTCGTGTTAAAGCAAAAGTCTTATACAAAATCTGACCCCCTCTTTCGTCCCTTTAGAGGGGTGGGGGGAAATTTTTTTATACACCAGATGTTAAGTTGGAAGAAGACAAATATATCTGCGAAAACCACATTCAAATCGGATCAGTAGTTTTCGTGTGATGCTGGAACAAACATACAGACAGACAGACAGACAGACAGACAAAAAAACTAACTAACTTTTCGGCTTCTATAGCAATATTGTGACACCCTCCGCTTATTATTTTTTGAATATCTATAATGTATAAGTCCGTCAAAAAAGTCACGACATTAATAGAGTCGCCACTTGTTTCCGGTGTGGCCTCTTATGGCCACACTGTATCCAGTCACTATAAAAGATTTTGATACTTTATATTAAATACAGTTTAAAAAACACGTTGTAAATATTATAATTTATATATATTATTATGTAGTTAAGAAAATTTGAAATAATTATGATGTAGTTACAGTGTATGCTTAATTTACGATATTACAAGAAACAATCTAATGTATGTAAAGTATTATAATCTTTGTATAACTCACCTTACCACTAACTTACACGCAATGTAGCTGGTTTCGTTGGCTCTGGTAATGATCTTGTAATGCTATTAGGTGTATTATGTATCATATTATAACAGCATCACCTACTTAAAAAATATATATATTGCCTGTTTACTTACAAATACACTATTAGTTCTGTTAAACAGACTTAGAACATGTAACTTTATGTAAGTTATCACAAATATGTCATTAGCTGGTTAAAATTAATTGTATGTAGATACATACAATTAATTTTAACTAAATTGAGCAGTCTCTTCCGTCATGCACATAGACATGTGCATGATGGAAGAGACTGCTCTCCACGACACAGGGCATCCTAGTGTGGGGAGCAGTGTTTTGTTTAAGATACTTAACATGTGAAATTCTTTTTTGAGGGAAATAAACATTTGTTTGTTTGTTTGTATATGTCATAGTCTGTCAAGAAAGTGAAGAAATTAAAAAGTGGCAACATCGTAGTGTCATCCCTTTCAAATCAATCTAAGAAAAAAGGGATGACACTACGATGTTGCCACTTTTTAATTTCTTCACTTTCTTGATGGACTATATAAAAAATGCAATAACTCGATTAAACGGTTGAACTGATAAGGCTAATTTTAGTCTTAAATTTGACGACCTCTGTGGCTCAGTGGGTAGGCTGTCGGTAGCTCAAGCCGGGGGTCGCGGGTTCGAATCCCGCCGACGGAACAAAAAGTTTTCAAAGTTCCAAAAGGGTCATGGATGTGTATTAAATATGTGTATCATATAATAAAAATCTTAAATATATGTATAGTATAAAAGTATTAAATATATTTCCGTTGTCTGGTACCTGTAACACAAGTCCTTCAGGTACTTAGCAAGGGGCCAGACTGACGTGGTGTGAAGCGTCCATAAATATTAAAAAAAATATATATATATATATATTAAAATATTCCTGGAAGTCCAGGGAAGGTTTATAAGTGACACGAAGTTCACCAGGACATCAGCTAGTCACTAGTATTTACATATTATGAATTTATAACACCTGTTATTTAAGTACCCTCTCCCTGAGAGGTGCAGAGCTACTTTGATGACCAGTCAGAGCTGAGAGAAGCTCACTCCTGTTTTATTAAGGAACTACTTATTTAAAAAATACAAAAAATAAAAAAAAACAGGGTTTTGTTAATTTAATAAAATATGATCATCCAATTAATAATATTCTACAATGCAGCCGGAAACAGAATCATCGCCACTTTCTAGGTCTATGCACATGCACCACAGCAGTGGTGTCACAGTGAAGAGGCACTTTCATCTTCAATAACCAGCTCTTCAATATCCTAATAAAGGGTTAATTCCCACTCCTTGTATTTATTTTCAGTGTTTTTTTTTTTTCAAAATGATAGCATAAATTCTCCCAGTCATTTCGGTTATTTCGTTAAACGCTTTTTCTGCTACCTGTAAACATAAAACGTAATACTTAATTATAATATTATATTACGCTGCATCAAAGTGTTAAAGGAGTTAAGCACATACACTGTGACACGAGAATTTTATATACATCTAAGATAGTAAGATACATAATTACGAAAAGCACCTAAGTCAAAGTATCAATCATTGTTAGGTGCGTTATATTAAAGATTTCTTTGACAGTTCATTGTTTACGTAAACATAAGGTTTATGTAAAACTGTTGTTTTATTATACCACATAATACTTACTCAGGCTACTTAAAATTGCATTATACAATAAAATTAACAAACAGAATTTATAAAACAAACGCTTAATTACCTGCTACTATGGCGATTGAACGATCAGAATCGGAAATGTGGACGCGAGAATTTCAGTGATATTTTCGCGTTTTACTATTTTTCTTCAATGAAAATCTTCAATTTTTCAGCACTCTGACACGTCTTTCACTTTAATTGTTAATATCAATCACAGTAACATGTAGTTTTCACATTGTAAAACTAAATATAAGCAAATTTAAAATGTTTGTTTTGTTATTTTTATGTCATAGAGTATTGATACCACAAACTATATAGAATGCTAACGCATATTGATACAACAAAGGGTTAAATGTCAAAAGAGTGTTGCTATTGCTAAAAAAAAAGTTTCGCCACCTAGACATTCTTGACGCACTATACAGGATTGACATTTCTACAGATTTAATAAATGTATAGATTTACATTTGCTTATTATTAGTTTAGTTATAACTTAAAAGCTTTGTAGTTGAGAACGTTATGTCTAGACAAACTCGACAAGAGTTTTTAGGCATATCCAAATATAAAATTGTTTAAATAAAAAAATAAATAAATAATGTCATAATGTAAGGATTATTTTATTGGTGGTGATGATGATATTGATAAATATTGTGATCTGCATAGTAGCATAATATAAATACCTTTGCTTCTTTAAACAACGCTGAAACTCTCTAACATGTATAAGGATTAAGGAGTCTGAAGTTCTGTTCAGTATCTTCGGAAGTACCTATACCACGGGGTTTATAACTGTGGTGCAAAATCTTACTTTTTGGTAGCTGAAAAAGGTAGCGAAGGTAAAGCTAAGGTAGATGAAAATGCATTACAAAAAACTAAAATATCCATAGCCGAACATAATATTATAACCTTCACCTTTGGTTCCCATTTTGAGTGCCAGCGCCGGCAGCCGTTGTTTTAAATCTCGGCTGCCGGCAGTAAACTTACCGCCGGCTTCCATTACTGAAATTTTTTCGGAGCCGGTGCCGGCAGCGGAGGCACACCCTAAAAATAAATAAAAGGCGAAAAAGATGGTTGAAAGAATTTTTGCTTCACGAAAAATTATGAATTATGAACTTTCTGAACTACTTGGAACCAGCAGACTTAAGATATTACCTACGAATGGATTCCAGATCTTTTGACATAATATAAATTGACTTTAATACAGATTTAGCAGTTCCCACTGCAGATAAAAGGTTGAAACCATCTGGCAGCACTGATTTAGTTAGTTAAGCGTTTATTCTACTTATTAAGCGCTTATTCCACTTATCCTAGCTAGGTTCCTAGGTAGGATCCTAGCTAGGATCCTAGCTTTCTAAAGCGCTTATTCCACTTATCCTAGCTAGGTTCATAGGTAGGATCCTAGCTAGGATCCTAGCTTTCTAAATGTTTTTTTTCTAAACTTGACTAAATCGGAAACGATTTAGGATCCTAGCTAGGATCCTAAATCGTTTCCAATTTAGTCAAGTGGAATAACATTTAAGCGCTTATTCCACTTATCCTGGCTAGGTTCCTAGCCTAGCTAGAATCCTAAATCGTTTCCGATTTAGTCAAGTGGAATAACATTTAGAAAGCTAGGATCCTAAATCATTTCCGATTTAGTCAAGTGGAATAACATTTAGAAAGCTAGGATCCTACCTAGGAACCTAGCTAGGATAAGTGGAATAAGCGCTTTAATGTTATTCCACTTGACTAAATCGGAAACGATTTAGGATCCTAGCTAGGATCCTTGCTTGCCTATAACTTCATATAAAGAATTCGAATGCGGCGACTGCGGTGCGTGCGGTGCGGCCCAAATCTGCGTTCACCTTTATAATTAATATATTTTACTTACCCCCGATATCGGATCGGCGTCCGACACCGATATATCGGCCCCCTTAGACAACTGGCAAAACGCTAACGCTAACGCTAACGTTACAAAATGTATGGATTTGACATTAGTATTCGCTAGCGTCAAATCGCAAACATTTTGTAACGTTCATGAAGGTACTGTATACTATTGGAGGGCGCCTTATATTTTGACAGTTGATCATGTTACTCTTTCTAACTAACGATGCAGTAAGTTGAGTGAAAGAGAAAGCTCATATCGGTGTATAAGCGTCAAAAGTTTGTAATGTTATGTCCTACCTAATAGGACATAACAAAGGAGTCGGTCTGCAATATTTCATGTTTAAAAAGTGCTAATAAAAGTGTTTAGTGAACGTTAAATGCAATATCTTGTTGGGTTTTGTGGTTCCGCTATATAATAAACCATAAAAACGGCCAAGGAATGCCTCAAACACGTGGATTTAACATAACATGCGTAAGTTTTCAACAACGTTTTTTGGGCTTATCAATCGCTATTTTTCTAAGCTAAAAAGAAAATTTATAAGTTTAATAATCCCTCAATCATGCTATATAAGGCATTAGTGATAAAAATGTCACATCAAGTAATAATTTGACTACAAATATTGCATAACTTTTTACGTGTACTTTAGGGATGCACTTTACTTGAAGTATAGTTTATCGATAAAAATATTGTCATGGACTAAATTATTATTTTTTTCAGGATTTGAACATGCTTCAAAATAGACGACGAACAGAAATATTTAGACGCAAGTTTCATGCAAGTTTTTAATCCTCATGAAGGCATCACAATATTGGGATTTCATTTCAAACGTAAATTTGAAATAATGATTTTATTGAAATAAAAAAGTTCTAACGGAGAGTAAAATGATCAACAACTCTCACACCTCCCCCTGTAAGTACTCAAATCGTTACTTGGATATATTTTTTGAAATTTTATCCTGGCATTACTCTTTTTTTAATAAAATGTAAAATTTTAATGAGGCTAAAGTCATAATCATTTAATAAAATAAATTTAATACCTCGATCGTCAGATACCAGACACAATAGATATTCAGTTGTTATGCGGCACTTGAGTTCCGCTTGGGGCTTGATGGGTTAAGTATGGAAAACTTACATAAAGCATATTGCCCCGTATACAATATTATATATTATGTATATATTTTATAGTATTAAGTACATTTAATGACACGTAACTATTTTTTTTAGATTTTTGGAATGCTTCTAAAGAAGAGTTCAATATGATGGTGATGACGGAGAGACCTATAATAAAGATAATATTATTTTTAAGCTTAGATTTTAACCGAGTATTCTGGTGGTGAGATGGAGTGAGGACTGAGGAGGGATGGTTTAAGTGAGGAAAATCCCCCCTTATCACTGCCACCTTCAGGAGACCCCCCCGCTAAGAAAACTGTTGTCAACTGTTTTCATTGTTTGAATATTTTTCATTTAAGAGGCCGGGTGCCATCGAAATTCTCATACATATGTAATACCAAAATCATTTTCTCATACGAAAATATTTAACATGTTTGAGCTATTTTTCAGCTTAAAATAGTAATTACCTAGGTTCCTGAACAAAAATTTACTACAAAATATTTAAACACTAAAAAATATTTTTTGTTTAAATATTTTGTAGTAAATTTACTACTATTTTGTAGTAAATTTAAACACTAAAAATATAGTAAAATACTAAAAAATATATAAATAAACAGTAAATTTACTACAAAATATTTAAACTAAAAAAAAAATTTTACTATTGAAATATTTTGTAATATTTTTTAGTGTTTAAATATTTTGTAGTAAATTTTTGTGCAGGAACCTAGGTAATTACTATTTTAAGCTGAAAAATAACTCAAACATGTTAAATATTTTCGTATGAGAAAATGATTTTAGTATTACGTATGTATGAGAATTTCGATGGCCCCGGCCCCTTAATTTATAATTTTTAATATGTGTGTAATATTATACAATGTGTCCTAACACCGGTGTCCAATCCTTATAATATGTTATGATGTATGGCATATTTTATTGACTGAAAGATCGGCCACTGGTGTTGGGACAGTGGACACAATATTATATTATTATGTGTCCCGTCACCAGTATGAAGTATCCAAACATGCTTTAACGTCTTTATTTCTTCGATACGGTAATACATAATAATTGTTATTTTACAAAATTGTTGTTTATTAGTTAAGTATAATAAAGTACATTTGATCTTCTGTTGTTTTTTATAAAAACTGTTGATTTTATTGATATTACACTCCGGTCAAGCTTTTGTGACTTATGGAGTATACATATTATGCATATTTTTAACTATTTGTGTAGTTATATACTTAAATATTTTATTTATATAAGTATTTTCATATAATGATCATAATATTATATCCCAAATTGAACATGCAGGTCGAATTATTGATAACCTCCTTTTTTGATCTCGTTTAATAAAAAATAAAATAAAAATAAACGATCGTTTTAATTAATTAATCGAAACCCTTACAATCGATTAAATTTTTAACCCATTTTTTATGAAAATCGATTTAAAAAAAAAACGATTTTTTTTATTAATCGAAACCCTTACAATCGATTAAAAAATATCGACAATCGAAAAAAAACAATCGATTGTTCGATTAATCGATTTCGATGTTACAACACTACTCTCCAACCGTCCTACGTTTTTTCCTTGGTTTTTCGATCAGCATGAGAATCTGACGCGTGTTTCACAGTTTTTACCATCCCACAAAAGTGCTCAACGCCGCTAAAGAAGTTTTAACTTCAAAAATCTATAACATAAAATTATGGTCGATTATTGGTCGATAGCTGTAGACTAATTTTATATTTTTATCGATATATACAAGCAGATCGCCCATCCCTACACGCACACTGCCGTCAGTTGCACACAAGCATAAAATGGCCACGCGCTGGCGAGCTAAGAAGCCATCTACCTATATTCTTAATCTGTGGTAACGTTAGCGTTAGCGTTAGAGTTAACGCTTTGCCACTTGTCTACAGGGCCAGGTCGGATAAGTGAAAACGCCCTAAAGCCTCCCGCATCGGTCGATAATAACGCGTGATATACATGTGATATACGTTTTCAGTACATTTTGTATGGGGATGGTCATGTAATAAGTTACACACTGCTGCGATAATAAAGCGATATATCGACCGCGGTCGAGTGAGGACGTTGTATGATGTACTAGCTGTTGCCCGCGTCTCCATCCGCGTGGACTTCAGATAGCGCGCGGTAGTTTCCGTTTCCATGTAGGCTACATTACAACAAACGGCGTATGCGATGTAGATGTAGGTGGTAGGTGAGGCAGGGCGACATCTATTATGAATTTTTAGAACTAACTTAATTTGAACTTTACGCACACCCCCTGGGCCTTACAACCCCTTATTCCAGTTAAAAAGTAGCCTATGTCCTTTCTCAGGCTCTAGACCAACTTTAGACCAATGGGCAATGACATAAGAAACACAGCTTTAGACTATCTGTGTACAAAATTTCATTACAATCGGTACAGTAGTTTTGGCGTGAAAGTGAGACAGACAGACAGACAAAGATACTTTCACATTACGGATTTCAAAATGACGATTGCGTATAATATCAAAGCTGTTTCGCATTTACTTTTCATTTCACATATTATTCAATAACAATAATTTGTACTGTTTAATTTTATTTGATTACGTTTATGCACAATTATTTTAGAATACAAAAATATAATGTTTAAATTATTAACTTAAAATATAATATCATGCATAATAATAAATGCATGCACAAGACATTCATTTTGCGTATAAAAGTTGTGACATAGTAATGTGACAGTTTATCATTTTTGTTTCTGTAACGGAACGTTAAAATTTAACGAAACTGAAGTTTTGAATAGATATATGGAATTGAATTGATATTATTCTGAAAATCTGCGAAATGCTAATATCTGATGGTATTAATCATGCAAAATTACAATCAATTATAGTTGGCGAATTGAAAAAAGCAGGATTAAAGCATCGTCTCAAAAAGATTATTCTAAAGAATGTGAAGGTAAGCCATTGAACATTTCTGCACCATTTTATTTATTTTGGGACTGCTTAAAAGTGATTTATGTGTATATAGGATTATAAGACAGTTTTCGGCGCTCCTCTCGGGAAGGTGCCAATATGTAGTGTGATTTGCTGTGGAAGCACTCTGAGTGTTCCAATGGTCGTCAGTGAAATGTCTTCAGTACTGAGGGCTAATGCACACGTAGAGGGATTGTTTCGTAAAGCTGGCTCACAAGCGCGCCAAAAGGACATCAAGGTAATAAATCTATGCAGTTGTAGCATTTATGTTAGATTAGAATAATTACAAAGATGTTTACATATTTGTTGATTTTTTAGCGGTTGCTAGATGCTGGTGGATGCGTTTCTGAAGGACACCATCCAATAGATGTTGCAAGTGTGTTGAAACTTTACATACGGTGTTTGCCGGAGCCATTGATAAGTGCAGAAGTGCAAGACCTCCTTCTCCGGTGTAGGGTAACAGCTGGTGAAAATGGATTGAAATCTATACTTCATACACTGTTACTTTTACCTGTGTTACATGTTCATCTTCTGCATTACATAATGGAGGTATATAAGCTTCTTTATGTTTTGATCTTAGTCTTACTGTTTAACCCATCAGTTGTGGCAAAACGAGACACAATAGCTTTTTCATTGTTATCGCGGCCGGATGTGGCCGCTTGGGGCTTCATGAATTAATAGACTTGATATTTCCTTAACCTCTAACTTTTTTAATAATAAAGTTACACCTAAGTGCAATATAGATAATAGATTGGCGCCAGCAGAAATAATTTCCAAGGGGTGCAGATTTTAGTTTTCTTTCTTTTCTTTTTACGAACAACAGTGACTGTCTATTTACATCAATTACAGAATACATTTAGTGCCAAAACATTACATACTATCTTTGTACGGCATGGTAATGGGGTAAAATTATTTCCAATAGACGGCTTTTTATTTCAATAATTCCTGTTGCTCCTGAGCACGCACCACCTGGCACCCCCCTGCCGGCGCCCATGTAGATTGGCCTTTATTTGAAGTTATCATGTTTTCTATGATTAATTTTTATTAAGTATGAAGTATTTGAGTTTATAAATATTATGTTATGTTTCAGTTGTTAAACTTCATTGCATCAAAACACAAAGACAATCTAATGGATTCTTCAAACCTCGCAATAGTGTTAGCCCCAAGTATTATGCCATTGCCTGTTGCTTCCTCCGCACAGAGGTTGGAGCATCATGTGGCCCTTGTAAAGGTATAATTATTTCATACATGTTTTGTTATATTTTGTTATAATATGAATGTGATGTTGAGTGTATGCATATATCTTTGTCAAGCTCCAGCATAAGGCGCTTTGCAGACGACGGAGCGGGGCGGGCCGGTCAATTTCGCCGCGAACGATAGCAGAAAGGGAATCCTATATTACCAACGCACACGGCGGGCAAAAAGACCGCGCCACAGGTGCATGGCGAGCACTGGCTGCGCGGCATGTTCGTGGACAAAAAGCCCGCCCCGCCCCGCGCCACAGGTGCATGGCGAGCACTGGCTGCGCGGCATGTTCGTGGACAAAAAGCCCGCCCCGCCCCGCGCCACAGGTGCATGGCGAGCACTGGCTGCGCGGCATGTTCGTGGACAAAAAGCCCGCCACGCCCCGTCGTCTGCAAAGCGACTTAAAAGCTGGTAACACTAGCATCATAACAGGCATGTTTAGTTTATTATGCCAATAAGTCAGAATACTATAATTTCTCTTACAACTAAAATGCTTTTCACAATGGCAAAATTTTTACTCTCAAGAGTGCTCTGTGATACATATAGGTAAGCCCTAACCACTATTCAAAGTTTTTAAGCACCCATAACATTATAAATTCATAATACTACTGTTATTTTGAAAATTGTCATTTATAATATTTTTCAGATATTCATAGAAAATGCAGAACATATAGGACACCTTACAGAGGAGCTTATGACAAAGTTGGATGATGATTCTGATGTATGTATGTCGAGACGAAAAAAGAGGAGAAGTGGCTCACTTAACAGTAAGTCATTTAGAACTGAATATACGAATTATTAATATTTTCCAGATTAGAGAATACTGAAGTGGCCATGGAGATTGCATATAAAAAAATTACATTAATTTACTACTACTGTGTAGTACAATTCTGAATAGGTAAATACTATAATAGCTAGCAGTGTATTAGACATTTCTTATTGCGACTTTTCAGGAATGCTCAGTGGTTTACGCAAAATGGTCTCAGGCAATGTTAATACACCAGCAACAGTTCTGGAGAACCGCAAGACACCAATCCTTAGCAAATCTGCCGCTAAAAGAAAAGTTGACTATGATGGACTTTCTACAAAAGCAAAGTAAGTTCTTTCAGTTATGCTGAAACTTTACAGCTATGAGGTTAATATTGAACCGCTTTCAGATTTTGCTCTTTAATATAAGCAGAATATAAGTAAACAGTTGATATGTAAAATAGAATTTGATACATAAAGTTATTATTTTATATCCAGACTTTTCCTTATGTATAACAGGATGTTTTATATAGATTGCTAATCAGTATAATGTTGTTCATTTCAGGAAAGAAATAAAACAAAGTCTCCCTCAAAAAGAGCTGTCTTTCACACCAATGAAAATGTATGTAGACTCACAAGCGTTTTATTATGTTTTGTTTTTGACTATATTTGTTTTTAACATATTAATGTTACCTAATTTTACAGCGGTTCCGTGACTGAGCGAAAAAGGTTGAGGTTAAGTATGATGGATGTAAGAAGCACACCAAATGTCAACTCAGAATTGATTTCAAACAAAAACTCAGAAACAAGCATTAGCAGCGAAGACCTCCTGACGTCTACTGAAAATCTGTTCAGCGCCCACGACACAATAGACCTGTCGCCGGAGATGAAGAGAGTGAACAAGGATTACGTTAGGATATCCAAGCAGGAGTATGAAGAGATAAAGAGCAGAGTGTCAGCCATAGAGAACAGACTATCGCGAGAGTTCACCGACGTAGACAACCGGGTGCAGCCGCTGCAGCAGGTACAGAATGTGTACGAGCAGACCCTAGAGGAGGTGGCGATGCTCAACTGCCCCAACTCCGAGCACCTGGCGCGCCGACTCAGCAGGGAACTCCAGATCAGACCGAAAGAGCAGGCCAAAATCATACGGTCACCATCCGCCAGAAAGATCGGCACCATCCGGCGAAGATCGAAGGAGAACTTGACGAAAATTGTGCGACACAAATCCTGGAATATATCTTCGCATGCGCAGGGGAACAACGACCGCTTCTACCCCTACGTCGGCCTGCAGCGACGGGAGCGAACGCGCACGGCCAAGCCCGACTACGCGAGCAGACAGAGCACCGAAAATCAATGGAACAACAGCTCCATGTCCGAAAACTCTTCGATAAACGTTTCAGATTCTAGTCAAAAATACCAGTTAAGAAAGCGTATCAGTTTGGCGTCAGATCACAACCTGAATAATACGATGAGCAGGCCCGCTCGCAGGTCGTTGAATATAACGTCGAACCACAGTTGGAACGAAAGTGAATCAGAGAGTTCAATGAACGCTTCCAATTCAACGACGGAGGGAAGAAACACGTCGCAGAACAAACATCACCAGCCCAGCCAGAACGGTGCTGCAGGCTCGCAACAGAAGTGGAGAAACGCCGCCGCGTTCTTCATGGAAAGAACTGGCGAGGTGGGAAACAGCGGGCAGACCGGCCGACCGTCCGTCAACAAGCTGCGACAGAACGCTGGCTCCGTCCTCGCGAAGGCCAAGCTTTTCGAGTCGAGCTCCGACAAGTCTTCCGATTACAATAAGTCTGATAGCTTAGGATTCGCCAGGAAGCCGAGAACTCAACACCAGAGTAAGTCGCCGAAGTTTCAAGCTCAAGCCAAACCATCCGCGTACACGCACAGCGAAACAAAATTGCACCCGGTATACCAGGACAGAACAGAACCGAGTAAAGTAGACATCCATGCGAGAAACAGAAGAAACGTTTTCGACAACCAGCGGCCAATAAAGAAGACGACGCCACCGCCAAAGAAAGTGACTTCCCCGCAATACAATCTGACATTGATGAGAACGCCTCAAATTCCAGCCTTGAAGAAGACATTATGTACCTCCCGGAATTTGCGGACCCCGATGTCTAGTGATATGAAGAAAGTGGCAACCCCCATGAGGGCGGTGCACATCTCCCCTAGAAGACGATCTCCACGGCACAAACAACTAATGTAATTGTACAACAGTTCCATTTGCTGGCATTTAGTACTTATGTATGATAGGTTTTAAATAAATTAGTATTTTTACAATTTATGCGTGCTTTATTTTCTTGTAAGGATACAATTTATGGCGCATTTTAATTGGTCGTTAAATAAATAAATAAAATATCTTTTTATTCAAAATAGGTATCATGATACTCTTTTTGAAAGTCGAACGAAGAAACTACGTTGCCTACCACCGGTTCGGGAACTACCCCGCCGAGAAGAACCGGCGTAAGAAACTCGCACGGGGCCATCTTTTACTAAAAAATGGAAAATTACAATGTTATGGCTTACAGCTATGTAACAAAAATAAAAGTAACCTGCATGGAGCCACCCTATTCCCAAGGTGTGCTGTCCTCGATGAAATCATTGACTTTATAATACGCTTTAGCACACAAACGTTCTTTATCTGCTTTTTTTAATTTGTTTAAAGGTAGATTTTGAACATTTTCTGGGATTTTATTGTATAGGCGTATACATTGGCCTTTAAAGGATTTGCTTACTTTGGCTAGTCTGAACATTGGTATAGCTAACTTGTTCTTATTTCTATATAATAAAAGTCTTAAATATATGTATAGTATAAAAGTATTAAATATATTTCCGTTGTCTGGTACCTGTAACACAAGTCCTTCAGGTACTTAGCACGGGACCAGACTGACGTGGTGTAAAGCGTCCATAGATATTATTAATCTATGTACTGGAAGCTTAAATCACTCTCCTCTGTTGGCAAAATAGGAATCCCTTTTTTACAGAGGTCTTTTTGATTGATTATTCTGTGCTATAACAGTTGACCAATCGTGTTATGCTATGGGTAATTCAAAGACATGATGAATACTGACAATGAACTTTAATTTCTTAGCTTTAGTCACTGCTGAGAAAAATCGATATCGCTACAGCCAAATTATCAAGGCATCGCCTTAACTCGTTCGATATAGCATACGGTGAGTCCTCGCAGCCTAAAATCTAAATAACTAATCCCGAATGGAGGCTGTGTGGCATGCGTTTCAGAAATCTCCCACCAGTCGACCAGTGAAATTGCGCCATTACGGTAGTGTTAAAAGCAAATAGTCTTGAGTGCATTAAAAATAACACAGTACCTACTATTAATAATGGAATGCGGAGAAAAGGGATTGAAATAAAATTCAAATGTACATGTTATATGATGTATATCACGGATTTTACAGTTTCATTTACTTTCAGGTATAAACAAAATATTCTGAATAATTTTAATAAATTAAGAACATACTGATAATTAAATTCAATAAATATTTTTCACAATTATATTAGAATGCATACGCGACAATTTTGATTTATTCGTATAGGATACGTACTGCCATCTGCGGTGAACTTAAATATTCTCTTACACAATTAGCAATGATCACAGATTGAGGATTATAAAAAAAGCTTCTCGAAACATACTGTGCTATTAAGACGATTTAACAATGTACCTCGCAAATAGTGATTACTGAGTAATTTAGTTTCATTACAGCTTACCGGCTAACTTACCACTACGAGCACGCCGGCCGCTCGGAGCGGCCTCCCGGTTCCCTAACATTGCTTGTCGATCGATATCAATACCACATTTAAATTAACAATATAATAATAAAATATCAATTGTACCTAAGATCTTTTTTCGAATACGTACTTCGTTTTATTTCTATAATACACGATACGGACGCGGGCGCGCGGGCGGCGCGCCGCACCTACCTAGCTTTACGTACGTACATTCATCATTTAACATACATATTGTGATCAATAATAAAAATATAATGATACAAATACATCAGTTACGACTACCTTTTTGATTATTGTGTGACATAAATATTTACAAGTCGCGGAGGGCGCGCCGACCCGGGCGGGGCCGGCGGGGAGCCCGGAGCGCGACGCCGCACTCCGCTGCGGACCTACCTCCAATACAAATATCTTTATTAACTAAAACGGACAACCCATCGTCAGGAGAGCCAAACTTATAAATGCTCAAATATAAAATGGATATCTTTAATGTCAAATATATAAAAACGTTACCTATAATATTTTATATTACACGTAGCCGACCTGACAATCGCAGTTGCGAGGCGACAACTAAAATACTTTCCGCGTGAATCGCCGGGCCGGTGAGACGCGAATCGCGCTCGCTCACAGAGCACGCGCCTACATGGTGCACGCGTGGAGGCCCACTCGGACTCGACCGCTGTCGACCTGTAGCGTCCTGGGAATGCACGATTCTACATGGGATACACAGTTAAGTACCGAAACATAATGCCCCTAATTATTAATACGCGATAATGCAGTCTTTACACGAACCGCTATAGAGATATATCGATAGAGTAAGTCATGTGCGAAATAGTTCCCGGCGACTTTCGTAGCCGAGTTTTAGATAATAAAAATAATTGCTTATCTAGAAGGGGGCGGAGCCGCGGGTGTGTAGAGTATCCCCGCGGGCCGGCAGTAGGAAAATTTATTGACAGCCTTAACCGAAACATAAAGTAATGAGTGGAGATGAACCGACTAGGGACTGGCGGGGGCCCCGCTACGTTCGAAACATTAATTTCGTTTAGTCGGCGAAAAAATCGTACCCTAAACATTTAAATATCTTTCTAATAAACGATCGATTCAAATTCAATATAATAATACATTTAGCAGCAATATACAATTTTTAGTCATCGACTTTTGAATTAATTTTTGAGAAAACGCATCTGCCGTCGGAGCTCCAATCCTCTCGCGTATACATAACAAATATGCAACTGCATATAACCTTTCCCGCGCGAGCTCCGACGGACCATAATAAATAATAAGGCGGAGAGACTAGTGGAGTCCAGTCCAGTTTCTAGTGAGTGCATCTCGCTCGACCGATAGACTAGACTGTGGGGGGGCCGTCTGCCGCGCGCGCCCCCTACCCGCTATGTACACCGCTATCACATGGGGCGCGGGGCGGCAGGCGGGCGGGGCGTGGGGGGGGGGGGGGGGGGGGGGGGGCTCAGTTGACCATGAGCGTGTGGGACTCCATGGGGGCGGCGGAGTCGTACAGCGTGTCGGTGTCCTGTGTCGGCTCGCCCTGCAGCTGGCACTGGTTGGACAGCGTGCCCGCGCCGCAGTCGCAGAAGAATCTGGAAATAACCGTAATCCATTTACACCAGTTTGTTAAAGATTTGCCCCAGAAACGTAAATAAGTTTGATATCGCATAGAGAGAGCACAGAGGAAGAGACCATAAAGTATAGACTATAGATGACAGATAAAAATGACAACGACATAGACAAGACCGATCATAGAAAATACTGGCAAAAATTAGCTGTGTTCCTAAAACACATATTTTAACAATATTGTCCTTTGAATTCGCTGCAAGCAGAGAAAGTGGGACTTGTATATTTGGCACTAAGTATCGAAAGTAAGTATTACATACTTCTAATAAAACTTGAAGGTAAAAGTTAAGGTATTTATAAAACTTACCTGTCATGTCGTATAAATTCTACGTCGTGCCCCGAATGGCACGTTTTAATACAATTGACACATATGGCATTTCGGTCTGTTGTGTTACATGTCTGGCACCTAAAAGGAAAACATTGTCTATAGAAGATAACTACGGTTTATGTAGCATAATATCAACATTTCATTGTTATAAAGAAAGCTTAAAGTATTAATTAAATAAACAATAGCTTACCTATAAAAATCATGCATTGGAAACGAGGTATATGAGGATATTTTGTAGAGGCATTGTCCTCCGTTCACCGCCTTTTCCACTGCATCTTGATTGTTGAATATTTTGTTGCACCTCAATAAAGGCGTCACTCCTGACGCTAAACATAAGCCTGGAAACGTAATAACAAGTTTAAGTATATTTTGCAGTATGCAAATGTTACAAGACAATAATTAAGATTTTATTAACTCTGCAAACGAGTAGTTGTAGTGATTGAATACAACATGCCTAGTATTATCGAATGTTGTTAATTGTACCATCAAGGTAATTGCTTACTAGGCAGCTGTGGTCGACTTATGTCAATTTAATGTTAGCTGTGATTGGTCGGATGGGTTTGGCGTTTGAATTTACTTAGGTCCGCCATCTGCCTAGGAATGAACTTCTCCGATAGTATAAGAAGTAAATAGAAGTACTCACCTCCAAACCTATTATTAAAAATTTGATTCTGTTCTAACGTAGCCGTAGCATTATTAGTTATTTCTACACCGGCGGCCAGACCGTCGAAGATGCGGTTGCGCCGTAATACTGGATGACTCTGCGTCGATATCAACACGCCCGCCTGCGCGTTGCGAAATATATCGTTCTCTTCTAACACACCCTGAAATTAAGACAATAATGGTAACGAATCCATTTTTTTTTTGTTAAAGAAGGCAGGTCGCTATAGCCCTGACGTCACTGCGACCCATAAGGATCTATTGTGACTCCTTCGCGCTAGAGCCGCTATCCCCAACCCGCGGCCCGCGGGCCGCATGCGGCCCGCCGGGACTTTATTTGTGGCCCGCGTTATCTTAAACCATTTTGTAATTCACGTCCACCAGCAAAATAATGTAAAGTCTTCGTGATAGTCGTGAAATTTTTTCCACTTTTAAATCGTTAATTTTGAAGAATGTTATTTTTTAACCCTTAAAATTTTTTTGATGCGGCCCGCGACACCAAGTTGGGGACCACTGCACTAGAGTATCATCCCCAACCCAATACTGCTCATAATATTGAACGATATGGTTGGGGTCGGTGCCAATTTACGAACCCATACTAATATTGTAACTGCGATATCTATCTGTTTATCCATGAAAAATGTACGGTTCCCGAGCGATAAACAAATTTTGGCGCAACGTAGTTGCCGGCGTCATCTAGTAATTTATAAAACGGTCTTCATTTTTGTCAGAAAAGGACTTTCATGGCATTCATAACACACAAGGAGAGGCGGCTTGGTGTCTAAACACACTAACTAGGCTGAATTACGCCGGCGTAATTTACGTGGCCGAAATTATGTTCAGCCGCTTACGTCTGATGCGGCACACTATAAATTACGCGAAGAGCCGAAATTTCGTGGCGTAATTTCCGTTGCGGAACGCGCGCGTAAGCGAGTATTTAAAATTCTCAGATGTAATGTGTGCGTTAACGCTTTAGAGATAAGGTTGGATTTCCTTTGTTCGGTTTTGATTCCGTCGCGTATAGTGTGTTGCTATACAAAACATTACCGCCGAATCGCTGCCGAACTTTACGCTCGACTTGGCTCGACGGAAATTCGGCTCACGACGGAATTTCGGCTGTCGCGTTCCGCCCATATTTTGTATGAATTTGAAACGCGGCGGAATTTACGTCGGCGTAATTCACCCTAGTGTGTTTAGAGTTTAGACCCTTGTACACCTTGGGCCTAAGGGTGCGTTTCCACTGAAGCGGAGCGGAGCTTAGCGGTGCCGAATTGACCAATCACCATGCTCGAAATCTTCGCTCCGCTTCGCTGTCATTCCGCTGGAATAGCACGATTGGTCAATTCAGGCACCGCTAAGCTCCGTTACACTTCAGTGGAAACATACCCTAAAACTTGGTTGTTAATGCAGAGGCATTAGTCTACAGATCTTCATAATGTTACTTTGGTGCCAGTGGCGTAACTATAACATCCGGGGCCCGTGGCAAGTTGATGAGGCCCCATCAGTAAAAATCGTCACGTTAATAATAAAACAATGTATAAAAAAAATCTGACTTCACGGCCTCTTGGGCCGGGGGCCCGTGGCATTTTGCCAGCCCTGCCACCCTACAGTGTGTTTGTGTAAACACCGTTATCCTTGAAACCATCAAATGAGCCCGTCAAAATGATCAACTTTCTATGAGAACAATGCTGGGAACTCAAAAAAAAAATGCCGTCTTCATACCCATACGGATGCCCGGATCGGAAATTTGTATGGGTATGAAGACAGATTTTTTTAAATTCCCAGCATTGTTCTCATAGAAAAAGTTGTTCATTTTGACAGGCTCATTTGATGGTTTCAAGGTCAACAGTGTTTACACAAACATCTTGTATAGTTACACCACTGTTTGGTGCGTCAATTCCACTTTAAAACAACAATATTTTTATCTCGAATGTCAACTCACCTTTCCTCCATTAAAAATACAAATGCCACCGTCGCGCCCGTCGAATATCTTATTCCGTTTGAGTGTGGGATTTGAGTCAGTCTTGATCCACACGCCCGCCATGGCGTTGTCGAATATCTCGTTCTGCTCGAGGAGCCCTAGGCCTCCGTTGTACACGAGCACCCCGCCGTTCTGTCCGCCCCAGATCTTGTTACCGCGGATGACGGGGTTGGATCCGGTGCGGATCTGCACGCCGGAGTACAGGTGGTTGAATATGTCGTTGTCTTCGAGCTTCCCATGACCATTGTCGTAGAAGTATACGCCAACCTGGAAATGGGATAAAGTTAATTAAATAAATCGAAAACAACATGCCTCACTATTGAATTAGGGTAGCGACAGACAATGTTTCATGTTTGTTGAACGTGTTTGTCCTCGTCTGTGTGTTAGCCGTAATGCCGGTTCCCTGAGTGGTTGAAGGCATTTCATAACTGCAGGGATTGAGCTTACCTTCTAAATCTATTTAATCTATAAATGTTTATTGAGAGCAACAATAGTCTATGCCGAAGGTCTGTAAATCCACTCCAGCAGGCTTAGCATAACAACATTAGAAAACTTATTGACAGATTTTAGTGATAAAATGGCGGATTTTCTTTGTCAAACTGTCACTCTGTCTATCCTTCCGAAGAAAGAAATCGCTACTATAATGATTAATGACCATGCTAAGCCTACTACGAAACCGTTCTGAGACTCAAACAATCGAACGAGAATACTGCGTCCTGCTTAACAATGTCATTTTAGAGAGTTAGAGCCAGTCCATACGACGCGTTGCGTCGACGCAGCGCTGCCGTTGCGTTGTTTTACATACAAATAACCAAGGTGTTCACACGGCGCGCTGCGTCGTGACAGCAGCGCATGCACACATGACGGATAGCAGTCCCTGAGACGAAGCGGGAGGGGGTGTTGACATTAAGACTGCTTCGTTATAACGCTGCAATGACGCAGCGCCTGTGTGGCCGGCTATGCGACAAACGGCAGCAACCGCAACCGCTGACGCAACGCGCCATGTGGACTGGCTCTTAGAGTAGGACGCGGTGTTCTCCATCGATTGTTTGAGTCCTAAAACAGTTTCGTGGTACGGCCCCTGACTGGTCGCGGTACGCATCTGCTTGCCCGAGTGTATGCGGTTGCGGCGCAGCACGGGCGTGGAGCCAGTGGTGATCCACACGCCGGCGAGCGTGCTGGCGTACACCTCGTTGTTGTGGCGCACTATGGGGTCGCTGTTTACTGCTGTCTGCTACTGCCGCGGTACGCACCTGTTTGCCCGAGTGTATGCGGTTGCGGCGCAGCACGGGCGTGTAGCCGGTGGTGATCCACACGCCGGCGAGCGTGTTGGCGTACACCTCGTTGTTGTGGCGCACTATGGGGTCGCTGTTTACTGCTGTCTGCTACTGCCGCGGTACGCACCTGCTTGCCCGAGTGTATGCGGTTGCGGCGCAGCACGGGCGTGGAGCCGGTGGTGATCCACACGCCGGCGAGCGTGTTGGCATACACCTCGTTGTTGTGGCGCACTATGGGGTCGCTGTTTACTGCTGTCTGCTACTGCCGCGGTACGCACCTGCTTGCCCGAGTGTATGCGGTTGCGGCGCAGCACGGGCGTGGCGCCGGTGGTGATCGACACGCCGGCGAGCGTGTTGGCGTACACCTCGTTGTTGTGGCGCACTATGGGGTCGCTGTTTACTGCTGTCTGCTACTGCCGCGGTACGCACCTGCTTGCCCGAGTGTATGCGGTTGCGGCGCAGCACGGGCGTGGAGCCGGTGGTGATCCACACGCCGGCGAGCGTGTTGGTGTACACCTCGTTGTTGTGGCGCACTATGGGGTCGCTGTTTACTGCTGTCTGCTACTGCTGCGGTACGCACCTGCTTGCCCGAGTGTATGCGGTTGCGGCGCAGCACGGGCGTGGAGCCGGTGGTGATCCACACGCCGGCGAGCGTGTTGGTGTACACCTCGTTGTTGTGGCGCACTATGGGGTCGCTGTTTACTGCTGTCTGCTACTGCTGCGGTACGCACCTGCTTGCCCAAGTGTATGCGGTTGCGGCGCAGCACGGGTGTGGAGCCGGTGGTGATCCACACGCCGGCGAGCGTGTTGGCGTATACCTCGTTGTTGTGGCGCACAATGGGGTCGCTGTTTACTGCTGTCTGCTACTGCCGCGGTACGCACCTGCTTGCCCGAGTGTATGCGGTTGCGGCGCAGCACGGGCGTGGAGCCGGTGGTGATTCACACGCCGGCGAGCGTGTTGGCGTACACCTCGTTGTTGTGGCGCACTATGGGGTCGCTGTTTACTGCTGTCTGCTACTGCCGCGGTACTCACCTGCTTGCCCGAGTGTATGCGGTTGCGGCGCAGCACGGGCGTGGAGCCGGTGGTGATCCACACGCCGGCGAGCGTGTTGGCGTACACGTCGTTGTTGTGGCGCACTATGGGGTCGCTGTTTACTGCTGTCTGCTACTGCCGCGGTACGCACCTGCTTGCCCGAGTGTATGCGGTTGCGGCGCAGCACGGGCGTGGAGCCGGTGGTGATCCACACGCCGGCGAGCGTGTTGGCGTACACCTCGTTGTTGTAGCGCACTATGGGGTCGCTGTTTACTGCTGTCTGCTACTGCCGCGGTACGCACCTGCTTGCCCGAGTGTATGCGGTTGCGGCGCAGCACGGGCGTGGAGCCGGTGGTGATCCACACGCCGGCGAGCGTGTTGGCGTACACCTCGTTGTTGTGGCGCACTATGGGGTCGCTGTTTACTGCTGTCTGCTACTGCCGCGGTACGAACCTGCTTGCCCGAGTGTATGCGGTTGCGGCGCAGCACGGGCGTGGAGCCAGTGGTGATCCACACGCCGGCGAGCGTGTTGACGTACACCTCGTTGTTGTGGTGCACTATGGGGTCGCTGTTTACTGCTGTCTGCTACTGCCGCGGTACGCACCTGCTTGCCCGAGTGTATGCGGTTGCAGCGCAGCACGGGCGTGGAGCCGGTGGTGATCCACACGCCGGCGAGCGTGTTGGCGTACACCTCGTTGTTGTGGCGCACTATGGGGTCGCTGTTTACTGCTGTCAGCTTCTGCCGAGGTACGCACCTGCTTGCCCGAGTGTATGCGGTTGCGGCGCAGCACGGGCGTGGAGCCGGTGGTGATCCACACGCCGGCGAGCGTGTTGGCGTACACCTCGTTCTCCTCGATCAGCCCCTGGCCCTTCTCGTGCACGTAGATGCCGCCGTGCTGGCCGTGGTGGATCTTGTTGTGCCGCACTATGGGGTCGCTGTTTGTGCGGATCTAGAACAAAAAAAACATAAGTAAGCTTCTCGATTGTTCGTATGAAAATAGCAAAGCAACTTATGCAGTTTTTATATGGTCAGCTTTTAACAGAAGCACCACCAATACCTTTTTATACTCTTTTTCAAGTAAATAATTTTATCAATTATAATATTTTATGGCTTCAGATCTAATCGTCGTCGAAGGAGCAAGAAGTTTTTGAAAATCTTTTATTTTTCAAAAACATAACAGTCTGAGCATTAAAACTTAATTCATTACCACTACGATTTTTACGATGTTTTCTCGGAGGCCGCCTACATTTTACGCCAGACTCTCTAGGCGAACATTGAACTCGCCGCGCGAGTCTACGGCGCTGGTATTTTACGTGGACTCTCCGGGAGAGCCGGTGGCACTGAATGTCTATGTTTAAAGTCAAACAGAATAAAGTTTGTTCTAATGATTCAAAACGCACCTGTATACCAGCCAACGCGTTTCCATAGATATTATTGTGCTCAATCAGTCCGCGGCCCTCGCCGAATATGTACACTCCGCCCTGGTGGCCGTTGTATATCTCGTTCCTGCGTATGGTGGGATTGCTGTTCGACGTGATCCAAACTCCGGCGAAATTGTTTGAGTGTATCTAAAGAGTAAAAATATATTTATTAAAGCTTACAGTAGACAATGGATAAAATTGTTGGGCGTGCATCCGTTGTCTGATTGCCATAACACAAGTTTTACTTAACATGGGATTAGACGACGTGATGTAATATGCTACCTAGCTTTTATACTATTGTATATTATTGTATGCTGAATAAAGAATTTGAATAAATCATAAAATCTTTATAGAACCGAACGCATACAAAGTAAGCGTGATTTCATACATTATAAAGTATAACACACCACTTTTGTATGCGAGCTCGTTAACTGTTTTTTATGAAGCTATCCAAAAAACGGTGTTGCTAGGATTAATTTAAAGATACATTTTCACGTACTGTTAACTTCGGAGTTCGGACTTTCATTTGGACATGACCAATCGAGGTTTAACAACCTGAGTTTGATCTTTCATCTCAAATTTAGGGGTTCCCTAAAGGTACAATTCCGTGCATCGCGATCGATCGCGGTCGTGCACGACCTACGACTGTCGTCGGACGCTCGCGACCATAGTCAACGTATGAAAATGTATGGCACCGCTTCCGAGGCCCGCGACTGACGCGCGCGGCCTACGACTGTCGTAAGCCGCGCGCGATCGTGTCTTGAAGTTATGACAGTCGCGCACGACCGACGACAGTCGTAGGCCCCGCGCGACCGTGTCAAAGTTATGTTGCACGATCGCGCGCGGCTTACGACAGTCGTAGGCCGCGCGCGTCAGTCGCGGGCCTCGGAAGCGGTGCCATACATTTTCATACGTTAACTATGGTCGCGAGCGTCCGACGACAGTCGTAGGTCGTGCACGACCGCGATCGATCGCGATGCACGGAATTGTACCTTTAGCCAATGTTCCAAGTTTTGTTCTTGATGAATTGACAACCCCGTAACTCTTAGGTGACGTTTATTTGAATTAAAACAACTATATGCGATTCATCCATCAAACCATTAGGTGACGTTTATAATTTACGGGATGGATTGACGACCCCGTACACTTAGGTGACGTTTGTGGCGACGACGACGGTTGCCTTGACAATGAATCTGTTATAGAATGGCTATCTGATATTTTACTTGTAAAATAGCGAACTCCCATAATTAATATACATATTTATCACAAACCTTCCTCTTTAATCACTCTATATTATATTAAAGAAAACCGCAATTAAAGGGAACAAAGGGACATGAGGACAGAAAAAGCGACTTTGGCTTTTACTATGTAGAGATATACGTCACCTAAGAGTTACGGGGTTGTCAATTCATCAAGAACAAAACTTGGAATATTGGCTTAGGTGACCCCTAAATTTTAGGTGTAGTTGGTGAAAACGGGCATTAGTCTTTTGGGGATTTACGTATCCACACCGTATAATAATAATTTTGCTCATTTAGCAACTACCGCAGATAGTAAGTTAAATTTTAGTTTGTTATTATTTTTAGCAATATTCCGCGAAATAAACTTCCACCTTTAAGTAAATGAGTGAGTGTACGCATAGGCATGCGTACAGCACCTCCCTCCTCCCACACTGCCTATGCGTACACTCGCATGCAAGAACTTGCAAACACCACCACCACACAAGCAATAATGTTGGCAAATCCGTGCAAGGCCCCTCACCACCATGCAGGTTGAAAACCTCGACGCGCGTTTCGCTCCAACACCGGAGCATCCTCAGGATGTGGACTCTACGAACAACGTCCGTCAAGTGCCGCCACCGGCCAAAACACCGCCTTTTATACCCTATCGAGCCCCGCTACTACCCCCACTACCCTCACCAGTACCCCCGAACAAGAAATATTGATTATTATTAATTGCTAATTTAAGCTTAGCTAAAAACTTGTTTGTTGGGTCAGAAGGAACCCTTAGAAATTGTTCATATTAAAATTAAATTCAAATTAGAATGTGAAGATAATAACACCCTAAATTTTCTCGATTTATCTATTACTAGAGTTAATAATAAGCACAGTTTTGGAATCTTTCGCAAGCCGACATATACTAATACTACTATTCATGCATCGTCATGTCATCCTTGGCAACACAAACTCGCGGCCTTTCATAGTTACATTCATAGATTATTATCGATCCCTCTTAGTAAAGATAATTATCAAAATGAGCTTAATATCATTTTCCAAATTGCGATATCCAACGGATATAGTCCAAAAATTATTAATAATATTTTGAAAAATAAAAACAAGAAAGAGCTGGTTAAGTTTTTGTACGCAGGTCCTATTGATAAGGAGGTAGTTAGATATAAGTCCAGTTTGACCTACATGGGAGAGGTATCTGCACGCTTATCCAAAATAATGAAAAACAACGATATGCATGTCGCATTCAGGACAAATAATACTTTAAAACATCATTTATATCATAACAAAGACCGGATTGATGAAAAATATCAGTCCGGTGTCTATAAGATCGATTGTCCTGAATGCGATAGTGTATATGTGGGTCAAACTGGACGCAGCTTTGAGACTCGGTATAAAGAACATATCGCGGCTTATAGGAATGGTCATCCTGATAAGTCACATTTTGCTAAACATCTTTTAGATAGTAATCATACCATGCCCGATGGCCATTCCTATAAAGTTTCACATAAATGCGATAAAGGCTTTCGGCTGAGCGTGTTGGAACAATTAGAGATCATAAAAGAAAAGAAAAATAACAGATTTGCATTGTTGAATGACCAAACTTGCTTGACTACGTCACCGCTTATTAATATGTTCGGGGGTACTGGTGAGGGTAGTGGGGGTAGTAGCGGGGCTCGATAGGGTATAAAAGGCGGTGTTTTGGCCGGTGGCGGCACTTGACGGACGTTGTTCGTAGAGTCCACATCCTGAGGATGCTCCGGTGTTGGAGCGAAACGCGCGTCGAGGTTTTCAACCTGCATGGTGGTGAGGGGCCTTGCACGGATTTGCCAACATTATTGCTTGTGTGGTGGTGGTGTTTGCAAGTTCTTGCATGCGAGTGTACGCATAGGCAGTGTGGGAGGAGGGAGGTGCTGTACGCATGCCTATGCGTACACTCACTCATTTACTTAAAGGTGGAAGTTTATTTCGCGGAATATTGCTAAAAATAATAACAAACTAAATTTTAAGCTATGGATTTCCGCAAAGTAACGCCTGATTCCATTAACTAGTAAGTTAAAGTTAATCCTAGACTAAAATATATTATTTTTTCATAACTTAAAAAGGGGGAGATATAATCAATGACTAACTTTAATCCTTACTATTTGGTTCTAATACTAAATTCAATCAGAATAAAAAAAAACAATATGTCAAAATACCTTATTATCTATGAACTGTCCGAGGCCAGACTCGTGCACGTATATGCCGCCGGTCTGGCCGTGATGTATCTCGCAGTGCACTACGGTGGGATTCGCGCCGGCCTTCACCTCGAACCCGGCGATCCTATTGTTGTGTATGTCGTTCGCCTCGAAGTAACCCTACAAAGTGACATGGATATAGTAACAAAGAAAGATTTAGCATGTCCCTCGGGCACCCCTGAGATCATATCAAAGGGTTTTCTTGGTTGGTTACTACCGTCGATCATGGCGACACAGGAGTTGCAGTGGTGGAAATGTGTGGTGGGCCATTTGCCCGTTAAACAAAAGTAACTTATTTCTGTTTATATTTAATACAATAAATGAATTTCTGGTGCAGTGGGGTAGAAAGTAAGTTACCTATTATTTTATGTTGGAATATTTTTCGATAACACTACTAGAACTCGTCAATCATAGTGCATTTAGCTGGACTTTGTCAACATTGAAAAAATAGCTTAGATAAAGAGGCACTGAGTCCAAGTCTACAAACAATTAGTACGGTAGTTTTATTGTTTCTAAATAAATAGTATTAATCATGATAGTCCTTCTAAAATTAATAAAGTATACTCTTATCTACACACGATCAATTTAGAGATAAATTTTATGTTCAATCAATACTAACCAAACCATTCTCAAACGTGAATATGCCGACGTCGCGTCCGTGGTGTATGTGGTTCCGCCGCATGATGGGGTTAGCGAAGTTCTTCACCCATATCCCGGCGAGCGCGTTCCGCGATATCTCGTTGTCCTGGTAGGCCCCCTGCGCGTAGTCGGTCACGTACAGACCGACGTTCTCGCAGTCGCTAATGTCGCAGTGCTTTATCACCGGGTTGGCGCCCGCGCCACTCACGCACACGGCCGCACCAACTGAGGACATTAAAGTATATTTAAAAAAGGAAATTCTAGTGAGAATTGTGATTGCAATCTCGTTCTCGCGAAATTTCGGCGTTTTTTAGCGAGATTGATCTCGGACGAAAAATTTAGATAGCACTTGAGCATAAAAACGTCATATTCGCAGCACGGACTGACACGGACGGAGTTGCGATCACGGAGTATGAATTTTGACTTCTCGTTGTTTTGTTAGTTATAAAAGAACTGTTTTATTACTAAAAGATTTGTGTTTCATAATGTGCGCTTTTATAATTCTGGACGTCACGTTATCGTGGACGCCGGCTTCCACGATAAAACGTTGGGTACGTTAAATGCCCTTTTGAAGTGTAGACGTCGTGAACCGTGATGTCCTCTAACGTGCACGTTAAAAAATGTTAAAGCGTCTTCATATATTTACATACATTTAACTTCCCTATGTTATCGTTTTACCGCGGACGTCCACGATATTACCGGCACGTTCAAAATTATAAAAGAAGAGAAGAGTGGTTGTTTCTTTCATTTGTTATTTGATAGATAGTACTAGATACGTATGTCAAAGTTTACCTACTACTTAGAAATTATAGACAGATGTCAGATACGTCAATGTTTGATGCATAAAATTCTATTGAAAAAATTCGTGAAAATGAATGTTAATCTTTTAAATATAGGTACAGTACCCGGCGATAAATATTGCACATCGACCTTTGGAAAGTGACAGTCGGCTAATTTCGGTTTTGTAGAGCGTTATCTCTTACGCACGAAATACAAAAGTCCGGTATATATTAGGAGCTTTATTTGAGTGCTCCGCGACAAAATCCGTAAGTGTTTAAACTTATATCATATATTAGGAGCTGTTAAAAAAAAACCATAATTATTATGGTTTGCTTCTTTTGACAATTTTATTATTCTTTGTATAAAATACACCAAATTTTCTATAAGTTATGGCTTTAGGTTCGGGTAAAATAAAATAAAAAAGCGTGTTAAATAGGTGTGTGCTACAAACGAGGTGAAAACTCCGGAATGTTTCCGAAATTTTGGAAGTTTTCGGGAAAGTTTCAGGAAGTATACTCGAAAACTTCCTGAAAACTCCCAAATTTGGAAGTTTTGAAAACTGTCATTTATCTTATGAAGACAGTTGTGACGTTTAGTTTTGAACGCAAATGACACTAAAATTAGCTACTTCTTAAAGTTTTGATAAAATTTTACATACTTTAGGCAAAATATAGGTATGGATATGAAAGATATTTTGTCCAAGTTATTATTCAGTCGCATGATTCAGATAGTTGTTATAAATATTTATCTTGGATAACATTACATAGGCTGCTATTTATGTATCCGGAACTGGCCACTTACAAGAACAATATTTAAAAAGTAATTACAACATTTGAAAATAGAACTCTTTGGTTGAAGAATACATTTTGTTTCATGTGACTGTCAATTATTTTTCCATTGTGGCGTCATTTTGAAAATTGCGTGTCTTCATTTGCCATGGATTTAACGCGTGAACATTTTCGTGCAATGATTTACTACGATTTTCGGCGTGGGCTAAATCAACAACAGTGCTTTATTCAACTCACCGCAACTTTTGGAGATGAAGCACCATCAAAAACCACTGTTTATCACTGGTACAGTGAGTTTAATCGTGGGCGGTCTATGCTCACGGATGAAAATAAAGAAGGTCGCCCAAAAACAGCTGTTGTCCCACAAAATATAGATGCTGTGCGGGAACTAATAATGCGTGATCGTCATGTTACATATCGCGAGATAGAGGCGTCCTTAGGCATAAGTATGACGAGCATACATAAGATATTACACGAACATTTGGCTGTAAAAAAAATATGTTCGCGTTGGATTCCGCACAACTTGACAATCGATCAAAAACGGGCTCGTGTCGATTGGTGCAAAAAAATGATAAAAAAATACAACCGTGGTACGTCAAAAGCCGTTTATAATATCTACACAGGTGATGAATCTTGGATCTATGCATATGACCCCGAAACTAAACAACAGTCAACGGTGTGGGTGTTCCAAGATGAGCCGAAACCAACAAAAGTTACTCGTGCAAAAAGTACTTTGAAGCAAATGGTCGCCTGTTTTTTTGGAATTAATGGACATGTGGCTACAGTGCCATTAGAGAATCGTAAAACGGTTAATTCTGAATGGTATACGACCATTTGTTTACCAGAAGTCTTTGAAGAAATAAGAAAGGACAACCGACAACGCAGAATCATATTACATCACGACAATGCTAGATGTCACACCTCAGCTGAAACAACTCAGTTTTTGGAGGGTCAAAAGATCGAATTGACTGGTTATCCGCCGTACAGCCCTGATTTGGCACCTAACGATTTCTTTTTATTTCCATACGCGAAGAACAAATTACGTGGTCAACGTTTTTCGAGCCGCGAAGAGGCTGTTGATGCGTTCAAAATGCACGTTTTGGAGATACCTCAATCAGAATGGAAAAAGTGCTATGAAAATTGGTTCCAGCGTATGCAAAAGAGTGTCGATCATCGCGGCGAATATTTTGGAAAGCAATAAAACCATATTAAATGATATATGTTTGTTTCTTTTTTTAATTCCGGATACATAAATAGCAGCCCTCGTAATATTTTCAAACATAATTTATATTGCTCAGGATTGACATTGCTTTACACTTTTCAATTTTTTATATTATTTTTCTTTGAAACCGTGTATGTTGTTCGCGTGGCAAATTGCGGCAATTCACGCGAAACCCGAACTACGCGTTTTTACCGTTACTTTCGCCGCTCATTTAAAGCTATAAGGATTATTGGTAAGGTTCCAGGATCTGAATTTTTTTTTAGGAAATTTCCTGCTCTTTAAGGATCTATTTTCAAATTTTGATTATCTCAAATAGTTTTCGAAATATTAAAAAAATCCAAACCCTTCTTTTTATGTTTACTTAATTGTTTATAACTATTGCATTTTTTTTCAGCCCCTCTTGGAATTTTGATAGAATGTTCTAGATGGTATTCCGAATCGAATTCTCATTCGATTCGATCAAAATCATAATTTTCGGTGCATGAGATCAGGTTTTGACGAAAATGGCACTTGTTAATCAGACTAGTCGAGGTCGTTGTATAGACCAAATTTTTGGTGATACTTTGAAGGAGTGACGAGTAGGGGTAAATTTTGTATGGAAAGAAACATTTTTAGTTTTTTTCCTGAGGTAAATTGTTTAGATTTTAGGTAGGTACAATCATGCCTGGTAAGTTTTTATTCACAAATATTCGGCATGTCATATATTTTGAAAATTTATTTTATTTGTTATCGTCATCGTGTATTTTTATACGTTTCAAAGAAAAATAATATTATAACAAATCGAAAAGTGTCAAGCACAGTTAATCCTGAGCAATATAATTATGTTTGAAAATAATGTTATCCATACTTACTAATATAATAAGTAAATGCGAAAGTGTGTCTGTCTGTCTGTTACTTCTTTACGCTCAAACCGCTGAACCGATTTTGCTAAAATTTGGCGTGGAGATACTATTTGAGTCCCGGGAAAGGATATAGGATACTTTTTGTCCCAGAAAAATGTACGGTTCCCACGCGATAAACGAGTTTTGGCGCAACGGAGTTGCGGGCGTCATCTAGTTTAAGATAAATATTTATCACAACTATCTGAATCATGCGACTGAATAATAACTTGGACAAATCTGCTTCCACATCATACCTATAATTATACCTAAAGTATGTTCAATTTAATCAAAACTATAAAAAGTAGCTAATTTTAGTGTTATTTGCATTTAAAAATAAACGTCACAGCTGTCTTTATAAGATAAATGTCAGTTTCCAAAACTTCCGAATTTGGAAGTTTTCAGGAAGTATTCCTTAGAAAAGGAAATTTTCCAAGGAATTTTCATCTCTAATATATAATCTTTGACATAGATAATCTTTGACAAAGATAACGCTCTATGAAACCGAAATTAGTCGATTGTCTCTTTCCAAAGGTCGATGTGCAATATTTATTGCCGGGTATTGTACTTTAATATTTATTACTTTATTTTTCGAAATTTATTCAAATATTGTGATTATTTGCAAAGAAACCCCACCAAACTGCTAATCTCGCGAGATCTCGCGGTATTGTATTCATAAAATCGCGGGATCTCGCTTGAGCTCCAATCTCGCGAGATTTGCATTCCCTACTTGTAATTCATTGGTATGCTTTTCGCAACGCATCACTGGCGGCACTAAATACATTGCTATTTTAGCTTTTGTTACTTTTAGTCCAGGCTCCATTTAAAAACATTACCGATCGTCAATTTCGTAAAAAGATATGTTAAGTAGTTTATAAATTGCTTGGCGAAATTTCATACAAAATTGACAACTGTGTACCAAATTACTTAACTACTTGTTATTTTTAAATTGACTAATTGTAGTGATAATTAAAACATGACAGTTGAAACTCTGCTTGCGATAAAGATATACTTATTTTGTCAATTAATCTATCGCTACTTGTACCTCCACACATGTTCACAAAAATATTATAAACTTACTACACGATCAGTCTATTAACACATCAAATATGTCTCACCGACACTCGCGCTGCGTATGATGCAATGATCGACAGTCGGCGAACAGTTGTCGGCCACCTCGAGGCAGTAGTGTTTGTGGTGTTGCATGGTGCTCGTCGCGTCGGGCGAGAACTTGAGCGTCATGTGACCGGCGTACGCGCGGTTCGCTCCCTCGCCGAACGTCAGCGTCGACTCCGCCTCGCGTTCTAGAACCACGCTCTCCGCGACGTTGCCTGACCCGCAACCTGTGTATTATGACGTACTAAATTAGCAAATTTCAGAAAATTATTATTAACTGGTTGGTGCAGATGTGTGGTCAAGGTGTAGCCCTTGGTTAGGTATATGACACATTCTCTTCTCTCTTGTTCTTTGTATGCCTGAGGTTGTATGTATGCAATAACAAACACAGATAACAGCTTTTCATACAAAACTGATACTTTTTCTTTGTTCCTTCTTCATAAAATTAAAATTGTCGATAAAACTGGTTCAAGATTTAAAAATCACCCCTAAATTCTTTATGATATTCTAAACACCGCAAACACCGTACCAATGAGCTGCACATCCGTCTCAATAGCGAGGCACTCCTCCTGGTACAGTCCGGCGTGCACGAACACGAGCGCGGGCGCGGCGTGCGAATGCGGCGCGGCGGCCCTGCGGCACGCGCACGCGGCCGGCCCGCACGTGCACGCCGCCCCGCCCCCGGCCCCGCCCCGCTCCTCCACATACTCGAGAGCCGCCTGCATGGAGATAAAATATTATATAATCTTTTATTTCTTTCTCTTATCTCTCTGTTTCTTTCTTTTATTCAATCATTATAATATATATGCAAATATTTATCGCACTAATAAATATACCCACATTACACAGTGGATAGATTATTCCCAGTTGTTGTCTTTGTCAGTGAAATGACTTTTACAACATATCAGACAACTGAAGCAATATCACTTTTATTTTATAAGAAAGCCTATGAACTTATCTTCCCTTTCCTTTGACACTTCCTGCTTTGCTTTCCTTAGAGCCCGTTCACACGGCGCGTTGCGTCGACGCAGCGCTGCCGTCGCGTTGTTTTACATACAAATAAACACGGCGCGTTGCGTCATCGCAACGCACACATGACGGTCAGCAGCCCCCGAGACGAAGCGGGAGGTTGAGGGTGTTGACGTTAAGACTGCTTCATCGCAGCCCCCGTGTGGCCACTGGCCGGCTATGCGTCAAACGGCAGCGCTGCATCGACGCAACGCGGCGTGTGGACTGGCTCCTAATCTGCATACATTTTACATACCCTTATAGTATTAAAGTGTTTGATCCGCGAGTCCTTCTTGGGGCGGTGGTTGGGGCGCACGTGGATGCCGTAGTATAGCTGACGGAAGCTCTCCTTCCACGGGTTGTCGGCGTCGCAGTCGTCGGACACCACGAACTCGAACTGGCACGGCGCGGGGTGCATCAACGGCGTGTCGTACTCGAAAACCGACTGGTATAACCTTTTCCTGTTGATGATGGTGGAAAATTAATGGGGAACGGAGCATAGCGACACATAAAACTATTGCCTTAGCATTTTCTCAGTTGACATTGGGACTTCGGAATCAGGATTCCTGACTCCTGAGTTTGCGGGCTCAACTCATACTAAAGCAAACTATAAGGCCATATTATAACTGATAGAAGATATCACTGCACTAGTTATTTTCCGAGAGGAATTAACCAGGTTAATTTTAGAAGTAATACCGCTCGTATCTCGGTTTCGCTCTGAGCGAACACTTATCCAAAAACCTGGTTAAAAAGCATTTTAACCTGGTTAAAAAAATACCGGTTCCGAGCCCATTCCCAGCTGTCTATACATCGGTGTCTCTTAACTTTTGAATGTATCACTTAAAATTTGAGAAGTATCAATCCTCACCTACCTAGGTAGGTGAGGATACTTCTCAAATAACCAAAACAGTCCCAATTTTCTCTCTCAGGAAAGCTCATTTGAACTATTTTATCAGCGTTTACAGGTGATGGTCAACATGTGACACTCACCACAGCTCAGTGTCATTGGCGATGGTGTTGAACCGCTTGCAGACCTGCGCGACGCGGCACAGGTCGCGCTCGGTGAGGTGCGACAGGATGCACAGCAGCACCTCGTCCGGCAGCTCGTACTGCAGGTACTGCGACATGTTGCACACGTCCACGCCTTGTGACACTTACCACAGCTCAGTGTCATTGGCGATGGTGTTGAACCGCTTGCAGACCTGCGCGACGCGGCACAGGTCGCGCTCGGTGAGGTGCGACAGGATGCACAGCAGCACCTCGTCCGGCAGCTCGTACTGCAGGTACTGCGACATGTTGCACACGTCCACGCCTTGTGACACTTACCACAGCTCAGTGTCATTGGCGATGGTGTTGAACCGCTTGCAGACCTGCGCGACGCGGCACAGGTCGCGCTCGGTGAGGTGCGACAGGATGCACAGCAGCACCTCGTCCGGCAGCTCGTACTGCAGGTACTGCGACATGTTGCACACGTCCACGCCTTGTGACACTTACCACAGCTCAGTGTCATTGGCGATGGTGTTGAACCGCTTGCAGACCTGCGCGACGCGGCACAGGTCGCGCTCGGTGAGGTGCGACAGGATGCACAGCAGCACCTCGTCCGGCAGCTCGTACTGCAGGTACTGCGACACGTTGCACACGTCCACGCCTTGTGACAACGACCTGAAAGACCGAAGGGGAATGTTAGTACCATAGCTCATTATCGCGAGCTCGCTGCCTGAAACTTGGACGGGCTGGGGACATGAATTTTGGGAGGGGGGTAAGAATAGTTATAGCAGAGTAGACAGAACTAAGGAGTACCTCGACTTCAAACAAACGGGCGAATATACGCGAGTTGGGCGAGAGTTGTCACTTTCAACACATTTCACAATGCTGAGTAATGTACGCCATACACGCTACGGTTTACCGGAGAGGCCACCTGTGTAAGTTTGCCGCGCAGGTATTATCAGTCGAAAGATTTGATTTGCTCCGGTCGACTGACTCATACCTGCGCAGGTAGAGCTCTCCGGTAATCCGTAGCGTGTATGGCGTACATAACGCATTAGGCCGTATTTTCACTGACGCGGAGCGGAGCGGAGAGGAGCTTAGCGGTGCCCGAATTGACCAATCGTGTTATTCCAGCGGAATGACAGCGAAGCGGAGCGAAGATTTCGAGCATGGTGATTGTCAATTCGGCATCGCTAAGCTCCTCTCCGCTCCGCGTCAGTGGAAACACGGCCTAAGGCTGGTTTTAGTGTCACGCGGACCGTCGGTACGGATCGCTTCATATAAATGCAATATGCATTACGCTCTAAGGAGCGTTTTCCGTTTTCAATGTTTAACATGCATATTTTATACAAATTATTTTAAGTGTGAGTGATAAAGAAAACATAAGCATTAGGTCTCATTCAAAACTTCTTTCCATTTTAATTGAGTTTCAAAATATACATTATATCAATAAAGTTTAATAACAAGTAATACACAAGTCAAATAGTACATTTACTAGTGCAAAAAGTTTTAACAGTGTTTAATACTCCTAATGAGTAAGATAAGCAGAGGTCAATTGCAATAGTACTTAAATTTTAATTACTGCTCACAGTGCCTGATGTTACTATTTAAGAATGTACTTTTAAACAATAATTATGATGATTTATTATGTGTTTGATTGTTATTAGGTACTATAAGTTTGTTACTTTTCATTTTTAAAACTTTAGTAAAAGTTTTTTTTAAATATTATTGGCTGAGGTTGTTCACAGTATTTTCTAGTGAAGTCATGAACATTAATATGTAGGCTTAACATGACCATAAAAGGAATGTGGAAAATGTATGTGAAGAAATATTGACAGATTTCCTTTGTCTATCAGTTAATTTCCTCCAGAAACTCATACATGGAAGAAACACTAAAATCGTAATAATTGTGAGCAGCATTTTCTTTTACAAAATGAATAGGCATAAACCCATCATTGTGATTTGAGTGCCTCTTCACTTTTTCTAAAGTTTTGAAGTCGAAAATTGTCATTGCTATTTGCTAACAATTTCTAAAGAAACTACATATAATGCAATAAAGTTGTGAACTGGACCCAAGCAGAGTAGACAGAACCAAGGAGTACCTCGACTCCAAACAAACGGGCGAATATACGCGAGTTGAGCGCAAGTGTCAATTTGAACAATATGTTTCACCATGCTGGGTAACCCATTAGTACTGTGCGCGCCAGCCGATATGACATACTACGTCAAACATATAGATTTCGAAATCTCTTCTGAGTTGGCCTACTCGTTAGTTCTGTTTACTCTGACCTAAGTTCATGTTATATCTGAGGACACAACAGCCTATTGTAGATACAAAACTTTATACTAGAGTCCTTACTCCGAGCACAGCTCTTTGGTAGGACAACTTACGTTCTAGGCCTCTTCCGTGCTGGCAGCGAGCATGCCCCGGACGGGCCGGGCTCGTGGTACGCCGGCGGCGACTTGCGGCGCAGGTCGTAAGGACTGTGATGGCCGGCGGTGGTAGCGGCCGCCGCGGCGGGCACCGGGGGCGAGCCGCCGCCGCCGCTGCCACTGGGGCCAGCGCACGCGATCGCCGCCATTCCAGTCACGTTGTTAGGACACGGCACCGACTCACATGGCTCACCTGGAATTAAATGAATATGACTCTTTAAAAAAACTGGAATGCAATACAGTATACACCCAAAGTCACTTACAACCAAGATAAATCTAATGACAGCTTTTAAGCTTCAATCTGAACAGCTCTTTAAGTACTTGAGCATAAATGCATACATAACATCTTTGAAAAGCAAACCTGATGATGTTAGGTAAATTTTTTTTAACACATTTACAATTAACTACAGATTATTCGGAAAATCTGAGCTACTGAGGCATTTATTGGGAAATGTAATATAGTGCATTCCTTATGTATTTAAGAAATATATTGTAAAACTATTATCATAATGTATCAGCATGTATCAGCAGTCTCAAGTGCTATACAAGATATGGCACCTTGTTCCTCCGACAAGTTCAGTATGCAATGTGTATGTAGAAGCCACATCTAGTTGAGTTGGCCAGCCAAACTCAATGCTTAGGTCGTTCATTGGTTTTGTAAAAAGTGTAGCTTAAAATATTTGACTCATATAATTTATAATTCAACGAGCTTTTGCCCGCGGCTTCCTTCGCGAAGAATAAGAAGTATTATTAAATACAAACTTTCATCCCCTATTTTAACCCCTCGGGGTTGGAAATTATCAATATCCTTTCTTAGCGGATGCCTACTTCATAACATCTACCTGCATGCAAAATTTCAGCCCGATCTGTCCAGTGGTTTGGGCTGTGCGTTGATAGAGCACCATGTCAGTCAGTCACCTTTGGGTTTGATATATATAGATAAGTAAACAGGCTCAGCTTGTGCCAATTTGAATTATAATATTATAAGATACCAGACAGGGGAAATGTTGAAAAAGGTCTGACACCACTTGCCTTCTTCCTTTGCCTTGTTATGTACTTGGTTGCAAATAAAGTTGAGTTTTGAGTTTTCTATAGCTTACCATGTTCAACTTAGGGAATACTGCAAGTTTCATCAAAATCGGTTCAGTAGTTTTTGAGATAGGGAATTTTAATTCTCAATTACGTACAATTTTGAAGTCGGTTTTATCTTTTTAAAATACAGTTATTCTAATCTTTTCTGGACTTAAGGTGGATGTTACATTTATATTTTGTTCTGTCCAGTGCAGACTACAATTTATAAGCAGGTTTTTACATAACAAAAGTTAAAAATAATATAAAAAAAGTAATTCAACAGGAAAAAATAATCTATATGTTATGCTTGATATTCTTACACCTGTAAAATTAAAATAAATCTAAATCAACAAAACTGGCCTGTTACATGTTTAGAGTGCAGGTGTTTATTTTTTGCCAGTTTCAATGCAAATGTGATAAGGATCTAATCATTATAATATATAAAACCTATTAAACCTATCTATTAGAATAAGGTCCTAAGAATTTACATTCTAATGTTGATGAAACTTAAATTTTTTATAAAAATCCTTATGTAACCAAGTATTTAAAAAAGTAAGATATATTTTGGAATTTATATCCTGTGGTAGTACTTTAGTTATTTAACGCTTCAACTCCCAAGCGGCCACATAGATTTTCAAGAATCCGCAATCGAAGGATTGCGGATTGAACAAACAACAAACATTGATTTGATTAATAGATAAAATATACAAGTTTTAAAAAATATTCACAATTTAAAGTGAAATTGAAATCATAGCAATCACACAATTATATAAATTGACGGGTTTACTTTATTTCAGTCCAGTGATATAATCCAGCCCTGAATCGCATTCCAGTGCCCGTTCACATTATTCCAGTAGTAACTTAATCACTGGACAGGAATAATGTAAACCTCCCATTAATCCTTTGATCGCCAATTCTTGGAAATCTTTTGTTATCGCGGCCCACTTGGGCCTTACGGGGATTGATAGGTTAACATTATTTTGAATTATATCTATGTACCTGATTTCGAAGTGAACAAAATGAAACTTAATGTTTCATTTTGTTTTGTTTCTATATTAAGCTATTAAATGAAAGAAATTAATTTCATTTTTCATTAGTCAATTATGTAAAGTGTTTTCAAGTTAAGTTTTCTATTACAAAAAGTAAAGCCATTCATTACATACTATGGTACAATGATTTATTGACATTATCACTAATAACAATGTGCAAATTAAGAAATAAAACGATGATTAATGGGCATGAGATAAAAACTAACAATCATAACAACAATTAACCAAGGCTTAGTATAAAATTATACCAGAATTTCGTTTCGTAATTAAACGAATACCAACACAACAAAATGTTTACGAACAGCTGTTTCGTCATGTCGTCAAAATTAGTCTTTCTCTCCCAAATCAATACTTATATTGCGCAAAATGTCAAAGAAATGCGCTATACGATATGATTGACGAATTAATTCCGACCGATATGAAAATATGCATGCGAATCAACTTCGAGCTACAATGATCGAGGTTCGATGATTTACGGCAAACGATGATTTCACTCAACATCATCGAACTGCATAACAAACTCGTAGTTTGAGATTTAAACGAATCTAATTTATACACTCAGTAGCTTACGACTTTCTGTACGTCTACAAAATGTAGATTACGAACTATTTGTAATACTTTGAGCGACATCAGTCGACCCGGATAACTTACTTGATTGTGTCCTAGATGGTAGCGGTATGCGATGTCCGCCTTTTCTTCGCGATCTACGAACGTAAGAACGCGAAGAGGAGAATGAGGCACTAGGCATTATTTCTTTTGCTCTTTATTTTCACTAGATTTATGTCTAAACAAAGGAGACACCCGCACCAACACCGACGGCCATTTTCTGTTTAGAATAGATTGGATAGCCGAAACAGGAAACTATGATTATACCACATTGGCCTCGGCTAGATTGATTATTATATCGTTTACATATATTGCACTTATCACTGATTCTTTTAATAATAACTAAATACTCGTGGAAACACTATTCTACAAATTGCATCAAAAAATTTACACTACCCTAGAACCAAAGGGCGACTCTCTGCAGATAAAATATGGCGGATCACAATCGAACATGGCGACGGCGCTGCTCACGCCATCTACAAAAAAAATAAAACTGACAAGAGTTCCTGTTCACGCAAAATCAAAAATAAACATTTTTGGTAAACTTTTTATTTAAAAATGGGTCTCTTATTTCTCTAATATACATACAATATTATAATATACCTAGGTTATGCGGTGTACCGAAAGTTTCACAAAAGGTTATGATATTTTCTCATTTCTCGTGAATTTTGTGTTACTGAAAAAGATTAAAGAATGATTCATTGCCTCAGCTCAGTAGGTAGTTCTAAAAAAATATCCTTAATCTGTGGTTGAGTGACAGCTCAGTGACATCTGACCTAGGAGGATAGAAATTTAGTCAAGTGGAATAACATTTAGTAACTTTCTAAATTTAGTCACTAAATCTTTCTTTCTTTTCTTTTTCTTCTTTTTTGGCAACTTGACACAAAGGATGTGTATGTTGTGCCACAGACAAGGTAAAAAGGTAAGGAATATGGCGGGAAAACCATATTCCTCCTATTATAATTTTCATCATCATTTTCATGTATCGTCAGGTCTAAAGTCTAGTCAAAGTCTAAGTAAAAGTCAATACAGTCACAGGAGTCAAGTCGGTCGATTCAGTAAAGTGGTAGACGCTTTACTGAAACTTTCGATGGAGTTTTGGAGGGAACACAAAATAGCACGTTTCTGGATATTACATCACTTTCCTACACTTGTGCATGAACACGAATATCTAATGGTTAATATTCTACCAATATTACACATTAAAAACCCAGCTAACACAATTTTAGGAAAATAATACAAAAACACAACAGCACTCTTTCACATGCCCGCCAAAACTCCAGTCACTAAATCATTTAGATATCTAAATTTAGTGAAATGGAATAAGCGCTTTATATCGGTGTATAAGCGTGAAAAGCGTGTCAAGTTGCGTCCGACCTACTCGGTCATAACAATGGAGTCGGTCTGCATATTTCATTTAATTCATGAAGCCCCAAGCGGCCACATCCGGCCGCGATAACAATGAAAAAGCTATTGTGTCTCGTTTTGCCACGACTGATGGGTAAAAGTGTTAATAAAGGTTTTTGGTGAACATTTTATGCTAGGCATCGTTGAGTTTCGTGGTTCCGCTAAGTAATAGACCATAAGAACGGCCAAAGAATGCCTCAAACACGTAGATTTAACGTTAAATACGTAAGTTTTGAACAACGTTTTTTGGGCTTTTTAACCGGTATTTTTGTAAGCTGAAAAGACAATTTACAAGTTTAAAAAATGTCACATCAAGTAATAATTTGTCTACAAAAATTGCAAAGCTTTTTACGTGTGTTTAGGAATGCACATTACTTGAACTATAGTTTATCGATATCATGAACTAAATGACTTTCTTTTCAGGGTTATAATATGCTTCGAAATTATCGACACATAGAAATATTCAAGAAAATACACCCACACCCAAGCCATTTTGTGCTTGTTTTCATACAAGTAGTATGAAAACAAGCACAAAATGGCCACGCGATCGCGGCCTAAGACGGCATCTATATTATAATACTTAATCTGTGCATCTGACTATTGGTCTGACTTGACTCAGGTAGGGATGGGGATTCTTGCCAAAAAAGATCGATTTTTAAATCGATTCGAATCGTGACCTGATGAATAGATCCCCAAAAAAATCGAGGTCTAAAAGATCGATTTCCAAAAAAACGATCTTTTTTCAAATTAGTTTTTACAGTGTAAGTATATATTAAATTTATAAATATTAGTTCTTAACCTAATTTGTATTTTTTCCTTTGAGGCATGCTCATCTAGATACAAAAATATTAATTTTTAAATCTAAATTATATATTTTTCCACTTATTTTCTTTTTTCGGAATATAAGCAACTATTCGAAAATGGGTGCGTGTACTTATGTACGCGCGTGAGAAGTTATACTTCTTTGGCATCATTAAATAGCAAATATTAAAAATTAATATTATAATTTGATGTTCAATTTTAATTTTTATCACAAACTTTTTATTAAATGTTTTATTAAATTTTTTCTTTATTTTGTGAATATTAAATAACCAATAATAAGTATTTAACATTAATAATTTAATAATATTTAGTGTTAATTATATTAAATAAAAGTATTTTAATTTATATCAATAAATAATACATACGGATAGTTAACCTCAATTATATTGGAGCACTTGAAAAAGTATATAAGCACAATTTTTTTCACTAATATTCACAAATAGTAAGTAATATCAATCAAAATATTCAATTTAAATCACTACTGAATATAATTTATTAGCACATATATAATTCGCACTTGTATGAAACTCAAACACGTGTTGTGAATGTATAAACTAGAGACATGTTGATAAATATTATAAATATGAAAACAGTGATCAGACGTGACGAGCGTACCAACATGCGCGACTAATATCGAGGTTCAATTCCTATTTTGTTGGTAGCTTTTTTTTTCGAGACTTAATGAGCGGTTAAGCAGACGGCTTCATACTGTTAATTTTGTTTCACAGGTGCGCGCGCATCTTAAAATTTCACTCTCATCATTTTTTCATAACGCGCCTAAAGAAGTATAACTTCAAAAAGAAGACAAATGTTATAATTAACGATCTTTAATCACTAAAATCAGGGAATTCGATAATAACAATTATTTTATTTACCATATCAAAGTATCAGCTATGGTGACAACAACACATTTTTTCCTTATTTTGGCATGCACGATTTGTGAATTGAGTATTTAAAAAAAATATATACTGTTTTTGTTAATGTATTTTAAAACCTTAATATTAATAATATTGATATTTGATGCAAGAACCTTAAAAAATGTTTTTTCAATTAATTATAAACAATTAAAAATTCATGAAATTTAAATAAAGTCACGTGACTTATAAACGCGCCATGATTGAGTTGTGACGTCACAATGTATACATTTCAATAGTATACGCCAATATTCACCTTATTTCGTTGACGTTTAAGGTCAAAATTGTTTGCGCTAACTATAATACCAATCTACGTAGCTAAAATTTTTAGTAAATCCACAAACTGATTTTAAACCGTTTAGAAGTACGCGTCCAATCAAAACATTCGTTTGTTAAATAATACGTGGTATGTCAGTTTTACTGTTTTTAGTGTTCTGTGGTAAACATTAACAATGTGATGTCACACGCGCTAGGGTAGTGTGGGAGCTGCCGGCGTATCTTCGGTATTTTTATTTTGAAATAACTTTTGAATTATTGCGAAAAACAATAAATGAAAATTGTTTTGTTAAAAAACTTATATATGATCTTTCCATTTATCACAAAAAATTTTTTTGTTGAAATACTCAATTGTGCGTCAGTCAAGCCAGTTAGGAGGTTAAAGGTCCCTACTTCCTACCTTAAACTATGGAATTTAATACGAAATTTAAAATCAGATTTACATATTTGTACATACTAAGGAGATGCTGAATGTATGCTTGATTTTTAATAAATTGGTTTTACTTTGGAAGCTGATATCATGACTATAATAAACAAAAATAGAACATTTAAAACGGGGAAAGGAATGTTGATATACTGAAGATTATTGCTGTATTTTTATTATAACTTTGTAGCTTTCAAATTATGAGTTTATAAGGCTTGAAATACGGTAAATTACGGAATGTCCGTAAGGAACGCCCTTAAGACTCGAGGATTATTTATTTTCTTCAAAAAATTGCAAATTGCAATCTCAATCATGTTGCCGCCGCACATGCGTAGTGATTCGTGCTTGAGACGATACCATTGGGCATTGGACGATCTGCGTGTATCGTCCAATGGTATCGTCTCATAGCACGAAGCTTCGTGACGATAGACGAATCGCGGCCCGCGGCATCACACTTCTCAGTACAGATACAGAATACAGATACAAAAAAAAGATATACAGACGAACATATAACCTCCTCCTTTTTGGAAGTCGGATAAATACCTCCATGCAAAATTATAAACGTATTTTTTTATTGATGAGAAGTGAGGAGAAGGATACTAAACATACAGCTCACTCTTGTAATACGGGCCTTCAAACAGAAAAATCGTAACTCGATTTTAGGGTGTCTAAGATCGATTCAATGCGTTGGATCGATTAAAAAGATCGATTTGTTTGCTCCAAAAGATCGATTTTGCGATTAATCGATCTCAGATCGTCAACCCTAGACTCAACTGTCAATGTCGACAAGAATACGAACTGCAGTTTGCCATGAATTTCCAAAAAAATGCTCAAAAATGTAATTAAAATAGATTCTAAAGTATTAATAAAATACTAAATATAAATTACATGTTATTTGAGACAATTTAACATAAAAAGAACCTGTCTATTTTATCATTGTATTATTTTATTATGGTGTTTGTTTGCATAACTTCGAACTCAAAATGGATATAAATCAACTTATTAATGAAAACCAATGTGTTTTCTCTGCTTTGGCTTGTATATTTTTGACCGTCGCTTATGTTGCTAGTCTATATGTCTGGAGAACTCAACATAACAGGTAAGATGTTAATAGTTTACTTGTGCAAAAGCCAAAATGCCATTTTTGAATCATCAAAAAACTTTATTATTTTCAGGGACCACCCGTCTACAATCAAAAGAAGATTCTTTGGTGTCTCCTGTGTTATGATAATAGCCCCATTTTTCACTCAACTATTTCTAAAGGAACATTCTGTACAAAATGTGGATATATATGTTCAGTTGGGATTGAGATTGCCAGGTCTAATCAGTGCATCAGTCCTGCCTCTACTCTTGACCGCAATTTTATTTTTAGGACCTTTAACAATGCAATTTTTGTCTGGAACATGGAGAATTTATTTAGGTATGTACCATTGAAGAAATTGAATTATAAGAAGACCTATGTCGTTTGGATGGGCTATTTCCGGGTGGTCTCTTTCCTGAGTTGTCCGTCATATGCCTATGAAATAACTTCCTTGATGTAACCCCATGTAACCCTTTTATTTCACACTATATTTTAATTGTTGATACTGTAAATTGTATATTGTAAGACATTACATTATCAAACTTCATAATGCATTAACTAAACTTTTGTCAATGGAGTATTTTCTAATTCTAATGCCTAATAACATCTAAGGTTATTAAATTATATTCAACAGAGCCAGTATACTGGTGGTCAAGTTGGCAAGACCTGGTGTGGGTACGCAATCATGTGATGGCACCACTGAGTGAGGAATGGGTATGGCGGGCCTGTATGACACCACTTCTGCTGCAATGTCTTGAGCCTATGACTGCTGTGTTTGTTGGGCCGCTGCTGTTTGGAATTGGTAATGTATTTTACATTTATTGTTTTGTCTAATAACAGCAGTTCTTGATTATTTGTGATTAGAAAGTAAAATAGTATTACATCAAGTACTTAAGCAAATAAATAAAAGTAGAGGACTAGATTTTGTCGGCTTTAACCCATCAGTCGTGGCAAAACGAGACACAATAGCTTTTTCATTGTTATCGCGGCCGGATGTGGCCTCTTGGGGCTTCATGAATTAATCATATCTATTCTTTTATGTTTACACTTTCAGCACACTTGCACCATATGCATGAGTTAATGAAGGGTGGCTGGCAGTTCAAAGACGCCTTGATGATTTCAAGTGAGTTCCAATGCAATACCATAATTATTGTCAAGTCCATAAAGTCTTTAAACAAAAAAAGATTTTGTAATTCAACTTCTGCTTTGTAATATAAACAAAAAAAAAAAAACAATTTAAATCTTGGTAAAGCATTAATGTGAGCTATTTACCTTGCAGCCTTCCAACTGATGTTTACAAGCATATTTGGGGCATACTCAGCATTTCTGTTCCTACGAACTGGTAAGAAGAAACTAATATAATTTATGTGGAAGAATATATAATACTAAGTATGTCTGTTATTTCTTGTGTACAGGTAGAATAAAATAAATTAATTTAAAATCAAAAAGCCCGACTGCAAAAAATGTTAACTAAAAAGAACGAAACAAGACCTAATTCTGCCGGAGGCATCGAATCCATGTTTTAATTGATACATCTCTTGCTTACGAGTTTCATGCCAGGATAAATAGAAGGTTACATAGAAAAATGTAGAAGAAGAATGTGGATAATAAAATGCAGTCGGAGGCATGTCGCACCAAGTTTAACATTAATTCATAAAATATCATAAAATATTTAAATGCCTCCGACTGCATTTTATTATCCACTTTCTTCTTCTACATTTTTCTATATAACCTAATTATCCTGGCATGAAACTCTTAAGCAAGAGTCGTATCAATTAAAACATGGATTCGATGCCTCCGGCAGAATTAGGTCTTGTTTTGTTCTTTTTAGTTAACATTTTTTGCAGTCGGGCTTTTTGATTTTTAATTAATTTATTTTATTTGCGACTTTTTAGTTGTAGTCATCTAACCATTTCGACAAACAATCTAATAAAAATTGAAAAACTACCGTGCTGATATATCACATATATCGTAGGTACACTTAGAAAAGTGTACCTACAATACGTTATAATAGGTACATAGGTTTGGTACTGTTTCAATGTATGTTTCTAGTTTTAAGTACCAAATCATTGTTTTTTTTCAATACTTTGTCATTGAATTTTCATCTTGTTTCAGTAATATCAGTTAATTTTTAATTAATATTGGATTTATCCATGCAGGCGGATTTTGCTTTTTTCTTATTTTATTACTAGCGGTCGGCCGCGGCTCGTGGATGTCGGTGAGCTCTGCAAAAAGCATACCCAGGAAAGACTCGGTCAGCAAAATGATTCCCAGGTCAATTCACAGACTCCGACACTAACATCGACGACGCAGTCATTAAACGCAGGCTGCACCCTGCACAGATTGTCTTCCTCCCGCACGCGCACCCGTCTTGGTGACGCCAACTATCGTAATATTTTAATTTCGCCATAATTTCAAAACCAAATGTCCAATTTTATTCATTCAAAGACCAAATACTATCTACATAAACTGTACTTAGTAATGGAATAATTTATTTTGATAAGGATTAAAAGAATGAGTAAAATAAACGCGTTTAAATGTAGTCCAAAAAAAAATTCAAGATTTTTAAATAAAAAAATGGTTATTGTGCCTCACTCGACATAGATAGGTATAGTGTGTCGCGGACTTTTTTGTAGATATTTGTAAGTTCTACAATTATTTAGAATTTTATGGTTCTATCTTTTATAGTTTAGGCAGCGTACGTAAAATAAGTAACTTTTCTGGTTGATTTTTTTGAAGAACCCAAATACCTTACGGTACCCTGTTTTTTTCCAAAATAAAATTCAGCCTATGTTCAGCAAAAACAATGTAGAATTCCAATGGTAAAAGAATTTTTCAAATCGGTCCAGTAGTTTCGGAGCCAAACAAACAAAAAATCAAATCTTTCCTCTTTATAATATTAGTGTAGATTTATTGTTCTATTTAATATTAAAACTGCAAGTTATATACATATTTAGAATCAGTGTTTAAAATCCTTTATTTTGATACCCCACTCGATATGCTTGGTAGAATTTTTATTTTTTTTACCTCACAATATGGCGTCAAACATCTGCCATTTTGTTTTTTTTTTTAATGTCACCTATCTAAGAACACTTGGGTCATTAAGAGGGCGACTAACCCCAAAAATCAAATATCGTCCTTCTCTCTTCACACTCACGCCCGTCTTTCATATGCCAGGTGAAAAAGGACGACGCGGATTCATCGCCAAATTAGTTTTTTCTCAATAACTCGATAAATATACAACATTTTAAAAATCCGCTAGGTCGGATTCTCAATGATAGAATTTTATACAATGTGTTAAAATATTAACTTAGTTCAATGCACGGTTATGGCAATACACGAAAAATTCGTGAAAATTAGATGCATCTTTGTGATTTTTTTCTATCGAAAAAATTTTTAGATATCGTGTTTTTGCTCAGATTGAATTCTTGGAAATATAATTTAGGTAGTATCTAATTTTAGAAAATGAAACAATTTAGGGCGTTTTTTCAAGTATAAAAATGAATTATAAAATTGAAAATTTAGGGTTAGTCGCCCACTTAAGACAAATCTAACGATACCTCAAATGTGAAAATCCGTTCAGCGGTTCTGAAGATATAAGGTAAGGAAGAATATTACAAACATACAAGATACGCGCTAAACACATAACCCTCCCTCCCGGCAGTCGGGTAAAAATGTAATATAATGGCAGCATTAGCAATACATTACACAAGAAAATAATCTACACAAGAAATAACAGACATCAACAACTACACAAGAAATAAAATGACATGATTTTAAAGCATATTGACAAATTAATTATTATTGACAGTGCCGCCATAGTCCATACCAGTACAGTGACTGGCTATGAAAGTCACTGGCCTCCATTATACAAGTACGCTGGACTAATGATACCCTTTGAAATGACAGCTATTTTTGTGCCTATTTGAAGCGGAATCAGCTCCCCCCCTGTTAGGGATAGGAACTAAATTTGACGTAAAACTTATGTTTGAAAGTCGCCATATTGGCGCTGATAGCAGTAGTGGGAGTACTTGGAACTAATACTAGTTTCTACCATGGAGGTATACTATTATCTGTGGTTTCTACAACCAATAGCGATTGAGCGGCCATTTGCAAGTTACGTCAGATTTAGTTCTTTTCCCGAATATTGGGAGAGCTGATTTTGCTTCAAATAGGCACAAAATACATCTGGGTATCATTAGTCCAGCGTACTTGTATAATGGAGGTCAGTGTATGAAAGTGTATTTTGTAGAAAAACCTGTTTTGTCATTTCAGTGTGCATCTGTCATTTCAGGTCACTTCGTCGCCCCGCTAATAGCGCACATGTTCTGTAACCACATGGGGTTCCCCAACTTCAGCGAGGTTGGCAAGTATCCGCTTCTGCAGAGAATTATCATCATCTGCAACTTTATCCTCGGTTTAACTTTATGGTGTTACCTCCTGTTTCCACTGACTAGCCCGGATATTTATGACAACAGATTATATTCTGTTACGTGAATTTATATAACGAAATATGTACTTGAGTCTGTCCAATATTTTAGTACTGCCACTATGAACTAATATTATTGCAAACTGTAATTCTGAAAAAACTATAACTATACTCCATTTCAAATTATTTTCATCTTAATGTGTAAGCTCAGATTAGACATAGTAATCATTAATTTATCAATTTAAACAGATTCACTGCATAGTAATGAAATGGTACATAAAATTTTTGTTTACATTTACGGCAAAAGTAATTTAAATGGAGTATAATATTACGTATTATGCAAATAAAGCTAAGTAAAGCGAAATAAAGCTAAGTACAATACGATTGATATTATAAACTTTATAATATAAATTATAAAGTAATATTGACAATATAAAAAGAAATGTTTTTTGTATATGACCATGCTTTTCGGATTGCTGTTACAAAAGTTTTATGTTCATTTATTAAAATAATAATAATAATGATTTTAGTGGTAAAATGTATACTATATTGAGTCAGTGGTGAGTTGTGATGTGACTAATACAATTTTTAATTAACCAAAAGTTATACCATGTTATACTAAAAATAAATATTTACTTTTATTATTATGATGATCAGGGTTATTGCATACTAGAATCTTCAGATATTTTGGTATTATTTTAGGTAAATATTCCATATCGCGCCACCAGCGATTTTGAGGCCGTTTTTTTTTTACAGTCGCGTTATAATCTGTAAACATCAGAACTAGTATTGTTATGATGGCGCACGCGGCGTCGACTTTCTTTTGCCAGAAATAGTCATGCGCCATCATAACAATACTAGTTCTGATGTTTACAGATTATAACGCGACTGTAAAAAAAAAACGGCCTCAAAATCGCTGGTGGCGCGATACGGAATATTTATCTTATTTTATTTTCAACAAAACGTTGCAAACATAGTCAAATATGAGTGCTACTCTCTATTATTTAATACGTAATTTTATGAAGTAGCTGTACTATTTTGGTGATAGTTTTGTGTGTTATTATTTATAATTGATTGCTTAGTAAATTAAATTCTAATAGCTTATTATATTAAATCTATAACGTTTTTGTCAACTTTATGTCAATAATTTAAAAACGACGAAAAAAATCGGTGTTTTTAATGCTTTTTATAAATATTAGATGATATGAATTAAAGTGTAGAAGCGGTACAAAAATTAATTATATACCCAGAGAGTTTTTTAACTTTATATTTTTCAAAATATTCCGTTAGAGGCGCTGTATGAATGCGATTTTGGGGCGTGTCAGGGGCGGGGCAAACGCCCATTCATCTTGATCACCACGCAAGCGCCCAATCCATAACTCGCATGCAAACCACCAGGGTAAAAAGACGTATAAAAATCACATGAAATTAAAATACTGTAAAAGAAACGTAACATTTTAAGTTACTCTAGAAAAATCTATAATTTCAATCCATTAGTCCAGTGTTCTTCAGTGTCGGGTCGCGAAGCTTCCGTAGAGGAGTCGCCAGAAATCGAGAAAACTATTTCAGTAAAAGACAATAAAAAATAAAAAATGATATACCTATTAAGCAGAATTATTTTAACTAAAGATTATATTCATGAACACACAAATTGATAAAAAAGCAAAGAGTGGGGGGTCGCGAAATATTTTTTGCATACCATATCTCATCATAAAAAATTTTGAAAACACTGCATTAGTCAATATATTATGCGAATACTATTGTTACCTTATTTTGGTTGTTAATTTATGTGCCATAATTTGCACTATGTAATGATTTTGTGATAGATCCTATCAAGTAATGTAAGATATCAGAACAAAATGCCTCACTAGTCAATTCACTATTGTACTAAAATATATACCTACAAACGCACCACAATAATTACGTGACTACTTCTATGACATGATAAAACAATATGTACTATCAGAGAAGTTGATTCCTAGGCAGATGGCGGACCTGAGTAATTTGGTCGCGTTAAGTCAAACCCAGCCGACAGATCATATATCGTTTTCAGCATCTGCACTGCCCCGGGGCAGGGTGGGTCGACAGGACACGGAAACAGCCGAAATTTGAATTAAGAACATAAAATACGTATTGCACTATGATGAATGATGATCCACGAAGCACGTGGACTTATATAGTACTATACATACTTTATGTTCTTAATTTAAACTTCGCTTACTTCCGTATCCTGTCAGCCCACCCTGCCCCGGGGCAGTGCAGATGCCGAAAACGATAATAGGTAACATTGAATTGACATAAGCCGACCACATGACCTAGGTCCGCCATCTGCCGAATCAACTTCTCTGATAGTACTTTTTATAGTCTTGTTCGGCCTCTTCATGTTGGCTCATGATGGACAAATACAGGCAATCACGAACGTGTATAGAGGCTTAGAGCGCTTACAGACGAACGGCACGTGTCGGCGGCAGTCGACGGCAGACGACGGCACGTGTCGGCGGCAGTCGGCGGCGCGTGTCGGCGGCAGTTGACGGCGCCGTCGACAGTTTATAACGCTTGCAGTTGTGACGTAACGCGTAAAGGTAAGCGTCCACAGGTCGGTATAGTACGCAACGGACGTTTCGCATCAGACGGATATTTTTTTTACAGTACGTCTCACTGTATCGGCAGCGTACGGATTACCGACTAGCTAGTATATTTATCTTCAAATTAGTCCAAACAAAGTTCTTAAGTCAAAATTTCTGCTTTAGACTTTTCCATCCATACCCCCTTTTGAGCATTCATTTACTAGGCTAAACAGTAATCCGTACACTGCCGATTTCACAGCGGACGTACTGCGGAAAAAATATGCGTTTGATGCGAGATGTCCGTTGCGTACGATACGGACCTGTGGACGCTTACCTTGCGGGGGTACGTCACAACTGGGAGCCTACCACCACCTCTACTAACCGACATCGTTTGACAGATAAGAATTTATTACTTTAACGTCAAGCTAGCGATCTTAAAAAAAGTAGATATTTCACAGCGGATTAACATTGTTTTGCATTTTTTACTGTTTTTTTAGTAAAATTATATTTAAAAAGTGAGTACGGTGATGTTGTTGTAATCTTACAACAAAGTGTTCTGGAAACATGATAGTTTTAGGAAAGGTCGTGGTAGGCCCCCTGCAAGCGTCATAAACTGTCAAAGGCCGACTGCCGCCGACACATGCCGCCGACTGCCTCGACTGCCGCCGACTGCCTCGACTGCCGCCGACAGGTGCCGCCGACACGTGCCGTTCGTCTGTAAGAAGCCTTACTCGTCTTTAGGGTCTACACAGACGGACGGCATTCCAACTGCAATCCAACTGCAAATTGCAGTTCAAGTGCAGTTTGAATGCAGTTGACACGACTGCAATAGAACTGCAAACCAAACAGTTCACACGACTGCACGCCGACTGCAATTGAACTGCAATCCGACTGCGCGTTTGGTTAGCAGTTCTATTGCAGTCGCATTGCAGTCGTGTCAACTGCATTCAAACTGCACTTGAACTGCAATTTGCAGTTGGATTGCAGTTGAAATGCAGTCCGTCTGTGTAGACCCTTAATCGCCAATGATCGACGTGATTGTGATTGCAGTAAATTATCCATATGTACAACTTGAAGAAAGCCCTTTATAAAAAAGTGTGTCAGCTCCGACGCACGACTGGAGTTTACTCCTTAAGTACGAGTATAGCAATATAAATACATCGACACTGATAGAAACAAACAAGCCCAATAACATATAGTATATAGGTGTAGTCGCCTATACAGCATACCATATGTACGTCTTAATCATAAAGTTAATATACCTATCGGAATATAATATTATATAATAAATTAAAAAAAAAAACTCAAAAAATATATATATAAAATATATTTAATTATATTATTATATATAATTATATAATAATATAATTAAATAATAATATTATATAATATTCCGATAGGTATATTACCTTTATGGTCTTAATACACTCACAGCCAAATTAGAAAGTTGCGCACTAAAGGTGCGCACCAAAAACGTGACACGATTTTTCGTTACTTGTTAGTAGGTTTTACCCCTCGGATTTTTCTCATACCGGGCGCCTTATATATGAAAATCGATTCTTAGGGAGTAAACTCCAATTATTTAAAAGTGTGTTGACAATTAATTCGACTAAAATAAATTGATTCTAATTTTATATCTATTATTTAACAAAATGGTCAAATTTGTTGTAAATTGTAATATTATCTGAACAGACTTTTTTCATAAAGAGAGCCAAACATGGCTTAAAATTGAATCAAAGCAACATTGATTGTAGATTATAAAACAAAAAAAAAATACTTTGTTAAAAATGCCCTTGTTTTTACATTTATTAAGTCATGAAATAAGTACAGTAAAACAAGCAGTATTTAATTAGCCAAAATTTAAAAAATAATATTTAAAAGTTGAATATGTTTTAAGCTCTCACGCGCCAGTCTGGGTGGTAATAGGTACTTTCTCTTTCATTAAAATGAAGGTCGAGAGAGATATCAAATAATAAAAATATTTCATATTTAACATAAATTTCCCAGACTCTCCTTAAAATTTTATGTCCTTAAGATCTAGATCTGCATTCATTTTTATGCTCTTGTTTACTAGCGCTTTATGAAAATTTATCTGGTTTCTCGTACTTACGTTATTTGGTCGTGTTATATAAACCCAGCCGAAAGATCCTGACTAATCATTGACTTTATTTAACCCGACCAAATAACGTTGGTCTACCATCTGCCGACTGCCTGTAAATCTAGTTTTATTTTGGTACAAGACCCAACAAGAGCCCTTGAGGCCCGCCTGTTATTTTACAATCTATCTGTAATAACTTAATAATTTATTAAAGGCGCAGCGCAGACGACAGACTATCCGTGACGCACTTTTTAGTCTGTGGGAAATAGAACCTATGCAATTATATGCAGTAACGCACACGACGCGCAAAAAGTCCGCATATAATTGCATAGGTTCTATTTCCACAGACAAAAAGTGCGTCACGGATAGTCTGTCGTCTGCGCTGCTCCAAAACGTTATAAATTGCAGCAAGACATGACCTAAAAATTGTATGAATTATAGAAAATAAACTAATGAATTACTACTTAATTTTTTTTTATTTACAAGTAACCCTCTTTAGGATATTTTATTCTTTCACTAAGAAAAATAGGTTAGTACCAAAATACCAGCATAAAATATATAGCTTTATTTTTATACACATCTTTCACTAAAATATAAATACTATACTAATATATACCTACTGCTATTATTATCAACGACATTAGGTTTTACGACAAATTAAATATTGTTAACAAACTATAATTGATACGCTTTTACATAAAATGCTTCATTTTATTTTAGCTACTACTAAGAACATTGTATTATATTTCATTTAAAATTTTTCAGAATGACCGCTAGTTAAAAATGATTTTTTATCTAAATAGACGCATGTAAGTATTAGAACATTCTAAAATTCACAACTGTTATATTTTAAAGATTTTCTTATACTTCTGGGCATTTAATTTAATATTAGAAAGGTTTAGTAAATATAAATAAATCAGTCTTGTGTAAAAAAATACATTACTCAGAAATGCCCAAAATTATGAACATAATAAGATTTAATTACACATTAACCCCTTACTAATAACAGTATTTAGCGAATGTTTGATTGCCTTTGTGTGGCATATTGTAAAAGTCATATCACATACAAAGGCAGCGAATCCTAAATAGTTATAGGGTCCGTAAATATTTATATTAATAAGAGGGTAACAAAGATTATACACTTTAATATCTTTTAACTTTGAGAAACTAGTCATTAAAATACATGGATAAAAACCAAGTGGATATTTTTTAAATAGAAAACATAATAATTTTGTTTTGTCTACCAACATTTTGTACTTACAATCTATAAGATTTAGCCCGCACGCTAAAACTCGCGCGGGCGCACGCTCGCGTGTGTTCAAACGAAAAATAGTATGAGCAGCGCAGGAGCGTGCGACGGAGGGCGGACGCGGGCGCACGCGACGGGTGCCCGCCGCGTGCGAGCGGCTTTTCGCAATCGACGTTGTTTCCGTTGACGTCTTTTTGCCAAATAATAAATTAGTAAATAATCCATGGCAATCTACTGGACACAACTGTACACGCTCGAGATAAAAATTATAATAGCAGCGCTAAATGAGATGGGCGCACGCGACGGGTGCCCGCTCGTACGCGGCGGTCGTCCGACGCGTGCGCCCGCGCCCGCGTCCGCCCGTGTTTTAGCGTTGGCCCTTATAAAGTACCTAATACTCAACAAAGTTAAAACTTATTAATGAGAACTAGAATCTTTTAATTTGAAATAATTTTATGGGTCCCAAATCAACAAAAAACTATACTTAAACGTGAGATCTATATTGTAGACATTTTATTTCAAATAAGTGAAAATATTTTATAATAATAAATAATGAAATAATATATGTGTAATTCTGTCTCAATCAAAAATACCTATGCAGTACACACGCACTTATAATTTTCTGGGAAGAAAAAAGAACAGAATTACTGCAATATTTTCACGGTAGATGGCAGCACCAGCATATACTGTAAACAAAAACTTTGGTTCGACGTTTGACAACGTTTTTGTCAACATTCTGATATGAAGTGTGCATCATGTCTGATTTTGGTCGGATCATTTACTGTATGCGCTAGTAGCGCCATATTACAAGAACATGTTATATCTCTATGAATAATTACATATTACACCCAGCACCGAATAAAATATACGAGCAACATCTCATATACAATTAGGCCTACGCTAAATTATCTACACAATAATATATTATAATGTTTGATAAGAGTAATACAGTTTTATTACATTTTATTTGAATTTTGAGCATGATTAACACATAAAGAAAAAAATTAATGGTGATTAAGTATAGATAGGCATTTAACTTAGAAATTATTCAGATCATTTAAAAAAAAAAACTCATAACAATAGATAATTTTAAAGTTTTCTAACCGCCTATTTGGTGGAAATGTCAACGACAGTTGTATCTAAACGTAAGTAAATAGAACAATGAAACTTAATTCCATTTCTCTCTTACGGTCGTACTCAGAGATATTATTTAACTCTTAATAACTTTAATTTAAAGAAGAGATTCACAGAAAATGTATGGAGCTTGTGTCAAAATCTTCTTTAGCTAAGTGGGCCCCAAGACGATCAATTTTATTGTCAGTATCACGCTTCAATTTTATAGAACTGTTTATTTGACAATTAAATTAAAGGCACGAGATGTTCAATATCAACTCTAGACGGTCAATAATATTTGCACAATGATTGTCTAACTCTAGGGGCCCGCTAAGTCTCTGAGTGCAGCAGTGTTCTGTTTGACACTTAATTTAAAAAAGTAAACGTCACAAAGCTTATCGGCTCACGGTATGAGGCAGCAGAGCGCTTGCACTCATGCGGGGCGGTCGGGCGCGCGGGGAGTGGGCGGGGCGGGCGCGAGGGGCGGAGCCGTGGGCGCGGCGGGGGTGGGGTCGAGGCGCGCGGGCGGGGCGGCCGGCGCGGCGTCCAGGTCGCACGCCGCCAGCAAACGAACCAGCTCGTCCGCGCTCGGCCCGCCGTCACCCACTGGTGATTCTTCGCCTTCGCCTGTTAACAACATAACAGTTAGCTTAAATAAGCTTGTTGACTATTGTGGAGTAGCACATTGTAATATATTTTTTAAATAGATACAGACAAACAAAAACAAGTAGTAAAGAAGGTTGATAACGATAAGATAAAAAATTATGAACAAAGAAAAAATGTCCAACTTTCTCTTGTAAAACGATTTGTGAACAAGGCATGCTCAGGTTGTTATACATTTCTCTTTCTTTTTCACACCGATTTTTTTTGTGTGTACACTCATCATGGTACATTCATAATGTTGCAGTTGGGGTATTTATAGAAACATGGAAGTCAATAGTAATTCTTTCTGCACTGCTACTTTTGCAGTCAACTCTGTACCAAAGGCACATATACTTCTAAAGCATCATAACTTCCTTATAATATTACACCCTGTAGGGCTGTTGGGCTTTTGGACTTACAGTAAACTCTATACAACGGACACATACACTTTCTAAGATATTATCAGTGCTTTCTTTTATTCTAGCGTTAAAGGTATAGCTATGAAGAAACCATACCACTTCATAATGAACTATGAAGTTGATAACCGGCCGCCTAGATGAGCAATTTTATTGTCAATATCACGTATTGCGTAACATTTTTGACCGTCTAGGGCAGTGGTCCCCAACCTTTTTTTCACGCGGGCCACAAACATGTTTTGGTGTCGCGGGCCGCAACAAAAAATTTTTAGAGTTAAAAAATAACATTCTTCAAAATTAACGATTTAAAAGTGGGAAAAAAAAAACGACTATCACGTAGACTTTACGTTATTTTGCCGGTGGGCGTGAATTTCAAAATTGTTTAACATCACGCGGGACCACAAATAAAGTCCCGGCGGGCCGCGGGTTGGGGATAGCGGGTCTCGGGCAGGGGTCGGCAGACCGCGGCTCGCGAGCCGCATGCGGCTCTTCCATAGGATTAATATGGCTCTTCATACACTCACTCACTGCCTAACTGTACCACTTTAGCATAAATGAAACACCTAAACAGTATGAAACAACTGAATTCTCCGTCAACGTGCGCGCTCGCACTCTGTTACTGTAAAACAATTACCTAATAGTGAAAATCCTGTTTGATACATGGAATAGCCTTCCGGCAACATAATATTATATGAAACGACAAAAAACTAGCATTTGCTATTATATCTATCTTCGGCTTTACATATTCATGTGAGCAAACATTTTTAACTATGAATCAGATTAAAATAAATTAAGAAGCAAATTAACCGACGACAATAATTTACAGTCGTGCCTTAAATTAACTACGGAACCCTAAAAAAAAAGAGTAATTACTTGCTAGACATACTAGGCAAGCTTTCGAAAGCAATGCAAGGACACCGTTCCAACTAAAACTAAAATATCTTATCTAATATATATAAATCTCCTGTCACGATGTTTGCCCGCGATGGATTCCTAAACTACTTAACCGATTTTAATGTTTTTTTTAATGTGTGTTTTTTTCCAACTTGAGAGATAGGATAGCTTAGATCTTTAATTATAGTCGCACTTTTATTTTATTGCAAATTATTTGTCTATAAAGAGCGACCATTGTTTATGCGACGCGGGTTACGGGATAGCGATGGACGTTGCCATGGTGACATACTTATTTAGTCACTAATTCAATAAAATAATACTGTGATAATACGGGCGATATACTTTATATAATATGGCAAAGAAACGTTTGCCGGGACAGCTAGTCTATACGAGTACTTATTATAAAACAAAGTCACTTTTTTTCCCTCATGTCCCTTTGTTCCCTTTAATCTTTAAAACTACGCTACGGATTTTGATGATTCTTTCAGTGTTATCGAGGATGGTCAAAGGCTATATTTTATCACGTTAAGACTAATAGGAGCGAAGAAATAGAGGAAAATGTGGAAAAAACGGGGAAAATTATTTGAAAGGGCTAACTTGAACGCGCTAATCTCAGGAACTACTGGTCCGATTTGAAAAATTCTTTCAGTGTTAGATAGCCCATTTTTGGACTTTATTTGTGGCCCACGTGATGTTGTGAAATTCACGCCCACCGGCAAAATAACGAGTGATAGTCGTTAATTTTTTTCCACTTTTAAATCGTTAATTTTGAAGAATGTTATTTTTTAACCCAAAAAAAAAAAAATTCCCGCGACATCTAAAACAAAACATGTTTGTGGCCCGCATGAAAAAAAGGTTGAGGACCACTGCTATAGGCTATATTTTATCACGCTAAGACTAATAGGAGAATGTGGAAAAAACGGGGGAAATTATTTGAAAGGGCTTATCTCGCGAACTACTGGAGCAATTTTTATGTTATTTGGCAAAGATCAGAAGTAGACCACGTGAAGAATATCGATCTTAATCATTTTTTCAGTGGCTATATATTTTATACCCGTGCGACGCCGCACACTGGTCCCAAAGTAAAATAAATGGGACATTAAGAATTTTCGGATCGAAGGTCAACGGATCAGGCTGATTTTTTTTTGTAGACAGCTGATGCAATTACAAGTCACTTTTATAGATGTCGTTTTTTTCAAATATGCCGTATCTACAGAGATAAAAAATAATTAAAAAAAAATTGTATGGACGAAATCATAATTTTGTCATTTTAATCCAAGATTCAAACGTATTCAAAATAAATCATTGCACAGTTTTGTTAAGGACACTTAACTGCGATTTTTGTGCCTTTAGGAGCTACAGGTACTTTAATTTTTATTGTTTTGTATAATTCATTTCTGAGTATTTCATATAGTTTTTAATAAATATTGTTAAGGATAGACAAATAATAATGTTTTCTTTATTGACAAGTAACTCTTTCTAATGTCTTATTCATAAAAAAGCCTATATATACTAAAACGAAACAAATTAAAGTAGAAATCTCAAAACATGTACGTACAGGTAAATTATTTTATGACTCATCCAGTTTGCAAACATTGTTTGGTAATGACTCATTGCCTAATTGGTAATTACCTCTATACTTGGAATTTGTGCTCTGTTTTGTTATTCAGCGCTAGCGAACGTTTCGAAAACGCTAAATAATAAATAGGCACATAGATTGCAATTAAAATTTTCCCTTCCGAGTACTTTTACGGGCTTAGGACCGTCAAAATACAAACTTGTATGATTATAATTATAGGTAATGTATTAACAATAGTGGAAATCTCAAAACGTGTTTGTACATGTAAATTATTCCTTCGATCGTGGAAAAACGAGACACAATAAGGCTGTTGTGAAAACCGATCATGAAAGCCTCATATTACTTCAAGTAGTGGGGGTAATTAGACAATGAGTTATAAAAAAATGCTCGCAATACGGATGACTCGCGCAATAATCCTCCGAGCCCCAAGCGGTCGCATTCGACCGCGATAACAATAGAAGCCTTACTATTGTTATCGCGATCGCATAACAATAGAAAGGCCCGGGCTTTGAGCCCCAAGCGGTCGCATGCGACTGCGATAACAATAGAAAGCCATTCTATTGTTTTTTAATTAGACAATGAGTTATAAAAAAATGCTTGCAATACGGATGACTCACGCAATAATCCTTCGAGCCCCAAGCGGTCGCATGCAACCGCGATAACAATAGAAGCCTTACTATTGTAATCGCGGTCGCATGCGACCGCTTGGGGCTCGAAGGATTATTGCGTGAGTCATCCGTATTGCAAGCATTTTTTTATAACTCATTGTCTAATTACCCCCACTACTTGAAGTAATATGAGGCTTTCATGATCGGTTTTCACAATAGCCTTATTGTGTCTCGTTTTTCCACGACCGAAGGAATAATTTACATGTACAAACAAACAAACCTATATAATCATACAAGTTTGTGTTTTGACGGTCCTAAGCCCGTAAAAGTACAAAGGGAAAATTTGAATTGCAATCTATGTGCCTATATTATTTAGCGTTTTCGAAGCGTTCGCTAGCGCTGAATAACAAAACAGAGCACAAATTCCAAGTATAGAGGTAATTACTAATTAGGCAATGAGTCATTACCAAACAAAATTTGCAAACTGGATGAGTCATAAAATAATTTAGCTGTACGTACATGTTTTGAGATTTCTACTTTAATTTGTTTAGTTTTAGTATATATAGGCTTTTTTATGAATAAGACATTAGAAAGAGTTACTTGTCAATAAAGAAAACATTATTATTTGTCTATCCTTAACAATATTTATTAAAAACTATATGAAATACTCAGAAATGAATTATACAAAACAATAAAAATTAAAGTACCTGTAGCTCCTAAAGGCACAAAAATCGCAGTTAAGTGTCTATGACAAAACTGTGAAATGATTTATTTTGAATTCGTTTGAATCTTGGAATAAAATGACAAAATTATGATTTCGTCCATACAAAAAATAATTTATATTTTTTTTCTCTGCAGATAAGGCATATTTGAAAAAAACAACATCTATAAAAGTAACTTGTAATTGCATCAGATGCTACAAAAAAAATCAGCCTCATCCGCTGACAAAAAAATAAATAAAGTGCCTGTAGCTCTAAAAGGCGCAAAAATCGCAGTTGAGCAACATGACAAAAATGTACGACAAGAGTCCTTCTATAAGCTGTGCTATGATTTATGTTGAATACGTTTGAATCTTGGAAGAAAATTACAAAATTATGATTTCGTCCATACAAAAAATAATTCATATTTTTTTTTCTCTGTAGATAAGGCATATTTGAAAAAAACAACATCTATAAAATTAACTTGTAATTGCATCAGATGCTACAAAAAAAAAATCAGCCTCATCCGCTGACAAAAAAAATTAAAGTGCCTGTAGCTCTAAAAGGCGCAAAAATCGCAGTTGAGTGTCTATGACAAAAATGTACGACAAGAGTCCCTCTATAAGCTGTGCTATGATTTATTTTGAATACGTTTGAATCTTGGATTAAAATGACAAAATTATGATTTCGTCCATACAATTTTTTTTTAATTATTTTTTATCTCTGTAGATACGGCATATTTGAAAAAAACGACATCTATAAAAGTGACTTGTAATTGCATCAGCTGTCTACAAAAAAAAAAAAAAAAAATCAGCCTGATATGTTGACCTTCGATCCGAAAATTCTTAATGTCCCATTTATTTTACTTTGGGACCAGTGTGCGCCGGGGCGGGTCGCTAGTTACATATAAAATTCTCGTGTCACAATGTTAGTCCCCGTACTCCTCCGAAACGGCTTTACTGATTTTTACCAAAATTTATATGCATATAGAGTAGGCCTGAGAATTTTTGATTGATAGTTGCATTTGTTAAATAAATAATAATAAATTATTACAACTCGAGCGGCGACCATTGTTTGTGCGACGGGATAGCGATGGACATTGCCATGGTGACGTACTTATTTAGTCACTTCAATAAAATAATGAAAATAATATGCTAGTAGTAGTAGACAGCTAGTAAAAATATAATTAATGAGTGTTATTTTAATAAAATATTATGTGCTTCAGTTTTTTTTTAATTTCCCACATTTTTAAAACTGTAAATGTAGCTTTGTAATGTGAAGCAAATTAGACTCTAATTATTATTATTAGAATTATAAAATGTAGCGGCTCTTTGTAGGTATGGAAAAATCTACAAACTTGATATTTGGCTCATCAGATTGTTAAGACTGCCGACCCCTGGTCTAGGGTATCAACCGTAGACGGTCATTAATATCAATTAAACATCTCGCACCTTCAATCTAATGGTCAAATAAACTATTCAATAAAATTGACGCGTGATATTGACAATAAAATTGCTCGTCTAGGCGGCCAGTAAGTTCGCACGTACCAGGGGGCGCGGCGCGCGGTGCGGGCGCGTCGGTGGGCGGGGCAGGGGGCGGGCGCGCGGCGCGGTCGATGTGCGCGGTGAGGTCCCACAGCTGCGCCGCGCCGGACCGGTGCCCGCACACCAGCAGCCGCCGCGGCCGCAGCGCCCCCTCACACTCTGCCACCACGAAGCACGATACGCCGGAACCGTCCACGGACCTGATCGTGCATACCCTATAAACGCGAACCAATTTTAAAACATGAAGGAAAAGCTGGATTGGATCTAAAAAAATCGGCAGCGATGCAACTAAGTATTTTAATTTCAGAATTATTTAGAGCGAACACGTGATGCGCAACATACTCGACAAACGTTACACAGTAGCGTGCGACGTTGTCAGCTGGCGCGCAACTTGATTACCACTAATTAAATAAAATACTATGGCAACACTATTAAACAAAAGTTACGTTTCGTTTTTACATGTTGCCTACAAGTTTTTTTAAATACGAGCCAGATTGGTCTACGATTGCGTTGGGTCGAGGGGAGCTTCCACACTACTTTGCCCAGCAGTGGGACAGCACAGGCTCTTAAAAATATATTTTATTGCTTTAAAGAAGTGAATAATTTTAAGTACCTTTTTCCGTTGGAAGCGAGTCGCACGTACAGAGTATCAGTGTCGGGGACGACTTTCTGTATAAATATCTGTTCCTCGTCCTGTTCACCATACGGCCCTGCATTAAAAATGAGTTTAGTAATGCTGAAAATAGAAGTGTTTTACCTGAAATAAAACACATATTTAATACTTACCTTAGTTAAAGTTTACAACCTTGAGAGTGGCAACCCTAGTTTCCATCACATCTTATGTCCTTTTCCTTCCTTTACCCCCTATATAGCTATCTATCTCGCTCGCACAATCCCCACCAGGTAGGTGGTCGAGCTGCAATGCCAGCTACGACCTACTCCTCATTGAGTCGAAAGGAACCGCCAGGCAGAAATTAAATTTGTAAACTTTAACTAAGGTAAGTATTTAATGTGTTTTATTTCAGGTAAAATACTTCTATTAAACACTTGACATTAGTTAAAGTTTACAACCTTGAGACCTGTTTGTTATCGCCTGGTGGGTATATTAAACCAAAATTTAGACGCCAATGTGATTGTATTAGGCTAAAAAGCTTAATAAGCTGCCATGTTAAAAGGAAGAAGTTAAAATAAAATGTTGTTATAATAATATTATAACAGGTATATTGTATTGATAAGTGCTAGACTACTACAGAAATTATTAACAATTCATTCTCATTAACAAGGAGGTAACAAAAAATCTCAATAGGTTTTTAAACCTCATACAGCAGATTTTAAACTTATAATATTGCTTTATATAGCATGGTAAGACTTATATGTACATTAATTCATGAAGCCCCAAGCGGCCACATCCGGCCGCGATAACAATGAAAAATTTTGCCACGACTGATGGGTTAATAACAAATATTAAAACAATGAATTGCTATAATTGCAATAAAATGCAGTTGCTTTCATATAAGAATTATTCTAAAGAAATCTTAATTAATAACATAAATAAGATTTTAATTGTAATTAAAAACTCACTATGTGATAAATTTAAACAGAATTAAACAAACTTATTACATCCCCATTACTAATTCTGGGCATAACTTCTTTGCAGTAAAATCGAGTGAAGGTTGCTTTTGACCTCCAGTTTCCTCCAGAAAGAATGTCATCTAGTGGGCAGTTATTTTGCCACCTTTTTGAGGCAACAGCGGATCTCAGACTTCCTGGGGTTGCTATCACACCTGCTTCTATCAATAGCGATTTCACCCAACCTGCTATGAGTGTGCGAGAGGCTGCTTTTGGTGGGACTCTGATATTTAAAAATAGATTTGGAATTCCTGTTTGCTGTCGTCTCTCCTGTAACAGAGTTTTACATAGCTTTACCCAAAAAACCGGATCAAGATTTTTACTCTCAATATTGGAGTGAAGTCTCCATCCAGACTGTCTGTATGTAGCAGTGTCTGTTTTAGACCCGAAAACCGGCCATAAAATTAAGGAATCATTTTCCTCTGAGTAATGCTGTGAATTGGTGGCTAATAAAGTTAAATCATGGACCCTGCGACCCGAGCATAGAAGTAATAATGTTGCAGTTTGTCGAGAAACAGCAAATACACTAGTCTCGTCTACAGTACTATTGCGTAAGTATGTAGTTAAAATATCAATATCCCAAATTACTTTCTTTTGAGTTATTGGTTTTTGTAAAGCTATAGCTTTTAATACATGACAGACTAGTGAATGCGAGCTCAAACTGCTTACGTTGTTAGGGTTGGTTAAAGTGGCTACCACAGATTTATGAACATTAATTGTGTTATAAGCAAGCCCATCAACAATATGCAAATCTGCCAAGTAACGAGCAAGAATTTGTCCTGATGGTGCTAACGGATTTATACCCTGCTGTTCTGACCATTTTAACCATCTCTTCCAAGCCGCCGTATACGTTTTCCTTGTCGAAGGGCGCCAGGAGGCTTGGAGCAGTTGAATCTGGTCCTCATTCCAGTCTCTTAGGCTCTGAGCCCACCCCCACATTTCCACACTTCTATTACCATTTCCTGCACTTTGGAAGGTGGTAGGCCTGTTGCCGTGTCTATTAGAACTTGTGGAAGATTCTTTATGGTGAAGGGCGGTGCTACTGCTCGCGCCTTCAGGTCTGGTCTCCAGAACGCTCGTTCCCAACGAGGAACTACCAGGAGATAAATTCCTCGTGCACGGTTCCGATGTTCTAGGACCTTCGGAATAAGGTACGGTGGTGGGAATATCCATGCCATGGGATAATTCCACACCTGGGAAAAGGCATCGTGAAACATAGCCAGGTGGTCCTTCTGGTCTAGGGACACATAATTCAGGACCACCTTCGCCCGTTCCGACGCGAACAGGTCTATCAGGGGAATTCCGAACTTCTGGAACACTTTTTCTGTGCCCTGGGGGAGTAGGTGCCATTCGGGTGGAGCCAGATGACGAGAAAGATGGTCGGCGTGGCAGTTGTATTTGCCCGGGATATGACGAGCTTCTACGTGAATGCTGTGCCTCTCCAGGAGACAAAATATAAGCTTTGTCAGCTCCATCAAGGAGGCTGATTTGGTTCCCCCTTCTCGTCGAAGAAACGCTATCACGGTCTTGTTGTCGCATTGTACAAGAATTGTAGAGTGGCTCAGTTGTGGACAAAAAGTCTGTAGAACTCTGAGAATTGCAATCATCTCCTTTTGATTGCAATGTAAATTTTTCTCCCGATCTGTCCACTGACCTGACACACTGTGACCGTCCAGCTGAGCTCCCCACGCGACGTCTGATGCATCTGTTGTTAAAAAGTGTTCTGGGGGTGGAACATGAGTCATTGATTCGCGATGACAATTTTCCAACCACCAAATCAATTCCTTTTGTGACTCTTTTGGCAATGTCACGAAATCTATTCCCTCTTTTAGAACTTTGTTGAGGTATGTTAGGGTTTCTCGGAAGTGTAACCTGCCGTAAGGAACTGTAAAGCTCGCAAAGTTTAAACTGCCTACTACGCTCTGAAGGGTTTTGGACGTAATTGTCTGTTCTCGCAGAACTTCCCTTAAGCGTGATTGTAGTTGCAGTATTTTCTCGTCGGGTAACATTTTTTTGTTGAACCACGGATCCCAAAGGATACCGAGAAATACCAAATTCTTTTGAGGCATTATTACTGACTTTTGATAGTTTATCTGCCACCCCAGATACTTGAGCCGCTTCAAAGCAATTTGGACGTGATTGTGTAGTATTTCGCGGTTTTGATGTGCCAATAGATAATCGTCCAGGTACACTAGGACTCGAATACGAGGGCTGCTATTTATGTATCCGGAACTGGCCACTTACAAGAACAATATTTAAAAAGTAATTACAACATTTGAAAATAGAGCTCTTTGGTTGAAGAATACATTTTGTTTCATGTGACTGTCACTTATTTTTCCATTGTGGTGTCATTTTGAAAATTGCGTGTCTTCATTTGCCATGGATTTAACGCGTGAACATTTTCGTGCAATGATTTACTACGATTTTCGGCGTGGGCTAAATCAACAACAGTGCTTTATTCAACTCACCGCAACTTTTGGAGATGAAGCAACATCAAAAACCACTGTTTATCACTGGTACAGTGAGTTTAATCGTGGGCGGTCTATGCTCACGGATGAAAATAAAGAAGGTCGCCCAAAAACAGCTGTTGTCCCACAAAATATAGATGCTGTGCGGGAACTAATAATGCGTGATCGTCATGTTACATATCGCGAGATAGAGGCGTCCTTAGGCATAAGTATGACGAGCATACATAAGATATTACACGAAAATTTGGCTGTAAAAAAAATATGTTCGCGTTGGATTCCGCACAACTTGACAATCGATCAAAAACGGGCTCGTGTCGATTGGTGCAAAAAAAACGATAAAAAAATACAACCGTGGTACGTCAAAAGCCGTTTATAATATCTACACAGGCGATGAATCTTGGATCTATGCATATGACCCCGAAACTAAAGAACAGTCAACGGTGTGGGTATTCCAAGATGAGCCGAAACCAACAAAAGGTACTCGTGCAAAAAGTACTTTGAAGCAAATGGTCGCCTGTTTTTTTGGAATTAATGGACATGTGGCTACAGTGCCATTAGAGAATCGTTAAACGGTTAATTCTGAATGGTATACGACCATTTGTTTACCAGAAGTCTTTGAAGAAATAAGAAAGGACAACCGACAACGCAGAATCATATTACATCACGACAATGCTAGCTGTCACACCTCAGCTGAAACAACTCAGTTTTTGGAGGGTCAAAAGATCGAATTGACTGGTCATCCGCCGTACAGCCCTGATTTGGCACCTAACGATTTCTTTTTATTTCCATACGCGAAGAACAAATTACGTGGTCAACGTTTTTCGAGCCGCGAAGAGGCTGTTGATGCGTTCAAAATGCACGTTTTGGAGATACCTCAATCAGAATGGAAAAAGTGCTATGAAAATTGGTTCCAGCGTATGCAAAAGTGTGTCGATCATCGCGGCGAATATTTTGAAAAGCAATAAAACTATATTAAATGATATATGTTTGTTTCTTTTTTTAATTCCGGATACATAAATAGCAGCCCTCGTACCTTCGTTCCTTAGTGTCTGGGCTAACCAATTTGAGAGAGCTGCGAATATCTTTGGAGCTGTACTGAGACCGAATGGTAGACATGTCATTTGCAATAATTTCCCTCGGTATATTAGCCGAAGAAATCGTCTGTGACTGGATGCGATTGGCACGTGGAAGTACGCTTGTGAAAGGTCTATTTTGCATAGCCAGTAGTTTGGTTGGAGAAACTTTTGTACTCGAGCAACGTTTACAAGTTTGAAGGGCTGCTTTGCGACATAATGATTCAGGTTTTTTAAACTGAATATCGGCCGATTGGTATCGTCGCCTTTGGGGACTAAGAACATAGTTGAGATAAAACTCGGAGAATGAGGTACTTCCTCCAGCACACCTTGTCGAATCATTTGAAATATGCTCTCGGACATGGCCTCTGACACTGGAGTCGCTAAGGGTCCATGATTTTTAAGGAGTAAAAGAGGAGGTCTGGTTTGAAAAGGTATGCGGTACCCTCTGATTACCTTGAGTAACGTGAGAGGAGCTCCTAGAAGCTTCCACCGTTGTAAAAAGTGTATTAGTTGGCCCGCCTCGAAGTAGTCAGAATCGTCGTCTGCTATTCCCTGATTGAGGGTCTTGTGGACCACGTCGCTTATTTCCTGTCGCTGATTCTTGCCGGCCACGGGGGCGAAAGGAACCACGTGCATTATTATTGCTAGCTCTAGTAGTGCCAAAAGAACCCTGCGAGGGTCTGCTGTAAAAATAACCCTGCGAGGGTTGGTTATAGGACAAGCCCTGCGAGGGCTGTCTTTGAGCTACACTCTGTTGGTGTGCTCTTTGATTATTGGTATCGAACCCCTGCGGGGGGCGAAATTGATTTTTGTTAGATGCTTGCGAGGCATGTCTCGAACTATTTTTTGTAAGTGGGAGAAAAACTTTTCTTACCCCACCTGCTTTTTCTAAAGCCGAAGTCAGTTGCCCCGTATTAAAAATGTGTTCGTCAGAGGGCGGTATTTTACGTAATGTCGATTTAATCAACGGATCGCGCACATTTTTTAAAATTACGTCTCGACGCATTTGAATGGTTTCAGCCCGGTGCCCACAAACTAACTGCAACATGTCCGAAGCTACTTTATTATAATCGCCTTGATTAAATAACTCGACTACTTTAGAATGTAAGTCGTCAGCGTTTACCGCATTATTACAATCTCGCGCCCAGGAGATGAGTTTATTTAGACTGTCTAACAACAATTCTTTTTGCTTTAAAATACAGAAGGAAAGAGCACCAAAACATTTGTCATTATATGCAAGATGACGCTGAGCGTCATATGCTTTGATTTCATCATTTACTTCTAACTGGGTGAAGCCCGGGAAGTGATTATAAAGTTTCTGCAGATCAGCATATCTGACATCGAACCACTCATTCTTATCAAAATGTTGAAAATTTTGTAACATTTTAAGGTAATTCTCTGGAGCCCTAGGTATTGTTGGCTCTTTTAATCTAACTTGTAATTCAAAATCAAAATCATTATTAGCAGGATTTATACTATTTGAATTATTAATATTATTATCACAAATATCACAATCATTTAAAATATCATAGAAATTTGATCTTCATCATTTAAATTGAAATCACCGGAATTAGGGTTCGTATAAAAATTAGTATTATTTAATTCTTTTTGATTAACACAAGGTTCACCTACATAAATATGTCTGCGAAGATCGGCTACCTCATTAGCTACTTTTTGTAACAAATCATATTTGCGAATAGATTTGCCCCCCCCCCCCCCCTTTTTTAAAGAATTACGGTGTGAGCGTTTCTTTTTGCGTCGGAAATCCGAATCTGAGGAACTAGAGCTACTACTATCACTAGATGAAGAGCGACTTGTAACGGATTCTCTACGTCTTTTCTTCGTTTTTTTGTGTGCCAGATGGCCCGGCTACAGGTTGGCTATCATTCGCGATAGTCTCATCCATTATAACTAAAAAGAAATAAGAAACAATGAACGTCAGTACAAAGTGAACATTAAACTTAATTACTCATTAACCCATCTTGCCCCATAATGACACTGGTGACCGCGACTACAATAGAATGCAATAGCATTTTCAAGAATCCCCGATCGAAGGATTAATTCATGAAGCCCCAAGCGGCCACATCCGGCCGCGATAACAATGAAAAAGCTATTGTGTCTCGTTTTGCCACGACTGATGGGATCATTACGAAATATTAAATAAATGTGGGTAGTCGTAAAAAATCTAAATCTAGAATATCTATTGAAAAGACTACAAAGACACGGCCGTTGTCCGAAAAATAAAATCACATGTCGGTATCCAGAAATGTTTCACAAAAAATAAAGTAATAAACTATAAAAAAAAAAAAACTAGTTAATTCACTTTGTATGTACATTTAGTATAATGCATTTCAAAGCCTAAAAAAAAAGGAAACAAAATAAGAAATATTCTCTGAAACAAAGAATTATAATCCTGTTTGATATTTAAGAAATTTAATAGCACATAATGGCTATACAGAACGGCAAAAACCGTTAGAACAAGGATATTTTCGCATGTTTCAGAGCTGTAATAAAAGTATAAAGGACATACCAATATCCTGCGGTAGCACTTTGATAATGACTACGAGTTATCAGAAGTGAATCGCCCGTGATGGGAAACTTGACGCCAATGAGGAGTAGGTCGTAGCTGGCATTGCAGCTCGACCAGCTACCTGGTGGGGATTGTGCGAGCGAGATAGATAGCTATACAGGGGGTAAAGGAAGGAAAAGGACATAAGATGTGATGGAAACTAGGGTTGCCACTCTCAAGGTTGTAAACTTTAACTAACGTCAAGTGTTTAATGACATCTTTTTTGTGCTATCTTGAGAGTAGTAGAGTAGTATTATCACTTAAATTAGTTGTTCTTTCTCGAATCTCTGAAAGCCGAAAACACTATTAAAATTAAAAATAAAAACAAACAATTAAGTATAACTTATAAGTAAACTTCTTCATTCAAGTCAAAGCCTAGCATCCAGATAAAAAAAACAAACCAGCGTCATTATGCGCCTGCGCAGTCGGCGCCTCTAGCGCGAGCACGGTGAACGCCGCCTTGGGCGTGGTCCCCGGCTGCGTGGAGATCATCCCCCGGAACCGCGTCACGCGCCACGACCGCACGTGGTTGTACTCGCTACACACCGATATCAGGTAGTTCTCCGACAGAGATACCTGAAAAGGATTCATTTTGTACTGAGGTAGAGTAATTAAGGCGAAACCGAATTAGGCGAAACTGCACTGCGACAGTGCGGCGCGACATTTTACGTTCCTAGAAGGTGTTTTGTGCCGCGTAGCACCGCTGCTAGTGCGGGTTAGCTCATACGATTTCATACAAAGAATATTTGACTATGACATGCTGAATCGCACCGCTGCAGCGTAATGTCGCCTGGTGCAATCTCATCTTTAGGGTAAGGGATTTTAAGAGGTTTTAGAATGGTGACGTTTGACAGATCTTTGACACAAGGACCCGACCTGATTGATACAGAGCACCGCGAAACGGCAGGGGTGGAGTGTCGAAAAAATCTTGTCAGTTTTCGAAACCACGAAGCCGCCGGACGTAGCTACATCGAAAACCTTCATTGCGACACTTGTTTCTTAAGTCAGTGTTGCGACATTAGAGCGAAAAAAAGATTGGGGTTGCTGGTTGCAGTCGCGTTAAAAAAAAGAGAGGTGATTTGGCGTTGACATTTCATTTACGGTACGGATTACGATATACAACGTGACATTTTAGTGGTTGTTTTCCCGCAGCAGAACGACTTATCTATTATATTAGTACTATCGAATCATGCAAGCTATTTTTTTTTACTAAAAAATATTTTGTATGTCTAAAGCGCAATACACACTGAGCCCGCCGGGCTGCCGACATATAATACAAGTCAGCTTCACATAATACAAGTCGGAAAATTTGTTCGGCGGAAAGCCGCGGCTTGAGATGAGAAATTTATTTGGCAGTCAGTGATTGGTCAGTGATTGCTGCGTGTCTATAGGTTGTGTCGCCGGGCAACTGAATGCAGGCCGTGCAGGCGTACCCAAGCCGCCAACATGTCGGCGGATAACACGCGCTGGCGAATGTTGCCTACATCATTCTTTTCATACAGGCCGCCGGGTTGTGTCGCCGGGCTTTGTCGACGGCCCGGCGGGCTCAGTGTGTATTGCGCTGTACTATGGCAACTTTATGCCGATAGGCTTATGACCCGGCCGAATTTTTTTAATGTTTTGAATTAAAAAAACTTCACAAATCTATTGTACCACTAAGATAGAATCATTTTACTGCGGGAAAACAACCATTAAAATTTCACGCAGTATAATATTTATTATACATTGTGTGTAACGTTGCATGATACATCAGTAAGATCAACACTTGTAACTAGGGTTGCCAACATTTCTCCGGCGAAATATAGTATTTTTCAAAATAAACTATAAAAAATATAGTACACTCCTAAAAAATATAGTATTTTATGGAAAAATTAACAAAATAACAAACAAGAGAAGATATCTATTATAACAAAACTACATAAAATAACTCACCTGGCCAATGCTACTTTTCCCGATAGAAAATGTTACATTACATGGCTTACATTTCACATTGTAATGACTATTTATTTATTTAGGAATTCAACTTCTCAAAAGAAAAAACAAATGTAATTGAAAATAGCCCCAATGCCCCAAAGAAAAATAAACACCAAAACAAATTATTACGAGGTTATCAATGGCCTGTCATTTGTCAATTGTTAATGTCAATTTGTATAATTTGTCAAGTGTCAACTTATTATGTCAAGTCATATCCTCCTGAGACCCGAGCTATAATTGAAATCACTTGCTACTACGGCCGAATGTCCTATTTATAGCATTAAACTGTTTTTGTTGCAAAGTCCGAGACTTTGCATGTTAAATAAAACAAAGACCAGGGGTTTTCGGGGATTTCACTAAAACAAATGTTTTTTGGTATTATTTGATTAATACATCACGCACATTAAAGTTTAGGTATTTTTTGTTCTTTGTAAAGGACTTCAGGCTATCTTCAGGTCATTATGGCATAAGTAGGTTATAGGTGTTTAAGTAATACAAATAATTTTATTTTTTAATATAATCTTAAGTAATGTCACAAATTAGGTACCAAACATAAACATATTTATTTATTTCTATCAAGATATTAATAAATAGTCACAAGACTACCACAAAGGAGCGTCTTGTGGCCGAGCCAGCCCTCGACTGCGAGTGCCACCACGTGTAAGGACCCGACACCCAGCACCTCGTCGGCCCGTCGGCGTCGACGACCAATATCCCATATCCCATCCCATCCCATCCCGTATCCCATAGGTACAAAAATGGCCGCCACCCGGTCTCTTTAAAAAAATCTATCCTCGTCCTGGTGGCTACTAGGGCAAGATTGGTATCATTTTCGTATAAACCAAAGACGTAGAATCTGTTTCTGATATTAATTATACTACTAACAAGCCCCTGCACTACAGTGAACGAATGCAGAAAGTATCTGTTCACAAAGAAGGACAGACAGTTGGAGAATATTCCTCCAACGGAAGCCGCTCTACACCAACACACACTTCGGGCAATATATCAGGGAGTTCATGTCTGGGGACAAGCCTTAGTGCCTAAGCAAGACCTTCCGAGTCCTTCTTCCTGGGGCTGGAGGATGGAAGAAAATATTTGGACTCCTGTTTGGTCTTATTTACCAGATGTGGCAACTGTGTGCCTAGAGCTCACTCGATGCAGGTGCAAGACAGGTTGCGAAAACCGTTGCAACTGTATTAAAAGAAAATTAAAATGCACAGAGTTGTCTGTGTGCCGGCAACTGTGCCCGATAATTAAATTATTTTATAAAAAAAACATTGATTCTTGTTCATTCACAAAGTAAGCATGTTTTGCAAAAAAAAAAAACAACCGCAGCGCGAGCAGCTACACCCGCCTAGCGCGAGTGTAGCTTTGCCGCGCTGCGGTTTTTATTTTTTTTTAGCATCTTTTTGTAGAAGGTGATATTTAAAAGTGTATATATTTAGAATCTGTATAAAATGCGCTATATGATAGTATTTTTGTATGATATTTTAAGCACTATATAAAAGTAATGATCTCTCAAAGCAAAAATCTCCAAGTGAGATTTTCACATTTTTACGTTTTTCTTGTAAAATTACTATGAAACTTAGTATAATTAATATCAGAAACAGATTCTACGTCTTTGGTTTATACGAAAATGATACCAATCTTGCCCTAGTAGCCACCAGGACGACGATAGATTTTTTTTAAAGAGACCGGGTGGCGGCCATCTTTGAACCCCCCCCTCCCCCGCTAGCCTCATGTTTCGTTTTGCCCCCCGGGCTGAAAATGCTTAGAATCACTTAAGGAACATATGTGATGAAGCTCATAACTTAATACAATTTTTAAAGGTCAACTTCATAACTGCTCCCACTAGAATTGCTATCAGCGTTGTTGAAACTGTCGTTCGAGCCTTCGTCTGCTGAAGATAGGGATTCGTTTATGAAGCGTGTCTCTCAATTAAATCTTCATCCTCATTTGAGTCTTCAAACACGAGTTATTTATTAATTCCGTAATATCGCGGTCTTGTAACGCTGAAAGTAATAATTATTATATATAAATAATATAACGTACGTATTGCGTACGAAGTGCCTTTCTAAAGGATTAATTTATTTACGACAGTTTATTTACTTAATTATGCTTTATTTCTTGACAAAATTATGTATTTTTGTAAGAATATTTATTATTCTACAAGTCTATAAAATATCTACAATATAACAAGTGACTAAAACAAAAAAAAAGTAAATTTTACTTACTGCGTCGGCCGCGCGCCGACGTTGTTGTACACTCCTGGGCAAGTTTCGCGCAAATGAAGGGCACTCATCATGCGATCTCTATCGAACTCCAAGGACAAACTATTGCCATTGGTTAAATTTCATTGGTTGGAAGCATTCGCGTGTCTAATACTTTTTTAGCGGGAAAAAACAAACACTCGAGAAAAAGGTCGGTCGTCCGTTGTCGAGCTAAGATGTCAAGAAATACTCGGCCTTTAGAGTACGGTTTATTTAGCACTTTATAAAGGACGCCAGGTGTCAGGAGGATATGTAGAAGCGCGTTTATACATTTTAAAAATAAGAATTTGTTTGTTAGATTTCAGTGTTGAAAATATACTATTTTTGCGTACTATATAATAGTTCAACAGTATATAGTACGCAGGCTCGAAATATAGTACAATACTATATATTATAGTACGGTTGGCAACCCTACTTGTAACTCACTTTACTACCGAAGATGGTAACAAACCTTGGTAACCGGGCTCTGGTGCACAGTAAACGTTTGGAACAGCTGCGGGCCGTGGCCGACTGTCTCCGGGTGCTGGACGATCACGCGCACCGACCCGTACCGCGTGCCGTACGCTATCTCTATCCAGTTACCGCACAGATCTGAGACGGAAGATATTGTTTAACGCGGGAGATCACCATACACTAAAGTTTTTTTTTTCACAGATGACAGTATGCTGTACAGATTATAAAATATGTTATTTTGATGAATTGAACTATAATACTGGTGACAGCCTGGGTTAAGGCCGGTTAAGCTTAATCTTGTTATCTCACTCGATCTTTGTACTTATGAAAGAGAAGATGTGGTAATAATTGTAATATGTATTGTCAAAGAATCGGCGTAAGAAACTCGCATAATATAATAATTGCTATTAATTATAATATTGTGAGTTTCTTACACCGGTTCTTCTCGCCGGGTTAGGGCCGGGACACAAAAACGGTTTCACGATGCGACGTCGTGTCGTGGGAATCCACGACGCGCGTCGTAAAAAACTACGACACGACATCGTAACGTGCCGCGGTGCACGGCACGACGTCGCGTCGTAGAAAATCACGACAGTTATTATTCAAAATTCAAAGAAGACGCATCGTGAGTTTCGACGACGCGACGTTACGTTACGATGTCGTGTCGTGGTTTTTTACGACGCGCGTCGCGGATTCCCACGACACGACGTCGCATCGTGAAGCGACGCCGCGTCGTGGTGCCGTGTGTGTGTGCCGACGTCGTGTCGTGTTTTTGTGTCCCGGCCCTTAGTTTTCGAACTGGTGGTAGGCAGTAGGCACCATCATTATAGACGTTCTAAAAGTGTTAATTTTGTTAACCTATTTAGAAATAAATATTTATTATTTTGATTCTACACTGGCACAGTGTAACCAGTAACCAAAAGGCTTTCTCTATTGCACATTATTATTTTCCACCTTTTTGGTAAAAGGTGGACCCGCGCGAGTTTCTTACGCCGGTTCTTCTCGCCGGGTTAGTTCCCGAACCGGTGGTAGGCCTCATGTAGACACGACGTTCTAAAAGTGTTAACTTTGTTAACCTTTTTGGAAATAAAATATTTTGATTTTGATTTTTGCACAATATGTAGGAACGAAATAGATAACACAGAAACACTCACTTGTTTTAGGAGTAAGGTACACTGATATAGCCGTAATGGGCTCTTGGTTTGGATCCTTGTACAGCTGCGTCACGAGGAGATCATTGTCTTTCATACGTAGGGGAAACTTTTGCATATCTGTAGGAGAAATCAAATTTACAATTTAATCATACGTTGTTACTTTTAATATCCAAGAATTTAGTTACTTTATTGGAACTACTTTATTTACGGGCAAATATCATGGTATGTGATTCATAAAAGAAGGAAAAGACTAATAGCTATAATGCGGTCGCGAAGCACGCAGAAATGTGCATATTTTATACTAACCTATCGCTACTTGTCTCATTTATTTGCTCACAAAATTATTATTCGCGGGTGAGCGAAAGAGACAAGAAGAGATACACACACTGACCTCCATTATACAATTACGCTGGACTAATGATACTCTTTGAAATGACAGCTATTTTTTGTGCCTATTTAAAGCGGAATCAGCTCCCCCAATGCGAGGGATAGGAACTAAATTTGACGTAAAAAGTCGCCATATTGGCGCTGATAGCAGTAGTGGGAGTACTTGGAACTAATACTAGTTTCTACCATGAAGGTATACTATTAATCTGTGGTTTCTACAACCAAAAGCGATTGAGCGGCCATTTGCAAGTTACGTCAGATTTAGTTCTCTTCCCACATATTGGGGGAGCTGATTCCGCTTCAAATAGGCACAAAATACAGGTGGGTATCATTAGTCCAGCGTACTTGTGTAATGGAGGTCAGTGGATACACAGCACATATTTTTTTTCGTGATTCGCAAATGGACTTTAGCTGTCACTTGTCAATCTTCTCCTCCTTCTTTTACGAAAGTCTACAGTTATATTTGCCATAACAAAGTACATATATAATTGATGGTGCCAACGGTGACGTGCGCGGCACGGCACGGCACTGCGGCACGTCCTGCGTCTGTCCGTGCTACGTGCTCATGTGGCAAACGTACTGTACCTCGTTTTTACCAATGGTTTATTCGCATATAGACTTGAGCTGTCACTTGTCAATCTTCTCCTTCTTCTTCTACGAACAGCCTACAGTTATATTTGTCACTGCAAGTTACCTATATAATTAATGGTGCCCGCGGCGGTGCCGAGCAGCAGGAAGCTGCCGGCGGTGTCGTGCGCGGACAGCTGCGGCACGTCTTGCGTCTGCCAGTGCTGCGTGCTCGTGTGCCACACGCCGGCCTTGCTGCGGCCCCCTCCGCCGCCGCTGAGCGCCACAAGCTGCGGCCCCACGAACAGCAGATGCTCCACTCGCACGCCGAGGTTGAATGTACCTTAAATAATTAATTTTAGTAATTAATTAATTTACCTAGTGAAGGCTGCAGCAATGATGTTTTAAATCTAATATGATAAAGTCACTTGATACTTGATAGAGATCAATGCTGCGTAAGAAATCTATTGTATTAAAAAGAGAGAAAATAATAGTATGCAATGTTTTTATGTAATTTTTATGTAATGTTTTAATGTTGTATCAATAATTTCAAGTCTAAACCTAGACTTGTTTGTTTGCTCATTGACAAGCTATGATTTTCTTTTACCTATCAGTGTTCGTCTAACAGGTTCAGCATGAGTGGAGAAAGCCCACAGCCTGACTAACGGCCCACTGGAGATACCGAGCATCACATCAGTACCCGCATTATTGTTGCCACTTGAGGTAGCGCTATTCCCAGACTTGGCGTTAAGCGCTATCCGCTCAATAGGAGAATCTTGCACTGGAGATTGAAACACCACATACCAACCACAAGAATCTGTCAATCTGAAACATATTATTATTATATGATATAATTTATATCAATACCTCACGCCATTCAGGGTTCAAATGGTGGTATAGTCTTATGAAATTCTAAGAGCAAAAAGCAAGGAAAATAGGAGAACGAACTAAAGCTTATTGTGGGGGCAGAACTGGTAGAAAGATTGAGAAAAAACGCAACGCAACTATGGAAACAACTAGAGGAGGCCAAAATGTAACACAAATTACAAGAATCCAGTTGAGGCAAAAAAGATGTTAAACATATTTTATGTCATCTACAAAAGTTATATAATAATATATTACACAGGAGACTCAAGTAATATATTACTTGAATAATCTTCTTATCCATTGTTTACAATTTAAGAAGATTACACACTATAAATACCTATAGCCAATAACAAAGTGAGAATATGCAACAGCTATCCAGTTGTGGTGGGCCTTTATTATCTGAACTTTCATGTTTTCATTCCATGTGTTCCCTGAAATAAAGTTTATGTTATAAAAAAGCAATATAAATTAAATTTAAATTAAGTCCTGACCTTCTAGATCAGTGGTGCCCAACTGGTATTGCTCCAAGGGTTATTTTGAAAATCCCGATAAACCACACGGGCACCACGAAGTTAAAAAAAGAATAAGCAATATAAAGGAAACTAGGTAATTTAGTTATTGTTTATTGAATTTATTTGACCCATATTATTCGCGGGCGCCTAGATAACAGGCCGCGGGCTACCTGGTGCCCCCGAGCTACTTGTTGGACACCACTGTTCTAGATTATTTGATTATAATAATATGTATACTGGCAGCAGTGGCAGCTTCTAGTTGATATTTTGACAATAATATTCAGTGGCAAACATCTAAAGTCATTATTTTTTATTTTATAGATCTGTTTACCTTCTGCAGATCTCAAACCCTTCAGGATCTCGGCATTCCCAAGTGAAGCTGCCCTTGAATGTCCTCTTCCACAGCGGCTGCAAGTTTCACTTGCGTTTTAAAAAAGTGCCAAAGAACTCTCAAAACGAATAGAATTTATGTGAACAACTATTTCAACATTTTACAGTCTATATTATGTAAAAAAAAATTACAGTCTATATTATGTATTAAAAAATGTGCAGAGATGTAGTAAAACTAGGTACCTCAGCTGATCTTGAGAAGGAATTCTTCCAACAGTACGCAAGTCTAAAGAAGAGTTTCTAGAGTGTGTTCTATTTACTGTTCCCTCTGCGTTTGATGCTGTTGAATTCTTCCTTGACACTGTCCCAGAGTTTCTGCCATTGTTGCTGCCAGGTGTAGGAACATTTACTGAAAAAACATAATGTTGACAATTATGTAGTATGCACAGTAAGAAGTGAAGAAATAGAATAGCTTGAAATATAATTTCTATAAGACATAAAATTATAACCAATACTTACAAGGTGGTGGAAGGTATCCATAAAATAGAACATCCCCACAGGATGAGTGATTTATCTCATCACACAATGCTAATCGTCTACTCAATGGTGTGATACCGAAGTAGTCACACTCGTGTCTTAGGGCTCTTAAATTTACATCATTCAAATCAATATCTCTAGTCCTAAGGTAGTTTAATATAAGCGAGAACAAGTTGGGGTCCCTGTCAATGAATATAGCACCTGTTTCATCCCGCACCGTGGGAATTCGGCCGCTGAGAAGAGCGGTAAAAAACGTATCTGGTACCCATGTTAACGTGTGCCATGATGTAGCAAATCTAAAAGAAATAAGGCATGCATGATTACCTATAGTACTGATTATCTTATTTATTTGTAAATATGTGAATTTTATATCAGTAAACCATTGACTTATATATTACTAGCGTACAGTAAACGAAAGCTAAACAATTACTTGGTGCCACCGACGTTCAAATTAACTATTTCTTGAAAGTTAGACATTTCTATGTTGAATCAGATCTTGAGTAAATACACTTATTTTTTAGAACACCTTCTCGAAAACTCATCGTTTTCTCTTTGCTATATCATTTTATTTGCCATTTTAATGCTAAATTAAATAAATAAATTTATGAAATCACCCCCAACATTCACAAGTTTGTCAATGTCAAATTAAAATGACAGCTGACAGCACTGACAGTGCAAACGTCAAACACAGCTGTGCAATTTTTTATAGCGGACATACTTTTAAGCCAAACACATTGTTTGTCATCCACAATGAATACACGATTATTTCATTACTAAATATGTACGTGACTATAATAAATCTCATACTTCACTCGGCAGTAATTTCCATGAGTCTACGAATCATGATTTTAACAATAATGAAAGAGTATTCGTTTATTTCGCAAATGGTACCTATTTTTTTTCATTTTGTGGCTCGTGGTCATCGTGGCAGCAATTTTTTTATTAGGGCAACTATTTTCAAGAGAGACGTGTCAGTCACTTACAAGTCAATCAATTTCCAATAAAATTGTGTTGTTGAAATTGATGTATGGAGAATTATTTATACCGAATTAGGGAATATAAATAATATTTATAACTTCAAAATGCCGGCGTCCATAGAGGCGAACCCGGCGAATGGACAACGCAAAGGCATATTCGAGAACACTACCGGCTTCAGTACATTGATCACTGTTACGGTTCTGTTGTTGGCTTGGTTGGCCGGTTTTGCTTCCCGGCTTTTCGCTGTAATAAGATTCGAGAGCATAATTCACGAGTTCGACCCATGGTAAGATATTTACGTTTGATAAAACATCGATTTTCATCAAAGTTCAGTGTTAACCAAAATGTCACTTTTAGGTTCAACTACAGATCTACCGCTTACATGGTCGAGCATGGGTTCTACAACTTTTTGAACTGGTTCGATGAGCGGGCGTGGTACCCCCTCGGTCGTATCGTGGGGGGAACAGTGTACCCCGGTCTCATGATAACCTCAGGGACCATACATTGGATACTCCACGCCCTCAACATTCCCATACACATTAGAGATATTTGTGTATTTCTGGCGCCGGTGTTCAGGTATTATGATTATTTTTATTTAAAATTTTTGAAGAGACAAATTTCTACTTTTAAACACTAGCTTTACTATGTGATTTTATTTCCAGTGGCTTAACTGCTATAGCAACATACTTGCTAACCTCGGAACTGTGGTCCCGGGGTGCCGGCCTCTTTGCTGCATGTTTCATCGCAATAGTGCCAGGCTACAGCAGTAGATCTGTAGCAGGAAGCTACGACAATGAGGGCATAGCCATTTTTGCACTACAATTTACATATTATTTGTGGCTGAAGAGCATTAAGAGTGGTTCTGTTTTCTGGTCAATATGCACTGCCTTATCTTACTTTTATATGGTGAGTAAGAATTGCCTTATACTCAAGTGATAGTGAGTTCTTCTGCTATTGATTTGAAAAAAAAATAATTAAATTCCATATTTATAAACTTTACAGCAATTGCTTGAAAACATAATTGTGTCCTTACAGGTGTCAGCATGGGGAGGTTACGTGTTCATTATAAACCTCATACCCCTCCATGTGTTTGTTCTACTCATCATGGGAAGGTTCTCCCAGAGACTGTTTGTCAGCTACACCGTATTCTACATTGTCGGACTCCTGCTGTCCATGCAGATTCCATTTGTGGGCTTCCAGCCTATACGCACCAGTGAGCATATGGCTGCATCAGGTAAGTTATTATACACAATATTCTCTTTACGAAAAGTGTAAAATTTCTTGTTGCGTATAGCTTGAGCTAACTTTTAATAATATTAATACTTGTGAATTTTTATCTAATATATAAAATAATCATGCCACACATGCACTCATACTCCTCCAAAACAGCTCAACTGATTTTAATGAAATTTTGTATGTACATTCATTAGGCCTGAAAATAGGTTTTTATCTACTTTTTATATTGATACTAGAAATAATTTATATGGCAAAACAATGTTTGCTGGGTCAGCTAGTTTGTTTATAAAAATTATGTGTAATTGAATATGAGAACAAAATGTTACAAACATTATTATGGAAATATTCTTGTAAAGCATTTTCCTCCTTGTTAATATAATGTTTTCTCCATACTCCTTCCTTATGCCCAATGCATGGGCTAAATACTTATGTAGTAATATTATAATTTTAACTTTTCAATTAACATTATAATGTTTGTTTAAGGTGTGTTTGCACTACTGATGGCTGTTGGAGCTCTGAGATACCTTCACAGTCTAAATCCTAAAGGGCAGTGGAAGCAACTGCTCATCCTAGGAGGTCTAGCGAGTGCTGGACTGGTGTTTCTAGTAGTAGTACTTCTCACTTACATGGGAGTCATTGCACCTTGGAGTGGCAGGTAAAACTCATTTACTTTGAATGTTTAAGTTAAGTAACATAACAATATGATCCTTAATTTAAATAGTTTAATTCTTATTTACTATGGAAAAGTGAATATTATGTATATATATGGCAATTTTCTGAATACAAGCTAAATCTAAGTGTCTTTGCTAGGGATGTATTTCATGTTTAAAATACCTACTTATTTAATTTTGTTCATAAGAAACTTGTTACACAACTATATTATGTAATAAAATGCCAAACTAGTTTGATTGAGCATAAAAAATGTATATTATGATGTATTTAACATTTCTTTATCAGCTAATGTTGAATTATTTATTAATAGTTAAATTAAAACATTCACTTGAAAGTTATATTATTTATGAATTTATGAGTACTAAATCCAAATATAACTAGCTAAACAAATTATTATATGTATCTATAATATATAGGTAGGTTCTGTTTAGATAGATATGTATATATCTATCTAAACAGAACCTACATTTTCTACATTACGCATACAAAGAAATAACTCGTGTTGGCATAATTCCGCCCTCCTGTCATTTAAATAACTTGTATTCATCACATACATTCCATTGTAATTAAAATTATGTTTGCAACATACAAAGAGTGACACTCTGAACATAATAAAATATTTGAAATGCAAAAATTATGCAAATAGGACATGTTTATTACTAAAGCAAAGTTATTTTGTAATTCACTGTTTTAATTCATGAAGCCCCAAGCGGCCACATCCGGCCGCGATAACAATGAAAAAGCTATTGTGTCTCGTTTTGCCACGACTGATGGGTTAATAAATTGAGAAAATATTATGATGACAGATAAAATACTGCTTTCACTTAAAAAAAACTTGTTTTCAGGTTTTACTCCCTATGGGATACTGGCTATGCAAAAATCCACATTCCAATCATCGCATCTGTGTCAGAGCATCAGCCCACCACATGGTCGTCATTCTTCTTTGACCTCCATGTTCTAGTGTGCACATTCCCCGTGGGTCTCTGGTACTGCATCAAGAATATTAATGATGAAAGAGTTTTTGGTAAGTTAGTTCGTTCTAGATGTGGCCTATCTTATTTCCTTTCCTAGAACCTAAAGTATCTACATTTTCATCTTGATCGGATCGGTGGTTTTAATGTGAAGAGGTAACAAACAGACAAGCAATAATTCTGAAAGTGGTAGGTTTTTTTTTCAAACAAACATCTTTATTTCCCTCAAGTAGTACACGTTATCTTAAATAAACAAACACTGCTCCCCACACTAGGATTCCCTGTGTCGTGGAGTAACTAACGGTGGTAGTTGCTAACATATTTGGATATAAAATATTAAAAGTTAAAACAGATCACACAAACAGATTTATTTGGCATGGCGATTATGAACGTTAACTTCTAATAAAGATATAGTATCCCCAAACAACATTTCATCAAAAGGTTTAAATGTAAAGAGGTAACAAACACACAAGCAAAGTTAAGCTACACAATGTATAGACAGACAGATCTTTTTAGCATGACAACCATAGTTGCAAGGCTAGATCTATATTTTTTATATGAGTGTAGGCCACTTTAATTTTGCAGCTCCCATGCACGAACTCTGCCGCCATCCTAGGACGCTGCCGCCCAAGGCCATGGGCCATGGCCTATACTGCCTATGTAACATTAATCCAGAGCTGAGTAGTTGATAACCATAATAACCTTTACTTTCCATAAAGATTGTTAGTAGCCCTGCTTTGTTACAGTGGCGCTATACGCACTAAGCGCGGTATACTTCGCCGGAGTAATGGTGCGTCTGATGCTGACTTTGACGCCGGCGGTGTGTGTGCTGGCCGGCATCGCGTTCTCCATCCTCCTGGAGCTGGCTCTCCGAGAGGACGAGCCGCAGCCGGCAGCGCCCGCGCCGGACTCCAAGCCGCTCTTCGATAAGGTAGTAGAGGTAGCTGGTGCCAACTAACAATATTAAAAAAAAATTAGTCTATGACATCAATATTATCGTTACTAATCTATTGAAACCTCATTGGTAAAATCCGGAATAGAGAGATTGAAACTACTTTAAGGTTTTGACATAAACCCATCATAAACTAAACATTTGAAGGACGAGACACCTATTCACCTTCTCCTTGACTGTCCAGCTCTGTACAGAGCAGAAACAGGCACCTTGGGCGCTACGAATACTCATCTACAGAGGAAATTCGTGGCACCAACCCCAACCACATCTTTCAATTTATGAGCAGTGTTGTGTTGGGGACGGTACTCTAATGCGAAGAAGTTACAATAGATCCTTTATGGGTCGCAGTGACGTCAGAGCTACAACAACCTGTCTTTGGGGGGAAAAAAAATGTAACGATTATAGCTGTTGTTCTATATACCTGCTAACTACGTAATTTCAGGCTGGCAAGCCCAAGAAGCGTGCTGTGGAGCCTGCACCAGCGGACGCGGGTCTCGGCATGAACGTGCGCTCGGGCACGCTCATAGCGTTCATGATACTGCTCATGCTGTTCTCCGTGCACTGCACATGGGCCACCTCCAATGCCTACTCCAGCCCGAGCATAGTGCTGGCCAGTTATGGGAATGACGGGTGAGTGTTTATAATATGAAGTTTATTATAGGAATTATATCACAACTGTATGAAAAATAAGTTTGTATATTTGTTCTTCTTGTGAATTCATTTAAAAGCATCAGATTTTAATGAAATTTGAAATGGCTGTAGGGCCTTTTTCACAAAGCTGACTTATCCAAAAACGTCTTTTACCATAGAATGGACCATCAGAGAAATTTGTAGTATGTAATAATGAATTGAACCTTACAAATTACTATACAGTTATGCAGTTTGTAAAGATATTTTGCGTATTTCAGGTCTCGCAAGATTCTGGACGACTTCAGGGAGGCGTACGGCTGGCTGTCGCAGAACACGCCCGATGACTCTACGATCATGTCCTGGTGGGATTACGGATACCAGGTACTGTAAATCATTTTTGCGTGCTTATAACAGCATTTTAAAAAAATTATTTTAATACTTTTTGACCTCGACCACCTAATTTAAATAAGAAAAAATTGCAATATACGTCTGCTGGTTTGAAATTGGAAGTAAGCAGGACGGCGCGAACAGAGTGATAATAATAATTGGCATAACGCACCAAAATTCGGTGCAATAACCTTGAAGACGAATATGCTTATTGTTTACGTATCTTAATATGACCATACCTAAGCACTACTAACCACTATCCTTATGAGCAGGGCAACTTTGACAATTTACTTCTTTTTTTCAAACATTGCGTTTAACCACAGATCGCGGGCATGGGTAACCGCACCACACTAGTCGACAACAACACGTGGAACAACTCTCACATCGCGCTCGTGGGCAAGGCGATGGCGAGCGACGAGAGAAGTGCATACGACATCATGACGACGCTCGGCGCGGACTACGTGCTCGTGATATTCGGCGGCGCCATCGGATACTCGGGTGACGATATCAACAAGTTCATATGGATGGTGCGCATCGCTGAGGGAGAGCATCCCAAGGATATACATGTAAGTTACATAATATAATAAATATCTATGGAGTTATGGACGCTTCACAAATCACATCACGTCAGTCTGGCCCCGTGCTAAGTACCTCTAGGACTTGTGTTACAGGTACCAGACAACGGAAATACATTTAATGCTTTTATGTTATACATATATATTTAAGATTTTTATTATATGATACACATTTAATACACATCCTTGACCCAGGAACTTTCTTTTTTGTTCCGTCGGCGGGATTCGAATCCACGACCCCTGGCTACCAACGCGCTTATCCACTGAGCCACAGAGGTCGTCAAAAAGTCTAGCTGTAGTAATCCATGCCAATAACATTCAACATCTACGATAAAAATTGTTGAAATCTTTTAAAATACCAATACGTAGCGTGTAAAAGTGTGTATGTACATTTTGTTACTACAAATATAGTAAAGCGATGGTATTGTTCATGCGCGAATATTAGAGATATTGTATTGAGATAATGTACGAATTTGTATGTGCTAAGTCACTGTATAAATCTCTTTATTTAAAACGGAATTTGTTTAACGAGCTGTTAAAGTTTCATAGATTTCCGGCTGTTGGCATGGATGCATGCTTCAATATTGTTTTGTTTTCACATAAAATAACAAGGTTGGAAGTTCGGTAAATACATAATTTGATATCGTTTGACAGGAAGCGGACTACTTCACTGAGCGCGGCGAGTACCGGATAGACAACGAAGCGTCCAAAACCATGCTGAACTGCCTCATGTACAAACTGTCGTATTATAGGTGAGTAGTGAATGTAATTGTTATTAGTTGTAATTATGTAAATATTAATTATGTAATTGTTATTAGTTGTAATTATGCAAAAATATAGTAAATATTTTTGCATAATTACAATGTGTACACTTGCCGAAAAATCTGGTGTACCATCTAGCACTACTACTGATGTAATACTAACGCGGTTGAAAATATTATTATACTTTTAACGTACTTGCAAGCCCATGTTATTATTTGCATGTGCGTTCATTTGCATTTTAGTATATGTGCATTTACGACGCGACTACGTGCATATAACATAATAATTAATATGTTTTGTATACCGACATTTATTTATACAATGTTTTTCATACCTTGTGTTGTTGTTGTTGTCCATCAAATATCTTTTCTAGCATGTCAGATAAGGGCAAGTATGATACATAACGTCTATATAATATCCGTTCATCTGTCACGAACTGTCAAACCATTTTCGAAAATTTTTCATTTTCCAATAATTATTACTCTCATTAAACTGAATAATATATTATCTAAAGAAATTACCATGAAAGCTATATTATATAATTTTTATATAATTATTAGAATTTTTAATAAATAATGCTATTAGTGGCGCAAATACACATAGTTTCGGTGCTCAAAGTAGAAATAGCTACTTTTGAATAGTTTTAGAGTAAGACGCCCATTTTGGGTGCTTGACAGACGCTTGATACAGTGTATATCTTATTATTATGAGTTTTTAGTAAGAAATAACCGTCCCGTCTGTCCGTCAGGTACGACAGCGGCGGCAGTCCGCCGGGCTACGACCGCACTCGCGGCGCGCTGCCCGGCAACCGCGGGTTCAAACTCACGTACCTCGAGGAGGCCTACACCACTGAGCACTGGCTCGTGCGCATATACAGGTAAGGCCGTGTTTCCACTGACGCGGAGCGGAGCGGAGCGGAGCGGAGCGGAGCTTAGCGGTGCCGAATTGACCAATCACCATGCTCGAAATCTTCGCTGTCATTCCGCTGGAATAGCACGATTGGTCAATTCGGGCATCGCTAAGCTCCGCTCCGCTTCAGTGGAAACGCACCCTACTCATAATGTTACAAGGTTAATGTTGTGCCTTCTCAAAGGTCCTCCCAAATGATAACGACTATAGATTATTTAAAGCTATATTTTCGAGACGTGGCAACTACGAGCCAATATTTTCGTACTAATAAGTACTGATATTTTTCACTTATCATCAGTATGTTTTTTAAATACAAGGATGTAAAATTATTCGATCGAACAGTTAACAAAAGACTAATTATTAACCTTATAATAACTAATTATAAATAAAGCCAATCAGGACCGTAGTAGCAGTGATTATGTATGAGGCGGAATACCATAGTGGTGTGGTGTAAACGTCATTTACACCACACCATTTTTTTTTAATGGCCCCTTATATGGGACCTCTTGTTCCCCCTTCAATAAGAAGGGACAATTGTTTACTCTTTATTACATTTTTACACTTCGCATTTAGACGCCCCCACCGAATAATCGGACAATCGAAAAAATGAAAATGTTCAGGAGAGCCAAAAAACTGTTTTTTGTTAATAACTCCGTGAAAAAAAAGCTTTAAAGACTTTTTATATCAAATGAAAGCTAATTTTTTTGCTTATCTTGCTATTTCAATATTATTTAATTCCTACCAAAGGTTTTTATTTGATTAAGCAAAACGCAACTTATCGTTCTGGAGTATGTCTAGCTCTGATCATTATTGTCTATTGCATGATTATTCGGGTAATTTTGCGTTTCGACTGTAATAAAATGCACATATAATATCTCATTGCAATATTATTCGGGGAAATTGTTTAGGATAAGAATATTGGTAAACACCTATAACTTTACTATTCGGTGATTAAAAAATATTGTACACTTTATAATTATAGTCATTGTCGTTTATTCCAATGATTTTCTACTATAGGTAAAATAAAAATAATATGTATTTTTGTTTTAATACATACATTATTTGATGACATGAATGACATTCTTGCAATCGAAACAGCTCTAGGTTCGAAAAAAGTCACTCTGGAGACTTTCTCTATCATTTTTAGTACTTATAATCATTGCAGTTAATTAAAATGTTAATCATAATCCTCATCGCCACCTGAGTTGGTGTGACAATAATCAATATCATATTATGTTCCAATAAAATGAATGATAATGGCAGGAAATTGCTTAAGACAGTCTTCCGAGAGCATCATAGGCCTTTCTTATATGACGGTGGTTTAATCGTCGACTTCTATCTACATCGTGATACAGTTCAGTGCAATCAGGATCAAAACTATGTTAAAAGCTTCCCAAGTTACAATACATTACAATATTCACACAACACACTATACCAGCACATCTTATAGTAGCTAGCAATCGCATTCCTAATTAAATACTGAATTGGGTCCCATTAGGACCTGCAGGACAACTACTGGCGCATTTTCACTGGTCGATAAGGCCCGCATGCGGGGTGCCGGAGATTTCTAAAATGCATGCCACGACCAACCAAAATGCGCCATTAGTTGTCATAGACTCCCCGTATGCTGCATACCGCACGAGTTAACGACTAATGAAAATGCGCCCTACCACGGTCCACGAATAATGTTTGACTGTCTGACAGCAGTTGCTTGCATGCATGAATCTGTAACAAGTGCTGTCGTGACAGTGTTAAGCACGTCTTCTTAGGAGTATTTGTGAAAGAAGAAAATATCTAAATACGATCTCGTTAATTCGTAACAGATCTCGCTGCTTATTTATGCTCTATGTTTGTGAGAAAACCCGCATGTTCATTACAAAAATCGAAACAGATTATGATAATATATTATATCCTGAAAACTGCACAAGAAGACGGATCCCTACAATTACCGTAAAGCATAAAAGAAAAATATGAGCAATGTACATAATTTAACGAATGTTAGGAAGAACTTTACCACCTGATGTCTTCCAAATCAAATAAAAAAAAAATCGATCTTACGTCTATGATGACTTAAGACATTCAAAAAAGCTAGCCAGGGACAGTCAGACATTCTTATTTTTTTTATGAAGAAAGTCTGACTATTCCTGACTCTTGGGTCCTGTGTAAACCTCTGCGATGACTGATCTGATGCTGGTCTGAGACTGGAGGCTGGAGGTGAGTGGACTGAGATGATCACCGCGATATGATGGTCGTTCGACTCAGATTATACAAGTTGTCCAAAATAAAACCCAACCAATATGCCTATAAGGCATATTGCCTATAAGGCATATTGGTTGGGTTAGGTTGGGTATATAAGTATAAACTACAAAGGTGCACCCTCTATAATAGGTTAGTGAACCACATACGAAGGAAGAGAGAGAAGGAGAAAATTTCTGTTGTGGTATCGCTGGACACAGATTGCCTTCAACCTTCAACAATGCTTGGTGGTCAGCTGTAAAGGTTCGGTTAGCTAAACTTAGGTCTCTAGGGAACCTGAGGCAGGTGATCAGCGGCTACCTGAGTGGAAGGAGTGTGAAAGTGAGATGTGCAGGGGTGGAAGTGTGCAGTAAGCAGTATTTACCCGAATAATCATGCAAAAGTCGTTTATCGTCAAATCGTTTTGACATATTTTTTCGCAATAGCCTATTGCCCAATTTTTGGTATAAAATACAATTTTAAGTATTGTTATGGAATAAACACATAATTTTTTATATCTTTGTAAATATCCATAGGAAAATTCTGAAAAAAATTCACATGATGTATTTTGACTTCTAGATGCCAAAAAACGCATAACAGCAAAAACCCCACAATAGCACATTGTCCGATTATTCGGTGGGGGCGTCGATTTGTTTTAAATTTATTTACATACAATTTCCACTTAATTAACATTTACATATTCAGTATACACACGATGAATAAAACTTTTAATATAAAGTGTGATATGATTTCAGAGTGAAAAAGCCGCATGAGTTCAACCGGCCGCGTCTGCCTCTCGCAAAGAGAACTATACAGACATCCAACAGTTTGTCGAAAAAGGTAAACTTAATTTCATGAGTATATTTCTTAAAACATGACGACAGACTTAGACATAGACCAGACCTTTAGTAACAAATTCTAAACGAGAACTTATTTTTAAGATTTATGAATACTGCATGTACGCGCAGTGTTTTAATGTGAACAGACTACAAACCTTGTGTTAAATTTTATACATTTTCACAGCCTGCATTCGATGTAGGATCGCTGGTATAGTACAAAGTATATACTTTTTTATTACTCACATAATATTTTATATGTTTGATATTTGTATTCAAACCAATGAAAAAATTTGATACCACGGTACTTTGCATCTTTTTTACGAATTGTTCGTACATAAAAAATTATGATTTCATAATATTTGCTTCATCTTATTGTGTTACGTGTCTTTAAGAAAACTGAAAAAGTTTATACCATTAAATGTTGCTGTCTATTTTAAACATGGCTCTAAATTCTATTTACCGTGTTTTCCAGACGTCGCGGAGAAGAAAAGGTCTGCTGAAGAACAAGCCCGTGCTGGTGAAAGGCAAGAAGATGCGACTAGAGTGACGCTAGCGCCCCCACTTTGTTCCTACGCCGCTCTCGCGCGGTCAATGCTCTGACGTCACAACTCAGTAGTTACTTTTACGGATACGAACAAACTTTCTTTCATTCTGCTGTTTTAATCCGACAATATTACTGTTATTTCGATACAATGTCTATGACAACATGACAAAATAGCATTCTCATGGTTTGTATTATAGAGCAGGGATGGCGAACCAATAACTCACGACTTACGTGCCAGAAGTGGCACGCGACATAAAATTTTGAGCATGCTACTGATCACAAAATTATTATTATAGTTATTATTCTACAAAACACTCCGAGTTAGACTTGGGGTATTACTTTTTTAAATATACGCGTCAGGATTACAAGGAAAAATATTATTTGATGGCACGTCCATGACATCTCTAAAGAATTCTTCAGAAAAGTGGCACACTGTTAAGGTAAGGTTCGCCATCCCTGTTATAGAGCAAACAACAAAGTCTACACAAAACCACTCTGATATCACTGAGGACACCAAAATGAGTCGTTTAAATACTAATCACATCACACAAAATTAGTTTGTGTGATGTATATTAGAATGATATTTCAGTTTAAGTATATCCGGACGAATCGAAGCTATATTATAATCGGATTAAAATAGCAAATTCCGGATCTTTTCTGTGATCATACTTCTATACCAGTGACAGAGACTTCAAAAGATTACGTCAAGACTCAAGCAGTTCTGTAGTTTTCAACTTTTTGACAAAGTATCGTAAAAGTAACTTCATTCATAATAACGTAATAAAATTAACTTAAAAATATTTTTATGATCTTGAGAACCTTGAGCAGTTTCAAAAATTGCTCCTCACTAAATATTGCTATGTTGCCAGTCAATTATTAAAACATTGCCCGCGTAAGAGCGTCCCACCATATTATTTGTTACTACTGTACATACAAATGCCATTGATGTATAATAAATAGACACACTTAATGTTTGTGGCCTAGATACTGGTACCTTAATACCTATTTTTTGAGTTACAAATCATATAAACCTCAAATTGTAAGGTCTATTTATTGTATGTCTGGCTATACATAGTTTTGTTGCACGTTTGAACGCATTTCATTCAATATATAAATACTTTTGAAGTGTACACTGCTTCTACGATATTTAGTTTATGTGAAGCTATATGTTTTGTTTATGTGGATTTTATTATGTCCCTCGATTGTTCAGATCTTGGGCCATGACGTAATAGTTTTGTAATAAAATCTTGATTATGTTTCGGTATGTTTTTGGCATAATTTTTTACTAGCACTGACAATCCTCCAATATTGAAATTTAGTTGTTGAAATTGTGGGTATGGCATTAGTGTTTCAGTAATTTATTGTTAGAGTCCCCATCTTAAATCGTGGTTGGCGACTGTCATAGGAACTGAATAGAATGGAGGCCAAAAGAAAGTGTTTTTCCTTATATAATAAACGCTTGCTTACATCGGTATATTTTATAAGTCAGGAAAATACTTTAAAGAGATAAATATTAATCGTACAAGTCGTTGATAATGATATCAAAGGCCCCTTACTAATTAAAAGTTACACAATATTTTGTCTTTATCATTCGAGCAACTTTTCCAATGTGTAAGACAAAGACATAACACTGTATATCCATTTGATAAATATTATTAAGTAAAGGGAAAGGCCATCTGCCTCATAGGCCATCTGCCTATGAGGCAGATGGCGGACTTACGTAATGTGGTCGCGTTAAGTTATGTAAACCCAGCCGACTGGTATCACAACTAACATTAGCACAACCCGAACAAATGACGTGGGTCCGCAATATGCCTATGAATCAATTTCTTCGATGGTACAATCAAGAATCTATATATTTATATCGATGTAAGCAGCGTCGAGCGTTGTGTGTGAAAGTCCTTCGTCCATTTGTATATTGAGTAGTTGTAGTGTTTCATTTGTTAAAGGAACCGCCGAATTGTATCACAAAGCTGATTTACATTGATACAGTAGCAGCCAGCATCACTGGATGTCGCTGTAACAACACTGTATTATGGCCTGAATTCACTTTGATTAGTGATTAGTGCAGGTGATTATTGCAGGTGATTAGTAATCAGGAGAAAGTAAGTGTGGACAGCGCCTGTACAGTGTATAGTGCAAGTCCTTTATTTTCTCCTAATCGCTTGTACTAATCAAAGTGAATACAACCCTTTACTTGTAAACACGTGAGTACAGTAGTCCCCTTACTAATAAAGAGGTGCAAAGCAAGCACACTATTCTCTTTTTGTCATGTGACTTTCCAATATGCCTGCTAACTTTATAGTTATTCGCTGTGTTAACATTTTATTAGTAAGGAGGTTTATGTATAAACATGTTTCGAATGACTCCAGCATCCAGTGTCAGACGTTTACTGTCATCATGTAGATCAGCACAAAATAACAAAGTACTTTAAAAATACCAGAACTGCAGAATCACAAAACCCCTGTCAAATATTTTCGATTTATCGAGTACCTCATACTGTCTGTACTTATGTGATCTTGTATAATAGTAGTAAGTTGTTGATTGTGAACTGAGAACACCAAAGTTATTTGTACAGCTAACTTCATCTTAAAGTGTAAAAGCTCTTCACGTTGGGCCATGTTGGATAACTAGCTAAAAGCCGAGCTTTGTGAGGGCTCGCGTCTTCACACCTTGACTGACTGGTGAAAACATATCTAAGTACATACATATAAAAAACCTTGACTGACTGATGGTAACACATGACATATAAATAAAAATTACTATGTATGTTAAAGCACAAATCAATAGGTGTGATAGTTTTTCCGTAAAGTGTATTACAAAATGTAAACATTGTGGGATATACTAGGGCTCGCTTTGCTCGCCCTAACAATTATTGCAAACATGATTGAGCAGGTTTCTATAGCATGCTAAATTGACATCAATTATGGGCAATCATAGACGAACATCTCTCTATATACGTTTGCAATCGCCCATCATAGGCCAACGTGGGGAGGCTGCATAAGGTGGATGTATTTTACTCAAAGCTGTACGTATTTCATTTTGCATAATCTTTTTTTCTGGCATTTCTTGATGGCAATATATTTTTATTAGAGTAGATTCATAATATGAATCATTAATGAGTAATTGAGTGATAAAGTCATGATACCATAACGTAACACGGAACACCAAAACTTTTTATCTTTTTAAATCCCATGAATAATAGTTTGTACATGGTTTTATTAGAAGTAAGGCTTCTATTTCAACAAAGCAATACTAACGTCATATCGACACCAACCAATAGAATTTACATCGAAGCTTACAATTTTATAATAACAGAAAACTCATTTTATTCCTGTGTAATGTATACATAAGCGTTTATACGATGCAATAATTACATAATAAATTTTTATATTTATTCACAAGGATGTAAAAACTAATATAAAGTTATGTTGTAAACGAGAAATTTATAAAAGTTGAAACGGTTAGTACCGCTAGAGGATGGAACCCCAACCCCAAACAGACAAGAGACAGCAACAGTACAGTGCCTAAAAGGGTCCATTCACTATCCTGCATTGCAGTCCGCCGTGCAGTCCGCCGGCTTATGCAGGATAGTGAATGGTGTCGCAGGCCTGCGGCCAGGCGGACTGCAATGCAGGATAGTGAATGGACCCTTTAAGCCGGCCCCTAGACGATCAATTGTATTGTCAAGATCACGCTTCAATTTTATTGAAAAGTTTATTTGACAATTAGATTGAAGGCACGTGATGTTCAATATCAACCCTAGACGGTCAATAATAATACGTGATATAGCGCAATAAAATTGCTCGTCTAGGGACCGGCTAAAATGTTCTTCGTCACAAATCAATATTATGTGTAACTTCTGAAATCTTGTTTTCGATGTAGTAGCGCAGTGTAAATAATATACAGTAGTCTATCTTTATGATACATCGCTTAAACTAGCGCACGCACACAAGCGTGATTTCAGACAACTTAAAGTAGCAAAAAAGTATGCGGTATCGCCTCGCACATTTGTCTGTGTTGAGCGAGTTTGATTGCGTGTCACAACATGGCTAAGTTTTTCTACTGTATGAAATTTATACTATGATAATACTGTGTAGTTTTGATAATTTTGCAATTTCTTGGCAAGTTGCGCTGCGGCAGTCACCGTTTCTTGACTTGTCAATCGAAGACCCTGCGCTACGCAGTCAGGAACAACTTAAATTTCTAACTCTTGCATTGAAATTTGTATCTTCCTGTGTAGTGAATAAAGTTAAATTTTGAACTAGCTAAGCGAGAGAAAGGGTGTTACACAAAGTCTTTTCAGTTTCTATTTAATAATAACCAGTGTGCAGTGAATGTTATGTTTGTATTTTGTTGTTGCACAGCACCTATTGTTTTCCTTATGTTCTAACAGAGTTTTATGTATAGTGTAAGGTAGAGTGTACGGTGTACAATGTTCTTAATAAACGGCTGGATGTACATTTGTTTTTTCTTCACTTTTAACCTTGTATTTATAAGTTTTTTCCCAACTCAACCCAAAAGTACCTTGGAAATTATTACGAAAAACACGAAAAATACTAAATTGTGACTGTCTGATTCTTCTCTCATGATCTCTACACGATTAAACTTACGAACAGATTTTAATAGTTATTTTATGGAGATACTTTGAGTATTGGGAAAGTAAGTACATGGAATAATTTACTAGAAAATAAAGTTGCGGGAAACATCTAGTATTATTACTTTAATCAACTTAGTATTGGTAAATTTATTCAATTCATCCTAGGAGTATTGGAGCAGGCAGCAGCTGAAATGTAACTGTCGTACGTGTCGTAGCGCACAAATTGCCGTAGACCCGCTACGTGAGGCTACGGCGTAGCTACACAGCTACGAGTGTAGTACTACTAGCGTAGCACGGCTACGGCGTAGCATGGCTACGGCGTAGCACGTCTACGGCGTAGCTTGTCTACCGCGTAGCACATTTTTGGTTCTTGCAGGTTATGGTACTTGTAAAGTATTATTGGTGATTTTGTTTATGGCGAATTTAGTATTAACCACTAGAAAAACTAAGTGGTTAATTTTAAAATAATACGTTACCTTTCTCTAACGAAGTTCGTTGGAAAAACGAGCACCAGGGGGATTTTCAAAATAAAAACAAATTGACAAAACCTTCACCATATATTTATTAATAAAGACAATCTAAAAGATCACTTAATTCATTGTCTTAAAAAATTAGTTTTACCCTAATAAATGTATCAATATATAATAGTATTTATTTAATTACTTATTGTTTGAAGGATATGCGAAGTGGTGCCCCCTCGGGCGAGGGGGGGGGGACAGTTGGAGCGAGTCGTTGTATAGATCACGAGACAGGAGCCCTAGACACAGTACAGTACATACATCTCGCCTACTCCCCTTTAACCTAGCTTACCACGTGTCTACGAAGAATTGTGCTAATCTATAAGTTTCCTACATTTTTTTTATAGTATTTTAAAGACTTTTGTATTTTACAGAACGTTCAAAATCACAACACAGAGTGTAATATCAAATTATCGTGCGTTTGGCACGTTTGTTACCTACGTAGTACGTACAGTATCTTAAATATGGCCGCCGAACCGCCCCAACACAACGCCACTACTAACACCGGGTAATTCTGTAACGTAAGCTATACTGCACGTCTCGAGACACGTCGATGTAAAATCCTGGATTCAACGAACAAACGGAAACAAACGAACTCTGAATCGACTTGTGGCGATTCGGCCGCCTCTCCCCCGCGACAAATGTCACGTTATAATTTATAATTCGATATAAAATTAGAAGAATATAATATCCACTTAGACTTACGAGTATATCGTTACAATATAGGGTGACAGACACAGAAAGACGGATTATGTACACTCGAAGAGGATGCGAAGTTTAGAATACAAAATAGAAGAATTTCAAGCGAACGGGAGACTGCGAAGGTTACGACGAGCGGTCCGACGGTCGCTCCGCGGCATCGGCGAATTGACTTGTAGTTTGTATACTGACTCTAAACGACGGGCCACCGACTAGCACGTCGAGTGCAACGTATAAATGCATTTGCCAAAACAGAACCCGATAACGATAAAACAATATGTAAGGCACTTCTATTCGAATCGAAATAACTATCCACGGCGAGGGGCGTGCTGCCGTAACTGCTGTAGGCTGAAATATCAAACGACATTTTTCGTTGTCCAGTTCGAAACGCGAGGCGCCCCCCGCCGATATATTTTTATGAATAGATGACGCAGTCGGCAGTTACAAGATTTATATAATTTAAATTAATGTTCATTTAGATATAATATATTTGGCACGTATCTGGAGAATTTGAATTTACACGTGAGATAAACTTTTGCAGGTTGTAAAATATCTGATGTAACCTTCAGTCTTACCAGCTAAGAGTATCGTTAAAATATTTCTGGAGGGAATTTTCGTCAACGAATAGCGGCGGCCGCTCGCGAGTCGCGGCGACCGGCGACCGGCGATAGAAACCTTTTGAAAATATATTCGCTCCGAGTCCTCGCCGTGCCGCGACGGTCGCGCGAACCGGCGAGCGCCCGCTATCTACAACACCCCCGGAACAACGGAACCCGGCCGTGCCGACCGTCAACAACAGTGTATAACGTCACAGAAGAATGTAAACTCACTAAACATTAAACGACCTACTTTTGTAAATTTTTGTTACGCCGCACTAATACTTTATTTTCGATATTCTATTAATCTATTCACATCGTCTATTATAAAATAAATGGCACATATTATTCTCAGCGGAAAGATAGATTTTTTCACTAAGTCGTTATGGGGTTTTAGTTAAAGCCTGGCCTTAACCTAAAACGATCTAATTTCTCTACCGCCCTCTAATCTTTATCATATAAAGTTTTCCTAATTACGGTTCAACGAACTTTGGCATTCGATTCGGCTTTTTGGCACATAATAGAATTCAATTAAACTTTAAAAATTCGTCTACAATGTTAAGATAGAACACAACCAAAGAATCACACGAGTTAGTGATTTAAAATACGGCATCTACACTTATAAATAACATTTAGAGCGACACTGACACCTCTATATATCGTCCCGGCCGACGCCCGGCGGCCCACTCAGGTACAGTTGGAAGGAAACAGAACGTGCGGTATACGACGAGCGAGCGGCGAGCGCCCCCGCGCAGAGTGCGAGCGCCCCCGCTCAGAGTGTGAGCGCCCCCGCTCAGAGTGTGAGCGCCCCCGCGTAGTGCGAGTGCCCCGCGCGGGGGGCCCGGCGAACCTAACCTAACGCTAACAGTAAACGAACTCACAACACATGTCTTTTACAAGGAATACTGCCCCGGAAACGAAAGAGAGTATCGGAAGACAGAAATCTGAGTTACATAGAGTTATACGGTTGAGCAACGGTATTGCCCGCTTTGTACATTACAGTTAAACGATAGACATATCAATATCTTAAACGAGAACAGTATCACAACACGTAGGTACATACATATTAGTTACATTAGTACACGCACACACGCATACGGCATCCAGTAACCTACACCACGAAATAACAAGGAACTACTTAATAAAATTACCAACATAAAATATAAAAACATTTGAGCATTTCCTTACGCTGAGTAAAAAAATATTACATTTCATCAGTATCGCCTATCTGAAAATGCTGACGCGAATCTAAGTAAACATTTGCTAACATTATATTTTCGTTATACATTTTTATAAATTATCAAACAGGAAGAAAATTTTAATATAATCAAGTATATAAATTAGAATATCTTAAATAGAGCTTAAAATATACAAACAGGCGTGGCACGATTTCGTAAATCAACATACACTGGCACTTCCATAGAAACATATAGCGTGTGTTCCGAAACGTAACCCAGTATTCTAACCAGCGCTCGTGACGTCTTCAATCCGACGAAATATTGTACTAGTGTGCCACATGTGAGACAAGTGTGACGTTTTATAATGACATGCCAACAAAGTCATTTATATCAATGCACTGACGGATATTTTGGGACGAATCAACCGTATAGCTTCGATTCTAGACGTCACGAGCCAGTATAGTCGGTTATATTTCGGAACTTACCCATAAACAACATATAGATATGTGACTAGTAGGTTTTGGTGCGGACAACGAATTACATTCAATTCCTTAACACTACGAGCGCAACGCTCTAGCCTCGTCGTGACTAGAAAATAAATAAAACGTAACAAGATGAGCAAACACTAAACAGGCTAACCGAGCTGGGCTCGAACAGAAACGAGGTAGTGTAGTTACCACACAGATACACAGTATCACACTCGCCAGCCTCGACGATCGCCGACCACCGACGACAACCGTCCGATCGTGGAAAATGCAGCGTATTCATAGTTGTCTTTATTATCTCCAAAATTGCTAAAATTGCTAGCATTTTCTTCTTTCTTTCATCGTGTCGTTGCGTGATCGTCGGTAGTCGGCGATGGTGGAGGTCGGCCCTAACATCCGCCCGACTATATACATCACACTGAAGTCACATCGAGAAGTTACAAATTCTTCGAGTCGCTCCTACCCTAGTACTTTAGTCCGTTATACAAAATATTTCCTTCGAGACTGTCAAAATACCCATCTATCCTTATCTAGCCTCTAGTCCCTAAGCCTCCCCGTAGATCCCTTCGCTATAGAACTACTCTGTAATCGTACTCGTTAATACGAATAAATGCCACGTCCTAGCATTTCGACTGAACCGAAGCGACTTAAAAGTAACTTTACTCACTCGATCGAACAAAAAATGGTCGGCGAAGTACATTGTGAATAAAAATAAATTGTGAACAAACATTTCAACAAAACGTGCCCTCCGAACGGTGGAAGCGCAGAGAATAATTTAAAGGACAGCGAGGTCCGAGCGGGCAGAAATCAAAGGAAAAGAATTCGGCCGCCGACCGCCGCCGCGCGGGGAGTCCCCGCCGGGAACAGAACGAGTGAAGCTATTTCGTGAGCGATTTGCTTTGATATTCGCCAGTCACTCGGAATCTGTCGTCGGATTTCTCGACCTTTTCATAAGGCTTTTCGAGGCGCCGCTTGGGCTCGGCGTCGAGAGGCCGGTGCGACTTCATGTGGGCGCTACGACTTTTTACTTTGTTAAATACTCTGAAACATAACGGGAAACGAATTAGCGACAGAAAACGCAGGCGAAGGATGCGGACAAAGCGAAGCGGCAAGCGTCACGACACACAACCCCCACCGTCCTACTCGCTACGTGCAGTAAATAAATATTCTCTTACGCGACGGACGTCAATATCTATAGGTGTACATAAAATATGAGTATTTACATGACATAGGGTGGTCCCTGGGACAGTAATGTACAACGTTACGACGTAGGTCGCGTGCATACAAAACTAATTTTCGTACGTCGACGGAACGACGCTCGAGGATAACGTCGCGAATCCGACGTGTCACAGGAATCTTGCTATGTCGAACACATTACATACTAGGCGCCCGCGCCGAGCGGCGAAAACGGCTCGGCGGCACAAACATCACGATGCACGATGCAAAACAGCGCTACTCCTCCACCGTGTTAGTTTCACCAAGCGGGTCAACGCATGCGCAACGAGTGAGACCCAGTAGCCCAATAAAAAGTTCTCTTGTCCGTCCCCAGAAGCTCGATCATCATGGCATCAACTCGGTCACTTACTTCCCGCATATCTTGCAGGGGAACTCCTCGCCCTCGAAGGCGGCAGGCGGGGGCGAGGCGCAGGGCGCCGGGGCCGCGCCTAGCGGACCCTGGAGGGACAACACCTCGTTAGCCCTAGCACTAAATCAATCTGAAGAAAAATTGCAGTCCGTTTTTGGCGGGGCTTACTTGGGGGACCTGCGCGTCGTGCCAGCTCCGGAGGTACAGCGTCTTGTAGTCCCTCGTCACTTTCTTCCAAAAGTAGTAAAATTGCACGCATTGCTTGGAATCTTTGGTCCTCACCTGAAACAGAGATAACATTAGTGAGCTAGGCACCCCTAGAATTGTTGTCGAGGGTGTTGTCGTCATAAATGATTAATTAATTCATCTTAAATTTAGGTAACATAAGAGCTCAAGTTTAGCCTAATTAGCTGTGAGACCTTCTAAGCGTAACTTTAGTTTCATTAGAATGGCATAAAATCTCCACCGATCCGTATAATATCCACTAGAATAGAAAATAGACTACCCAGCACAATATAAGGGCCAATTCAGACCACAACGCGACGCGCATTTCTAAATTTGTATGGATTTGACAGATTTGCAAGACGTCTCACGCAATCGAAATCTGTTAATTCAGTACAAATTAAGAAATGAATTTTCGCATTGCGTTGCGGTCTGAATTGACTCTAACACTCAGTATCAGTAGTGTTACTCGTACTCACCATCTGCGCTATCCTGTAGAAGTCCTTGTCGTGTGCGGCGAGTCCGGCGAGGAAGGCCTCGAGCTCGGCGGGCGCCCACCGCGCGTCGTGCTGCTGCGGCGCGGCGGGGCGCGACATGAGCCGCAGCGTCGCCGCGCGCACGTCGCCGCCGCACTCGCCCAGCGTCTGCAGCGCGAACTCGCGCGTGTGTCCGCCCACCGGCATCGCCGCGCACATCGCCAACTCCATGAACATACGCACTGGAACAATAACGCGGAACATTTAGGTTCAGGTTTCTGTTGGTGCTTTTGTTTGTCATTTTTATAGAACTAACTAACTGATGGCAAACGTTGTTTTGCCATATAAATTACTTCTTTTTCGTTGTCACTTTATAACTCAAGAACGGGCTCACCTATCCAAACTAAATTTTCAGGGTTTGTTTGGACTATTTAGTAGATGGTTTATGTGAAGTTTGCACAAAATCGGTCGAGTGGTTCTTCATTTATCACATTTTTTGTAACAAATGAATTCAATCAATGCGGTTAGATTTTTTAGACGGGGAAATTTTTGCTTTGTTGTATAGGGTATGATCGTGGTTTGGTACTATGTTCTTAAAAGTGGTGATCTGATGATGGGATCCAGGAGTAATCGAGGGAACTCCTCGAAATTTAAATGGAAACATATGTCGATTTTGCTTTTGAATGAAGTATTCCAGGCATATGTTACCAAAAGTGAGATTTTGCATCATGATATACCATGGTTCGAAGGTACTGAACAGAACTCCGAATTCCTTATAGATACAAGTTTGGGGGTTGGGGCGCTGTTTTAAGAACTGAAAGCATATGCTTCTATGCAAATTACATTCATCATCATCATCACCATCATCATCACTACCACATCAGGGTCACCAATGTCACGTGACTGTGTGCGTTACGCTCTGGAGTTAAGGTTGAATTTGTTATGTTTAATCCTTCGATCGGGGATTCTTGGAAATGCTATTGTATTCTATTGTTGTCGCGGTCACCGATGTCCTTACGGGGCTTGATGGGTTAATATTAGTGAGTCGCTTCGATGCGCCTCCGATTTACGAGTAGTATAAAATGATCCTTAGTGTTGCGGTTACTAAGATAGCAATTTGATCTCGGGATCTATGAGGTATGTATGTCTAGGAAGTATTGTATAGGAAAGTCTTTCAAAATTGGGACAAACATAGTTCTATTGATGCAGTTTTAAGTAGTTTATGCATATTTTTTTAAGATGAGTTTCCATGCGGAATTAGTGCTATAATAATAAAACGCTTTTCAGAGAACAGAACTCTAGAGCCTTATTAGAGATAGGTGTTAGAACATGTCATTTTCAGCATTGCTTGATAAAATCTAAGCATATACAGTAGTATAATACTCGTATGCTTGAAGTTTTTAAGAAATTCTAAGGTAGGTAAGGTAGTGAAGGTAGTAAGGTCAGCTGATTATGAGTTTTCGTATTATGAAGGTGTATCCTGGATCCAAAGTCACTAAGCAGAACACATAATTATAAGTCTTTACAGAAAGCCTTATAATTATATCTTAAAAGAGTCAAACTATTATTTTTTCAACTGGAAACTATCCCATGTTTTTATAAAACTTAATCATAAAGTATTCGATAGTTTTAAAAATTCTTATCTAACAACCTAAGATTGCATACCTACATGTTACAGATTCAGGGCCTATCATCAAGTTGGTTCGTTATTGCCGTAACCCGGAAAAACAAAAAATATTGTTTTATCCAAATGTTTTGGATTAAGTTTTTGAATAGCTAGCAATTAATTGTAATATATTTTTTAAAGAAATTTATCGATATTCTAACAGATTTTTGTATTATTTCACTTTATACGTAGCGAAGCACGTACCGGGCCGCTAGTAATAGATAAAAACCATATAAAAACCTATTCCTAGGCCTAACGAATGTATACATACATTTTTTTCAACAAAATTTCATTAAAATCGGTTGAGCCGTTTTGGAGCTGTTCGCGCACACACACTAGTGTGACGCGATAATTTTATATATATAAGATATTGATTTTTTTGAGACTTCTAAAGACAATATTTTCCGAAAAAAACTTAATAGGTAATATGTACCTAATATATAAATATGTACCATCGAGGAAATTGATTCCTATGCAGATGATAGTCCAACGTTATTTGGTCGAATATGTCAATTCAATGTTAATTGTGATCTGTCGGCTGGGTTTGACGTAACGCAACCAAACTACGTACACAATAGACATAACTACGAGTACTTCTCTCTACTCTGCTACGTAGGTCCCCGATCTGCACAGGAATCAACTTCTCTGATAGTACCTATGCATTCTTCACCACACAGCACACTACATTTCGTTTTGAAATCACAATTTCCAGTATTTGGACACTAAACGAGATTTCGAATCTCGTTTAATGTCCAAATACTGAACTTTTCACACAAAAAATAATGCTTTTTAACAAATGAAAGTTTAAGATAATATTTTGATTGGCTTTTCCAAGTCCTTAAGCTGTTATATAAGTTTACACTTACTCCAATTTTCTTTCACACGAATATTTAGATTTCGGTGCTCAATTAGCCTTTCCAAGTCCTTAAGCTGTTAATTGTTATATAAGTTTATAATAGTCCAATTTGCTTTCACACGAATCAGCTGAAAGCTGCATCAACCCACCTTCATTATCATCCAGCGCGTCGTTAATACCGGGGTCCCACAGCAGCTGTTCAGGCGCACGGTGCAGGTCGACGCGGTCGTTGCACTCCGGCAGTGCCGCCTGGTGCTCCGGCCCGATGTTGATGCGCGGCGCCGGCTCCTCCGCCGTCACCTCCGCTTCCGCCTGGAGACCTGCGATGGAAAATTAGGATGAATGGCCTCTATAGCCAAACTAGCTGATCCGGCAAACAGCCGGATTTTACTTAGCATGGGATTAGACGACGTGATGTACGCTACTTAGCATTTATACTATTGTATATTATTGTATGCTTAAAAAAGAATTTGAATTTGAATTGTTTTGCCATATAAATTATTTCTAGTATCAAAATAAAAAGTAGGTAGAAGCCTATTCTCAGGCCTAACGAATGTATATACAAAATTTCATTAAAATCGGTTGAGCTATGTTAGAGAAGTTCGCACACAAAAACTGTGACACGAAAATTTTATATAGCCAGATATTTTAATGATACAAATATAAGAAAAGGAATTGGTTCTTATATCAAAAACAAGTCAGGACAGCTTGTTTTATTGTTCAATCAGTATATGGTTACTTTTGATTTTAGCATGAGAAGAGATCTTTCTCTTCACATTAGTGTTTACCAACGCGTTTAATGAAGTTTGAGTTTACTAAAGTTTAGGCTATATGTGACAGAGAATCTGCTTACCACTCGACAGCTCAGCCAGTAGCCCCGTACCATCTCTGTCCGGAGGCAGCATGGGTTGCGGAGTATAGTGCGAGTTGGATCTTCGTATCCGCGAGCGGCACGGGCCCGCCGGCGACGCGCGACGTTTCCGCCGCGGTGACGCCGGCACGCTGCTCGGACTTAGGAACACTGCGGGCACTGACTCTCTTCCCTCAACACACACCTAGGGTAATGGAGCAACATATCAATAAGAGTAGATCGGATATGCAACGGGTCTTATGCTAAACGCTAATAAGCTTATGCTAAACGCTAATAAGCACAAGAGATTGATAGTTTTGAAGCCACAAACCTGACACTTGTTGTTCTGACACTAAGATTTAGAGTATGATAGCATAACTTAACAGTTACATACTTTATGAACTTCACTATCGATAGAGAATAGTAGTACCTGAAGTGACGACGTATCTTGATGCCATTGATGCAATGACGTGCTAGCGGGGGAGATGCGGGACTGTCGCCGCAGCGGCCGTTGGTGTGAGAAATCTCGTGGACTACTGGACAACAGAGGATCCTCAGAATTAAGCATGATCCGTCGTGCCGTCGTCGACGATTCTAGCGTGTACGCATCTAGTGATCTACACTCCTCGGGCAACACCTCCTCCAAAGCTTCCTCGACCTAAAACAATGAATTCAATGAAGCATGAACATGGTATTCATCCTTGTGAAAATCTTGTTCGGTAATAACATACCTCCTCTTGGCTCGACATAGTGGCAGTGAAGAATGCAGCCGTGAGAGGTGAGGACGCTCTCGGGACCGTATGTGCCGGGGAGTGGGCATCGTGCGACGCCGGCGGGGTCGGGTACGTGAGCCCCGGCGACGGCTCCGGCTGGGTGGAGTAGCTCCCGCTCGGAGAAGCAGCATAATTCATAGGCGAGTCCCCCGTACTATACGATAGTCCAGGCGAGCTATCCGCGTACCCTAGCCCGGGAGACGCTACAGGGGATCCACCGTGACACGCTCCGAAGTCCGCTAAGGATTCTGGCAGCGGGGAGTTCAGCACGGCAGCGAGTCTCCGACTCGATGGGTAGGTGACGGGGGATCGGTCTCTTATTGATGCAGCGACCGTTGCGTAGTCGTCTAAAGAAGCGAACTCCTCTAAATGATCTCCCGCCGTCGTGAATTGGAACGTGTCTTCGTTCAGCGCCGGGGAAAAGTACCCGTCGTCGGAGTTGAACGACACGCCGAATATTTCCGGTCGGAAATTTAAATCCTGCGATCCTTGCGGTGACGCTTGCCCGGGATCCGATGCTGCTCTTTTCACAACCTAAAAACATAGAAAAATCTTACCAAAACATTCTTCTAGGATATAGGTGCTATTGAAAAAATTGATTCACTGCCTATGAATGATGGTAGACCTACGTCATTCTATCGGGTTATGTAAATTCAATATTCTTTCGTTATCTGTCCGCTGGGTATAATGCAATGCAACAAAAAAAAAGACGGGTTGCACTCCGGGAGTGCCGGCAGAAGTGAAAACTTGATTATTAACGTTGTGCATTTTTTTAAAACCATTTTTAATTAATCGAAACCCTTACAATCGATTTAAAAAAATATCGACAATCGAAAAAAAAAACAAACGATTGTTCGATTAATCAATTTCGATTAAAATTAATTTTAATCATTACTTAATTTTAATCATTACTTAATTTTAATCATTACTTAATTTTAACCATTACTTAATTTTAATAATTACTTAATTTTAATAATTTCTTAATTTTAATCATTAATTAGTTTTAATCATTACTTAATTTTAATCATTACTTAATTTTAATCGTTATTTAATTTTAATTATTACTTAATTTTAATCATTACTTAATTTTAACCATTACTTAATTTTAATCATTACTTAATTTTAATTATTACATAATTTTAATCATTACTTAATTATTTTAATTTTATTACTTAATTTTAATCATTACTTAATTATTTTAATTATTACTTAATTTTAATCATTACTTAATTTAATAATAATAATAATAAAACATTTATTCAACACAAATTCACACCACAGTCCACACTACACTTAAATACAATATTAAACATAAAACAAGGTACACTACAACAATAAAAGGTAAAAAAGAAATAAAAAAAAATGATAATAATAAAAAGACATAAAAAACTTAAAATTAGCCTTGATAAACTAGGTCGTAGCAGTGTAAGGCGGTGCGATGCGAATAATACGTCGAAAAGGATTCCACTCAGGCTATGATCACGGTAAAGGTATTACCTGTACCGTGATCCCTGGTATTCTGTGGATCCTGAGTAGTTGTCAAGCGATTTACAGACAACAAGCAGTAAAATACAATTAAATAATATTATAATACTAGGTTAAGGTCTTTGAAGAATGTGAAAATAATATACCTACTTATAAATTACATAATATAATAAATATACTTAAAATGAATTATGTACCTACTTATTTGGTGTAAATATAAAAGTGTACTTTTAATCATTACTTAATTTTAATCATTACTTAATTTTAATCATAACTTAATTTTAGTCATTACTTAATTTTAATCATTACTTAATTTTAATTATTGCTAAATTTTAATTATTACTTTATTTTAATTATCATTTAATTTTAATTATTATTTAATTTTATTTAATCCATATTTATTTTTAAATATTATTTAATTTTAATCCATATTTAATTTAAAATGTTACTTAATTATTATAATTATTACTAATTTTAATTATCATTTAATTTTAATTTCGATGTTACAACACTAGTAACTCTCCAACCGTCTTACGCGTTTTGTATGGTTTTCCGATCAACACGAAAATCTGGCGCGAGTTTCACAGTTTTTACCCATCCCACAAAAGTGCTCAATGCCGCTAAAGAAGTTTTCACTTCAATAACGTAGGTCCACTGGTTGCCTATGAATCATTTTCTCAGATAGTACCGATAGTTTGGGCAATTTAAAAATTATATTACCTTCGTTTTCTTGAGGAGCTCAATGAGCGTCGCGTCTCTCTGTGTTGCGGTGGCGTTACTGGCGACGGTGACCACTGGCGGCGCCCGCGGTGACACGAACTGCGCTGTGGTGGGTGCGGGCGACGCGGGGGATGACGTTCTGATCGTAGATAGCGGTGGTGGGGCGGGGGTCACGAACGCCGGCCGCGTCTGCACCGTACTCGTGACTGTACCTAGAAGTTTTAAAGCGTAAGTTTGCATTTAAACATAATTACCGTCATCAAAATGGCTTAATGTAACTGATTAATTTAATTTCATTTTTTAACTGTTCCACAACAATAGCGTTCTATTGTTGTGGATTACGTTGTAAATTACAGTCAAGATTTATAACATTCTTATTTTCATAACATACTACAACGACGTTTGCAGCAACTTATGTATATCATAATGTGTTGGATTATATAATTTTATTGGAGTTTACTCCTTAAGAATCGATTTTCATATATAAGGCGCCCGGTATGAGAAAAATCCGAGGGGTAAAACCTACTAACAAGTGAAGAAAAATCGTGTTACGTTTTTGGTGCGCACCTTTAGTGCGCAACTTTCTAATTTGGCTGTGAGTGTATTAAGACCATAAAGGTAATATACCTATCGGAATATTATATTATATTGTTATATAATTATATTATTATATAATTATATTATTATATATACATATTTATTTTTTTTGAGTTTTTTTAAATATTATTATATAATATTATATTCCGATAGGTATATTAACTTTATGATTAAGACGTACATATGGTATGCTGTATAGGCGACTATACCTATATACAGTATGTTATTGGGCTTGTTTGTTTTAATTATATTAATGTTGTAATTATATTAATGTAAGAACCAACACGCACAGCCGAGCCTCCAATATTGCTATAAAAAAAGCCGAGACTATCTGGCTTAACGAAGAGACACGTCATTGGTTTACCGTTAGGGATAATTTAAAATTACATCTCAAAGTTCTTTATACCGAGTTCTCTTTTAAATTACATAATATAGAATTCGATCGCTTAGATGAAAAGGCACGCCATTTCGCAGCAATCGAAGTGCACGCTAAATATTTAAGTCAAAAGAAAAAGCTTCAGACTTTGGTAAATAAAAACAGGATTGTCCAATCACATACAGAATCCAGGTCTGAACCTTTTTCCTTCCACCCTCGCGTCAAAAACTTAACCAGCGTACAATTTGCCAAGGATGAGATGACACTTTTGGAAAAGGGTCTTAAATATAATATTACTCCTAATATTAATCAGAATGCTTTGGAAATGCTTGCGGTGGATTCGGAAATAACTGCCGTAGTTAATAGGAAAGATAACATGGTTAAGGGCCTACTAGCCAACGAAATCAAAGGTACTCCTTCCGGTTCCTCTTTTGACCCCGAAAGAGTGGCTTTGAGGTCATTAAAGCAAACAATAGATAATAATAACTTAGTAATATCGAAAGCGGATAAGGGTACTCGTAACACAGTAGTAGTGATGGAGCGCGACGATTATTTGGACAGAGTTAATGACGTGATTGAGGGTGAACAATTTATAAGGGTCCTTCTGACCCAACAAACAAGTTTTTAGCTAAGCTTAAATTAGCAATTAATAATAATCAATATTTCTTTCAAGCTGAATCATCAAAGAAAAAACTCATCCCAATGAATCCTCGCGCACCATCACTGTACGGCTTGCCAAAGATTCACAAAACTGATATTCCCATGCGTCTAGTTGTCTCATACATAGGTGCACCAGCATACTAGCTGGCAAAGTCACTTAATTTCATAATAAAAGAAAAGCTCTCATTTCGGCCACCTTATGCCATAAAAAATAGTCTACAATTAGTCAACAAAATTAAAGATGTGACTTTGCCACCTCGTTGCAAATTAGTTTCACTTGATGTCGATAGTTTATTCACTAATGTTCCACGTAAGGAAACATTGGGTATTTTAAGGAATGCATTAGAAAAACGTTTACCTCCTGGTGAAAGTAATGAATTGCTTACTCTTACTAAAACCTGCATGGAACAAAACTACTTTCGATTTAACGGCGAATTCTTTGTTCAAGACGACGGTCTAGCTATGGGTTCACCTTTAAGTCCTTTGATGGCCGAAATATTTATGGACGATTTTGAACAAAGAAATATCGTCGTTAATAAAAGTATTTTATATTACTTTAGATACGTAGATGATTGTTTTCTTTGTTGGACGGGTACACAGAGACAACTGGACGTATTTGTTAAAGAACTAAATAAAAAACATATTAAAATTAAATTCAAATTAGAATGTGAAGATAATAACACCCTAAATTTTCTAGATTTATCTATTACTAGAGTTAATAATAAACACAGTTTTGGAATCTTTCGCAAGCCGACATATACTAATACTACTATTCATGCATCGTCATGTCATCCTTGGCAACACAAACTCGCGGCCTTTCATAGTTACATTCATAGATTATTATCGATCCCTCTTAGTAAAGATAATTATCAAAATGAGCTTAATATCATTTTCCAAATTGCGATATCCAACGGATATAGTCCAAAAATTATTAATAATATTTTGAAAAATAAAAACATGAAAGAACTGGTTAAGTTTTTGTACGCAGGTCCTATTGATAAGGAGGTAGTTAGATATAAGTCCAGTTTGACCTACATGGGAGAGGTATCTGCACGCTTATCCAAAATAATGAAAAACAACGATATGCATGTCGCATTCAGGACAAATAATACTTTAAAACATCATTTATGTCACAACAAAGACCGGATTGATGAAAAATATCAGTCCGGTGTCTATAAGATCGATTGTCCTGAATGCGATAGTATATATGTGGGTCAAACTGGACGCAGCTTTGAGACTCGGTATAAAGAACATATCGCGGCTTATAGGAATGGTCATCCTGATAAGTCACATTTTGCTAAACATCTTTTAGATAGTAATCATACCGTGCCCGATGGCCATTCCTATAAAGTTTTACATAAATGCGATAAAGGCTTTCGGCTGAGCGTGTTGGAACAATTAGAGATCATAAAAGAAAAGAAAAATAACAGATTTGCATTGTTGAATGACCAAACTTGCTTGACTACGTCACCGCTTATTAATATGTTCGGGGGTACTGGTGAGGGTAGTGGGGGTAGTAGCGGGGCTCGATAGGGTATAAAAGGCGGTGTTTTGGCCGGTGGCGGCACTTGACGGACGTTGTTCGTAGAGTCCACATCCTGAGGATGCTCCGGTGTTGGAGCGAAACGCGCGTCGAGGTTTTCAACCTGCATGGTGGTGAGGGGCCTTGCACGGATTTGCCAACATTATTGCTTGTGTGGTGGTGGTGTTTGCAAGTTCTTGCATGCGAGTGTACGCATAGGCAGTGTGGGAGGAGGGAGGTGCTGTACGCATGCCTATGCGTACACTCACTCATTTACTTAAAGGTGGAAGTTTATTTCGCGGAATATTGCTAAAAATAATAACAAACTAAATCTTGTTTGTTTCTATCAGTGTCGATGTATTTATATTGCTATTTTTGTTATAAATATCAATAATTAATATTGTTATTGTGAAGTTATAATTTTTATCATTATACTGGCTAAAGTGAACTAAAAGTATTTTGAAATAACTATGGCAGAAAGGGGTGTAGATAATATTGCCGGAACATCTGATTTCATATGATATTAATCTTTTTTCAGTTGAATAAACTCTTTTTGCGTATGGTTAGATACTCGTACTTAAGGAGTAAACTCCAGTCGTGCGTCGGAGCTGACACACTTTTTTTTTCATTAATATTATATTTAAACTGTTGTTGTTAACAGTTGGATTATATAAAACTGTGGATTCCTATCTAGGCAGAGGCTATGATAGTTTTCAATTTTATCATCCTGCCTGAAGACTCAGTGTAATGACTGTAAAGTAATAACCTGTGGCTGCTGCGCTGGCTGCTGTCGCTCCTCGTCGGCTGATGATCTTCTCCTCGATGAGCGCTCGTATCGACACCGATGCCGTCTGCAGTGGCGGCCCCGTTGATTCTTTCTTGTCCAGCTTTTTACTGTCTGAATCCTGAGAAAATAAAACAATTTTAGTAGTCAATTATTGTAGTAGAAACAGAATTTTGTTTGGTAAACTTGTATTGCCACAAAATAGGTAGCGCTCATAAAATTTTCTATTTTAACCGCCCAACGTTTTAGAGTCATGTCACTTTTGCCATTGAACTGTGCATTTTTATCATTACCTACGTACCAGGACTATGATAAGCATACAGTACCTTCTTAAAATACCCGCCGTGCAGCCTCATGTGTCCGTTGAGTGCAGGTATGTTCTTGAACTTGCGGTGGCAGAGGTTGCATTCTACCGGCTTGTCGCCCGCCTTGCCCGGCACGCTCGCGGGCTTCGGACTCCCCGCGAGCGCCTGGAATTAAATGAGATCTAAGTTTCATTCATGATTTTGTAAAGGCGTATATGTTTCATTTAAGACCTTTACAGACAGAATTACGTAAATAAAGTTTTTATTTGTGGCGAACTAATTATAGACAACAAAGACTTCGATTTTAAGAAGTCTTTGACTTGACCTAACCTAATTATTTATTATTTTCAATTATTTTTAAAGTGCCACGTGGTTTACATAAAATAGACTTTTTGTATTTTGTGTTGTGCTTCGTATATTAATAAATCTTAATGTAGACGTCAAGCACTATTGTTAATAATTAAAGATCTGCTTAAAAACGTTCAAGCATTGAATTACCTTTCTTTCACTTTCGTATATTTAAGAGGTTTGATAAGCCGTATCGAGCGCATTTGAAATGAAGCACCTAATTAACAGAAAGTTCAAACAAATCAGAGTCAAAAATGGTTCTATTTTCAAAGGCGGGCGGAGCTCGAAAGATTTCAAAACTTTCTAATTTCAAGGTTCGAAGTTATCCGAGCGGGTCGTTAATATTCCAAGTTAATTAATGGATTTTGATGAGAAGGGTGGGTAATTATAGGTCAATCCGAGACGTAAACAATTACGATCTCGTGTATTTTGAATTCGTGACGTAAATATTTTATTACCGGCCCAATTGGAGATATTATTTCCCTTCAATTCCTTGGCTGTTCGGAGTTTGGCTGCGAGATCGTGTTAATAGAATAAAAAATGCTTTGTACAACTTAAAACTAAACCTAAGAACACAAAACTAAAAAAAATAAACGAATAAGTGGTCTAATTGCTAACAGCAGTTTCTTCAGACAACAGAAATTGCTGCGAATTCAACACAGACAATAACATGATTAACTTCTGTTGTGTTTTAGTGGGCGACAAAGGGGGAGGATGGGCGACGCAGTGCAGTAATTCACGTAGAATTTTAATTAGCCCCTCCCCCTCCCCCTCTACCGTACAATGGTGAAAGTTCCGGAATCCGCTCACCTACATCTGTCCCGATTACCGCTAGTTTGCGGTAGTCGACGGGTTAAATTCTATCGAACTATTCGCCTGTTCTAACGGCTGGAATGCAGCGTGAAGATTCTTCAACCTATTTAACTTGACTAAACGAACTGTATTTTGACTTCTTTTAACTTTCGAAACATAATTAAACAGCAGATTTAAAGAAAAAATATTTGTCCCTAGATATTATTCCCTAGATTTATAAAAATTAATATTTGTCCCTAGATTTGTAAAAATTAATTAATAAATAAGTAATTTTTATAACAGAATTATGATTTGGTAGTTGACACACTGGTAACTTCTCCGATAAACCAAAAACGGGACAACATGTCTCTTTTCGTGTTTTGACGACATAATATGACTGTAATAAAGAGAAATACTAGGTATAAATTATATCGCAAATAGTATTTTATCAACAATCAGTGAACAGGAAATTAAAAATATTACTTACAGGAGTTTATTTTCTTGTGGGTAGTGCTTAGAATCACTGTTTCTCACAAGCAGAATTACATTAATAGCGCGCACTTTATAGCGTTCGAACAACGATTGAAAAGTGCAATGAAAACACCTCTTCTGCCTCAATATCCCCATATATCTACGCAATATTCAAGCTCAAACAGTTACGGACGTAACGGAATACACATAATATAAATCAGCGTTAATTTGGCAAAATTAGAAGTTGGTGGTTTTTGACGAAGTTTTTCGAATTTCTCTAAAGTTCATGACGCTGGGGGCACCTCTAAATTTATTTTGATTTAAATAAAATTTTGTACGTATATTTGTGAGCAGTAACAGCAACTTTTTACAGGTATGCCGAAACGAATATAAAAAAAAAGTGTTTTTCGCTCCACCCTAATACTTATATAATTGTTCGAGCTTTGCAAAAGGACATTCCTTTTCCAAAATTCACAACAACTCTCTATATATACAAATCTCTATATCGAAGTGAGCTAAAGTCCGTTCAAAATGTAAGATAAAGACACACCGGCAGACGGTTTTGCTTTTATAATATTAGTATAAGAATGAAATAAATGTTTGTCAACTCTATCTTTTTAAAATAACTTCTACTGTGTCAGGCATAAATTGTTTCAAGATAAACATGTAACATTTCAAATATGTTTCGATATAAACATTACTATAATTTTAACATATTGATTGTACAATATGGAACCGTGTACTTTGTCACACGTGGATGAATACGAACGTATCGTTGTCGCTCTTTGAGACCTCCTATTGGCACTTTACACGTCTGTGAGACGACACAATTCTTTAAGAGCTTATACTTGGCACTCAAGTCGTCAATAAGTTATAACTGTAAAAAACGTTTAAGCAAAACTGACATACTTTTATTACACACAAAATAATAAATAGCTAACATAAGGGAATTTTGAAAAAAACATACTGATTACAAGACTACAACGCATACGTGATACAAAAAGTCGGACAGAAAAAAAAAAAACAATTTAACTATTTCCCGATTATTATTACTGAGAGTATAACGTGGGCCGGCTCACTTAATTGTTGTGTAACACTCATATATCCCAGTATAACATTTAAAACATTTCTGAAGTAATTTATTTAATTTTTTGCCAGCCCTAGCGGCGCCATTAGGGCTCGTTAGGTCGCAGCTGGCGTCTACGGCGTAGCGCGCTACGGTCGTAGCGCTACGCCGTAGACGCTACATAACGCTTGTAAAGCGGTTAACATGTGCTCCCTAATTAGTTGCGATTTTAAACTCCGAGGAGTACTTTAACATGAGGTGTCACATTTAATTTAAGCGAATAGGACTGTTAAATAAATTTTGCTCGAATTGTATCTTAGTGGGGAAAAACTACAAATTATCGTAATAACAGCTATCACTGAGTTTGATATCGATGGTCGGTTTCATTGAGAGAAGGCTAGCTAAAAGTAATTTATATTTGCACAAATGTATGTTACATACCGTGAGGACATTTTTTGTTTCTCTACATTCATAACACAGTGGGATGGATGGCCGATACGAGGAGCAGGAGATCAGGCACAGGACGGACTTTTTCCCTGCCTATTCGATGCATATTTACTTTAAGATTAACAAACTGGTAATCATCAAACTTGAAGTCAAACAAAATTGAATTTAATGTGGGAATCGTGCTAACGACCAAAAGCTAAACTTTAACCGACTATTTCACAAAGTAATTAAAAAAAACAAACCACAATATTATATTTCAAAACTAACAAAAAATCTCTTATCGAAACAGAAAAAATCGCAGTGCTAAAAATCTAAACCTTACCTTAGGCTTGCCAACATTTGGCGTTTGGAACAACTGTGTGATCCAATTGTCCATCTTTGCACAAAAAAACAAACCAAGGACCACGACAAGATGTTGATCACACGGTTCACTATAATGGAGTGAGACAAGACATTGGGATGATATAAGATGACCCCATCGCGAATTAAACTCGGGCGGGGGTCATTTGCATCCCCTAATTTTATGCATCCACCTGTAGCCCTCGCGCAGGCGAGATCGGACTCTAAGTTGACGGGTGTAAAGTTCTATTTTGACTGGGTTGTTTTAAGAAATGCTGAGGAATAAGAATTAATTTTGCGATCGCTTGTTATATAATTATAATTTTGAATGATCAAATCACGTACTTTAAAACCATCAAGATCGTCTTAACAAAATGATTTTAAAATATATTTAAAATTTTATTTTCATGTTCTAATTTTGATCATTTATTATTTATAGTAGTTAATATTTTAAGATTATAATTTTATGTAAAACGAGATTTTGTCCGCAGCTTCGCTCGTGTTTAGAAGTATTATTATATACAAACTTTCATTCCCTATTTTAACCCCTTGGGGGTAGAATTGATCAAAATCCTTTCTTAGCGGATGCCTACGTCATAACATTCTACCTGCACGCCAAATTTCAGCCCGATCCGTCCAGTGGTTTAGGCTGTGCGTTGATAGATCACTATGTCAGTCAGTCACCTTTGAGTTTTATATATTTAGATTAAAATATATTTTTTTAAATATTTCACTCAAATCTTCTTACTTTAACTTGACATTACAGAAAAAAAACATTGAAATTATGAATACATTGTTCGTCGAAGTACGAAGGACGAAGGGTTGGACCCTGCACGTGGCGGGTCAGGGGTCACACGCCGCAACAATAAATTACATTATTTATAGACGCTCACTGGGTCATCGGTCAACCAATTAGTGGAGGCCATAACGATTGTAATGAAACTTATCGATATCGGCTTATATTATTGTTATTGTTCACACTTGTGGGTACCGTGTACTTTTGTAGGTTATACATATTAACGTTAATTAACAACTATCGTAATGTTACTGCCTATATACAGTCTGAACGGCGAATCAAGCCGCGAAGCTCCATATTAAATGTCAAAAATTGTATGAAATTTTGGATTATACAGGGTGTTACAAAACTAAGTGATAATGCTTTAGGTTATGATTGGGTCCCCTGTGAAAGATGCGAATTTCCGTACATTTTCTATTTGACTTGGTTAACAAAATTATCGAATGCAAGTTGACTAAGGTCTAAGTTCCCTGGTGCATGCTGTTATTGATGTGGCACTGTGACGATGAAAAAGTTAAGCATTTATAACTGAAGAGTCTGTAGACAGGACCACGATTGAATAAATAGTCACGTAGTTTTATACCTAGACTAATTTATAAAATTTTTGGATCTGTGGCGAAGTATATGTAACACAAAATATTGCTTGTCAAAACAATTGGGATGATGACAAGGTCAAAGATTAGCGAATTTTGTTAATAAAATAAAGAAATAACGGTAAAAAATAAGTGTTTCCAAAATTTCAGCTTGATAGCATTTGTATTTTTTTGTTATGCGCCTTCAAAGTTGGATATTCAAGTCGAATTTTTTTTCAATAAAATTTTTTAATATTTTATACCATTTGATAACTTATGTAATTTAAAGCAACTTTTGTTATGAAACCACTTTCATAAACGCAATAATTAATATAGCCATCGAACAAAGTTCTCCCGCGATGCCTACAAGTAACTCTAACGTGACGTCATAATTGAGTCGCATTTTGTATGGAGCGTTTCGAGCAGGTCTATTTTATGAAATTTTTGAATTGTCATATCTTGGTGAATTTTTAAGCTATCAGAGTCATTCTTTCACCGATGTTCCTATTTTTGAAAGGTCTTTCAATTACCAATAAGAAAAAAAAAATATAGTCATCATGCCTATTATCAGTTCTCTTAACTTCACCGTAATTAGATTATGATGAAAGAGCACATCTTATCTAAACAATTTTATTTCCAAAATGATAAACAAACAGAACTGGAACACAAAGTTTGTTCCGGGACGAAATGATGAAACTGTTCCAGAACAAGTTGATAGAATCAGCGAAATCCCGAGTTGTTTTGTCGGCCGGGGGGTGTTGGAGGTCCGAGGGGGTAGAGGGTGACGTCATGAAATATTCAGCGACGTACTGACAGCTAGCGGTGCGAAACATCTAACTCACGAACTTGTATTTACTACTCCGATACCATACAAAAGTTTTGCGTACATTTTTGTGATATTTAGTATTTGGAGTTGTGTAAAGATATCTAGTGAGAATCGTCAATATAATATTCAGAGGCAAAAGCTAGGCTTAGTATAATGGGGGTCTAGCTTTAGAATGATATTTATAAGTATAATGAATGAATGAATAAAATATAGTTTATTGTGCGCCATCACAGTTACACACACATAAAATAAAAGCATCATAAAAAATTATGATAGTACACAAAAGCGCTCGTATAACTAGATAGCAATTTCTTTAAGCATATGGATTTTTAAAACAACTTGAAATAGTAGATTTTTATATTATTTAATCGAATTTTATCGTTTCAATGAGCATAAAAATCTTTGAAGTGCTTCGGAAAGTGTTCTCACATAAACCAATCTTATACGGCACAAGGCAGTGAATTACCGTTTTAATATATCTGTAAAATTACGGGAGTGCAGCTGAATTTATAGGCGGGAATAAATTCTAATATTTGCGATGCGCTATCTTAAGATGGCGGATGCAATTTCCTCGGCCTCTGCCCCAATAAGCGGCTCGCAGGTGCTCCAGCGTCCCTTGTATTTATAACAGAACATTCCCCAAACTTTATGTTTCAAATATTTTACCTGTGAATTTCTAAAGTATTTTATATGAAAATAAACCTTATATTAACTTTTACAACTTCAATATTAAGAAACAGGTTTGTTGGGGTTTGTGTAGTAAATTTTCACGAGTAAAATAAGGCGGGAGAAATCCTTAAGACTGGTTTTAGGTTGATTGTTTTCGTGAACGTTATGTGTATCAGCGTTATTCGTTGGGGAATCCCCGTGGTCTAGTAGTTAGTTAATTAAATACAAAGTAATACGTAGTGAGATGATTACTCGAAATACACAGATTACTTCACACTTTGTAAAACACTAATGACGTGTCGGGAGTGCGGGCGTATTCGGTTTAATTTTACGTCGGGTGGCCAGCGCGCTCTGTATTATTCGCGTAATCACATGTCCACAATGAACTTAGGTTTTGTTGACCGCAACGCCGCCATTTTGTTTTTTTATACCATTTTTCGGATCGTTGGTAATGTTATGCCATGGTTTACACTTAGCCTGATTACTCCTGCCGCTGCAGGAATATAACTGTTATAATTATTTCTGTGTCAACTTCGATACTTTTATTTTAGGCGTATTTAGCCGTACCCTACGAATAATAAAAAACTAAGGAAGAGTAACTCCGTCAAAAAACATGCTACAAAATACTTGTCAAAAAAGTGTACCTTAGGTTCACTTTTCATACATTTGCAATTTTTAGGTGACCTTGAGCGGTACAAAGGCTGACGTTACATGACAGTTCGAATGGAACCAAATTTAAAACTGTATTACTATGGGAGTTACGTTTCCTGGTTCTATTATTCGTAGGCCGTACCTCTTACTTAAATCGAATAAGTTTATGAATATTATAAAGAAAAAAAAATTCGGAATCTTTTGGGTGGAAGATATATCAAACATTTCCTATGCACCTGGCATAGGAAATGTTTGATATATCTTATTATCTTGTGTTACGTAATATGCACTAGATGTGATATGTTTACATAGGCGAAGTAAGCAAGCTAGTATTATATCCCCTATGGGCAGATACGTGGTCAGATTGACTTCACGAACAAAGGCAGGGCTCCTTTGTTGCGATCAATTGGGAACATAATCTCAGCTGTACGTATTGTGCCGGAGGGCGCAACACGATACATATGTAAGAGAGTTACTAAGATGTGTTTGAGAATCATATAACGCAGCATATACAGTATATATGCCTTTGTGGTTAAGAGCTTGGTGCTGGTAAGGTCGTGTATTTTTTTTTATTAAATAAGGGGGCAAACGAGCAAACGGGTCACCTGATGGTAAGCAACTACCGTCGCCCATGGACACTCGCAACATCAGAAGAGCTGCAGGTGCGTTGCCGGCCTTTTAAGAGGGAATACGCTCTTTTCTTGAAGGTTTGCAGGTCGTATAGGTCCGGAAATACTGCTGGTGACAGTTCGTTCCAGAGTTTTACAGTGCGCGGCAGAAAGTTACGCACTGTGGAAGACTGCCATTCATCAAGGTGATGAGGATGGTATGTTTTTCGCGTGGGACGATGGCGAAAAGTTGCCGGTGGTATGATTCCGAACAATTCCTCAGAGCACTCCCCGTGATACAACCGATAGAGGATGCAGAGTGAAGCTACATCTCGGCGTAATTCCAAGGGGTCCAAGCTGTTTGAAACAATATGGCAGTCAACAATTCGAGCGGCCCTTCGTTGGATACGATCCAGAGGGAGCAGTTGGTATTTGGGCGCCCCTGCCCAGAGATGAGAACAATATTCCATATGAGGCCGAACCTGCGCCTTGTAGAGTTGTAAGCGTTGATCCGGACTGAAGTACTGTCTCGCTCTGTTAAGAACACCAAGTTTCTTCGAGGCTAATTTGGCCTTACCCTCTAGATGATATCGGAACTGGACTTCGCTCGATATGTTGACGCCAAGTATCTCAATGCTAGGGGAGATGGTTAAAGATGTGCCCTCGAAACGAGGATATACGACCATTGGTGACTTTTTAGTGGTGAACGCGCAGACTTGTGTCTTGGCGGGGTTGAATTGGACCAAATTACGTCTACCCCATTCAGAGACCTTCTCCAATGAATTCTCCACCTTAGACACAAGTTCGCTTCGACTCTCGGTGACATTTTGCCGAGAAATATTGGGAGCCGGTATATACAGCATCACCTGTACTATCATCCGCATAGCAATGAATGCCGTTGGTCTGTAACATGTCATTGATATGCAGTATAAATAGAGTAGGCGATAGCACACAGCCCTGAGGGACACCAGCATCAACAGACTGAGTTTCCGAGCATTCGCCGTCAACTACGACCTTAATGCTTCTGTCTGCTAAGAAACTAGTGACCCACTTTCATAATTTCTCGGGCAGCCCGTATGATGGAAGATTTGATAGCAGCGCTTTATGCCAAACCCGATCAAAGGTCTTCGCAATGTCCAAACTAACAGCCAATGCCTCTCCCTTCGACTCAATTGCCTGAGCCCAACGATGAGTCAGGTACGCCAAGAGATCACTTGCCGAGCGACCCTTACGGAACCCGTATTGTTTGTCGCTTAGTAATCCCTGGCCGTCCAAGTATCGAAGAAGCTGGCTATTGATAATGGACTCCATTATCTTCGAGAAGAGAGAGGTTATAGCGATTGGTACAGACCAATCGCTATAACCTAAAGCGATCACCTTTTTTGGGGATCGGGTGCACCAAGGCTGTCTTCCAGGAAGCTGGGACGATGCCAGTGGAATAGGAGAGCCGAAAAAGACGCGTCAAGACCGGAGCCAACTCTGGAGCACACTTTTTCAACACAATAGGCGGGATTCCGTCAGGCCCACTCGACTTTTGGATATCAAGGGAACGGAGGGCTTTTCGCACTGAGCGCTGATGAAACCGAATATCCGACATGATGCTCGTGCATCGCGGTATGGTCGGCGGTTTCTGCCCCCCGTCATCCAGGGTCGAGTTTGACGCAAAGAGCTTGCCCAGAAGATCGGCTTTGTCTTTTGCGTCCTGGGCCAATGATCCATTTCCTACGTGTAGGGATGGTAGGGTTGGCTTGCAGAAATTTCCTTCAATAGCTTTGGCCAGAGACCAGAATGCACGGGTTCCCGAGGGGAGGCGCTCAAGTCTCTTGACAATTCTATTGACGTGCTGTTGCTTTGCCCGAGTAATCTCTTTCTTGAGGGACCTAGAGGAAAGGTTGTACTCCTTTTTATACGTGCTGGTATTTAAATCCCGAGCAGACACTGCGTTGGCCCAGGATTGGTAAGCCTCCTGCTTCCGGCGAGAAGCTTTTTTGGGGGATGAACCAAACCAGGGACGAAATCTGCCGCCAGTTGGCACTACAGAGGACGGAATGAAAAGTTCCATCCCCTGCATCACCACATCGGCAACAGAGTTGGCAGTGTTGTCGGGATCATCCGGCGAGAAGCACACGTGCCCCCAAGGATAGGATGCAAAAAACGACCACATCCCATCCCAGTCCGCTGACTTGTAGTGCCACACACGACGGTATTTAACAGCACGCTGTCTTAACACTGTCGTAAGTGGCACAGAACTCCTAACAAGACAATGATCCGATGAACCAAGTGGTGCGGTTACGGATATTTGGTAGCCGTCAGGATTCGAAGTCAGCAGGAGGTCCAACAAGGAAGAATTTTGACCATCCACATCTGGGATTCGCGTAGGCGTAGTAGCCAGTTGTGTCAAGTCGTTCGCAAGGGCAAAGTTGCAGACAGATCTCCCCGCATGATCAGTTTTACTGGAATTGAGCCAGTCGGCGTGGTGGGCATTAAAGTCGCCAAGTATTATGATCTCTGCGTATGGGATCTGCTGCTGCACAAAATCTGAAGCAGCTTGCAGGTGCTCCAAGAGTCGGTCCGTCTCGGGGTCACCACTATGGGACCTATATAGGCACGCATAGACGCGAGGGTGGTCGTCGCAATCTATGCGGAGCCATAAGGTGGACAGGTCCATGACCTCAAGATTGCTGAGGCGGCGAGAGCTGATATCATCTCTGAGATACACACACACTCCAGCTTTGGGTAAAAAGGAGTGCTCGAGATAATACCCAGGGTGGGAAAGGTATGATGTGTCACTCGGAGATAATATCTGCGTCTCGGTTAAAAAGAGCAAAGCCGGCTTTGCCGTCTCTAGGTGGTAATGGACGGCATTAAGGTTGGAGTGTAATCCCCTGATATTACATAAGTCCATGTTTAATATCGAGGGGGGTGCCTTTGTGTGTTTGCTCTTGCCTCGAGCAGATTGGAGCGCAGTTTTGCCCTCCCCAGAATACGAGGGGCAGCCTGGACGTCCACGTTCAGTTCCAGGGGTTCCTGAGCATGGACGTCCAGAGAGGGATTCTCTAACGCAGTTGGTACCCCCCTGGGGTAACAAATTGCTTTTCAACTGCGGCATTTCTAGGGGGTAGGGGATTGGGCCTCCGGTAAACTCACTCACTCGGCAAAACACAGCGCAAGCGCTGTTTCACGCCGGTTTTCTGTGAGGCCGTGGTATTTCTCCGGTCGAGCCGGCCCATTCGTGCCGAAGCATGGCTCTCCCACGGAAAAATACCGGCGTTCAGCCACCCCTCCCGTGTCACCGTGAAAAAGCTCACGATGGCACGGGGGAGGTGCCCAGGGACACGACGTGGACGGACCGGTATCGCCCCCCAATCGTGTATCCGCTTTCCATGTTGGAACCGCTAAAAAAATTGTTATCAATTTTGGTGAGGTTAGGTTAGACCATTTCAATGTCTCATAAAAAGAAAAGTGACACAATGAATTTAGCTCGAAATGTCTGATACCGTAATCGGGAGCTACTACGAGTATTACTATAGAGCTATTATTACCAGTTAAGTTGTATAAAGTGCCCTTTACGACTGCAAACGTACATAAACTAGGTACATAATAATGTATGCATCCATACTCCGTACGATTTAACGGAGCTACTAATCGGCCTCTTCGTTTATACGTAGGTATTTTAAGTGTGCATTGTCTATTTTTGCCATTCAACTATTAGGAGCAATGACATGCTTGCGGAAAAAAAGAAGCAAACTCATTAGACTGAGTCCTGAGATATCATCTTTACTCCTGACTTTTTAAGGCACAGATATAAGGTTCATTTTAGTTAAGGTGTAACCATAACTAAATGAATTTACCATCAAAAGCAAGCGAATATAGTCCTCAAGTTCTACTACATGGAGGGTTCATTTCCGAGTGGTAGATTTTTCACTAATGTGATACAGCAGAACCCATAAGTTATTAACGTAGTGATTAGCAATTCGATCGCGAATCAGTGCGTTTAATTAGATGCGTGTTTACTCGGTATAAAACTGTTACGATATTTATATTGCTGAAACTAGCTAATAGCTATGTACAGTAGTATATAGTAATGTAATAGCATATTACATTTAATTACATTTCGATTAGGTTCAAATGGAATCTGAATCACTTTTACCATGCACTGTAAATACCTATTTTGTGGTTGTTCAATGTTCATGTTCATGTCTATTTAACATTATTGATTTAGGCCCTATACATACGAGGAGGCTTATCGACTTGACTGGCCTCGTGTACACACACGGCAATGACGAAAGTTTCGTCAGATCGGCCTGCGGTCAGTTGGACAGGATCGATCGGCCTTTCGGTATATTGGGGACCGTCTACTTTTTAAATTTCGTTAACGTAGATGTTGTTAAGTTACACGAATATCCATTTAAAGTTTCATTCAAAACGCCGAAACAAGGCTGAAAGAATTTAATAATAAAATCTCTTTGTTTAATTAGTTCCGACTAATCACAATGAAACGCGCGAGTCAAACGGGGTGATATTGACGTTATTACACGAATTTGGAGGACGCAACGTAATGAAGTGGCTCAAAGTAGATTTATCCGGTTCAAAGGCATTCCTCAATCTGCAGGGCCTGTCGCTGCCCGCTACCCGCTACCCGCCGCCCGCTGTAATTATGAACCTGCATCAGGCATTATTGCCTGCAGGTGACGTCGAATCCACCCCGATCAAAGTGAGTGCTTTTAATAAAGCCCCGCCGCTTTGTGATCTATTTTATATACCTCCCTGATTAATTATTGTTTTCTATGTACGTCGCTCGTCGATTCCATTCAATAGAATGCAATTTCGCATCGAGCGGGTCCGGTCTAAACTCACAATGAGAATGTTCAGCGTAAAACTCGCTTAATTAATAATATTTACACGGCGTTTTGGGGCGGGTCGGTAAATATTTTGTTAATTTTGCGAGACTCTGGAAGGAATGTTATTAATCCACTCGTCGATATTCTACGAATTTGGGAGAGATAAGGCTTAAAGGACATGACTCCGTTGACCTCAGAAGATTTTGGAGAACTTTGAAACATCAATGTACTTATAACTAATTGTTCAAATTATTATAACCATAATATTAATAGAACCGTCTATAATTATACCCGATTTTTAGTTAAATTTGCTTAATCTTACATTGAATTAGCACACCAAATGTCATCAACATCCAACTGTTTTGCAAGAGTTTGATAACAAACACCATGACACCATTTTATAAATTAAATTCAAAAACACACTGACCAAGTCGAAGTCAGTTATAAAAGCAATAACCATTCTAATCGCAACTGGTTCATTTCGCGAAATTCTCACGAGCTTAGATCAATTGAATCTGACCCTATAATAAATCCCATTTAACATGTTTTACGATCACCTTTAATAATTCTAGTTGAGATTAAGCGGCCCCTCTAGCGACAGGTGGCGGCCTAATTATGCCAGTCGCGAATCCTCCCCTGTCCCACGTTACACTTTACATCACTAATGTCTTCGTCCCTCCGAGCCGTGTAGCGTGTTACCATCAATAATGTATCAGAATAGTTGCCATGTACTTACCTAATCGTTATTCGATCGAATTAATTACTGCATATTCAAATTATATGTTATAAGCTAGTTACTTAGCGCTAGGTAATTGTAAATCTATGAGAACGAACCTAACTGCATTTTAATCTTAAATGCCGTTAGATTTGTTGTTCGCGTAAACGTAAACCCTCGTTTTGCATAAATCTATGGTTTGTTAAAATAATTTCCACGGCTTTAATAATTTCCATGTCGGAACTTAATTTCGTCTCATTGTAGTACAAATGGTGTGTGAATTCAGGTACAAAGCGCAATACAGAGTAACATAAAAGTGGAAACAAAGAGATATTTTTCGGTACTTTGTTGACTTTTTTTATTTAAATATGAGCTAGTGAAACACAAAAGTGAAAAGTTAAAGTGCTTTTATTATAGCGCTCGCGTGATTTATTCAAAAGCGTGCATAGTCCGGGAGCCGAGGGGTGCGCCGAAGCAGGCCGATCAATGGCGGAGTTCGGCGACCGGCCGGCCGATCCGCGATGACCGCATTACCATAAGAATGGCCGGACCGTTCTCACGGAGCGGACTTTTGTTTTCCCTCGACCGGCCACATTAATATTCTGCTAGTATTCACAATGGCGAAATCGTCTACATCTATGGGAATCTGTGAGAATTCGCTCATCTCTTTACATATTTAAATCTCATTCAATGGCGATGTTGTATGGTTTTTGCAAATTAAATTATTCCATTTTATAACGATATTCAATGAATAGCGCTGAATTAATTTAATTTATATTGAGCTGTTTGATACTGGTTCATTTGAATTTTAAATACACGTATATATTTAGTTAATAAGATATAAGATTAAGATTAAAGATAGAACAAAAGAGAGGATAGTGTAGTTTTTAGTAAGGTTTTATTATGTAAGCCGTAAAGGTGAGGTTTAAAGTTTAGTTTATTCATAAAATTGAACATACTTTTTAAACCTTTTTTTGTTTTCTTCGATTAGTTGAATGAATAATAAAACAAAATAAATCAAATAATTCATAATCCCTTTGACCTACTTCATAACAGTTTAAGGCCTGCTCAAAAGGAAAAGTGTGTCCTTTTGTATGTCCTCGGTAAATATTATTCAGGCTTTCCGCCCACGTCGCGCTCACTCAACGGAAACTTTTAAATAATAAATTCAGGGTATCTTACCCGGGAATAGTTAGGTGTAATTTAAGCGCCGGCTCTCCAACTACGAGTACAAACCGGGGATTAACATCTTAAGGGCTAATTGTGAGGGCATGTTTATAAGTTCGAAAGGTTGGTACGATTAATTCAATTAAAAACGTAGCAGTGAATTTCAGGTAAAGCTGAGCCAACTTACTAATAAAAATATTTACACAACGAATAAAAATGTCTGCTCGTCTGTCTGGCCATTTGAAAAGGTCAACGGACATACATAGACAGCAAACTTTGAATAGTTAATACATGCTGAGTAAATTATCTTGACTCGTAAGAGGGTGGTAGGCGTCTACAATTTCTTTGATATTAAAAATGTATTTAATTGGTGTATCTACGTTTTTACTAATTTTGTTGAAAACATTTATAATACGACGCATCTAATAAATCAGTGTTAGTAGTAGGTTATTCATAATCATTATTATAAAAAAGCATATTCGTTCTTAGGGTTTAGTACCTAACGGGTAAAAACGGGACCCTATTGGGTCCGTTACCCGTTAGGTCAAGGTAGTCTCAGTAATAACTGAGACTTCGAAAATTTGAAGGGAGCTCCCATACAAAAAACACAAATTTTAGGCCAAAATTTTTGTTTAATAACGGCACCGAACTCTTATTATGATCAAGAAGCAGAGTGATATAAGTCTTGATTTTCCTTTAAATAATCCGCTCTTACACTATAAAAGTGAATACTTACAAACTGAGATAAGGTTTTAGGCTGGCCTCACACAGCCGGAATGTCTCTCTGAATTCATAATCGGAAATTCATAATCTACGGCACCTTGCCGGTTTAGTTTAGTTTTTTTTACGTCTGCTTACAATTATTTCAAAGTCAACACTTAATGTTTTTGTAGTTTTTTTTTAACTACGTGTGCTTACAATTTCAGTGTTAACACTCACCGTGCCGGTCTTCGTCTTGGTGGGCTTGGGTTTAGGGCGGGCGGGCGGCGTGTGCGGCGCGGCCGGGGCGGGCGGCGTGCGGGGCGGGCTGCTCTCACCACTACTGCTCTTTTCGGAGCTGCTGCTGGACTGTTGGCATATTATTTTACTTAATAAAGGGAGGATAGAAATGAGACTTATTGTGGGAGAAAGAACTGTCAAGTAATACTTTTTTTATAAAATAAGGGGGAAACGGGTCACCTCATAGAAAGCAACTATGGTCGCATATGGACACTCGCAACATCAGATGAGTTGCAAGTGAGTTGCCGGCCTTTTAAGAGGGAATACACTGCCTTTATGAAGGTTCGCAGGTTGTATTGGTCGTATTGGTAATACGTATCAATAAAAGTTAACAATATAAAAAACGTTTATTTTATTTGTAACAAAAGTTTCCAGAATATTCCTTCTTGTTGACCTGCCACTGGACACCGGTTCACAACTATCCCGGGGAGAAGAACCGGCGGGCGTAAAATACTTACACACAATTAAACCATATAGATAACTGTTAAACCATATAGATAACTGTTAAACCATATAGATAACTGCAAAACGAACTTCGTGTTAAATATAAAATACTTGTAAATAGTACAAAATCTTTATGCAATAAAATTTTATCAAAAACCGCTAACAAGAACGACAACCTATCTGCGGGCTAGTCAAGCAAATTTAATGATTAAAAAGAAAAAAACGCGCCCGACTCGAACGAATCCTCGAACCGACAAAACAACTTTCTCAAAGCAATATAACTTAAGTCCCTTATTAAAAGTTCGCACAAAACATTCCCCGTTTGGATGTTTGTGGATTTTTTCGAAGCATTTAACGGCGGCGTGAAATTAAAAGCGAACAGCCTTCGGATTGGTTAATGAGGGCGGGCGGGCGGCGGATTAACATGCCGCTGGAGGGTTGCCAGTGTACCAGCGCCGGCGGAGGGTTAGATGGACTCATTTATCATTAGGTAATTGTAAGAGTTTATAATTTATACCAAAGTAGATGATTACCGCAACCTCGTTTGTTGCATAGTAATCTATCTATCTATACTATATAAATATATAAAACTCAAAGGTGAATGACTGACATGGTGATCTATCAATGCACAGCCCAAACCACTGGACGGATCGGGCTGAAATTTAGCATGCAGGTAGATGTTAGGTCGTAGGCGTCCGCTAAGAAAGGATTTTGATCAATTCTACCTCCAAGGGGTTAAAATAGGGGATCAAAGTGAGTATATAATAATACTTCTTAACGCTCACTTCATGTATTTTTATATTACCAAAAACTGTACATTTCTATACATTTTTTACATTTATATAATAACTAGCTATCCCGGTGAACTTCGTGTCACTTTAAAACCTACCCTGGACTTTAGCGAATATTTTAAGACTAAAATCAGCCCAATCCGTTCAGCCGTTTTCGAGTTTTAGCGCGACTAACACATTTGAAAATCCATTTTTATATATAAAGATATTAAAAGTACGGATAGTATGAATATTGAATCTATTTTAGACAGCTACAGTTTAAACCAGGAGTTACGGAGCCTTAAAAAAGTTTTATTTGTCAATATAAAGTTTTGTATCTCATCTCACGCCTCACACTATATTAGTATTGAGATATAACATTTTTGTTAATCAAATTTCAATTCAATAAAACTAGCTAGAGTCAATAGAATTTTACAGCTAAAACATAAAATTTAATATTTTTTATTGTAAACTGTAAAACCTGTAAAGCATATTTGCCGTATCCGTTTTATAGCGGAATACGATAAATAAAACGCTGTACTTTACCAAAGAGAGCGACGGTAAAAAATGTATACGGAACTTAAACTTTATTCCAAGTTGGCATATTTTATAAAAGTTTTGGTGCGATAAAGTAAATCTAGTGCTTCCTGACTTCGCGTCGAATTCGCAAGTCCTATTTACAGGCGGTATCATCGCAAGTTTGGACTTTGAAGTTACAAGTTATACATTGTAAATATTAAAACTCATTTTATATTCGTTTACAAATTATAATACTTTCAATGTTAAATTAGACTTTCTGGAATTCTGATAACAGTATCTGTTTATTTTATGAATAATTTTATTTAGTACTTGATACTGTGACTTTATGGTTGTAAATAAATCCTGTTAGTAACGTAAATATCATTCAGAGTTATTTACATTCTGATAGATCCTGTGTATCGATACTCGATAGCAAAAGGATCTCTCACTTAAGGCCGTCCCCCGAGCAAACGACCTTGACCATACATATAGCGTGTTGTCGAGATCGCACCAAAACCTTTTTTTTTTTTACTTATCTTAGTTCAAAATTGTCCTAAAAAAAATTAAAACGGGGAATATGTAGTTTATGATATTGTCGATCTATTGGCGAGTGTTTCAAATAAAAGTAATTTGTACATACTAAGGAGATGCTGAATGTATGCTTGAATTTTAATAAATTGGTTTTACTTTGGAAGCTGATATTATCATGAGTATAATAAACAAAAATAGAAAATTTAAAACGGGGGAAGGAATGTTGATATACTCAAGGGCATCGCCAAGTGGGGGCGGGAGGGGCAGCTGCCCCCCCCTAGAGATTCTAAAAATGTTGCCAAATATAATGCAACCATAAAGTCCTAAGTCTTTGAGTTGATTTGCTTGAAGTTCAAGCCTTGAAAAATCATTCCCGTACGTCGAAACTCGAATGAATTCACTAATTATTACACTCTAATTCATAGAGAATGAGAAAAGTATGAATTGTAGTAGGTAAAGTCAACTTGCCCCCCCCCCCCCCCCCCCCCCTGCGCCATCGGCTGGCGACGCCCTTGGATATACTGAAGATTATTGCTGTATTTTTATTATAACTTTGTAGCTTTCAAATTATGAGTTTATAAGGCTTTGAATACGGTAAATTACGGAATCTCCGTAGGGAAGGCCCTTAAGAGCCCGTACTATCTTTTCTACTGCTCTCTTCACACTCACGCCCGTCTTTCATATGCCAGGTGAAAAAGGACGATCGCCAAGTTAGCGGGCAGTTATAGGTATTCTGTTTTTTAAAGGGTTTTTTATATGAAAGTGGTAAAAAGTAATTCCAACATTGTATAGACGATTTTCTCAACAGTACATTGTATTTTTTTCATACCGTTAAGACGTCAATACAATCCATAAAAAGGTGATATTCTAAACCTTTTACAGCAAAAATCACAAAACTGTCGCGGGTTTGAGTTGGATTATTTAAAGATACTTAAAAAAAATAAAAAATCTAGCTGGAACATTAGATTATAATTGAAATGATCTTACATGTTGGGCATTAAAACTTATAGAAATACTGTATTTTAACTGTTAAATCACGTCTGTTAAATGAGCGAAATCGGAAAAATTTCGTATACGGACTCTTAAACTCACATATAAATCTTCCTTATATCAAGACGTTGTCACCTATGAGTCAAGACTCAGTACTCAGTAGTCACTCGGTGATGACGCTGATGAAGATGATGACGTCACTTACCTCAGACGTAGCGAGGCGCGGGGGTGATGCGGGCGCGGGGACGCGGCTGGTCTCTTTGTCCGTCGGCGTACTGGACTCCACGCTCGGCGCGGGTTCTGTACAATACAAGGTCAATGTTAGCCGCAACTATGAAATCCGGCTAGGTGTAAGCGGTATGCGTGGACGAAGGTACTATCAGAGAAGTTGATTCATAGGCAGAAGGCGGACCTGCGTTATTTAGTCGCGTTATATCAAATCTAGCCGACAGATGACAAACGTTGAATTGACATAATCCGACCTAATGACGTAGGTCCGTCAACTGCCTGTGTAACAATTTATTCGATGGTACATCTACGAAAGTAAAACCGAGGGATTACGAATGAAACCGTTTAAATAAGTTTGTTTGGGAAACACCCGAATTGTTAAGTAAGCGAGTTAATGTTGACGAAATATTATAAAATTTTATATGGAAGCTACTATGCTACAAAAACATACTGACAAACTTATAAACCTTCTATTAAGGTCAGAGGTTAATTACGAGACAGGGTGAATGTTGAAATTAAAGTAATATCATACTATTTCTTGTAACTGTAGATTTCAGTCTTTGCACAGCAAAATTCTTGGAATGAAAAGTTGCTTCAAGTTCTACAACTCCACATTCGCGATAACAATGTTCCTATAAATGTCAGTTTTATGTGCCAAATGTATGATTTACATGAACTTCGGCGGTTCAAGTTTTACTGCAAATGTTGGATTGAATTATTGTATATGATGTCAGATGTAATATAGAGGGATGATGCTATGTTTTCAAGATATAATTTGTATATACATTGCTAAAAATGTTGTGATTACTTGTAATTGATCTTATGACTGACAATTTTCTTGACGCAAGCATGAACCTATAAAAAAAGGCGGACGGAGTCCCACCATACACAAAACTGTGTCCTTCAGAGTCGGTCAGCTGACTGTATGTATACGGTCCGCACGCACACATTATTACGCTAGTCCATACCATTTGACAGGCGTCAGAATGTGTGCGTGGCCGACTCTGAAGACACAGTTCTGTGTATAATAAGACTCCGTCCGCCTTTTTTTTCTACGATGGACGCAAGTACAACTATACTATGTTAATAATATATACAGTATACACCAACACAACTAGTAATTATACAGTATACTCGTACTTCTACTACACAGTATTCGGTATCGGCCAGTCACGATAATAGCCCACAAAGAGGCCCGGGTCTGTTTCATAATTCGCTCCCAATTCGATCGTAATTGGTGTATTGTGTTCCCGAATACGAGCCGGGCCGGCTTTGTCGGAAACAAAGAGTAATTTATCAAAACAGTTTGATTGCTCACGGTTATCAAAGACAAAGTTACAAAAGAAAATTGATTAGTCGATTCCGGCAACAGATATTGAAATTTTGAAGTTGATTGAATTACGGGGTGGGTAATGTAGGCTATTAAATGTGTGTTGTTTGTTTTACTTTGCAGTAAAAGGTCTAGTCAGTATTCGGAACCAGCGGGCGTGTATGAGTAGGGTTCACAGTTCTGAGGTGCTGAAATCGTGTATCTGTCTAATAAATACTTTTTTCACATCCATTATTCTGTTTGTTATTATAATTTTATAAAAGAAAAATTGATTTTGGTAATATTTGATTATGTAAAAAATATAGTTTTTTATATGGATAAGTTTTTCAAATGAATGTGTCTATGTGTGTCTGGAGCTAGCGTACAAAGTACGAAAAATATTGATAATGGTATTGAAAATGGCATAATTGACTTTACAGTTTAATAATTATTAGTGTTTAGTGTGTCTGTCTATTCATGTGTTCGTAATACCTGCCCTGTCCTGCCCTGATTCAAAATACGCAGTTCGATTCGCGCGACATCCACTTAACGCTCGCCACGCTAGGCACTAACCAATTGACCGCACGGTAAAGTTTCCGAATCCGAGTCGAACGGAAATGATAATCTATCTAGTTACGTTGCAGCATAAGAGGCCGGAGGGGTTACACCAACTTTGACGATACGTCATAGTAAAGGTATTCAAAAAAGCGTGTTATAGGCGGGAAGAGTTCAAAAATTGTAATTTTATGTGACTTATTATGTGGATGATATCCTTATAGTGTGACTTACTCTCTGGCGGTGGCTGATGGCTAGTTACGTTGCAACTTAAGAGGGTGGGAGGGGTTACACCAACTGTGACGATACGTCATAGTAAAGGTATTCAAAAAAGCGTGTTATAGGCGGGAGGAGTTCAAAAATTGTAATTTTATGTGACTTATTATGTGGATGATATCCTTATAGTGTGACTTACTCTCTGGCGGTGGCTGATGGTGGTTCTCTGTATGTCGTCGCAGCGAGCGGGCGTCGCAGTAGGACTTGCCACACCCATCCGCCTTACACTCGTATGGCTTCTTGTTCCGATGCGTCAGCATGTGCCCGTTCCTGAGGATATAGTTGATTTTACCCGATTTTAGTTTAACAGATTAAGGGACTGTTTCACCTCTTCCTGATAAGTGCCGGATAGGCTATCCACCACTTAACGTGACAGATTTGATAGAATATGGAGAATCTGTCAAATAAGTTGTGGATTGCCTATCCGGCATTTTATCAGGAAGTAGTGAAACAGGCCCTAAGTTTTTTGAGTGCATGTATATTTCGAGGGTATACTTTGGTGCATATCGTTGTAGTTAAGCTTGAGAGGCATCTAAGGTTCATCTAATGTGTCCTCTCCATGAAAGCCAATGTTAGATAAATGTGTATTGAACTGTGTGGTATATTGTCTAAGGGCCTGTTTTACCACTTCCTGATAAGTACTGGATGTAGGATAGGATATAATTGTCCATGATTGGGCAGTTATCCATCATGGCTAAACACGGGACCTTTAGTCATTAAAGATACAAGGCAAGTACATAAAAATAATATAGGTTTAATTTAAAAAAATAGTAAGATTATTTTAACATAAATCCATCATAATCATAAATGGAAACGGGCCTTGAATAGAAGGTCGTACTCTGCCTACAGGCGTAAGCTATTGTGTGTACACTGTACAGGGCATGTAACCACCAACGATATTATATTTCCACAATATTCTAATATCAAACTATATTAAACTCTATTTCATAATTAATAACGTTCTGGTTATTAATAATTCTAATAAAATATTAATGGTTTTCTAAAATGATTTTAAATTTTTCAACAAGTATTTAATTTTAGCCTATACTGTCTCACTGCTGGTCAAAAGCCTCCCCCGAGGTCTTCCATTGTGCTCGGTAGGAATGCATACGGCTTACGTGACCCGCCCAACCCCACCTTAGCTTTGCCGCCTTGACTCCTACGTCCTTGATTCCCGTTTTTGAGCGCAGTATGGTGTTACTCATTTTATCGAGAAGTTGAACTCCTAACATATACAAAACAATGATTAAATTAGTATTATTTTAGTACAAAAAGCGGCAGTGCAAAGCGTTTTTTAATAATTCGAATTTTCGTCGTAATTCAAACTTATTTCCTTAATATCCTAAATAAACTTTAATTAATGCTTAGAGCTCGGGCTGTGTGCTGAAATTTTATAGCACAGTAAAATAAGAAGATGTAAAACTGAAGTTCACAGCTTGTCGTAATTTTCTTTGTGGAAACTAATGCACAAAGTTACAAAGGCGTCTTTGTACGTCGATACTGCAGCTATATCCTATCGACTGGTAACAGTAGCGAGGGATGTGATACTAGTGTTGCTATAAAGGTGTCCAAAAATTAATTATACTTTTAGAGACAGCACTTACAGCTTTAAGAGCTGACTGTTCTTTTTAGAGTATAAAATAAATAATCATTTTGTATTATTCTTGGTTTTTAAAACCAGAGAATATTTATTAATAAATCATAATCAATTGGGTATTTCAACAAATTTTTTTTTGTGATAAATGGAAAGATCATATATAAGTTTTATAACAAAACAATTTTCTTTTATTGTTTTTCGCAATAATTAAAAAGTTATTTCAAAATAAAAATACCGAAGACACGCCGACAGCTCCCGCACTAACCCTAGCGCGTGTGACGTCACAATGCTAATTTTCACCACAGAACACTAAAAACAGTAGAACTGACATACCGCGTATTGTTTAACAAACGAATGTTTTGATTGGACGCGTACTTCTGAACCCAAATAAGCCTTAAGTTTATTAAAACTGAAAACCAATACACACCTTCAATACTTAAAATAGAGTTTGTTTCACAATAAACAAAAGATCCGTTTATTGTGGATTTACTAAAAAGTTTAGCTACGTAGATTGGTATTATAGTTAGCGCAAACAATTTTGATCTTAAACGTCAACGAAATAAGGTAAATATTGGCGTATACTATTGAAATGTATTATACATTGTGACGTCACATCTCAATCATGGCACGTTTATAATTCACGTGACTTTGTATAAATTTCATGAATTTTTAATCGTTTATAATTAATTGAAAAATCATTTTTTAAGGTTTTTGCATTAAATATCAATATTATTAATATTATGGTTTTAAAATACATAAAAAAAACAATAATTATTTTTTTTGAAATACTCAATTATTGACTCCGTAAAAATTACATGTTATAGATATCTTTTCTAGTTTCTAATCCTCTGATCTAAGAATTTTTTGTTACCGAGTTTATATAATGTCACAAATGAATTAACACACAATACCATAAGTAATTTTAAAGGTCATATTGTATACTTTACTTTAAATTTAAAAAATGTAAGACTGTTTGGAGACCCCGATAAACGAAAATAAAATAAAATATTTCAGAAATTTTGTAAATGTCTATACAATAGGGTTCAGCTTAATAGTTGAGTTCAACGTAGGCAGGCAAAAGGTGGTAACCGCATTACATTAATATTCATACACAGTCGGCCGCGGTTATCAACGCAAATTGTGAAATCTATTGTTAATCTAAAATTGTTTTATAACTACACTATTAGATCAACATAATATTACATTTCGTGTAAATAGTAATAAAATGACCAATTATTATACAATAGAATTTAGAAACCCTGTTTAGTAACAGGGTTAATATATTATTAGGTCATTTTATATATACATTACATAGTTATAAAATAATGTTTTATCTTTGTCTGTAAAGCTAGTATTCTAACATGCCAGGGACAAAACAATCTAAAAGTAAGACATCAGTGTGAATCATTTAGTAGTGAAGAAGTGGTGACAACGCTCGATATTCTGCAGCAAAAAGTTATTTAATCTTCGACATTAAAGCAGTTAAAGATATTGAACCTTTAGGGAGATCGCACACGTCACACTTTTTGTGTGATCGAGTCTGCGGCTTACATACAATCTGCATGGCGCGCGCCATCAGATTGTATGTGTACCATTGGTACATTATCGTTGAAGGAGTAAATTAAACACAGAATACTGTATCACTGAACGCTCTAGTCTCGGCGGTGGCTCGGTAAGAAGTGGACGACAGCTCTGACGGTCTGGCGGCCATATTCTCCAAGCAACCACTCATAGGTAGTGCGGCCATCTTTATTTATCAATATACTACATCTACCTTTTACAAAAAAGTATTTTTTTTACATTTTTAGAACGTTGTCTATGTGAGGCCTACCACCGGTTCGGGAACTAACCCGGCGAGAAGAACCGGCGTAAGAAACTCGCACGGGGCCACCTTTTACCGAAAAGGTGGAAAATTACAATAATTAACTTAAGCTAAATTATACTTAAGTATGTAAAAATGTGGTACATTTATTTAGAAGCGGCCTATGGTTTGTCAGCTTATTGTTCCCATGATGTGCTATCATTGAGAAAATTAGTTACCTTATAATAAGCCTTAGCACACAAACGTTTTCTGAGATTTTATTGTATAGGCGTATACAAATTAAATTATATGAGCTAAAATATCAAAACTCAAAATATGCATTGCAATTTGCAATCAATTACAAGTTAACAGCTTCTAAACCATCAATTCCTCTCTTATTTAATAATGTATCTTTTATTTCAGAGTCCATTTCAGCAAGTTCTTTAATATCGATTATTATAATATATATTATATTGATGACAATTTATCTCTAAACAGCTGACCCCTGTAAAACAATTCTGCTGGAGACTTTCGCGTAACTAAAAGAGGTGCACTATTTTAACAAACTATTTTGCCAATAAAATTTCTCAGTTTGACTGATGCAAAGTTTTTAAATTTAGCGATTTTGTATTTCAATCTTGCCATTTTGTTGAGGCCCATAAGGTATACTATGGAATAACTGAATACTAAATTCTTTACAAAAATTTACAAACCATAAACACTTATAGATTTCGGACCATTGTCAGCTGTTATACTTACTGGTATCCTTAATTATAGAAAACATTTCTTTTAGTGTGTCTGCCACTTAAGTGGCATCTATAGTTTAAGTAATTTCTTATTTTGAATACCAATACGTATTAAGCCACTATGCGTCGGCTTGATCTTTACGCCAAAAGCATGTTATGTGTATATCCGTTCATCTGTCATGAACAGCTGTCAAATCATTTTCGAAATTTTTCAATTTTCAATAATTACTCTCATTCAACTGAATACATTATTATCTAAACAAACTACCATGAAAGCCATATACAACTTTCATATAATTAGAATTTTCTATAAATAAGCCATTAGTGGCGCAAACACACAGTTTTATATTTGAAACAAAATACTAAATTGGTGGTCAAAGTAGAAATAGCTACTTTTGAATAGTTCCAGAGTAAGACGCCCATTTTGGGCGCTTGACAGACGAGCTAATATATACATGAAGTTTTACTGGGCTTTAGCTTTATCAATTCAATCCATGTTGCTAAGCTAGTGATTCATTCACCTACATAGTTCACTAGTCCCAAAAACTCTTAAGCTCTTCAAACGTTAAAAACTCCCAAAATTTCCTTGTAGTTTTATTAATATATTTATCGAAAATTCTTATATTGAAATGAAGTTCTTTATCGCGCTTTCGGCGTAAAGGAGGCTAGACAGAACGACATTTGACCTCGACACTTTTTATTAGTACCTGCATGGTAGGGGCAGAGGGCGTTTATTGTTTTTTTTTTTGTATACATATATTTTTTGTGTATATGTATACAGGTTTTTTGAACATAAGAAATAACTTCGTTTCATTTAGGTGTCCTTTGACACCTCTCAAGTTTTTATATTTATCCAAAGGTCTTCATGTGCTAAATTATATTCAAGAAATTCTATACTCGGAACTTAGATGTCCCGGTTAACTTCTTGTCACTTATAAATCTTCCCTGGACTTCCAGGAATATTTTGAGACTAAAATTAGCCAAATCGGTTTAGCCGTTATCGAGTTAGGTATATATAATTTTTAAGATTTGGATCCATTAGAGGTCATGTTCAGCCTCATTGCATCCAAAAATAACAATATAGTTACTAAAATAACTACTCTGTCACAACGTGAATAACAATCTTGCCATAGACTTTTGGAAGTTGTACCAAAAATATGTAACCTTGATTACAAAATATGAAAGCTGTAATATAATATTATGTCAACTACTATGCTACTAAACTTTATTTTAGGTGAATTTAATTTTATAACACTCCATTGTTATAGTGGAATGTTAAAGTTTAAGTAGCTGTTGATAAGACCTTCATATCAACAACATTATTTTTTCTCACTCTTTGCTCAATCTTTTTCACAATTTAAGTGAAACTATTTTTTGGTCAAGTTTCGAGAAACTTCTTGCACTTATTAATTTTAGAAGAAGTTTTTCTATAATTGGTAACGGGTGGTTTCTCTGATGTTGGCTCGATTAGCCTTATATCTACACAGATTCTAATTCCCCCTTGAGTGCCGAAACTAAGGGAGAAATCCTACCTCAATAACATCCAATTCTATTGACTCATTTATTTAATCATTAATGAGGACTTTGTAACACGTTCGAGAGACCGGTTTAATGCTTATATCGATGGAGATAATATGAATTTGAACATTTATAATTTTAGGAAAATTACCTTCGAATTTATTTTTCATGGAATTCTAATCGGAATATCCTGGCCAAGTAAATTTTGTACCGGTTTTTTACCACATTTTCAATTGTTTAAAACTACTATGGGCATAATATAGGCCATTGACCTTTTGACCGGATTTGTAACTTGGTTTTTAAACGGATACTATTGGACTTAATAGTTAGGTACCTAAATTGGTAGCTTCAATCATAGATAATACAATATACAGTGTACGTCATATATAATTATGCTCCAATAACATTTGCAATAACTTTTAAATTGAACAATCTAAATTCTAACCTGTTGTGTTGAAGATCTTCGGGTTCATTCACGAGTTTTATTATTAATGAAAACACAACATAATGAAACACCATTTTCTATGCACTTTTTCCACTTCAATATTATGGTATTATTATTAACGAAATGCACAACCGATTCTAAAATAATTCATTATTTAGGTGTCTTAATGTCGGTAGTTCGAAATTACTAAATATCATCAAAACAAATATTAGGGTTAACAACTTCATAGGAGCGGCCGGTCCACAATTGACGCAGTGGCTCGTCTGCGTGACTTAGTTGAGGAGGAGACGTCCCGGGGTGGAGTTGTGTTGGCAGTGTCCTTAGACATCTCCAACGCATTTAACTCCATGCCCTGGAGCGTCATCGAAGCCGGATTAGAGTACCACGGAGTGCCGCGTTATTTACGCCGGACCATCAAAAATTACCTCTCCGAAAGGTCGGTTCAGTACCCGACGCAGGACGGATGGGAGGAGCTGGAAGTCGATTGCGGTGTCCCACAGGGATCGGCTCTGGGACCGACCCTGTGGGACATCGGATACGATTGGGTTCTCCGTGTTGTACTCATACTTGGAGCTGAGTTGGTTTGTTACGCAGACGATACATGTGTGGTTGTTCGCGCACGAACGCATAGAGAGGCGGTAATTCGGGCGACAGCAGCTATCGCACAGACAGTTCACCGAATTAGAGCGTTGGGCCTCACAGTTGCATTGAACAAAACCGAGGCCGTTATGTTCTATGGGCCCAGGAATGCGCCACCACTGGGTTTGGAGATTGTCGTGGGCGGAACGAGGATTGCCATTTCGCCGTCGATGACGTACCTGGGCCTTGTATTGGACGGGCGTTGGACTTTCGGGGAGCATTTCCGTCGGCTCTCCGAAAAGGTCACGAGATCTGCGGGGGCCTTGGCGACTCTACTCCCGAATCTCGGGGGCCCGAGCCTGGGCTGTCGGCGCTTGTACATGGGTGTTATCCGCTCAATGTCCATGTACGGAGCGCCGATATGGGCTGGAAACTTGTCACCTAAAAATGCGCTAAGTCTTGGGAGGCTTCAGCGCGTAATGGCCACAAGAGCGGTTCGAGGATACCGGACGATCTCAAGGGATGCGGCCTGCCTACTTGCTGGAAGCGTCCCTTGGGACTTACAAGCGAGAGCCCTCTCCGACGTTTACTGGCGCTGCGCAGAGGTCCGCGCCGGGGGCGGCAACCCCCTACCGGACGCCGTACGTCGGTGGAGGGAAGCGGCGAAGGAAAGGACATTGATCCTGTGGGAGGAGCGGCTTCAAGAGCCGCAGGTGAGCGTTGCCCTAATAACGGCCATACGCCCGCTCCTGAAAGAGTGGATCACCCGGACATACGGCGCACTCTCCTTCCGTCTTACACAGGTGCTGACCGGGCACGGCTGTTTTGGTCGGTACCTGTGTGAGATAGTGAGGAGAGAGAATGACACTAGGTGTCATCATTGTGGAGACGAAAGGGACACGGCCGAACATACTGTGATGGTCTGTCCCTCATGGACAGGACAGCGTGCGGCCCTCGTAGCCGCAATTGGACGGGATCTCTCGCTACCAGCTATCATTCGTGCAATGCTGAGTAGCGAGACCGCGTGGACGGCAGTTGACACCTTTGCCCAGGAGGTTATGGCTGCTAAGGAGGAGGCCGAACGCATCAGGGAAAGGGAGGCGGTCGACCCCTCGAGACGGCTAAGGCGGAGACGTGTGCGACGCCAGCACAATGATCCACCCTAGCCGGGGTACTCGTGGTGGCGGCGTGGGGACGCCGTCATCAAATTCGAGTCCCAGAGTGAGTCACGATGCACAAAACGCTCCGTGCATCGTGACACCAGAGAAGGCGGGCCCAAGCAAGCCCCAAGTGGGGCCTCTGTCGGCCTGCGGGGCGAGAAGCGCCCCCAAATGAGTGTGGTCTGACAAAGGTCGGACGGCCACTGACGGAGTTGCGGTGGGTGTGTCGTGCCCGTGGCTTCGTCTTGGTTGGCGAGAGGAGCGTCGCAGAGTTTTAGTGGGTAGGATCGCGGCACATACCATCTTCGCCGCGATGAGCCCCACATATCCGCAGCGGGAGTCCCCATCCCCTGCGTCGAATGCGTAATGCATTTCTCTGCGTAAAAAAAAAAAAAAAAAAAAAAAAAAAAAAAAAAAAAAAAAAAAAAAAAAAAAAAAAAAAAAAAAAGGGTTAACAACTTCATAGGAGTTTATACAATTATACAAGAAGTCTTAATTTTTTATCATAATATTATTATTCTTGCTGCCGGTATCAATAACCATGTTTACTGGTTGACAATGCAGAAATAGCCAATACATTCATATTTCAAAGTTCAAACATATAGGATGAATGTTAGTTTTTGTGGTAACAATAATTTGTTAACCGTCTCCCGTTGAACGTTCTTTGGGAGCTAACTTTTTAAAGCTGGCAATTTATTGTTTCTAAACTATTGGCTTCTGAAATAATTTTATTAAAAGTAACATAGTTGCCAAGAGTATTTTTCCTCTTTTTATTCAATAGATTATTCTGAATCACACGGCTTTTTAGGATAAAAGTAAAATTTATCTAATTGCCCTACAGCCTACAGCACTCAAACTTTGCCATCTACTGCTATGCCAGGTCAATTACAATAGGCCTCTTTTTGCCCATTTACTTTACGAGGGTCTCACGAGTAGCAGCAGTGACATACGATTTCAGCCCTCGTTTTATTTTACTAGTCTAGACTTTATATATTGGAATTATAACCGACCAATCTTTTCAACTTTAAGTAACGGTACCCGTTTGAATTTTAACCAAACCTCATTTTAATTTACTTTTACTTTTAAAGTTTCTAACCATTTGTAGGTATCTTTATTTTACCCAACTACGTCTTTAATCAGCAAGTACCGTTTGTCTATCCAACGACCTCTAAACATTTTTGGTATCTTTATTTTAACTGAACCTCGTCTTATAATCAGCAGGTACCGTTTGTCTATCCAAACGACCTCTAAGCATTTGTAGATATCTTTATTTTAACCAACTACATCTTATAATAATGGGCAATTTGTATTTACCGTTTGGACTTTCACAAAACTGCCTTTTATAGTAATTAAGCATTTGTAGGTACCGTTTGGCTTTCGCCGAACTACCTGTTATAATAATCGGCCATTTGTGGGTATTTACCGTTGGGACTTTTACCCAAACTGCCTTTCATAATCATATAAATATCATAATTATATTATAAATTAGGCATTTGTAGGTACCATCTGGTTTTCACCAAATTACCTCTAAACTTCTCATTTTCGATAGGAAGCAATTTTATTTTTTTCTTTGTTACCACGCAATAATACATACGAACTATGAGTTCTCCTGTTATGGCGAGACATTTGGTAAAGAAGAGTAAAATTATTAATTTTACAATAATAATATGAAAGATAATTTCATTACAAAGTTTATATGCCCCTTTACTAACTTGAGCAGATTAAATTCCTTAGGATTATGCAATAATATTTTAATAATTAAAATTCATTAATTTTAATAAACTTAAGGGTGCGACAATTGCAACACTGAGCGTATACACGCGGTAGCGCCTACGTTAGAATTTAAAGGATGTTGCCGCGTCCACCTACCATCAACCTTGGTTATGGTGTTACGTTTGCGAACCAATTTATATTTATAAGACCGTATATTATTTAAATCCCTGTGAATTTGGCGCTTGTGAAAGTGTTAATTTAATATAGACTCAGACAATGAGTGTCGTGTGATGAGAAAATTAGGCTCATCAACACCAGTTAGTTATCAGGTAAGTACCCACTTTGTAATTACTACATTAATATTCAGGTTTTGTCATTTCTTTTTCCATAATCATAACTATATTTTCCTGATACACAGAAAAATAGTATGTGTTTCCTATGAACAATAGGAATCTTAGTTTGTGGTTTATTTCTGTACTTATATCATGTATAATTGCGTAGCAACAAACAAGCTTATTGTAGGTAGGTACCAATCAACGAAACCAGCATAATATTCATTATTCAGTAGGTCTGAGAATCGGCTACTGTCTACATTTTATATTGAGTTTGTTGAATAAGTAATATTAATAATAAATTATGATTTTTTTAACTCGAGACTGACGGCGACTGTTTGTGCATTTTGCAACTGGCGCCGCGCCGGAATGGCGCCATATAATTATTTTGTCACTTCAATAAAATAATATTACTTACAAATAAAGAACTACGTTACATTATAACTTCAATTACTTTATATGGCAATAGAACGTTTGCCGGAACAACTAGTTTATAGCTGCGTTTATCAGTGCACCCGTACTAAGCAAACCAGGTATTAAGGCACTTCCGTTTCAATAGTGCTCGTTAAATGTTATTTCAAGTTTTGTACCAAACTTTTAGCCATACTTACCTAATTTTTTAAATGTTATGAGGTAAATTTTGATTTTGTTATTATTCTCGGAAATTTAAATTTAACTGTAACGGAAAACAAAATTAGCCGATGATATTAGGTATTTAAATACAAATAACATTTCTAATTCATCCTTTTCCAAATTTTGTTTCTTTTTGTTTCGAAATCACTAAGCTTTGGCTGGTTTTGTCGATTTACCTCTAAAATTTAAAGTGTGAAAATTATTTTCACATTACCTTTGGTTGGTTCTGAGTCTGGCCGGGTCGCCAATATGTACCATTGGTACATTATCGTTGAAGGAGTAAACTAAACACAGAATACTGTATCACTGAACGCTCTAGTCTCGGCGGTGGCTCGGTAAGAAGTGGACGACAGCTCTGACGGTCTGGCGGCCATATTCTCCAAGCAACCACTCATAGGTAGTGCGGCCATCTTTATTTATCAATATACTACAGTATGTAAGCCGCAGACTCGATCACACAAAAAGTGTGACGCGTGCGATCTCCCTTAAGGAGATTTCGAAACTTAACACTATCTGTCGTGAGATTCACACTTTAATGTTGCCGTAAGACCAAATACTAAAGGGCGATTTTCTCTTGAATCCCAAACAAGATCCTGGATACTCACAAATGGTCCTGCCGCTTGAAGGCTTTAGCGCAGGTGATACAGACGTATTTGCGCTCGTCGCTGTGCGTCAGTTTGTGCTTGGCCAGCGCCGACGCGTTGCCGAATATCTTGTTGCATACCTGGGAGCAAACGGACGTAAGTCAGGATTTGGAGAAATGGATTTAGAGTAAAATTTTAGCGTTCAAGTATTGACATTAAAGATGAAAGGCCTAATGTAGAATGTAGCGGATTAAACAGTGCATAATTCTGAATCGAGCTATCGAAGTTTATTAACCCATCAATCGTGGCAAAACGAGACACAATAGCTTTTTCATTGTTATCGCGGCCGGATGTGGCCGCTTGGGGCTTCATGAATTAAGCCGATGCTAGAGATTACTCAACCAATGACTGCAGTGGACTTTGGCTCTTTTGAGCATAGTACCACTCGATCGGAAGATCCTCCTTTAGAACTCATTTTTGCCTATTTTATAATGTCATTTAACAATTTTGCATCTTGCTTTGACTTGAAAGCCAAGGGTATGAGTTATTTAGAGAGTGTTGAGCCAATAATGGCATAAGCCGTTGTTTTATCGATGCGCCATTAACATTGCGATGTATGCCTTCTTTACAATGAAAACAAAGGAATTATGTCATTTAAATATTCACCTATAACAGTCATCAAAACGTACAAAATGTAGGTAAATCCGATCCTGTTGTACGTCGAACAAGTGAATACAGTATTCCCAGCACAGCGGGGTCGTGTTACAGGCGGGTAACGACATACGCCAGTCAGGTCACGTGCTAGCGTTGTACTTAGTTATGTCAAATGGACCATGACGCGATGTGACGAAGTTTGAACTTATATGGAGTAAAACACGTATTTCCAGAAAGAGTTGCAAAAAGTATTTCGCATTGACTAAGGCCGTGTTTCCACCTGCAAGCAAACTCGCGGAAGTCTTGCGTGAGTTTCTTGCAATATTGTTTACATTTCATACTAATTCCTGCATTTTATTGCTGCAATAAAATATGTCGTGCGAGAAGCTCTCAGATAAATGCTATACGAAACTAGACCGTATAATATCTGCGGTGACCCGCAGCGATACCTGTCGCGAGTCCTCGCAGACATATTTAGACATGCTGTCGCAACTACTCGCAGGAAGCGCTTGACAAATTGTCGCGACAGCACTTGCTACGGGGTTTACACTTGCAAGCTGCTGTGAGACAGACTGTCAGACACTTCTCGCGACAGTTGTCTTGCAGGTGGAAACACGGCCTTACGCTTACAAATTTGACATAACATATACTCGTATTTAAAAGCTCGCTTTTTGGCTCTGATGAAAAGTCACGATTGCCAATATGATTGTAAAGCAGTCATTGTTACACACATTAATCGGTTCAACATGGACTATCATCAAGAAATCACGTGAAATACTTTATTCTATTTTTAAGAGTAAAGGAAGGTCTGATGACACCTTTTAAACTTCAAGTGAAATTACTAGAACGTAATAATCTCGTAAAAATCAAAGATTTCGGCTGAACGCAATAAAATGTCCACAGTCAGCCTTTCATTTCTCATTTGAATGAATGGGATGTAATTTTGTAATTCGTGATCGTGACAATATATCCATACTATATTATAAATGCGAAAGTGTGTCTGTCTGTCTGTCTGTCTGTCTTAATAGAGCATAGTGGGCATGAAGAGGTAATCCTCTTCATGCCCAAACCGCTGAGCCGATTTTGCTGAAATTTGGCATGGAGGTACTTTGAGTCCCATGAAAAGGACATAGGATACTTTTTATTCCGGAAACATGAACGGTTCCCCCGCGATAATCGAGTTTTGGCGCAACGGAGTTGCGGGCGTCATCTAGTTTCCTATAAATTATTATTAATTGAACCTAGAACTGTTATTGTGCTGTATCTGACTTGTAACTTTATAATTATATCATTTGCTTCATTTGCTATTATTTGCTTTGTTGTACTCAGTTTTTTTCCAGAAATTTATCTATTCAACAGTGTTGTCAATTGGCTAATATTTTGGCGTCAGCCAATCAAAAGTAATAGTGATTCAAATAATATAATATATTAATACCGGACAAAAAAGCAAAAATAAAACCTATTCATCAAAATAATAATCTATTAATGCTAACTCAAAATATCTTACCTACATAACAACGAAACGACTTGACAAGACTTTTATTAAAAGTAATTTTTTATCGAGCCTCACAAGATTAATAGTCGTCCCAATATCTTTGCCTAAAATATATCACAATAGACTTGGGGGACGCTGCGGGTACAATGAATATCCAGTATTATAGACATAAAAATATGTAATGGCTTCCCGTCTTATCTACCAAATCGATGTTTACGACGGAAATATGTTTGTGTCGGGAATATTCAGGAATTAAGACATAGCTATATGCCGGTGAACGTTCGAAAAAAAGTGTTTTTGAATTTGGAATTTATACTTTTTTATTGGAACTTGGAAGTGATCTCGCAGATATGCTTTTTGCCAGTCTGCCAAATAAAATAAATGGTTGTTTGTAACTTTAAGACTACGTTTAAGAGATTAAACCCATTTAAACTATTTACTATGAGAAAAGCTAATAAAAGTGCAAAATGTAAATGTTAATATCTGTATAATAATTCTCGTGGCTATTTCACGTGTACCAGGTGCTTCAGGTGACCTGTATAACACTGCACAGTCAAATGGAGGCCAACCCTTTTGTGGAACATTTCGTATTGTTCTACAGCACCTACCAGTCGATATTGGTGGTGACTTTTTTTGTTAAAAAAATTGACGTCACAGAAAGGAGAATGGGCCAATTGGGACCATAACTAACCATAAATATAACATAAGAGAACCAAATATATATAATTTGGTATTTTCAACTAATTCATATAATACCTAAACTACGAATATCTGAAACCTATAATGACGCCACTGGTGAAGGTCCTAGGCTTAAAACATGTTGTTGTTGATTCAAAAATTGCATTATATGAGCTTAAAAATATTATTAAACGTTACGAGAGTGCTTTGTTTAATACATTTACGAGACGGATACCTAACCAACCATTCTGCAATTAGAAATAAAGCTTACAATTAAAAAGAATAATGATATAGTAAAAATACAAATAACAAATAGGTTTAAATTTTCTAAAGAAACATTTTTACACAAAGTTTCTGGCAAATAGCTGAATGTAGCGAAGTAGCATAAAAGTCAAAACTTCAGTTCTTGGTCGGTAAAGGGGGAACTATCAAACTTTGTAAATTTATTATCTCTCCTCACTTCGGATTGATGATTTTACACTTTCAGAATACGACTTACAAATAAAAGTCTTGTAGTACTAAATAATATTGCTAAAACTGTGTATGTCTTATTTATGTAAATTGTACCGCATTTCAGATTTTTGATACGTCGTGTAGATACTGAGGTATCAATTTAAAGTTAAGATAATGAAATTGTCCTAACGCTTTGTTTTTTTAATACTTTAAAGAATATCCCCCAATAAATAACTTACGGAGACTGTAGGATAACAAAGAGTACTAACTCCACATTATGAAAAATAAGAATAAGTGTAAGGACACATCTGCCGAACGTACGGTGCCGAAAGATCAGCGGCTGAAGTGTCAGTCGCAATATTCAGTTGTTATGACAAACCTGCAACCGCATGTCGCCTGCTATGCAAATTACATCAAATGCGTTAGCTGAAAAAATCGCCAGCCGCAAGGTTACGCACTATGCGGAACGCGTCGTAATTTACGTCGATGTGTCGTAGAGAACTTGAAATGCACTGCGAGCGTATTGAGCCGAATAGTAGAGGTGGTCGCGCTCATTTTGAAAAGTCATTTCATACCGAGCGAAAATCGTAACAATAATAGTATTCTATTTATTAATACATAAGAGTTTTGATAGTCAGCTGCTACAGAACGGGTGGAATAAAAATTGAGAGTATCTCAAAGTTGTTGTTGGGAATCGTATTGTATTGACATTAAAAAGATCCCAATTCGCACCCAATAAAGGTTCATACCTAGAATATAGACATTTAGGTTCGGTAGGTGTTGTTTTAGTTTTAGTATGTAACAACAGATGGCGCTTACAAGTAAAATCTATATAATTCTTCCTCACAAAATATATTCACTATTGAATTAATTATTTACCGAATAAAATTGCTGTGTGAGACAATTTTATAGTTAATTTAAACGAAAATCGCCGTCAGCTGAATGTTTGTAGGTGGAAATGTCCTCTACGCGACGCCCTAGGATACATTGAGCGCGAAGTATGGTTATAATATTGGTTATATGTTATAACTTATATCGCTGGCTGTCGGTGTTTCCACCGTCATATAAACGACTGACGGTTTCTTTTTCTTTATTATTTACAAAGTAGAAACATTCACCTGTATAAATTTTGTATGGTATGAAATGACTTTATTTTCAAATTTTTTTTACATATTCAGTAACGTGACTGACGTTGAATCCCCCGTCTGCAATACGGCTGACGGTGATTTTTTGGATAAACATGACCTCAATAATCATCCATCAAACTTTCATACGGTATAAAATTACTTTTAGCAAAATTTTTTTCTACAATTTGAGACAATCTCAATATTCAACCCACCACGGGTGCGGCGACTGACGCTCATTATGTTGATTGTTAAATATTAATCTCCTACTGGACAAAAATTTGGTCGGTATGAAATAACTTTGCAATAAATAGCATTACCTCCCCTACTAGAACGTTCGCCGCCTTACGTTTCGTAGATATGTCACCACTTTGTTGGTCACCACACTAAGAACAAGTTCAAATAAAACTGTATTTTAAAAATATAAAACCGACTTCAAAATTGTACGTAATTGAGAATTAAAACTCCCTATCTCCAAAACTACTGAAGCGATTTTGATGAAACTTGCACTATTTCCTAAGTTGAATAATACCTAGTACAAAAAAAAAGAATTACTGAAATCGGAATGGTAATTTCAGGGATATCCGAACACATATAAAAACATACATACATACAATATTACATACTTACCTACATACAAACACTTTTGAAATTTGGCACATATTTTGTTCAGACGCTGATAATATTATAGACTAACATATTATATGAAAATTGGGCAGTTCTGGAAATATTACATACATACGGGTCGAATTGATAACCTCTTTTTTTTGAAGTCGGTTAAAAAAAAGTTACACCACCTGCACCGCGATGGCCGGCGCGGTGTGAAGTCATCGAGTACAGCAGCTATTGCTACTACAAAGTATATTATAGTCCGCGCAGAACTAGTTGGCCGCGCCTTAGGTAGGGACGGGGGTTGCTTGCTGCTCGCAATGCACATGAGATTAGACAGTGACGACCAATCTCGCGATATCGTGAACAATAATATTATTTAATTATTGAAAAGAATAAATTAGAGACATTAGACAATTGATCAGTTTTATATTCTAAACCCGCTATCCCCAACCCGCGGCCCGCGGGCTGCATGTGGCCCGCCGGGACTTTATTTGTGGCCCGCGTGATGTTAAGCAATTTTGAAATTCACGCCCACCGGCAAAATAACGTAAAGTCTAAATATCATTAATAATATTATTAAATATAATATTAAATCTTTAATTTTGAAGAAAGTTATTTTTTAACCCTAAAAAATTTTTGTTGCGGCCCGCGAGTCGCGACACCAAGACCAAAACATGTTTGTAGTCTGCATGAAAAAAAAGGTTGGGGACCACTGTTCTAAACTATTGACATCGGCTTTCCGTTTTTTAAAAAACGTATGCACTTTAAATATTATTTCCTTAGATTGTCTTTTTATCGGCGGACTCATCTTGCTATTGCAATCTTTTGTGCGAAGCGCCCCTGCCTCTCCGTCCCACCGCTCACATACCTCAGGCGCGGCCAACTAGTTCCGCGCGGACTATAGTGATCCAAGACTACAAAGTACAAAGTGTGGGCGTAGCACGGCGCTACGTCGTAGTGCTACGAGCGTAGACGTGCTACGATACGTGTTGAACTAAAATTTCCATACAGAGATAACTTAAATTAATTTTTTAAAATATTTTTTACCAAGCTAAGCAATTAATACGAGTAATAATTGATTCATTAAAAATTCCATACGTAGACTATAGTGACCTCTATTTGTGTGACTGACTGTGAATGACATTATGTTCACAATGTTTTTAGAAAATTTATATAATATAATATTATATTCATACGAATGTAGCCGCAGGAGATGTCAAAACGCGAAAGAAACAGGTGCAAGCCGGCGCGTCAAAAGTGATCCGACCAGGATTTCGGGATCACAAGACCCATTTTCCTCTGTCAAAATTTGAGCGAATATGATATGAGGGATCACACAAACCGACGCGTAACGCTGAGCCAGGGGGTAGAGGGGGGAAGCCAGGGGGGAGAGGGGGAGCGAGGGGGGAGAACGTCTCCCGGCGCCTAATCTGCCACTCCACCTTTGGTTTATACAAAAACAATAAGGATTATTCTTTGCTGGCATCTGTCACGCGACTCGAGATTTCATAAACTTAATTTAACCTCAAAATATAATCTTTATCTATTTACCGTTCCCGAGCGAGTTTCCCTTCTCTCCTTAAAAATGCGATAAACATTACGTTAAGTGAAATGTTATGCATTAATTTTGCTTTATTAAAGCTTGAGTCTGCGAATTGGCTAGCCCGAGTAAAGTAAGCTTAGTTATTAATTACTAAGCGATGTTTTAGCGCAGATTGAAATAGTTCAGTCCACGGATTATGTTTACGTTTTTTGCAATTTTAAACTTAATTAATTAAAACTTTTCAGCAAATTGGAGTTTAAATATTTAAGTTGTTCAATTTTTTACAAAACATATTTTAAAATACAGTTTATAAACAATTTTAAATATTCCACAGATATTGCAAGTATTTAATTTAAAAATACGTAAAATTATGCAAACGTGTAAAATTTCATATTTTATACTTCATAGGGAACTATAACTGTTAAACAATTTTTAATACAATTTATAATTTTGAACTAAACAAACACGTGTAACTAAACACACACTTTGTTAGATTTAAATGGAAAATATGTTATCTTAAATATGCGACTTATTTTCTTAAGCGTCGGTTCTTAAAACGACGTTAATTAATTTAAAACATTAAGCAAATGATAACGACACTACAAGTTGATTAAAATTAGGGTGATTAATGCGAGCGTATCTCGCGCAGCTGTCTCATATATTACTCCGCACAATGAGATGGAGTTTAATCAAATCAAGCATAGTCATCCTAAGACCACGTTCACATGCGGCGAAGATGAGTCGAGTACGTGTCAAGTGTATGGCAGCTAATTTTGCGAAATATGCCAAAAATATGCCGCGAGTGCTGCCAGAAATGAAAACGAAACAGGTGAGCATTTGTGCCTAGCGGTAGACAGAGAGGAGGATATTATTTACTTTGTTATATTATTAATTTAGGAACAATATGTATTTTAATACAAAACGGTTTTTTTAATAAATTTTATGGTGGCAACATGGCAATATAATTTGGAATAAGCGCATTTTTATATTATGTTATGTTTTTCAATAGAGAAAATAAAAAATTATAAGAAGTCATTGATTTAAATATGAAAGACTTGTTTCTAACCAAGCATAATTCTGACTTATACTACAAGCAATATATTTCATAGTCAGTGCATCACCCACATGCCAAAAAATCAACATCAAAGCGCACCAGCAATTAAAATTCATTAACGAAATTCATTTAACAATTTTTATAATGAGATTATTAATGGAATAGCAAATTAACTAATGTCACTGTGTTTGGCAGATAATTATGGGGTGGTGTGCTGTATTTTGGGTCCTATCACGTGGGGCTAGGGTTTATATTGCGAAGGCGGGGACGGTCGATCGGATCGTAATATAATCCGTCACTTAAGGCGGGTATCGATCTGTGTTGCCATAGCGAGCGCTAATTGGTCCGTTTGATCTGCTCTGCTGGCTGTTAGCGATGACCACTGTGGGGACTCACATCGGTACACATGATGGGAACTGGTCCTGGGGTTACAACTAGCTTTGTTATCTGTTAGTATAAGAGGTATTAGACTTAGAGAAGAGTTTTGATAAGTCTATACTTATCTAAGCTGAATAAGCCTGTATTTATGGTACTATCGGCATAGTACCTGCCCCCCTAGTCAAAATATTATACATTAATTGGTTTAGATAGCGAAGTTAGGTGTCAAAAGTGTTTGGGATTTGACCTTTAGTTTTGCTACCAAAACTAGCGAGTGTATTTTGACTATGTACCGCACTACTCCGTAATATTTGGAACAAGCACCTGTTCATAACTCGCAAACGCTACCATCCGGCAGTCCGATTTTTACTAACAACGTTCTATGACGACGTTAATAATAAAACACAAAATAAAAAGGTCAATAAATATAACAATTATTAAAATAATAGATCTAATTGACCATGTTCTGAGTATGTTCCCCTTTATAATATGTGTTACATAAGAAACACTTTTTACCAACGATGTCAATACTTGGATATGGCATACACCATCAAAACTGTAGCAATGTTTTTTCATGCAAAATGTGTATCGACAAATATTGTCGTCCTTTTTAGGGTTCCGTAGCCAAATGGCAAAAAACGGAACCCTTATAGATTCGTCATGTCTGTCTGTCTGTCTGTCCGTCCGTATGTCACAGCCACTTTTCTCCGAAACTATAAGAGCTAGACTATTGAAACTTGGTAAGTAGATGTAGTCTGTGAACCGCATTAAGATTTTGATACAAGAATGGAAAAAATATTATAAATTTTAGGGGTCCCCATAGGGACAACTGAAACAAAAAATATTTTTTTTCATCTAACCTACGCGTGTGGGGTATCTATGGATAGGTCTTTAAAATTCATATTGAGGTTTCTAATATCCTTTTTTTTAACCTGAATGGTTTGCGAGAAAGACTCTTCCAAAGTGGTAAAATGTGTGTCCCCCCCTCCAACTTCTAAAGTAAATATATAAAAAACTTCTAAAGTAAGTAAATAAAAAAATCATGATAATTCTAAAAAAATATATGATGTAGATTACTATAAAAAATATCAACGAAAATTGGTTTGAACGAGATCTAGCTAGTAGTTTTTTTATACGTCATAAATAGTAAACCTTAATTTAACTTTCATTAAATCAACTGAAATATAAAAATAAATCATAAACCTTTTAATTTCATAGAAATAAACTTTAATGCTGCTGCGGAACCCTTCAAGGGCGAGTCCAACTCGCACTTGGCCGGTTTTTATTTGTCTTACAGTAATGGCATATACTACTTTCACTCATTTTACGTTTTCAATGCATATTTTACGTAATCAATGCATTAAACACGTCCGACTGTCATCGCATCCTTAGGCACACTGCTCTCAGATGAGTGAGCTCACTCATTTCGAGGGTGAAACATTTTCGCGCTGACGATTGTATGGAATGCCTCTTCTAAAGGTTATAATTCTATGCTTTTTACAGGCAGTTATCACGACCCCCGGTCTGTGTGATAACAGGGAGCCCGGCTGGCAGGCCGCCAGCGACTGAAGTAAACATATTAATCTTGTAACTTGAATATTGTTCGATTGCGTAACCGACCAACGCTCTGTGGCGATAATCTTGTTCGTGTTTTTACATATTATATGATATCACATATCACCATTCCCAAATGGTTCCTTACGTTGAAAATTGAAATGAGTATTGCTTAGTACCTCTACTTTAGTACCTTATCTTAGATCTTATGAAGTAAATAAGCAGTAATAAATAAACATAATAACTAAACATTACCTAATCATCTATCAAAACCTATTTCATAATATTATTAAGTGTATATGATTTGGAATAGATTAAAAGTATTTATAAAGTGTCAATCTCAATTTAACACAACCTAATATTTATTAAAAAAATATGCGACTAAAAATTCCAGCGCATATTTTTTAATATGCCGTGAATAAATAAAACTTTGCATATTCAGTTTGGTATTAGCTGAATATGACCAAACGGTTTAGTTCGTATGAATATAGAATGTGCCAGCGAATTCCGCTGCGAACAATCGTCGTAGTTTGCAATAATCAAAACAAAACGAGCCTTTATTTTCGTCGGAACCCAGAATTTTTCGTTATTAAATTAGGAAAACATCAAAGGTGATGATTTAAATTTAATTTGATGTAATTCGGAGCCCTTCGGTAGACGAGCGTCAAGTTATTTGTAATTGTAGATTTCATTTTTGTCTTTATTAATTTTCAAATACTCATATTAATTTGTAAAGTTATAGTTTGCCTCGCTACCTATAAATCTGGCAACGAGGTGTAGTTGGCACCCAATTATGTTATTTTTCACGGAGACAGTACTCTTTTTTTGTTTAAAGATATAATATTGAAGCATAAAACTAAATTTAAATATATTTTACATCAAAAAGCCGTGGTGGTAAAAAAAACTAGGCCTTTATATCCGTTGCGCCAAAACTCGTTTATCGCGCAGTAACCATACTTTTTTCCGGGACAAAAAGTATCCTATGTCCTTTCCCGGTACTCAAAGTGTCTCCATGCCAAATTTCAGCAAAATCGGTTCAGCGGTTGGAGCGTGAAGAGGTAACAGACAGACAGACAGACAGACAGACAGACAGACAGACAGACAGACGGATAGATAGACAGATACACTTTCGCATTTATAATATTAGTATGGATTTTCAGAGCGAAGTAACCACTCCTCAAATACTGTAGTGCCTGGGACAAGATTTTTAAAAGTCCGTATGGTTGCCCAAGCACATACCTACGGCATTCTCGCAACATAGTCGCCTAGTCCAGAGAAAAGAGCTAGTCGATACGTCTGGGACCAACTATGTGCGGGTTTCCTCACGATGTTTTCCTTCGCCGTATGAGCGTCCGTATTATATTGTACTTGAGCTGAAAATGTTTCATTGATACACGCCTCCACCCGGGATCGAACCTGCATCCTCTGCGAGTGCGAACCAAAGGTCTACCCATTAGGCCGGTGGTAGTTATGGTGGTAATGTATTACTTAAATACATTTATTTACTCTGAATCCAGTAGGTACTTACCGAAAACTCAAAAGAGTATATTTATGACAATCGCATTTTTGTGTTCATCAGTTCTTTACGTATATTTAACAAAACCTCAAAATCCTCGCATATATTATGGAGACACACAATTTAAAATAAAGCTGTAAAAAAAGGCGACCCGGTACAATGGCACTTAATTCGTTGTTTATTTCAGTCTGGCACCCTGCCTCGAGGCACGTCGAGTCCCGTCGAGCCACGACGAGCCCCGACGAGACGCGCTGAGCCTCGTCGAGTCCTGTTTTTGTTCCTTTGATCGCGCCCGACCTTCGCTGGCCTATTGTCTCGTCATTTTATAGATATTTGTCTTCCAGATAACAAAAGAAATTGTTTTACGACATTTACATTTTTTTTCCTTGTTATTGCAGAGGTGAATTCGAATTTGTTTAATAAAACAAGCTGGGTTTTGTGTATTAATTACATACTTGAACGTTTATTCAAGTAGTATCTCAGATCAATCAAAATCTGCGGGCGATAAAATTGTTTAACTTTTGTGAACGACGAATTACTAAATTTAGGCGTTAATTAATGTTTTTTGATTTCATAATTGAAATTCTGAACGATGAATCTCAATACTGGAATTAAAATTTTCATCATCTTGCTTTTCCTTAAACATCTGAAACTCTCGTAACACGACTATTATAAAAACTAGAGCGGAAAACAATATTAGGAAATATGAGAATTGCGTTAATGGACGAATCTGAGGAAAATATAATTGTTTTTGTAGAATGGAGGTAAAATTTCGTTGTTTAACTAAGCGTGGAGCGTGGGACGCTTCCTGTCGCGCAATAATTGACCTTTACGGTCGCACGCACAATTGGGGAAATATTATGAGAGCTAAATCCAACACCCTGTACATTGAGTTTTAGTATAATTGACGCTTTTACAGGCTGAACCTTTTTAGAATATGGACAAAATATTATAATTCCGTAAATGTTTAGTTGTATACTCGATGAACTATCAGAAAAATTAACTCATCTCAGAGCTTGGACTTACGTAATTTAGTCATTTTGCGTCGCATTAATGTATCTCTATCGAATGGGTTTGACAAAATTCGAGCAAATTACGTAGCTCTGCCATTTGTATATAACTTTGACTACAAGACGTGTACTTTGAGTTTTGTATACGTCTAAATACTTTGCGCACTTTTCAATTCGAGTACACATTAGAAAAACTGCCAAAAACATTATAAGCCCTTTACAAAAATTTGAGTACTCATTCTGTATCTTTCACACATACCTTGAAGTTGTTTTCACATCCCGTGGATGAAGTATTTTTAACGGTACGTGAGGGAGATTTAGTGAGACGCACGTGCGTTCGTCCTACGTTCAGGGATCAACTCTATTGCCGAAGCTTAGCGACAAAACACTTACAAAACTCTACATCCTTATACTCTGTTGTGATAGTCGACACGTGCAACGTTTGTTACCTTTTTATTTGAAAAAACTTGTATGTTCCTTCTTTTTTACAGCCTTAATATCACAGAATTTCAGAGTTAATGTAAAATAATGTTTTATATTGACGCTGAAATGTTTCAAAATATACTTTTGCTAAAATTTTCGGAAGCAATTAAAACATACGAAAATAATAAACTACAGTTGAGTGGCTGGCCAATCTTACCTATTAAGGTGAGGAAGAAATTCCTAGAAACGGAGGCGGCAGAGAAACCGAGGCTGTAATTGACATAAGAGCATTAAGTGGCAGTAAGTTGGGAGTGTCTTCTGTGGATTACCTGCTTGGCGCGCTGCCGACGCGGCTCGGCGGTATTGGGCGGTTCAGGCCGTTATGGCCGACCCACTTAAAACCTTCATATTTTCCCCACTTAACTGCTACACCGTAAAACCGACTCTAATACACCGAGGGAAAGTTCAATTTGTAAGTAACGTCTGCTTAGAAATTAATTGCTCAGATTTAAAATGAAATGATGTATTTATTTTTTATGTAGCCTTTTCGGATTTATCGAAAGTGTGAGCGAATTTGTTATCTGGAAAATACATTTTCGTTGGCGCGAATTTTTTTTATATTACTTTTATATGTATTGACAAAGTTTCTACTGGGCCAGTGTGCCCTAGTACTGCGTGACGGCAATACTAACAGATGATTGCGTGCGCAAATTTTAGGGCGCTCTTAGGTAATAACAACTGCATGTCGGATTGAGAGGAATCTTTGTCGATATTACCTGGAGTATATTTTACCATGATTTTACCGGTTCAACAATTCTTTGTGTAACACCATCTCAAACAAAAAATATATTTTGTTACATATAAAGCAAAGCTTTCCATCTTTTTCGGACTGTATCGATATCATTAATTACGCTAACAGGATGGCCGCTACATCGGTTACTATCGTATGAATGGTAATGGTTTGTGAATGGCGTATGGAGTGTATGGGTGCCTGGCGACGAGCCAAGTTCACGGGGTGCGGAGTTATTGCTGTTTTACATGTAGTTATAGTGAATTACACCATCGCAAAGAAATTAATGTCGACTTTATGATAAAAATCTCTTTTTTTGGAAATCGATAAACTAATATTACTTTAAGTATATTCTAAGTTTGTATATTATATGTATATTTGTATATTTTATTTTAGTTTGTATTTTTAGTCATGAATTTTTTCTTTACTACTTTAAGTATTGTTTTTATTTAAAATGTTAAAGATAATATAATAATAATATAATATAATATCTATGGACGCATCATACCACGTCAATCTGGCCCCGTGCTAAGTACCTGAAGGACTTGTGTTACGGGTACCAGACAACGGAAATATATTTAATACTTTTATACTATACATATTTATAACTTTTATATATTTAAGATTTTTGATTTTTGAATGACCCAGGAACATTGAAAAACTTTTTTGTTCCGTCGGCGGGATTCGAACCCGCGACCCCCGCTTGAGCTGCCACACACTCTACCCATTGAGCCACAGAGGTCGTCAAAAGATTATGCTCAATTGTAATCACGATGCAAGTAATCGTAACGTTATTCTTAATGAATACCAAACTTCGAATGTATATTTGACAGCTACTAAACATTTGACATTTGAAATTGGATAACGTTTTACGACATAACACCCCACTAGCGTATGCTACGTGGTCAATATTTATTATGATATTGATAGTACGTGTTAAGTACTACTTATATCTAGGAAATACAAATTGCGATGAAAAATTACGCGATACATCGTCCTACACACTCGATAAAAATCGTGTTACGGACGATCTCAATATATCGAGTATCGACTTATTTTATTGAGTACTAATGTACAGAAAATAATTATTACAAATTCATAATAAAGTCTACAGAAACTTAAAGAACCTCCCAGCAATATCAGTTAGGATGTTGGTAATTGTGTGATTAATGAATGATCAGGCGGATGGGGTTGAGACGAGGGACGACATCGGCGTAATTGGTGGGGTCATTAGCCCCCCAATTAGTAGCATTAAAACTCGCCAAATCCGATTACTGACGAATAAATATCATTTCTACGGTACGGGGCGTTCGTGAATTTTGTGAGACGTTTTTGAATCCCTTCCCCCTACCATAAGATATCTTTAAATTTGTCTTGACTTCATCATACATTTACCTCGAATTAACACTTCCTAATTAATCGCTGTTAAGCATTTGTGTATCAAACCACAAAAATTTAGGTGTTTATTTATGAATGCAGTCCTGTTTTAAGTTATCTGAAGAACAAGACTGCATTTAAAACTCAATGCGTTTTTTGTGGGTTGATACACAAATGCTTAACGGTGGTGTCCAATTTCAGATGATATTTAAGAAAAATAGTATAAAATAGTATGAAAAAGTAATAACACATTACAAATACTCAACTTTTAATTGTTATCTTAATAACATATACTTTAGTTACAAATATTTGAGTGTGTAGTTCTTATGTTTTAAGTGAGTCGTTAGTGAAAATGTCATAAAAAATTCCGAAACTTTTCGCTTCGACTTATAAATACTTGGCTTCGACCACTTCGCAATAAACAAAATATACTCACCATAATTGCATGCTATTTACGTCAAAAAGTAATATAGATTTCAATTTCCTCACCCCGGAATCGAACCTGGTACTCCCTCCCTCCTAGAAGGATAAATGAGGGAGGAGGGAGCGATATCACGCTGCGTCCGTTCTCGACAGTATTTTGTACGCGTAATATATGTTCTGATTTGTTGTCATCGTCAGAAAATGACCCATGACGATGGTGATGAGTATTAATAATAACAGGGCCACAAAATAGTTTTATTTACAACTAGAAGTATACTGGTTCGTAGTTGCGAAATAAACCTTTTGCCCGAGATACTTGTTTCATGGTAAAAGCCTTTTCTTCTATCTATAAAATGGAAAAGCGTGATAGATACAACTATCGTCATAATGGGGCTTTCAATCAAGCATGGAATGGTAAAAAAATAAATGAATATACTTCCAAATTTATAAATAAACTTTTCAGTGATTTTAACCAAAACATGATCAAGTATTATTTAAATTCAAAACACCAACAGCGAGACGTTGCTGAAACTCAACTATGTTATGAAAAGTACGGACTCATCGAACTCGGTGAAAATCAATAGCACATTTGAAAGGGTCAAAACTTTGTATTCAGGCTTGTACCTTTGTAAATGGGCCTACATTTAACCGCATTCGGAATACAGGTCAGTGCGTACCTCACTAATGTTGGTAACTTTCTATCGATGTAGGATTTAACTATGTATTATATCCAAAGTGTAACATTTAATGGTGGCAGCATAAACTTTTTATATAATTAATGATTATTTACCTAGCTAATTCGTACTAATTTGATTTTAAGCAAATCAAATTAGTAGAAATTAGCATACTGCATTATTATAATTCAATGCGAAATCATATTATAATACGTCTATCTGTTGTTTACTTCTTTATAACAAAATCAGCCAAGTGCGAGATGGACTCGCGCACTAAGGGTTCCGTACCGTTATAGAGCAAAATTAGCCCAAAAATTGTGTTTTTGTATGGGAGCCCCCCTCAATTTCTTATTTTATTTTAATATTATTATTAAATATTAAAGTGCACGTAAAACTAAGGACCTTGAGAAAAATTCAAGTACCTACCTGTTGCCATTATTGATATAGAGCCAAAAAGGTCAAAAAAAAAATCACGTTTGTTGTATGGGAGCCCCCCTTAAATATTAATTTTATTTGTATTTGTTGTTATAGCGGCAACAGATATACACAGTCTGTGAAAATTTCAATTCTCTAGCTATTACCGTTCTTGAGTTACAGCCTGGAAACAGACAGACAGACGGACAGACATCGAAGTCTCAGTAATAGGGTCCCGTTTTTACCCTTTGGTTACGGAACCCTGAAAATCAGTCAGCGGTTTGTTTAAAATACTACAAAGATCTCATTTGTACATTTTCACAAAATTTGTGTCCTGTTATAAATATTATTTACTAATGCTTTACTTTATTAGTTTATTATATACATTTCGCGTATTGCTTATGAATCAACATATACCTGGCATAAAAATACCTTTTTTTTTGGGGTCGGGAAATGCCATTATGCATCCCCGGCAGTGCTGGGGAGGACAACCGGGGTATGTGGGACTCGCTACGGGCGATGAGGTGGTAGTGGCCGCAGCTTTATTCACTAAACTAAAACCCGACCGTGTGGCATAAAAATAGCTGGCAGCTTTTACTTGAAGCTTTAAAACGAACACTTGGAAAAGTCAATCCATCACGAATTCACGTTCCAAAACATCTCAAGTTGGTCTCATTACTCATACAGCCATCTAAACTGAAAACCTTTAAATATGAAAGAGACCCAATTTCCGTTCGGTTGCGTCCGCCATTTTTCAAGTTTGGGCGGTCGTCTGTCACGCTGGGCGGGCGGCGCCACGCTTCCGCCCTGGCGTTTGGACACGAGGACGTATAATTTCCTCTTCTGATAAACAATCATCGTCGGTACTATGCGAAGTTGAAGGTAAACAAATTGGCAACTCGTATAATGTTTATATTTAAACCAAATTAAAAAAGTGAGAAGTGAAAATCATTTTGCAACTTTCCCTAAATCAATATTTTGAATATTATATTTGTGCTGAATCTCAATGCAGTCTTTTCTGTAAGTTCTAGAGTCCTCATCGATTTTAATAACAGTGACTTCAGAAATAAGACCCTAAAATATACTGTTTCTATAGTAGATAGCAGCCCAGTTTATTTTTGACTGAAGTATTCTCAAAGGAAAGTAGAACTTCAAGAGTTGAGATATAGAGAGTTGGATTGGTTGTGTTTTGTGAGTTGACTTAATTTCTGGTACTATGGTACCACATTCGATATGGTATGGTATAGTGGTACCGAACTTGGTGCTACTTGTAGGTATCCAAAGAAAGTAAATGATGTTATACAAGCTATAACTTATTCATAACATAACTTTTCCAGTCCCCCGGCCGGCCATTCTGCTTTTTAATCTGATCTTATTTCACGTGGTGACTTGCCGGTTTTACCGCCGAGTCATCTCACCCAAATTGCTTACCTTGGAACACATTTTACGGAATGCACGGATAAGTTATACAATCGCGTTCTTGAGCTTAGATTTCAGAAGCTTAGATACGAAATAGCGAATATAGCTCAAAACCGGTTAAGCTACAGTCAGTGTGAATCAAGATCTCTTTAGAAAAACGCTTTGCTGTATCGCAATTTTTAATTTTATTTTATTGTAAGTATCAATAAGATTAAAATCATCTGTGTAAGTTTCAACTTACTAGCTATCACGAAAAAAAAATATTACAGCCTGATTTTTATTTACAACCATGATAAATAGAAGCATCAAGCAACATACAACATTATCTATTTATTTTTGTAAATAAGCTTGCTTATAACTTTACTAATGAAAGAAGTAGCTTGCTACATCATGCATTAGTAAAGTAAAATAGTTATTCAATTTTGTGTAATCCATTTTTATTGTGGGCTATACAATATTTTACCATTTATACCAATGACTCGGTGGTCTCCATAAAGACATGAACAAAATCGACCAGGTTACCATTATTTACCATAACTTTCTAGTAACTATTTAATCTAATATCACAAATGTATTTTTACATATAAAATACATTTAATACATTTTAGATAGTTGCCATCAAAGAAATGCTGACCAAGGCACATATCTTGTTTTATTATTGCCCGAAAGATATATTTTGTTTTCGGTTGTCAGTCCAATTCTGTGATCAAAGTCTTTGAAGATATTGTGTAGCGTTGGCCAAGGCTATCCAATAGAATAAAGCTATCGTTCGGCCATTCGTTTGCCGAATTTACCAAGAAGTCGGTGGTTTAGTGTATATAATTTATTAAGTCTAAATCTTTTTACTTCTACACACTGACTTGTAGTGTAAACTTTTCAGCGAGAATTTTTTTCAATGGTAGCCTTTCAATATAGGAGTTAAATTAATGTATTATTAGTAGCAAATTGATATTTCATATAAAACTGAACGTAGAAAACTTCGATAGCGTGATGCAGAATTGTGCGCTGTATATTTCGCTACGAGTGCTATGTACAATCAGAAAAGTTGATTCATAGGCAGATGGGAAGTTTGGTCGCGTTACGTCAAACCCAGCCGACAAATCACAACATTGAATTGACATGATACGACCAAATGACGTGGGTCTATCAACTAGTGAGGGAGCCCTAGAACAAATTTTTTTTGTGATTACTAACAAGCTAATTTTTTGTGAGTACATTTTGATAAGACGAACAACATTTTGATTTTCGAAAAATCTCGAAAGTGGTAGCTAACAGAGGTAGAAAGGATTTCATACTTTGACTTGATGGTCCTAAAATATGGATTGTTTTATTTGTAGGACAAGGTTACTCTTTAATTATATAACTATTGACCTACCAATATACAAAAAAAAACAGCTGGCTAGGGTTCCGTTTTAGGGTACAGTAGTCAACCAAGTTTTGTTGATTAGAACAAATTTTTTTGTGATTACTAATCACAAAAAAAAATTGTTCTAGGGCTCCCGTACTAAACTGCCTATGAATCACTTTTCTCGATGGTACTATCTACTGTACTCACTTGGCACTGCTGCGGCCCCTGGCGGTTGGGCGAGGCGGGCTTGGGGCGGACCTTCTTGACGGTGAGCGGGCGAGGGTCCAGCCCGGCCAGTGACACCGACACCGTCGTCACGCCGCTCACGCTCGACATCGACGACCTGCAATCTACGAACAACGACAGAAAGTTAAAAGGTTAAAACCATTGAAATACATTGTTAAAGAACGCGAAACTGACTGTTTGAACTATAAACCTATAATGCAGTATAATGTATATTACTCGTATAATAAGTCTATGTATGTAATTGATTGTACCGTCGGTTCTTGGTCGAAATTCACTTTATACACAAACAAAACACAATATTACGTGCACTAAATGTTGTGTTTTAAGTGCACGTAATATTGTGTTTTATTTGTGTATATAAGTCTATGGTTTGAACGCTTGACCGCGTGACCGCTCTCTGTCTGATAGGTCCCTTATACAAAAACGAAACGATCGCAAATGGGTCACCTTTAAAGTCGTGACATGCAAGTTTCCGGCTCAAGGCGTTTTTGGTCTCTGAGAATAACATAATATAATACAATACAATACCGTTTGGGATGGAAACTCTAGGCGCATGGGGTCCTGGGGCACATAAGCTTTTTAGAGGAATATCTAAGAAGCTTGTTGAAGCCACCCGAGACCCCAGAGCTGGGAGCTACCTGGCACAGCGGATAGCAATTGCCATCCAACGTGGCAATGCTGTCAGCTTGCTGGGCACTCTGCCAGATGGGGACGACTTGGGCAATTTTTTCTTTTTATAGTTTTATATTTAAAATTTGTATATATCTGTATATTTTAGATTGTATTTATAGTTCTTAGATTTTTATCCTATTATTCATAACATTTTCTTATAAGTTTAATGAAATGAATAAATTATATTATATCCATATACTACATTCAGTATGTCAGTCTACGGGCGTAGCCTGACATACATAATCTTTCCCAGATTTTTTGCTTTTCAAGCTATTGCATAGCTTTTATTGCGGGATTTGAGCGCGGCGACCAAATCAAGAAATTACGTTAAAATAAACCTAAAACCTCCACTCCGACCGGCACAGCGGTGCGATGTTAAAAGTCGTGCATCATCTAACGTCGTTTCAGTTCGGCAGACTTCGGCACGGTGTTTGTGTACCTGCGACTGCGTGTAGACTAGATTCTATGCAATGGCTTTGCCGTGGCAGTCCCCAAGTGCCACACTTTTTTTGTTACTTTATCAGAATACGTTCGGCTTTATTTATCACTTAGGGCAGCTACATTATATTTTGATACAGATGAAGTCAAATAGTTTCTTGGGTGAAAAAATTGTACCTCACCCCGTACACGTGGCACATAATATGAAAGCTATTTGACAGTACGAATTTTTTTAGGATTATTTGCTATAAATGCATAAAATGATAGTATTTTTATGTGATTTACATAAGTTTTAATAAAAATAATAACAAATAATATATCCAAAAACACAAAAATATGTTTGGCTTTATGTTTCTCGCGCCATTTATTCGAAAACGATCCGGACTGGCTAATGTCATGATGACGTCATAGGCGAGTAATGTCGTTTACACAACAGATTGAAATATACATTGGTTTACACGCTAGTGACGTCACTTACAAAGCGCGACGCTATATTGCTGAAGCGTTTCGGCGGCTTATTCGAATTTTGAAATTTTATTTACATGTTTCTTACGAAGTACGTATTTTAAAATAAAAAAAAATACTTTCGATGAACTTCTTAATCGCAATCAAGTAATTCAAGATAGAAATTAAAAATCTGTGAAATACCCTATTAGAGCTATAAATATGAAAAGCACTACCAGAGTAAGCCTCTTCCAATAAATATAAGGCTGATCAGGAAACGTTCAGGTCTGTGACGAGAGGCAATATAATATGAACGAGCAATATGTATTAGGTGGGGATGGGGAGTGTTTGCGCTGTGTGGACCGGCAATATTACCTGACCGAACAATATCACCCGATGTAATAAGTAATAACTGATGACCCATATAATATGGGGCACTCTACAAATAGACTAAGGGCCTGTTTCACCACTTCCTGATAAGTTCTAGATAGACTATCCACAACTTTACTTGACAGATAGAGTATGGAGAATCTGTCACATAAGTTGTGGGTAGCTTATTCAGCACTTATCAGGAAGTGGTGAACAGGCCTTTACAAGAATACCTGTACTACTTATATTTAGAGGTATATTTAAATATACGAAAGTGTGGAAATTAAACACTACCTTTGTGTCTATTTTCTATTTAAATAATAGTTTTTTAATGTTTTCAGTATGTCAAAAGATCCTTTAATCTTTTTCACTTCATTTGTATATGAAACGAAATGAAACAGCATTTTCTACTTGTGGTGAAGGTCATGAGTCATGACTCTTCTCTTCTCGAACCGCGCATCATTGACCATAATAATCATTACATTAGCAATTAAACTCTCTATCCCACATAGGGCCCCCGTAAGGGCTACTGGCGCCTGTATGCAAAAAAAGGATTTTGGCGCCCCTTTAGGCAAATTTTTTGGGTCCTTGGTTTTGGCGCCCCTAAAGATGGCGATTTGGCGCCCCTAGAGGATGGCGCCCGTGTGCATTGCACACATTGCACATATGGTATAATTGATGATGAACATACATAACATACGACAAATATCTATTTGTCACAAATATAGTTGTCACGCTACCTACCCTAATGATGGCTTTTAAGAAGTGATTATTTATATCTATAAATAATCACTTCTTAAAAGCCATCATTAGGGTAGGTAGCGTGACAACTATATTTGTGTCCCCAATCCCCATCACTGGCGGACGGATGTCTGCGTCGTAATGTATCCCCCGCTGAGCAACACGCAATAACATATCGCTACCCCACCATACATTTGTAACGTTCGGTGGACACATTTTTTGTTCGTATTGTTACGTTATTAATTTCTGCTTTCTATCTGCTGAAGATGGAAGGATATTTTTTGCGAGTATAATAAATAAAAGTAGCTAAGAATATGTTTGTTATTAAATAAAATTTGTTTACGATTAAGGCTATACACATTACCTTAATCTATCATTCTAAAAATCTATCATCATTTTGGTACTCTATATAATAATAATATACTGTTTTTTTTTAATAAAATACAAGCACAATTTCGCAACGATAGTAGATAAAAAATCAGAGCTTTACTGCAATACGTAGCGATAGTGACCCCGAAAAGTATCGTGGATTTACCAGTAATAAATGAAACAACACAATATTTGATTTCATTTCAGTGTTACATGTATTTGCCCTTCTCTGTTTACTCGGGAGCGGCGTGTATGAACACGTATGTTTGGTTTATTTTTGAGTTGTATCAGTGCGTGTGTTAAATACAGGTAGGATTTGTTATGCGGGTAAAATAAATATTTTTCTGTTTTTAATTAATATTAGTTTTGATATATCTAATAGTAGAATTTTAACCCGTTACGGTTTCTTTTTTTTAGCTCTTTACCAAAAGCAGAGTAAACAGATTCTGTCTATTGTGCCTAAAAGTGGACCCTATGGCTCCTTTATTTTTACAGTGAGATAAGTTACAACTGACAGTTCAGTAAAGTGTTGAACGAGTTTGATACTTTATTTCAACTTTCACATTCTTTCTGTTACAATTGTGTACTAATATTATAAATGCGAAAGTGTGTCTATCTGTCTGTCTGTTACCTCTTCACGCCCAAACGGTTGAACCGATTTGGCTGAAATTTAGCATAGAGATACTTTGAGTCCCGGGAAAGGACATAGGCTATTTTTTATCCTAAAAAATCGGTTGTCTGTAAAGTCGGTTTACTGACGATAGTTGAACGTGACAACGTATGACGTTGTCACGTTCAACTATCCTTAACCCCTTAACCCTCGCTTCCGAATCTCTATAAATAGAAACAAACTTTTTCGACTGTAACCTAAAGTTATTTCGATGTATTTCTTTCAAATGATTGTCTAAAAATATTTATAATGAGTAAAATAAACTATTCGCAATACAAAACGCTACATACATTCGTGAAATCCAGTAAAATCTTCGAACAAAGCACAAGTCATACCTTGACACGTAGGAAATAGAGAACAATTTTAAATAGCCGAAATAATACTAATAGCTCACAGATTGTTTATTTATTTTTCATTCAGAGTGTGGTCAATGTATCAAAGGTCATCACTAACCAAACTTCTTCATACAAAAGTATTCTCTAAGTCATCGAAATACGTAATATAATCGAAACAAAGAGCGCGGCCCAGGTGGGTTGAGTACGGTTGCTGAGAGGATAAATGGAACGCCTCAGAGCAGCTGTCAGCGAGGCAACGCCGCATGAACTGTCATGTTTTTCGGGCGCGCACCCCATATCGAATTATAAGACGTTATCACGTCAAAAATGTACAGTTCCCGCGCGATAAACGATTTTTGGCGCAACGGAGTTGCGGGCGCCATCTAGTTGCTAACAAAACCGGAAAATGTATATCTAAAGGGAATCTATGCAACGAACATAATATTTACAATGCCCAATGTAGCGTTAACAAACTCGTATTAAATTATTCTTCCTAAATATCTGAACCTATCTTCATTTACACACCACAAATACCTTTAAATTATTTCGTGTGTTGAATTTCAAAGGAAATTGTCAATATTCGGGAGTGTATCTCCTGATAGCAGGCTTAACGCATGTTCTGTTGGAAGTTCAGAGACGTCCGGCGACTCGGGGCATTTCCTAATGGAGCATGTCAGACGCAGTGTGGTCGAGCGACACTTGATTACTGTTGCATTGAGTTGAGTTATTAACTGATAGTTACAGGTTAAGTCTGTGTGCTGCAAAGGTTTTTTGCAGCACACAGACTTAAATACTACTGCTTTCCCTGTTCTTCTTCAACTCTTTATTATGTCCAGACATAGAGTTTTTTAAAATCTTTATTTAAGGAATCAGACATAGAGTTAAAGAAGAACATGTTTATCTTTATATTGGTTGTAAAACATCTGAACATTTATCTGGTTGGTGCGGCGTTGCTGAACTCACTGACTACTGTTACACCGGCGGCTTTTTCATGCCGTGCATCGTTTCAGTTCGGCAGACTTCGGCACGGTGTTTGTGTGCGTGCGACTAGACGTATGCAAATTAAAATTGCATAAGTTGATAAAAAATGCTACTGCATAGCCGCGGCAACCCGAGTGCTACACGTATTTTTAAGCTCATATCAAGTCAATACACATATAATAATACTCCCCACCGGTTTTCGGTGACGGTGGCCGGTTTTATTGAAACCAGGCCAGGTACGCAGGAGTAATTTTATGGTGCCCAGGTGTGTGCGCAGTACACAAGAGCACTCTCTATTCCTTTACTCTCATAACCCAGTGGGACGGAAGACCGACACGACTGGCGAGAGATCAGGCGCAGGACCGACTTTTTACATGCCCATCCGACGCATGGATCATCTTACTTGTCAGACAATGAGGTGATCAGCCTGCATTGTCCTAACCAAACTTGGAACTAACATGTTTCCAACGCGGGAATCGAACCCACGACCTCCGAGTCAAGAGCGACGCTCTAGACCACAGGACCACGGAGGCGTTAATAAAATATAATAATAATAAAAATACACATAAATGGAGATACAGTACACCATACAGTAACATAGGTAAATAAAATTCATAGCTTCGATGTAAAAGTATAACATTCCGAAGAAAAACTTATTGTTTGTACAGAATGTAACTGAACTTCCACGCAGCTCGTATTTATAATATTCAGAGTCCTTAGCGTACAAAGCGAGTAGTATTTAAAGCCTTTTCATTGAGTCAAGATGAACTCTACGTCGTTAAACTAAACAATTAAACTAAGAACCCTGCTACGTCATTCAAACTTTCATAATTTCTTGCATGTGAGAGCTATTTACATAAAGGTTTGCGAGGATGCTGAACACAACTTGTATGTAAGTACTAGGAAAGGATATGAATTCTTTGTAAACATTTTCTTTGAAAAGATTCAAGCTGGGCTCATAGCATCTTTATGACTTTATACTAAACTAGATGATGCCCGCAACTCCGTTGCGCCAAAACTCGTTTATAGCGTGGGAACCGTACACTTTTCCGGAATAAAAAGTATTCTAAGTCCTTTACCAGGACTCAAATTATTTATCTTTATACCAAATTGCAACAAAATCGGCTCAGTGGTTTGGGCGTAGAGAGGTAAAAGACAGACTTATTAGCATATATAATACTAGCTGACCCGGCAAACATTGTTTTGCCATATAAATAATTTTTGGTATGAAAAATAGATGTTGGCCGATTCTCAGACCTACTCAATATGCTCACAAAATTTCATGAGAATCGGTCAAGCCGTTTCGGAGGAGTACGGGAACGAACATTGTGAGACGAGAATTTTATATAATATAAGACTAGCTGTTGCCCGCGACTTCGTCAAAAGGTACAAAGCGATAATATGGGCGAAATATGGGCGAAATACTTTGTATTTTCTATAAGAGGTGGTACCATGTTGAGTAGCGTTTTTCAATTCTTTCGATTGTTATACACGTCGACAATGAATAACTCACTACTCAGTACTTTATCTACGCAGTAATGAGTGACGAAACTTTAAACCTCTACCAATGCTAAAATATAGTTTATGGGTAAAGCTAAAGTTGTGTAATGGGGGGCTAAATAAGCTTTAGGTTTAATTTAAAAAAATGAAATATTATGTGCGCACTGCACAGCTGTTTTTGGGTATTTTGATTTAAGGGGGGCCAGGGTTTTAAAAAGCTTTTAAAGACACCAATTTTGTTGACACCGCGCGCTATAAACTGAAGTCCACGCGGACGAAGTCGCGGGCAACAGCTAGTCTTATCTTATATATAAAATTCTCGTGTCACAATGTTAGTCCGCGAACTCCTCCGAAACGGCTTTACTGATTTTCACCAAATTTTATATGCATATTCAGTAGGTCTGAGAATCGGCTACTGGGTACTTTATATATTGATAAGTGCATTTGTTGAATAAATAATAGTAAATTATTGCAACCTGAGACTGACGGCGACCATTGTTTGTGCGACGGGATAGGGATAGACGTTGCTATGGTAACATACTTATTTAGTCACTTAAAAAATAATATGGGCGAAATAGGTATTTTATATTATGGCAAAGCAACGTTTGCCGGGACAGCTAGCTAGCTGTAAAGTATAAAGTAAATAAAAATATAAAGTATTTCGCCCATATTATTTTATTGAAGTGACTAAATAAGTATGTCGCCATGGCAACGTCGATCGCTACTCAACATGGTACTACCTCTTATAGAAAATACAAAGTATTTCGCCCATATTTCGCCCATATTATTTTATTGAAGTGACTAGATAAGTATGTCGCCATGGCAACGTCGATCGCTATCTCGTCGCACAAACAATGGTGGCCGTCAGTCTCAGGTTGTAATAATTTACTATTATTTATTCAACAAACGCACTTATCAATATATAATTATAAAATTACATGTCCTGACTGACTGACTGACTGATTCATCATCGCTGAGCAAAAACTGTTAAAGTTACAGCCACGAAATTTGGTGAGTAGGGTTGTTTTATTAAGTAGGCACCCACTAAGGAAGGAATTTTGAAAATTTTACCCCGAAGGGGGTGAAATAGGGGTTGAAAGTTTTAATGAAAGTCCGTTATTTCTTGAGTTAGAAACATGAAATTTCATGTTTGGGCTACTGATTAAAAATGATTGGATACGTGTTAAAGCGTTTTTGGAAATTCTACCCCCAAGGGGGTGAAATAGGTGTTGAAAGTTTAAATGAAAGTCCGTCATTTCTTAAGTTAGAAACATGAAAGTTTATTTTTGGACTGCTGATTAAAAATGAATGGATAGGTATTTAAGCGTTTTTGGAAATTCTCCCCCCAAGTGGGTGAAATTAGGGTTAAAAGTTTGAATGAAAGTCCGTCATTTCTTGAGTTAGAAACATGAAAGTTTATTGACGTTTGCGTTTGACGTTTGCCTAATTAATAGGGTCCCGTTTTAACCTTTGTATAAGGAACCACAGAAAGGGGAAAACTATCGATCTTTGTTATTATACTATGTTAACGCGGACGAAGTCGCGGGCAACAGCTAGTCAATATATAAAGTACCGAGTAGCCGATTCTCAGACCTACTGAATATGCATATAAAATTTGGTAAAAATCAGTAAAGCCGTTTCGGAGGAGTTCGCGGACTAACATTGTGACACGAGAATTTTATAAATACTTTGTATACGTCTTCGTACTCACCAAATTTCGTGGCTGTAACTTTAACAGTTTTTGCTCAGCGATGATGAATCAGTCAGTCAGTCAGTCAGGACATGTAATTTTATAATTATACTAGCTATTGCCCGCGACTTCGTACGCGTTAACTTAGTATAATAACAAAGGTGGATAGCTTTCCCCTTTTTGTGGTTCCATAAACAAAGGGTAAAAACGGGACCCTATTTAAGCAAACGTCAAACGCAAACGTCAAAAAACTTTCATGTTTCTAACTCAAGAAATGATGGACTTTCATTGAATCTTTCTACCCCAATTCACCCCCTTGGGGGTAGAATTACCAGAAACGTTTAAATACGTATCCATTCATTTTTAATCAGTAGCACAAAAATAAAGTTTCATGTTTCTAACTCAAGAAATGACGGACTTTCATTCAAACTTTCAACCCCAATTTCACCCCCTTGGGGGTAGAATTTCCAAAAACGCTTAAACACCTATGCATTCATTTTTAATCAGCAGTCCAAAAATAAACTTTAATGATCCTAACTTGAGAAATGACGGACTTTCATTTAAACTTTCAACCCCTATTTCACCCCCTTGGAGGTAGAATTTCCAATAACGCTTAAGCACGTATTCAATCATTTTTAATCAGTAACCCAAACCTAAAATTTCAAGTTTCTAACTTAAGAAATAACGGAATTTCATTGAATCTTTCTACCCCAATTCACCCCCTTGGGGGTAGAATTACCAGAAACGTTTAAATACGTATCCATTCATTTTTAATCAGTAACCCAAAAGTAAGTTCCATGTTTCTAACTCAAGAAATGACGGACTTTCATTCGAACTTTCAACCCCGATTTCACCCCCTTGGGGGTAGAATTTCCAAAAACGCTTAAATACCTATCCATTCATTTTTAATCAGCAGTCCAGAAATAAACTTTCATGTTCCTAACTTAAGAAATGACGGACTTTCATTTAAACTTTCAACCCCTATTTCACCCCCTTGGGGGTAGAATTTCCAAAAACGCTTAAGCACGTATCCAATCATTTTTAATCAGTAGCCCAAACATAAAATATCAAGTTTCTAACTTAAGAAATAACGGAATTTCATTCAAACTTTCAACCCCAATTTCACCCCCTTGGGGGTAGAATTTCCAAAAACGCTTAAATACGTATACATTCATTTTTAATCAGTAACCCAAAATTAAAGTTTCTTGTTTCTAGCTCAAGAAATGACGGACTTTCATTCAAACTTTCAACCCCGATTTCACCCCCTTGGGGGTAGAATTTCCAAAAACGCTTAAATACGAATCCATTCATTTTTAATCAGTAACCCAAAAATAAAGTTTCATGTTTCTAACTCAAGAAATGACGGACTTTCATTCAAACTTTTAACCCCGATTTCACCCCCTTCGGGGTAAAATTTTCGAAATTCCTTCCTTAGTGGGTGACTAATTAGTAAAACAATCCTACTCACCAAATTTCGTGGCTGTAACTTTATCAGTTTTTGCTCAGCGATGATGAATCAGTCAGTCAGTCAGTGAGTCAGTCAGGACATGTAATTTTATAAGTATAGATATTGATAAGTGCATTTGTTGAATAAATAATAGTAAATTATTACAACTCTAGACTGAGGGCGACCATTGTTTGTGCGACGGGATAGCGATAGACGTTGCTATGGTAACATACTTATTTAGTAACTTCAAAAAATAATATGGGCGAAATAGGTATTTTATATTATGGCAAAGCAACGTTTGCCGGGACAGCTAGCTAGCTGTAAAGTATAAAGTAAATAAAAATATAAAGTATTTCGCCCATATTATTTTATTGAAGTGACTAAATAAGTATGTCGCCATGGCAACGTCTATCGCTATCTCGTCGCACAAACAATGGTCGTCGTCAGTCTCAGGTTGCAATAATTTACTATTATTTATTCAACAAATGCACTTATCAATATATAAAGTACCCAGTAGCCGATTCTCAGACCTACTGAATATGCATATAAAATTTGGTAAAAATCAGTAAAGCCGTTTCGGAGGAGTTCGCGGACTAATATTGTGACACGAGAATTTTATATATAAGATAAGACTAGCTGTTGCCCGCGACTTCGTCCGCGTGGACTTCAGTTTATAGCGCGCGGTGTCAACAAAATTGGTGTCAAATTTAAAAGCTTTTTAAAACCCTGGCACCCCTTAAATCAAAATACCCAAAAACAGCTGTGCAGTGCGCACACAATATTTCATTTTTTAGAATTAAACCTAAAGCTTATTTAGCCCCCCATTACACAACTTTAGCTTTACCCATAAACTATATTTTTAGAGCTGTAGCAAACCGTATGTACCGTATAACCTGATGTGTGATGACAAGCGTTAACGCTTGCAGTATTTATTATAAGTAGGTTTAATTTAAAAAAAAATTAAAAATATTTTATAATCCGGGTTCCCTATCTAATGTATTGTACTGTACTCGGCGAAACATGGCGATAGCGGCCATTGACTCCCTGTCAAAAACTTGTCATTTTCTATATAAACCGCGATTGACAATGAAGTGTCCGATGTTGTCAATCGCGGCTTTGTATAAAAAATGACAAGTTTTTGACAGGAAGTCAATGACCGCTACCGCCATGTTTCGCCGAGTACAGTAACGAATTTTTTTTTATTATTATCAAGCAAATTTTTCGTGAGTAGCTTCATTTTGATAAGACGAACAACAATTTCCTCTGCGAAAATTCTTGAAAGTGGTAGCTAACAGAGATAGAAAGGATTTAAACGTTTTGATGGTCCTAAAATATGGATTGTTCTTTTTGTAGGACAATGTAACTCTTAAATTAAATAACTATTAAGTATTAACCTATCAAAATATATACAAAAAATCGGCCAAGTGCGAGTATCAAAATTCAAAACTATCGAGTAACGAGTAACGATACATTAGTAACGAGTACGAACAGTTAAAGTAACGAATACATACGGGTACGCTTTTTTTCGTTACTTTTACAGCTCTATATATTTTAGCATTGGTAGAGGTTTAAAGTTTCGTCACTCATTACTGCGTAGATAAAGTACTGAGTAGTGAGTCATTGTCGACGTGTATAACAATCGAAAGAATTGAAAAACGCTGCTCAACGTGGTACCACCTCTTATAGAAAGATGCATGAGCAAGCGATAGCGCGATGTAGAAGACGCACGGCGCGTATTCTTATTATGAATTTTTGGAACTAACTTAATTTGAATAAATTTACGCATTTTCACCCCCTTACAACCCCATTTTCCGGTTAAAAAGTAGCCTATGTCCTTTCTCAGGCTTTAGACTATCTGTGTACAAAATTTCATTACAATCGGTTCAGTAGTTTTGGCGTGAAAGCGAGACAGACAGACAGACAGACAGACAGAGATACTTTCGCATTTATAATATTAGTATAGATTAAGTGTGGATTTGGTCCGTGTCTGTCATGTGACTTTTCAAACGTATTACACACTGACATTGTGTCAGTATATTGCATATCATTTATTTATGCTCTGTATTTTTGTAATAACCGCACTGACATAGAGGTCAAAACTCAAACTAAATCATTTTGATAAAGTTTTTTCAAACGTACGGTCCAGATTGTAAAACCTTACTTATGTCATGAATAGAGACTTTTAAAAGCTTTGAAGATGTTTCAATTTTATAGACGCGTGTAAAGGACAACGTCTATCGGACCCTCTAGTAATATTATGATTACGGTATAAATAATAGAGTCTGATACGTCGGATGTTTGCCCAATAAAATTTTATTCGGGGGACCGTTTTGATACCCCTTTGTCTATAGATTATGCCTATAGGGAGGTGTATTTGAATTTGATCGAGATCCCAGATATCCACCCTCGAGAGCCCGGAGAATGGAGCCCTCGGCCCTTAGAAATGATATCGACAGGATTAATGTAAGATCGTCACCCAGCCCTGAATGTGAGGATTTCGTATTTACTAATAAAGCTGAGCTGTTTGTGTAATGGAAAAGCGCTGTTGACGATGAATTATTATTGCAGGATACTGGTATTTTTCCTTTTTTGCGTTTTTTTAATGTATAGAAATTGTTAGGTAGTGGAATTCGACGATTTTTATGGTCATCGATTCCTATTACTGCAATTAATTTTTAAATGAGCCATTCAAATTTTTAAAGGTAGCCAACACTGTAGGTCATTTAGAAGTGCATCGCATTGCCTAATTACTTGTGAATTGACCTTAATATAATATAATCCTAATAGTAATATTGTCTGATACGTATCTATCGTATTCACAGGTACATGAGTCACTAATTACAGATGTATTTGTTGTGGTAATGCGACAATAACACTTGTATCACATTAACTACCCCTCCCCTATTTTCCTCCCCTTCCACTCAGTCGCTTTGTAAATCGACACCTCATTAGTGTATAATGTATACAGTATTGATAACTATTAACTAATGTTTAAATGAAATGGTTACGAGACACACACACAATATATTATGTATTGCATTTCAATTCATTTTGATCCAACAAAGTTCCAAATAGTTAACGGACGGTTTAATACAACCATTGCAATTTATTTATCTAACTACTCTGAGTTAGATACACTGAGGAATATAATGTTACCAATGTACCATCGAGGAAATTGATTCCTGTGCATTTGAGAGACCAACGTCATTTGGTCGATGATGTCAATTCAATGTTAATTGTGATCTGTCGGCTGGGTTTGACGTAACGCGACCAAACTACGTAGGTCCCCCATCTGCATAGGAATCAACTTCTCTGATAGTACATGTCACGCGTTCGTTCATTTTAAGAAGGGGGAGTCCCGCAACATTTATCCAATTATTAGATGCGTATTAGAAATGTAGAGAATAAACCTTTAATATTTAAAAATATGTAGAATTTATTACAAATTCGGTATTTGTATCCTTGAATGAAATTTAGTCCAAATAAAAAAGTGACCACGAAAAAAAAACATCTAAGGTAATATTTCAATGCAGTAAAATGCAAGGTTTATTTAAATATGTATAATAGTATATAAATGTAAAATTATTGTAGTCGCTAATGACCTTAGCTGTTAAAAAGCGACTTAAAATAAACAAAAAAAAAAAGCAAGGTTTCCATTATCAGGGGCACATCAGCAGGCAACATCTAGTTACCACTTGTAAACTAGAACAAGCATATTTTACTGTATCAATATTTCAACTGTACAAGCACACCTGCACACGTCAGAGTACTGGGAATTCTGCCCCAGCTGCTCTACTACACCTGCACGTTTACTTTATGGATATTTGGATGTGTAATACGTCTATTTCGCTATTATCTTATACTATTTGCCTTCCGAAACAGAATACGCTGTTCATGCTGAACTGTGAAAAGTCTGTCAGTCATTGCTATTTGTCTATGATAATAATTTAATAGCTATTGCCTATGAGTATAGTTCAAATGCTAATAGTAATAATAGCAACGCTGTCAGAAAAGCGCATACATGAGTGATGAAGAAAATTAGTCCCACAATGCAACTTCAGAAAGTGGAATCCTAGCAGTATTTGAATTCGGTAATTCATAATGTTGATATATTTTATTACAACTCACAAGGGCATCCCTTTATATTAAAAGCTTAACATCTTATATATAAAATTCTCGTGTCACAATGTTAGTCCGCGAACTCCTCCGAAACGGCTTTACTGATTTTTACCAAATTTTATATGCATATTCAGTAGGTCTGAGAATCGGCTACTGGGTACTTTATACATATATCGATAAGTGCATTTGTTGAATATATAATAGTAAATTGTTACAACCTGAGACTGACGGCGACCATTGTTTGTACGACGAGATAGCGATCGACGTTGCCATGGCGACATACTTATTTAGTCACTTCAATAAAATAATATGGGCGAAATACTTTATAAGGGAAAAGACCTAAAGCTAGACACTGAACTAATAGATGACACTTACGACAAAAATGCCATAAAAATAAGAATTACTCTAATTATTTCTCAACACTGTAAACTTTATAAGCTTCTTATGCTATCTGTTGATGTGAAAAAATATATTAGGACCGCCTTCGGGAACAAAATTTTAAAATGGGATCAGTTTTCGTAAATGATGTGACCGCGTCAACACGCGCTCCGCAATTTCTTAGCAAATAGGTTAAGGAAGGCGAAATTTTGCACGTAAGTTTTGAATACATTTATTAGATTTTTTGTAATTTCTATTTATTTCATTGGATTAATGGTCATGTTGTTTACACTAATTAATGTTTATTTATGATCTTTTCTCCATTTTCCCTAACAATATAAAGGGTGTCTACTATTAGTTCTTGAAAATGTAAAAAACCTAATAGATGACATGGATCTTATCTTTTAGTTTTGCAATAGTTATTTTGTACTTTATTCTACTGCAAATATCATCACTATTCTCTAAAAATATAATTCTATTAACAAACTAAGAACTTAGAACTACTGTACCTAAAAATGGACATGGTGTCTAATATTAGACCTTGTACTGATCTAAAAATCGATTGATTTAGTTTTATAGCAGTAAAAAGAAGAAAAAGGAGAGCTGAAAACAGAAAGAAGAAAAAAGAAGAGGCAAAAGAAGCATGGAGACTAAAGACTGAAAATAAATTTGCTAGGAAAAAAATATGAAAAATAAAAATAAAAGGAAAGATAGTTTCAGCATGGAAGAAGAATGAATATAATCTGGAGACAACGTGGATAATATTTCTGATGCATGTAGTTACTATGATGAAGTAAATGAAATCTTTTGAAAAACGGCAAATAAAGACATAATAATATGAAAAATGTAAAATGTAATTTAATGTTCTATGTCAACTATTAGTTCATATCGGTGTCTACTATTAGTGATGTTCGTTTTTTGTGATGTCATCTATTAGCTCTTATGACTAAGTTTACAAAAAGACCAATAATATATTTTTTTATTGATTTGTCAGAGAATAATTATAATAGTTTTATTTTGTAAGAGTTACTGAAGACATGGAAGAAGTTATCAATCCTTTATTTTCATAAATTATATATTTTATAACATTCAAATGTTTCATGTTTCCTTAAAGTGTCTGCCATTAGGTCTTTTCCCTTATTATGGCAAAGCAACGTTTGCGGGACAGCTAGTTATTATATAAAATTGTATTATTACAATCGTTTTTAAAACATTCAATAGTAACATCAAACGAACCGAATTTGTATTGAGATTGAATGGTGTGCAAAAATAGGCGTTTGTGAATAAACAGTCTGAACGAAAGACAAAGAGTTGCGACGAGATTGGAAAATTATTCATACTCGTGACCCCGCGCGGGCCGCCGCCGGCACACTGGGTGTGCTGGTGTAATATCATGAAAAACAACCTGGAATAACATAAGGATCAATACGCAGGGAAAAGTGTGTAATATTAACATAGACTTGAATGAAGTATATTTAACAGAGATTAGAATAATATGTAGGTTAAGATAACAATAGTTAAAAAAGTTCCGAGGTGTGGTGGCCTAAAACTAGATTATTTGTAAAATTGAATGCGTAATAATAATAAGCACAGAAGATCCATTGACGCCTCTTTGCATAAAAAATGTACATGAAAATCCAGAAAATTCTTGCACATATGATTAGAAGAATCGTCGTTCACGTTTCGGCTCAAACAAAGAATTTCATGATTCTACTGAAAATAAATCATTATAGAAATTTGCTCCTTTGTTTGGCAGCTGGCACAATTTGTTGCAAAGCCCCCGAGTTTTTAAGTTTCATTACAAACTTTCCAGGCCCTTCGTCTCTGTTAACGTATTTTCTGCATTCCTGTAATATTTTTAACAGTCTCACTAGAATAATATTTTAGCGGAATTTCTTTTTCTGTTCTCATAACTGTGACCCTTCTGACTCGGAGAAATATTTAATAAGCCGTCGGGTATACGACTGTACAATGAACACTTTGTTGATTATAAAACAAATCGAATTAGAAATACGAAGGAGAAATTCGCTAAACATCTTTTGGATTGTGTAAATACACAGTTTGATATATACTTAGTTTGGGCAATATGGGGGTACTATTTTATATGTATGTTTATTGGAAGGGGACAACATTATTTGTAGATGTGGTCATCTAATATAATAATACCCCGCACAAAGTCCGCACTCATAAAGATATAATAAAATATATTTTTTATAATTTAATGAAGGTTTTGACATAAATTATAATATTAAATTAAGTAATTATTAATTAATCCCTTTGGATATCCGTTAGATGGTTAAAGCGAATACAGCGGCGACTAATATTATCAAGAATTGTACACTAAATATCGTACAAAGTTTGATGTTCTAACACGGAGTATAACATTTCAGTGGGATTGCTCGGCACGTTTGTGTCGGGATGGGAATTATAACCAGATTAGTGGGAACTAGTTGGCGTGTGTTCCGAACTTACCGCGGATTACTAACTTAGATACTATTTATGGCTTATACTCCTCAATGTGAGAAACATTAAGCGGTAGTCCATAGCAATAGTATAATATGTACCTTAAACATATAACAGTATGTTTAAGGTATATATTATATATTATACGACCTGCAAACCTTCAAGAAGAGAGCGTATCTCCTCAAAGGCCAGCAAGTCACATGCAACTCTTCTGATGTTGCGTGTGTCCATGGACGACGGTAGTTGTTTTCCATCAGGTAGACCGTTTGTTCGTTTGCTCTCTAATTTCTTTAAAGAAAATTTCATGAGAAGTACACACTACAAAAATATCGTTATAGGCTGTAGTCTAGTCCATCTAGCTATCTATTATCATTTAAGGCTTAAAACAATTTTAATTAATTTAAAAATTTGAGTATATTCGAGTACATTCTATTGTTTTTAGGTAAAAACACAAGTTTCTAAGAAAAACTCTTGCTTTCTTTCGTAGAAGAAGTTTTTATTTACAAAAAAATCGGTTGTCTGTAAAGTCGGTTTACTGACGATAGTTGAACGTGACAACGTCATAGCCTTAACCCCTCAGTTCCGGGAAAAATCTATGCAAAAAAGTTGGCTGGTCAATGTGCAAAAAAAATGGCGCCCGGCCTACCCTCTTTGTAAAATTAATGTGATATGAAATATCCTTACATACAATCCATATTTTATGTTTGTGTGAACTACATTATAATATATGTTAAATTTTCTATCTATCAAGCCATCATAATATAGTATTTGGTCCGATGTGATATTAGTTTCTCAATTATAAACTTTCGAAACTATAATTAGTGACTTGTTCAGAAGAAATAAACTACTTTATTCTTATCTCAATGATAAACTCCTATACTAACTATTTTTGTAAACAAATCGACGAATGATGTTGAGATGTATAAAAACAAACTACTTGAAATAGGACACTCCTCTGCAAAGAAAAATAGTCCGCAAGCAAACATCGACCTTAGTGCTATACAAATAAATTTCAAAATGGCCGCGGCCGGCAGAAAGCCCTTAAACATATTGTGTCAAATGTTTATCGGTTCCCTGCCGGTCTGTGTGCTAAATAGGGCAATAAATCATTTCGTACAATAGTGACTAGTAGTGCTACAAGCTTTTAACGTAATTTATTTACAAACATAATAAGCAAATCGCTTCCGAATCTCTATAAATAGAAACAAACTTTTTCGAGTGTAACCTAAAGTTATTTCGATGTATTTCTTTCAAATGATTGTCTAAAAGTATTTATAATGAGCAAAATAAACTATTCGCAATACAAAACGCCACATATATTCGTGAAATCCAGTAAAATCTTCGAACAAAGCACAAGTCATACCTTGACACGTAGGAAATAGAACACAATTTTGAATAGCCCAAATAATACTAATAGCTCACAGATTGTTTACTTATTTTTCATTCAGAGTGTGCTCAATGTATCAAAGGTCATAACTAACCAAACTTCTTCACACAAAAGTATTCTCTAAGTCATCGAAATACGTAATATAATCGAAACAAAGAGCGAGGCCCAGGTGGGCCTTACGGTTGTTGAGAGACTTGAGAGGATAAATGGAACGCCTCAGAGCGATCAGCGAGGTAACGCCGCATATTGCGTCATGTTTTTTCGTGCGCGCAGCCCATATCGAATTATAAGACGTTATCACGTCAAAAACGCTATTCTCCGTTTATACTAAGGGTCAATTCAAACCGCAACGCGACGCGTAAATGCATTTCTAAATTTGTACTGAATTGTCAGATTTCGATTGCGTGAGACGTCTTGCAAATCTATCTAATCCATAGAATCCATACAAAAGAAATGCATTTGCGCGTCGCCTTGTGGTCTGAATTGACCCTAAGTTCACGTTCCAAACGGCGATGGATTTCGCCGTGTGGAACGTGAATCTGTGTGGTGCAGGTGGCTGACATGGATTCATCTAGGAGCCGGGGGCGGTTGTCACTGCGCTGGCATTGTGTCTATCAACGCCGCGCACGCCCACGGCGACTTGTAACATTCCATTATCAGTATCACCTACCATATTTAATATAATATGTAAATAGATAAATACAGTAATACTATAGTAGTTTTGATATGCTTGGGCTGTTTAAAATGGCAGGTTATATTCATAGCAGAACAGACGACATCTTTTTTGGCAAACTGTATAAGCTGTCTACGTACCAAAGCTGCCGGCCCGGCGGCACTAACACGGCGGGTTAATGCCGGCGGGCAAACCCGGTGGCTTCTGAATGTTGCAATTCGGACGCTGGCCCGGCGGCACGAACCCGGCGGGTAAACCCAGCGGCTTTGGGCAGCGGGCAAATGAATGAGCGCAAGCCGCCGGTAAGTTTGTTGTTTGTTTATGCCCCGGCCTTGCCCGGCGGGTTATGCCTAACGTGACCATTTAATGTGCATATTATTATTTAAGTGCATATTATTAACTTTGCTATAATATTATAAATCGGAAGAGTTTGTTGGTTTGTATGAACGCGTTAATCTCAGGAACTAATGGTCTGATTTGAAAAATTCTGTCAGTTTGGATACCTCGTTTATCGAGGAAGACTTTAGGCTATATTTTATCAAGCCAAGACTAATAGGAGTAAACAAACAGAGGAAAATGTCGAAAAAACGGAAAAAAATATTTGAAAGGGCTTTTCTCACGAACTACTGGTCACCGGAGCAATTTCTATGTTATTTGGCACAATATGACTGAATAATTACGTTAGTTGTATGAATGCGTTACTTCCAGGCATTATACAGGCATTTTAAACATAAAAATCCTTTTAAATTATTGTCGTTTGGTGTGTTTGCAAAAGCGGGACAATTTCGGCCTCGCGGGGGACAGCGGGACAAACTGCCTGAAAGCGGGACTGTCCCGCCCAAAGCGGGACGTATGGTCACGTTAGTTATGCCGCCGGCAAGTTTTTTTCAAAATGAGGCCGCCGGCCTTGCCCGGCAGGTTGTGCCGTCGGGCCGGCGGCTTTGGAGTGTAGAGAGCTTAAGTATTCTCATCTCGTGGTTGTACGTTTTTTCGGTACTTCAGCAATCGACAGAATAGAATCACGTATTTTAAAATGGCTATTTCGAAATGATGGTCACATCTTCATTAATTAACCCAACATGAAACATAATAAACACTTTAGTCTTTATAAGTTAATTACGACGTGAACAAGAATGTAGCAATTATAAAGCTAACTTTATTGTGCTAGTCTGAAACTGTTAGGTGTCTAGGGACTTGCGGCCAGGTCGCCTAGGTCTTATCCAGGCTCACCCGCAGGAGAATTGTTTCGTCTTGAATCTAGATAACTTCGCAAAGGTTTTTCAATTGACTTTCCCGAGGCATTTAATTACTATTGTACATTTTGTATTGGTGTTGATTGTATTGCGGAACCTTTTAATGGAAAAAGTTAACACCACATTGCACCAATCAGATATTATTGCTTAGTTTGAGTTTAAGGTGGTTCGTTTCCCATACAAAAAAAAAAAAACAATCGACATTAATTAGCATTTAACATTAATTTAACATAAGCCACAAATGTCACTTTTTATAAAAAAAATCAATAAAAATGTGACTTCTGTGTGAAATAAAGTATTTTAAATATATTTCGCGGTAATGGTATTGCAAAATAAATAGATCTGCATATAAATTTATGTAGTAATAGTATGAAATTAGCTAATTAATGTCGATTGTTTTTTTGTATGGGAAACGAACCACCTTAAATACACATATTGTATTATTTCTTATTACAAGAAAAGTAAGGAAATTAACATGATATTAATTTTAACTACGATATCGGAATGTCCCAAGTACAACATTTTATACAAGGTGTTACAAAACAAAGTGATATTAACACTTTAAGGTGTGTCCCTTATGTTGACTGAAAAAGCATTTTTTTATGAGCAAGCACCCAAGAGTCATGAATTTTCCCATACAAAAGTAAAAAAAAGTTACTCTTTCAGCACCTATACACCCTTAACCCTATCAATCCCCGTAAGGCCCAAGTGGGCCGCGATAACAAAAGATTTCCAAGAATTGGCGATCGAAGGTTTAAGTATTATCACCTAGTTTTGTTACACCCTATATAACTGATGTAAATTCTGTCAATTCTTCAAATAAGTTAACGTTACTCAACAATTCACTCGAGTCCGCCGTCTACGATGCCCTCCGAGTTGCCGAAGATAGAAAAATATGGCTCAATATGATAAGGAAGAAGGTCTTGAAGGGAGAGGTCCCTCAGACATGAGGAGTTCCTCATGTCTGAGGGACCTCTAGGGAATCTAGTTAGATTGGAGGAGAAGCAGGAATTCAGCAATTAATGTATTCTACGTGTCATAAATTAACCACACTAATATTATAAATGCCTAAGTGTGTCCGTCTGTCTGTTACCTCTTCGAGCGCAAATCACTGAATCGATTTTGCTGAAAGGTATGGAGATGCTTTACGTATTGTAACGGAAAAATTTACGGTTCTCGCGCGATAAACGTAGTTTGCGGACGTGATCTAGTAACAACTTAATTAAACGTTCAATGTCGCGTTAATTAACGACATTTCACGTCGGTGTGGCAGTATGGGACGAGTATTAGCATACGAGATACGCTGATGTACCGCTGTCACAATGTTGGCGAGCGCTCGTATGCTAATATGCTTTGTGTCTTCATTTGCTTACGTTAAAGTTGTGCACGCGGGCGACAAAATTGTCTCTGTCGTCTTTGTTTTCTGTTGTGGCCTACCTTTATACATTTTATATTTACTATTTCTTTATTTACACTTTTAGATTTTATATTTACAAGCACATATACACTTACTAATCTATTTTTACAATTTTACTTATACATATTTTAATATTTTATATATACAAATATTTTACATATTTACCAAAATATATTTTATTTGTCAGTTAAATTAAGTGTATACCAGATCGTCGATATCGATACGGCAAATTATCGATAGCGGTTTATCGAGCAGTGCCTCGCACTATCACTATCGATAGATAATATAACCGGTCCCGCCGGAGCGGCGCGCGCGCATGATTTCTAGAACCTTACCAGTCGTTCCCCGATATTGACGCAGAGCGTACGTCACTCGCTCGTTCGCCGCAGCTTAAATATTTCGCTAATTCACTATTCTGTGCTTGAACTCATATAATTTAGTGCTTATATCATACTGTGCTTTTCATCTCCTATTCTGCACTTTCTTTCTAACTATAGATATGAACCTAGTATATGTGCTTGGACAATATAGTGTGCTGGATCAGTAAGTCTAGACTTTCATTTCATATGGAACTCATCTAGTGCATTTATCACCCTCATCACATAGCTACTAGCAGCTCATCTTATCCATACTGTCGTCATTTTCGCTGCATTTTAATTCTGACTTAGCGTTAGCAAAATATAGTCTAGTTTTCTGTAATAAATAAAGCTTTTCCGTTAGTATTTCTTACGTAGTAATCAGTCTTCTTCTTTACAAACCATTATTTTAGTTTTGTATAACACGCTTTCCGAAGTAGGCACTATTTAAGAAGTAGACTGATTAGTGATTACTGATTAGTTCCTACGTGAGTAATAAAGCGAATGTAGGAACTTATTAGATTGGTATGTCTAGGATCTACTAATACTCTATCAGTAGATGTTGGTCAAAGTGCATATTCATTAGAATGAACACAACACAGATAATTTTGTCGCCCATGTGCGCTATGCCTAACGAACGCTGTTCTTTTTGCGATGGAGTTGTGTGTTGGAATAAATAGTTGAATTTTAACTTTTTATTGAATTTTTTAAAAAGTCGTAGCTTAAAAACGGATATAAACCGTTTTTTTACCTATTTTTTGCTTAAATCTACGAATATTATAACATAACGGATAATGTTACTAGCTATAATTCATTTTCATTAGAGATTAGAGAGGCCGACGAGACGAATTACATGACTAGTCGCCGACTAGTCGGCGAAGCCGACATCCAGCCACTATCGTAGTCGGCGACTATTCGGCACATCTCTAATTATTTTCATTATCATCGGCTCACTGCTCGACACTTTTGGTTCTCCGTTTTCCGAAAAAACTCGACGAGCTTTGCGACGTTGATGAGGCGAAAGTAATTCCGCGCGACAAAAGAGTTGATTGTGTGCGCTATTTACGATTATGTAGATGGGCCGATTTGGCGCCGGAGTCCACTGCAGTCATTACCGTGCTGCGTTATGTGTTCATCATCATCAGCTTGTACCCATAGCAGAAGGTTGATTAGCCTGTTGCTTGATATACCCCGCGAGTTTCGCGACATATTGCTTAGCCACATTATTATGTGGCTAGGCAACATGCCGCAAAAATATTAATTAACATTCTATGTTTAAAAAAAGTTTCTTTATTAGTATGCTTGGGATAAGCTCCGACTAGAATCCCCGCTGTGTGTAGAGTTGTAATATTTATACAACGTTTTGTGCTTGTCAGCTGATGCAGCTTGATAAATTGTACGTTTTATCGGAGAAAGTGTACGGTTCATATGGGTTTTCCCTATTTATGCCCGAAGCCATCGTCCATAAGTTCAGCTTAATAATCGGCCAAGTGCGAGTGGGATTCGCGCACGAAGGGTTCCGTACCGTTATAGAGCAAAAATAGGCCAAAAATTGTGTTTTTTGTATGGGAGCCCGCTTAAATTTTTATTTTATTTAAATATTATTATTAATTATTAAAGTATACATATAATTAAGGCATTTGTGAAAATTTCAAGTGCCTACCTGTTGTCATCATTGATACCGAGCAAAATATGTTTGAAAAATCACGTTTGTTGTATGGGAGCCCCACTTAAATATGTAATTTATTTTGTTTTTAGTACTTGTTGTTATAGCGGCAACAGAAATACATAATCTGTGAAAATTTCAACTCTCTAGCTATTAACGTTCTTGAGTTACAGCCTAGAGACAGACGGACAGACGGACAGACATCGAAGTCTCAGTAATAGGGTCCCGTTTTTACCCTTTGAACCCTAAAAAAAATACTATCTTTCATGCTAGATGCTCATCATCCTTCCTCCATCCAATACACAGTTTGAACAATCAACAGACATTAAAACTTTAAATTTGATTACCCCGGGACAGCTGAATAATCTAGCGCAACATCGTAGCCAAATTGTCTTACCGCGCAGATTAACTTCGAACCTTACAGCTTCAATAATAAGGTCGAACATGGGTAGAGCTCGTCGACCGTACCACTAGCCCACATCTACAATTTACAACCTACTGTGGAGTATTTATTGTGTCATGTCTTCTGCTAACTTGTAATTGCTGTTTGGTTTGAATGGGCCTGCTTGGTATTTAGTATTTACACTCTGCTCGTAAACAATCTGCAACTATCTAAAACGATAATAGTAAGCTTTAACGAAAGAGAAACTGTATTAAAATTTTACATTTTGCTAAAGGTTAATATGAAAAAAAAAATCTGAAAAGATTAATTAAGAATACTTTCAGAATAGTCATATTTGGTGCTTTGGTATCTCTGAGTGCGGAAGTAAGAATTATTTGATTTCTAACTTCACTGCCACAACAATCAAATCTATTTGACCCAATGCTTATACCAGAAGTCTTCCAGCCTTATTAAGTGCTAACTGAAATCCAGCTAACGTGATAATTAAACATCCTGCAATCGTGACGAGCCTGACAAATAGCTGACAGCCTGACTGTAGCACGTGTAGTTTAACCGTAACCTTTATTGCGACGACATAAAGCTGAAAGTCGTATAAATTCAGGTTTGGAGTGGTCTGACTAATGTTGGGCGAAGAATTCGCAAGCCGCCGCGGCCGACGGTAAGCCCAGAGCTTAGTTACACTTCGTGATAGATGTTCAACGCGACTTTCCGTACAACCAGAATCTATTAGCATTGGAATAAAATGATTATCAATTACAGTGACATTTTTAATCTAACTGTTCAGTTTAGTCGTTAACGACTATATTATGTCGTATAACGCGATAAATATCCGTATATATCCGATATATTTTAATATACACTTATGAATACACTCTACGGTAGAAAATCTAAGGCTACTGCTAAAGGGTTTGGAATTTAGAACACCAAGGCTTAAAACATTTTATGATTGCAACACTGCATTAGTAAAATGTGGGTAGTTAAAAGTTTCACCCTATGTAACCTCTAGTTTTGTATTTCTGTAGAAGGTAGAGCCGTTTAAAATTAATATGTAAAATTAACATATTATACTTTTATTTATTTACTATTATACTATTATTATAATATACACAAGTAAACATATTATACATATATGGTATAATGTATTTTAAATATAATATGATGGAATGCTAATAAAATAGTGTTTGTCAAGTTTAATTAGCATTCCATCAAGTAAACACAGCAAGCGACAAGGATTTAAAGGAAGACGACAAGAAAGGCTAGTTTTTGTGTAGATCTCAAGTGATGCATTTGTTATCTCTATATCTCCTTATGGCTCACAAGTGAGTACCCGCAGGATTTAAGCCGGCGCACATGAATAATGTCGCGTAATAAAATAGCTTTCATTAGGGGCGTCGTAAATGGCCTATAAAGTTGCATCTCGTTGGGTTTACTGCTATATTTGTGGGGTTATAATGCTTTAAAAACATAAAAGCCAAAGTGTATGCGGAATGTCAACAGTACGTTATTATCCGATGTAATGATGTAGAGGTGAGGTAAACACCGACGTAGGAGTTTTTATTTTTTTGTTAGCGTATGTTGGCCCACTTCTGGACATTACCCAGGTTTAATTATTAGTATCAAATGAAATGAAATACGTACGGTTAAGTTAGTATTTATATAATCGTCGTAGAAATTGACAACGAAATGTACCAAGAATAATATAACAGTACGTAGATTTATGCAACTTAAAATGGAAGTAAAATATCAAAGCTATTGCGCTGTTTATTATCCTAGCAGGTCATCAAAATACATCCAATTTGTATACAGAAGTGTTATTGTTAGTTCATCTCAGATTTTGGGTGATTCTTATTCCGTGGGCATAGAGGTTAAATTGCGATGCGGCGTACGGTGAGAGGAGATTGGGCAAATTGGAGTCAACAGCGCGGCACGTGCGGCGCATCTTCACCCGCGGATTACCGCTGAGAAACTGCGAGAATTATAACAGCCGAGAGAATATACTTCAAAATGTATTGATGTACAAGCAGAACACCGTAACTTTGTATACGTAAAATAAAATCACACAGGATTGCATCAGGCGATAAAAACTAGGCTATGTGCTTCTCGTTGTCTAGTCTATATTAATCAATTTAGTCGTTCACGCGTATTGCTGAGACCATGGAAAATGGAGATTTATTTTTATATACCGAGAAGACGAGACGGTAATCTGAAATATTCAAAACTAACACATCAGTGAAAATAGATAGTAATACTGAACAGCATAAGTACTTGTTCGACCTTGCGGTTCTTCGTGGCAACATATTTTGACAACATATGCCGTCTCTGTTTTTAAATAGATGACAAAGATTGTGATGTCCAAGTTCCAACTCGAATATTAATCACTTAAATGTAGCTTAAATGTAATTAAATGAAGATTCTGACATAATCTCCATATTATATTATCTGTCAAACTCCTCATTAAATTGAAGTTTAATCATCATTAAATATCTCTGAATGCGGTAGTAAGTAAAACGATGGAAATAAAGCTGGTACAAAAACAATTTACTCAAGTGATTTCGCGATAATGCTGATGGTTGGTCGCTACATAAATCACAGTAGTTTAAAGTAAAGTCATATGATGTCGGTCGGGTGAATAATGAAATAAGTTGCGGTTTCAGGGGCCACAAGTCTCAGGGGCCGCGGGTTTTAGGGGCCGCGGGTCTAAGGGCCGCAGGCAACAACAAAGCGGCGCGATCTATCAACGCTGCCAGCCTTTGCCGGACCTTCCTTACTCTTCCTTTTAACAAATATTAGGACAGTATTCCGCGTGATAGACGTGCAGCGGTTTGTCTTAGTTTTCTTGTCAACCAAGGTAGGCTAACGTGGAAAATTACATAATATCAAATTGAGGAGATGATCTTATGGAAAGTAGGGACACACGATAGTGGCCCGATTTGTGATGAGAGAGATTTTAACCCAGTAAGAGGTAAGTAATATTTGGCATGGTAAGGCCATCACACTAGCTAGAACTGCCCTGTCCAAATATGCATGTATCTCAATATCTCTATTACTCAAGCGTGCGACGCAGACGTTAGTTATCGGCGCACGGTTACCGCCGGCCAGTTGACCACTCGACGACCTTACGACTAGGGTGATAAGGTTCAACGGCCTCTAGCTTGTCGACCGTACTATACCGGACACAATGGCGGTGAATCTGCATTATGTCACCAAATCCCCCCGGACTCGATTGATTACACTTTGAAGACGAGATTTGCTCGAATTGATATGTAAACCTGAGCGAACTTGTCATTAACTTGCCTGCCGAGTAATCCTAAATCGATTTACGGGGCGGCTTATCGCTCCATCCAGCTTTCGACGCTTTAAAATCTGTCGAACGTGTGGTCGGCAAAAACTTATCTCCGATCGGTGGTAGATGCTCGATAGCGTCGACGCTGTTTGTAAATGCACGTTCAGCTGAAATGGCGAATCGGGAAATCTTTACACTAGTTCATCCCTGGAGTAAAAGCTTGGGCAACTTTTTCTGCTTTCATAGCCATATTTAATAAGGCTGATTTTAATAAAGTTTGGTATCAAAATACCTAATAGTTCAGACCAGACCATGCATTGGGGCTTGCAAATCACATAATATTAAGACAGTTTCTCTGCACGATAAACGAATAACGTAACGAAGTTCGGGCAACATCTAGTCACAAATTACCTTAGACTGGTCGCAAGTTCTAACTGAATGATCGTTAAAGTCAAGACTCAAGATGTCTTCAGCATCTTCAATCGAATTACTCTAAGTTTTCATACTTTTTTGGTAACCCTTTTAATAAGTGACATTTTTAACGGACCCCCCAAAAATGTTTTGTATTTTAATGAATTGTCTCCATGCTATGGTGTCTGCTGACATTTCTAAAAACCATTCATGTATCGGTCGCGAAAGCCCCGACAAGGCCTTTTCGGGGCCGTAGGGTTCCGCAGAATGCAGATCATACTTTGGCTTGGTTTACGGAGTCTTGTAGTTCCTGAGCCAGCGCAAACTACCCGAACCCCGTGGCGCCAAAAACACCACTTTCTATTACCTTATAAACGTAATAAGGCTTGTTTACGCAAAGGAGTAAACACCGGCGCTGCCTTTAATTAAAATATTGAATTACCGAACTCCGCCTTCGGTCAAACAGTGGAATAATTTGGACGTAAAATAAATTTGAGGCTACGTTTTTGGGTTTTCAGTTATGAGTTTTCATTTCATCCATTTTAGCTTGTAGCTTCGTACCTTTTATTTGCAGTAGGACGAATCCATCTCTATATTATTATCATTTTCCGATATAAAAATGTAGTCTCTTCAATTCTAAGCAAACTAGAATAAGGTAAGGTTCTATTATCTCGCTAAACAACACAAATTGTTCGAGTCAATACGCAGCAGAAATCACATTAAAAGTTGTTGTCGGCGTGTTCCATGTCGGCTGTCGCCCGTCGATGCATCCTCTAACGATCGCGCGTTTCATTTGTTAATGCAATTCCTTATTCCTCCTAGCTCCGAGCCAACTCGTCTTATTTATTCGCTTTGTCTAACGCGACCTTTTGTTTATCCTCTAATGTATCCGAGTAATTGGAGCCAAATGTGTTCTGCATCGTAATTCGTAATATTTCGAATATTACAATTGAACAAAGAACGCGCTCCGCGGGAAATATATCACATTTTGACGGGGTAATGTTACATTTCAGACGAATTTGCATTCATCAGTTCTGTTGTAATCTGATGAGTTATATTTGTGATATGTACTGCGTATAATGGGAAACAAATAGGTATGTGCCAAAATTAATAATCATATTAACAGAGACACATTTTAGTGATACTTTTTATAAACATTTTAAGCCCATGTAACAATTATTTTTGGAAATACCTTAAAATTGGCCGTTAGAATAAAACCGCAGCGGAATTTCTGCGGGGCGAGAAGGCGCGGACATTTACATATTTCCAATTATTGAGCAAACGGAAAAGATTCTGTAATCAAGACATCTGAGTTTCAGCTCGCGTCGAATCAGATTAAACTTTCAATAACCGAACACTATTTAAATTCTATATTTAAATATTTGACGCTCAGTGGAGCATTGAATTCTCCATTTGAATATTCCGAACTTACGGGATGGATTTGATTTTTATCACGTGTAAAATTTTCTTTGTAGAGATAGAGACGGCCCCACGTTGGGCGTCAATTTCCACGAATCTTTTATCCGCCATAAGACTTTTAGATTTAGTTGGTAACGGTGTTGCTGGCCTAGCGACGTGCATGTTAAAATGCGTAAAAAGCACGCTTTTATTGTGGCACTAATAAAACGAAGGCGAAAAGAAAGGAGAATATTTTGGGTGCATTCAATATTAAGTGACAGAATATTAGAATTTGTACGTTAGTCAGTTTATACGATAGTCGGCCAACTTGAAATTGTATAATATGTGCGGTGGCTCTCTATTCTGTGGTATCGTGTCGTGTCGTTATCGTGCAGTGTGCAAACACCCATAAATATCTCAACCGTTGGGTAAACAACATTTAATTTAGCAATTAGACCATGCACAGACGGAGCAATAAAACTTGTAAGCCACAACGGGATAAAGCTTATACAAATTAATTTCACAAGTACGCTCTAATTAACGAAACACTGCAAACCGCACGCTAACGACTCTAAACGTGGGCCACACGTAATACGCCGTAATATTGTAATATTCCGTAGTATCTCGTATTAATTACTACTATTGTACATTAATTGGCTCCTGCGGTTGATAACAGCCTTTATTGTGATTCAATAATTATTACGCTCCTCAAACATTACGAGTATAAACAAGACTCTCGTGAGAACATCTTTTACTTCGCACATTAATGTCGATAGCTTTCTCTGATACGTTTAAGGGTTGCTACTCGTGATCATCTGGTATTTAATTAAATATTGGTTTCATGTTTCATTTAAATGATGTACATCCATTATGTGAATGCCACCATGATTGTGATACACAATCATAGGCAATCATAAACTAATGTGTCCATTCATTGTTACTTGCAAATCAACATTTTTTACCTTTGTTATTGTTCAGCAAAATAGCTCTACATTTCTGAACACAAAAATATAATTTTAAGCAATTCTCGTTGAACAAAGCTGGAGAGCAATTACCACGCGGCTCCGTGCTTTAGAATGCACTCAACTGTCGTCCGCAAGCCGACTGCCGACACTCAATGCTAAAGAACAATAGTAACACTCGCTGTCCCGCATAAAGCTGTCTTTTTATGCGTTCCCGCTAAACTGCATACTGCTGCGCCAAACACCGGAACGAAAAAAGTGTTTAGTTATGTTGTCTTTTAAAGGCTTTACACACGACTGCTATAATGTAAAAATGTACCATCAGGGGAATTGCTTCATAGGGATTTTGGAACGAAGTTCCTTATTTTATAAAACAAGGGACAAACGAGCAAACGGTCACCTGATGGAAAGCAACTACCACCGCCCATGGACAGTCGCAACATCAGAAGAGTTGCAGATGCATTGCCGGCCTTTTATACAAATCACACCTGACGCGCGTGGACGTCGATTTATATTGAAAAATTTAGAATATTTAAAAAAATATTTTCGGTTAATAATCCGGTTTCGGAGCACCCCCGAGGGTAGATCTCGCCCCGATACCCGCCGTATTAAATTTCGCCGTAGCTTTTAAAACGACACGTACCAACAAACAATTTGAAAGTAGCACCATAAACTGTTCGGAACTCGCCCCGCCCGGGACGACCCTTTGAAATCATTCCTATGTCCGCGGACTCCGATATTGCAAATAATCGGCCAAGTGCGAGTCGGACTCGCGCACGAAGAGTTCCGTACCGTTATAGAGCAAAAATAGGCCAAAAATTGTGTTTTTTGTATGGGAGCCCCCCTTCAATTTTTATTTTATTTAAATATTATTACTAATTATTAAAAAACACATATAGTTAAGGCCTTTGTGAAAATTTCAAGTACCTACCTGTTGTCATCATTGATACCGAGCAAAAAATGTTTGAAAAATCACGTTTGTTGTATGTGAGCCCCCCTTAAATATTTAATTTATTTTGTTTTTAGTATTTGTTGCTATAGCGGTAACAGAAATACATAATCTGTGAAAATTTCAACTCTCTAGCTATTACCGTTCTTGGGTTACAGCCTGGAGACAGACGGACAGATAGACGGACAGACATCGAAGTCTCAGTAATAGGGTCCCGTTTTTACCCTTTGGGTACGGAACCCTAAAAAAGAGACAGCCCAAAACAGAAATATCCAATCAAATCCATGTTACACCGCGCCGAACAGAAAGCACGCGAGCTCTATTTGTGAAAAGAGACTGTATTTAAAAAGAGTTTTTGGTATTTTTTTAAATAAAAAACCAAAACTTTATATCCATTATGGGCTTTGTTCGGGTTCGATAGGTTTATTAAGCCGCGCGCTCCGGGCGAGTAACCGAATATTGCGCGCGCAATAATCTTTTGCCAAATATCCTATGTATGTTTTATTACGTATTTGTATTTCATATTTCACATTTGCGACAGATTCTATAGCATTTAATTGAATATTATTAAAAAGGGACGAAGTTAAAAATTGTAAAGCAGAAAACATGTTTCATAATAATCAGATTCACTGAAAGCGGAACCTCAACAAATAACGAGTCACTTTGTAAGAGACTCAAGATTGAGTTTAGAAGTTACACACTAATGTTTCCTGCATTGTGAGAAAACCGAAACGTATTCGCAGAACAAAACTGTACGAGGCAAAAGTTGAAACATTTTCAGAGCGTTGGCCTCACAAAGCGGAAAACGAGATCTAATTTGAATTTCTTAACATAAAACACAATTACACGTGAAACGTACCGACGCAAATTTAATATAACCTTGTACCGACGTTTATCGGCTTGTTTTGATTCCGGATCGCAAATACAAATACGGCTGTACGATGTTATGTCGTTTTTATTCAAGCTAAGGCTTTTTGCGGCGGATTAATCTTCGGAAGAAGCTTTAATTTTATGATTATTTATTTGCTTCTTTTTTTAGTAAAAGTATTTTTGAGTTTATGATTTTGTGTATGATAAGTATTTTACATCCCAGTCTTTTTCTAACTTTAATAACAAAATTATTAAATACTTTGCGCTGTCTGTCTGTCCTGACAAGCCACTCTACTTAATAATAATACTTTATTAGTATCATTTACGTCTAGCTTAAAAAGTTTTGTCTAACGAAGGCATTGCGAAGGCAAGGCAAGGCAGGTAGAGCCATATCAGCGCAGGTTTGCCCCTAGTTGTATTGAGTCAGTTTTACCTCACAAAGGCAAGTCACCATAAATCTGTCCTACGATTAGCCGTAGCCATAGCCCGTTCAGTCTTAAGACATTTAGTACGTTAATGCCTACACATCCACACAGAAAATATAGCAGTCCCCAGTCCCCACAGTTCTTTTTCGCCAGTAGTATTTCCGGACTAATACGACCGGCAAATCTTCAATAAGATACCGTATTCCCTCTTAAAAGGCCGGCAACGCACCTGCAGGTCTTCTGAAATTGCGAGTGTCCATGGGCGAAGGTAGTTGCTGTCCATCATTTGACTCGTTTGCTCGTTTGCTTATTTTATAAAAAAAAACCATTTGCAATGTTCTTACTATTACGTCTCAAATGAGCGCTCACCCTTATAGTTTATCAATAAAATAATATAATGTAGCAGTTTTAGCCCGGGGCACTGCAGCCGTCACTGGCGGGGCTGTGCACGTCGCTCACCAGTGACACATAGCTGCAGCGCCGCTGCGGTTTATTATGAAAATGCCGGGAAATGTACTGCATTCACTGCACATTTTGATTTATTTGTTCTAGCGATAACTGTAAACTATATGCATAATATGACGTTGTAAACTGTAAAATATATTTACTTCAGTATTTTTAAGCTATTGCATAGCTTTTATCGCGGGCTTTGAGCGAGGCAACCGAATCAAGAAATTCCGTAATAAAAATAAACCTACAACACATGAACCATGAACCAACAACAACTGAAAAGACGTTAGACGATGCACGGCTGTTAACACCGACAGCGGTGCGGCGCGAATTATAATTGCATAAGTTGATAATAAATGCTATGCAATGGCTTTACCGCGTCAGTCTCCAAACGCCACACGTATTTTCTTTTTATCTCGAAAATAACTAAAAGTCACCATAAAGAAAAGTCACAGTAAACAACAACAAATCTTTCTGAGTACCCCGAAGTTGGTAATTGTGGGAATGACTGACAACTGACACTTGACAGGGTCGCGGTCATAAAATATTTTGAGAGATTATTGACAAATCGGGAAGCGGGAAAGTTATGATATGGGTGTTCCACCGGCGAATGATCATTTTTCACCCCCATGTTGGACAGTTCCATCACGATGATCTACACTTTATCACACTGAACTAGTTTCCAGACAAATAGGTCAATAGAATTGAGAGGACTTTATGTGATGATGGCCTTATTGAACCAATATTACATTCAGATGATGCTGTTAAGAAGTTGCATACCTATTATTAGTGCAGTCGCCAGAGGTTTTAACCTCCGAAAATTGTAATAGTGAATGGATTTTTGAGGTGTCATTTTCTTTTTTACACTATAACTTGCAAAGTTTACCAAATATTTTTTTGTGCTTTTAATTTTTTAGTTACTTAATTAAAAATTAATATTTCACCATATAAAACCGGTCCCGAAAAAAATTTTTTTTCTTGTTCCTGTTATTTAATGACTCTTAACCGATTGCTTACGTTGAAAATTAACCAAATACACCATTTTTAAAAAAGAAAGTTTGCTTTGCTAAGCTAAATACAACTATAAGGTTTTTGCAAAGTTTTTAGAGATTAACGCTCGTCGTAACCAAGATAAAAGGGTTTGGATAGATTTAAGGGTTGTAACGAAAAGTGTGTTAAACTTACTTGTTGTGCGTATTTAATTTTTAGAGAAATGATAACTTTTAAGTACTTAAAAACGTTTAAATATCTCCAAAAATGTGTAAAATAGACCGAAAATAGTTTTCTATATTTGTTGAGAATTTATTTAAGTGAGAGCTAAAACATTAAATGCATCGACAAATTAAAGACTTTTTCTAGTCTTTGAAATATACTTAAGCTTCCTACTTAAAGCCAGAAAAAAAAATCGGGTGCTACAAATCTCACGTACATACTAAAGACGCATGCTGCGACCTATGTTTGGAAAATGCTTACCTGAATGCAAAAAATATCAGTTCTTAACCTAATTTGTATTTTTTCCTTTAAGTATATTTTACCAAATATAATTAATGAAAAAAAATTAATAAAAAATAAATTTTATTCTGTAAAAACCAAACCAAAAGAAATAAAATACAGATTTTCTTCGAAATATCCGTGAAAAGTTTGTGCTACATTTTCAGAAAATTTAATAAAGTAAGAGCTAAAAAGTCATACACATTAAAAAATAGAAGGCTTTGTCAAACCTAAAAAATAATTTTAAACTTCCTATTTAAAACCAAAGAAAAATTGGAACGCCATTTGTCTGGCGAGGCACACAACAAGCACATTTGGAGGTATGCTCATCTACATACAAAAATATTAATTTCAAATATAAATAATATATTTTTTCAACTTATTTTCTTTCTTTGGAATATAAGCAATGATACAAATTAAAAAAATTAATGATATATTTTATTATTTTGCTATATATTTAAAAGAAAGAAATATGCAAATTTTCTTCAAAATTTTACAGTTTATGAGTTTACTTGAAGTGGAAGAGAATAATTTAAAAATAAAAAGCACAACTTTTCAATAGGTAAACTTTATTACTTATGTTACACTACTACACATTCCTTTTTTCCTTTTCAATTTTCATCCACTATTGCAAAAATCGGAGGTTTGCACGATTTTTACGCTCTGGGAACTCCACTATTGTAATTTTGGTTAAATAATAAGGCTGTTGGGCTTAAATGCATTTATTTGTTGTCTATTGGTATTTACAAATATGTGTAAACTTTAAGACAGCACAAAATTAAATCTGAAGCAGGTTTTACGAAGTTATGTCGACGAAGATAATAAAATACGAAATATAATTTAACAAAATTCAACGTAAATTGGACAATTTACGCTTAATTACTTTCTAACAGAATGGAACAAAGCGCGCGAACTTTTATAAATATTTTTTAAATTGGCAATTTTAATAAGTCGTGAAGCGTGAGTCGTGACAAATACTCGACACTTTCTATAACTTCGACAGAATTCTTCTGAGAGTAAAAATAGACTACAAAGAAATATCTTCGCTTAAAAGTTGCTTATAAATTACTTTTTTACCTATTTTATTTACAGACTCATTGTAAATATTAGCCATTCGAGTTTTTCTTTACATCGTCTGGTACTTTTAAAATTATATCAAACAAATAATTTTAAAGACGTGATCAAAACAAACTAAACACAAGTCTGGCAAGGAATTAGTAAATACTAAATACCTATTTATGATATGAAATCGTCATTAGTTGTGTTTATAAACGGCATCAAAGGCAGCCATTTTGATATAGTTTAGGTAAAGTTAACATATAGGAAGGTTGACTAAGTTATGTAAGTAATGGATAGCGATGGCGGGACGCAGAGCAAATGCACTTTGCTAATTAGTCAAATTATATTTAGAGTCCTTTCACTAAGATAACGTCTCCAGCACATTGTGTATGTAACATGTTGCAGGCAGAGGCGTGCAGAGGTTTTTGACATGGGGTAAGCAGCGGTATCGGTTTAGTAGTTTTGGCGTAAAGCAAAACAGACAGACAAACGGACAAAAAGAGATATTTTCGCATAAATTGTAATATTAGTGTGGATATAAATTAAAAACTATGTTTTCTAAACTATTATAATATATGAGTACGTTCTGTTATGAAGAAACAAAAAAACGCCATCTGTTGTCACGTGTTGGAACTACAATGAAAGTTCATTTGCGTTCACATGTGTGCTAAGCTAAAATAAATAAAAACGCCATAGATGGCGTAATATAGATTGTTATATATTAGAAATGCAATGTGAATTCATTTTCATCGATATTTCCATGGAAATTAGATACATAGTATATTTTTGTCTTATAAAAATGTAGCCTATGTCCTTTCTCAGGCTCTAGACTAACTGTGTACAAAATTTTATTACAATCGGTTCATTAGTTTTGGCGTGAAAGCGAGACAGACAGACAGAGATAATTTCGCATTTAATATAAAGTATATAATATTATAAAATGATAAAATAAATAAGTACATGAATATGAATTACATGAAACTTTCGAGTTACTTACATTTCATTTTTGTTGCTGGTTTAATTGTTGTAACTCAGGTACACGTACCTACCTTTCGACACAAATCACAATTAGAATCTTTTCACTGAATGACAATTGTGAAAACTTGTTTTTTTTTAATTTTTAATAAACACACATTTTCAACACAAACCTCACAGTCAAATAACATTTTTAAGAAATCAAAAAACGCACTTAATATAGAATTTAGAAACTCAGTAATAACTAATATCTAATAAACTGTTAAATGTACAAACTTTTAAATGTTAAAATAATAAAAATCTTCTAAGAAAACTATAAATATACTGGCGCAAACAAAAATAATATGTTACAGTGCTCATCACATGAAAAAATGGCCTCCCAAAATACAAAACACTTCTGTAATGTAAACAAATATAAACCGTACTAAACAAAAATGCATTATGTGCATATGTGATTAATTAGATTTCCGTCTATTATTTTACTCGGATTATAGGCAACGAACATATCCGATTACTTCCGAACGCGCCGGCGCTCGGCTAAGCTCGGAAACCATGCGGCAGGACCTGGCCAAGTAAATCGCACACGCACACACGTTTGCGAACAGTGTACGAATACGAAAATCTTAACTCACACATATAGGCGGGGTCTGCGAGACATCGAGTGCCTGTAACCACAGATATGTAGTATAATTTTGGTGCGTACCTTCGCGCGGCGCGCCTAGTTACCACTTACCGACTTATGTTTATGTAGTTTTGCAAATCAATTGGTGCTATTTTATAAAAGTAGGCGTTAATGTGTATTCATATTTTTACTATTAATAATAATTAAAGTCATCTAAAACGTACGAAAGTAAAATTAAAATATGTGTATAGCAAGTATTTATCATTAGGTAAGCAGTGCTTTTATGCCTTTATGGTACGCACGTCCATGGTTGCAGGTATATCTAATTCAATTAAGTGTATTGAGCGCTTACTTTGGTCGGAACTTCATTTGGAGACGAAACTCTATATTAATTGGAAAACGTAATATTTGGTTCATAAGTTAAGTATTTACTAACTTCGGTGTGAGAAATTATTTCTAAACTTTGGTATGTGCCGTGCAAAACTTGGCTCGATGAAACTGGAGAGGCTTATCAGCACATGAGTTCTTTATCTACCGACTAGATGACCCCCGCAACTCCGTTGCGCCAAAATTAGTTTATCGCGCGAGAACCGGGATGAAAATTATCCTATGTCCTTTCTTGGGACTCAAAGTATTACCATACCAAATTTCAGCAAAATCGGTTCAGCGGTTTTGGCGTGAAGAGGTAACAGACAGACAGACAGACACACTTTCGCATTTATAATAATACTAGCTGACCCGGCAAACGTTGTTTTGTCATATAAATAATTTTTGGTATGAAAAATAGATGTTGGCCGATTCTCAGACCTACTCAATATGCTCACAAAATTTCATGAGAATCGGTCAAGCCGTTTCGGAGGAGTACGGGAACGAACATTGTGACACAAGAATTTTATATATAAGATTAGTAGGGATATTGGATAACCTACATTTCTCTTCCAATAACGACTCGTCCCAACTAGCAAATTAGTCCTTTAACAAAAAGCCTAAATGACATTGAGTCGTATAGACATCGTATAGTTGTAATTAAAGTTTCCAACATCGTGTAACAATATATTAAACGAACAATAGGTCGTATAAGAGCCTAAATTAAATGAGCAAGAGCTCATTTAATTTAGTCCTGTAATCGTTAACACGACCAAATTATATGACTATCCTATAAATATCGCAGTTGTGACCTTTAAAATACATATTTGATGTTGTATAAAATTAATTTATATAACAATCATAATCTGGTTGTAATCCCGACCATAACACTACTCTTTATCAGTAATAAGATTTCTACATGGCTATCATGTAAAGTCCATTTATTTAACTGTTATAAAATACATCGTTATATATACGTTTCTTACATGATTTTCGACTCTCACTATACGACTATTATAAAATATTTATGAGCCTAATATTCATATTTTGATAACTTAAATAACTGACTTATGTTATGATTTTAAAATACTTTTAAAACTTACTGTTATAAAACATTTTAGTTATTTAATGATGTTTTCATGTTTCTCTTTTACGACTTCGGCCAAGAAATAATCGGCCAAGTGCGATTCGGGCTCGCGCACAAATGGTTCTATAATCAATACCGTTATAGAGCAAACGTTGGCCAAAAATTTTTATACATTTATTTTTATATATATATATTTTTATTTCATTTTAATTTTATTATTAAAGAAGTGTTAACATAGCGGTTCTTGAGACACAGCTCTTGAAGACAGGCAGATGGACAGACAGAAAGATAAACAGATATCAAAGTCTTAGTAATAGGGTCCCGCTTTTACTTTTTTGGTACGGAACCCTAAAATATAGAACTTTCCAATAACTTTAAATCTTTAATTAGGTAGTTAAAATTTTTTCGACATCAGATATTATCACCTTATTGAGAATTCGATAAAATGCATGGGTTTCCACTTTGTTACTGTACCCTAAAAATGGCGGATGATAAAATAAATAAATGGTAACATATGCGACTTATAGTCATGAGACATCATATAAAAGTCATCATCATTACCTAAAATCGTGTAATTGTAAAATCTTAAATTAAATTAAATTTAGAAATATTATTTTGCAATTATTCGAAGGGGGCGTTAAAAATTTGTTAAAAAACCTATATACCATCGTCGAGAAATTTAATTTCCCTTAGAAAAGTAGATATTGTTACCGACTAATACCAAATACATTATAGTCAATAGCATTCATTCAATAATAAATATGGCAGACAAACTTTTACCAACATGATGGCTACTTTTTTTTTTTTTTTTTCTATTTTATTTATAGGACCTTTATCTTAAGACATGTCGGTCCTGTTAGTTAAACAATACATTAAAAAGTAAACAAAACAAACTTAGTTTCTACTAATTATGTGATGACTCACAGCTATGTACAGTTGTTTTGCAGCGTCGGACGAGGGATTAGCCAATAAACTATTAAATAACCCAACATCATGCTGATTTAAATTAAATGACAGCATAATTGCATGTCTCTCTTGTTGAAAACGCGTACATTCTGTAAGAAGATGATGTACATCCTCCACTACTCCACAAGTGTCACAATTGGGCGAGTCCTTCTTCCTCATTAAAAAGGCAAATTTATTTAAAGGCATATGGCCCGTTCTCAACCTGAGAGCGGTTACAATAGTCGCTCTTGAAAGCTTGGTACGCAAAAACCAGGGTACATGAGGGGGCTCACTTTGAATACATCTATACCAGATTCCTTTTTCCATAGAACGTCGATTAAAATATTCCTTCCAAAAACTATAACATGTTAATCTATACTTTGGCAGCACTTCTGAATAGTTTGGAAAAACATTATATTCTAAACCATACACTGAAGCTATTTTCGCTAGAGAGTCAGCCCTCTCATTGCCCTTTAAACCTACGTGCGATGGAACCCATTGCAATTTTATATCTATGCCACGATCCAATAAATAATTTAATTGCGACAAAATGTCATATGCTATCGATACGCCCCTCCTGCCAGAGGCGCATCGAGAGATATGCTGAAAAGAACTTTTACTATCACTACATATAACAAATTTATTATGCCTAACATAATTTATATAATTGAGAGCCTTCGAAATTCCAATAAGTTCCACCGACATGATTGAAATATTAGAATTTATTTTAAAACAATTATTAAATAAGTACAATCCATCTACACTAGAATTTGGATCGTAAAATGCTGCCCCCCGATCTGTACCACTCTTCGAACCATCGGTAAAAATAAAATAATAATTGTAATATTTTTCATTTAATTCTTTTAACAATTCATATTTTAATGCATTAATTTCATAATCTTTTTTAGCCGTGTTTATACATTCTAAATTAATTTTAATTATGTTTTCCGTGTCAAAATTAGTAACCCACGTTTTTAGGTTAAACATATCTAAGACTGAAGACGAATCAATAACCTCATTTACCATCTTTTCATAGCACGTGACTAATAGTGGTATTTTTTTCCTAACCCAAAAGCTATTAGACTGGCAAGCTGCAAGTAAATTATTGATACACTCGTTAGATTTGTTATCAATCCACGCTCGTATCTTAGCACAGTACTTATAAGCTAGGTACATTCTCCTAACGTGTAGCGGAGGTATGGACAACTCCGCCTCCATCGCGTGAATCGGTGTGCTTCTAATGAACCCGCCAATAATACGTAAAGACTGGTTTTGTACGACATCAATTTTATTGCAATGAACTTGCGCACTATTGTCGTATAGATAGCAACCATAATCTAATCTACTCCTAATCAAAGACAGATACAACCTACGCAAATGATCTGGGTGAGCACCCCACCCGGATCCCCTTAGGACCTTCAAAATATTAAAAAATTTTTGAGCTTTAATCAGTGTTTCGTTTAAATGTTTACCCCAGCGCAACGAGTTATCTAGCCACATGCCTAAGTATTTATATTCGTACACACGTTCGATCTCTAATTGATTTATTTTTATAGAAACGGGTTGTCTGCGACGACCCCTACTAAACACACAAAATTTAGATTTTGATGTCGATATAGATAAACCTAATTCATCCAGCATATTTACTAATAAAGTGAGCGCTTTTTGTAATTGCTTCGTACAGGTAAGTAAGCTTTTATCGCTAACGTAAAATACAAAATCATCAGCATATTGGCTACGGAATACAAAATTAATTATTTTACAAATTTTTGCGGTACTTAAATTAAATAGGAGAGGGGAGCTAGGGTCCCCTTGCGCCAAGCCTCGACTGGTACATCTGAATACGTAACCTTGATTATTATCCTTTATTTTTAGACATCTATAAGTTAAAAAATTCCAAAAGTATATAATTAATGATTTTCCGATTCCTAATTCATCCAGTATCTGAGTGACCATTTCTATTAAAATATTATTATAAGCGTTTTCTATATCGATGAAACACGCAACGGTAGGCATATTATTTGTAATGCCCAGCTGAATTTGTGAAACGATACGCACTAAGCAGTCTAAAGATGACTGTCCGCTGCGGAAACCTGTAGTGAATGGAGATAACAAGTTGTTTTTTTCTGCGAACCATTCAATTCTTTTGTTTATCATGTTATGAAATATTTTGCAAACGCAAGACATTAAAGATATCGGCCTAAGTTTTAATAGTGTATGAGACGAACTAAATTTGGGTATAGGAACAATGGAAATATTTTTCCATTGTAGTGAAAGTATACTGCTATCATTAAGTATTCTGTTGTATATACAAAGTAAATATATCTTGGCTCTTTTAGGCAAATGATAAATCATAGAATACGTAATCCCGTCTTCTCCGGGAGCTGTGTCCCTTTTTTTTATGCAATGACACATTTCGTGTAAAGAAAAATCGGTTTCTAAACTACTATTAAACGAATTAAAAGTAGGCATACTAGGAACAGCATAATCTGGAGCCAAATTATGAAGCAATAGACTTTTTTCTTCGTAGGAAATTTCATATTTTTGTGTTCTGTAACCTTTAATCCATCTTAATCGTCTCCACATATCAGTCATCGAAGTTGATTCATCAATACTATTGCACATTTCTTGCCAGCTGAGATTTTTTGCGCGTCTTATTTCTGATTTTGATTTTGCAGTCTTTTCTTCTAAAATTTTTAAATTTCTAGGGGTGGGGTTTTTTCTAAATTTTGAAAGTGCTAGTCTGCGTTCCGCGATCAATTTAGATAACATAGGGCACCAGTACGGTTTTGGTTTAAAATTATTTGTAGGCTTAGAACAGATTTTAAAAGTAGGAATAAATTCATCGGCCGCGTTAAATATATTATTAATTAAGAAATCATAAGAACTTTGAAAGCTTAAATGATCTGGATATGAAATATTTTTAAAATAATTTTGATATGACCTCCAGTCAGCTATTTTAAAATTTCGTTTGATCAAGAAATTGTAAGATTCATAATATTTAAATTTAATTTTAATCTTTCAGGCCCCGCGCGAGCACCGGTGATCGCGAGAACAAAAGAATACAATGGGAATTCCTAGAACCTCCGATCGAAGGATTAACGATACAATGGTCACTACCCAAGTTCTCATTTGTTACTAACCATTCGAAATCGGTTGCTAAATCAGCTGATGCAAAAGAAATATCGGGCGCAGAACTCTGTAATAAAATATTATTCACTAATTTTATTCTGGTCGGTTGACCAGTGTTCAACGATACGAAATTATATTCTAGCGCGGAGTCATGGACCCATTTACCCCTATTGTCATTACGACTCGACCAATCCGTGTGATGAGCGTTGAAGTCACCAGCAATTAAACAATTACTAGGAAATAATTGAAATAATAAGTCCCAATCTGTTTGTGTAGTTGCAAGAGACGGAGGACAATAAACAGAAATTATATATTTTAAACTCCCACAATTACATAATTTTATACATAGAATTTCCATACCTGGGTTTTGATGAGATGTGACTTCAATAACTTGTGCAATGATTGTTTTATGAGTGAATATAGCAATACCTCCGTAACCGTCTGTTCGATCCTTCCTAAAAATATTGTATCCCGAAAAACGCAAGTCCATTTCGTTATTGAGCCATGTTTCAGAGATAATTGCCAAATGAATTTTTTCTCGTGCTAACAAAAGATCAAAATTCAATGATTTAGGTTTTAAACTACGTGCGTTCCATTGGAATATGTTCAAAGAGTGTAATGGTGATACAGATCGGGCCGGATCCACTTATGAATACGAGTCACCACTTAGATAAGTGATGACCATATTAAGTAAATCTTCTTTTTTATATAAACTCTTAAAATACGTAAAAACTTCTTGTATTAATATAGCAACTAAGGACATTATTTTTTCTTGAAAACTTTTCTCTGATTTAAAAATTTCAATAGCTTTTTTGATACATTGACTAAGGTTAAACTTATTACTATTATCTTCATCATCATTTTCATTATTTTTTGAGCTATCGTCTATATTTTGCACGTCCATATCCTCTTCAGTCTCTGCTCCTTCTATTGTATCATTTAATCTACGTTCAATCTTCTTTCTTCGTTTCTTCTTTGATTCAGCTAGCCTAGATACACTTTCCTCTTCGATATCAGTTGTTTTATTTGATTCTCTTACTATCTGGTCATCTTTTTCATGAATTTTAGGTGTTGACAGCAAAGCATCCTTATATGTTTTATTTTTTCCGATAGTGTGTTCATCCCCGATTTTATTTTGAAAATTTTCTTGATTTATTATTTCATTTATTTGCGACTTTTGAGATTCTGTCTTATCTCTCTTATTCTCCAAATAAAGTGCTAAAGCTTTTCTGTAGGTACAGTTTTCTAGAGACATAATGTTTCGAATTTCTTTTTCTTTCAAAAAACCGGGCATTTTTTGTGCAACGCCATATGTGGGCCCTTGCAGTTTATACATTTCAAAATATCAGTATCACAATTCCGGTGATCTTCGCTACATTTAGGACAAGTTGGTTTTTTGGCAGGACAAGCGCGAGATAAATGGCCAAATCTCCAGCAGCCTGAACATTGGCTAACTGGAAAAATATAAGGTTCCACTTTAAACCTACACCCGTATCCGAAGACATACGGGGGCAAAGTGGAACTTTTGAAACTTAAACGTATGGTCTCACTATCAATCCATTTTCCGTTCTCTTCTATACGTTTTAATCTTTTAATTGCAATTATTTCAAAATCACATTTTAAATTCTCAAGCCCTTCCTTTTCGTCTATGTCTAAGTCCACATTTTTAACCAGGCCATATGATAGGTTTATTTCATCAAACATTTGACATCGGTAACCCAGAGTCTCAAATTTTTGACAGTTGATCAGTTCATTACATTCTTCTCGGGTTTCAAAATAAACTATAATTTTATATGGACTCTTGTATGTTATCTTTAAAATATTCTTTATATTTTGGGATCTAAAAAGTTTGGCCATACCAAATTGCTTGGGCAAAACCTCTTTAGCGGTAATTGAAACAGCGTATTTTTCTTTTTCTAAAAAAATATCCATATCTTCACCCTCTTTCCATACCTCACCTTCTTTAGGACGTTTTTTATTAGTTTTTCTTACTATAGTCGTAAAAGAATCATACTCTTCCACCTCATCGCTTTCTTGCATAGTTCTCTTCCGTCTCTGTTCTCCAGTCTCCAGCATAACTAACACTTGTTGATCACAATTTTGAATAATAGATTTATCTATTATGGAATTATTTCCACTTGAATCGTCATACAAAACATCCTCGTCCATTGTCACCAAACACAAACAAACACTGATAACAGTAATGAATTATATAATACGAGTACTATATGTTAATACTTTCTGAATAGAATAGACGTTAATTACGCAATCTAAATCAGAAAACGCGTGCGCTTGCAACCATTACTAGCGCGCCACTGATGGCTACTTTTTCTTTTATCTTACTTCAACAGAACTGTAAAGTAATTAGTATCCGCAAAAGGGTAATGCTGATGACTACTTCCCAATGTTTATACAACATCTACTGGATCACAATACGACGAAACAGTTAAAAAATTAATCACTTTACGACTGCTATACGAATATTTAGCCACTAAAACGACCATGACAAGATCGCTATACAAATAAAAGTTATATATTATGCGCCTATTTCGCGTCATATAAAGGTTAATACGAATGCTTTATAACCAAAAAGGACTGACCTCAAGTTATAACCAAAACGTTGTCTCGAAAATTATATGACCAAATTTTGCTAGTTGGGGTTTGACTGATCTACTAATATACTTTGTAGTGTGCGCCGCCTCGTTCACTCTTTGTCGTTCATTTTTAGTTTCACAAAATGCATTTTACCTTTCTATATACCGTCATATACGTCCTAGTATCCACTTCTCTGTTTTCGTCAGGCAAACAAAAATATTAATGTCCGGTTACTGAAGTTCCCATTCACTCGTTTGATTAGCTAACGTCAAACCAATCAACGACGCAATTGAAAAGATAAACTGCTGTCGAACAACCTTAGAAACCAGCCACAAGTGCGATAGTAACTCGTGGAATACTCCAGCCTGAATATTTCTTTATCCAACATTATTCTAGTGAATTTTAAGGGCGGTTTTGGTGAACGTGGAGTCTGTATTTTATTTTCGTTTGATGTTCGCACAATTTTTACGTTAATCTCTTTGTTGAGGCCTGACGTTTTGAACATAATCTTTTTAGAATTCCCTTTTTTATATTTTAAAGTATTTTAATAGCTCCTTTCATGACTTAGCTAAGACTTTCGGTTTGAGTGTTTGAAAGATCGTTTAGGTTCTTATAAAAAGAGCATATACCGTATCTGAGTAGTTATTGCAACTTTTGATTTATTATTATGTTTCGTAGATACGTATAGTATTTCTTGAGTTCGTCAATCAAGAATTTTAATGCCAAACTTTATACCAATTATATAGTTATATTGGTATAAAGTTTGGCATTAAAATATAATAATTAAATTGGTAACCAGCAAAAAGGTTTTCTTTCTCAGAGTATTACACATTAAATCTTATCACAAAACTACATTTTTAAGTACACGTTCAATATGTAATATTCACGTTATGATTCACATTAAACTGGGAATACGTAAATAAAATATGTGGCGTACTACATATTCAACGCTCGTACGGCCGTTTGTCACATATAAAATCTGGAGTCTAGTGTTTTACATCCATTGCCGACTGGGGACGTACCTCGTACTAAATTAGGAAAAATACACCGTTGATTTCAGAAACTATGAAAAAATACAAGTTTATTAAACTAGCTAAAAGCCGAGCTTTGTGAGGGCTCCCGTTGTCACACCTTGACTGACTGATGATAACACATCTACATATAAAAGAACTTGACTGACTGATGATACATATAAATAGAAATTACTATGTTAAAGCATAAATCAATAGGCGTGATAGTTTTTCCGTAAATTGTACCACAAAATGAAGAGGTTGTAGGATAAAGCTACTATTTTTTAACATAACTTAACCACGAAAACCTTTTGGTATCAGGGAGCTCAAGAGACAATGCTAAAGTTGTTTTGGGACCCGCGACGACAAACCGCCAAGTTGGAAATCGCCAAGTTGTAAAATGGCACGATATCGCGTAGCGCGTACACTCTACCTGCCAGGTTCCACAAATGGCACGCTATGGCGTATCATCTGTCACGTGTACAGTTTCAAAGGCGGAGTGCGGCCCCCGCAGGTGGAGCCGTAATTGGGTTATACCATTTTATTAATTGTAAATTGTAACATTATGTTTGTTGATCATCTTAAAAGATATAATAAATATATATTTACGTGGGAGTTTCAAAGGATTTTCTGATAGAGCAATGGGGTGTGCTCGGCTAGACCAAAGCCAACTGCTGAATTTAATTTCAGCTGAAATGTATTAGAAATGTATGTCGTATTTAGAAAACAATTATGTCTAACGTACGTATTTTTTGCTGTATTTCAGAAATTTTCAGTTAAGTCGTAATATCCAGTCAATGTTGATCGCGATCTGTCTGGGTTTGATATAAACCGACCAAATTACATCGGTCGCTTATTTACCTATGAATATTTTTTCTTATAGTGCATCATCATCAATTGATCGTATAGAGCGTCATTGCCGGTCCACCTAAGGGGCCTTCCACACGAGGTTTTTTTACGCTCGTTATTATCGATACAAACGTGAGTTGAACGCTCAGCAAACGCAAGGAAGCCGACACGTTTTGAACTTCATATCTGAAAAAATGCGATAAAAACGCGCAGAAAACGAGCGCATCAAAAACGCGCGTCGTTAGTGTGCAAAAAATACGTCATCGGCCCTTCCACAGAAGGGCTGTAAGGCTGCCTTCACATTAAGTCGCCGCGCGGCTGCAGCGCGACTTCTATACTAAAACGAGCCGCGCGGCTGCCGCGCGACTGTCTTTTGTATACTGTATATGCACTGCTTGCGAAGTAATATGAAGGCGCTCTTAAGCTAATGGTCCACTTACCGTGGTCGTCAGGCAACGGCAGGCTGTCGGAGGCGTCGGAGGCGAGTGCCAGGTCGGGTGACGCGGCGCCCAGCAGCGCCGTCAGACCCTCGTGCTCGCCTTCTGAAATGAGAACACCTTGTACACTACTGTATACGAGATCTTAATGTGTTGTATACTCGAGGAAACTGATTCCTAGGCAGTCGAAAGATCTACGTCGTTTGGTCGGCCTATGTCAATTCAATGTTAGCTGTGATCGGTCGGATGAGTTTGACTTAACGCGACCAAATTTCGTCGGACGGACCTAAGTAGGTAATCACTAGTTAGGTCCGCCATCTGCCTAGGAATCAACTTCCCTGATATTACTTTTAGCGTTAAGAGAGTTTTGGGGGAGAGAACAAACCAGGTTATCCGGGTAATACTGTGCTTTTTTATTGTTTTTATCGCAATTTGTACGTATAAGGCAAGGCAGCAACTAGTAAGTTGCTGCCCGCAACTCCCTTGCGTTTTTCAACAAAATTCGTTTATCGCGCAGGAACTGTACATTTTTCCGGGATAAAAGGTATTCTATATCCTTTCCCGGGATCAAAGTATCTCTATGCCAAATTTCAGCAAAATTGGTTCAGCGGTTTGGGCGTAAAGTGGTAACAGACAGACACACTTTCATATTTATAATATAATACGTTTATGGTATAAAATAAAAGAAGTAATAAACAATAAAACAACGCGTATAGTGTAAGTTATAAGCCGCTTAACGCTTTACCTATACGTAAAGGGTGAAACTCTATAACACTTGACCACGTGTTACGAAAACTTTTGGAAAACCCGCAAGCTCAATAAAAGCTTCGATGCGTAATGAGCTGTTTCGCACCAAAGCTCATAAACAACCCTTTATAATGCCTTTAAAATTAAGGCCACACATTGTACTATGACAGAGATATAATGTTTCTGAAGCTTTCTATATTATAATGTACCATCGAGGAAATATATTTCTAGGCAGTTGACGTACCTACGTCATGTGGTCGGCTAATGTCTATTCAATGTTATCTGCTGGGATCGGTCGGATGGGTTTGATTCAACGCGACCAAATTACTTAGGTACGCCACCTGCCTAGGAATCAATTTCTTCGATGGTACAAATGAAATCGATCATGGTAAATTACACAGATATATACTACGGTCGTAATCGCTTATATTGGTCCATCCTGGGGCAAGTGTAGAGGCCGCATACGGATATTCTATAAGTTTATTTATGTGCTTTGATATAATTTTTTAAATTGCCTTATAGAAAAAATATTAAGCGTCATTAACATAAGCATAACATATTTGAAGGTCTTAAACCTTAAAAAAAAGATACATACAGCCGAACGTATTACCTCCTCCTTTTTGGAAGTCGGTCAAAAAACAAAACGCTTAATATTCTGAAGTCTGTAATCCGTACGTCAGTCGGTATCGGCGAGCGATTACTAAACTATTCAATTAGTGGAATCAAATATTTAAGACGGGGAAAAGTATGTAAGATCGAATTGAACGGTCAACATTAATTACTTAGCAAGGAGGCTGCCCGCGTCGATTTCCTCCGTTTGTTCAGCTTAATTAAATGACAGTAAGTAAATAGACACCGTTGTACAGCGTTTCAGCAACCCTTATTCGGCAAGTCGGGTTCAGTACAATTTCGTCTACATTTGCAACTTTATGGACGCCAAGATTCGCCGAAATCCACTCTTTAGTTTGCGTTTTATGAAAAACTCTTGGGTACTTCGCAGAATTATTGTTTTAGGCTCGGCGAGACTCTGACGAAAGTTTTCGCTACTACATTATCGATATTCACTATCTTATTATTTACTGCCGACGCTGTATAAAAAAGTAAGTCTACTTTATTTTGACATTTAGTACGAAATCATTCATCATTGTATAAGTTACATACATAATTTGTTCTTAATATAGTTTTAAATATCCATAAACAGAAAAGATTGAAATATTATTCTGATTAAAGTGTTTGGAGTTCTTAAGTTTTAAATTTCTATTAGCACTTCAAAAATTTTTAACGTTCTTAAATTCTCAAAGCGTTTAGCTGAGCGTTGTCGAAGAAGACTTATTAAAGTGAAATTCTCAAAAACGTTATGATTCTAATAACGAGAATCACATCGACTCGACTGCACAGAACGTAACGTAGAAAAACATTTCGCTAATTCTACAAAAATGAGTTTCTTTGAATGCTTCCCCCGGCTTAATTAATGTCAAAGAATTCGCGAGATACGTCAGAACAAACAGAAAGACTTCGATGCCGAGTGCATTTTATAATTTGTTTTTAATAGAACTTTCTTGTAGCGTTCTCGTCTGATGGTCGTTCGAGTCTTCTCCGCGATAATAAACTGCGAAATGCATTTAAAACTTATTTTAAATGTTTGCCTCTTTTTACTCCGTCGTTAATCAAAATATTTTTCATCCGAGCTTTTAACGGCCCATTTAAATCTTTAGCTTCTCCGAGCCTAGTAGCGGCATACAAGATTTTAGACTTGCTAATTATCTTAAGTGCTTTAATTAATTTGGAGCCCCAGTTGTAATTTAAATGACGACAAAATATGCATAAATTTTACGTTAAAATGTGATTTCTTCAAAAAGAGTTCTTTTTAGATGTAATACAAACATACCAGTAAAACAACAAACATTTTGAATGGGTTAGGTATAAAATATAAGACTAAAAAGCAACCGAAACAGGTTGAGGCTAGCGCAGACAAATGGAACAAAAACTTAAAATCTGGTCAAACAATAAGCTGTAAAACTCGCGGTGTAGAGCTTTAGAAAAGCTACCACTTTTTTCTCTTACAGTGCCATTTTGTGAGCTCGCACCCTCATTCCGTCCTCAAAAAACAATTCATAAAGTGACAATTCATATTTCAGAGAGCCCCTCTGAAACAATATATTATTTTAACATTTTTTCGTGGATTCATTCTTAATGTGTGTACCTACATTATAACTTGAACATTTTTTATTTTTTTAAACGTTTACCTAGTGAGATACAAATATAATTTTGCATTTCCCATGCATTACAGTTCTCGTTTCCCATTTACGACGGGCGATAGAGCGAGCGACTCTGCCAATAAATTGCAGTCAAAGATAAACCGAATTACGTTGTCCGGTTCAAATTAAATTTAACCGATGAATTATTCCGTATATAATTTAAACCCCGGTTAAAGTTATCCGACGGATAATTTAAAATCGCGTTTAAAAATTGATCGGCGGTGATAAGTGCGGCGTCCCGGGGGTCCGTTTTCAATTTGCGATGTTGTAACGAGCCCGCGTGTCAGCGCGGAGGGATAATGAACAGTATGTATGTTAATTAAATACTCCCTAAGGGCGGCCTTAATGAAATTCTCATATATTTACTTACAAGTCACGGACGGGGCCCCGTTAGTGAGGTCTAAGACTGCACTCTGTACGAACACCGCCGGCGGACGGAGCTCAAAATATTTCATTAACTTATCCCGGTCTAAAAGAGCTCGCAGATTTTCCGAGTGCAGTAGAACACAAAAACGGAGATCGGAGATTTAAGCTAGGTAGTAGCTTTGTAAAGAAATATCATATTTACAAAACAAATAGAACGGCAGAGATGCTCAACAATTGGCTCCCTCCAATTTGTATCCAATAACGAGGCGGAATATTTCATCACTGCTTGAGGAGATCTAATTCAATTAGGGGCCTTTCAAGCTCGTTTGCATGAGTTTGCATTTTTAAGCGGAAGCGAGGCGAGTTGGGAATTTCGTAAAGTTGATGTGTAGCCATCGGCGCTCGCCGCCCGCGCCCGCGCCCGCACCCGCGCCGCCCGCGTCCGCGCCGCCCGCCGCCAGCCGCTCTCTGACTCGGAAACCCTTTGTTGCCTCACTTACTCTACATTCGTTGCAATATATTTATTAAAATGTTCCCCCAAATGTTGTTTACCTCTGATTGCCGTGAATCTTGAGAGATACATTTTGGCCGTACAGCTGTTTTTTTCATGGAAGCTTTTTTTTTTGTTTAAAAAAATTGACTCCGAAGTTTAAGATTTTTTTTAAAACTCGACAGATGTTAAGCTTTACCATTAAGTGAGATCAGCTTTGAAGTGTCTGTTTTATATGTATTTGACAATTTAGTTATTTATATTTTGTTACTAAGAATTAAAAATAATAACTCCCAATAAAAAGCAAATCTGATGTTTCAAAAATCAAAGGAAAATTAAAATTTGTGTTCAAAGTTCATTATTCAAGCTGCACCTGAGTCCCACGGCCGAACAATACTAAAAGCGGTAGATTGAATTTTGAGCTGTCATACATCTGTTAAAAGGACGTCGCAACGCAAAAGGACAATAAAAATAATCGTCGGAAAATAAAAGCTCGTCCAGAACGACGATGCAAGTTTTGAATTCAAAACTCGATATTTGAAATTCAAAATACCGGAGCGGAGCCGCGAGCCAAGTGAAATGCCTGTGATCCCCGCGCTGTAATAAAACAACTCGGTCTCGGCGACAACTGAATGCCAATGTACAACGAGCACGGCTCCCGTGTGACACCCGCCTTAATATTATACGCGCAAATTAGGCAAATATTGTGTGAGGGTTAAGATTTAATGAAGTACTTTATGAAGTCACTTGTATCACAGAGGATTATTTTACTGAAGATAAAGGGATCAGGGATAAAATGTTCTGCTAAAATATGTCTGCAAGTGGGCTTAACGTATAAATAATTAAATATTTACTTTATTACCAGTTAGCCAAAGAATAATATGTGTACCTTGCCCTGCCCTGACTCCAGAAAAGCAGTGTGTCAGAAACAAATGTGAACCCAGTCTTCAACAGCTTTTGCTTATATTGTAGGCAAAGGAAGTGCTTTCGGGCACTATAAAAATACTCTTGCGTAGCTGGCCCGGTCTCAGTAAAATCGGCCACTGTCACCGAAAAAAAACCAGTGTTGGAAGGCCTTACTTGTTAACACGAGATCACACAAGATCTTACCGATATCAACGGCGGCGTGGAAGAGATCAGCGAGCAGGTCGGGCTCGTGGCAGATGAGCCGCTCGTCGATCTCGGCCGGCGTGGCCTCGCGCAGCTGCAGCGCCACACCCTCGCCGCCCACCGCCGCGCTGTACATCAGCACGGCGCGCGGCGAGAACGTCGGCATCGGGAGACGGCCGCGCGACACCTGGAACAAGGCCGGCTTGAGTATGCGAGGAATGTAAGCAGGTGCAGTAGCAGTTGTTTGCCTCAAAAGGAGATATTACACTTAAATCTGGTGTCGTCCAGACATTACTCAGTTCGAGTGATTCTTACAAATAACATGAACAACACACTTATTACGGACTAGCTGCCCCGGCAAACGTTGTTTTACCATTTAAAGTATTTATACTTCATCAGCATACAAAATCTTACCCCCTCTTATGTCCCCTAAGAGGGGTGGGGGGAAAAATGTTATGTAACACCAGATGTTAAGTTGGAAAAACAGTTAATAATATAAAGTAAGTCCATTAAAGAAAAAAGTTACTTAATACAAAATCTGACCCTCTCTTTGGCGGGGGGGGGGGGGTGATTTTTATTCACCAGATGTTGAGTTGGAAGAAGGCAAATATATCTGCGAAAACCTTATGCAAATCAGATCAGTAGTTTTCGTGTTAAAGCAAAAGTCTTATACAAAATCTGACCCCCTCTTTCGTCCCTTTAGAGGGGTGGGGGGGAATTTTTTTATACACCAGATGTTAAGTTGGAAGAAGATAAATATATCCGCGAAAACCGTATTCAAATCGGATCAGTACTTTTCGTGTTAAAGCAAAAGTCTTATACAAAATCTGACCCCCTCTTTTGTCCCTTTAGAGGGGTGGGGGGAAAAAATTTTATACATCAAATGTTAAGTTGGAAGAAGACAAATATATCTGCGAAAACCGCATTCAAATCGGATTAGTAGTTTTCGTGTGATAGTGGAACAAACATACAGACAGACAGACAGACAGACAGACAGACAAAAAAACTGACCACATTTTTGGCTTGTATAGCGATGTAGTGACACCCTCCGCTTATTATTTTTTGAATATCTTTAATGTACAGAATCGTCATTTCTACAGTTTTATTATATGTATAGATATTAACACAAACATAATCCTTATTGCCATTAAAAGCATTTGCAATCAATTTCCCGCAGTTCAAAGATCAAAACTGAAATCGGTATTGAGCTTAAAAGCCAATAAGAAACTGGCATTGTGTGTTAAACGATTACGGCTTAAGCTTTCCTTGGCCCAAATCTTGCTAAAACCGTGCAGCTTATGCCTTAATGAGCCATTCGGCATAATTAATGTGGTCACTGGCGAGATATCGCGCATCTAGATTTTACAGTTCTCTACTTTAAACCGTTTTTTGTTTGCAAACTTTATCGCACCAATTAAGTGAATTTTAATTAAATCTTTTAAAAAGTTCTACGTTGGCGAGTCTTTGAAAAATTTTAGGTTTTAGGTTGGATTATACTAGAACTTAAAACTTACAACTATTAGCATATTTAAGATGATAATTTATGTAACTGATTGGCGGATAACCTCTCTTTAATTCTTGAAATGACTGCAACAAAATCAAAGAAATGAAAAATTAGATGTGTTTTCAGGTGCGTTTTTCCACAAATCAGTTTCCATCGCACTCACTGGTGTTGAGTGCGGAACCCGTGATAAATGACCGACACTTCGCCGATGTGGGTCAAGTAGAATGAGTGAATGTAACAAGAGCAGATAATTCATGTTAGCCCTCTTAAAATCCACTTCTTTCGAATGTAAACTTTTTTAGTGGTTAGAAACAAAATATTGAACTATGGTCAGGACCTGGATCAGACCAGGATCCTGACCTTATTGAAAATTGTTAAAAAGGAGGGATAGTAGACAATGCGTAGGAGAACGCCTAATCTTCATATTTTTGGGGGTATTGGTAACATAGGATATATTTTTCCGAAAACTAGGTTTGTCAAAATGTATCAAAAGATCTTGGTCACCACTAACTAGCCACTAACAAAGAATTTTCTAAGTTTTACCCCTTGGTGGCTAAAATAAGGTACCGCCGTATACTCCAGTCGCGGAAAAAAGCTATTTAATTCTTCGATCGCGGATTCTTGGAAACCTGTTGTTATTCTATTGTTGTCGCGATCACCAGTGCTCTTATGGGTTAATATTAATTTTGAATGCAAATTATGCAAACCACATTAAAAAATAGTAACATAATGTTCTCGATTGGGTCGTAGCTCAGGCTAACGAGGTTTTACCGGCCCCCGCCGCTCGTAAATTTCCCGCACTATTCTTTTTCCCGCTGAATTCCCCAATTTATTCCCGTCGACGACGCGCGTTTATTTTAACGTACTTAAATCGCACTAACGCTGATACGCCTATATAATCTGTTTAAGGTTTAGGAAAAATATATATAAATATAATATTAAACACAAAGTTGACTGACTGACTGACATGGTGATCTATCAACGCACAGCCCAAACCACTGGACGGATCGGGCTGAAATTCGGCATGCAGATAGATGTTATAACGTAGGCATTTTGGTTGTGTAATTTTTTTTTTTAATTAATAAACTTACACTTGTGTGTACTGAGTAGATTAACAGCAGTAGCTGTCTTGCTTAATGTCTATTCATACAGTTTACTACAATGGACTTGTTACTACAAGTCCATTGTAGTAAACTGTATCACTAGACATTAAGCAAGACAGCTCGTTAGAGCATAATTGGAAAATCGATTTGCTTTCTCAATTAAAAATCGTTTCAAAGCGTCAATGTCGAACTCACCGTTTGTTTTTTGGAGCAAAAATCAAAAGCAATTATTTCGTCACTAATTAAGGTAGATGCAAGGTGCTTTAAATAATTCCGCCATTTTTATTTACGGACGTCGGGGGCCTAATTAAGACGGGGCCATTTAAAAAGGGGCCAAAAATTCATTACGGACCCTGTTTAATAGAATGTCTTAACTTTAGTTGCTACGAAAATCTTAAATGTAAGACGTTTTTAAAAGTTAATTACTTTAAATTTTTACTAATTACTTCGCGTGGAAAATTTCGCGTGAAAAATTCGTCGTCGTAATCAATCTTTTTTATAAAGGAGATCAGTTCTCGTTCTTAAATAAAAAAAACTCGATCGTTGGTTACAAATTATAATGCATATTGTACTACGCTTATCACTAAACTCAATTTACACTAAACTCGGTTTAGAAATCGGACATTATTATCTATACATATAATAAATCTGTAGAAATGTCAATTCTGTACTGTAAAGATATTCAAAAAATAATAAGCGGAGGGTGTCACAATATCGCTATAGAAGCCGAAAAGTTAGTTAGTTTTTTTGTCTGTCTGTCTGTCTGTCTGTCTGTCTGTATGTTTGTTCCAGCATCACACGAAAACTACTGATCCGATTTGAATGCGGTTTTCGCAGATATATTTGTCTTCTTCTAACTTAATATCTGGTGTATAAAAAAATTCTCCCCACCCCTCTAAAGGGACGAAAGAGGGGGTCAGATTTTGTATAAGACTTTTGCTTTAACACGAAAACTACTGATCCGATTTGAATGCGGTTTTCACAGATATATTTGTCTTCTTCTAACTTAATATCTGGTGTATAAAATTTTCCCCCCCACCCCTCTAAAGGGACGAAAGAGGGGGTCAGATTTTGTATAAGACTTTTGCTTTAACACGAAAACTACTGATCCGATTTGCATACGGTTTTCGCAGATATATTTGCCTCCTTCCAATTCAACATCTGGTGTATAAAAATTACCCCCCCCCCCCCCCACCCCACCCCTCTAAGGGGACCAAAGAGGTCAGATTTTGTATCAAACTTTTTTCTTTAATGGACTTACTTCATATTATTAACTGTTTTTCCAACTTAACATCTGGTGTATACAATTTTTCCCCCCACCCCTCTTAGGGGACAAAAGAGGGGGTAAGATTTTGTGTCAACTGATGAAGTAGAAATACTTTAAATGGCAAAACAACGTTTGCCGGGACAGCTAGTATACTATAAATAGGCAGCTAATAAAAAGCAAAAAAAAAAAAAAACTGGGTCAAACAGCGACACATCTCGATGTGTTGCCATGGCGACGCGTCGATAGAAGATGGCGGTTGTCACAAACGTTAAAATGAATTCGAGTGGCATAATAGCAGAGTAGATAATAGCATTTAAAAATCTTTATAATATTTAAGACTTGATGACCCAGTGAAATTAGTATCACTTTTGACCCGACTACGGCGAAGCAAAAAGGAGGGTTATGATTTTGGCCTGTATGTATGTTCTCCTTCTCTGGATTTTCTCGAATATTTAAATACTAAAATTCATAGAATTATAACCTACTAGATGATGTCCGCAACTCCGTTGCGCCAAAACTCGTTTATCGCGCGGGAACCGTACATTTTTCCGGGATAAAAAGTATCCTTTGTCCTTTCCCGGGACTCAAAATATCTCCATGCCTAATTTCAGCAAAATCGGTTCAGCGGTTTGGGCGTGAAGAGGTAACAGACAGACAGACACACTTTCGCATTTATAATATTAGTAAGGATTGACATCGTTGCTAAAATTAGCCAAAAATTCAGCCATTCTCGAGTTTCAGACTGACAAAATGTAAAATTCATTTTTATTTATAACTAAGTAGTCTAAGTACTCATTGTACCTTTAGTGGAGTTCCCAGAGCGTAAAAATCGTGCAAGCCTCCGATTTTTGCAATAGTGGATGAAAATTGAAAAGAAAAAAAAGGAATGTGTAGCTGATAACATAAATAATAAAGTTTACCTATTGAAAAGTTGTGCTTTTGATGTTTAAATTATTCTCTTCCACTTCAAGTAAACTCATAATCTGTAAAATTTTGAAGAAAATTTGCATATTTCTTTCTTTTAAATATATAGCAAAATAATAAAATATATTATTATTTTTTTGATTTGCGTCGTTGCTTATATTTCAAAGAAAGAAAATAAGTTGAAAAATATATAATTTAGATTTAAAATTAATATTTTTGTATGTAGATGAACATACCTCCAAATGTGCTTGTTGTGTGCCTCGCCAGGTAAATGGCGTTCCTATTTTTCTTTGGTTTTAAATAGGAAGTTTAAAATTATTTTTTAGGCTTAACAAAGCCTTCTATTTCTTGATGTGTATAACTTTTTAGCTCTTACTTTATTAAATTTTCTGAAAATGTAGCACAAACTTTTCACGGATATTTCGAAGAAAATCTGTATTTTATTTCTTTTGGTTAGATTTTTACAGAATAAAATTGATTTTTTTTTCATTAATTATATTTTTAAGACACACTTAAAGTACAGAAATACAAATTAGGTTAAGAACTGATATTTTTTGTATTCAGGTAAGCATTTTCTAAACATAGGTCGCAGCATGCGTCTTTAGTATGTACGTGAGATTTGTAGCATCCAATTTTTTTTCTGGCTTTAAGTAGGAAGTTAAAATATATTTCAAAAACTAGAAAAAGTCTTTCATTTGTCGACTCATTTAATGTTTTAGCTCTCACTTAAATAAATTCTCAACAAATATAGAAAAATATTTTCGGTCTATTTTACACATTTTTGGAGATATTTAAACGTTTTTAAGTACTTAAAAGTTATAATTTCTCTTAAAATTAAATACGCACAACAAGTAAGTTTAACACACTTTTCGTTACAATCCTTAAATCCACCCAAACCCGTTTATCTTGGTTACGACGAGCGTTAATCTCTAAAAACTTTGCAAAAACCTTATAGTTGTATTTAGCTTAGCAAAGCAAACTTTCTTTTTTAAAAATTGTGTATTTGGTTAATTTTCAACTTAAACAATCGGATAAGAGTCATTAAATAACAAGAACAAGAAAAATTTTTTTTTTCTGGACCGGTTTTATATGGTGAAATATTAATTTTTAATTAAGTAACTAAAAAATTAAAAGCACAAAAAATTTTTGGTACAATTTGCAAGTTATAGTGTAAAAAAGAAAATGACACCTCAAAAACAAAAATCCATTCACTATTACAATTTTCGGAGGTTAAAACCTCTGGCGACTGCACTACTTAATATGTATTCAGGTTAAAAAAGCGAAAACAATTGTTATCAGGCCCAGTTAGCACAGACTATTAATTCCAATAAATTCCGATAATTACGCGTGTCCGAGCTCGAATTAAAAGATTTAGAATTTAGATCCCTTTGAAAAGTTTAGGAATGATTTAGATTTTAGTATTAAAGTAGAGCGAAATTGTACTTGTATCTCTCTCTAAATAATTGGATCTGCTAATCCTAAATAAGTGGTATAAATGGATTTATTATCTTTGAATGTTTCCAAATGTTATATTACAACTTACAAGACCCCCAGTGAGCTTGGAATATAACATGCGATACAATATAATATTGCATATTGTATCGAAACAGATATTCAAATTGTACTTCTATACTACAAGAATTGCATACGATTACATAATAATATGTCCCCATATCTGTATTCTATTAGTACTTATATAGTACATTGAATTAAAAAATATGTTACTTTTTTAGGCCAGTCATTAAAGCCAAAACCCGAAACAAATTAGTAACTTGATAAAATTTTAGGGGGTTGTTAAAGAAGGTAAAATAACTTACCGTGTGATTTTGCAGCGTTCTGGGGTGTACGAAAAGGGTTGAAAAGGGGTGAAAAAGGTTTCTTGATAATAACATTGCGTAAAAAATTAGTAACACGCTGCAAATTTGGAATTAGGTTGTTCTTACCGTTTTGTAACGTGTATTAAATTAGCAGCGTTTTGCAATACACGGAACATTGTTTATTATTAAAAAACAATAAAATTTGTTAATAACAGGGGTAAAAAAATTAGTAACACGCTGCCAATTTGGAATTAGGTTGTTCTTACCGTTTTCTAACGTGTATTAAATTTGCAGCGTTTTGCAACATACGGAACATTGTTTATTATTAAAAAACAATTAAATTTGTTATTAACAAGGGTAAAAAATGTAGTAACACGCTGCAAATTTATAATTAAGTTGTTTTTACCGTTTTCTAACGTATATCAAATTACTATTCATCATATCATATTATTATTATTAAGAACAACTTAATTCTAAATTTACACCGAGTTACTATTTTTTTTTACCCCTGTTGTTAACAAATTTTATTGTTTTTTAATAATAAACAATGTTCCGTATGTTGCAAAACGCTGCAAATTTAATACACGTTAGAAAACTGTAAGAAAAACCTAATTCCAAATTTGCAGCGTGTTACTAATTTTTTTACCCTTGTTATTAACAAATTTTATTGTTTTTTAATAATAAACAATGTTCCGTATGTTGCAAAACGCTGCAAATTTAATACACGTTACAAAACGGTAAGAACAACCTTATTCCAAATTTGCAGCGTGTTACTAATTTTTTACGCAATGTTATTATCAAGAAACCTTTTTCACCCCTTTTCAACCCTTTCCGTACACCCCAGAACGCTGCAAAATCACACGGTAAGTTATTTTACCTTCTTTAACAACCCCCTAAAATTTTATCAAGTTACTAATTTCTTTCGGGTTTTGGCTTTAATGACTGGCCTATTTGTACATTTTGTAGGTACCTCGATGTATTAAGACTTGCTTGTCGCTGACAGCGGTGATAATGTTATATTGGCAGTAGGTAGACTTTACCAACAGTTTAAATTGACGTAGGTATAAAATGTAATAACAGATTTTCAGCTTTGATCATAACATGAACTCAGTTTCCGTATATTTGCCCGTTGTGTAAGCAAATCGTGTATTTTTATTCCTACTAAATAAATATTAGAGAAAAGCATAGCGATCGTCTATGTTTGCGAGAGTCAGTACACAAAATAATATTGACACGTGTAAAGGCTTCGCCGAAATGTAAAATTGCGAAAAAATATCATACTAGCAATTCTTCCTAGAAATAAAACTATACATTTAAATCCGTGATACATAAACATCGACGCAAAAAATATAAGGACGTATTATTCTTGGAAATAGAAGGAAGATTCCCGAAAACAACATTAACCTTTCATTGCGGTCAAAAGTCCGAAGATATAACAATCGGGATTACGAAAAACTCACTCAGCCAAAATACGATCGTAATAGGAACATCAATTATGTACTACAATAAGCCGTCTCATAGGAGCGAGCTATTTGAATAAATAACTACTGTTTCCGAGTAGCAATAAGTAAGCTGCGCTAATACAAAATCGATATCGTAAGTCTCCAATTAATAGTGAAAATGCAGCCTTTGATTTGGCTTTTTATAATCGCAGATTTTGCTTTCACCGCTGTTTGCAGGCTTCGCCGCTCGTTCCGGACGCCATTTTAGGGCTAATGCTTCCGGAGCCGAAGGGAAGGCGATTTTACGACGCAACTCATAGTTTAACGTGTTCATTACATTGTCTGACCTATTTCAAACGGGAGACGTAAAGGTAGCTTTAATAGTAACTAGTAAAGCGACCTCTGAGGCTCAGTGGTGAGCGTGTTGGTAGCTCAAGCCGGGAGTCGCGGGTTCGAATCCCGCCGACGGAACAAAAAGTTTTCAATGTTCCCGGGTCTGGATGTGTATTAAAATGTATGTATGATAATATAATAAAAATCTTAAATATTTTATATATATGTATAGTATGAAAGTATTAAATACATTATTTCCGTTGTCTGGTACCTGTAACACAAGTCCTTTAGGTACTTAGCATGGGGCCAGACTGACGTGGTGTGAAGCGTCCTTAGATATTATTATTATTATTATTATCTATTTTTGGGTTACTTTTGTATTAACTTTTAGGCATTCCTTAGTTAAAATATCGTTTTATGCGAAATAACGAAGCAGAATATTATTATGATCATCTCGTAGCACGCCTACGACGTTTCGTAGACGCAACGTAGCGTCATATACAGCGTGCTCTACAATCAAACTACAGCATTAGCCTAGAAATTAGCACATAGAAAATGGTTACAATTTTATTTACTGTTCTTAAAATTCATAAACATTTACACCCTTTGTCATGGAATACTTTTCTTACTCCTGCTTCAAGGATAATCGATTGATAGTATTCGGCTAAAAATCAACATTCGAAGAGACACTACCAAAAATATTGATACAAAGAGCGAAAGCATATTCAATACTTTGAGTAATAAAAACTCTCCCACCCAATTTACTAGTGAAGTGGCGAACTAATTAGAGAAAAACATACAACATGGAGCACAGAGTAGACACGACACAGACGCGATAATTGAAACTCGTCGAGAACTCGATACTCGCCCGTTAAATGTAAATAATAGCCTCTGAGCTCCTTCACTCTCGAGTGCCTGAATTTTATACATATTAAATTCTGTATTGCTGACAATAATATGCGAATTTTAATAAGGCAAAATATAATATTCACTTTAGAGCTTGGCAAAGCTTTTAATGAACGTGGTGAAAAAAGGAACTGACGCTGCCATCATACAAAAACGCCGTTTTTGACAGTTCTTCTTTACCACGTTCATTTGAAGCCTTGTCACACTTTGTAGTAAATTTTATTAATATATTTTTATTAAAACCCATTGAGAAGAACCGTTTTTTATGCGACTACTAATCAGCTACTAACTAATAGGATTTTATTTTCTTTGTCAAATAAAAATTATTAACAAAGTTACCTAGTACCGTTCTCACTGAGGGAAATTTTTTATTTTTCATGCCTTAGTTGCGAGCATTATCGAAACCGAATATTATTTTTGAAAAAACATTCCACCTTTATTCAATAATAAAATAGAATTAAAATTCACACACGACCGGGTCTGAGCCCGCGCCGCGCCCGATACAAAATCGATACAATAAGCCTCAATTAATCCGGGATGATGGTTCTCTCGCGGTGCAAGGTTTTTATATCCCCCCTACTCCCCACTCCTCCCCCGGTGTACCCGCGGGCGCGTAATACGCTCTGTTTCGTCTATAACATTTTAATAAAACCTATTGTTCGCTCACAATTACTTTCGTGTGATAATGTAAAATGATTTATTGCATTTTTTAAAATATGAATTAATTTTAAACTTAAACATCTCGTTTAACACAAGAGACTATCCATAAATATTACATTATTTTATTCCATTTCATATAATATTTTTAACGCATAAAATTTTGCAGGGTTTTTCATTTTCACATCTTCTTGCAAACGTACTGGATTTATATGCGTCCGCACGAATGCGCGCTTTGCCGCTACAGGCCGCTACACCGTAAGATTACAAGCAAATGTATCTTAAATAGCGGTACGGTAGCAATGTTTTTAGAATATACATAACGAGCTTTTACCCGCGGCTTCGCTCGCATCAAGAAGTATGTATTATTATATAAAAACTTTCATCCCCTATTTTAACCCCTTGGGGTTGGAATTTATCAAAATCCTTAGCGGATTTTGATAAATTCTTCTTAGCGGATGCTTACGACATAACATGCAGGCAGACTGCATGCAAAATTTCAGCCCGATCCGATCAGTGGTTTGGGCTGTGCGTTGATAGATCACCATGTCAGTGATCTTATTTATATAGATATTTTGTTTGTCATCTCGCGGTGCAGCCGCCAAACCGCGCGTTTGCGCCGCTGCATTTAAATCCAGCCGAAGCTTAACTGTGCGATTGTGATTACTCTGATTTATTTTGGTTAACTACTCTATGTTTACATGAATCTTGGATCTTATGATAAAATTGTACCAAAATTTTCTAAAATAAAACTACACGTCCTTGTCAACACTATTACAATTTTGAGACTCGTGAGACTTGATAGAATTTTCTATGTTATTTTTTAAGACGAGAAACAAAAATATGTTGGAGACAAGATTAACAAGTTATTTAAGAATGCCCCAAAGGCATATAATGTATAGGTTAGTGGCGAAAAGGGAATCTTTTGAAGGAAATTTACCTTACATTCCGAAAATATATAAAATGCCTGCGGCTAGGCCCATTTTTTGGGCAGAGCTATACTACAAGGGTGAATAAAGACAAGGCTTATATTTTATTTTATCTAGTGCTTGCTGGTCAAAATGGAAAATTGTACTTGTAAGGACCATTTCACATTGCGAAGATGAAATGGCCCGTACAAGATTTGCGAATGCATTTTTAAACGAGTTATTCAAAACTGCACTTTATTTACTACACAAGGAGAAGCACAACGAAACGACGGATTGTTGTTTGCGGCGGCGGCCTACCTGGTACAAATTTGAATAGCTCATTTAATAACGTAGAATTAAATTTTAAAACAATCTCCGATAAAACAGTCAGTCAGGCGTCTATAAATATTTTTTTAGTTCACGTAGCAGATTGCGGCAAATCACGCGAAATCCGAACTACGCGTTTTTACCGTTACTTTCACCGCTCAATTAAAGTTATAAGGATTGTTGATAAGGTTCCAGGATCTAAGACTTTTCTTAGGAATTTTTTTCTTTCTTTCTTCTTTCCTGCTCTTTAAGGATCTATTTTCAAATTTTGATTATCTCAAATAGTTTTCGAAATATAAAAAGAAAACTAAACGCTTCTTTTTATGTTTACTTAATTGTTTATAACTTTTGCATTTTTTTTTCAGCCCCTCTTGGAATTTTGATAGAATGTTCTAGATGGTATTCCGAATCGAATGAGACCAAAATTATAATTTTCGGTGCATTAGATCAGGTTTTGAGGAAAATAGCACTTGTTAATCAGACTATAAGGGGTTGACGTTTTTCTTAATTCATTATTATCTTGTGACCTATTTTATATTGTCGATGATTTTTTTTCATTGAAGAAATAGCGAGTCTATTCTTCTTCTTAATCTTGCATTCTGATTTGAATAATTCCACATACCGACATCAAACAGCTATAATTACCTGTAAAAAAAGACGTCTAAAATTGGTATACTCAATTGAACTTAGACATAGATTGAACTTAAATTAATTTTAATGTTACTGATTTATTTACTTAAAGCCTGTATTCACTTTGATTAGTGATAAGTGTAGGTGATTAGTGCAGTTGATTAGGAATCAGGAGAAAGAAAGTTTGTCCAGCGACTGATTAGTGCAAGTCCTTTATTTTCTCCTAATCACTAATCACTCGCACTCGCACTAATCAAAGTGAATACAAGCCCACTGCTGCACTCAGAGACGAATATTATTACTCAACTTGACATTTAAGTCTTCATTAAATCGAAGTTTAATCATCGTTAAATATCTGTGAGTGCGGCAATTAGCCATTTTTTGCCATTTTAAGCCCATACTCAATGACATAGCATATCATCCCTTTACATAGCATACTAAAAAAAAAAGGATTTTACATTAATTAAATTAATTAGAAGCATTTAAATGTGCTCTAATCTGAATCCTGGCCGTGAGTCGTGACTGACCGGAAGCCGACATTTACGGCCCATAAAACATCTCTATTTTATTGCGAAGCGGATTTTTTCATAATTTCCCGCGTTTTTTCGATAAAATGTCCGCGCTACACTGAGAATAATCTTTTATTGTGCAGATTATGGGTCCACACGATAACCCCTTTTATTGTCTGTGAAATTGACTGCATTTGGATAAGGTTATTATTGGGGTTAACGTTTACGTTTTTATTCTGACAAAGCTCGAAATTTTCATACTTGATAGAATTGCACAATCAGAGAAATGGATTATTCGGTCTTTTAAATTTGGCCGGGCTACCAACAGTGCTGGCTGATCACAACTTACATTTTGACTTGGTGTAACGTGTCCAAACTGTCCGTTGTCTGTCATCTGCCTGCGATCTACTTGAGTACTATTTTTGTGATGTTAATTTGTAGTCCATCAATTTTAATCTTACTAGTACGGTCTAGCGAAAATAATAATAATTTATTGGTTCCTCCAAAGCGACGAAAAAAAATTTATATCATCCAGACCTAAAACGGTCACCAAGTGCTGCAATTCCTCTCAAATCAATTCAGAAAATGGATTGTCAAAACTATCAAACTGATGAATGTCAAATTAGTTGGAATTGAATGCAAAAAATTTAAAAGACATAATATTACGATTTGCAGGAAAAGTGATCATTTTGCGATTTAAAAAAAATGAATCATAATATTAAGATTCTCCAAAGTGGCTATTTTATATCCGCTGATATAGTAAACCTTACAAAATCTCACGAAACAATACCTATATTTTACCGTGTTGATGATACAGTGTGTAATTACGAACACATAGAAGCTCAGCTTACGAGGCCCTTACGTCTCGCACGCGATCCCGCAACACGCATTGTTGCTGACGGTACACAAGGGGCCAGAGCTATCCATACTAATATTATAAATGCGATTATGTGTCCGACTGTATATTACCTCTTCACGCCCAAACCGCTGAACGCGCAATAAACGAATTTGGGCGCAACGGAGTTAATAATTGTCTGAAACTTAAATCTAACTTTGATACAGCTTTAATGTAGTGTCGATATAATAAACGTCATATTATGTGTAAAAGTGAACAGTGAAACCAACATCAAACGCGTTCTCATTGGTTAATTAAACTTATTTAATCGTTTGACGCATGTAAAAATTGTTTAAGATTCGGTAAGGATCGAAAGTGTATTAAAAATTAGAACAATTAAGAATCGAGATACTTACTGAAAAAAGACCCGCAGAAACTTTGTTGCCAACGCTACCGGTTGGAGGAGGTAGGGCAAGAAAATCCGCAAGACTTATTGTTGCTGACTTTACTTATTGGAAGAGGCAAGACCACAAAAATCAGCGTACGCTACCAGTAGCGCTAGCACGGCGACCAGCGGAAATGCGAAAGTATGGACAAACTGTGGAAATAAACCTAAGGTGCCGTTCCGATCTTTACCGCGGCTAATCGCGACCGACAAAAATTTAATTAAAATGCCACTTTATGACAGACTATAGTATATGTTATAATGTAGGATATTATTTCAATTTTTAGGACTATAGTCTGTCATAAAATGGCATTTTAATTGAATTTTTCGGAACGAAAAAAGATCGGAACGGCACCTTAGGTTTATTTCCACAGTTTGTCCATACTTTCGCATTTCCGCTGGTCGCCGTGCTAGCGCTACTGTTAGGGAATGAAAAGCCCGCAAGACTTTTTTTGCCAACGTTACTCATGGAGGAGGTAGGGCAACAAAAACCCGCAAGATTTTGTTGCTAACGGTGGGGGTAGGCAACAATACCCGCTTTGTTGGGGAACGTTGGAGAACAATGCACGCTCAATCACGCACGCAGATGACCCTCGGCCCTGGGAGGTCGCGTGAATTCCTCTCCCAGCAACCATCACAGTATCTCTGAATATAGTATGTGTTTCACGGGATATGGAACAATAGATTTTCATCAATAAAATAATTGTGATATTAAAAAAAAAATGATTGCAAGAAAATCTTACCCCATTAAAATCCATAGCCCCAAATAACATCAAAGTTACCCTATTTTTATAAGTTTTTTTAAATTTCTATAATGTCACGTCTTTGATATAAATACGTGTTGACTATGTTCAATGGTACTCCCATTGCTTTTGGTATAAGTAGTTTGAACTTGTCAAATACTATATTAATATTTAATATCTAAATTCAGCAAGGTGAAACTCAACGATTGCTATTTCACATTAGTACTCTACAAATCTTATCAAACGTTTATATGACGGCTACTACTGGTTCGGCAACTATCCCAGAAGAAGCGATGTAAGAAACTCACAATCGATTCTTAAAGTAATCATTCTTCTACGACTTATAATGAACAGGTAGTAGGCAGCTCTGATCTTCCATTCCTATCCCTATTTATATAAACACAATAACATCACAATAATATCTATCCGGTATACGCGTAATAGTTCGCGATATAATGAGCCAAAGGCACATCGTTAGCGATAATACATTATCACTGAGAAGGGAGGGTGGGGATCGCGGATCGCGCCAGGGGGGGGGGGGGGGGGGGTAAGAGGGGGAGGGGGGAACACGCGGTGATTACTCACGGCAGAACAACAGCGATTTGTAACTGTCCCCGCACCGGAGCTGCCAAATCTACCTTTTGTGAGGTAACGTTTTAGATGTACTAAATCGATAGCGCGAAATTAATGACTAAATATTAAACAGTATAATTAAACGCTATACATAATATTTTGTATGCACTATAAAAAATACGGTGGTAAATGTTTCTAACAATTGAGTTATTATAATATACAGTTTGTATACTTATGAGTAGCGCCTAATGAGCTTAAAGACGTTGTTTAAGTATCAGTTAAGGATTTACCTGTTTGCTAATGGAAATATTTCTACAGTGGAGAATTGAATACGCTATACAATACGATACAATACATTGTATTATTCATCGTATAAGTATATTATTAGCAAAGGGGTAAGTGTATAATTTCCACGCTCAATTTTTAAAAACTTGTTTATCAACCCAAAAAAACTTGTAAATATTCTTCAAGACAACGCAATATTAGAATTCTAATAAAAATAGTTAAGGCAAATACGCAAACGTTTGATGTGAGCAATTTGTGAGTAATAACAACTGTCTAGTGAAATCCCGTCATAATATTGGGATATTAAATATTTGTTGTAATCATTCGATATCAATAACAGGAGACGGAAAATGTCAATATCTCGTACTTAGCCGGCCCCTAGAGCAATTTTATTGCGCAATATCACGTATTGCGTAATATTATTGACCGTCTAGGGTTGATGTTGAACATCGCGCGCCTTCGATGTCAAATAAACTGTTCAATGAAATTGAAGCGTGATATTGACAATACAATTGATCGTCTAGGGGCCGGTTTACCGAACTCCGGATTGACTGGAAATTTTTACTATAATTTATTTATTATTAAACTTTATGTCGCCCGCAACTCTGTTGCGCCAAAATCCGTAGAACCGTACATTTTTTCGGGATAGGAAGTATCCTATGTCCTTTCTCAGACTCAAAGTATCTCCATACCAAATTTCAGCAAAATCGCTTCAATGGCTTGGGCGTCAAGAGGCAACAGACAGACAGACACACTTTCACATTTATAATATTAGTATTGATATTCAATTGAACATAACAAACTATCTTACTAATAAAACATTTACAATTACTTATTAAAATATGTAGTCTTTGCTAGTTGAACTTATCAAATAACAAGTGTACAGTTTACATTACAAAACATCTTTTAAAAATTCGCAAAAAGTCTAAACTATATAATCCAAAGACGTTTATTCCATCTTTATCTGTAGTAAATATAAAAGAGGGTTGCGAAAAGAAAACAAGACAAACAGTCTACGTAGACAAAGTAACGGGCAACGATCAAAATATTTGTACCGAATATGAGGGTCGAATGTAGGTTAGTCGAGTATTTTTCTGTTACGATTGTCGCGGTAAATCACAAGATCGATTCCGCACGCTGTAAATTACCTCCTTGGCGCGCCGCCAGACTGTAGTGGAGCCTTCACATTAGGCCATAAAACGCAGCGTTACAGCCATTATGTGCAATTCGAGAACTGTCCTTTTTTGTCGTGTATAAATGTGAAATTATGAAATGGAAATGGAAATATGTATCATCATAAAGTTTTATAGGGCGACAATACATAACTTTACATTTCTAATGCATCACACAATCAAAGCTTTAGCCAATAGCCGCATTTTTATCATGCTCATTGTTTAACATTTGTTTTACAATTGCGACATGTTCAGCGTTCACCAATTCAAAACTGTCGGACGTGACGCGCTCTTTCAGCTATATTAATCTCGCCGAGAACCGTAACATTATCATAGTAAAAGGCAGTGCGGTACACACGTGTAGTGCTGCGTTTCTGCTTCCAGTGTGAAGGGCCTCAGCTTTCACGTAACAAAGGGAAGCTGACGCGGCAGTTTTGGCGGCAAGAAGCGCCCGCGGGGACGCCGGCGGCTGCGGTTATCGCAAATTGTTTGTTCTCTTTAATTGCGTCCAAAAATGTTACGTTGTCGACGTGAAATTGTTGGAAATTAGTTGCCCACAACTGCTGTTGCAAAAAGAGATCCCTAAGGAGCCACACACCTTGCCATATTACGTGGTATATTTCTATACAATAAACCTCTCGTGAATTTATCCTGTGGCTTCAGAGCCTATTCAGTGAAATATAGACTTAGAATTTATTATGTTTATAGTAATTTATTTTAAAAAATCACCAATAATAATTATTGTACAAAAATACATTCATATTACAATGTAGAATTATTATTATTATTATCAATTACTACGTAATTTTAAATACATAATATTCGTAATAATACTTTTATAGAAACACTATAGGTTGTGTTCATCATTTATCAATACCCTGCAGTTCCATGAAATTCAAAAATCTAATATTTCATGAAATTCCATGTTTGAAATTCCAGTTCCATGAAATGTAAAAATCGTACTATAATACTATTATCAAATACAGAAAATAAATACGGTTTCATGGAATTGAGTTTCATAAAAACTAAAAATCGTGAAATATTCAGGTCTTCTTTGTTTAAAATATTTTGTACTTTGACGATACAAAAGGACTGACATTCCATCATAAGTTCATGTTAATAAAAATAGAGTTTATTAAAGTTTATTAAAATGTCACAATTTGAAAGCAGGCTTCTGGGAGTACAAAAGTTTTATTGTTTCAAAGGATTGTAAACGAAGTAAGCGATAATTACAATAATTTCATTATAGTAAAAATATAGTAAATATAGTAAAAATATATAAAAATAAAATAGGTGTAGTCATTTTTAACACTTCTTGAAAATTAACCCATCAAGCCCCGTACGAACACCGGTGATCGCGACAACAATAAAATACAATAGCATTTCCAAGAATCCCCGATCGAAGGATTAATTATTGTAAAAAAAATTAACTACTTTAAGATCTATTACAGACCCACACACAGACGCATCAAACTCATAAGTGTCTAAACACACTAGGCCGTTGTTACGCCGGCGTAAATTCAGCATGATTACGCCGGCAATGTATTTTAAATTGCCGACGACACACTATTCCGTCGCGTTCCGTCCGTATTTTGTATGCGTTTGACATTGCGGACGTAATTTACGCCGCGTAACTTCGGCCTAATGTGTTTAGACACTAACACTCCTCTTTTTTGTTCCGCGCGAACTAGTGGTCTGGCTATCTGGCTATGACAAAGATCGCAAGCAATTATTGTATCTAATGATTTACATAACATACAATTGCTTGTGATTTCTTGGCGACAAACCCGCTCACTGGCGCGGACGCATACAAATCGAGAAATAAACATAATTTGATGAGCCTCCAACTTTTCTTATAATGTATCGTATATTAATATTAAAGTGATCGTTTCAACAATATACACTTAAGGTGATCCATCTCACCGCTCCAGGGACTGGACCTAATTCGAGGGCCAGCGGGGACAGGGGGGGAGGTTCATGTTTCAGTTCATTCATTTTAATAAAACGTCCATAATATACTTTAGAATAATATGTTTAGTGATCTCGTTACAAAGATGTATTTTTTGATGAATGCTGTTTAGTTTTACGATAAGTAGAGTCGACATTAGTGAGTATGAGTACTATTTTTAAGTTTAGCTATAAATATAGTAAGTTAATCTTTATGTGACAAAGTGAATTTTCTCTATCGATCTAGACGACATGATAAGAGAGGTCTCTTAGGTAGGTAGATACCTATGCTTGTTTTCACCAACCGCCTCCTAACGCTAAGTGTTCCCTAGCGGCTAGCGGCCATTAGAGGTATATATTCATCAAGATTTCACTAATTTTCATGTGTAGCCTTCGTCCTTAGGCCATAAAAACTTCTGTAAATACACGTTTTTTCAAAACAGTGTTTATTTTAAGAGATACATGAGCCTAAACGACAGCTAGTCAAAACTTAGCATTAGGAGACGGTTGGCGAAAACAAGCACTAATCACGCACATGTATTATGCGGCCTCTCCACGTTGCTCCATAATTAATGATATTATGTAATTGATTGTACTGTTGGTTCTTGGTGGAAATTCATGTTGAACACTAATTAAACACAATTTTTCGTGCACTTTTTCCACTATAATTTATAATAATTTCTTATTTCTTAATAAATTATAGTGGAAAAAGGGCACGAAAAATTGTGTTTTACTAGTGTTCATAATTAATCAATTCAGGCGATATCAAACATGTAAATTGATCATCTATAATACTCGTAACTGACCATGATCGTCGTTCATAATAAATATCATCTTTCTCGCTCTTCATACAGTTTATTTTACTTTCCTCCCCCTTGCCCTCCTTCTCATTAACCACAGACACCGTTTATTTCTTACTAGTCATCTCACGCTGGTCATGACGACTAGAACAGTCCATAAAAAGTACATTTGCTGTTAGCGCTGTTTAAAGTTTTTAACGAACACGATAAAAACTATGAATGATTGTTGAAGTGCAAACTTCTTTAGCGTTAGGCACTTTTTGAGATTGGTAATATTAAACTTATATAATGACATCCATACTAATATTATAAATGCGAAATTGTGTCTGTCTGTCTGTCCGTCTGTCTGTCTGTCTGTTACCTCTTCACGCTCAAACAGCTGAATCTATTTTGCTGAAATTTGGCATGGAGATACTTTGAGCCCCGGGAAAGGATATAGGATACTTTTTGTCCCGGAAAAATGTACGGCTACTGTACAATAAACGAATTTCGCCACAACGGAGTTGCGGGCGTCATCTAGTTTTAACTTAAATTCGTAAGACGAAGTGACAATAGTCCGTACAATACGACCTTATTAACGTTCAGTTATTTATGATTAATCTTTCAATCAAATCAAATCAGCCTATATTCTTCCACTGCTGGACAAAGACTATCCATACTAATATTATAAATGCGAAAGTGTATCTGTCTGTTTGTCTGTCTGTCTGTCTGTTACCTCTTCACGCCCAAACCGCTGAACCGATTTTGCTAAAATTTGGTATGGAGATACTTTGAGTCCCGGGAAAGGACATAGGATACTTTTAATCCCGGAAAAATGTACGGTTCCCGCGCGATAAACGAATTTTGGCGCAACGGAGTTGCGGGCGTCATCTAGTTCTCAATAAACGCCAAGATGGCGGATCTCCTGCTACTCGCATCCAACATGGACCCGCAACTAAACGGAGATCGTGATGATTAATCCTTCAATCGCGGATTCTTGGAAATCTATTGTCATTCTATTGTTGTTGCGGTCACCGGTGTCTTAATGGGGCTTGATACGTTAACCTTTATAAACTTTATTTTTTTTTAATGCTACAAGTTTTCTTTAATTGTGGTAATCTTTTGTTTATAATATAATCTACAACATACATACAAGATAATATTGTGCATGCGTTGTTTAATTGTCATAACAAAAGTACAACTTAGTATGGGATTAGACGACCTATATCTGCTCTATACATTATGTGTGTTAATATCGCATTTGAACATGACGTATTTCATGAGGTAATTTCTGTACCCATTTACCATAAACTCTATAAGCGTATCAACCTTTGACCCTTGACCTTGAGATAAAATAAAACGGAATATATCCGAGCAGACGAAATAATTCAAGTAGGAATCGAGTGCCGAATGTAAACGTGTCGCTTATACAGTATGTTGTGTAAATTCACCAGACAGCGAGAGATTTAATGAAGAGATTTATTCAAGGTCATATGTATCTCAAGTGGCTATATTATTTCCATAATAAGGCAATTGTAGTCTACTTTTGTTTATATTGAATTAAATTCGTTTAATTTCCTTTTTAACACGCTTGTATAGGCTTGGACTGTATGTATGTAACGGAATCTTTGTGCACGATTTTTGCCTATCTCCAGTAGTCTAATTAATTCGAAACTTTGCGTACGTATTAAGAGCTAATGACAATGCAATTTTTTTTATTTTTTTTTAAGAAAACGTGTTTTTTAGTTTTTTTTAGTAAAGTTGAAGGAACAAGTAACAGTATTCCGTGTTTGATGACACTACGCGAACTTTTTTAATTTTTTTATCCTACTTAAACATAAAATATGATTTATGAAAAAAAAAACAATCCATTACAAATTCAGTTATACTTCTCAATTTCCTCTAGAAGTATTAAGGTGCCGGTTGGCTGCGGGCGACATGAAGCAACCGCAGACGACGTGTCGCAGCGACATTACTGGTTTGTATGTATTTATATGAAATAACCTTCGAAGCTAGCGACACGAAGCTAGCGATACTTATTCATAGAAATACATAGAAACCAGTAGTGTCGCGACGACACGTCGTCTGCTGCAACTTCATGTAGTCAGCTTCCAACTTGTACCTTAAGGTGGTTCGTTTTTCATACAAAAATAAAATCGGCATTCACAAGCTAAATATTAGTAGATATGTATTCCAAAGTAATTCCCTACGCAAATATTGAATTTGCGTAGGGAATTACTTTGGGATACTTATTTTCGCAAAATCAATAAAATTTCATATATTTTATAATGTCAGAGATATTATATCAGACGATGAAAAATCTTATAAATTACGCATGTCATGTTCATCGTCTGATATAATATCTCTGACATTATAAATATGAAATTTTATTGATTTTGCGCAACGCAAATATCGAGGCATATCTACTTATATTTAGCTTGTGAATGCCGATTTATTTTTGTATGAAAAATGAACCACCTGAAAGGTACAATTCCGTGCATCGCGATAGATCGCGGTCGTGCACGACCTACGACTGTCGTCGGACGCTCGCGACCATAGTCAACGTATGAAAATGTATGGCACCCCTTCCAAGGCCCGCGACTGACGCGCGCGGCCTACGACTGTCGTAAGCCGCGCGCGATCGTGCCATATAACTTTGACACGGTCGCGCGGGGCCTACGACTGTCGTCGGTCGTGCGCGACTGTCATAACTTCAAGACACGATCGCGCGCGGCTTACGACAGTCGTAGGCCGCGCGCGTCAGTCGCGGGCCTCGGAAGCGGTGCCATACATTTTCATATGTTGACTATGGTCGCGAGCGTCCGACGACAGTCGTAGGTCGTGCACGACCGCGATCGATCGCGATGCACGGAATTGTACCTTAAAGCTGAGGAAAACAAGCAACAGCAGATACGTCAATGTTCCATGTTTGTTGGCGCTACGCTCACTTGGCTACGGAGCGCTACGCCGTAGCACAACAGCTACGAGCTACGAGCTACGAGCTTCGGGTTACGACCTACTTAAAATGCACGCTTCCTTTATTCGAGCGTATTTAACTTGCTTCCATCATTAACCCATTATAAAACAGGATGAAAATCATCATTATCACCGTCGATTAGTTAAGTCGTCAATATCAGTAGATGTATCATGTCAACTGTCGAGACTGTAGTAAATAAATTGAAGAACAAATTTAAAATAATAAATAAAGCTATCCTCATACCAATGCATCGACAATTCACATACCAAAATTATTTCATCAATCGTGTATGGAACAATCCGAATTGCAGTTTATTTTGTTACAATTTTTTTGCATGTCGTCATCAAAATGTCATACAATTTGATAAAGTGTTATCTGGCAGTCGTGACGGGCGATAAGCGGCGTCAGGCCGAATCCCTTTGTGAACGCAACCTTTTTTATTTCATCGATTCCTCTCGCAGTATGATTTATTATTCCTAGCAACGCTTTATGTTAATATTTACTCATTCATCTGTATGACGGATGAACTTAAGGTTTATCAAATATTATAAAGATAGATGTAAGCTGTGGGCTTACATAAACGGCGACATTGCTGAAAATAATTTTCAGCAGTTAATTTATAAGTATAATAGCAGCATCGTTGAGTTCAGCATATCCGTTTGTTCGTAAATAAATTTATCGTGAAGACATTTCTGATAGAGAACTTCCCTTTGTCGTTCTCGTTGATGTTACTTCTTTATACCTAGGCTACTAAACCGACTACTTTCCGACTGAAGTGTTTTCATAATTTCATATTATTAGGTAATAAGTATACAACTATTAAATGTCCATTTCCTTCCGGCCTGACGACGTACTTATAATTTGTCACCAGCCCCCGGCCTTGGTCCCCCCCCCCTACAGGATTACCGCCAAATCTTCTGAATAATTAAGCGTCGTGAGCGAACTTTTTGCCTTTCGCTTACTCTGAGTGCCATAACTAGGTCAAATACGTCGCTGTATTTTTAAGGAACTTTTTATAAGGTTATAAACATTAAGGATATTTTTTTATTTATACGAACACGTTTTTACGACTTTCCGTGTTATACTCCGTATGAGAGTATCAGAGTACTGACGAAATAAAAATAAAGTAATGGTTGAAAAAGCGAAGCGAAGAGACTGGGCTTTTACAAAACAAATAGAAAATATATTATATTTTTACTAAAGTTTTCTATTAGGCCTATGTTTTACTGGGACACCATTATAGAGTTGTATACATTTTGTTAGTAGCGGAAATTGGTTGGTGTCTCAGTGACATAATATATCTTTAAGACATAACTAATTATAGCAAACAAAACGATTTCTTCATTATAATCTTTATATCCCCTAATTTTTAACAAAGCAGCATATCTTATAACCACTAAGTGGATGATGATGTTAAAAGCCTACCCAGCATTTAAATACTACATAAATCAGGTATTTGTCGATGGCAGCTAATGCTCTTACGTCCCCCGGTTTGGGTCTCACCCCCGCTCTCCCCGCTCCCCCTGCTCCCCTCGTCGTAGAAAACGTGAGGAAATTAATCTTGTTTATGAACTTCATCCCGTATCGATACCTATCTCATTTCCGATCCGCGACCCGAGACAACGTCATCATCAGCGCCAAAATAGTAGATCCATACTTCTATACTTAATATTATAATTGCGAAATTGTGTCTGTCTGTCTGTTACCTCTTCACGCCCAAACCGCTCAACCAATTTTGCTGAAATTTGGTATGAGGTTACGTTATTCCCGGGGAAGGTCGAAGGACACAGGATACTTTTTATCCCGGAAAAATTTACGGCTCTCGCCGAGATAAACGAATTTTGGCGCAACGCACTCAACTAGTACGAAAATGTAAAGTAGTAGAATGGATTCTAGAATTAAAAATTGTAACCCGCTTGCCAATATGAGATTAAAATGTGTTGTTCTTGTCTTTTAAGTTGTCTCTTTTTCGGCGTTGCGTTACGACAAAAAAAATATGTAACGAACGTCTACTTACTCAGCTTGACCTAACATATTTATTAGATTGATCTCTAAAAACCAGTTTAAACTACATAGAGATTGCAGTTTAACAATATAATGTCTGTACTTTATAAATATAACCTCGATTTCTAATTTAGTCGGGTTCTATCCTTCAATTACTGTCGTATTCATACGTTACGATGGCGTTGTTTGGAGAGGACGGTATTTTTGGAGCATTTTATCCGGGGCTCTGATTGAAACGAGATAGATCGCTCGTACGGTAGGGTTGAGGATAAACATCAATAACTCGATCAGTCAGTAATATTTGTATGAAGACTAAATATGTTTAAAATCAGTACTAGCTTAATTAGCGCCATAGTTTGTTAAAACTATGGTGCTAATTAGGCTAGTAAAAACGTACAGTTGCAAATGTTACACATCTTACTAATTCCAAGTTTTTGAAGTTTTTCTACAGTTTATTTATTCAACAGCGTTATTGATCGATTATTATTTTGACATTCCCAATCGAAAGATTCGAGAGGTTTTTTGACTCGAGATAATTTATTACAATAAACTCGAGACAAAACCCTCAAAATTGGGTCAGAAAATATGGTTTGTGTATAAAATATGTTTTACATTTAAGTATGATAAAAGCCTAAAGCATTCTAAATGATATTATTACAAAAACAATTTAGATTACTATAAAAATATATTAATTTCGCTACTTGTCGCGTTTTCACGATCTGTGGACACCTGAAAATATTTTAAGCCACTAGGTACGGAAAATTGAGTCTTCCCTTTGATTTGTTGTAAATATTTGTAAACTGAATTTTTGTAGGCCTCGATTTATTGAGGGTGGTGAAATATTTATTATTAATCAGAAGAGTGAGCGCAGTTCGCTTCATTAAAATTGTAATCATTGCCTTCTGTGAGTTAAACGAGGTTTAAAAAACCGAATGTTTTTTATTATAAGGTAACTTGGTATACCATTTTTGAGTCCTATTGCCATAGTAGTAAGATCAAAATATGATTTAGCGGGCTTTTCAGCTAGTGTACAAAAATAATTTTCAAAGAAACCTATGTTTAACGTTTTATGTTTTATGTTGGTAGTATTACTTTTCTCAGGACTTATCTTATTATTTTTCTCAGGACATATTTTTATCATTGAGTTTTTTTAATTTAGAACGAATACTCCAAAAACTCATTGAGGTTTAAAATACACCCATAACATAATATATTAAAACAATATTGCATAGTCATAGAAATAAATCTGCATTCATATTTAAAACATTTCCATGTTGGCATCATTTACGTTGCCTTTACAATGAAAACATAACAGAGCGCAGAGCTTAGTGAGCAAATTGCTCAGAGTACGCAGGTAATTTGCGAGAAGACTATTTGTGGGTAATGGCGGCTCTGAATGAGTAAGGAGCTCTCGTCAGACGGGCCTGAGGCAACAATGCACTAACGAACGGTGTATTGTGTTGTATTTTTAGGGTTTGAAGAAGCTTAGTGTATTGAAGTTGTAACAATGACTGGAGGAATGAAAATTGTAAAGGTTATATAGGTTCCTTTTTTAATGTTAGAGAATTCATTTGTTAAAGTAAATATGATACAACTATTGACATATTTTTTATGTTATTTACTAAAGTCATAAGCGCAGTAAATACGGTTTTACTAGACTACATTGGTTCGTTGTGTTATGTTTCGTCTTTGCAGAGGCAACGTTCCTACTTTATGTACGTGTTTGGATGCTGTTAGGTATATGGTTTGCCACGTGGCAAACCGAGTTAATTTATTAAGCCATTCCAATTAGTACCGACGCATTATTAACTTTGACAATCGTGCAAACGTCTGATTTATTACAATAAGTATTCAAAGCCAGTTCAAGAGCTGTAAAGTTATCGCGGTATGGTTTCGTTCCCCCGTCAGCGGCAGACGATCAGCAGTTCACACCGACACCAAGTTAACTCGTTCCCACAGCTTCTAGTGTGGCCCTAACTTCACGTAACTCACAGTATGCCCCAAACTTTACTCAACTTCCAGTGTCTCCCAACTTTACAAAAGCTGGAATATGTACCAGTATGGTAATTATTATTTCAATACCAGCTGTTTTGTTGATTTAGTACGATCATAATCTATCCATACAACCTTTACAATTCATCATCCATTACAAATGCGAAAATCTGTATGTTCGTTATCTCTGTTAATAGCTTGTCATGGAAATATGTGCGGTACCCGCGCGATGACCGCATTTCTGCATCAAAAAATGCGGCAAATTTCTGAGTTCTCTTTTGGTATTAATAAAATATACAGAACATTATCTTGTAATTAATGTATAATTACTATATTATGAATAAAAGTACTCTTACTTATAAATTGTACTATATTGCATAGAACCGACCTGTCCAGATAATTGATATTCAGTAAATATTGAGGGATAAAATAAACCCGAAAATTGAGTTTTCAAAACCGGTGTAAATTAATTTGGAACTCCGCGTCGCGCCAAAATAACGTTTTTATTAAATCCCCAAAGATTTCGGACGCGTTGCCGGGATAAACAATATCTTGTTCCGTGGGTTTCGAACAGGGTTCCAAAAATCTTGTTTCGTTGTTTCGGACAGATTTCCGCAAATTTTTCGGACATGTTGCGGCAAAATAGCCTTATTCGGGTAATTTAAAACCTCGATATAAGTCGTGTTGCCGATAACGACGTCAATCTCGGTGATAAGTTTCGTACACTTGTTGTGACCCATATTATTTGTGTCAGGCGTCGGCCAATTTCTAAGATGAAATAATATATTTTATTACATATTTCAATTTATTTCCTAAGCTAAATTGAGTTAAGTAAATTATGGATTAGTTTGTTTTATCACTACGCTTTCGTTTTTATGAAATGTAGATTTTAATAAATTACATAATTATATTAGTTATCGCTTACATTTTGGCGTAACAAAAACTAGATATCTGACATTTTCTGCGTTGCGTTGGGAGCTCGGAGCGATCGGACGTGTGTCGCACGTTTTTGATATTTTTGCTGTCATCCTTTGGAGACTCGGGACTTCGCCCCGTCTCGGTGCTGAGGAGCCCGCAAGTGCCAGCGGAGGCCCTGTGGTTCGCGCGCGCTTCTGTGAGTGAAAAATCTTTTTATCGCCCCTTTGGGTTTGAACCCGGTGCCTGCTGCGTCGCGCGCTTCGCCTGTCCGGCCGCTTGACCGCTGCGCCACGAAAGCTTGCCGCGCCCGCTCGAAGTTACCATACACTACTATTGCGCACTAAACACGGCCGAACGTTTTTCGCTGTATTGTACCGTATCGACTGCAAGAACGTTAAGAATGAAGTGTGTTGGGTGTAACTCACCTATAGACAATCAAAATAACCTACAATGTAAGGCGTGCAAAACACGATACTGTTTGGGATGTCTTAACGTAAATGCGGAGAACACTTCTACCATCTCAGCCGCACAACTCTCGTCGCTGAAGTATCCCACTTGCGCCAGGGTTAACACCGCAGCACGTAGAAATCGTAACGAAAATTCACCTGCATGACAAATCTCATCAACTCCTACATTCACAAGACCAGAAATTGTGGCCCAAATGTCCGTTTTTGCTAACGTTACACCAGGCATCAAAGGGTTCGGTGAGCAAAGAGATGGTGGTGCTCCCCCAGAATCCAGCACTGGTGTCACCGCGTCTGCATCATCAGAGAGTAGCATCCAAGCCCTAGTCGAAGAAGTAAGACATCTAAGACAGGAGATGGCACAACTGCAGTCTGATTTTGTCAATAGGTTTGAAGACCTATCTTCTAAAATCTTAACCTACGATGCCCGCATCCAACTATTAGAAAACAGGGACAAAGAAAATGCTCTCTTAAAATGCCAAGTTCAGACACTTCAGGACCAACTAAACAAACAGACTCACGAGTCTCTGCGATCAGAAGTAGAAATTGTGGGTATAACTGAGACTCCAAATGAAAACCCTTACCACCTAGTGTTAACTACTGCTAATAAGATCGGTATTGATGTTGATGAGCATGATCTGGACTACGTCACGCGTGTCGGACCACGAACTAGAAACACAGACAAAGAAAATGATTTACCCAGGCCCCTGGTTGTTAGATTTACCAGACGAGTAAAGCGTGAGGAATTCATAAAACAGGCAAAGGCCTGACGCTCGTTAGTGAGCAAGGATATTGTTGGATCAGGACCCGAAAGAAGGATATCTGTGAATGAGAGACTTACGAAAGAAACCCGCTATTTATTTCGCTCTGCTCGACTGTGGTCTAAAGACAACGGCTATAAATATTGCTGGGTTCGAAACGGCACCGTCTACATACGAAGACACGACGGCCGCGAGGGCAGTCCACCAATCCCGATCCACAGCTTGGACGCCCTCCAAAAGTTACCGGAGCGACAATAAATGCCATGAGCCTGTTCAGAAATACCTTACTCACTATTTTTTAAGTCATCTAATGTTTATCGTGGTTATAGTTTTTCTTCAATATTTGTACTGTTATCATGCTTTTTATTTGGGACTACGAACAACACAATCTCGACTATTCAACAACTACCTAAAATTTCAGTCATGCACGTCATCTTTTTTCTGGCAAGAGTCATATTTTAGTTACCAAAAAGCTTTTTTGATACCGCATATTACTTATTATACTTGTTTTGTTTCATCTATGACATCCCCAGTCTCCTTTTGTACAATAGTTTATTATTCCGCTCCATGCCACTTTATTTTTAACACAATATGGCTCGACATTGGCATTCAAACAATCAATGGAATAATTGCACATCAAGCTGTCACCAACCTTTATGTAAATGACTAATAACCTTTTAAGCGATAAAGACAGTTCAATGAATATTGAATGCCATTACATTTCTATGCCGGAGCAATGTAATACAGTTATATCCAAATTTACAATTAAAATACTACATGTAAATATTCGTAGCATGCAATGCAACTTTGACAACTTCCAGATAGTCCTTGCTAGACTAAACATAATATTCGATGTGATCATAATGAGCGAGTTTTGGATAAACTCAACATCCACCATAAAACAAATTGCTGGTTACAATTCCTTTAATACAACCAAATATTTTAACAGGTCGGGGGGAGTCATAATATACGTCCACAAAGACTGGTCTCCAAATGTTTATGAACCAGATTTGGAAGAAGCAAACTGCCTTATACTGTAGGTCCCAGATACCTTCACCGTTGTGGGTATATATAGGTCCCCCTCTATCAGGAATCCTTCCACATTTATCTCCTCATTGGACCGAACTCTTCGGACACTTACGCGCTCCCCACATCTAATTCTCGCAGGAGACATAAATATTAATATTCTAGATTCCTCTTTGGATGACATGAGCTCTAACTACCTAGATCTCCTTGCAGAACATGGTTTGATCTCAGCGATAAAATTCCCCACCCACAATAAGACAATCATAGATCACATCTTTCTACCCCCAAATATTGTAGCGGAATCAGTTGTGTGCCCAGTGGATTTGACTGATCATAGTCTTGTCATGGTAGGAATTAAGTCCCAAGATAGAGAACCACCCACAAGAACTAGTTTAAAAATTGATTATACGGGTCTTAAGTCTGAACTGGATATGATCAACTGGTCTAAGCTTATTGATAATAAGCCACTGGATCTAGCCGTTGTTGAATTTTCAGAGGCCCTGACAAAAGGTATTGCCAAACATTCCCGGATAGTTCAAATTCCCCATTCGAAATTCTGTATTAAGCCGTGGATGACCCCAGGGCTAATACGGTGCTCCAAACATAGAGACAAGCTCCATAGATACTATAAAAAACACCCCGATGATGACTCAAAGAGACTAGTTTACGCTAGATACAGAAATTATTACATCTCTCTAGTCAGAAACCTAAAAACTCGTTTTGAAAAAGAGGAACTTGAAAATAGTAAAAATTGTCCTAGGAGGCTATGGAAAACTATAAACAAAATATCTCACCGCAGTAAATCATCCAACCAAAACTGTGCTTATGAACTTATAGAAGGGAAGGACTGCTCAAAGGCTGAGTCCCTAGAGGCCTGTAATACTTATTTTTCTTCTATAGGTAAAACTCTCGCTAGTTCCATTTTAACCAGACTAAATGAAACTCAAGAATCACTTGCCTCCAAAACTGGCATGGGAAATTCTCCATTACACTCGTTTTTTATCTCTCAAGTAACTCACATGAAGTCATTGACATCATACGCCAGCTTGATGTAAACAGTTCTCCAGGTCTAGACAAAATCAGTAATAAAATTCTTAAAACCTTAGGGCAGGCAATAGCGGGGCCACTCTCAACCTTATTCAATCTGAGCATCGAGTCCGGCAGGTTTCCTGCAGCCTGGAAAACAGCTGCAGTTATTCCCATCCACAAGGATGGTGCTAAAGATGATCCCAGTAACTTCCGCCCTATCTCTCTTTTGGGAAACATATCAAAAATTCTTGAGCGCATTATTAATAAAAGATTAATGTCTTATTTAGAGACAAACGGTCTATTATCTGACAGACAATTCGGCTTTCAGAGTGGTAAATCCACTGAAGATGCGGTAACCTTGCTCACTAATATAGTTTCTTCTCACCTTGATAATGGTCGTGGCTGTGTCGGCGTCTTTTCGGATTTAGCTAAGGTGTTCGATACGGTCTCTATCCCGATCCTTTTGAAGAAACTCGAGTCCTTTGGTATAAGGGGTGCTGCACTGAGCTGGTTCTGTAGCTATTTGTCGGATAGGAGTCAATGCACTAAGATACATTAGTAGCGAGATGCCAATATCCTTCGGCGTTCCTCAGGGCAGCATTCTCGGGCCAACACTATTTCTTCTATATATCAATGATTTACCTTTGCTAAATTTACAAAATGCTGATATATTGTGCTATGCCGATGATACGGCAATCATTTTTCATGACACTTCCTCGAGTTATTTGCATCAAAGAGTAGAAACTGGTATGATCCGTATCTCTCAGTGTCTAAGTTCTAATCTGCTTACTCTTAATATAGTCAAAACGAAGTTTCTATGTTTCCATAAAACAGCTGCGTCAGCCCCGTCAAATTTTAGTGATACTAAAATACATACATGCGACTTCCAAAAAAAACTATGTAAATGTAACCAAATGACAACATCTAACTCCCTAAAATACCTGGGCGTAGTTCTCGACGAAAAACTGAATTTTAAAGATCATATCTCTGCACCTTCATCCCGTGTAAGAAAATTAATAAATGTTATGAGAAATCTACGTGAATGCATGGATGCAAAAACTATGAAAATGGTGTATTTGGTACTATGTCAGACCATACTTAATTACTGCATCCTGGCCTGGGGTAGTGCTTCTCAAACAGTCCTTATAAAGCTAGAAAGGGCACAGAGATCAGTATTAAAAACCGCATTTTTCAAGCCCCAACCGCAGCTCTATTTATGGAAGCCAAGGTCCTTAGTGTAAGGAAATTGTTTCTACAGAGATCAGTAGTTGCCATGCACAAGAAAGTGTTGAACTCCAGCAACTATGAGAACTGGCTCAAACAAAGAATATTTAAAATCCCAAGTACTACCACTAAAACTTCATTTGCACGTCGTTTCTCCAATTTTCTTTCTCCATATCTGTATAATAAACTAGTTAAACTATATAAATTTCAGTACAATTCTCTTAAAGAAACCAAGATTATATTATTTGAAAATCTACTAAATTTACCGTACAATGAAACAGAAAACTTGTTACTGACAATTATCTTTAGATACTGACAATTATCTTTACAATCTCAACTTTATTATTTATAATAAAGTTGAGATTGTAGTGTTTGTTCTTGCCCGTACTTAACTCTAGATTAATTTGTCCTGTATAAAGTAGTATAATATATTAAGTTCAAGTCTTAGGTACGTTGTAATGATGTAATACGCAACAATGTATTCCTTGTGCATCAGTGAATGTGTATATAAATTCCCCCACAGGACAGGCATCGCCTAGCGTGGGGGCCAGAACTGTTGGTTGCTGTAAACTGTTATCTATGGAAATTAAATTTTATTATTATTTATTATTATCTGTATTATTTATTTCCATACCAAATTATAATATAGCATCAAAGAATAAAAAACTTTTACTTTCATGAAAAAACTGGCGCGATTGGGCCTTATAATATTTGGCGCTTTAAATTGTAGTATATTATAATAAATTTTTTGCCGCCTCCGCGGTCCAATGGCTTAGGGTCTTATCACACTGGCGATTAGCGAGCGATTTGAAAGCGACGCGACTGCGCAGCGTCGTCGCGACGTCGCGTGGACGCCATTTTGTACACTCGTCTAGGGAGTATACAAAATACGAGTGTACAAAATGGCGCCCACGCCACGCCGCGACGACGCACAGTGGTCCGAAATCCCTAAATAGTGGACATTCGCAAAAATGTTCGATTTTGGTGTGGAAAAATATACCATCCGATAGATTTTAAGAGGAGTAACAACAAATCCTTATTAAGTTTTTTATAAAAATGTATATTTAAGGTGAAAAAAAAAATTACGAAAATGTATGGGAAAGAATCTATAAATAGATTTTTTGCAAAAACTACTAGGTCATTCTGGTTCATTTTTGAAACAAGTAAAGTTCTAGGGGTATTTAAGGTTTAAAAAAAATTACGAAAATTTACGTGCAGCTTTTTGTAGTAGAGGGGTTCAAAATTTTGAAATAATTTTACTAACTTTTTAGGTGTGGAAAAAAATACTATTCGAAAGATTTCCTAAAGAGTAACAATAAATCCTTACTAAGTTTTTTATAAAAATGTATTTTTTAGGTGAAAAAAAAATACTAAAATGTTGTATGGGAAAGAATCTATAAATAGATTTTTTGCAAAAACTACTAGGTCATTCTGGTTCATTTTTGAAACAAGTAAAGTTCTAGTAGTATATAAGGTTCAGAAGAAAAAATACGAAAATTTACGTGCAGCCTTTTGCAGTAGAGGGGTTCAACATTTTGAAATAATTTTACTAACTTTTTAGGTGTGGAAAAAATACTATTCGATAGATTTCCAAAATAGTAACAATAAATCCTTAATAAGTTTTGTACAAAAATGAATTTTTAAGGCGAAAAAAAATAATTACGAAAATTGTATGGGTATAATATATTCTATAAAACGAGTCCTTAAAAAGCAACAATACTTATATTTACAAACATGGAAAGCAAAAACAAAATTAAACTAAAATTAACTACTTACTGACTAAACTATTGTAATTATAATAAAATAAAAATTGTTACACACACTAATAACTCAAACAATTTCAAATGAAACTTATAAATAAACAATAATAAATAATAATCAATTAAACCAACGCGCTTTACAAACATAGTGGATCTCCAATGCTATCATCGCCTTGTAATGACACAACTTCACTTTCTTCGTAATCTTCTGATAAAAGAGGTCTTTCAAGCAACAGGTCGACTGTGTCTGGATGAAATTCTTGGTGTTTATTTTTAGACAACTTTGGACGAATGTGAGACAAATATGGATCAGAGCTTATTAAGAAGTTGTGCAACAAATCTTCATTAGTTTCTGCTCGACTCGTCTTTCTAGTATGCATCTCTCTAGTATTTCTAAATTCTTTATTCCTTGCCTCTGAAGCTTCTTCACTCAAATAGCCAATTGGAATAAAGCCAAAATGCTTACAAATATCAGCACCATATATAAGGAGTTTGTGAACACTTGCAGGCATGTAGTACCACAACACCACAAGAAACTGTCTGCAATACAACGTATAATCTCTTTATTAATTCTAAATCTATTTTCGTTATTTCAGATGTTGTCCTGAAAAGAGAGAGATTTAGAATTAATAAAGAGATTATACGTTGTATTGCAGACAGTTTCTTCTGGGAAGCTTATCAATATAGATCAATTTCGAAATTATTCTAGGGAAACAGCAGAGCTGTATGTAAAGCTTTATCCGTGGTACTACATGCCTGCAAGTCTGTCTCACATTCGTCCAAAGTTGTCTAGAAATAAACACCAAGAATTTCATCCAGACACAGTCGACCTGTTGCTTGAAATACCTCTTTTATCAGAAGTTGACGAAGAAAGTGAAGTTGCGTCATTACAAGGCGATGATAGTATTGGAAATCTACTATGTTTGTAAAGCGCGTTGGTTTAATAGATTAATATTTATTATTGTTTATTTATAAGTTTCATTTGAAATTGTTTGATTTATTAGTGTGTGTAACTGTAATTGTGTTTTATTTGATTTATTAGTGTGTGTAAATTTTTAATTTATTATAATTACAATAGTTTAGTCAGCAAGTAGTTAGTTTTAGTTTAATTTTGTTTTTGCTATCCATATTGGTTAATATAAGTATTGTTGCTTTTTAAGGACTCGTTTTAAACAATATATTATACCCATACAATTTTCGTAATTATTTTTTTCGCCTTAAAAAATCATTTTTGTACAAAACTTATTACGGATTTATTGTTAGGCTTAGGCCAAACCTACGCGACCACGCGACTGCGATTTGGCAGCGTCAATACAAAACACCCATTTGACAAGTTGTCAAATGTGTGTTTTGTATTAACGCTGCCGCTTCGCAGTCGCGTGGTCGCGTAGGTTTGTGTCGTTAGTAAATCTATCGAATAGTATTTTTTTCCACGCCTAAAAAGTTAGTAAAATTGTTTCAAAATTTTGAACCCCTCTACTGCAAAAGGCTGCACGTAAATTTCCGTATTTTTTCTTCTGAACCTTATATACTACTAGAAATTTACTTGTTTTAAAAATGAACCAGAATGACCTAGTACTTTTTGCAAAAAATTATATTTATAGATTCTTTCCCATACAACATTTTAGTAAATTTTTTTAGGTTTACCTTAAAAAATACATTTTACAAAAAAATTAATAAGGATTTATTGTTACTCTTTAGGAAATCTTTCGAATAGTATTTTTTCCACACCTTAAAGTTTGTAAAATTATTTCAAAATTTTAAACCCCTCTTCTGCAAAAGGCTGCACGTAAATTATTTTAGTAATTTTTTTTCTAAACCTTAAATACCCCTAGAACTTTACTTTTTTCAAAAATGAACCAGAATGACCTAGTAGTTTTTGCAAAAAATCTATTTGTAGATTCTTTCTCATACAACATTTTCGTAATTATTATTTTTTCACCTTAAATATACATTTTTATAAAAAACTTAATAAGGATTTGTTGTTACTCCTCTTAAAATCTATCGGATGGTATTTTTTTTCACACCAAAATCGAACTTTTTTGCGAATGTCCACTATTTAGCGATTTCAGACCACTGTGCGACGCTGCGCTGTCGCGGCGTGCGCGCTGCGCAGTTACGTCGCTTTCAAATCGCTCGCTAAGCGCCAGTGTGATAAGGCCCTTAGAGCGTGGCTCTTGACTCGGAGGTCGTGGGTTCGAATCCCGCGTTGCAAACATGTTATTTATAAGTTTCGTTAGGACAATGCAGGCTGATCACCTGATGGTCTGACTAGTAAGATGATTCATGCGTCCGATGGGTCCGTCCTGCGCCTGATCTCTCGTCAGTCGTGTCGGTCTTCCGTCCGACTGGGAATTATGAGGGTAAAGGAATAGAGGGTGCTTTTGTGTACTGCGCACACACTTCGGCACTATAAAATTACTCCTGAGTAACTGGCCATATGAAACCGGCTACCGTCACCGAAGTCGGTGCGGGAGTTATTATTATTATATTATGATCTCGGCACGGTATCAACAATATATTCGCTATCTGTTATGTGCAAAACCACATCTAGACCTGCGGGACTAGCTTGTTTTGAGGTGTTAAGTTTCAAAAATTCTAAAGTTTCTGAATTTTTGCACATGGATGGAGTGATGTCTTATTAGGTTATTTTTAAATTTTGTGTCATTTCTGATAATAGGTTTTTGAGAAAATCAAAATTTAGTAGTCGATTTTTTAAATTTGTATAAAACTAGCCAGCAAAAACTTAACTTAAAAATAACAATAGCATCATATCTAGATTAGTCTTCTGATTGTAGGTACCTAATTTGAACCATTTTAGCCCATTGGAACCCGAAATATTGCCAGTTATTTAAAACACTATCTAAAAAAAAATTAGAGTTTCTGAAATCGCAATAATTGGGCTCAGGTCTATTAAATAAAGCCATAGAATAAATTTGTGACAGATTCATCCACGATATTTCGAGATTTTAATAATTTTTATTTTTGCAAGCTCCAAACACTACGAAAAATATATTTTTAATTAAAGGCGTTTACATATTCAACATCCTAAAGAAGTAAGAAATATATATTTTCATTTTGAGTCCTTTTCACCAATTGCTTTAAAAATTAGATACAAAAATATGAACAGTATGAAAGAACCGGACGAGTGCGAGTGTGAGACAGAACTCTGCGTAGTTCTGTCCTACCGTTTTTAGGGTTCCGTACTCAGAGGGTAAAACGGGACCCTATTACTGAGACTTCGATGTCTGTCTGTATGTCTGTCTTCAGGCTGTCTGAGATACAGCCTTTAGATAGACATACAGACCCACTATGGATAAACTTCTGATTTTTTTTAATTAAAAATTAATATCTATTTCGCAAAAGCAACATAATAATGTTTTATCCACGCGCTACGCTGATAGTGATACTGATAGTTTTCACCCGCGCACTTCACACCCCGGCCCCCGCACTCGCCCAACGCATTCAAAAATGTCAAAATTTTTCAATTTTGTAATAATTCGTAATCCCCGTCTCGCCCGAACATAGTAAACCGCAAAAAAATAAATAAAATTAGGCGCAGTTAGGGTCAAATTGTAGGTACATCTGTACCTGTCTGCTGATATTAATTTTTGCTTGCGTATGCGTATATATGTAAAAATTTTGATTGTGGCAAACGAATGCGCTTTGAAACAATCAGAATTGGTTTGAAACAAATCTCGCAGCTTAGGTGGCTGAACTATGTGCTATTGAAATAAGCTACTCTTGCTACTTTCTAGCAGCTTTCCTCACATAAATTTCGTTGAATACCATAGACCGCCTCACATTTTGTAATAAAAATAGCCTATGTGTTAATGGAATACTTTAATTAGATGTACTGTAGGAATCAAATTATCTCAATCTAATCGGCAGTTTTTGTGTACAAAAGCAATATGAATTTTGAATATAATACTATCTTGAAAAAATTATACGTGGTCGGTGTCGGTGGTACGAGTATGATAGAGTTCGTCCCTAGGGTTGTTACCTAAAAATTAAATAATATTATTACAAATAATATTAAGTATAAACCTATGTTTTTTCACGATTGCATTATTTTACCATTTAGAATAAAACATGTTAATTTGATATTTATTACACACCCTAACAGCTAGGAAACACAAAAATTTCATTGACAATACTCATGTGCCCCTAGCGGCGAATTTAGGATATCTGGTCTAAAGGCTTCTACAGAATGCGCAAACCCGGTCCATCAAGTGAAGTTGGTTTTCGCAAGTTTGACATGTGCCTCGTGTTCAGGTTGTACTTTGACATTTTTGACGGTTCGTCGTCCAGCTACAGTTCGACAAGGCTTTAAATGAACGTGGCGAGAAAAGAAACTAACGCTTCTATCATACAAAAATTTCATTTTTGACATGTGTTTGACGGTTCTCTTATACCAGCAGCGCCTCGTTCTCATTTATTTAAAGCCTTGGAGCACTATACACACTTACAGATCCCTGACGCGAACGAACCCCGTCTGTCCAACCAAAATATGTCAAACCGGAATGATATTTGTAAAATAATTGTTTTCGGAGTTTAAATTCTATGAGATTGCAATAGTTCCAAATGCCAAAAGCATCTTTTTCATTGAAGGTTTGCAGGTCGTATAGGTCCGGAAATACCTACTGCTGGTGACAGTTCGTTTCAGAGTTTTACAGTGCGCGGCAGAAAGTTACGCGAGAAACACACGGTGGAAGACTGTCACTCATCAAGGTGATGAGGATGGTATATTTTTCGCGTGGGACGATGGCGAAAAGTTGCAGGTGGTATGATTCCAAACAATTCCTCAGAGTACTCCCCGTGATACAACCGATAGAGGATGCAGAGTGAAGCTACATCTCGGCGTAATTCCAAGGAGTCCAAGCTGTTTGAAACACTGTGGCAGTCAACAATTCGAGCGGCCCTTCGTTGGATACGACCCAGAGGGAGCAGTTGGTATTTTGGCGCTTGGACTTCACTCGATATGCTAATGCCAAGTATTTCAATGCTAGGGGAGATGGTTAAAGATGTGCCCTCAAAACGAGGATATACGACCATAAGTGGCTTTTAGCGGTGAACGCGCAGACTTGTGTCACGGCGGGGTTAAATTGGACTAAGTTACGACTACCACATTCAGAGAATTTCTCCAATGAATTATATATTTTGGACACAAGTTCGTTTCGACTTTCAATGACATTTAGCTGAGAAATATTGGGGGAGCCGGTATATACAGCATCACCTGTACTATCATTCGCATAGCAATGAATGAGGGACACCAGCATCAACAGACTGAGTTTCCGAGCATTCGCCGTCAACTACGACCTTTATGCTTCTATCTGCTAAGAAACTTGGGACCCACTTGCGTAATTTCTCGGGCAGCCCGTTTGATGGAAGCTTCGAATGCCCAAGTGTCAAATTTGATGATCCAGGTGAATCATCAAAACTGACTAATTTGTGCAAAGTTAATAATACATAGCTGTGGACCATTTTGACAGCTGTCAAAGTAATCCACATTCCACGCCTATCTTCACTTTGGACTGGATCTCTCCGTCTGTAGAAGGTGATCTTTCAATGATATTAAGAAGATATCATTTTGTGACGAACTTACCAGCTGCCAGCCAGTGGAGTCACTAGACCCATGTCCTCCATGAAGTGACCATGTGTGAAGTGCCAGGGGTAGTTAGTGGGAGAAACCATGAACGTAGAAAAAAAGGCCGACGGAGTCTTATTATACACGGAACTGTGTCTTCAGAGTCGGCCACGCACATACTCTGACGCCTGTCAAATGGTCTTGCGTAATAATGTGTGCGTGCGCTGTGCGGACACTGTACATACAGTCAGCTGGCCGACTCTGAAGGACACAGTTTTGTCTATGGTGGGACTCCGTCCGCCTTTTTTTATAGGTCCATGGGAGAAACAAAGCGCGTCAATTCCACCAACGTGTCTGGGTTCCACATTTAAATAGTTTGATTGATTTTAATAATTAAAAACAGAGTAAACAGGCGCTGTGTTTCGCCAAAAGAGTGAGTTTACCGGAGGCCCAATCCCCTACAACCCTAGAGGGAATAGGGTTATAGGTTAGAGGAGGGACCCCTAACCCTATTCCCTATTAAAAGGCCGGTAACACACCTGCAGCGCTTCTGATGTTGCGAGTGTCAATGGGCGATGAAAGTTGCTTTTCATCAGATGACCCGTTTGCTCGTTCGCCTCCTTATTTTATAAAAAAAGTCTCACGTAGTTGATCTGTCTAAACCATACAAATTTGGAAGTATGCATCTACGCGTCGCGTTGAGGTCTAATTTAAGCTGCGCGTTCACTGGATCGGAATCGGAGCGTACGCAGCGTACGGATTTGTTATTTTGTATTGATTTATATGGTACTGCGTCCACTGGATACTGACCGGTATTTATGACGAAGACGTCTTCCGCAGAGAACGCGTCATTCGGATTCCGAAGGTTTCAAATTCTGACGTGTTTGCGACGACGCGACGGCTATACATAGATACTTATTCACGATGAATGACGATATTTTAATTACTTTTGTAGAAAAATATGAAGAACTTTATAGTGTAAAACTTCAACATCATCATAATCAACTGAGGAGAGACAATATTTAGGATGAAATTGGGAAATAATGAATTTTGTTTTCTCTTGTTTCTCTTTTCCTCTTCTGATAAAATACAGCTAGTTATAACAATATCCTCGCCACTATCCTCTATAATGCAAATGCACATTAACAGGCTATGACGGACTAAAAATAACTAAATTGCCTATGATGAATCCGAATGCAATGGACGCACCCCATCGGCATTTCGTAAATGACGAAATGCCGATGCGTACGCTCCGATCCAGTGGACGCGCAGCTTTGACCGTAAAACTTAATAGGTAAATTGCGATTTGCGGCTTATGATTAATGACGTATTAAAAAAACTACTTATCTTTGTCCAAACGCCTGATGGCAACCCTACTTGCAAAGGTACTCCAACCAATTTGTCAGTTTTATTTTACAAATAGAATAAAATTCAAAATATCATCGAACAGTGAACACTAAAAAGGATTTTATGCGGATTACGTAGTAAGTAGTTTTTCTTCAACAACTTAAAATAATACATAAACTTTTAAAAATCTGCTGTAATTAAAATAAATCATAATGGTAGAAATTGTAGTAAGTATTAAAATATTGACTAAGCTTTGAGTTTCGAAATTAAGTTGAATATTTGTGAAAATAAGATGCAATTTTTTTTTTATTTCTTTTCCATCGAAAAAATTATAAAATATCGTATTTTCTCCTACACAGGCCCTTTAAGATATGATGTTGTATCTATGTTTAAAAATAAAATAGTTTGTGGCCTATTAACAAGTATAAAAATAAATTTCGCTTTATTTGATCCGTCAATTTCTCTTAAAATCGGGGCTGAAATGGAACTAAATTTTGAAATGTGGTTTGCATAGACCTCTTAATTGTAAATATGTAAACTCTAAAAACTTTAATTACTTTTTGTAGCTTTTACGGGATGTTGAAAGAAAAATATAAATTTCTTCAAAACCCGTGGATGAAAATGACACAAAACTTTAACAGTATCAGACATCAACAAACTAAACCTTATTATACCGTTTTTACAAACTCTAATATTTTTTCGACGCAATTAGGCGACGTTTCTAATATTTTCTAATTACTGGGAAAGCCGTGGATGAATCTGACACAAAACGTGTCTGCAGATCAGTTACTGCCCTAGCAATATCCCAAAACCTAAATTTTAAACTTTAATATTTTTTTCAGCCTATAGCGACCAAAAATCAAAATCCCTAAATATCTCTGGAAGCTGTCGACCAAAATGACACAAAATCATTTTTTAGGTTTACCTAGTGGTCCCAAAACTATACGCAAAAAATTAGAAACTTTAGAATTTTTGAAACCAAAAAACCTAGTCCTATCGGTCTAATCATTGAATTCAATATATCACCGTCCACTAAAAGAGGTATACTCAAACACTGAAAGTAGCAAGTAATATACGGTAAATGAAATATGCCACGCGCAATTTCAATGGAAACCGATTCAAAGAAAACGCATCGGAAACGCGGTTCGATGTGGCTCCCAATTATATTTCATACAATTACCTCGCCCTATGTACCATGTACTGTACATTATATACTGCAGAACTACATTAATTATAAATGAACTTCGTGTGTTAATTAACAAGCGAAATAAATGAATAAAAATTATAATGTGCACCGACTGTGGTTGAAACCCGATAACTTTTTGAGTTTAATATAAAATACTGCGCTACTCGACAGCGTACGCTTGATTTGTTTTTGTTATTTATTATAATGTAATTTTTAATAGCACATGCAAAAATTAAAAGCTTGGATAGAATTACACTACATAAAAGCGGTAATTAAAAATTTGTCGATCCATCGTAAAATTATTATTTACGGATAAATTTGAAACGTCGCAAATCCATACTAATATTATAAATGCGAAAGTGTGTCTGTCTGTCTGTGTGTCTGTCCGTCTGTCTGTCCGTCTGTCTGTATGTCTGTCTGTCTGTCTGTTACCTCTTCACGCCCGAACTGCTGAACCGATTTTGCTGAAATTTGGTATGTAGATACTTTGAGTCCCGAGATAGGACATAGGATACTTTTTATCCCGGAAAAATGTACGGTTCTCGCGCGATAAACGAATTTTGGCGCAACGAAGTTGCGGGCATCATCTAGTTAAAATATATGAGGGTTCTGAAATACAAGGAACTCCTATAAGTCTACGAGGTCAAATTGCATTCGATAGCTTGGTAAGATAGATTTTACGTAACGTAGCTTAGTGACATGGCGCGTACGATTCTTTGTCGAATCCCATATATTTTTTAAATGCGCTGTTTAAATTATAAAATTAACATCTCATTTTCGAAGCTAAATACCTGGTAGGATATGTTGCACGAATGATCCACGATTTAACGCTTGTTATTACGCTTAAATAGCACAGCTGGTAATATATTCCGAAACTAAGCTGCAGCAACTCGCTAACTTCACACCCAACAACACCCGCAGCAACTTCAGCTCTAACACCAACACGAAGCGAACTTACATCCCATCTTATTGCTTCCAGATGGTGAAAGATAGTTACGGTATAGCTTATCTAAATTTATAAAGAGTAATCGCTGCAATATAGTTGCAATATCGCTGCAATTGAACGCCTCCGTGGTCTAGTGGTATAGAGCGCGGCTCATGACTTGGGGGTCGTGGGTTTGATTCCCGCGTTGGAAACATGTTCCAAGTTTGGTTAGAACAATGCAGACTGATCACCTGATTGTCTGACAAGTAAGATGATCCATGCGTCGGATGGGCATGTAAAAGTCAGTCCTGCGCCTGATCTCTCGCCGGTCGTGTCGGTCTTCCGTCCCACTGGGTTATGAGAGTAAAGGAATAGAGAGTGCTCTTGTGTGCTGCGCACACACTTGAGCACTATAAAATTACTCCTGCATAGCTGGCCTCGTTTCAATGAAACTGGCCACCGTCACCGAAACCGGTGTGGGAGCTATTATAGTTTACATTGTGCCCGCAGCTACGGAAAAATATGTGTGTCGCACGGAAAGCGTACATTTTACCATATTTTGAGTATTATTCCGAAAATAATGTGTATACAGGGCGTAACAAAAAAAACAAAAAACAAGGGCGTGAAAGAAGCAGCGCTGAAAGAGCTGTTTTTTTTTACTTTTGTAACGGGAAAATCCATGACGCTGGGGCACTTGATAATATAAATCGATAAGGGACACATGCACACCATGTATTATCACTTAGTTTTGTTATATCCTGTATAGGTATATAGATACTTTGGTATAGATATACCAAATAAGCTAGCTACTTTTCTATAACTCATCACAATTATTTAAGCGGTACGTTGTCCCGTGTGGTCCCCGGTGTCCCGTGTGGTCCCCGGGCTTAGAATAGGACCAACCCAGTTCTTTCCTATGGGTGTCGTAAAAGGCGACTAAAGGATAGCCGAACAAAGAAGTGGCCATCTTCCTCGTCCACTTTTTTCTGGACTCGGCACATGATCCGGTCACTACACGTATCTCAAACCGGAAGTCAGACGTTGGCAGCAGGACGTACTGACTAGAATATTATTTAACATCGCTGCGGTGCAGAAGGCAAGGGGAAACCACTGCACTATCTTTCCCAGGAAACCTGATGAAAGTGAACACCCTGAGGATTGCGAATGTATGTGATCCGGCTACCACCCGGCGCCATGTCGAGTCCAGGTCGCATGGTGTGAAATGAGTTACTGGCCTCACTGCAGCGACTCATCAGGCTCAGTGCGGAAAAAATGCTACTGGTGACACCTGCTCGAGTAAAGACAATAATCATTGTCGCCCACAAATTCGCAAAAAGATAAGAATAGGGACCTGGAATGTTCGGGGCATGCTTCAACCGGGTAAAATAGAGATCATAGAGAAAGAACAACAAATGCACAACATAAAGATATTGGGCATCACTGAAACTCACATGAGGGGATCCGGCTTCTATTCTACCGACAACAAGCATACAATTTACTTCTCGGGCCTTGAAAATGAGAGTAGGAACGGTGTAGCTCTTTCTATCTCTACCGAAATAGACAGACATGTTTTAGGATATAGTCCAGTAAGTGACCGTATATTGACGCTGAGAATAAACACAAAACCATACCGTGTCAATTTAATAGTGGTTTACGCACCTACCTCCACGTCAACAGAGGATGAAATTGAAACATTTTATAACCAACTCTCGGACACTTTGAGTAAGTTACCCAGAAGAGATATAACACTTCTGATAGGGGACCTAAATGCCAAAGTGGGTAACACAGAAAAAGATGACCACCTGAGAGGAGTTGTGGGAAGATATGGACTAGGCGAAAGGAATAGCAGAGGTGAAATGTGGCTACAATTTTGCGCAGAACACGCATGTGTTCGCTATTGTCAGAGACAATAGCGAATACATGCTTTAAAAATCACCCACGAAGACTATACACGTGGGTTATGCCTGGCAACCGTGCAAGAAATCAGATAGACTACATTGCTGTTACAAATAGATGGAGATCATGCATTCGCAACGCCAAAACTTTCCCAGGAGCAGATTGCGGAAGTGATCACAAACTTTTAGTGGCAGAAATGTGTCTCAAACTAAAAAAGTGCCACAGGAACACCGAAAACGCATTAAAAAGACCTAATCGAGAACAAGTAAAGAAATTTTGCCAAAACCTAAACACCAAATTAGATAATTTACAACTCGAGACGAACCACGACGATGTTGACGCTAAATGGAATATGTTTAAAAACCTGATACTGTCGTCACGAAAAGAAGTTCTAAGCTCAGAGGTACATACCCCAAGAAAAACATGGATAACGGAGGAAACATGGAATGCCATAAGGGAACGGAAGAAACTTATGAGGGGCAAGGCAGACTCAGACCACGTAGACTTAGAATACCGAAAACAATCGGCTAAGGTCCAATATTTATGCAGAAGAGATCATAACAACTTTCTCAACTCTGTATGTCAGGAAATTGAAGAACATGCACATAAATATCAAACCAGGGATCTTTTTATGAAAATTAAGTCCATAACAAGGGAGTTTAAACCGAAGACATGGGCTATTGAAAGTGACGATAAGAGACTATTGACCGAGATAGATGCAGTTATAGAAAGATGGCGATCATACTGCGAAACTCTATACAAAGACCCTGCTGAACAGCCGACACGTATGCCAAACATCGAGCAAAATAACATGGAACCCGATATACTCGAATCTGAAATAAAAGCAGCTATAAGTAAACTTAAGAGCAATAAATCAGCCGGCAGATATAAAATTTTTGCTGAAGAGCTGAAAAACATTGGTGATAAAGGGGTTAAAATCATGTGTGAGCTGTGCAATCAGGTGTGGAGATCTGGTAAATGGGTCACAGATTGGAAAGAATCCCTTATAGTACCAATACACAAAAAGGGATCAATGAAAAAATGCGAAAACTACCGTACAGTGGCACTTATATCGCATGCGAGTAAGATACTCCTTCACATCATTAACAATCGCTTACAAGCATATCTACAGTGGCAAATACCCAAAGAGCAAGCAGGTTTTGTTAAAGGCTGAGGTACGAGAGAGCAAATAGTCAATATGAGACACATAATTGAGAAATGTCGAGAATTTAACTCCCCACTCCTAATGTGCTTTATTGACTACTCAAAAGCCTTTGACTGCGTAAAATGGGAACGTCTGTGGGATATACTACGCGAAATGGGAGTACCTCAACATCTTGTGATCTTAATCGCGAATCTATATCAGAATGGCGACTCTATGGTGAAAATCAATGACACCATCTCTGGTTCTTTTAAGCCCGAAAAAGGAGTGAGGCAAGGATGCATTCTATCACCTATTCTATTCAACATCTATGGCGAATATATTATGAGAAAGGCCTTATCAGAATGGGGTGGGGGAATCTCTATCGGAGGCGTTAAAATAAGTAACCTGAGATATGCGGACGACACAACTCTCTTTGCGTCAACAGAAGCGGAACTTGTTGAACTCTTTAGAAGAGTAGAATATGAGAGTAGACTAGTTGGACTTACCATCAACCAAAACAAAACCAAGGTAATGCTCATTGACAGAACTGGTCAATACTCTAGAACCGGAGAACTTGCAGGTTTAGAGTTTGTTAATGAGTTCATTTACTTAGGATCATTGCTCTCGAGCCAGGGCGGTAGCGATGGAGAAATCAAAAGAAGGACGCAAATGGCCAAATCAGCTATGAGCCGACTAACACGTATATGGCAAAACCGAAGAATATCAACAAATACGAAGAAAAGACTCGTCCAAACATTGGTTTTCTCTATATTTCTATACGCTTCTGAGTCATGGACCATCCGGGCAGCAGACCGCAAAAAAATCGACGCATTTGAAATGTGGTGTTGGAGAAGAATGCTTCGCATACCGTGGACAGCCAAAAGGACTAACAAATCTATTCTCGACCAGCTCAGCGTTAAAGTCAGACTATCGACAACTTGTTATAGAAGAATTTTATGCTATTTTGGTCACATCGCTCGCTGGCAACCAGACAACCTCGAAAAGTTAATAGTCACGGGAAAAATTGAAGGCAAGCGACCCAGGGGTCGATCACCTACCCGATGGTGTGACCAAATTACGACACTCACTGGACTGAAAATAACAGCCGCCCTTAGAGAAGCAGAAGACCGAACAAAATGGAAGAGCTTAACAACCAAAGTAGAGGAGAACTTTTCCAGGCGCGACCTTCAGTAAGGAAGAAAACGACAAAGAAGACGTGAAGAATTAACCCGGCGTCAATGACGTGAAAATAATTACATGGACTATGACGTCGGGTCATTTTGACCCGAACTTTATAGATACATTTTTAATGAAACTAAGTAGCTACCACAATTTTGTCTTTTATTTGTTTAAAGGGGGCTTTAATTATGCATAAAATTAAAAAAAGAACCCTGTGTTATACAATTAATATGTTTGTTATTTGCTTTCTTCACGGCAGATGCAAAATCAACCTTGAAAACTTAACGTGTACGTTATTTTAATATTTTCGCAAAATTTTCTTACCTATGAAGGAAAAAATTTACTGATGAATTTAAAGAGAGCTTGTTATAACTTACTAACATGAAAATAAAAAGAAATCAGTCTTCTACTTCCTCATTCAGAGTTATAGAACTACTACAGTTATCACAATATGTAATCATGCCCTAGCATATAAAAATTGGACATGCTGTGCATGTGTGAAGTGTTTTTTTATCTTTTTTAGATGAACAGACTTCATATCTCTTGTAAGTTCCAGGAATTTTTTCACTTTTACCTAGATACGTGGTCCTCAAGTTCAATGCCCAAAGCAGCCTGAGACTCGTCATCGCTAAAGTCTAACTCTTGTTACAACTCTTAAATCCTTGCTGGGCTATTTGTCAATGAAATTCTCCTTTAAAACGTAAAAAATAAGGCAAAGCAATATTTTCATACTAATAAAAGTTAGTCACGAAAATACTACACCGGCGATGACGCCGGGTCATAATGACCCGTTTTAACTTGACGCGCAAATATCTTGCTGCACACGAGGTATGGCTCTAGCCGTAACAGCTAGGCGGATGGAAGGGAGTTGTATCTCCAGCTATACGAAGATTGGAAAACATTCGATTGGCGCAAAGACAAAATATATCCAATTAAACATGGCTCGGGTCAATATGACCAGGCGTGATTGTCGCCGGGTTAACAAAACAAACTTTTACATATTTTTATACATATTAATATAGACATCGGCACTCATCTACAAATTGAGACAGGCGTTCCATACAACAGACGTTTGTAAAACGCCCCACTGACTTTCACAAACGTCAATTCTGTGGAACTAGTGCCGCGTTGATTCAGACCGCAACGCGACGCGTAGATGCATTTCATAATTTATATGTATGTGACAGATTCGCAAGACGTCTCGCTTAATTGAAATCTGTCAAATCCATACAAAATGCCGCGTCGCGCCTCGCCTCGCCTCGTCGCGTTGCGGTCTGAACTCTGAATTGACCTAGTGCGGTCTCGCCTTAAATTGCTTCTGCATTTCTAAGTAATCACAATCTGATGCTATCATTAGGTCCACAGCTGAGACCACGACGATAATTCCTAATCAATAAGCTCCCGCGGCGTGTATTCGTTCGTCTCAATTACGCCGACGGCCGATCTGTCAATCACGCCTCCCGACGGAGTGATTCGAGCCTGACGGAACGCGGGACGGAAGTAAGAACTGATATTGTACGGAGATAGATGAATAACTTGGAGAGTTATTGTTTATGCTATAGCCAAAATTGATGGAGTTGGAAGTTGGGACCAGCGGTCATTAACCTTACTGGTCGAGAAGGGATGTAAAAAATGTATTCTGTTTATTATGATTTAAACTATTATATTAGTGATTTGCAAACACTACTCAAGCCACTAGGAACAATGATAATATTTACAAGTATTAGGAAATTCTAAGATAGATGTTAAGATGAAATTCTTAATACTATAAAATCTATATTATCTAACTTTAAAATCTATCATCAAAGCTACCCTCGATGATATAATATTACATTTAATGCCCGTATACGTTTGCAAGTAAATTTATGAGTACTTATATATACTGTAGAAGGACGTTTATTATTGAGTCGGTAAGAGGCTTTAGATTTGGAGGAAATGTATTTCGAGTGCAGATCAAAGTTGCAGATCGCCCGAAATGCGTTTGAAACCGGATTGAGTCGGTTATGGCGGCCATCTTGGTAGTCTCTTAGATTTCTCGTTAGGGAGATCGCAGACGACAGACTTTGTGCGATCAGTCTGCGGCTTACATACATTCCGCATGGCGCGCGCCATCAGATTGTATGGAAGCCGCAGACTTTGATCGCACAAAAGTCTGTCGTCTGCGATCTCCCATATGTTGATATACAGTCTATTCAGAGTATTCGGAGACGTTTAACCTACAGGAGTTCTTAGTAGAATTGCATTCGATAATTTCGACCAACGAAATACAATATCCAAAATTCTATCTATAGTCTAAGCGATGCGTGAAATAGCTCAAATTCCACACATTTTGGATATTTAACTTTCATGTAGAAATTATCGAATGTAACTTGCTCATGACCTTTATGCTTAGCACAAACCTACGCGACCACGCGACTGCGAAGCGGCAGCGTCAATACAAAACACACATTTGACAAGTTGTCAAATGTGTGTTTTGTATTGACGCTGCCGCTTCGCAGTCGCGTGGTCGCGTAGGTTTGTGCTAAGCATTATGGTGATAACCACAGACATAGATCAAGATAGATACCGCATGTGTATGTACTATCAGAGAAGTTGATTCCTATGCAGATGGGGGACCTACGTAGTTTGGTCGCATTACGTCAAATTCAGCCGACAGATCACAATTAATATTGAATTGATATAATCGACCAAATGACGTTGGTCTCTCAACTGCGTAGGAATCAAATTCCTCGATGGTACTTCGCGTGCTATATTGCGTTCCCAAACGACGAGCAATGCTCGTCTTTCGAAAGTCTGTTCTTTAGTCTGCGCTTCACCGTTATCGTCAATCGGAATTTTAAAAATGCCTAATTGTTCCATATTGAGCTGTAGAAATTTGAATAGAAACGTTGGCTTAGATAATGGACACGTTTCTTATCAGTACGTCACAGTAGGTAGGAAAAAAGTAGCACGCTCGTTTTCATATAAATGCGGTATCTATCTTGATCTATCTCTGTGGTGATAACTGATGAGTGACAATATAGATTTTAAAGTTTCGATGCCTTCGACTCTGAAATCTAAAATAACTCGAACACCTGCGAATCAGCGCGCATAATACAGTTGACAAGTAAACGAATAAGTATTTTCATTATTCTTTCGCGAAGTTTACGAAGACGGCTGAAAATTTGAAGGACATTGTTTTTAAGTCCTTGTAAATGTTCAGTAAATTCATAAAACTTTGTCCAACAACGTACTTAGCTTTATTTATTAAATACAACAAAAGACTTTGATGTAAATTGTAAAGACTTTTATTAGAGCGCGCCTTGACGATTTTATGTGAATGAATGGTTGAATAATAATTTAATGTCGTTAGTTCGGGCGCGTACGAAGATTCTAATATAACTTGATTATCAGGATCAGTTCACATTGCAAAGTGACTGTCAATAAGCCGTTCGGGATTCAAACAAAATAATACTAAAATCAAATTATTTTAGTTTCAATCCTGGAGTCCATAGAAAATACTCAGGAATATCTGAAGCTAAATAGTGAAACCCGGGGAATACCTGTCGACGGTAATTATGTTCCTCCACTGACTCGCTTTGCATTCTTCGAGAGGTATTTGTCTGTCGCAATATGAGCCAGGCCCTTTCGCCAAGACGTCTTCTGTATCACTTCTTTATAGAATCGCCGATCATAATGACGTATGAAATCGACATAAGCGTTAGATAATATGAAGTCGAAATTCGACTCATGTTATGTCAATTCTAATTTCCATACATTTGGATCGGCGATTCTTTAAAGAAAACGTCTCGGCTAGAGAGCCAGGGCTGTCGATTCCTCTAGATCTCTCGAACGGGATACGTCTGCGTAAGTCGTGGAGTAGCAACCCTAGCAAACTGCGAGCGCTCGGAATACGTCCCGCACTGACGTCTTGTTCGCACTCGAGTGAAATAACATCGAGGTATTTAAATTGAGGAATGGTTTTAATATTTCCTCCTCCGAGGAAACAATGCAGCGCTGTCAAGGTGCTTTAGTATGAATTCCAGTCCTTTGTTTATAGTGACTTTGAGTTTTTTAAATTAAGTATTTTAGTATTTCACAAACAATTTAAAAAATTTGTCACTTGTAATTATTAAATCACAGGCAAATTGCTATTGCAGGAAACTTGATTATCAATTTATTTTGCATACCTCACCTTTTCATCAAAAGCTTGTTAGTGATTATTGTGGCAGTTTAATTAAATGGGGTTCCGGCCCCTCGCCATCAGCGCTAGTATATCATATCAAATCAAAACTTATTACCGTGCAAAGTCCACATTCATTCGTTTTAATTAAATTTTGGTGCATTCAAAACATTTAAATACTGAATGTAATTTGCGCGACTTTGTTTGCTAAAGCAGAAACAGCTTAGCTAAATAGACTTATGCATGGACAGTTGATGTACAGGATGTACGAGATAGTTGGTGTCCCATTATACAGGATGTGTAAAGAACCCTGGGGGGATGTTTCAACCCCGCTTTTCCAAAAAAGTTTAAATGCATTTTGAAAAGACTTTTCCGTATCCCGTATAATTTAATGATTAGAAACTGTTTGCAGTATTCAAAAGAGTATATCAATGGGCCATAGAAAGTGTAGTGTCGCTTCCACAGTGGAGTGTGGCGTGTGGAGTACAATTGGCTTCGGAAACTAGTCCACGGCAATTACAAGTCAAGTACGCAATGCTGAAGCCGTGTACACACTGGGCGAATCGATATTGTGCAAAATAGTTTTCAGGATAAATTCCAGATGTTTATTGGCTATCGAGACGAATGGCTTCATGCCATATCTTATCAAAATCTTGCTGTTACATTTCAATGTAACAGCCAGATTTTAATAAGGTATGAAGGCCCTCTTTGCCGGGTCATGATGGCCAATATAATATATTGCGCAGCATCTGTCTATACTCTATAGACTACATAATATTGATTCAAAAGCAATCTGACCTACGAAAATTTGCTGACGTGGAGAAATACAACAAACAAATTTTAGCACTAAGGATTGTCTGCCAATCGTGTTTAGTATTTTTTGTCGTTACTACTTTTATATTGTCTTTGTTAGGTTTCCTAATATTATTATGTTTATTGTCATACGAAGTTCATTTAACTTTCTTCTCTACCGCACCGCGCATCTAGTGTGTACACGCCTTAACGAGCTGCTCCATCGACAATGGAAGATATTTAGCGAACGCTTAAACAGATTTTCGGTTAAACGCTAGGCTATGAATATACAATTTAATTTGCCGTCGTAAGGCTCCGGTATTATTATAGTGGGATTAGGTCGGAGTAGTCATTAGCCAATGCTAATGGAGGCGACATTATTGATATTATGTTATGTCTGTGTTGTATTGAAAAAATATACTTTTATTGAATAATCATTTAATAATTATGTACTATCAAGTAATTGATTCATAGGCAGAAGTCACGACTGAAGTCTGCTGGTGGGTTATGTCAGCCCAGCCGTAGCTGAGAGAATCAAATGTCCTTTCCCGGGATTCAAAGTATCTGCATACAAAATTTCATTAAAATTGGTTCAGCGGTTAAAGCGTGAAGAGGTAAGAGACAAAGAGAGAAACCAACACATTTTCGCATTACGTATGGGTACCGAAGCGTATTCATTAGAAAATGTAATCTATTTCTCACGTATCTCTTTCAAACATGTCCATTTGCTGCCAAGATTTTTGCCGGTCGTTAATTAAACGAATACATATTTCTTATACGTCTTCCACAGAGGAAGTAATTAGGAGCACCGTAAAATGACGTCAAAGTGAGCCTATGTGTGTCTGTATTCGTTTGTGTCTGTCTGTGGCTGTTGACTGTCGTTTTATTACTTTACAGGCCACTAATTACGCTACGAATGAATTGAAACACAAAAACTTAATCTAACTAGAAGCTGGCTATAGAGTGGACATGAATAAAAAAAAGCAAAATCCAAATGACGTATTCGCGGTCTAAAATCGTTCCTTTTATGGAAATCGGATTTCTTTTCGGTGCATGTAGTTGTAAACAGTCCTAATTATTCGATTTAATTTCCAAGGTTTTGAGTCAGAAAAACAAAATAGATTGAAATTTAAGAAAAATGTGTAGAATTGATATTTATTTAAGAGAATATTTAACAAATAGCTCGAGTATTCCCTCAAGCGCTAATCGCAAGAAGAAGACGAATAATGACAGTGATGCATCGATGTACTGATGAAGAAAACTGCAAAAAGAAACCCTGGAGAAACACTTTACAATATTTAGTTTATTTGCAACTAGATGCTGCCCGCGACATCGTTTGCGTCAAATAGCTGCAGTAGGACCATTCATTTCACCACCATGAATAACCTATACTGTACTCGGCGAAACATAACAGTAGCGGTCATTGACTCCCTGTCAAAAACTTGTAATTTTCTATACATATACAGCTCGATAAGGCTTTAAATGAACGTGGCGAGAAAAGGAGCTAACGCTTCTATCATACAAAAACGTCATTTTCGATAGTTCTCCTTTACCAGCAGCGCCCCGTCCACATTCAAGCCTTGCAGGAGCACTTTAGACCGCTTTTGACAATGAAGTGTCAGATGTTATCATTTATCTGTCTTATCAATCGCGGCTTTGTATAGAAAATGACAAGTTTTTGACAGGGAGTCATGTTTCGCCGAGTGCAGTATACTCTATCATCATCATCATATCAGCCTATATTCGTCCACTGCTGGACATAGGCCTCTCTCAATGAACGCCAAGATGACCGATCTCCTGCTTCTTGCATCCAACATGGACCCGCAACGATACGTCTTGATATAGTATACTCTATATCAAGACAATATTATAATTTTATTGTGTGGCATAATAATATTATGTTAAAGTTTGTTACGACTGCGTTATCTAACTGCTGAATAGGCTGCAAAGTTCGTAACCAAAATAAAACCGTCATTTTCATTAAGTATGTTTTTACGTTACGTTCACGTATCGGTAATACCTTTCGCCTCGGGCCAGCTACGAGTGTATCCTATACGAAAACAATAACTTAATGCTTTTATAATTTCAAAAGAAACGTGACTTATTGAGAATGCTTTTACGTTACGTATGAAGATAGAATATTATATTACCCCTAATGGAGGCTGTATAACGCGCGATCTACATGCTAAGCGATATAATATTAATGGGCCAAGGTCGGATGATGGGCCAAGAAGTGGGCCAAGGCCGATGGGCCAGTTTACGTGGACAGGCTACTGTGGACTTAGGTGATGGCCAGTTAGTGCAGTGTTGATGGATTTATTATGGAATGGAATTTTTGAAAAACTATCTATTTCTACATACCTACTCTAAAATATAAATAACAAGAGGAGTAACAAAATGTTTAGAACATTGATAGACAACAAACTATTTTTAAGACCATATTTTGACCGAAGGTGTTTTAAATACAAAATGTTTTTTTCAATCTATAGTATGTTACCTACTTTAAAATTTCTCATTTTGTTTTTCCATTTTTCTACCTCTAGCAACAGATGATTATATTATCTTTTGAAATAGCGGGTCAGCTTATTATAAAGTCAATTTTATCCCGCGAATAAATATTAAAAGCGAGATAATTAAGATTTCACTATAAGTTTTTAACGAACTATAAAGTATGCAGAGAATCTGATATGAAAGAGAGTTTAAATCCGATTTTGTTGGCGAATATTTTATAATTACATTTACTGTAGGTACAATGTACATATTTCAGCGAATCGCAAATTATTTAAAATATTGATGGTGATATTGTGTTTCAACATTTTAAAGTAATATCTGCTTTTTAATCGCTCTATAATATAGGTAATCTTAGGATATACCTGTAGAGGTAGTTTAAGGCTAGTAAAAATATTAATACTTTCTTTGGATTCATTGACTTTTCGCACTTTATCCTATTCGTTACCAGGTAAAGTGACTATAGACCAAGCCACAAAACAAGTGACATAACATTCTGAATACTTTTGTCATTCACGAAGTATGACAAAAGTATGAAATAAAACTAACATTGTAATTACTTTTGTCATTCACGAAGTATGACAAAAGTATGAAATAAAACTAACATTGTAATTACTTTTGTCATTCACGAAGTATGACAAAAGTATGAAATAAAACTAACATTGTAATTACTTTTGTCATTCACGAAGTATGACAAAAGTATGAAATAAAACTAACATTGTAATTACTTTTGTCATTCACGAAGTATGACAAAAGTATGAAATAAAACTAACATTGTAATTTGAACAATAGTAGTTAGTGCTATCATAGAAGTTGATTCATAGGCAAATGGTGGACCTACTTGATTTGGTGGGGTTTTGTCAAGCCCAGCTTACGGATAACGACTAACATTGAATTCACATATCCCAACTAAATAACTTAGGTCCGCTTTCTGCCTATGAATCTATTTCTCTGGTGGTAAAAATTAATTAACCAGCGTTTTAGAACGGTCTGTTTTATATATTATGACTATAGTCACATCTTTGTGTTTTTAAACTAACAAAGTCATTATTTTTGCAGTGTTCCTATTTTTGAGTAGGATTTTATTTACTCACAAGACAAAAATCATCAAGCCTATTGCAAAAGAAATATAGCAAGACAAGAAGAGAGAAAACTGTGTATTTCTATTGCAGCACCGACCTTTTAATTTCAATTAGGGTTGTATCTACATCGATCAGCAGAGGGAGCTACATAATGGGCGACTGATTAAATGATTGAGCAAGCCCGATTGTGGCGCGCCTAATCAACCAATACGTGTTTTGTCAGTTATGTATCGAACCCTACATGTATACCAAATCACGTTCCGACCTTTACTACGAAAGCATTAAAGCTCAAAATGCGGCATGTACAGGTATTTAGATTCAACAGCAACACCGTCTTTTGTTTTCAATTAATTTTCCCCCGTATTGTGTGTGTTAATGTTGTTTTGTATGTACAGTTGTGAATGTACTCGGTTGGGATATTTGCTTTCGACAGCATTGAGCTTTCAAAAGCATGAAATTAACAAGAGAACTTCCCTGTATATTTTTTGCAACGCGTTAAAAACTGTTATGAAAATATTACCCAAAAATATGTAAGTAAATGTACCAAAGAAGCTGCAGGAAGGCTAGTCAAAGTCATCCTCAGTAATATAATATTTAAGGTATTATATTTTGTAACACATGAATAAACTTACCGACAGTCGATTAATTGCATAACTTTAAACCTATATTTGAGATACAAATCTATATATTATTATTGCATATAGCAAATCAGAACTTATATTAACGTCGCAATACATATTATATTTTCTTAACATTATCTGGACGCTGTTTACTACCCTTAAAAAAATACGTATTGAGCCATGACTCATGAATACAGATAATATTATGTTCTTTAGATCATTTAGTCTTTAGAATAAAACTGCATTCAAAATTCAACAAAAATATTTTTGTGGATTAATACACATAACACAAGTGCTTAACAGTGACCCTGTACTCGTATCGTTTTGTATCTGGCCGAATTATTTATTTATTTATCGCAGTTCATGACAATATCCATACTTCCATACTAATATTATAAATGCGAAAGTGTGTCTGTCTGTCTGTATTTCTGTTACCTCTTCACACCCAAAACACAGAACCGATTTTGCTGAAATTTAGCATGGAGATACTTTGAGTCCCGGGAAAGGGCATAGGATACTTTTTGTTCCGAAAAAATGTGCGATCCCCGCACGATAAACGAGTTTTGGCACAACGGAGTTGCGGGCATCATCTAGTTTTTCAATAAAACCTTGTGTAGGGATCTTAATTAAAAAATACTATGTTATTGATTACACGAATTCAATAACAAAGTTGTTTGTGTAAACACGCGCACCGAACTGTATCGTTATAAGTTTGAATTTCGAGACAGATTACTCAACTTGTACATCTCGCAGACTTAGATAAATTCGTTGAAACTTTATGACAGCACAATAGTGTTAAGTTTGATATTTAATGAGATTTCGGGGCTCCATATTCCCGCTCGAGTTGCGTTCGACCTCGTTACGTGAAACTTTGGTGGGTTAATGGTTTTTAACATATTTCAATCAATTAATAATAATTAATTGATTGAAATATGCTGCGGGTTCGAGCTAGTGGGATAGATGATAACATCTATCCCACTAGCTCGAGCCCGCAGCTTTGCTTAAGTGAATTTATGCAAGCGAAGCGTTTTTAGGAATTTTCATAATCCTTTTGTAGTAGATGCCTACATGATACATCGTAGAAGGAATGTGTGTTCAAAATCTCAAGTTTAAGTTTTAGTTTTCGTTTCAGATTAAGTTTTAGTTTCCAAACCCCAAACGCAGTCGATGATGTGTGTTGATCTATCAGTCGATCAGTTTTGTACATAATTATGATTGTATAAAGAAGATTATAAAGAGAATAAAATGTATTGTTTGCTTATAATTTCCTTAGTACCTGTTAAATGAATATACGTTATAACTCTGCAAAGTCACACAGCAAAAGAAAAGGTACCTTATTAATTGCGTGTTCGACAAATATTTGCGGCATCTTTATATCTGAACACTGTCGGCGAGTGTACTGTGGTGTGTACAGTCAGACACAGTCGTCAAAGACCGTGTTTACAGAGTGCGCGCCGGCTGAATCCAAATACGGCGTACTACGTGAGTGGGTTTTTATAGCACAACAAATAATTTGTAACGTTCAACGTTTGCTATTAAAAGTTGCTATTAAAACATAAAAAGCCAGCTGGGGCAGTGATTACTCGAAGTATCGCGTGCTTGCAGAATTATTTTACGTTATTTTTTAGTATTAGCATTTTTGTTATGTACTGGCTAGTGCATACTGCTATTATGACTGGCTTTTGCTTGCGGCTTTACTTGCGTCAGTACCCTAGTGCGGGTAAAACGCTTTTAGTGCGGTTAAAGTAGCATAAAAGCTACCTACTGAGTACATTTAATTGAAACACAGTCAATTCTATCCTCAAACCAAATAATCACATTTACAATAATAGTTTTTGGTAACATGAAATAAAGAAAATTGGATCCCAGTTCCGAGTCAGTGGAGCGGCGGATGGCGAGGTCAGACGCGCTCGACGTAGAGTCCTCGTCGCTCGCCGCTGACATGAGTGTGTACTGTGACCCCCCGCGTATTAGGCGGCCAGGTCGCGCAACCAGGTCGCTGCGGCCAACTAATTCTTCCATGATATATTATGTAGGTGCGCGCATTACGCGACCAGCGGCCAGCGGCCACGCTCTGGTCGCGCGGCCAACGAAAAACATCGCGACACACACGCGGCCAACGAGATACGGGAATTTGTATGAAATTACTCAGTGTGCGCATACTGGTTGCCGCGGCCACACGTTTTTTTTGTATACAGAAAACAAAATAATATTCAAAGTTTACTCATCAAATCACTACTCATACGAGTGTGGTCGCAGACGTGGCCGCAAAGTGCGCGGGGTGGTCGCAGCGACCTGGCCGCACGACCTGGCCGCTTAATGCGCGGGGGCCCTTAAAGTACGTACGTCCGTCCATTTTTTGACATTTCAACTGTCATTGCCGTTACAATAGTAATTTTCATCGCATGCACATTGTACACTAGACACTACTGTGACTATACTGTACTCGGCGAAACATGGCGGTAGCGGTCATTGACTCCTTGTCAAAAACTTGTCATTTTCTTTGTATAGAAAATGACAAGTTTTTGACAAGGAGTCAATGACCGCTACCGCCATAGTTTTCCCGAGTACCGAGGCCCGAGTGTGAGTTTTTGTTTCACATTCGATCGTGAACACGTTTGGCGTTTACTAAGATTTTGTACAGCGCCACCTAGCGATGCTCACGGGAGTGAGCCCAGCTCACATACAAAATCTTAATAAACGCCAAACGCGTTCACGATCGAATGTCAAACAAAAAACTCACATTCGGCACACAGTATAGTATATTATTATTACAAACTTTCAGCATTAGAGAGAGGTTACTTCCTTTCATACGTCGCGCCGGTAGTCTAAGCTTCTTCCGTCTTACATTGTTACTTGATCTGATCAAGTATAAATAAGTTTAACGTTTTTAAACCATCACAAAATTCTGCTTTCGCTTAAAATATACTGGCGCGGGCGTTATGAACTTAAAACATCAACACGACCCCATAGTCACTTAGCAATAGCGTGACTAAATTTTATTGTGAGCGTAGTTTAATTAACCTGGCGCTGAGGGAACATCTTTGAGACAAAGTTTGCGTTTGCGAGTGGGCACAAACAGTGGGGAAGGGAATTTACATGTTTGCCCCGCGTTTGCCCGCGTGTGCCCCGCTGTCGGCGTCTTTGTCGGCCAAACAACTTCGCCAAACATAACACATGCAAATATTGTAGCAAATTGTAAGCCTTGTGCAATATGCAGCTACTAGTATAAATTAAGAGGATATGCAAAGTCTATAATTAATAATAATATTTCTATGGACACTTCACACCACGTCAGTCTGGCCCCATGGTAAGTACCTGAAGGACTTGTGTTACGGGTACCAGACAACGGAAATACATATATTTAATACTTTTATACTATACACATATTTAAGATTTTTATTTTAGGATACACATATTTAATACACATCTATGACCCAGGAACTTTGAAAACTTTTTGTTCCGTCAGCGGGATTCGAACCCGCGACCCCCGGCTTGAGCAGCCAACAGCCCACCCCACCAACTGAGCCACAGAGGTCGTCCATTAGACTGAACAACGGAAAAAACTAATTTCAACGCAGAGGAACTTGCGTACTTGTGCGTTCAAATTAGTTAATTCCATCCGAATTACACATTTTTTCTAATGATACAAACTTCTCTGTGTTCTATCGTAAACTCAGAAGCTTATGTTTTTATCAAATTTCATTTAAATCGGATTTAATTATTTCTGCATGAAATGGTAACAAAGATACAGATTTTTATATTAATAATAATAGACTATCCAATTATCTATGTATTAAAACATTCGGAAGCATATTCAAATTTATTTTCAAGCAGTTGAAAAGTTGGGCTTACATTTTTGTGTACAAAGCCCAAATTGCAAAATACTTGAAAATACCAAATTTGATTTACGTGTGTAATTTTTACTTACGAATTACACCAAAACTTTTCGCATTACGCTTGCCCGAAAATCGAAACAAAAATTAATGTTTCGACCGCAAACGTTTGAACTATGGACTTATATCTTTAAAGTATGCAAGTTGAGTGGAATTGGGGAAAGTTAGGCCATAAATTCACCCAGCCTATAGCCCGCCCCGTTAAGGCTCGTCCACATTTGTATCATTTGCGCGATCAGATCTCCGATCAGATCTCCGTCGCGATCATCGCGCCGTATCAAGTATGCGTATCATCGTGTGGACGCCTATTAGATCATTCTGCCGATCATGCGCGTATTTGATACGACACGTATCAGATACGCGGTTAATAGCGATCGGGGCGTATCATGATACGCGTATCATTTTGATACGCTTCGATGATACGCGACGGAAACCTGATCGGAGATCTGATCGCGCAAATGATACAAATGTGGACGAGCCTTAACGGGGCGGGCTATAGGCTGGGTGAATTCAACTCGATTCGTAGGCAGAAGACCTAATATGTTACTTGGTTAGGTTATGTCAAGTCAAATAAATGTAGTCATGATGGCTTGATAGAATGCCAGATAACTGGACTAAAATATGTTAGCGAAAACTATTTAATAAAAAAAGTATTGTACTTCTTTTTTTTCCTTATCTGGGACCAACAACACAATTTTTTACTAAGCGTGCCTGGTGAAAATCCTCTACAGATATTAAATTCGCCTACTGCGGGGAACCCCCGGTGGGTTTGTACATTATTCCATCATTCTCTGAATGGGGAGGCTTCGCTCCCCGGGGCCTGTCTTAAACCTATTCATTTGCCTCGAAGCCTTAGACATTGAGACGCACTCGACTGGATGTGATAACGGCGTTCCATTGCCCATACAACTGACACTCTTTTGTCTTATGTAAAAAAAGTGTTCCAAAAACAAAATCTTGTTGAATGAGTGGGTCCACAAGACATAGAATCCTATTTTTGCGAGCTAGGATTTTTTCTTTATATTTGTAGAGTAGGCTGTTATTTAACATAGAGCATTTTATATGATAAATACTTCCGTACTTCCAAAATATAATATTAGCCAGTTATTTGATTCAACAATCTGTGGTTCTGTTAAAGATCCTAATATCCCTAATAATGAAGGCTTCGAGTGCTCCATTTACCGCAGAAGCCGCGACTCTCCTGGGATTGGTTTAATTATACTCTAATATTTCTTTTCGCTTATTAAATATAAACCTAACCATTTCTGAAAGACCATTGTGATAATATTATCAGAATCTATACAATTTCAAGCCTTTAGTTTTTATATTTAGTGTTTCGTACTTTATATTAAAATATACAAGTAGAGTAAATCGAAATTTATAACACAAATGTAAATTGATTGAGTGCTCTAGGTTCCAAACTAGGACGTACGTTTCAAACATCATCTTATATTTTCTTTCGATTATTATCGAAAAACTATTGTGTTCCATTTCTAAAACTACAACAGCCAATAAGAACATGAATTGTAACAATAGCGTATTGATTGTGAGGTCTGAGTGCAGCGCACCAAATTGTTCCGTCTTCAAGTAGCGGGACAAATAAACCAGAAAATATAACCAGGTACAAGCACAAGCACTGAGGTACAAGTAGGTACAGATATAAGTAGTTACAGGTATAAGGAGGGTACAAGTTACCTCTCGCGTGCCTAATGTACCGGAATGGCTGGGTCCAGTAAGTCGGTGGCTATGTACGACTTGTATCGCTTTGCACGACTCATTACAACTAACTGTTTTACGACCGAAATTTTCCGATTTCCCACTGCTTTTATAGTTACTCAATTGCGTATTATTCTTTGAATTAAATATTGCTCTTATATTACGAGTTTTATGTTTAAGCTAATAAGTAAAACAATAGTGGGCACGCGCATCTGACAAGCGCCAAAATTGGCTTATCGCGCAGATATCGCATATTTTTATGGGATGAAAAGTATCCTACGTCCTTTCTCGGGACTCAAAGTATCTCCATACTTTTCAGAAAAATTGCTTCAGCGGTTTGGGCAAGACGAGGTAACAGACAGATATACTTTCTCATATTTATAATATTAGTGTGGATATTAATAAAAACAACACACATACCTAAACACGACACAGTAATAGATTTCGCTACAAAGGTTGTTTAACCCTCATAAACTGTAAATAGTTTTCGCTCCACATATTTCGGTCGCCCCCAGAGATGAGTTCATAATAAGTAATTAATAAAGTTCAGCTCGAAATGAGGGATCGACTAATTTTTTAAATCTCGAACGGTTATTAATTTTGAAACTTTTAATCAACAACTAATTTAAGTAATTACTCAGCTAATATGGCGCGGAATTCACTCCCCGGCCCGTACCTGAATTAATGAACAACGAGCATAAATTAAAAGAGCATAATTGATATTAAACATTTTTGCGCTACGAGATGTTATTAATTTTCGGGCTTTGATATATTTTTGCATGAGGTTATTTTTTTTTGGCATGGTTTTGAAGTTTTTATGCATTTTTTGGTATTTTCGTAGCATTAACAATTTTGCGATTGCTTTTTATTCGTCTTTTTTAGAAAATATAGCGATTAATTTATTAGGCAACTTATTCGTTAAGAGATCGTGTTTACTTGAGCAATAATAATTTATGTAAATAAATATTTTATGTAAAAAATATAGATGCTCAGTGTTCTATAAGATGTCCCACGATGGTTTCTTAGTTTTTGATTTCCCCATGTTCCTGGTCCGAGATTTATATTGCACGAAATAGAGAAAAAAATGTAAATGTGAGCGCAAAATACCCTTCATCTGGCCTCCGAGTAAAACAATTGGCCAAGTACCCCGTCTGTATGGTAATGCGGACGACGCTGGCATAGAGATCGCATAATTAGGGTTCTGTTGCGTCACAAATAATCCACATCGAATCTCAGAAATGCCGGCTTTATTGCTTATGAGAGCCGGTCTAGACGATCCGTTATTGGATATCGAGATATAATTGATTGTTTTGACCGAACGCACTCAAAGAGGGTGAAGACAAATAGAAATATTATAAGCCGTTCAACTTTTTTGAACTATGGGCTTGTCTATTCTAGAGCCCTAGCCTGACTATAAAAAAGTTACTGATTTGCTCTACAAAGAAACGTATGTAAGTTTTTAAACTAAACTCAAGCTACGTTTAAAATTGAACTCTATTGAATTCATTCACTCAACTCGATAAAGAGCGATGAAGTAAATTAATTAACGAGTTTAAATGAAAAAGTATTGTTGTTGAAAAAATCCACGTCCGACTGGAAAAAAACAGTTTCTGTCGGGAGCAGGCGCGGATAAAGGACAGCTCAAAAGCCTCGGATCGACAAAGACGACGAATTTCCTCCCCATTCAGGCGAAAGGACGGTCAGAATTAAGCTCCTGCTACACGACCCGACTTGCATTTTCCAGATTTGTGTAATGTTTCCGATGGTGATATATTGACATATTTAAATTATTATTATATTATACTAGCTGTCCTGGCAAACATTATTTTGCCATATAAAGTATTTCGCCCATATTATTTTATTGAAGTGACTAAATAAGTATGGCACCATGGCAACGTCCATCGCTATCCCGTCGCACAAACAATGGTCACCGTCAGTCTCGAGTTGTAATAATTTACTATTATTTAAAAAGTACCCAGTAGCCGATTCTCAGACCTACTGAATATGCATATAAAATTTGGTAAAAATCAGTGAAGCGAAGTTTCGGAGGAGTACGGTAAGTAACATTGTGACACGAGAATTTTATATACTTATAAGAAGATGTTTTTTTTTTTCAAAAAAAATACAGGTAATATTATTTCAACATAAATCTCTTGATTAGATTTGGCCCCGTAACAGTCAGTAGAAACCGCAGTCATAGTAAAATTGTCATACATCAGAGACCAGAATAACTCAGTTCTTCATTCAAAACAGAACTATTTTGCTACATTGTATCTGAAATTATGCTTATATAATACGAGCTTTTGCCCGCGGCTTCGCTCGCGCTAAGAAGTATTTTAATATACAATCTTTCATCCCCTATTTTATCTCCTTAGGGGTAGAATTGATCAAAATCCTTTCTTAGCGGATGCTTACGTCATTCCATCTACCTGCATGCCAAATTTCAGCCCGATCCGTCCAGTGGTTTGGGCTGTGCGTTGATAGATCACCATGTCAGTCAGCTGCATGCTGCAGCATGTGCCGCTTTTCCAGGGGTCTAGTAGAGGTTGGGCAGTATGATAATAAGGATCCGTTCCTGCAATCGGGTCGGAGCGTGTAGAGGTCAGGATGCCAGCACAAGGCGAGTGGCCGCGACACAAGTGGGTCACGGTGTTTTACGGCGACGGTGCTCCCGAAAGCCTCTTCGCCCGTTTCTATAGAAATTTCGTTACTCAAACACATTTGAATAAATATTTACTTCAATTGGAAAATTACAATTAGCTGAGATGGAATTTGTAATGGGGAAAAGTGGCTTCATATAAAAGTCATTAAGGACATTATATAATTATATTTCATTAATTAATCCATTTATTTTGCAGTAGGATATTTTTGGCAATTGGCATCACTGTGAAGTAGTTAGTAGCTAAACAGGAAATGACGTGTTTATCTGTCTGTTACCTTTATACTTTTAGCGTGTTAATGTACTAAAATTTCAAGTAAATCAGCTAAGCGATTTAAGCGTGTAAAGATGTTATGATGATACAGAGACCGGAGAACAAAAGTTAGTTTTTACCCCGGAAAAAACGGTTCTCACGCAATAAACAGTTTTTTTACACATCTAGTTCTCAATAATAATCGAGTAACCAATGCTCCAAATCAATCCAAACACATCAAACATCCCGCATGACAATTCACGCGTACCATGGCGATATTATATCTACCATGAAAAACATTCGAACAGAGAACAAAAGCAAATCCGACATATTCTATTATGATCAAACAACCCATATAGCACACGGAATTGTTCTAACTGACAAAACAACGTGTAACAAAAGAAAACATTTGATCAAAATGAAGAGATCATTTGAAATTGAATCGTGTTTTGGGTGAATCCCCCTCTCCCCCCGCGCCGGTATCTGTGAAACCGACATGTGCTTCTTTTATTTCTCCCCCCGCACACACCCTGAAACGTATCCTTTGTGCGGTTCTATTTTTACTATTTCAATGGCGCACTCGTGCGGATGTTCAAGTGATTTTCATCATATTTTTTTCTAAGTCTGTGTTGAATATCTAACTGGGTTTATCTACAATAATATTATCTGCATCACCATAATATAGTTTTAATACAACTCTACGAAATTGTGAAAAAAAAATTTAATACTAAATTGTAAGTAAAATATATAGAGCAAAACACCCCTCTCCACTTAAGCTCTGCTGCAGCTTAATAACTGCTTAATAAGGTTTCCTAGTCTCTATACACTTAATAATAAGTTTTTAGAGTTAAAAAACTTCATAACGTCAAAGACAAAAATATTAGCTTTAAATCTTAACTACACAGGCTCCTACTTAAGATCGTTATGCAATTTGTTCGACGACAAACTCTTTGAGACTTAAGCAGCCCATAAGTGCACGGCCCGGGAAATGAGTACTTACCCTAGTTTACTAAGCTATTATTGAAGCAGCAGTGTATTACCTGAAAGAAAAAGAAAGCATTTTAAATAACTTATACACTATCTTGTTTATACATAGTTTATTTTAACATGAGATTTTTTATCGCCCATATACAGATACTCCCTGACTAATAAAAATATTTACAAAGCAAATACAAGTTTTTTTTTTTCAGACAAAGGCAGCGGACCTTTTTATTAGTAAGAACATTAAAGCCAGTTCATACCGCCACAAAATGCGATTTTTTTAAACTTTTGCTGCAAAATAAAAATGTTAATATTTATTGTCAAAGTATTCGACATTTTTGTATCAATAGTTTAAAATAATCGTGAACTTAACCTTAGATTTTTTCCACACAGTGAGCTTAGATTGTGTCGTCAATAAACCTGGCTTTCGCAAGACTCAACTAAAACCTACGACTAAAACGAATAGAATTGAAAGTATTATTAAATTTGTGGAGTCTTAAACTTAGAAGGAAAAGTTGATGCTACATTTCACTTATTGGTTTAAAAGTTGTGAGGAATCGGCAAGAAATGTGAGAACAAACACGTGTCCGATAAAATATAGAATAAAAGAAAAGTTAGACCATTCGTTTCTAGTCGAATTTGCTCTTGGGCGGGTGTACTGATAAAACTATGGGTGTCGTCACAACGAAGCCGCAGCCGCTGCCACAAGCAGATATAGTAAATTCAAATATTATGGGTAAAATCATGCTGCTGGTCTGATCTGATTCCATATTATTATTAATTTGCAATGTCCAGAATACGATCAATGTCCACTACAAAGATCAGTACGCTTCACATACATACTTTCCGATTTTAATATTTTTTAAAGATCTTTGTAACTACATTCACGCAAAAAATAAATTTATAAAAAAAATATCATTTTCTACAATCGATTAATCCTTCGATCGGAGATTCTTGGAAATGTTATTGTATTCTATTGTTGTCGCGATCACCGGTGCTCGTATGGGGCTCGAATGATTAATATCGAGCTGTAACAATGATACAAGTGCTTTGTAAATATTGCGGTAATGACTACTGGAATTTAGATTATGAATGCAGATAACTATTTCGGAAGTATATGGCCGTTCTTAATATCGGGTAGTTCAGTCTATAGATAGTAGATACCTTGAGTACCTCGATTTCATTAAAACGCACTTTAACTTTTCTTGTCATTTTAGTTCGTTGTTAGAGGAAATTCTGCATCACGGTACATTTTTCGTCCATGCTACTTCACTGTAAAATATTATTCCATAGGGAGTTGCAGCGTAATATATGTGCCTTAATAACTGCAGGTGCTCCTAATGTTAAAGTTTCATACTTTACAACAGCGTGTGGGGAAGCTAGCGTGGACTTTTCTTTTTTACAGCTATTTTAGTGTCAAAAGTTTAATTTTATTTAACTTCCGATGCGACCTTCTCAACATAAAGTACAAAATGTTGTACGTATTTATTTCCAAAGGTTGATTTAAGGAAAGCCTTTGGTAAATTGACATGACACATTAAACAAAATAATTCGTTGAAAATAGTCCTTCAGGTTCTTAGCAAGGAGGGCAGACTGACGTGGAGTGAAACGTCTATAGATATTTTTGTACTGCTGAAACCACTATTTCTCTATGGTAAAAACACCACAAAATAAGCTGACAATGCTGCTGACAATTTACTTACCGTGTCTGAGCATAGTTCCTATAAATACACGAAAATTATAAGCAACCAAATAGCTCAACACTATTTTCCCTGGCTGTACTGCAGGTTGTTAAGTACAATTAATCTATCACAGTCGAGTCGGAGCGGCGGATCGTTTTCTTATTTCTCAGGATCGTTACTTAGGTACAAACTTAGTGTTTTCCGTCGGAACAAGATACTCCATTTACCTAAATACTTTTTTATTTAACTTGGCGAATGGCGCGTTTTTATTTAATACCCAGGTAGAAAGTATTCTTGAAGACTTTATTTTCAAAAGATATCTTTTGTAATTAACTTGGCTTCAATTTCATTTACTCTTTCGTTTAACTGAGATTTATACTCTGTTTAAAAACATAGATGTATGCAATAGGTATATTTCCGAAAAAACCTGGCTACGTGAAGGTTTTTTCTGTCACTTGTATTGTATATTGTGAATACATGTCCGAAGTTTTATTTGTTTACCAAGTTAGAGTTAAAACTTTCAAAATTAGAACACCGATACTTAATGTACAATATATACCAATTTAAAATGAAGTTTAGCTGATGACGTCACGGGGTAAAACCGCGAGCCTTAAACTGAATGAAACAGCCTGATCAAAGCTATTTCCGAATTTATACAAATCTGATCCACAAATCTGATCCTTATCTCGTAAACATTAAAGTCCCGTCAGAAGCAAAAATAACTTGAAACCACCCTGAGTTTATAAAAGTAACTTTCACATCAACTGAATAGGAATACTTTTACGGACTTCAGTTAAAAATTGTTTACAGTCCGTAAATAAATATGATGAAGCCTATAACGTTACATAGCAACAAAACTCTTATATACCTTGTACATTTACCCCATCATAGGGTTTTTGTATGGGCACGGGGGAATACCCGACACCCGATCGCCGCGTGCTGCGTACCGCAACGTTTTTACCCCCACCCCGGGGATTTCGCTCCACACACCTATTGTTTGCGGTATCGCATACAAAAAGATTCGAATTCATCGAGAACAAAAAAACAAATCATGATTATAATAATATTATGGTCGCTTATTAAAATTAAAGTGACAGGACCGCTGGAAAAAATTAACAATACACATTATCAAAAAACATTATAAACAAATATTTGGGTACAGTTTTTTTAGTTTTCAATATTATCTATATATATAAAACTCAAAGGTGACTGACTGACATGGTGATCTATCAACGCACAGCCCAAACCACTGGACGGATCGGGCTGAAATTTTGCATGCAGGCAAATGTTATGACATAGGCATCCGCTAAGAAAGGATTTTGATAAATTCCAACCCTAAGGGGTTAAAATAGGGGATGAAAGTTATAAGTAAATAATAATATTTCTTAACGCTAGCGAAGCCGCGGGTAAAAGCTCGTAACTTATAAGAGTCAATTCACATTGCAACGGGACGATACGTTTATACGTTTATACGCGATACGTTTAAAATGTGCCGTTCGAAATAGGAACAGGACAGGCAGGAGCATCGCGGGTGGCACGACTATAGTATATCTTTGTGTGGTAAATATGAAGTTATTTATTACACGGCTGATTTAAAATGCATCGAATGCCATCCCTTCGTCATGTTACATGGTCACTGACGTTTCCATGTCTTTAAAATTTGATCAGCGCTAAAACAAAATAAGCAGCATAAAGGTCCTAAAATATAGTCTTAGAGAAACAATAAATAAGAGATTAAAGTATGATATATCGCGGCATAAGCTGGCGCTCGTTTACCCGCGGGTAAGTGATTGTCAGGTAAAAGATTACCTGAGGTAAGCGATTACCTCGGCGACAGGTATCGATCGCGGTCCGTAAATGACCCCTCTGTCCATTTTATCTTCATTTTTCTTTAACCGCCTGTATTATAAACCGGTCAGGTGTGATTTTCGGTGTTTGTATAGTGAGCCGTCAGATTGTTATTTGTAGCTAAACCCGACTTGTGAATGGTTATAATAAATGTTATGTTCTTTATACGCGCGGTATTCTATACCACTTTCGGTTTGCATCAGATGATTCTTCTACTCGTTTGGCTCTATATCACAATTCTAATAAGTACAGTATATTAGCTCAGTCTTACTTTTGAAATAAATTCGTGACACACAGTAAAATGTTTTACGCGCGTGGTATTGCATTGTTCGGCAATTATCAGATACCACGCTCAGGTATATTCGGCTTGTCTAGTAAATAAAAATAGTCTACCGCATAAACATTAAAACTGGACACTTCATAAAACTAAATGACAGGCTTTCGAAACCATATCGTAGAATAGTTCAAATCTCGTAGCGCCACTACGCCGTAGCACCATTACGCCGTAGCGCCTCTACGCCGTAGAAGCCTCCAGTAATATTCGCCCGTAGGCCGTAATAGTGAATCATACGAACGAATGGGACCAATATTTTTGATTTATCTTCGCACATTGTGATATTATTTTCGTAAGCACTAAAATATTGTGCTATATCGTTTTGCAATTTATTCTAGTTACAATAACTTGAAATTGGGTGAATTGAAATGCGCCCGCCCGAAAGCGTGGTTTGGCCGCTATACCGCGAGATCACAAGCTAATGTACGTAACGATTTATTTAAATAGCATCATGTCATGTACCATCAAGGAAACTGATTCCTATGCAGTTGACAGACCAACGTCATTTGGTCGGATCATGTCAATTTAATGTTAATTGTGATCTGTTGGCTGTGTTTGACGTAACGCGACCAAACAACGTAGGTCCCCTATCTGCCTAGGAATCAATTTCTCTGATAGTATATACATTTGTTTGTCATCTCGCGGTGTAGCCGCCAAACCGCGCGTTCACGTCGCTGCATCTAAATCAAGCCTGGGGGAAAAGATAAAACGCTTTTTGATGTTTTCGAGCAGGTTTTGTGTACGGGGAGCGGCAAACATGATTCGCAAATATTATTCCTAGTTGCGTTCTCTGCGTACGCTAAACTGACATCGTACTGTAAATACGGAGTATTTCGAATAGTTTTGGGCCACAAGTCGAACTTTATGGTGTGGTATTAAAGATAGTTCACTTTATTTTTTTGGAATAAAACTTAAGTTGCTAAATTTTTTTTCTCGCACTTCTTTTATCGACTAAAGAGATTATAATTTTATATTTGCATTACCTGTCATTTGTTTTACTGAGCTTATTAAAATTTATATCATTTCATACACTAAATAGCAAAATATGAGAAGAGATATATTTCAGCTGCATTTAAAGAGATTTCCACTTCAAAACGTCGAGTGTAGAGAGAAATGTATCTGGACTCTCAAGCGGAGAAATTCTGAAGATTCCGTTCCGTTTCGCGCCGAACACTAAAGTTCCAATAAAAAAGAGAATCGCCAGGTGTCGAGAGTGCATTTTGTGAAGAGAGATCTTTTTGAAATTCCATATCTCATAAAGCATGTCGCTTGTGGAATGTAATTAAAACGAGTTAAAATTATTATCATCTTAACTGGATTAAATTACATTCCAGTAACTATCATTTTACTGTAATGCGACGTCGTCACATTAGTCCATGATGAGCAAATACAGGCCATCATGAACTGTTTATTCATTCACCAATAAAAAGATTATTTTAAGTTTTTGATAATACTAAAACTTAAACGACAAAGACATAACGTAGCTATGACCCATAAAATATGTAGCCTAATATAGAGACATAAATTCCAGCCAAATTAGAATTAGTCGATGTACGGTGGCAGAAATTAAACAATATACAGGCAAACGATGTTTAGGGTCGCCAGTTAAAATACCTGCATGGCGCAGGTTGTGGTAAGTACGCATAACAAGTAAAGTTTTATGCTCCAGAGTATGGCCGGTATCCTCTAATTCAGGTATTACGACGGGCGTCGGTTAGCGCGTTGATTTTTACGGCCGCATAAAATTTCACTTAACGTGCGTATGAGCTATAGTCGAAGGTATGAAACGGGGTAGACTTCTTAGGCTGTGTTTCCACCGGAGACGAGCTAAGCTGCGTTGCGAAGAATGTATTGTATAAGAACCAACACAATCGTTGCGCTGAACGTGGTCAGGCAAATGCAATGTTTCTATGGGTTCTTAAAAACACATTCCTCGCAACGCAGTTTAGCTCAGCTCTGGTGGAAACCTAGCCTTAGACTCGATTTATATGCGGCGGCGCGAACGAGCGGTTTGATCTGCACCGCAAGATCACAAGCTACTGTATGCGTGACCGCGCCGCTATTTAAATTCGTTGCTAACATTACAATTGCTCGTTCGCGCGAACACATACAAATCCAGGCTTAGTATTGCATAGTGATGCTGCGAACCGCTAAAGTAACTGGAAAGTCTACATTCTACAGGACCTTGTGGGTTTCAGCCTCAGGTACTTAGATAATGTTAATTTTCATGAGAGTGTCGACGTGATGCAGCTGTCACTCTTGTTACAGCGTTACTTTTCAAATCGACCACATGCATAATGATATTGACAAGAAGGTGGACTGTGAACAGCTATCACTTAGGCGACGCTTTACAAGATAGCGAGGTTCTGAATTAGAACTTACGCCAAGAGAGAAATAGAGCTGTTAACTCTGATACGTATTGCAACTTACGTTGCATCACGCTCTAGCGCATTTTGGCGGTCAGCGGTATTTTGTGCATACGGGAATAAGAACATTATGTTAATATAAAGTTTTTACCTCTCTCACGGCTCCGGCTATACATATTCTGTACGTTTACGCACGTCATTGCGTATGCGGGGGCTGTACCGCCGCCGGCTTTGCGGTAACTTTTCATTGTGATGCCCCACTTTTTGTGTTCGCGTAATTTTGTTAAGCTCTGTACGAATATGTCTGAGCTACTCGCGCAAAATTATAATGAGCTGCTTTTGTTACCTGTTTTAGGTATTGCATGTAAAGGTATTGCGATTAAAAGATGATAGTAACGGTGTGTGGATCGTTGTGCAGACTTTGGTCACTAACCTAGTCTAATGCTAAGTACTGACATACGGTTTTGCTCGATAGTTTTACTCCAAATCGAGTAATAATTACTGTGTGGACCGCAAAACTGACAGCTCGAAGGCTCGCATCGAGCCAGCTTGACGGAATCAAATGTATCGATTTAGAGTAAAACTATCGAGCAATGCTGAATGTGTGGACGAAAGTCCGAGCCGCAGGTTTTGCTTGACGTTATTGCTCGATCGAGCAAAACAGTATGTGAGTACTTAGCATAAAATTAATTTGTTTTTGTTTAATTGTCACATAACATAAATAATGTCACGATGTAATGCATCTCTATCATCTCTCATCGTCTGTATATTTCAGTTTTCAGTAACTAGTATAAACATCTTAATTATTAGCATGAAAACTTTGATAGAAGTGTTTGTATTATGTAAAGTAAGACCATCGAGCAACACAAGCGCCCAGAATCGCTGTAAGACGTATTGCCGCAAACTGATGGCAATATTTTACGCAATATAGATATTATTAGTTGTTACAAATCACAAGATATGAGTTTACATTTACAGTCAACTAACACAAACATAAAACGATTATAACGTAGATCACAGGAATTAAAAGTAAACGAATAAGAGCTATTTCACACATAATACAGTCTGCATGTTGGACGCAGCGCGGATATTTGCGTCATAAAATCACAATTATTATTTCCATCGACACGCGCCATTTAGTTTCCATGGGGATCTGTTTTCGGGCAGATACAGCGCCAGATACCAGCCACACTTTACAGCTTTAGGGTCTATACACATTGCAACGTCGCAAGGCGTTGCGACTTGCATTTTTAAATAAGCCTATCAAAGGAAAAAACAGCACAAAACCGCGATCGGCAACACTCTCAATTTAATGTGTATTTTCGTATGTAGTAAATAAAGAACAGTTTAGAATGGATTATTTTAAAACGGTTTGCATCACTGCATTGACGTGTCGCTGAGTAGCGCGGGGCAATTCGTACTTTGAACTCTTGCAATAAATCTTATCTCTTTTTATTTTTTTACAAATCACGGAGAACAATATTCCTTTGCATACGGTCCTTTTGTAAAGTATTATTTCGAACCGCTATGTTGAAAATACAGCCCCGCAATTCTGTGTGAGCTGACCTCCTCGCGAACAATATATGATTTTTGTTGGCGCTGATTGAGTCGACACAATCATTACTCGACAACGTGAGTTATTGTTTAATTTATTGTGTCAAGTGTCCACATCACTTCACATCATTACTATCATTTAACTTGTCAAAGAATATTAATTCAGTACAATATTATATTTAATTTATATTACGCCACATTATGTTTCTGATTTAATCCTCTACTCCAGCGGTCGGCAACACGCGGCACGCGGGCCGCAAGCGGCCCGCGATCGTTTTACTTGCGGCCCGTGAGTGTTTTGTGAATAAGTTATGTGTACTCGTATCAAAAACAATGTTTTCTAATACTGCCAGAAGTTATCGCCACTTAAGAGCGTAGCTGTTTGCAGTTGGTGCCATTTTTAATAAAAACTTATTTCCTTTCATTATGTGTAGGTATATTGAGCTTCTAGGGTAATACGAATATGAGGTCTGCGGCCCGTCTTTAGTTTGTTTTGCCACCTTGTGGCCCTTGCCTGCCAAAAGGTTGCCGACCGCTGCTCTACTCTATTTTACAAGATACATACGTACTGATATTTCCTGAAATTTTGTTATTCTTAAATTTATTTATACCGGTGTCACTGTACATGTTTGCGATTGAAAAAGGGTCTTTATCTAGGACTCTAAGTATTTCTGTATCAAAATTTTATATCGGTTTAGTAAATTAAGCATAAAAAGGCAATAGATATTTAAATACACTTTATTGATAGGACGCGTAGATTTAATATTGATTGTACCTCGATCAAAAATAAGTATTATGTAAGTCCTAAAGCCTATTCAGAAGTTTGTCCCGCCTACGTAAATGATAACACGAGTGGGGAAAAAGAATTTGAATAAATAAAAAGTGGACAAAATTACTTTGTCTTCAGTTTACATGCCGTTAGTCGCAATGGCGACCAAACAACTTACAATCTGGTCCACCTCCCTCGAGAAATACCCCGGCTTGATTATTCAATGCGAAAACAATACTCTTGAAAGAGATTTATTATAAAGTCCGTGCTCCGGCCATATTACGTAGTTTACTTCAAAATTAAACGTCGCGTGTAAAATATGGGACCCGGAAATGACACCTAAAAGTTAAATAAAGGTGTCTGGCATATCCTGGCAGGCCTGGCGGGTCTGGCACGTATAAATCCACATATCTGTGACTGGCTGTAGCGCCCGTGACGTGCCCGTTTCTATGCTAATAGGGCCACGGTGCTGTGTATCAATAAAACTATATTTATGGTAGAGAGAGCCGTACATGAATTGAAATAAGGAATAAAGTTTAAAAGCAACTTTTAATAAGATTTTCCTGCTCTTTTGCGCAGAAATTTGTTTATCGCGAAATAAACGTACATAAGCATTAATTGCTGCAATACAAAACAAATAGAATCCATATCGATTTAGAATTTTAAGCAGGTAGTACACAGACATAGAAAAAGACAGATTTCTGCATATTTTATAATGTGAGTAAAAAATAAAGATGCGCATAAAGAAAAAAACATGTCACAAAACAATCATTTCAGAGGTTACACCCGAAAAAAGGGTCAAAGATTTGTCACGAACAATTAATGATGACAGCAGCGAGCACGGACCTCCGTCACGTATTCAAAACCCTCAAACTTTCCCCATAAAGTCGGGGTATGTTGTGACTGGCCATATTTTTCTGATAACAAGCGAAGTTTTCCCCGCCCATAAACTACCGCTCCAGTTGGACGCGCGCCAAAATTGGGCTCCTTCAATTGTCAGTGACATAAGAGATTATGAATATATTTTATTTCACAAACAGGAAGCGCGCCAAGATTGATCGTGCTCGGTATTGATGATCGGCGATGCTGCACTCTCTGCGATTGTTTCTTCGCTAGCTAGTGGTATATTGAGTATAGTGACAAAATATGGCGATGAAATCAAAAATAGATGTCAGTTTTCTTTACAAAAACAGAGCAACTTATAAAAGACAGAATATTTACGGTAAAGAATATATTATAGTGCTTATATTTTAGGCATCTAATGTGGGCGAGGAGCAAGCATTTTAAGTGAGCTTTGAAGTTTGTCTTATAAATTAAACATACATTGATTTTTAAAACTTAAGTTAAGTTACAAAATCAACACTCCTTGTATACAAAATATACCAAGTTCATAAACATTTCAAAGTTGAACGTTTGTAGGCATATTTGAAATATTCGTGTCAGTTGTCGGATAATTAAAAAGCTCCACGTCTTGGAGTGGCCAGACACTCGGGGCCCGACGCCCACCTGAGGCCGCTTGTCCACAGCCATCACCGGGACGTCAATCCATACTTCCATACTAATATTATAAATGCGAAAGTATGTCTTTCAGTCTGTCTGTCTTTTTACCTCTTCACGCCCAAACGCTGAACCAATTTTGCGGAAATTAGGTATTGAGATAGTTTGAGTCCCGGGAAAGGACATATATGTTACTTTTTATCCCGGAAAAATGTACGGTTCCCGCACGATCACCGAATTTTGCTGCAACGGAGTTACGGACATCATCTAGTTTAAAATAGATTGCCACTTTATGGGCTACAGGTTTCATTTTCCACTGACATTCATGGTCTAGTGACTCAAGCCGCCGCTGCGTTGTAGTGGCTTAACGCAAAATAAAACGTACGGCCTAGGTCACAAAGTAGCGTTTTATTTAACGCAAAATAAAACGTACGGCCTAGGTCACAAAGTAGCATTTTATTTGAATTATTGGTCGTGACTGCGGCGGTGGACAAACGCCCTGACTGTATTTCATTAGCGTTCCGTGATAAGTCGCGACGTAATTTCATAAGATTTCGGCCCCCTCGGTGGCCATAATTAAATTTTAATTTAACACGTGTAATTCCAATTGTGGAAAGATTTGCTATTTTTGGAATATTATTAAATATCTAGGATGTTTTTATATAATATTTTTTATTCTTGGATGTTCGCGTTTTTACCCGACTGCCAGGAAGGGAGGGTTATGTTTTTGTTTATCAAGTGGGAACCATTTTTTTAGTTATAATCAAATCGGTTAAAAACTAAGTCACTGTCTAGGAGACCAGGCGTAGGACCAACTTTTTTACATAGTCATCCGATGCACGACTCTTCTTACATGTCAGCCATCAGCCTGCATTTTTAACCAAACTCGGAAACAACAGATTTCCAACGAGAGAATTGAACTCATAATTCCGAGTCAAGAGCCACGCACTATTAGGCGAAGTAGGCGTTAATGTAGTATACGAGACCTCTAAAAGAAATAATATCTGATTCATACGATTGGCGGTCTGACAGGCCGCGGGTCGTGAAATGTGTCAATATTTATTCGCGATCGGCCGCATTACTGAAATGAACTCAGCGGGTCGTTGTGAGGAATTCTCAGCAACTCAGCTATGATTACTTTTGTTAAATATAAGAAATTGAAAAAAAGACTCAATATTAGACGAAATTCAGTTCACTAGTGTATAAAGGTTTTTAAAAATTATTGTGACGCCTATAACTTAAACCAGACCATTAAAATATAACTTCACATAAAATATATTCTATGATAAGATTGATTATACTGTCTAATTACAAGAAATCCCGCGGGCATCGCACAGTTTTCCGTCATTAAAGAGCCATAAGTTCTTCTTCGTTTAAGTGTGCTGAAATCGGAGTCTGTAGAGAGAGACTCTGATACTCAGAATTGCACAGGATTCTTGAGCATAAATCATTATAGGAGAAATATAATCTTAAATATAAAATTGTCGTGTCACAATGTTAGTCAGCGAACTCCTCCGAAACGGCTTTACTGATTTTTACCAAATTTTATATGCATATTCAGTAGGTCTGAGAATCGGCTACTGTGTACTTTATACATTGATAAGTGCATTTGTTGAATGTATAATAGTAAATTATTACAACCTGAGACTGACGGCGACTATTGTTTGTGCGACGGGATAGCGACGTTGCCATGGCGACATACTTATTTAGTCACTTGAATAAAATAATATGGGCGAAATACTTTATATTATTATATGGCAAAGCAACGTTTGCCGGGATAGCTAGTATTATTATATTATAATTTAAATGTTTCTTGTGCCTTATATTGCGTAGAGTACGGGCATAGTTTGTTCAGAAGTTTAGACCGCACCGCGACGCCGGCCGCACGCTCCAGTTCATACGAACTGAAGTTGAGATCTTCCCGCAAGTTCGTTTGTCGCGCAGGAATTTCTAATTCTGAATACGTTTAAAAAGCACAATAAACGAACTCTTCAAATTCCAATTTTATCTCTTCAATACCCAGCTGCTTCTTCCCAAAGTATTGCTCCAACTGATAACTTAATTTTAATCAATAAACAAAAGACTTTTTCCTTTACAATTTTGAATCAATTAATTCAATTGTTTTTTGATTACGTCACAGAATTGGACCGCTTAGGGAGCAAAGGGAAGGAAATCATTCCCTAAAAGGGTTCGCTCTTGTCGGAAACAAAAAATACCGCTTGGACTTAATATTTTCCTTTTAAATTCTTTGAAGAAAAATAAATAATAAATAACTTTACTTAGGATATTGCTTTGAATCGGTTCGTGGTTTGGACGTTTAGCGAATAAAATTAAATCGGTAAAGCCTGTTTTACACTGACACATATCTGTTAGTTATTTTAAACGTGAAATTAGGTGTGTCACAGATGAAGCTATAACAGATGAAATGCTATGTTTTATTTTGTAGATCAAGGGGAAAAAAACGTCTGGCGATAACCCCAAAATTAATGTTAGAATTCTCCATTAGTCGAGCTTTCTTCCAACATAATATATTATGTTATTTAGTTTTATGTTATATCTAAGTATATGTTATGAAACTTTAACCATTTTGCAACCAAACTAGCCATGCATTTTTAAATGTGATATGAACAAATAGGTTTTCCAGCCGACATGAAAAATAACGCTCACGACGTGTAAGGCCGCGGTTTACCTCGGGCTCAGCTGTGACCCGCGTCACGGCGTCACGCGCGTCACGTCGCGTCACGTCGCGTCACGCCGCGTCACGCCGTATTACGTGACACGAGCCCTTAAGCCGACGTCACGTGACAATGCAAATTTGCGATTCCATCACTCGGTTATGATAGATTCACGGACGCATGGACGTTGTCGTTGACATCGTAATTCAACAGTGTAACATGCAGTAGGCTAACTTAGTCGCTTAACGATTACAGAGCCAATAATAATTATGATCGAAACTTGATACTGCTTTTTGCTGCTCTTTATCTAAAGTCACGCTGTATAATAGTGTGCGTCGACACAGGTAGTATATTATAGAAACGTTATAGTTTTCAAATCCTTAAGTACTAAGCGACTTTTCTAATGCATTAAAAAAGAGGAAAAACATTGTTTAACTAAAACGTATCTCAGTGTAGATATTTGTACTAGTAAGTAGCTTTTTATTTTCGTTGACATGATTATAATTATTGTAAAAAGTGTTTCATTGTAAAAAGTGTTTTAATTAAATGATGTCATGACACATAGCTGGAGCTGCAACGGATGGAGACGTCGCGGTCGCCGCAAAAATGACTACACGAAACATCTGTCTACTTGACGACCGTTTGAAATTCATATTTTGTGATGTTTGAGGAATACTGTTCAATGAATATATTGTTTATTAATAGTGTGTGGAAATTTTCACCGTCTAACGTTTCTGATAATAAAATGGAAGGTAACCTTTGCTTCGCTTTTCTTAACTCTATGACAGATAAATATGAAAAGAAAGGAAAGTTTTTGCACTTTATTGGGCCTGTGTGAAATGTCCAGAATCAAAATTATAACACACATTGCTTGTAAAGTTGTAACATGAGAATTTCAGTTCCAAACTATAAGTTCGATGAAACCCGCACCTGAAACTACTTTATTACAGTCGCGATTTCAAAAATATTTTCCAAGAAGTACATTACAAAGTGGAAACGTCGCGGTATGAGCCGCCTTTGAAATACTAGAAACTTACAAAGCAATTTCAAGGGGAATAGTTTCGTGTTTGTATAAAATGTTTCTATTTAGTGGAGTGGAGTGTCAGAGTTGACTGCGTGGGGTGTTAATTATTTGTTTGTTTGAGCGTGGAGGAGTCATGTTAGCAGAACACGGAATGTCTTTGATAACTTGATGACTTTGTATTATTTTAGGTACCATCGAAGAAATTTATTCATAGGCAGGGACGGGCCTACATCATTTGGTCGAGTTATGTCAAATTAATGTCAATCGTGAACTGTTGGCTGGGTTTGACAGAAAGCTACCAAATTACGAAGGCCCGCACTTCACCATCTGCCTATGAATCAAATTCTCCGATAGTACCTTGAGTTCATGACATATTTAGAAAAACAGAGAAGAAACAAGGTTCGTGCTGGCTCCTTCAAGAATATTCAAAACTAGACAGTTAACAATATAGTATTAGTCCACGGGTAACTTCAAACTTGCATGGCAAGTCAACCTAAGCAAATAGATCGTATATTATCCTACCCTTTACGTCAGCAGATGCGTTTTTACAAGGAACACTTTGCCATTAAATCTATTAAGATACCAGGGCAAAGCTACACTAGTGGCTACTTTGATAATTTTCGGAGTATCTCATAGTATCGTATCTGAGTAAATAAAGACCCCTTTGGGGACACTTACGCCGCGGTATCATAAATAAAAACGCGTCGGGTAAAATCCAAAATCCGCAGATAAAGCGCTCCTCGCGTTACGGACGAGGCGCCAGATAAAACACGGGCCCAATGATCGATCTAAAACCCTTATGTTTGGGTCTTACGGCCCTCCGATCAGATTGGTGGATGAAAAATTCGAGCACAGTTCCACGTGGTTGATTTTAAGCCGTAGGCATCTTGACATGAGACTTGCGACACATTTTGACATGATGAGTCACGATGCATTTGATATTATAGGGAATTGTTCGGAATCATACCACCTGCAACGTTTCGCCATCATCCCACGCGAAAAACATACCATCCTCATCACCTTGATGAGTGGCAGTTTTCCACCGTGCGTTTTTCGCGTAACTTTCTGCCGCGCACTGTAAAACTCTGGAACGAACTGTCACCAGCAGTATTTCCGGACCTATACGACCTGCAAACCTTCAAGAAGAGAGCGTATTCCTTCATAAAAGGCCGGCAACGCGCCTGCAGCTCTTCTGATGTTGCGAGTGTCCATGGACGACGGTAGTTGCTTACCATCAGGTGACCCGTTTGCTCGTTTGCCCCCGTATTTAATTTAAAAAAAAGAATATTAGGCAAGGATCGGAGCAGAGGGAGCTACTAGCACATATATTATTATCCGACCTAAGTCCGACATGTGGCACACGTCATATCAGAAACGTTGTCAAACGTCGAACAAAATTTATTGTTTACTGTATGTGCTGGTGCTGCTGACTACCGTGAAAACATTGCAGTGTATCGTATTTTGGGGGCGATAATGTAGGTTAAATTAACGCATCGCTAAATATAGACTTGCCATTATTTTTGCCCCAAACATCCTTTATGTCAAACTTAGGAGGCAAAATGCAAACGCTCTGTTCCATAAACTTTAATTCCTCATAGTGTGATTGTTGGCACTTTTAACATACTTAAATAAAAAAAAAAGTGTGTCAGCTCCGACGCACGACTGGAGTTTACTCCTTAAGTACGAGTATAGCAATATAAATACATCGACACTGATAGAAACAAACAAGTCCAATAACATATAGTATATAGGTATAGTCGCCTATACAGCATACCATATGTAGGTCTTAATCATAAAGTTAATATACCTATCGGAATATAATATTATATAATAATATAAAAAAAACTCAAAAAAAATATATATAATTACATAATAATATAATTATATAATAATATAATTATATAATAATATAATATAATATTCCGATAGGTATATTACCTTTATGGTCTTAATACACTCACAGCCAAATTAGAAAGTTGCGCACTAAAGGTGCGCACCAAAAACGTGACACGATTTTTCGTTACTTGTTAGTAGGTTTTACCCCTCGGATTTTTCTCATACCGGGCGCCTTATATATGAAAATCGATTCTTAAGGAGTAAACTCCAAAAAAAAATACGTTAATCTTTTGATTAAACTGAACGGAAGTTCCTATAGCTATATATATGTGGAAAGGCTGTTACTCTAATGGAATACCGCGACTCAGCCCTTCGCCCTTTTAGTGAATAAATGAAACACAATTGACGAGTTTCGTCGACTACGGTCCCGAATTAGTTCGGTCCTAATTCTACAACCTGCTCGCTTAATGGCTTTTGACGCGAATTTTCAAGTGTTTGTATCGAGCGCGGTTTAGTTTTCAACTCTTCAACGGCATTACCAACATCAGGGTGGCATACAAAATATAATATGATTTGGTAAATACATAAAATCGGAAAAGAAACACAATGATTTCAATGAAAAACTTAATTTTGATGCGTATAGGTTTGCTATAGATCGCGCACAACTGTAATGATCACTCGGTAAAAATGAAAGATGAATGCGCTATGTTCGATTTTTAAAGCCCTTTGGTTGGACATGGTATTGGCAGAACAGTGATTAAGGTAACGCCGCGTTAAAGTAAAAAACCGTGTTGGATATGTTTTAGATTGTTTGTTTTAATTGTAGTTGGTAATTTAAAAACCATAAATACGTTTCATATAAGCTATGGGCGAATTAAAGTGTATGCTTGAACCAATCTATGTACAAATTTTAGAAGCTTAAATCTCTCCCCTCTGTTGGTAAAATAGGAATCCCTTTTTTACAGAGGTCTTTTTGATTGATTATTCTGTGTTATAAAAGTTGACCAATCGTGTTATGCTATGGGTAATTCAAAGACAAAGACATGATGAATACTGACAATTAACTTTTAATTTCTAAGCTTTAGTCATTGCTGAGAAAAATCGATATCGCTACAGCCAAATTATCAAGGCGTCACCTTAAACGAGTTGCCATTGGTATATCGCGGTCAAGCGCTATCATGCGTTATTAGTAGATTTTGTGGTGCATATCCGCCGTTCCGCCAGTTTCGTGATCTTTTTCCGTGTAGCCTATAGTATATAAGGGATATTTCATAAAACTGACGAACATAATAACTATGTCATGTGCAGTCGCGGGCCTGACCTAGTGTCACATAAATCCGCGAACTTGTTCCGCGTACATTATGTCCCGGCATTGTTCTGCTAATAAAGGCTCGGCGTTGGCTCTAAATCTTTCGGCTGTGTAATTAGATTCATAGTTGACACTGTGGCGTGTGGTGGCGTGTGGCCGCGTGTGGTGGCGTGGGGGCGGGTGTGGCGCGTGTGACGGCGTCTGGTCGGATGTGACCCGAAGCTTCTGATCCGCTGGCGCCGCGCCAACTGGCTGGATAATGCGCACTCAACTCACTTATTCAATTGCATAATACCCACTCGTGTACGTTTTGACCCAATTTCGCCGAACAAAGTAGTAATTTCGAGCCATTTTGCGTTGTTTCTACTAATCTATGGGAAATTTGACTGGCACGTGAAAAACGCTTAACGGTGCTATTGAATCGCGTGAACGCACACTTACTCATAACTTTGTGTTAATACTTCTGTAGATTATGCAGCAATTTTTCTAAGGTTGCCTAGCTATAATTGGTGGTCAATGTGAAGCTATTTATTCACGTGTCCGTTATATACTAAATGGAGTAAAAAATCTTAAGACCGTTTTTAATTACTATTAAGAAAGTTATTGCTCGATATTAAAAGACCATTTCTTACTTGCCTTCTACAGAAATGACTTTCGGAACTTCAATTTTCCTTTGAGTTTGTAATTTTAATGTCGATTTTGCATTAAAAAGAAAACGCGCAAAGTACAAACACTTACTGAAATTAAAATAACTAGACTGCACGCTTATCCTTTTTTAATTTACATTTAATAAACCCGCTGCACAATAAATAGAAACGCAAAAGCAACATCGCGTAAATTATTTCATAATGCAACATCGCAAAGATGTTTTTCTTTTTTGACCTAGATGCGCTCCGACTTTTTTAATTCTTTGACTGTGTTCCGACTCGAATATATTAAGTTTTTCACCGCAATTCCCCAAGTATACGTAGTGTAAGCCTTAATTTGAATTTTATAAGTTCGCTTACTACTTTTTACTGTGGATATTTTAAACATTGTTTGTGATTAGATACTTTCTTTGTTTTCCACGTTGTCTAATGATGAACAAACATAGGTATTAATGTCTATGATTGCTCACGATTGACGTTATTTGCGCATGCTATAGACTTCGCAATCGAGGCTTACAAGAAAGTTCGTGTTAAAGAAATGTTACATTAGAAATAACAACACTCTTATCAAAGCTTAAGTTCAATAATTAAATGCCAACAATTGTAATAGCCGTATTAGAAAACGTTCCATATCTTGTTAATAAAACATGTCTGCCTAATGAACGTCATTCAGGGGATCTCGGGGTGTCACTTAAGTAAATTGTCGGAGCCGTTTCCTTATTACACCTGTTTGAGCACTCACCTTTCGCTCCGTATGTCGGAGAGCTCAAATGAGGACAAATCCTGCGAAATTGTCACTAAAACATTCCAAGCAACTTAAAACAGTAATTTAAAAACCGGATTTCATTTTCGTACACCTCAGTGTCATTTCCATCTCCCTTCAAAGTAACAATACGAAACGTGGGAATACATTTTTTTATAAATAAAGGACAAATAATTTAGAATGAACAATTAACAACGCACAGAGAAAACAAAAGAATAACAAAGTCCATAAAACTTCCACGGAGCAAAATTAAAAGGTAATTAGGTTAAAACCTCCTTCACTCGAATATCATGTCTAGCAATCGACGCGCTGTTTAATTAAAGTAAAACATTAATTTCGCGTTTGCTTTAATTTCGCGTTTGCTTATACGGGCATTTATCTAAGGACGAAACTCAACAAAGCCTTCAGTGAGATTAAATTTCCGGTGGGGTCCACTCCAGGCCTAGAACGCCTTTTATTACCCCGTTACAAAGGGGACTAGAATTAGAGCTCTCTCTCGACTCACCGTTGACCACTCGTGTACCCTCTCATTGTTTGGGTTTCGAGACATTCCTATTAAATTAATGATAATACTTTATTGGGACTTTTATAGCTATTAAATTCCTTTCCGTTTGTGATTTTCCTCGAATCGTCTTAACGAGCGTTCGCTTCGCTTCTTCGGCCATCGTCGCCGATGTTACACGAGTTTCGTGTTAAACCTACCTCTAGGAGACTTCGGCAAATAAAGTATTAAAAGACTTTCCAAGATTTGCCCCCTCGAATAACTTATTAATAAAATCCAAACGGGAGGCGAAGTGATAAAAAAGTTTTGTGGAACTTTGTTTGTTCAAACAAATAACGAATTTCCCGCTAACCTTGCCCACTATTTTATTGCCTGCGAAGCAATTTCCATCGTAAATGAAGGAGCCGAGCGTCAGGGGCCGCTGGAAGCGCAAACTGCCACTTATGCTTTATTGGACTGTAATAAAACATATGCATACAATCTTTGTGATGTTTTACTGGGATAAGAAACGTGCCGGAACTATAAGTGGCAGCACATGTCAAGTAAATTATACAAGTCTCGAATTAGCGACAAAAGGTACCTTCGCACAGTATCTTTGTTGCCCATGTTTCCTATACTGAAGGAGGCATAATACTATTGAAAGAGAATAAGCTACGAAATTTTTTAACTTTACGGACCAAACATGACGCTAGCAAACGGCCCATCGCTGCCACCATAACGATAAAGTGAGTATATCTACCCTACAAAACCATTAAATCCGCCCGACGATATTTTGCAACGTGTCCGTAATTGGTCATTTGCCATCAACGTCACCAGCGTTATCTGACACCGGGGCCAACTTTTTTCTCGTCAATTTGCGAAGAAAAGAGCCGGCGCTAACCGCATGGAGGGGTCTCGTTTGTTCGGTCGAGGCTTTGAAGGAGCTGATGAGAACGCACCTCGATTGCCCGCCGTTAAGCCCCGACGAGAGAAAATAAAAAGCACGGAGCGGTAGTTCCAGAGTTTTTTAAAGCCCATTACTGCGGAGCTGCGAAAAATTTATTGCCTATTCTTTATTTATTCATCTAATGTGTTTTACGAGCGCACTTAATCTAACCCTATTGCTTTAGTATTTTGTGGGTTAACGTAAAAACTTCTCATTTAAAAGTTGTATTAATTACAATGACCTTAATCTTTTGGCTCGAATTGTCAACATTCAAACTATTCTATTCAAAAAATTTGAAAACTTCCAAATATCATATCACGTCTGTTACAAAAATACATCAAAATGTTTAGGCGCTATGATGCCACACACAGACATATCAAACTTACAACACCTCTGTTTTTAGCCGAGGCTAATAAAATAAGTTAAACAAAATTTGTCATCTGACATCAGCTTCATACACTGAAGGGCACAATAACGCTGACGAAAGCCCTTTCGAAGGGCTCAGAGGGCGGAATCGAATGCGCCTGATGACGTCACATGTCATTAGCAACCGTTGCAACCAGCAACCCGCAACCAGCAAACCGCAACCAACCATAACCGCAACCAGATTAACAACGTGTGCCAATTAGCGCGCGGCAATTGTGAGCACTAACTGTCGCGGTTACGATACTAGTTTTTAATAAAACGCGCCATGTTGTATGGAATAAATATGAGTTACGTAAACGTAAATACGAGTTATGGTTACTGTTGGTGATAATATGAAGTAACGTTGACATAAGGTTTGTAGATAAAGGTCTACCAGGATCTGATGGCAAGAAGTGAGAAAAAAATTTGACTAATACGATACCGGGGTAATTGGAATAAAACATTTTGATCCTTTTTTTTCTTTATCGCGACTGATTCTGTGTGTGAAACATGAAAATATATAAATTTATCCAATGATCAAGGATATATTTTGAAAATCTGCCATCAAAATTTGCCATCAGATTCTGGTAGATCTATATATTATTGTGGGTATTGATGTAAATTCACAACTTACACTTAGAGCGCTTTTGTTCTACGTCCGATCTCAATTCAATACACACCCGTAAAAACGTAGAACTATCTCTATGATAGTTTACGCACTAGATCCGGCTTGTACCTCACTCTCCGCCACCGGTCGGATCGGATTTAGGTGGTCGTTATGCGAAACCGCACTAAAGCCCCTTTTAAAAAATATGCAGGAAAATGTAGTTTTGGTGTCATATATGACCCGCATTTTTAAAATGCCACCTACTACTAAAATATGTAACTTAGGTATCCCAAAGTTCTCTAATCGTTTTTAATTAATAAAATAGTGCATACTTAGTACGTAAACAAAAGAGCGTCGCGTCGAAGCCAAGTTATTAAGTCGAAGCCTTTTTCGAATTCCACTTTCACTGTTCACTGTAACATAATAATTAGAGTGAAATGTAAGCAGTTCGGGGCAGCAGTGAGCGAGCAAAGGTTATTTACGACCGCCTTATTACGGACTGTCGACTGTCTGGAGCCTTCTGTTACAATATTAACGGCCCCGGGTAACCGCACCCCTGCAGGAATCAATGTATTGGCTTAAGAAATCTCTCGAAGTCTGGTAAATAAATAAAATTTTAAAAAATCAATTGTACTTTTGTGTTCAAGGTTATCTGCAAGATTCTACAGAAGAGATCTGCATTTTGGATAAATAACTGAACCCACTGTAGAATCAAGTAACATAAATCGATCGCCATGTGTTGGCTACACAGTACATATGGCGATCGTGAAGGTGACATCAAAATGAACACATTTGGATACACGGGTTTGTGATATCAGCCTTATAAGAGACTAGATGATGCCCGCAACTCCGTTGCGCCAAAATTAGTTTATCGCGCGGGAACCGTACATTTTTCTGGGATAAAAAGTATCCTATGTCCTTTCCAGGGACTCAAGGTATCTCCATGCCAAATTTTAGCAAAATCAGCTCAGCGGTTTGAGCGTGAAGAAGTAACAGACAGACAGACAGACAGACACACTTTCACATTTATAATATTAGTAAGGATATGGTTGCATAATGTGCCCACTAGTAGAGCTATCCATAATATATTATTTCATTTCTTTTAAATTATAACATTATTATCATTACTATCAATTACCTGTATACCTACTCGTATATTGTTATTGTTTATTTTGTATTTTGAATTATGTAGCTAATTTAATTAATTATAGTTTATTTCATAATATTTAATACTTTAGAGATAGTTCTGTTGTCGATTCGATTTGTGTCGCTTAGCCGAAAGTTACTTTACTATGTAAAAATGCTTACCGAGTTAACAGCAGTCATCCCAACTCGCCGGCGTCGCTAGCCGCTCATCTGGAACAAAACAAACATTAAAACATTACCATCACAGCTTTATACTTCCACAATATATTGCTACACATAACAGCCACAAAATGTCCAGCCACAGAGATATGGGATCATTAACGTCAATCGTAAATACGATTAGTCTAGAAGCAATATCGCAAATGCCTCCGAAAACGGGACGGCCTTGTTGACATCGCGCTGACTCAATGCAGTCTACGCCTTATAGCGCGTGGAAATTAACGGTCGACCCGAGCCATTCTCGACCTTATCCCCCCGGAATAGGGCGCCTAGTGTGACGGCCGCGTGTAATAGTCGAGACAAATAGAATAGCGTTCACAGTCAGTAGGGCAAACGTCCAAATCCATTAATAAATTCGAATCAGACGGCCATACCGCACATGTGGGTATAGCGCGTCACGGGCGGGCCGCACGGCCGAAGACGAGCTAGAGCCATCGCTCGTCGACCTTATTTCTATTGTAGTAAGGTTCATAAACGATAAAGCATCTCACCGGCAACCGTACTCCGCCGTACACGCTGCACGCCGTGCCAAATTGCATTCGAACGCTTATCTGTAATGTAAAGTACGGAACCAATTCTCTGGAAATTCAATTTTTTAGATTACCCTCCGCACGTGTAGTCGAACGCAACCGAATTTCACTCGAACTCGAAATAATACGAGCACTCGAAAAACGAGCTCATACTGTGCTCGTACTCAACGAATATGTGAAAAACGTGCGATATGAGCTTATAAGACCCAAGAAAGTTTCATTTAACGCAGTTTCGAGTGCCTGGCTTAAGGTATTTAAAAAGATTTTCTCGAAAACCGTGCGTCCCTCGCGGAGTATGTTATGAAAATATTATCTCCGGGTACGTTTCGCCGTAATTTCATAAGGCACTTAAGTATTCCGCGAACGTGCCTGCATTTTCAATGGACTCCCTGTTACACTGGAACCAGGTTGTTACTTAGCCTATATTCAAGTTTTCTATTGCGTATTGCTAGCTTAACTAGATTGTCCCTGACTAATGAAAATATAGAGTTTTTACAACGGATATCTAATAAGCTAAGGCTGTCCTTAGCCTTCTGTTATATCTGTAACATTTTATCAGCTATTCGTTCGATAAATAATATTGATTATGGGGGTATATACTATGGTAAATCTATATTTTGTCCATATTGTATTCAGTATTTCATACTTTGTTTTATACTGCTTTTGCAGATTTTGCTTTGCTTCTTTGAGGTGTGGAAACTATAATAGCATCGTTGTGATAGCAAATCAGAAATAAATAAAATGTAGAATAAGATAATAGGAACTATCTGCACGAGAGATTGGAACAGAAACATGGATCGTACTGTACGAAACAAAGACTATGTAACTCGGAACAGATAGGACACTAATACCCTCTCGTAAGGACCGGAACAAGAGTTGTTTCAGCGATATATCACCGCCCTGACGCACGTTGCATAACTTGTGACAGCGACTAATTCCCGACAGCGCGCGACTGCAGCCGACAGCACGCGACTGCAGCCGACGCGGCAGCCGGCAAGTGTGCTGTTGTAAATTGTAATACTCGAGGATTTTATACTCAGAAAGTTATTTTTCATTGCACGTCATGTACTATTCATAAAAGTTATCAGACATGGCACGGGGTAAAGGGCGTCAATTTAAATGCCCCATACCAATGGGCTGCGTGGGGTCATTCTTATATTTAAGATAATACTTGTTTTAAGAGTTTTATGTCAATTAGGTACCTATATTACGTAGCGCCGAGCGCGTCGTGCCATGTCATGAGTTTGGAAACTTTGGCTCTATATTGTCTTATATCTATTGTATGCCTTTATACAGCGCAATACAATTTTCGTTTTAAAAAAATAATATATTTTTTTTGTTATTTTTTTTAGTTAAAAAAATTTACCCGGCACTCAAATAATAAAATTATGAGTACAAAATATTTAAAAATAACAATACGAATACATTTTGCATAGTGTTTACGTTTGGCAAACATTTTCAGAGTAATATTTACATTGCCTCCAAATTGACGATTTAAAATCAAATCAATTGTAACTAGTAGCGATTGAGTCAATTCTGAACTTTGTAATCAGGGGATCTGATGGAAATACAACAATTTTTCGTTGTTACTTTGCGTACAAGCAGCATGTACTAAAGGGGTTGGGTTTTCCCACCCTTATAATTTGTTGCATTTTACTAACAAAATCTTATGATATTGGCAAAAATGATACGTAATTTATCCCAACGTAATAAAAACTAACACTAAAGTTTATTTTCAGAGGCGACGGGTCACGTCATATAAAACAAAGCAAAACAAAGCGGAGGGTTCATGAGGTCCATTTTATCACTTTTCTTCAAAACTTTAATAAAATGGATACACGTCGAGGGGCGGTGAAATATTACCATTTTATGTACACGTTATTTTTTAATATTTAAGCCGGTGAGAAATGGTTTGGGACAACGTAATATCGTCCCTATCACAGTCGACATACAGCTCACTCATTTATGCGTTTACGGTTAAACGTTTCGAGGACCATCATTTAACAGTCCTTGTAATTTAAGCGAATATTAATTGCAAAAAAATGTTTGATAATATAGTAAAGATTTCAAAGCTCTTCGACTTGCAGGTAGCAGTAGCGACGAAACAAAAATTATATAAGTCAATTCTAAAAGTATTCGTCAATTTGAAACCTCAAAAGTCAAGAGAAGAAGTCCTTGCTAGTGTTTACGATTAATTCCCCCAATGACACACATTTAAGTTTTTTCCGACTCTACGTGCCTTTGTAGAGACGAGTCACGAACTCATGAGGCCAAACTCTACAAACTCCACATCTAATTGAAGACGTGAGTTGAAGAACACGATAACTAATATTTTGAAACATACGGACATTTACTAATTTTTTATAAACTTATAGACTACTTCATCACCTGTCTAATATATCTGGCTACACATCAAGTGCATAGTTTTTTTATTTCAAATCAACTTTCCGGCCCTGAAGCCTCCATTTATGCAAAAAAAACGGAAATATTTTTACTGTTAGTTATTGTGTTCTTCCACTGACGTCTTTAATTCAAAAAGGTTGCATGTTCCAGCTTCATATACCTCAGCTTCGTAGTAAAAATAAATCCGTATGAAAGCGAATCTGTATCTCGGGCAATTCGCTAGAAATGAAAAGCCGACATGAAATTGCTCACTCGAAACGTTTAAAGCGTGAATTGACCTACAAACCTCGCTGAATATCACGAAAATATAAACCGGCCAAGTGCGAGTCGTCCAATTGTATCTATATTATGTGTAAAAATTTTGATATGTGCTATCAAAATGATTGAATACACCACAGTTTTATGGGACACAGTACGAACTTTCAAAAAGAGAAAGCGGTATTTTGTCACTAAAATATGCAATACATCATGACATTAAAGGATCGGACACCGGTGTCGATAATATGCTTTAAATTGCCTGACGTGGTCTTCTAGATGGATCTTTTGGAAGCTTATATTTTTTTTTGTATAAAATGATTTTCATATCATGATTTGCCTGCTGGACTTGACATAACTTAACCTTTTGTTATAATTTCGTCATCTGCGTCTGATTAAGTTTTTTTTATACATGAGATAAAATTACACTTGTCTTCCTACATTGGTTAAAGTAAACGTGGTATCGAACTGTCAAAATACTTGGGGGTCAACAGGAGAAAGTCAACAGCCGACTCACTGGTTCAGACCGCGCACAATAAATACACCGCCTCCCCTACATGTGTACATCAGAACTCCGTCTAACAGGAAAACTGATACACATACTTAACGTATGACATCTAGACACGTCCTTCCACACCCTTAAATATTTATTTGATTTTAATTTTATTATAAATTATGGAAGTTAACATATAATTAAAGATTTCGAGAACATTTCGAGTGTCTACCGGCTGCCATTATTGATTATGAGCAAAAAAGACCAAAAAAATCACGTTTGTTGTATGGGATATTAATTTCCCTTAAATATTTATTTCATTTTATTTTCAGTATATGTTATTATAGCGGCAACAGAAATACACAATCTGTAAAAATTTTAGAACTCTAGCTACAGCGGGTCTTGAGATACAGCCTGGAGACAGTCAGAGAGACGGACATAGAGACCTACGAATAATAAAAACTAAGGAAGAGTAACTCCGTCAAAAAACATGCTCCAAAAATACTTGTCAAAAAAGTGAACCTTAGGTTCACATTTCAATACATTTGACATATTTAGGCGGCCTTGAGCGGTATAAAGGCTGATGTTACATGACAGTTCGAAAGGAACCAAATTTTAAACGGTAATAGTATGGGAGTTACGTTTCCTTAGTTTTTATTATTCGTAGATAGAGACGGACAGACATCGAAGTCTCAGTAATTGAGTATTGTTTTTACCGTTTGGGTATAAAATCCTTTAAAAAAGCCCAAAAATAAGTTGTGTCCACAATCCCCATACGAAAATTTAGATCTCCATTCTTTTTACGGCGAAGTTCATAGACAAGCATAATATTTGTATTGAACTTGGCTCTCCTTTTTTACATTTATGTTTTTGGTGGGATATACTTATCATTACATACTACATGTACCAGAGCTGACTTGTAACTTTAGCTGTTTAGCTAAAGAACCTAAATTTTATTGAGGAACCTACTGAGGAACTTTATAGACTTATTCATGGTATTTTAATATGTTAAATAATTGTGTTACGGCAATTTTAGTATGTAATTTATGTATTATAAATTATAATACACTTATTTGTATTTATAATATTAAATGAAGTCTAAAGAAAAAATAAATTCATAAATAACATGTCAGGACTTGGCCCAATATTAAAATGTTGAAGGCTTATTTAAAAATGCATCGTATCGCCTCGTCAAGTTGTAATGTGAACAGACCCTTACTTGCTTGAATTTTGCCGCGTTGAGCTCTCAATCTGTACAGAACCGACTGCATTATGTAGACGACGTTTTGCCTTTAAAACCAGCCGGCCAGATGCGCAAGCGAGAAAATTTTGTCTACATGTTTTCTCGATGTTTGATGGTTTGTCTCTTCACCTCTATTGACCCTAACATGACATACATTTTTTCTCGTGTAGATGTCTGTCGCCAAAATATATTGACCTAATGTCAAAAAATGATTTTGACATTATGTCGATATCGACAATATGTAATAACTACACACGAGAGTGAGATATCTCGTTGTACCCGCATGCTAGACACACAGACTGCACTACGCGACATAAGTTCCATAGATCTGACGTTTTAGGGTCAATTCAGACCGCAACGCGACGAGGCGAGACGCGGCGCAGCATTTGACAGATTTCAATTGGGTGAGACGTCTTGCGAATCTGTCAAATCCATATAAATTTAGAAATGCATCTACGCGTCGCGTTGCGGTCTGAATCAACCAAGTAGACGTTTTCTGCGAACACTTTTCAGAGTACCTACGTGTTAACTCAAAGCTTTATCTAAGTGTAAAACAGTTTAACACGTACTCAGAGATGAGCGTGAGTCGTGGGCGCTCATTTAACAATGAAACTTTTTATGGCGGACTTTACGAGCTATAATTGTTCCCCAACGACGAGCGTTATCGTCACTTTATCGATCTACTCCTGGGGAGTGAGCCAAGATCTTTTCTTTACTTATCGCTTCTTTACAGAATCGCCGATCAAAATATATGGAATTGACATAAGACGAGTCGTACGTCAACGTCATATTAACGAACGCTTATGTCAATTCCATACATTTTGATCGGTGATTCTATAACGAAGCGATAACGAAAAAGTCTTGGCTAAATAGCCAGGCCATTTAGCCGAAACTTTTTCGTTTTCGCTTCGTTATAGAATCGCCGATCAAAATGTATGGAATTGACATAAGACGAGTCGAACGTCAACGTCATATTAACGAACGCTTATGTCAATTCCATACATTTTCATCGGCGATTCTATAACGAAGCGAAAACGAAAACATTTTGGCACACCCCCCTGATATATTTTAGTTGCTATTTAATACTTGCGTAAAGATAATATTAAATTTGTAATTGAATTCAACCTATAGTTTAATGGATCTTATCTCCCCAAAGATATTGTGATTATAAAATTAATGATGTTTATCGATTTATTATGGACTATGGGTCAAGGTGATAACGTACATCACATAATATAGAGGTATAGAAGTAAAACCACAGACAAACGCGCAGTTATGATTTAACAGCCTTTTTAAACAACAAGTGGGAGCTGTTTAATATTTTTCAAAAGCTTATTTAAGCTTAAAATTCACAAAAAATATCGTGTACTTGTGCCGACGCCGGCTCTCAGTTAATTAGCTGCAAATTAAACTACTTGTTTATCTACCATTTTGATCTTTACTATTATAAAAAAGTTTTTTTGTTTGTTTACATATTTTGTAAGTTGTAGTTGAACTTATTTTGTTGAAATTATATCATAATAATATTATATTGAGATAAAATGTTTGGTTGCCTTGTGAGTTGTGCTTTTATTTTACGCGCATAAATTCGTAGACAATATTATGCTATTTGCTCGGTAAGTTTTAAATAACAAGTTTGATAAGTAAAACATTTTCGTTGAAAAGGTTGAAGCTTGTTACTGACACCTCTTACGTTTAATTTTAAATTAACTGATGCCGAATTCGAATATTCGAAAATAGATTAATTTTAAAGTTGTGAAGCTCTTTCAACTAAAACCAAAAAGTAACTCATACCTATGACTGTATTAAATTACTTTCAAAAACTCTTTGGCAGAAGTTGTCGAAAGGCAATTAATGTAGTAATTAACTTTATTTAATTGGTCGTACTTGGAGCAAAAGTAAAGGAGGTGTTACATTTTTATTTAAAGTTACACACTCTTACAATTTCATATGTGATTACTGATTTGTGTGATATTGTATACCAAATTAATTCTGATGTAATGATTGCATATTTATCATATATCTGATATTAAGGGCCTGTTTCACCACTTCCTGATAAGGTGCCGGATAGGCTTATTTGACAAATTCTCCATGCTCTATCTGTCAAGTTAAGTGGTGGATAGCCTTATCAGGAAGTGGTGAAACAGGTCCTAAAAATTATACTTGCAGCGAGGTTTCAAACTACATTTTAATAGACAACGTCAACAAATCAGTTTTCTTCGTGTTATCTATTTCTAGATTAGTAGACTACAATTGTTCTAAAAGTGCTAAAATCTTGAACAAAGCTCTGGTGTTATAAGTGTTAGTTTAACGCCAGAGTTTAGTTTGGTACCTTCGGTGCCAAACCACAAGCAACTGCGTAATCGCTTTTCATCAACCCTTCGCTTGTCCCAATTTAAAACAAAACTCGAGCAATGCTAGAGGCCGAAGCTATAGCAGTCAATTAACGAGGGTATTTCACCTGTCGTGAGTCGAGACGTGATTTCTGGAGGTAAAGGGGAGTTTTTGCTGAGCACCAGTCACTGCCATTTGTATACGAAACGCTAACGATCTTTTTTGCGACGAATACGCGATCTTTTCTTATAACAATATCATTATTTTTTTGTTGAATGTATAAAGCTGTCTCTACATGTAGGGTCATGATACTAATTTGCTACTATAATAAGGATGGTGTATGTACTATCAGAGAAGTTGATTCCTATGCAAATCGGGGACCTAAGTAGTTTAGTTGCGTTACGTCAAACCCAGCCGACAGATCACAATTAACATTGAATTGACATATTCGACCAAGTAACGTTGGTCTGTCAATTGCATAGGAATCAACTTCCTCGATGGTACATTGTACAATAGTTTTGTCCACACTGTGCCTTTTTCTGTTCGTTAAGGGCATGCGTTATAGCGCAGTCAACAGTGAACGTGAGGCATGCCCGAGACGCATGCCCTCTGACCGTATCCAAAACTTCAAAAATGACAATGTTGGCGTTGAATTCGTTGATGCATTCAAGTTGAATGAAAGAAGATGACGAAAATTGAAGACGAAAGCGCATAGTGTGGGCATAGCTAATGGACATCAATCTTAGGCAATTACAAACGATAATCTCGTAATTATCCTTAATTATCGCCTATCTTGGCCCAACGCCTAAAGGATGTATAATGTTGCCTGTGTCTGCTTGCGCGACGACCATGTTGCGTATGTATAAGAATAATATGAATGTTTTTTTGCTAATTGCAAGTATGTCACGAAGGTTCAAAGCTTTGTAAATGTAAAATTTTTCAATATACTGCTATTTTATGAGAGTTTCTGTACTGTACTCGAAACTTTACGTAAAACGGTATTTGTGAAGATTTAATAAAGTTGATGTTCGATTCAATTAAATCAATGATATTATATTTTTCTAAAAATATGATTCTCTTTGTCGTCTAGACCCTCGAAGTTAGTGAGCTACTTGTTGATATTTCGGGCCTATTAGGATAAGGGCTGAATTTGAGAGGCTTGTTAAATTGGACGTCTGGAAAATTCATGAATAAATAAGAGGCCTTCTTCAGATATTGTTTTATTAACTATCATCAGCCACTCTACCTATCGTTGCCTATAAATAGTTTTGATTTTTAATAAGCTAACAGAGTTGGCACGCGAAGACGGATGCCACCGCCGATGCCGGCCTAGAAAAATATGGTCTGTTGGAGACATATCAGCCCGGCTGGCCAGCGGTGGTGCAGGAGAGAGAAAAATGAAAGTCTGGGGGAAGCCTTTGCCCAGCAGTGGAACAGTTTAGGCTTATAATAATAATAAGCTAAAATAAATGGACTAATGGTAATATGTGTATTCCCATTTGTCCACGATTCCGTTCAGGTCGGTCTGCAATCCGACTGACCTATTTCAATCCGGCTGCCCGTTTATGAGGAACATGAGGCTTTGTCCACATCTGTATCATTTTCGCGATCAGATCTCCGATCAGATCTCCGCCGCGTAGCATCGAAGCGTATCATGATCGCTAGTGTGGACGCAAAATGATCGCGATCATCGGGGCGTATTATGATACGAGGTGTATCATGATCGCGATCATTTAGCGTCCACACTAGCGATCATGATACGCTTCGATGTTACGCGAAGGAGATCTGATCGCGAAAATGATGCAGATGTGGACAAAGCCTTAGATGAGATTAAACAATCGCCTGTTTTAGGAGGGGAGGAGGGGGGTGGAAGTTTCAATCATACTCCTACTTGCAAGCCAATTGGCAAACTGAAGTCATTTACAAATGTCCTGATCATGATGATTCAACAACAAAAGTAAGACGCTTCATTCACCCGACCCACGTACATTTTATTGTTTCTCGTTCATTTCGAACGGATCAATACAACAGCTACTTGTCATAAAAATGTAGTAAACTACAACTTCCAATCCCGCTGAATTCGCAATGTGAATATACGCGAGTTAGCCACTAGCCAGGTACAGTTGAAAACTGCAAGCGTCGTAAAACTAAAGCTTAACTTGAAAAAATTAAAAAAATCGTATGATTCCAAAAGGAATTCGACGGGTGCAAAGTAAAAAGAGTCATCTACAAAACAGCTACTTTTCAGGAGAGCGCATAATAGGAAAAAATGCTCCCATTTTGTCAATTTCCAACCAAATTTATTGAAATTTTCATCATTGCTTCATTATTTATTAATAAATCGACATATATATTTAATTTATTCTAATTATGTTTAATTTACGAGATATTGTAGTTGTCTGCATCTACATTGTGCTTAAAAATATGACAACTGAGTTAACTACCACTTGGTCGTTTCTACGTGGGAATTAAAAATTAGATTAATTAAAGTATTTTTACCGACTACGGGTACGATTATCAGTAAATACATAAAGTGTAACACTTTATATTATTAAAATATGTAGTTAATGACCGTTTTACATCTTAAACACACGAAGTTCAGAACATAATTGTGTAGATATCTTTTTCTACGTTGTCGATTCGGTGCAAGGTGCACGATTTAGAAGGAAGTTAAAATATGAAATACAAGCTTTTTCCCGCGGCTTAGCTCGCGTGGAATTTGAAAATCGTGTAAAATGCAAATATTGCTGTAAGCTCCTTTAGAAACATGATGTTTTTCCAAGACCAAAAATAGCCTTTGTTACTCTTCATCCTTTCAACTAAGTCTATGCCAAAAACAATACGATTAGTTACTTCGTTAGAGCGTGAAGGAAGGACAAACAAATAAATAAACAAACACTTTCCCAATTTTAATATTAGTATGGATTTACTTAGGAATCATTCATTTACTTTCCTAAAAATCGTAATTTCTCACAAGGAAAATGAAATTCTGTGTCAATACTTTAATTTCTTTAAAACTTATTCAAAAAGTATTCAGTATCATTATCAGTACATGAACTATGTTGTAATTATTATAATTTAGGCAGAGGCTTATTAAGTCTTTGTACTTGGCACTTTTATAGTTCATTATAACATCATAAGCATCGCCGGACGTTTTACACCATCGGAGGCGTGTATACGATTCTTCAGAACAAAAAATGAATTTTAATTTCAACGATTTCTCAATTGCTTTTCGTGATCACAGAGATCCCAAAACCGGTCAAAGATAAGTTAATAGGAAAACTACAAATGCCGGAATATGATGTTTCGCAGGTTGCAATTTCCCATTTCTGGACTGATAATATAATTGTTTACCTAAATTATGTCGTAATTTACGTCTCGTATAATACGTGTAATATACGTAACACGTGTAATAGATGGAGCAGACAAGTGTTAGAGTGGAGACCACGCTTAGGCAAACGTAGTGTAGGACGTCCTGCAACACGGTGGACCGACGATTTAAAGAAAGTGGCTGGCAGCGGATGGATGAGGGCTGCCCAAGATCGGGATGGTTGGCGCTCATTGGGGGAGGCCTACGTTCAGCAGTGGACGGCAATAGGCTGATGATGATGATGATGATGATGATGATAATACGTGTCACACGTGTCTTTATTTCTCAATCGCCTTTTCTTTAGATTCTGAACTGACGACTTTTTCTACCGTTTAAAGAGGATGGCGTAGAACATTCACTTGATGCCTCCACTGCCAAAGAAGTATCAATGGTGTTGTCTATAGAAGATTTACAGTTCAAAAGGGACAATAATATACTCGATGACTTGTATGAGTTAATAAACTCAAGCAGGTCATAGATTATATTATGAGATCAAAATATATGTTCAATAAAAAAGATATTATAATATTTTTATCTAATACTGATAATAGTCTTGAAGTGATGAATTGTATTCTGAGGGTGTTAGCGTATTTAATTTGCTAAGAATCCCTAATATCGACATCCAAATTTTCAGAATCATTTTGTATTTCAGACTGAGAGTGAACTGGTGTGACTGACCTAGAGTATTCAAATCATGGGGACTTATCTTACGAAGTTAACTTATACTCATTTGTCTTCATCGCTGACACATCAAGGTCTTCTATAAGTTAATGTTCAATAACTTCATCGGGCAACACAGTATTTTGCTCGATAAATCTATCGCTTATGTTCTGGAAACTTTCAACTTCTTTAAAAAGTCGTTTTGGACTTTCTGAACATGACACAACAGTAAAAAATAACAGTAAGAAATAAGAAGTCGATTAAAATAGCTAAAAATAAGAATTAACATAGATAGTCATAAACATAACAAACAATACTAATTTACAAAAGTAAATTGAGACATCTAAATCACAATCGCAACGTAGAAAAAGCTATATGGCAAATAGCCGCTTATGTCGTATAACATGACCCCCGCGCGTCCCGCGTATAGACGACCAGCGGTAGTTATCCGCATCTACATCGTGCAATTTCACAAAATAGGAGTAGATGTCTTCTTTTACGTGACAAAAGTACCAAAAATAAGGTGATATTTGAATTTTTGTTTTTGATATGTTGTAGAACATGATATTTTAAGCTAGTTTCTGCAAAAAAACAAAAAACTCAAAATTGCAGATGACTTTTTTTACTTTGCACCCGTCGAATTGTTGTTTCGTTTACGGATATCCAGAAAAGATCAGTTTTATTAAACATTATAAATTAAAAGACTTTGATTAATTAGAAAAAAATGTTAGTATTCGAAGTTTGTTTTCGTAGACAGAGCCTCTACGAGCTTCTACGAGGGTCTACGAATCTCTACGATCTGTATTCGATCACTTAAAAATCTCTCTAGAGGTGCGTCAAGTCGTGATTGTTAGTTATATTTAAAAGCGCGCTTTATAGATATTATGTACCATTAAATGAATTGATTCATAGGCACTTTATTTAATTAGATTAAGGCGACGCCTTGATAATTTGGCTGTAGCGATATCGATTTTTCTCAGCAATGACTAAAGCTAAGAAATTAAAGTTCACTGTCGGTATTCATCATCATTGTCTTTGTCTTTGAAGTACCCAGAGCATAACACGATTGGTCAACTTTTATAACACAGAATAATCAATCAAAAAGACATCTGTAAAAAAAGGGATTCCTATTTTGCCAACAGAGGAGAGTTATTTAAGCTTCCAAAAGTTGTACATAGATTGGTTCAAGCATACACTTTAATTTGTCCATATCTTATATGAAATGTATTTATGGTTTTGAAATTACGCGACAAAAAACATTTTGTCACTTACGCCCTTTTTATTTTTTGCTGTTCCATTGCTTGTTTTCAATGAGAGGCCGGGCCGGCCTCTCATTGAAAACAAGCAATCTAAAACATATCCAGCACGGTTTTTTACTTTAACGCGGCGTCACTTTAAGTTAACATCAGTCGCGATCTTTCGGCTGAGCTTGACATAAACCGACCTAAGTTACTTATATTCGTCAACTGCCGCTGAATCAATTCCATAAAGATATATTAACTGCATCTAAAATGTCCTTCCTGAAACCACAACTACATCACGCTAATGTGTATGCGCCTTAAGAAATAACAGTTAATGATAGTAAGTTTTTAATATTTTTCCAACAAAGTTGGTCGCGAGCTGCATCGGTTAGATGCGAAGTTACGGCGATTACCGCCCCAACTCGTTACGGTCTAGTTTAAACCGGTTTCGTTTTATACAACTTCACAGATTTGCTAATTACATAAACCTACTTAGCTGATAAAGTTGACTTGCTGGCAGAGTTTAATCGTGCCTGCTATATGATTAATAAACATGAGTGCTTAGTCAAAATGCATTCGCTAGTTTCGATATTAGATGTCCAAAATATATGGGAATAATAAATACTACGAATAATAAAAACTAAGGAAAGGTAGCTCATACACTTTAATCGTTTTGAAATTCAAAACGATTAAAAAAATAATGTTCTCAAGGTTCTTTTCGCACACTACATATGGCAATAGCTACGAAACACTATATTCAAATTGACAAAATTAAGCCTTTGACAATGATTGTCACTTCTTTAAAATTAAAGAAGTGACACAAAATTCTTGCATGTATTCGGGTCTCTTTTTGCATAAAGTAGGTATGTATGTACCCGTATTCGGGTCACATTTTGTAAAATCGGAACAAAGACGAATGGGCGGTTTCGTCCCATGTGTTGTAACATTTTCTTACCTATATCATATGAAAGGTCTCAATTAGTGTTATGTTTTTTTGTATGGGCGTAACTCTGTATCTTGTGCAGGGAAGCTGTTATAGTCGTTTCATTTTTTTAATGAAATATTTAATAAAACTTAATCAAAAGTATTTTAATTTAAAATCAAGTGGAAAACACCACACGGTCGACTGTGCGCCTACTCTAAACCCCCCTCCCCCCACCCACCTCGCGCCACACGTTGCCATATTGGCCGTGTTTGTCGTCGTAATTTTGTTTTTTTTTGTCAAAAACTGACTGTGTCATGTCATGTCAACGCCACAAACAAAGTTGTTTAAACTTGACAACTGGTTAATAAGTATATAGGTATGTACATAACTTTGTTCGTGGCGTTGCCATGACATGACACAGTCAGTTTTTGGTAGCCGTGCTTCATATATATATATATATATATATATATATATATATATATATTAATAACGATAAAAAAATAACTGCTACTGCCTGTGATTACTGTACAATTATTATAAATGTAAGAATTATTTGTTTACATGTAACGCAAAATGTAATAAAGTATGATTAAAGCATTATTTAAAACAAAAATTTTTTTTTACTTGAAGCCCAGTAACTTTTGACGTGCACGCAATTACAACAAAAACTTGGCATATTGATAATTTGCATATTAATAAAAATGCTTATTTGAACATGTTTATACTAGTCGCAACTTGTTACAAGGGATGGGACACACCTCATACAAAATGCCCATTCACCTTTTTTGACACAGTCTCTTCCTTAGTTTTTATTATTCGTAGGATTAGAAATAATGACTAACGCATCGCTAAGTGTCATGGTGCATGCGATGAGCTATGTCAAATTACATACATTTATGACATCTGATTTCACTATCAAAACTGGCACCCGATCTGCTGTTTCAATATTAATGCAGCTTTGTTCATGATTCAGTTGTGACTTCTAACAAGCCAGCAAAAAGTTTCTGAGGACTCTATATATGCATATCGTCCCCGTAGAGCTAAAATTCACCAGATAGCTTTTTCATCATTTTGAGATACGAGCGTTTAAAGTTTGAAAATTAAAAAAAAATCCTGCAGATTTCTGCTATGAGATATAAACTTTTTCTTTTTGCTATCGCTTGGATGGTATACCAAAGTTACTTGTACATTCATTTTTAATGAATTTAAATGTATTTTTATAATAAATATTCAATAAAAGCTACTTTAGTTACTTTTCGCCCTCAACGTTTCTTTCGTTAGTGTAATTTTATTGCTTGTTAAGTGCATTTAGTGAGTTTTTGCATAAAAACTGAAGAAATAAAAAGAGTTATTTATAGAAATCAATTTAGTTACGTAAAAATGCGCTCCGTTAGTAGTTATAATTAATTAAGTCCATTAAGTGTTGTTTCGCTATCGTAGTCCATTTAAAAACAGGAAGTTAGTGAGTTTTTACACAAATTATCTCCGAAACTACGCATCGTATCGATAAACTGGTAACACAAAAAAATAGAAAAAAATCACACATCTCAATGGCATGGTTAACTCAATTTTGGCCATTTTGCTACCTGGTGAGTTTCAGCTCTACGGGGACGTAGAGCTAAAATAAAAAAAAAGCTCTTTAAAGGCATAGCTGGTTAGAGTGGTTAGTCTACAATAATAATAATAAACTATTCGAGTGGGTTAGCTTCTTAATTTTATTATAATTAAGAAGTATTGTGTTCTCTCCACGTTTTGTTTATAATATTTTAAATAATCTACATTAAATTTCTTCTCAATCGTACTATATCCGCCGTCCTGACCTGCCTTATTTCCTTCATATAGTGAGCTGACATGCTCAGTTTGTGGTCGCAATACAAATAAAACTATTGCTACAGTATAAATATCATATAGTAGAGTAACTAAAACGTCGATAAGTTGAACGACGTCACGATACATTGTTTTGCTACTTCAAGTTAGTTTAAACAATGACAACATGTTAATGAAACGGATTGGACCGTCTAGTATCTTTTAATATTATTTACATTTGTGTCTATGGTCATTCCAGGTATATTTTTTGTCCCTTCTCTTCATTTTATTTGTACCAAGGATTAAACTTGTAGCGTATAATAATTTTATGACTTATATCTGAGGTTTCACGACAGGAGCGGCGCTTTTGATTGACTTACATTTCAAATACGTTGGTCTAGTATTAATATTGTCTACTGTATACATTTATATTGTAGTACTGCTGTTTCTTGGTATTAAGTTTCTTCCGACAAACTCCGGGAGCGGTGCCAAATATTAAAAAACTTGTCCCGCGGACTAGACCATTCGTTGTCGTCGTACAAGTTGACAATAGCCGAGTATTTTGGACTGGACACCTGTGCCATCGCTTAATATAATACACTGTATAGACTACTGACAGTGCGTAATAATATTGTAATCAAAAGTTAATAACGCGATCACAGATAATAATTGAAAAGATTGTTATTTTACCCCGGCTATTATATTAAGACCCAGTACTTTTGGTTATGATGAATATCCATGATTTCCTCAATTATTGCGAAAATGTCTATAGCTTTTCCAATTGACATCAATGTTGGGCAATTATAGACGATTATGCTCCTCTACGGTATGTACTTAATTGCTTTTATTTTTCCATCTTCGACCAACGTGAGAAGACCGAATAACAAACCCACTGCGTATTTTTTTACAATAATATTATGTTATGTATAGTTTAGGCGGTATTTTATACTTAAATTATCTTACTTATTATCCTATGTTAAATACTTGAATTATCTTATTAAATTAAATATTCTTTTCCGGGTAAGTCAAGTCAAGGCAGATTTCAGTTTTCACAGACGGTTTTCGGCAGAGAGTTCTGCAGCACGAGTGGCTGCACTTTTGGCTACTTTAACTCGCGATATCATTTAACTTGACAAAATTATAGAAAAGTAGTTTTTACTTGCAAATAACTTCGCTTAAAATTTTTAGTACAATAAAAACTGTCAACTTTGTTTATTATATTACTCTGAGTCGACTTGGAAAAGGAAAGGCTAGGTACCTCTATAAAAAAATTCATATAGATTAGTTCAGTGATAATTTTTTATGAGATTTAATATGTTTCCTTAAAAAAACAGAATTTTCGTCGAGCATTCACGTTAAGTTTGTAACGAGTAATCGGTACAAGTATCATAAATACTCGTAACATAAATAATCCAGGACACCTCCTGAGGATGACCTTACTAAGTCACTATATTAAAATTTAATATAATCAGTTCATTACAACGAAATATTATAAATGATCCAATCGCATATTCAAAACGAATGATGACGAGAAAAAAATACAAAAGTTTAAGAAACAATGACGTGTTTTCCCGCATTCGACCACTGAGAAATGTTTACCTTGACTATTTTAACGTTTCTAATAATAAAATACATTTTGCTATAACAAAAATGTTGTGACACAAATTATCTATTCCGGGACACCATCTCGCGCATTCCAGCGACTTCCACCGAGCTGCTCGCTACGACATTTGGTGGACAAAATTATTGACAAACATGTAATGATGTAAATATGATCTAAACAGGGTCGCTAATTTTGCTAGTGGTGAGGGTTGTTAATTCATCAATTCATCAAAATTTGTTCGTATATGCGTGAAGGGGCAACAAGTTGGATGACATATCAATAATTAATGATCGTTTTTTTTAATTTTAATCATCCGGCAGAATATCGCCACAAAATATTGTAATACTGTGATATTGCTTAGTCTTATGAAATCGTGATGAGAACTCGATAGCAAAATTCTAGTTCTAGATCTAATTAAGCATCTTTACTTAAAACTTGTTTTCCAAGCAATTAGTGCCACAAGCACGTAAATTGAGATCCAACATTAAACGGCCGGTTAAAACGAAATAACTCCAACTAAATTCGGTCGCGGAGTCGCGGTCTCCACTTTACATAGCGCATTTCTTCAACAAACTATGCAATGCGGAGTGCCTTTTAAACTCTTAATACTGTTAAGAGCATACTCAAACAGAAATACATTTATGGGCTTAATGTTTTGGATACTTTTTTGGCTAATAACGCCAAAAGAGTTTGACTAAAAATAAATTTTCCGTAATACTTCTGATAGTCAAATAATTTTCTGATTGTAGAGTGATTTTAATTTTTTTGGATTATAATATTGGTATTCATTATACATATACATTAGTATTTAAACTACTTGAATATTACAAGAAACTAGTACCTTTAAATAAGTTTTATTACATAATAACCGTAGAATTGTGTCGACTAAGCATGATCAAAAGCTTCATGAAATTGCTACAACGCCTATTTGTAATGTAACCTAATCCACAAGTCATAAAAGAGACTCTGAAAAGCTTTATAAATTGGGCGGGTTATAGCTCCACGACTGTTTTGTTTTATAACGGAAGTTTAAACGTCGTTTTAAAAGCGATAAATTGTTGAGATAGATGTAATGTGACTTTGGAACCTATAAAGGATTGACGACTGACTTTTATTTGACTTTGAAACAATTTATATTAAAACCAATTTGGCTAAACCTAACAGTATTTTCAATAATTTAAAAAGTTTTATAATGCGCGAAATAAGAGAAAAAGGTCTAACAAACAAAACAATTTCTTAATTTTATTTATTTCAGATACGGACGTTAACAGCTGTTGTACCTACCACGTTTAAACCAATAAAGCTAATTCTTAGATATTTATTTATACTGGACCTACGTAATTTGGTTATGGATTACTTCAAGCTCAGCTGACATGACGACGACGACGACTTAACCCGCCGGCTAATAAATGAAGGTTCACAACACGTAGATCACAATATATTCCTATTTTTTACATTTGGGTACACCGTACAAAGTGTTATTATAATATTTACTGGCTAAATCCACAGACTTGCATTCCGTTTGTGCGTCTAAGTGGAACCGAAATTCAACTTCATTTGAAACATTACTCCATAAATTTGTTCCCACTTCATTTGCAAAGTTAGTTTTCCAATGAAATACTTCGTCTCAGCAAAGTGCCAGGGGTAACCTAACTTACGGATAAGTTCGGAAGACCTCCTTTGTCCAATGCGATATTGCCAAGAACTCTCTCACCACTTTAAATATTGGAACTGAGACCTCTTATTTTGAGTCCGGGGCTCATAATTGGCACGTATCCAGATGTAGTTTTTGTAAATTAAAGAAGGAATTGTATAGAATATCTTATAAGTTGCTATAATAGTCCATCATTGATTTAGCAATGTACCTTGTTTATACAATGTCATTAAGTGCATAATACAGGGTGCAATTAAACCTTCCTGCCAATTTTTTTCTTGGGTGTTATTTTTTTTCAATGACATATATTTTTATACCGTTTAAAACCGTTCCAGAATGGTCACTCGCGGCACGGGGGAACGATCGGGGGTGACGCGGTATGAGGCGTGCGCGCGGGGGCACGTCACGTGCGGCCGACGCATCGTGTCCATTAATAATTAATTGTAGTGTTTTTAGGAACTTTCGGAGGCTTTTTCTCAACATTTTAGTACTGAGTGACTATAAAAGAAAAAATACGTATATTTTTATTTTTAATTAACAGGGATCAATATATCAAAATTCGGCAGGAATGTTTAATTGCACCATGTATAATAATTATTATTTATTAATTATAGTTTGTTGACGGGAGCTGTACCTCGATTAAGATATCTTTATCAAACAGGTTTGATTCACTCCGGGAATCTTATCATAATTATAGCAAACGCCCGATTTTGGAGTTTTGACGAATCAGATGTGAGATACTTTGATATTTTATATCAGGTTTTAAGCCTCCATTCACCTTTTGGATTTTAGTTTCACATTATATTATGAACATAACAATTTGTTGTACGCCGATACTACATCTAAATTGAAGCAGTTTATTCTATGTCGTAAAGTGTATACGAGTGATAGTTTTATGTCCGTGACGACCTGATGGGCCGTGTCGTCCTCACGACTTTGTAACTTGAACGTTTGTTACCAGAAACTGTACTAAAATAACATTGTTTCATCATCGCCTCCACCTCGAGTCCCGACCCGACAGATGTTCGGTAGGTGAGTGTGCAAATTCAAGACATTTGATGCCAGACTATTTTTGATCTGAATTACCTACTTGTTACGGTCGGTTTTTTAAGACTGTATTATGGAAAAATTTATAAAATATTTTTTCTGAATATTACGTGATAGCAGAGAAAAACTAATAAATCCACACTTTGTCAACAAATGTTCAAAAACCTCTGTTCTAAATTTTTGTCCAAATTTTTAGCAGTTACCGATTTCGTTACTATTAAACATAATTTAAACGTCAAATATCATTTTCCACTTGTGTACCACTTGAAACTTCATTTGCAGTAGGCTATTGAATGGTTGGCAGCAGGCCGACACTTAAAGTTGAGCGGGTGCGGTTGAGACCCCCCCACCCCTTACCCCCTCTCAGCTCACCTGCACTTTAAACTTCCAAGATTCGTTTTATGTTCTCACTGCAATCCGCAGAATCCGAACAGAAACGAGATAATCTTTTCACGACATTCCCAGTATGAATTTCGATAGCTCACTTAAAAACATCGATTTTATTGTTATTTGTTACTAAAAATGAAAATAAAGAATTTAATTTTTATACTGAAATGTTGTCCGAAAAGGATAAAACTGTTTACCCAGGTTCCCATTTAAATAGAAGTCTTTGGCTCCCATACGCACCGCTTGTGTCCCTGCTACTTAGATATTTCATATTCTGTGCTTACGTAGTTCGATCATTTTATCATTTGTCATAATTTCATCCTATGATATAATATTATAAAAAAAAGGATTTCATCTCATATTGTCATTTGTGCTTTTCTATACTGTTTTCTGTGCTGTTTCTTTATCTTGTGATTTCACTACGCTTTATATTTACTGTGTATTCATCCTCATAATAAATTTCATTCTGTAAGTATTTCATCTTGTTTCCTTTCATCTTTCATATTCATTTAGTGCTAAGCGCTTTACGCATATTACACCTATCCTCCTTATTATTGCATACACAATATCGGGTTCGATTCCCGATAGCGGAGTATTTTATAGTTTTATGTAAGCCGTAGGAAATAAATATTAACAGACTTACGGACCGACAAATTTATTTCCGAACTTAAGTACAGACAGACAGATCAACAGTTAGGTAGGGTGAATATTCTTTAGGATATTTGCCTTAAACTTACACTGTAATAGTTAGGTATAAGTATTCTGTTTTCTCCTTTCCTCATACTTGAGTAAAGTGTATAAAAAACTATTGTGTTGAACTATAATCAGAAGCATTTATTTCAGGAACTGACTATAAGGTCACTATACAAACTTTTAACTTGCGAAGAGGGAGTACGGGTTGAAAATATTATTATTTATTTTCATTTCATTGAATGCAGCCTATAATATTTACAAAGTATACTCATGTTCAAGTAAATATTAGCTGTGAGTGCACCGGGTATTCTGTATCGAAGGCCGATATCAAAGAGGTTCATTATCTCAACGAGCTCACAGGAAACGTAATGCGAAGCACGTTCGCTCGGCGGTGGTTCGCTTTTGAGCGGTTATAGTTTTCTAAGGTACCGCTCCGACCAACGCAGCAAGCGACCGCGACCGACAAAAATTCAAATAAAATGCTACTTTATTACCAAGGCTAAAGGTTTCCTTTTGCTCTACGCTAGACCAATGTCGGTAGAAAATGAACCCAATAGTAAATAATCCTAGGTCTAAGAGCCTGTCCAGATGCGGCGTTTTACGCGCGTACCCGAGATACTAGAGCTACATATATCACGTCCAGATGCCTGCGCGTTTTCTTACTCGCGCGGCTAACGCTTGCATTGAGCGGGACTCTCGACTCGCCCGTAAAACGCGCGCGCGACGCGCGAGTCGAGATACTTGGGTGCCTAATTGCAGCGTCCAGAACTACCGCGAGTCCGTTGCGAATGGACGTATTAATTGATTGGAGCATGATAACTTCGAGTCCATGTTTGTAGTGTAAGAACGCGAGTAAAACGCGGTATCTGGATGCAATAGAAATTGAAACGCGCGTATGGACTTCGCGTGTAAAACGCCTCATCTGGACAGGCACATAAAGTAGCTTCTTTTTTTTGGTCGCGGACGCATGCCATTCAGATCAAATATCTGAACGGTACCTTAAGTTTTAGGTGTATGTTTATTAGTTACTTATTTATCAATTTATAACAGAACATAGGTAGAGCTAATATAATTTGAACAGACTTAGGACCTGTTTCACCACTTCCTGATTAAGTGCCGGATAGGCTATCCACAACTTTTTTGACAGATTTTCCATACTCTATCTGCAAAGTTAAGTGGTGGATAGCCTATCCGGCACTTATCAGGAAGTAGTGAAATAGGCCCTTAATAAAGTAAATACGCGACATCTTTTAATCACGTCTCATAAATGACTTATTCTTAGAATTCATTGTTACAAGCTGGTAAATATGATTTCCATTTATTATGTTGTAGTTGTGTTCTGACACAGAGGATGCAATTTACTTAAGCTTTGACTTTATTCTAGGGAAAACGTACAAATGGTCTGCAAACTTTCTGTTTTCTGGAACTTCAAATAAAACTGTGTACAAATAGTCGCGTAGTTTTGTCCTTCTTCCTGGGAATTCCTAGAAGTCAGCATTACATTTTATAGTCAAAGGACTCAACTACACCTAATCATATTGCAAAGTTTAACTCATGTATTCCATACTTGCAATTTTAACTATCTACATTAGTCTACAATTATTGTAGAGTAATGTAGTAAATAGCATTGTACACCTTTTTAACAAGTATTAAAACTACAGGCACGATTATGAAAATTTTACTTTAGTACTTTTCGCAATCTTTAACCTATATAGTTAAGGGCGTTCCTTACGGAGATTCCGTAATTTACCGTATTTCAAGCCTTATAAACTCATAATTTGAAAGCTACAAAGTTATAATAAAAATACAGCAATAATCTTCAGTATATCAATATTCCTTTCTCCGTTTTGAATTTTCTATTTTTGTTTATTATACTCATGATATCAGCTTCCAAAGTAAAACAAATTTATTAAAATTCAAGCATATATTCAGCATGTCCTTAGGATTTACAAATTACTTTTATTTGAAACACACCCCAATAGATCGACTGTATCATAAACTACATATTCCCCGTTTTAATTTTTTTTAGGATAATTTTGAACTTAGATAAGTAAAAAAATAGGGTTTTGGTGCGATCTCGGCAACGCGGCAAATGTATGGCCAAGGTCGTTTGCTCGGGGGATGGCCTTAATTAAGCTTCATTCGTGAGAGGTTGAATAGGGATGACGACAAGGTTAAAGATTAGCAGATCTTTTAAATAAAATAAAGACATAGTGATAAAAATAGGTATTCCCAAAATTTCAGCTTCATAACTTGTTTTGAGCCTTCAAAGTTTTTTCGTCAAGTTAAGTCAAGCCGAATTTATTTTATAAAATTCCTTAATTTTTGTATACCATTCGATAAGTTGTGCAATTTATAACATTTTTTCATAAAGTCAATATTTAACATAGCTATCGAACAAACTACCTAGGCGTGACGTCACAGTTAGCTGACATTTGTATGGAGCGTTTTGGGAAGGTCTATTTTATGTGAGATTTGAATTGTGATATTTTGGAGAATTTTTATGCTATCAGAGTAATTTTTTCACTAATATTTCTATTTTTGAATGGTCCTTCACTTACGAACAAGAAAAAAAAATCGTCATGCCTATTGTTTTAAAAAACATTTATTTATACAACTGTTTTAAATGTCAAATCTAAGTTTATCAAAACGCGCGTGTGTGAATGACACAAAAAATAAAGAGTGTCACCATTCTCCAAAAACATTAGTACCAAAATTACCTTAAAATAACAAGGGCATTCCGGGCTTATAATAGCGTCTACCTAATGCGACCATCGTAATTTGCGACAATGTTGCTGCAAATTAAATACTAATTCTAGTGCACATATAGTTTATTCCGTGAACATATAAACGTCGGACAACAATGATATTTACTGCGATGACAAATTATTTATTTAACGATGTCCCGTCGGCGTCCCGACGTAAAATACAACGGATCTTTCACTATACAATGTAACTTTAATAATGGTATTGGCCAGCAACAAGGTAAAACAATTACCTTTATATGTCTGACATAATATATATCATTATTTTATTTGTAAATTGTAGTACACTCTTCCACACCCAAATTCTACTAACTACGAGTTACTGATTCACTTCAAAGTAATTCCGAATAAAATATGTATCATCGAGTAAATTGCTTCCTAAGGCCTAATAGTAGGGGAGGTCGCGCTCAGTTTAAAAAGTCATTTCATACCAAGCGAAAATCGTTACAATAATAGTATTCCACTAATACATAACAGCTTTGATCGTCAGCTGCTTCAGAAGTGGTGGAATAAAAATTGAGAGTATCTCAAAGTTGTTGTTGGGAATCGTATTGAATTGACATTAAAAAGATCCCAATTCGCACCCAATAAAGGTTCATATCTAGATTATACACATTTAGGTTCGGTAGGTGTCGTTTTAGTTTTAGTATATAACAACAGATGGCGCTTTTAAAGTAAAATTTATATCATTCTTCTTAACAAATATTGACTATCGAATTAATTACTTAAAATTCCTATGTGAGACAATTTTATGGTTAATTCAAACGAAAATCGCCGTCAGCTGAATGTTTGCAGGTGGAAATGTCGTCTACGCGACGCCCTAGGTTACATTGAGCGCGAAGTAGGGCTATATTAGTTATAACTTATATCGCTGGCTGACGGTTTTTCCACCGTCGTATTAGCGACTGACGGTTTTCTTTATTATATACAAAGTAGAAACATTCACCTGTATAAATTTTGTACGGTATAAAATGACTTTATATTCAAAAAATTTTTACATGTTCAGTAACGCGACTGACGTTGAATCCCCCGTCTGCAATACGGCTGACGGTGATTTTTCGGTTAAACATGACCTCAATAATCATCCATCAAAGTTTCATTCGGTATAAAATCACTTTTCGCAACTATTTTTTTTACAACTTTGAAATACTCTCAGTTAACATTCCACCACGGGTGCGGCGACTGACGCTGATTATATTGATTGATAAATATTAAGCTACCGCTGGACAAAAATTTGGTCGGCATGAAATCACTTAGCAAACGATAGCACTACCTCCCCTACTATAAGCAGTTGACGGACCTACGCGTCATTTGGTCGGTTATGTTAAGCCTAGCCAAAAGATCACGATCGACGTTGACTTGATATAACCCTATCAAATAATGCAGGTCAGCCATGTATCTATGAATTAATTTCTGTGATGGTCAATGACATTATATTATAAATTGAAACTTATTATATAAAACATACTTTTACGGTGTCATCCTACAGTCCTGAAACTCCCTGCCAATCCAAAAAAGTTGAGTCCTTATTCCTGAAACAAAAAAATATGATGTTATAATCTTTCTCAAATTAAACTACTATTACCCTTCTTTAATTTTATTATTTCACAAATTCTCGTTGCAGACCTCCAAGGATCTTGTGACATTTGGACAACATTATGTGGACGTGGCGTGGATGCAAATCAGAAGGAACGCAAATGAAATCAGCGATAAGTACAAATTCGGTGACATGGTGATTTGACATGTGTATACATGTCAAATCACCATGTTCACTGTTATCACTGTTAGTATTAACAGAGGAAATTCGTGGCACCAACCCCAACCATATCGTTCAATTTATGAGCAGTATTGGGTTGGGGCTGATTCTCTAGTGCGAAGGAGTCACAATAGATCCTCATGAGTCGCAGTGACGTCAGGGCTATAGCGACCTGCCTTCTCTAAAAAAAAATCGGTTGTCTGTAAAGTCGGTTTACTGACGATAGTTGAACGTGACAACGTATGACGTTGTCACGTTCAACTATCCTTAACCCCTTAACCCTCGCTTCCGAATCTCTATAAATAGAAACAAACTTTTTCGACTGTAACCTAAAGTTATTTCGATGTATTTCTTTCAAATGATTGTCTAAAAATATTTATAATGAGTAAAATAAACTATTCGCAATACAAAACGCTACATACATTCGAACAAAGACGAAATCCAGTAAAATCTTCGAACAAAGCACAAGTCATACCTTGACACGTAGGAAATAGAGCACAATTTTAAATAGCCGAAATAATACTAATAGCTCACAGATTGCTTATAAATTTTGTTATTCAGAGTGTGGTCAATGTATCAAAGGTTAACTAACCAAACTTCTTCATACAAAAGTATTCTCTAAGTCATCGAAATACGTAATATATTCGAAACAAAGAGCGCGACCCAGGTGGGTTGAGTACGGTTGCTGAGAGGATAAATGGAACGCCTCAGAGCTGTCAGCGAGGCAACGCCGCATGAACTGTCATGATTTTCGGGCGCGCATCCCATATCGAATTATAAGACAAGAAAAAAAAAAACAGGTAGGTATAAATAGCTTTGAAATTAAATTTTGCAATATTTTTCGTTCGTTTCGTTCGCACATCTTTTTCGTACCTTCTGATTTTGGTCACGCATTAAAACATCCTTTTAATATTCAATTTTATGAAAAAATAGTAACGCTATAATCAATAAGAAAACTTGTTGTTTCAGAAAATGTCTAGGCAATAGAATAAAAACTAGGGCCTAATTTAAATAAACAGCCTTGTAAGTCACAAAGGTTGGAGAAAATTGTTCGTATTTTTGTAATGTGACATGAAATGAAATGTAGTTTGTGCCGCGCCGACGGCGATACAACGCTACGTTATTTTTTCTCTAAAATAATTGTTAAGCCGAAGAAAGAAAATTTAAGGTTATAAAAGCAGTCGTTGAAATGAAAACGGTAAATAATAACGTTAACAAAATATTTTCAAAAAATGAACGTTAAATCAACGATCAATTCAGACCGTGACATAATATACCTTATTTATTATGAGGCTTCCCTTTCCCTTTAGTATTAAACCTTTAAAATTCGGACAAAAAGCTTTTTATACCGAAAATTCCCTTGTAAAAATAATTAATACCGATAATTTAATACCTACTTATCGAGTGAACGAAATTAAATTTGAAAATATCATGAATTTTCTTAAGGAAAATATCAGTTTGCGAAATTTTGTTCAATTTTCCAACATAATGTCCCGACAAAGATTGATGGTTATTAAAGGACATTAGGGAAAGTGTAAAAATACCAGTTCTAGGCTTTAATCTTTTTAGGCGAATATGCAAAGTTTAAATATTTATTAATTGTAATATTTATTATTACTTGTTCGGTCAACTTGTTTACCTAAAGCATACCTTTTAACTATTTCTTGCTACATGCTGTATTTTAAGATATTGCTACGTTCTTTTTGCTTCTCCGTCAAATTCATGCAGATTTTGTGAAGGCCCAAAACTGCGCTTTCTTTAGTCTCTAGTTTTAATACTTTTTATACTTGAGGCAAATTTTGATTTCTATCATCTTCGTTACTAGTATTTCGACGATGCAGCTAGTATTTGCATTCCAGGCTAACAAGCTGTGGCCCGTAACTCATCTCAATTCATTATCTGCGCTCGTCTGTCAATGTGACAGCTCGAATGTAGTACACCTACCCGCGCCCCGCAGTTGCGTAACTAATGCTATATTAAATTCTAGAAATGACATAATTACAAACAATTTAGATTGATTCCGTCTGTAGTGATATTAATTGCTTGTAACTTGTTCGGCAATAATTCCCATTTCCCGGTGATGTATGGATATTGGATATGTTGGTGATTCGTCGTTTTTTAATAGTTACTCACTTGGTTAATTTGTTCTCCAAATAATAATGTTAAATCAATTGTACTAAAATTGTAAGAGCTTTCCATAGACATTTAAATACTACAAATTAACACTTTTGTTCTTTTCTTTCTTTTTCTTCTTTTTTGGCAACTTGACACAAAGGATGTGTACGTTGTGCCACAGACAAGGTAAAAAGGTAAGGAATATGGCGGAAAAACCATATTCCTCCTATTATAATTTTCATCATCGTTTTCATGTATCGTCAGGTCTAAAGTCTAGTCAAAGTCTAAGTAAAAGTCAATACAGTCACAGGAGTCAAGTCGGTCGATTCAGTAAAGTGGTAGACGCTTTACTGAAACTTTCGATGGAGTTTTGGAGGGAACACAAAATAGCACGTTTCTGGATATTACATCACTTTCCTACACTTGTGCATGAACACGAATATCTAATGGTTAATATTCTACCAATATTACACACTAAAAACCCAGTTAACACAATTTTAGGAAAATAATATAAAAACACAACAGCACCCTTTTACATTCCCGGCAAAACTCCTAACACTTTTGTTGCTGTATCACAATACTAACCAAATTACTTACTTCTTCTTGTACTGTCAAAATGACTCATTTTGAACTATGTCAATTGATAGATGAATCTACCCGAATAGAAAAACCGACTGAGCTCAAAAATAGCGGAAACTTAAAATCAAAATCAAAACCAATGATTTATAGCGCTCTTTCTTTTTTATTTCGAACTTTACCCACTTTTCAATTTTCATTCGGCCTGTAATATAATGCAAAAACGCTTCAAGTCAAATCAGCATCCACACGTATGACAGCTTTCAATTGAGAGCGCCTCGCAAATTAATTTAAACACGCCTGTTCCGCTCGGCCAGGCGCGAGTTGATTCCGATAGTCCCGACTCCAAATTACAAGTTGACAACTTTCCGAATCGAGTTTTTGTTCCGCTCCGTTCGGAGGATTTCCGCGGCGAATAATTTTTTAAATCTCCTCTGTGTTTACCGACGATCTGATCTTTTTTTAATGAGCAAAGTCTTTTGTTTCGATCTACAAGAGATTTACGTTTCGCCTAATTTATCTACTAATCTAAGTTTAATGCTAAATTTAATATCAATTAATCAAACGAAGCCCGTTAAAAAATTGGGTTTGCAAAATTCAAGTTTCATCTTAAAATTTAAATTAAAATAAAATCGTGTTGCTTCAATCAATTTCTCAAATCATTGTGTTAATTTGCTTCTACGTTTTAGTGCTCTTTATAATTCTTTAATAGGGCCATACAATAAGTCATCTTTTTTTTTAAATACTTTCAGTAAATCCTATTATTATCATTCAAAGTATTTACAAACAAGATTCTAAGGTACCAATAATGGGATACCGATGGGGTGGTTTTCCTATCAAGAATAGGTAACAACACTTTAACCTACTAACATCATCAGGGTCATTACACAATGGTATTGCAATAACAACAGGTTTAGTTCACATCCGACAGCTTGACCATTCCACAAATAGCCATGAGTACAAACTGAAAATAAAACGTACGATCACAACGTACGCAGCGCCGTAGTGGAAATATCGCGGTCTGTCACCTAATGGTTAACGCACAATATACCTTCTCTCCGATTTCGATTACGGCAGATAACTTCGGTTACGGTAATTGATTTCAGTTACCAACGGTAAATATTATTTAGATTTCGTTGTCTGTCTAGACGGTTGGTATGTGATATTCTAAACAATAATTAAATCTTTCAAAATTCCTTCACATTCAGTACATTTAGACCCTTTTTTGTGCGCTTTTAAAAATGGCAAAAAAAAAAGATAAATTATCAATTAGTCTTGAACGAATTTGTAGGCGGACGAAGTTGCAGTCAACATCTTGTATTATTTATGTTTATTTCTATTACTATTTGTTTCTAAATCTCCTTACCATTACACAAGGTATACGCACAAAGAAAACTTTATCATTGAAAGATCAACAGATTTGTATTTACGAAGAGATTACATTAAAACATATTTAGAGAGGTTTTATTTTGTTCAGAGTTCTTACGGCTTTTATGAGAAGCTCAAGTCTTTACGCGTACATAGGCTACTTTACTACATATCCCACCTGCTGCTTCCCACACAACTTTGTTAATACTTCAAACGTATAATACTCATGTCTGTTTGTTGCGTAAAATATTCTAGTTTTTATGTGATATTTTAGACTTATGGCATAGTATCTGCTAGGATTTATAGAATACTATCTGTCCTGGCAAACGTTTTGAAAAAAATATACACATTACACATTTTTGACTATAAGATGATGGCCGATTCTCAATTTGCAAACAAAATTTAATCAAAATCGGTTAATCCACTTCAAAGTAGCTTTGCAATAAACACCAATAATTTGTTGGAAGTCCAGTCCCTTGTGAGGCAGACCGGCCAGGTCATGGAGGGAGTCCTGTGTTAGACAGATCCAGGATATCCCTCCGAATACGGCTGAAGGCAAACCGCAGGTGGTTTTAGTGGGTAAGGTTAACTACTTTGTCACAACTTAGTACACAAATTTTCACACTGATAAAGTATCTATATACCTACCTATAATTAGTGATTTCATCTTGATCGGTTCTGCAGTTTAAGTAGTGCAATATCATTAAAGCTGGTTCTTGCAAAAAATATCCGTATCCAAAATGTAAACATCGATAAAGTGTAAATAAATCAAACACCATTTTTTGCACTGTATTATGTACATGGGGCATTAAATATAATTTATGCGGCGGCCTGTGTAAAGTATAATTTGTTTGTGCCATGGGAGGAATAACATCCTTCAATAAAACATTCGCATAAAACTTTACTACCCACTTTTGATTCTGCTCCTGGCCCAGACTGGTTGTCGCCCTGACAGTAGGGATGGGCGGCGAATGTCGATACCGTGAAGTGTTGCTTTACAATTTCTGGCCGCATTTAATGAAGATTGAACTTTAACTGAAAAGTTGGACAGATAATGTCTGGGGTTTATGTCAAAATCTTCATTTAATTACAGTTATGTAATTATATAGGTCTCTGAGTGTGGAAGTTAGGGTCCGTTGATACAAAGACTGACGAGGGGATTAGTGCATTTTTTAATGAATCATTCAATATTAGAACAGCTTAACATCGCAATCACTACATGCGGATTTTTTCCTGCGAAATAAGTACAGTATTTGGCAAAAAAATCCGTAATTGTCTAAAATATAATAAACATTTATAAGCAATGTGATTCGAACTATTAAAAGATTACCTCTAGCCTGTTAGTCCCCAAAAAAAAATTGTCTTTCAAATGTCATCGTGAGAGACATCGACGATCGCCACAGCCCTAGCAGCGGTCGCGGCAAGTAAAATTCTGTTTGTAAACAGAAAGCCCGCAGCGAGGTCGGAATACAAAACAAAAGAAAACTGCTAATTATCACATTCCCAATTAAATTGCCTTTTAGTTTCGGCTGTTACCGCCATTCATTGCCGTCTTAATTATCACCGGAAAACGCCGGGGCGGTCATGGGTCAATGCGCTGGCACCAGGTAGAGATCATAAATTCAATTACTCGTTCGTCCACTGTTGAGGAAAATAGTAAGGGATTTGACGTTACAGAATTCTGGGACTATTTTGGCACATGTGAGAAATCATCTAACGGTGCGTCCACATTTGTATCATTTGCGCGATCAGATCTCCGATCAGATCTCCGATCAGATCTCCGTCGCGTATCATCGAAGCGTGTCAAAATGATACGCGTATCATGATACGCCCCGATCGCTATTAACCGCGTATCTGATACGTGTCGTATCAAATACATGCATGATCGGCAGAATAATCTAATAGGCGTCCACACTATGATACGCATACTTGATACAGCGCGATGATCGCGACGGAGATCTGATCGGAGATCTGATCGCGCAAATGATACAAATGTGGACGAGCCTTAAACATAATACTCTATCATAAACGTCGCACCGTCCTGCCCAAATATCGAAGACAGCTGTAAATCCTTGAAATTGAATATCTTATATATAAAATTATCGTGTCACAATGTTAGTCCGCGAACTCCTCCGAAACGGCTTTACTGATTTTTACCAAATTTTATATGCATATTCAGTAGGTCTGAGAATCGGCTACTGGGTACTTTATATATTGATAAGTGCATTTGTTGAATAAATAATAGTAAATTATTACAACCTGAGACTGACAGCGACCATTTTTTGTTATACTGGATAGCGATCGACGTTGCCATGGCGACATAATTATTTAATCACTTCAATAAAATAATATGGGCGAAATACTTTATATTATGGCAAAGCAACGTTTGCCGGGACAGCTAGTAATAATATATTAAGACACAGTTATTTAAGTTGTGTGCCTTGATTACCCGTTTGGAATTTAAAGAATCGAAAACATTAACAAAAATGGCGTCGAAAATGAAAAGATGAAGTCTAGTTCGTGACTAGTTTACAGATTACCAGACGATTCTCATTCCGTGCGGAGTGGGTTTAGTGGAACGTGTTGCGCTAATGACGATTAGCTGGTTATGAATAGCTTCTTTTATTTTCTTTTTACTAGACGGCAAAGCCAAAAGGATAATGATATTAGCTGTATATGCAGAGTTATAGCATTTTTAACTCTACTTTTAGTAGTTACTCTATTTCTTTCGCTTACCTCTTACACTTTGAAAGCTGACATCTGATACGCTGCCTATATATACGAGTATATTTAATACAAGTTTCCTTTGACTATATGTATATTTAATACAAGCTCTACGGCTTTCCTCTGAATAAAAGCCAGCATTTGTCACTGCATGTATGTACTGGTCCATCATTGCGTCTAAGCTACTAATCTAATTTCAATTTATGAACTCGTTATAATGACTTATAGCTATATCCACACTGTGCACTTTCATCTTCAATTTTCGTCATCTTCTTTCATTCAACTTTCGTATTGGTGCATTCAATAATTGAATGTGTCAACGAACGCAACGCCAACATTGTCATTTTGTTCAGTTCAGCAGTGTCTGTCAGATTATTGTAATTTGTAACATGTGCGACGAGAACATTTTACTGGGTGGGAATATGTGCGCCTTATTTGGTCATAAGAAATTCCAGAAAAAAAAAGAACGTTTTGGATACGGTCTGAGGGCATGCGTTGCGGGCATGCCTCACGTGCGCTGTTGACGGTGCTATGATGCATGCCCTTAATGAACAAAAAAAGGCACAGTGTGGACATAGCTTAAATGACACAAATTATAGAATTTGTGTCATTTAAGCTATGTCTTTAACTGAATTGAGCTACCTTACACATTTTATTTATCTTGACTGAAAGCAGATTCCACGAAATCATATTGTCTCGTTTTTTAAAAAAATCATCAAGTAGTAAATATGATTTCGTGGAATCTGCTTTCAGTCAAGATAAATAAAATGTGTAAGGTAGCTCAATTCAGTTAAAGACAATAATTCAGGGTAAAAGTAAGTGTATGTAACAAAAAGTGTATTTTATTACAATTCAATGTAAACAATAAAGGTGAGTTTGAGTGTAAACTATGACGTCACTCAGTAATGCATTGAAGCAATTATAAATTAGTTTTATGTACCGCTGGTCTGCAGCCAAACACTTCGGATACAAACACATAAGTTTACTCAAACCACCAGAATCGCATCCGACACTTGTAACTAAAATAGCATATTTCTTGTCCATGGCAACGTACTTTTTTTATGAAATAAGGGGGCAAACGAGCAAACGGGTCACCTGATGGAAAGCAACTTCCGTCGCCCATGGACACTCGCAGCATCAGAAGAGCTGCAGGTGCGTTGCCGGCCTTTTAAGAGGGAATAGGGTAATAGGGGAGGGTAGGGATGGGAAGGGAATAGGGTAGGGTATTAGGCCTCCGGTAAACTCACTCACTCGGCGAAACACAGCGCAAGCGCTGTTTTGCGCCGGTTTTCTGTGAGAACGTGGTATTTCTCCGGTCGAGCCGGCCCATTCGTGCCAAAGCATGGCTCTCCCACTTATAAACTTTTAACTCCTTGGATGATTTTTATCAGCCCTATTAATATTGAGCAATTTCTTGTACATTTTTAAAAAGACAAGAGAGAGGGATCTATGTAGACCAAATAACATAATATAAACATTAAACAAACAATTAAATATTTCCTCGTTACAACAAAAAAGTAGATACATCTAACATCGAAAAATCAATACTAGCAAGCAAACACAGACTTAAGAAAAACATAGACACACAAAAAGATTATGACGTCACTACCACAGAGCTCGTAATGCACATACTCGGCTAATTAGCCGCCTTTGAGTTGCCGCAACATTATATCGCACAAACAGAGCCAAAGTACGATCGAATATTGGAATTTACTTTAACGCCGAGAGTATTATGGCCGGTATTGGTTTATTTTAAAGGAACGTATGGGTTGAGCGCTTTTGTAATTATAAATTATCAAGCTTTATACCTCGGCATTGCTCGCTTGAATTACAGCAATAACGTTGAGCATCTACGAGTATGTGTACAAAGTTGTTTTAAGGATGATCATTTGAGTAGTTTTTAATGTATAAATAAATAAAGCTAAACAAAGTAACATTCATATTTAGAATATTATTATGAATTATTTACAAATACACATTACACAATGCTCCGATATGTACACCTATAGAACAACCACAGCTGATAAAATTGGTCAATACGTACACAAAACGCATTATGCATAATTAAAAGCTACAGCTAATTACCATGTTCAGATAAAAATAAATCGACGTTGGACATTAAGAAGTAGTAATTTACTTACATGGCTAATTATTATGCTACGTGCATTGTGCAAAGTACCACTATGTATATTGTAACATAAGCACGAGATCCTGAAACGTCATTGAATAGGGAAGTTCGAGCGCTAAGACTATCTATCGTAAAATTGGCTTTATGTCTGCCCGACGGACATTAATTTGGGGAATTCATTTCAAACGGGAACAAACATAATAAGCCGGCAGATAAGTCTGTGTCTCCTCTCGGATATCGGATCATAACTTCCAAATCCACCTGTAAATGTTTACGGAATTTTCCAATTTCCGCCCCCACTTGCCGCCCACCCTCGCGAACTTATCTCATTTATTTTAATCAAAACACGTCGTTCGTCTACACTTCGTCTCAATTAAAGTAACGAGTATTACGCTAATCTTTCATTACTCAAAACGTCTGAATACCAATACCTTAATGGAAACCGACTGCCCTAATTTCACTCTCTATGGAACGTGTTTTATAGATCGATATTATTTGTTAATGGCTGATCTATACTTATAAAATTACATGTCCTGACTGACTGACTGACTGATTCATCATCGCTGAGCAAAAACTGTTAACGTTACAGCCACGGAATTTGGTGAGTAGGGTTGCTTTATTAAGTAGACACCCACTAAGGAAGGAATTTCGAAAATTTTACCCCGAAGGGGGTGAAATAGGGGTTGAAAGTTTGAATGAAAGTCCGTCATTTCTTGAGTTAGAAACATGAAACTTTATTTTTGGGTTACTGATTAAAAATGAATGGATACGTATTTAAGCGTTTTTGGAAATTCTACCCCCAAGGGGGTGAAATCGGGGTTGAAAGTTTGAATGAAAGTCCGTCATTTCTTGAGTTAGAAGCAAGAAACTTTATTTTTGGGTTACTGATTAAAAATGAATGGATACGTATTTAAGCGTTTTTGGAAATTCTACCCCCAAAGGGGTGAAATTGGGGTTGAAAGTTTGAATGAAATTCCGTTATTTCTTAAGTTAGAAACTTGAAATTTTAGGTTTGGGCTACTGATTAAAAATGATTGAATACATGCTTAAGCGTTTTTGGAAATTCTACCTCCAAGGGGGTGAAATAGGGGTTGAAAGTTTAAATAGAAGTCCGTCATTTCTCAAGTTAGGAACATGAAAGTTTATTTTTGGACTGCTGATTAAAAATGAATGGATAGGCATTTAAGCGTTTTTGGAAATTCTACCCCCAAAGGGGTGAAATTGGGGTTGAAAGTTTGAATGAAAGTCCGTCATTTCTTGAGTTAGAAACATGAAACTTTATTTTTGTGCTACTGATTAAAAATGAATGGATACGTATTTAAGCGTTTCTGGTAATTCTACCCCCAAGGGGGTGAAATTGGGGTAGAAAGATTCAATGAAAGTCCATCATTTCTTGAGTTAGAAACATGAAAGTTTTTTGACGTTTGCGTTTGACGTTTGCTTAAATAGGGTCCCATTTTTACCCTTTGTATAAGGAACCACAAAAAGGGGAAAGCTATCCATCTTTGTTATTATACTATGTTAACGCGTACGAAGTCGCGGGCAACAGCTAGTGGCTTATATTTCTTTAATTTTGTACATTATAAAGTATAACATTGTGTGCAAACTACTCAAATGTATAGCATAATATATTGCCCTGAGTAATTATTACGAAATGGAAACCACAGTCATTAAAATCGGTTTTCTTAAGCTACGGTGTGCCGTAGCACCTAAGCTACGGTGTGCCGTAGCACCTAAGCTACGGTGTGCCGTAGCACCTAAGCTACGGTGTGCCGTAGCACCTAAGCTACGGTGTGCCGTAGCACCTAAGCTACGGTGTGCCGTAGCACCTAAGCTACGGTGTGCCGTAGCACCTAAGCTACGGTGTGCCGTAGCACCTAAGCTACGGTGTGCCGTAGCACCTAAGCTACGGTGTGCCGTAGCACCTAAGCTACGGTGGCTACGCCGCTACGGCGGCTACGGCGCATGGAACAAATAATATTTCGTCGTATTCGGATAAAATATAGGACCACAACCACATGATTTTCTCCAAGTATATTATTTTATATTAAAAGAATAGTCTAGAAGAAATGTTATCTTTTGCGTTTTGATGTAAGTCCAGAGTACTAGCGGAGAAATGTTTTTTTGTTTAGTTTTGCTATTTGCATGAAAATCGATGTTTTACTTACCCATTATTAAGAAATCTCTAATTTTTTGGTCTACAATACGTACAATGTTTTACAATTTATGGCGCTCAAGAAAACACTCTGCGGTAAACAGATAGTTGGTCGAAGTTAGTTCATAATAGAGGTTGTTCAAGGTTGATGTTTATTGCTGTTGGAGAGAGTTGGTCGCTCTCACCCCGTGATATATGGCGTTGTTTTCCTTGACTTGTCTTAACCAGAGGACGCTCGATATCGTCAAGTTGTAGTACTCATTTCCATTTGAATACATTATGCCAAGGTAATTATTTTAACTAACTTGACTCAAGTTACCGAGCATAAAAAGGATCAACATTCTACTGTTATATTTTTACAGCTGCTGAAGATTTTTTTCATATTTATATATGACTGCTCTTGGTCCGCGTAACCTACTTATATCTCAGATTATGGCTTTAGAGCCCAATATAGGTAGGCCAATACCTTTATTTATACAAAGTCACAATAATTGTACGTTTACTACCGTACCTTGACGAAAATCGTCTATTAATATATGTCAGTCTTTAATTAAACTCGGTTTGACATTTCAAAGAAGGAGGGCGAGCGTTTAATTTTAATCGACCACAAATATCATCGGGCCAGCATTCGGCCGTAATTACAGGTCACGCGGGAGAGGGACGCAGATAGCCGCGCCCGGGGGAGGGAAAGAGAGGGATGCGCCGATTGTCCTAGTTAACGAACTATAGGAGCATTGTTTGTCGCGCCGACACGTAACTCTACAGATATAGTGCATCACATACAATGTATAGCAAACAACAGGGGATGGCAACCAATGTAACTATTACACAGTATTTGACATGACATGTTGTTGTAAGTGTATATAATATTGAAAACTGTCATGTATTTAAAATACGAGGCTGTAAAAAACAGGCAGTATTTGAATCGATTCCCGCAACTTTCTCGCAGTTCTCAACAATTTTGATCAACTGTGAACAAAATGTTTACTGTCAATGTGTTGTTGAACAAAATGTCCCACTGATCGATCACTTCAGTTTTTCAATCTCAAAATACTGTAGTAAAAAATTTTGTGAATATAATTTAAAAACGGGCTCACATCGCTCAAGCTTTGCTATAAGCTTTATTTTCTCACCGTTTTGTAGCAATTTAGTCAGCGTGTGTAAGGCGAGCGCCAAAATTCATTTCGCGCGGGAAGCCGAGAGCCTGCGACAAAGTGCACAATATCGCGTGTGTCTGACAATTAATAACACAGCTGTTGCCCCCGACTTACTCGTGAATGCTCGTCTTTGGGATCGTAAATATATACTCTTCATCATCACCTAGCTGCATTTGCTTCACGAAAATCTAAATATTCACCTACTTTTCTTGCGACAGAATTTAGTTTTTATTTTTTTATTTTTTATTGTAAATCATCCCCAAAAACCCTTTAAGTTCTGTGAATGATCAATAGAATGAAATATAACAGAAAATAATCAATAAGTAATTTTATAAAATACTAGATGACGCCCGCAACTTCGTTGCGCCAAAACTCGTTTATCGCGGCGGAACCGTATCATTCTTCCGGGATAAAAAGTATCATATGTCCTTTCCCGGGACTCAAAGTATCTCCATGCCAAATTTCAGCAAAATCGGTTCAGCGGTTTGGGCGTGAAGAGGTAACAGACAGACAGACAGACAGACACACTTTCGCATTTATAATATTAGTATGGATTTAAAAACTTTGAAACAATTTCTGTATAGCTGAAACATGAATTCCCACCAAGAACCGACAGTACAATCAATTACATAAATTTCTGTATATAGCGCAAAAAAACGTAGACACAATTCAAATCTGTTCCCCTCAATTCATCCTCCCAGAATTCAAAGTATCTACATATATTTCATCTAAATTGATCAATGGCTTTAACCTTAAGAGATAACAGACATACATACATTTATACTTTAGTAAAACTACTATGAATACGATACAAATACAAAGTATAATTTAAAAGTACAGCGCACATAAATTTGTCATAACGCACGAGACAGCTCGCCAACTCGAAGAATATATTAAAACTTTATCAAAGCGACGACGCCAATTTCCTTTGGATGGGAAGTCATCCTCAGGGGCTGCAGTACTTAACTCGGGACCTAGGCGCAAAGTTAGTGCCTAGATAATTAAATCTAGTTGGCAATTAGTGGTTGAACTTCAATGGAGTGTGCGAGAAAGGATTGTGTGATAGGTGTGCGAGTTCGAAAGTTTTTGAAATAAAATAAACACATAATGATACCTTACAAAAATATTTTATGGACGTTGCGTCTATATTATGTCTATGGCACGCATCGGCTTAGGTGCATCAAAAAGAATCGGCACTAACCTGGGCCTTCACCTTTTTCCAAAAAGCTGAAAATTTGTGAGGCGTTTTGAATGTTTGGAATGTACTTTCATAGAAATCTTCTTATATTATATAAAATGCTCGTGTCACAATGTTAGTTACCGTACTACTCCGAAATGGATTTACTGATTTTTACCAAATTTTATATGCATATTCAGTAGGTCTGAAAATCGGCTACTGGGTACTTTTTATATTGATAAGTGCATTTATTATTACAACTCGAGACTGACGGCGACCATTGTTTGTGCGACGGGATAGCGATGGACGTTGCCATGGTGACATACTTATTGTCACTTCAATAAAATAATAAAAGAGGGAAATACTTTATGTGGCTAAACAACATTTGCCGGGACAGCTAGTTGTTTCATAAAAAAATAGTAGACCAACTATTTGGTCAAGTTATGTCTAGTCAATATTAGTTCAAGCAATAAAATGTGGTTTATTGCTTAAGCTTGACACAAACCGACCAAATTACGTAGGTCCGGCATCTGCCTATGAATCAGTTTCTCCGATGGTACGATTGGGCGTGGATGGGTGAATAGAATAGCTATAAATTGTAGCAGCTGACGGACGAATCGCCGGAAATCTGGTCTGTATTGTGGGTATTTATATGTCCTTGCTACATCGGCGTTGTTTGTTTCCTCTAGAAATACGTACAATGGTCCTACATATAGACTGACAAGGTTCTTCTGGAGCGCAGTAACTTTTGTAACGAATACTGCTGCCTTGTAAAATGTAGCCTCAACCCTATCCCTCCCTCCCTTATAAACAACGGTTGCATACAAAATTATGACACTTATGCTCATGACAATGTCATCCGAGTGCCACAAGATCCTTGATTGTACCATAGAGTAATAAATATACTGTCCAATCTAATAGTAATAAAATATTTCTTTAAACCTTAAGCTATTAAGAAAATTGAACATTTTTGGAGCTATGTTAAGTTAGTTTTTTTTTTACATTTAAACAGCTAAAGGAATATTTGGAATATGAGTAATACAATACTTAATTATAAATCTTAACAGTGTTTTGATAAACTAGGCCACATCAAAAACACAGTATAGAACTATTTTTATAATGAGTTAAGAAAACCTAAGTGCAGCTGCATCACGGTAATTGAACGAGAATCAAAGTTTATAGCGGTTATATCGACGCTCGCTTAAAGCGCTGCTTATGCAAATTCGCTGCTGAATAATCGATGTATAATAGCACACACGTGTCTCATGAATATCTTAAAGTTGGCTCTTATAATATCAGGAGGTACAGCGTAAAAGCTTGCTGCTTGTGAAAATAAGAGTGATGTTAGATTTTGTATTAGGTTAGTTGGCGCACATAATATTTTTCACTGCGGAAAAAGAAGAATAGTACTTTTAATGGCCACGGCCAACTTTACACATTGACAATCACGTTATATCTAAATTGCCAGATAAAGTTGCTTTCTATGTACAAAATTCAGTTTTGATGCTTAGCAGAATAAAAATACTCCTAAAAACAAAACTACAAAATAGTTACTACAATCTGAAATACCACGGTAAACTGGCAATAATACGCAGATTTCGTATTACAATTACCTAAACTTAGATAATATCCTAATAGTAATAAAGAATATATTATTATAACAGGATTTTGGACATATGAAATAGTCGCGCGTCGCAAATGAAAACCAAGGACCTCTTATTACCACGTGCGCTAACTTTAATTGTATTACTTCGGCAAAGGGTTACCTTCTGAGTTATTGGCGGATCGTGATTCTGTGGTTTATCAGTTACTTTGTTGTCGGAATGACTCGAAGCTTCCGACAGAAACCCAATGATCCGAATTACCTGATAAATTGGAAATATAAATTACAACTAGACAACGCCCGTAGTGCGTTGCGTCAAAATTCACTTGTGGCGCGGGAACCGTACATTTTTCTGGGATAAAAAATATCCTATGTCCTTTAACGGGACTCGTGATATTATCTCCATGCCAAATTTCAGTAAAATTGGTTCTGCGGTTTGGGCGTGAAGCGGTAACAGACAGACAGACAGATGGACAGACGGACAGAGAGACACATTTTCGCATTTATATATTTTTTTAATTTTATATATAGTATAGTATAGAACTATAGATAGCAAGCTTGAACATACGCAAAGTTACACATTACAAAAATGTATCAGGTCAATAGGATATTAAACTAGCTGTCCTGGCAAATGTTGTTTTGCCATATTAAGTATTTCGCCCATATTATTTAATTGAAGTGACTGAATAAGTAGGTATGGCACCATGGCAACGTCCATCGCTATCCCGTCGCACAAACAATAGTCGCCGTCAGTCTCGAGTTGTAATAATTTACTATTATTTATTCAACAAATGCACTGGCGCCAGATCGAGATTAATCACTTAACTGCAGTATAATGTATCAGCTAGTGTTTATATGCACGATGGAAGAGATTGGTCTCCACGACACAGGGAATCCTAGTGTGAAGATCAGTGATTGTGTAAGATTAACGTGTAGAAAAATGTTAAGGGAAAATAAAGATTTGTATTGTTTGTTTATTATTAAACACTTACTGTTTCTGTCTGGCACTTTAGAAAAGTCGCATGCCACACAAAGACAACGGACCTTGATCTACACTGTGTAAATATATTTATTACTAAAGGGTAAATGCCTACATTCCTAAAGCATGTACACACAGACGCTCACCGCAGCGTCACCGCAGCCGCAGGTCAACGCTCCTCCGCCCACGCCGCGCTGTCACCAAATATTTGATCATCTCGAAAGGTATTTTGAGAGCATCTGTGTATGACAATATTATAATCATCATCATCATCTGTAAAGTAAAAGTATTTTAAAGACGATAATGTTCAGGGCCACGTTTCAAATAGAGACAAGTCTTGAAATGTAGAGGCATCTTGAAAGTAAGACGTGTTAGGATTCTATTATATTTTAGTACCATCTTAGAATACAAATTATTATAGGATTCACTATAAATTTTAGTGCTGTTTTAAAATTTTAATTAATTATCAGAACCACATAATAATTTTGTCGTGAGCAATACAGAACGGAACATATAAACTCAGAGAAGCGAAATAAAATTCAATCATCTACATAAACTTTGCAGAAATGAATGTATGAAAGAATCGATCCAACAGAGCTGTGGCATAAAACTCTAAACTGATAAACTTTAGGTGCTTGGGGATTCCTGTATGCCCCTACAGGAAACGTCAATATTGGCTTCCTTAGCTTATTTTATTTAACGGATTTTATGCTTATAGCAGAGATATTATGCCCATAAAACCTCAAAAGTAAACATTACCATTATGTATAATATGAGTATGTTTTGCTTATACATTTAAAAGTAAATATTCCAAAAGTTTTAAACTATAAACTAAATAAGCAACTTTATGTACTAAATATTTAACTGTGTGGGAAATATATCACCAAAATCATGACCCTTTGCTTCGTCGTTGGGTAAAAATCAACGAAAGCAATTATCTTCCCCAAACAAGCAAAATACACATACCTCCAAATTAATAATTTTCCTCAATTAGTTCAGCGCAGAGCGGCGTATTCAACTATTTCATATCAATAAACAAAGGGCGTAATTTGCGACAAACGAGCGGTTGAACAGCTGATGGCAGGCGTCAACCCTTTAATCACACGCGCGGTTGGCCCTCAAAGGGCGCCGGAGGGTTTCTTCTGTATTTAATTAGTGACATGGCCCGTTACACTTGACCTTATATGTCACTCCTGTGACACAAATTAAAAAGTCCCACCAAGTAGCCGAGTAGAGGTATCGACTTATCCCAGCATTTAGAGGATTTAGGACCAGTGGCGAAGCCTCCATAGAACACGATTCCTACCGGCTTACCTTGGCTAATTTTAATATATACATTTTTTATTATTAATAATTATAGCTTACCCCGCTTCCTACAATTTCATAAAAATAATTCGCCATGTATTTAAAATCACGCAAACGCACACATACCCGTTTTTACGATCGCACTCAGAACGCGTACGTACTGCTCCATAGTGTGCGGTGGCCGGGGAACTCGCTCAAAACATCGGGAATCCAAACATTTGAAATGTATGAAATTCACGCACACATACACATTACTACTACATGCAAACGACTCGTCGATATTGTCGAACAACAAGCCGATCCCACATAGCCTACCTAGTCTTTATTTGTCATGTGTTAAGGTTTAGTTTCGCATGTTTCGCTTTAAAAGATTTCGTCCAATCACAACAGAGCTAATTGCAGCGGCCGACCGGCGCGTGCTGTCATTTCAATTCACTTAAACAATTATATTACGCGCTTATTTGCACTCATTTTGTACTGTTATTATTGTAATATGCAAAATTTTATTTATTAAGTTAGTGGGCTAGCTTGATTGTAATATTATATAGTTTAAAAGAATCGAAAGTAGTGAAATTTTACTTGCCAAGTGTTGTGTTGTGTTTTTGTTTGTTACATCGTAAAGGTTGGTTTGTTTTACTTACTTTGTAATTTGTCGTGACACGGTTAGGTGAGAAATGACATAAATAATAATTCTTAGGTAATTTTTCAGATTGTAGAATAGAAATATTAAATAACGACGACAGACGACAAATAACAAAATTAAACATTTAGGTACGTATTTCTGCTGATATTTCTTTGCTATTAGCTTTTGCCTGCGATTTCGTCTGCGTGGACTTCAGACAGGTAGCCTATGTTCCTTTCCATGTTTGACATGGGATGCATGCAAAATTTCATCTAAATCCAGTTTTTGCATGATTGAGTAACAAACATCTACACTGGCAAGTCAGGATTCACTTATTTTTGGTGTGTGAGTGTGAGTGACGTGTGCTTAAAACGGCTTTTTTTAAAGCCACTTTTATCATACTCGACATGCACTGTTCATATAATACCAGTGATGTCATGTATGGTGAAGGTGGTGAATACTAACAACACTAACACTGCATGCAACGCACACAATGCAAGCAAAGCACCCTAGTAGTTATGGAAAAGGTAAACTAACACACTTAATACAGGTATGTAATTTATTGCACGTTTTTTTTACAAGAATTGAAATTTTGCTTATTCACGAGTTAGCCGTTTTTTGGTCCGGCTTTACCTTTATTTTTTTTCACCCCACGCCACTGTTTAGGACTACCTACTTAAATTATTTAATGAAGAGTTTGACATAAAATGTATAGAGTTAAGTATAATTATAGTTAAGTAATCATTATTGTTACAACTTACAATAATAATTAATACTCTACCTGTATCGACGAAGTGGTAATATAATATAATTTAACTTTTTGTCTGGAGATCATAATATCATATGAATGAATTCTGAATTATTTTACCTGCATTTTTCACATCCAAAAATATGTTTTCTTTATTAAAGCAACTTTCAATACCCTACACCTTTCTAGTTTCAGAATACCAAAGCAAGCGGTCACGGCCAAAAGTAAAAATGACGAATTGGGTCAAATGTACCCGCTATCTACGAAGTCGGTGCACTGACGTGGCCGACATCAAGTTTAATTTCCTCCACAACATATTTTACTTTCAGATGATAGATACCGTCTTATTCGTAAATAATTAAGTTATCGTGTTAAAATAAAACAAGATTACTCTAGAAATCGAGTTAAATGTGGAGTTACTTTTACTTAGCGACTGATCTTCGTTAGGGATAACGAGAAACCTACAACATAAGGAGAAATCGTGTGAAGTTTCAAGTGAACAATAAGAGTGTGTGATCTGTGCCTTGGCCTATTAATCTTTCCTAAATTTCAGGTAAATTAAAATTCAGGAAGAAATGTTTCTTTGTTTTGCATTGAATAGGCTCCATAAGTACTGTATAAAAAGCACAGCATATAGTCTTATCTACTCTACAGTAAAAAGTGGTCTAAGTACTAAGAAGAGAAGACCTTTCCCGTGGTAGATTTGTATAGGCTGTATCTGTAAAGTGGGCTTGACATAGGAAACTTTTTAGTTCAATAAAATACCTGTATGGTTGGCGTGGATCATATGTAGTTAATATATTTATCACCTACATACTATGAAACATATACCTCACGTAATCCCCACACATACATAACTTCATGCTAATCTCAGGATTAAACAAAGGCGTACGCGAAAACTACGGATTTAACTCGAATAAGGTACACGAGTGAAGCGGAAGTCTATTAATACATAAATACACCAAAACATGATCTCCTCATAATATATTATTTAAGGTTAGGGTCAGCTTACACCAAAACAAGATGAGAAAGCAAAAAAATATCGCTTCTAAGTATTTCCGCGTTCCGTCTTGTCATGTATCGTTACGAACTGCCCCGTAACGGTACGAGATAATTTTCTTAGAAACAAAAATGAACAAAGGCTTGCATTGAAATTATTTAACATCACATAGTTCAAAACACTCGCAAGTCGCACTGAAATAAATCGAAAAGAATCGAAACTACACAATAGGAGGGACTCGAAGTCTCGGCTTAAAGCGCTGCTTATGCAAATTCGCTGCTGAATAATCGATGTATAATAGCACACACGTGTCTCATGAATATCTTAAAGTTGGCTCTTATAATATCAGGAGGTACAGCGTAAAAGCTTGCTGCTTGTGAAAATAAGAGTGATGTTAGATTTTGTATTAGGTTAGTTGGCGCACATAATATTTTTCACTGCGGAAAAAGAAGAATAGTACTTTTAATGGCCACGGCCAACTTTACACATTGACAATCACGTTATATCTAAATTGCCAGATAAAGTTGCTTTCTATGTACAAAATTCAGTTTTGATGCTTAGCAGAATAAAAATACTCCTAAAAACAAAACTACAAAATAGTTACTACAATCTGAAATACCACGGTAAACTGGCAATAATACGCAGATTTCGTATTACAATTACCTAAACTTAGATAATATCCTAATAGTAATAAAGAATATATTATTATAACAGGATTTTGGAGATATGAAATAGTCGCGCGTCGCAAATGAAAACCAAGGACCTCTTATTACCACGTGCGCTAACTTTAATTGTATTACTTCGGCAAAGGGTTACCTTCTGAGTTATTGGCGGATCGTGATTCTGTGGTTTATCAGTTACTTTGTTGTCGGAATGACTCGAAGCTTCCGACAGAAACCCAATGATCCGAATTACCTGATAAATTGGAAATATAAATTACAACTAGACAACGCCCGTAGTGCGTTGCGTCAAAATTCACTTGTGGCGCGGGAACCGTACATTTTTCTGGGATAAAAAATATCCTATGTCCTTTAACGGGACTCGTGATATTATCTCCATGCCAAATTTCAGTAAAATTGGTTCTGCGGTTTGGGCGTGAAGCGGTAACAGACAGACAGACAGATGGACAGACGGACAGAGAGACACATTTTCGCATTTATATATTTTTTTAATTTTATATATAGTATAGTATAGAACTATAGATAGCAAGCTTGAACATACGCAAAGTTACACATTACAAAAATGTATCAGGTCAATAGGATATTAAACTAGCTGTCCTGGCAAATGTTGTTTTGCCATATTAAGTATTTCGCCCATATTATTTAATTGAAGTGACTGAATAAGTAGGTATGGCACCATGGCAACGTCCATCGCTATCCCGTCGCACAAACAATAGTCGCCGTCAGTCTCGAGTTGTAATAATTTACTATTATTTATTCAACAAATGCACTGGCGCCAGATCGAGATTAATCACTTAACTGCAGTATAATGTATCAGCTAGTGTTTATATGCACGATGGAAGAGATTGGTCTCCACGACACAGGGAATCCTAGTGTGAAGATCAGTGATTGTGTAAGATTAACGTGTAGAAAAATGTTAAGGGAAAATAAAGATTTGTATTGTTTGTTTATTATTAAACACTTACTGTTTCTGTCTGGCACTTTAGAAAAGTCGCATGCCACACAAAGACAACGGACCTTGATCTACACTGTGTAAATATATTTATTACTAAAGGGTAAATGCCTACATTCCTAAAGCATGTACACACAGACGCTCACCGCAGCGTCACCGCAGCCGCAGGTCAACGCTCCTCCGCCCACGCCGCGCTGTCACCAAATATTTGATCATCTCGAAAGGTATTTTGAGAGCATCTGTGTATGACAATATTATAATCATCATCATCATCTGTAAAGTAAAAGTATTTTAAAGACGATAATGTTCAGGGCCACGTTTCAAATAGAGACAAGTCTTGAAATGTAGAGGCATCTTGAAAGTAAGACGTGTTAGGATTCTATTATATTTTAGTACCATCTTAGAATACAAATTATTATAGGATTCACTATAAATTTTAGTGCTGTTTTAAAATTTTAATTAATTATCAGAACCACATAATAATTTTGTCGTGAGCAATACAGAACGGAACATATAAACTCAGAGAAGCGAAATAAAATTCAATCATCTACATAAACTTTGCAGAAATGAATGTATGAAAGAATCGATCCAACAGAGCTGTGGCATAAAACTCTAAACTGATAAACTTTAGGTGCTTGGGGATTCCTGTATGCCCCTACAGGAAACGTCAATATTGGCTTCCTTAGCTTATTTTATTTAACGGATTTTATGCTTATAGCAGAGATATTATGCCCATAAAACCTCAAAAGTAAACATTACCATTATGTATAATATGAGTATGTTTTGCTTATACATTTAAAAGTAAATATTCCAAAAGTTTTAAACTATAAACTAAATAAGCAACTTTATGTACTAAATATTTAACTGTGTGGGAAATATATCACCAAAATCATGACCCTTTGCTTCGTCGTTGGGTAAAAATCAACGAAAGCAATTATCTTCCCCAAACAAGCAAAATACACATACCTCCAAATTAATAATTTTCCTCAATTAGTTCAGCGCAGAGCGGCGTATTCAACTATTTCATATCAATAAACAAAGGGCGTAATTTGCGACAAACGAGCGGTTGAACAGCTGATGGCAGGCGTCAACCCTTTAATCACACGCGCGGTTGGCCCTCAAAGGGCGCCGGAGGGTTTCTTCTGTATTTAATTAGTGACATGGCCCGTTACACTTGACCTTATATGTCACTCCTGTGACACAAATTAAAAAGTCCCACCAAGTAGCCGAGTAGAGGTATCGACTTATCCCAGCATTTAGAGGATTTAGGACCAGTGGCGAAGCCTCCATAGAACACGATTCCTACCGGCTTACCTTGGCTAATTTTAATATATACATTTTTTATTATTAATAATTATAGCTTACCCCGCTTCCTACAATTTCATAAAAATAATTCGCCATGTATTTAAAATCACGCAAACGCACACATACCCGTTTTTACGATCGCACTCAGAACGCGTACGTACTGCTCCATAGTGTGCGGTGGCCGGGGAACTCGCTCAAAACATCGGGAATCCAAACATTTGAAATGTATGAAATTCACGCACACATACACATTACTACTACATGCAAACGACTCGTCGATATTGTCGAACAACAAGCCGATCCCACATAGCCTACCTAGTCTTTATTTGTCATGTGTTAAGGTTTAGTTTCGCATGTTTCGCTTTAAAAGATTTCGTCCAATCACAACAGAGCTAATTGCAGCGGCCGACCGGCGCGTGCTGTCATTTCAATTCACTTAAACAATTATATTACGCGCTTATTTGCACTCATTTTGTACTGTTATTATTGTAATATGCAAAATTTTATTTATTAAGTTAGTGGGCTAGCTTGATTGTAATATTATATAGTTTAAAAGAATCGAAAGTAGTGAAATTTTACTTGCCAAGTGTTGTGTTGTGTTTTTGTTTGTTACATCGTAAAGGTTGGTTTGTTTTACTTACTTTGTAATTTGTCGTGACACGGTTAGGTGAGAAATGACATAAATAATAATTCTTAGGTAATTTTTCAGATTGTAGAATAGAAATATTAAATAACGACGACAGACGACAAATAACAAAATTAAACATTTAGGTACGTATTTCTGCTGATATTTCTTTGCTATTAGCTTTTGCCCGCGATTTCGTCTGCGTGGACTTCAGACAGGTAGCCTATGTTCCTTTCCATGTTTGACATGGGATGCATGCAAAATTTCATCTAAATCCAGTTTTTGCATGATTGAGTAACAAACATCTACACTGGCAAGTCAGGATTCACTTATTTTTGGTGTGTGAGTGTGAGTGACGTGTGCTTAAAACGGCTTTTTTTAAAGCCACTTTTATCATACTCGACATGCACTGTTCATATAATACCAGTGATGTCATGTATGGTGAAGGTGGTGAATACTAACAACACTAACACTGCATGCAACGCACACAATGCAAGCAAAGCACCCTAGTAGTTATGGAAAAGGTAAACTAACACACTTAATACAGGTATGTAATTTATTGCACGTTTTTTTTACAAGAATTGAAATTTTGCTTATTCACGAGTTAGCCGTTTTTTGGTCCGGCTTTACCTTTATTTTTTTTCACCCCACGCCACTGTTTAGGACTACCTACTTAAATTATTTAATGAAGAGTTTGACATAAAATGTATAGAGTTAAGTATAATTATAGTTAAGTAATCATTATTGTTACAACTTACAATAATAATTAATACTCTACCTGTATCGACGAAGTGGTAATATAATATAATTTAACTTTTTGTCTGGAGATCATAATATCATATGAATGAATTCTGAATTATTTTACCTGCATTTTTCACATCCAAAAATATGTTTTCTTTATTAAAGCAACTTTCAATACCCTACACCTTTCTAGTTTCAGAATACCAAAGCAAGCGGTCACGGCCAAAAGTAAAAATGACGAATTGGGTCAAATGTACCCGCTATCTACGAAGTCGGTGCACTGACGTGGCCGACATCAAGTTTAATTTCCTCCACAACATATTTTACTTTCAGATGATAGATACCGTCTTATTCGTAAATAATTAAGTTATCGTGTTAAAATAAAACAAGATTACTCTAGAAATCGAGTTAAATGTGGAGTTACTTTTACTTAGCGACTGATCTTCGTTAGGGATAACGAGAAACCTACAACATAAGGAGAAATCGTGTGAAGTTTCAAGTGAACAATAAGAGTGTGTGATCTGTGCCTTGGCCTATTAATCTTTCCTAAATTTCAGGTAAATTAAAATTCAGGAAGAAATGTTTCTTTGTTTTGCATTGAATAGGCTCCATAAGTACTGTATAAAAAGCACAGCATATAGTCTTATCTACTCTACAGTAAAAAGTGGTCTAAGTACTAAGAAGAGAAGACCTTTCCCGTGGTAGATTTGTATAGGCTGTATCTGTAAAGTGGGCTTGACATAGGAAACTTTTTAGTTCAATAAAATACCTGTATGGTTGGCGTGGATCATATGTAGTTAATATATTTATCACCTACATACTATGAAACATATACCTCACGTAATCCCCACACATACATAACTTCATGCTAATCTCAGGATTAAACAAAGGCGTACGCGAAAACTACGGATTTAACTCGAATAAGGTACACGAGTGAAGCGGAAGTCTATTAATACATAAATACACCAAAACATGATCTCCTCATAATATATTATTTAAGGTTAGGGTCAGCTTACACCAAAACAAGATGAGAAAGCAAAAAAATATCGCTTCTAAGTATTTCCGCGTTCCGTCTTGTCATGTATCGTTACGAACTGCCCCGTAACGGTACGAGATAATTTTCTTAGAAACAAAAATGAACAAAGGCTTGCATTGAAATTATTTAACATCACATAGTTCAAAACACTCGCAAGTCGCACTGAAATAAATCGAAAAGAATCGAAACTACACAATAGGAGGGACTCGAAGTCTCGGCTAAAACGCGAATCGATTTGTAAAAGCTTATCGAAACTTTTGCACTGAATCCCGTCTATAAAAACAATAGGTGGCAAAAAGAAAACGAATGGGTCTTTTAAAACTCTCGTGACGTCACCTGAACGAATTAGGCCGTCCCTCTCGCACTTACGGCACGGGATTCCCCGTCTCTGTCTGGCGGGAGGAGGGGGGCAATTGACCCATTTTCGGTGGGTGTGCAATAATTTCAGAAGGGTGGATTACCTAGCCCCACTGATCTATGCTGTTGCAGATCTTACGCGTACACTCATTTGAATTTGGATAGACGTAATTGTGTCTTTAGTCTCGTTTTGCACTGTGCACTTATGTGACATAGCATTATGTTGTTGGAAATGGTTTTATTATGCTTGGCATGCCGTGCATGGCAACTAGTAGGTCTAAGCTATGGTGCTATATTTTAATGTACTTACTCAATTACTCAATTGAAGTTATACTTACGGGCGGACTTAGAGGCAAATGCCTCTAAGTTTCTAAAGTCTTTAAATGAAGGTTAAGTTATAACAATCATCAAATGATGATTATTATAATTTAACCTTAATTCATGAAGCCCCAAGCGGCCACATCCGGCCGCGATAACAATGAAAAAGCTATTGTGTCTCGTTTTGCCACGACTGATGGGTTAATTTAATAAAGAGTTAACTAGTAAATATTGTATAAAGATTATATTAATTTTTTTTAATCAAATACCTCGTAAGTGCGGCCGTAAGCATAATATTTCAATAAGTTATTACAGCAAGAAAATACACGTTAACCCATAAGATATAATGTCCGTGTATCGGAACTGTATTCCGATAGCAAAGATCCAACTGCGATACATGCAAAGCAGTTTCATTCCTCTCTGGAAACCTATTTCCATACAACAACGCGATATTTTCAATAACTTGCATTCTGGGGGAAATAGTTTGCCCTGTTATTTCAAGTTTTAAAAGTATTTATACTTACAAAGTCACATAGAGGCAAGAGTGCAAAATTTTAATAAGGTAAATATGAATTGTAAACGAATATTCAATGTATTGTATATGGACGTGGAATGAGAGGGCAACATTAACTTTTATTTGAAACCAAAAAAAAATAACTGATAAACATTGCCATGGTCAAGCAATAGGCTATAATATAAATCGTGGAGCCAATATTATATTGTACTTTTCAAGCTGTTCTTTTAGAAAATATTGCTTTTCTCTAGCATTGTATATGTGCTGACTGAGTACCTCTTTCTAAAGGTAAAAGTTGGAACCGACGCGAAGTGTCGTCGCGACACTACTGGTTTCTATGTATTTCTATGAAACACCCTCCGCAGCTAGCGACACGAAGCTATCGACACTAATTCATAGAAATACAATATAGAAACCGCTTCATGTAACCGGCTTCCAACTTCTACCAAAACTACCGCGTAGTCCCGGAAAGCTGACCGCACCTTTTATCCCAAATTTGGGATGTGTCCCAGCGTGGGATGCGTCCCGACGCGGGATGTTTATCAACGTACACGCACGGCCGCGTTCAATTCCCGAACTGTGTCACGCACGCCTATTCCTTTAAACTATTTGTATTCCCAAAACGAACCAGCCCGTTTGTGGTTCTCTGTCATAGGCTATTTATTATTATTGGCTATTTTCATAAACGTGTTTTGGATAATGATTAAAGCAGGGTATAAGTTATGGACATCGAATCTTTGAGCTTCGGAGTCGGTTAAGCGGCTTGACGTATGTAGTTTTCTGCTTGAGTCTGTCATTTCAAGTCATGATTTACGAACTCAAAAGGATTTTGTGGCACTTTAATCATAATATTGTCATTAGGGCGTAAGACCAAGAGACACTTCACAAAGCAGCAGCAATCGTTTCAAAAGTCATTACTCATTACGTACCAAAAGAACCATGCCTGTTTATGCTTTAGACTTGAAACTACGTGCTTGCCTTCAATCCTATAGGTCTCTAAAGCAATTGCAATAAAATGCTATTAATTATATTTACACCATTGCCAAAAATTACGTACAGTTTTAGCGCTATACATAATTAGCTATTCCATCACAGAGTTCAATAAGCTTAATGTGCAATTTATTATTTCATTACTGCGCGACTAGCAACAAATACGTTTAAAATAGAGGCTGCTGATTGTGCAATTAGTATAAAATATGAGATTGCCGGAATGATTCATAGGCGTATTATCATTTTTGCATTTAGGATAAAGCGAAACAAATGATGGTAACTGAAAATATTAAAGCTTTGTTTTACTGTTTGCTAAGTAAATAATGAGAGTAAATGCCAAATATCATGATTGTTAAAAGTCATGTAGCTCATGGTAGGTATGCATCGAAATATACCTCTAATATAAGTAGTATATTTTATTATTTGCAGTATGTATATAGTATATATAAAGAAAACACCCACAATAAAGGTCTTTTGTGTTTAGCCCGCAGTGTTTAAAAAATAACCTTTTTTTGTGTTTTCGTGGTGCCTAAAGTAGCGCCCTCGGGCCCTGAACAACAAAAAGTTTTTATCGCCTTTGCTATTTCTCAACTTCAACAGTCCAGACTATTATAATATAGAGAAGTATGATAAGAAAAACGATTTAAGTCAAAATAAATTAGCAAAATGACTATGTTGCTTTTCTAGCCTCACTTTAGTCAGAAGAATCCAAACCATGAGTAGTCGCAAAATATCATACCAGCCTCATGGTTTTGACCTCAAAATTATAGGTTACCCACTAGTGGGTAACCCACAACTTCCATTTCCCCAAATGCATCAGTAATTACAGCACAGCACATACTCGTCGTATCTCAGGGACGTCCGTGGCCGGGACAAGATTCACTTAGAGCGGACCGAACTTATCTATACCGGCGGACGTGACCGAAATAAAGTCCGACTAAATAAAATACATTTGTCGCAGCGACTGCCCGCAAAAAACGACAATCTGTGGCGATAATAAATCAATAATGGCGGCTGTTTTCGCCAAATCCAGTGGCGGTACGTGCGGCGGTTACTATACGTGTTAAACGAAAAGTAATGCTTTATTGATTTATATCATGCATGCTAGAGCTAATTTAATGTAGCTTAAATTGTAAACGTAGCTGCAGGTGTGTTGTGAATAATAGATATCTAATTTACAATTGAATCGAAGGTAGATGGTGATAGATGATTCTTCTTATTTAGTCGGATACTTCATCTGCTTTGAATCAATTTATCTGAAAGTACCTTGTTAAAAATTGTTCGAGTACCCAAGTTTTGTGTAGTTATTCCTTTTGTGAGGCTGCAAAAGCGAAAATTCCATTCTCTTATACTGACATAATATTAAATCAGATTTAATGAATACGAAGCCATTTGTGGAATCACACTTTAAAACCCTTTATTAAAACACACGTTTGTGATACCAATTTAAAATTTTTAATGGAGCTCGGCGACGATACCGGGGACGATGCAAAAAGAAACTTTTTCCTTCGTTCACGAACAAGTTCCACCTGCGGCTAAATTTTAATTAAAACAATAATTGCATTAAATATATTGTTTCATTCGTGGAATACTTTCCGCCGGGGTTCCGCCATTTTGAATTTAATTTCTGTCAAGATATAATTTAGGCAAATAATTTAACAAGACGAAGATTTGACGAAAAAAGTGTGACGTGAACTCGGGCCGAGGCGTTTCGAGCGAGCACTCGCTCATTTTAATATTTTCGTTTGGGCGCGTCATTAGGGGAGACGGGGCGAAGTGGTGCCGATGAGCCCCTAAACCTCCAGTCCATTGTTACTTTTTTCTCCACCCCGAGGTATGTTGCTGTGTAATAAATATTAAGATAATTCAACTGTTATTTTTACTACGGTGAAGTACTGCAGATTTCTTTCAGCTTTAAAATTTTCACGCTAAAACTTAGTTTAAAGAAAGGTTGGTAAATTAAGTGATGAGTAATGAGTTTAACATTAAATATGTTTTTGCCCTAATCTTAATTAATCATGTTATAGGTTTTGCCTGCATAAATGTTCTAATCATTATTAAAACAAAGAATCGTTCAAAGGACTGGAAACTTTTACAGTGAAACCGAAAGTAGGACAGCAACAAAAAGTGCAGTTTTAGGGGAATCCCCGGCTCGGTTGCAGCTTCATAATTCAGCGGCTTGTCAAACCGCGCCGGCCTGCACACACATCACGCGCCGACTCTGCATCAGATTGTCATTGACATCACATATGTAGAGACGACGTCATGCTCTAACATTTTTGTAGATAAACCCAATAAGAGTAGTAAGAGATTAAAACTTTCAAGCTGACAGGCTCTTAAGTATTATTTTACAATATCCCTTATCTAATTTTTCATAAAATCTGAGGGTAAGGAAGTCTGTTACTTGAATTATACAATAATATTATAGTTACCACGCAGTCTCGACATTGTTACAAAACAGGATAGTATTCTCATCGCAAACCGACACAAGACTCGCTAATTGATGGCAAAAGAAGTGGCAAACTTTTAAAACCGTTTATAATCTCAAGACTCATTTGTTATAATTTAAAAGTTATTAACTTAAGTTTAATTAAAGTGATTCAGTGGTTTATTTCCCAAGGTCTTTTGTTATATAAAATAAGGGGGCTCACGAGCTAAGGGGTCACCTGTTGGAAAGCGGAAGAGTTGCAAGTGCGTTGCCAGCCTTTCAAGAGGGAATATGCTCTCTTCTAGAAGGTTTTCAGGTCGTAATGGTCCCGAAATATTGCTGGCGGCAGTTCATTCCAGAGTTTTACTTTGCGTGGCTGAAACGTCTTTAGTGTATGGTACGAGTATGTCAATGTCAACGGAAAAACTGTCCCAGCCAGTTCCGAAGCGATGACGGACCGTCGGCCGCTCATACAATATGGACGCTGGACACTCGCATGGGATTCCCCCGACAAATGTTTCATGAGGCCCGACCGAATTATAAATTTACAAATTCCTGTTCTTTTTCTATTCACATTTTTCACAAATATTTTATCAATTTCCTTGACTTTTCAAAGATTGTTTTATAGAATAGACGGTAATAATGTAAAAAAAATGTGGCTATTCTTCTATCAGTCTATCTTGTTATGTGTAATCTTTTTGTTGTATAATTATTTAAATGCGCTCGCAGCACACGTAGATTTTTTTACTTTACGCAGCACACGTAGACTTTTAAGTCACAAAATGTATTTCTCGTAAGTGATTTTGTAATCTTTTGGAAATAAAGAATCTTTAAACTTAAACCGTAGTCATTGGTATTGTGGTAATGATATGCGTGTGAGCCACAAAGAAAGATCATCCGACCGAGCAAGGCACCGCTATTATATTAGAAAACTCTAGCGCGATGAAGGATTTTAGCGATTTTCCGTCTGCCCAAGAATTATATAATAACACTCAAAACTGTCAATATTTAATTACACACGCAGCTTACAGCATAAAATTACATCATATTACAATCGTACTGTAAAATCTAACTACTTCAGTCATAAAAGTTTATTATCGACGAACCAATTGCCAATACGCTCATTATCTGATTGTTTCAGAATTGGATTGTAGCTTGTACTGACCTACATTTGGTAGTTTAAGTAACCTATCCACGTTAACATAATATATGATATACTAATAATATAAAACCACACATTAGGCCAAAGTGTACGGGTACGGAATGTCGCTACCAACTTATGGCCAAGTAGGCCTCTACAAGATGGCCAAATGCTCTGGCCCAGTGTATACAGTGGGCATAAGAGATAACGAATGTGGGTCTATACTTAATTGCCTATCATTGAAGTCGCTGTTGCATGCTAAAGTCAGCTTTACGATCACGGCTATTCATCATTAGTCAATAGTCATCCTAACCTAACTAAACGTTAAAAGAGGCGTTAAAGGTCACAACTCACATCGTTGCAGTATATAGTTTCATACAAACAATACTGAACGCCTCGATAGTCGAGGCATTGACGATCCCTTTCCTAATTGATATGTACCCGTGACCTTTATACTCCTGCCGTAGTAAAAATAGTAAACAACTCCAACTGCCTAAAACTCAATTGAAAGCATTTACGATGTTCTGTCAGCGCGTCGCACGTCGCACGGTAAATATAAAACGTTACACGTTAATTACATACCAATCCGCCGTTTTATGTCCCGTGTTACGTGTAGCGCCGAGACGAAATAAAACTGTAACTCATAACTTTGAACCGTGGACGATAAAATAGTTTTACGATTGGGAAATCTAGCGATACGATCACAGTGACGTACCGGCGATGCAATTCCTTTTATCCCACTACTTTATCGCGTGTTGTCGGAATCCCTTTGAGAATATAATTGCAAATGTGCGTCGAATTAGGCAAACATAAGTTATTATAAACTAGGTTTCATGCTCAATAAAGTTACGTATACTGCAGTAACTAAAAGGGATTTAGAAAGAATAATTCAATAGATCCATAAAAGTTGATTCGTTGGTCAAATTTAATGAAATTATGTGTTCCTGGTCGCCCGAATTATAACTAGCGATTCAATTTACAAATAAACGGAGAATTTTATTTGCGTTATTGTTTACGTAGAGCCGCGGCGGCCGCATGTGTTATAACATCGGCATATTTGTACAGGGAGTCAATCAATTCATATTTTAGGATGTTTCATACCACGACCTACTTCTGCTACCCTAGTACATTTAAACAAGACTCATGCAATTTTATTCAACTGCTAAAGTATTTTCTAGCGGTCACTAAAAGCAGTGTCTCTCAAGATTTTGTCAACGCTTTTGTCACCTTTTTGGGCAGATTGGGGCATCGGCCGGGGTATGTGGGACTCCCCGAGGATCTACCCACTAAAACCCCATGGTGCTCCACTCCCCGCTTAGGCATAGTTACGGGCACGATCAACCAACCGCAACACGCTTTTGTCACCTAATAACTTAAAACCTATAGACTTAAGTGACGCGGATCCATTGGTAAAAACTATTAGGACATTAACATGATCCCAGAAGACCGCTCCTGACACGCATTAGCTGGTGGAAAGTGAAAACCAAACTAAAATATTAATTATGTATAGAGTCGTCAGATATTCTTGACATAAATAGAATCTCTAGTTTTGCAATTTTAAAAGCTACCAATAATAAAAATTTATTATTCGTAGGCTAAAAGTGATATATTTTTTAAAATGCAGTGATAAACTCGGGAAGCTCGCGGCACATTTTCTATTTCGATGAATGCGGGCTTCTTTCAGCGGCGCGACCTTGACTCGAGCGGCGATGATTTACGCTGCACTATTTTTATTACTAAAGCCAAATATTTAATTGCTTTCACCTTGAGAATTATCCTATTAATCCGACTAATCGCTGCGACAGATTGGCGTAATAAATGTTGCATTATTTAGATTAATATCGTGGCATTAACACTGACCGTTTATATCGCGACTCCCCGCAGCCGAGTTTTCCTCAATGTGAGGAGTCACAAGCAGTAGTCCACTACGATAGCCAACAATTGTCTGGTAAATATATCTAACTAAAGAAACAGGTTTTCAAATGTTGTCAGTATTCACTATAGTCTTTGAACATCCAAATAGTCAACTTGAGCATACGTTTTAGCAGTGTGGATTATTTGCTTATAATTATTAGTAGGATTTATCGATAGATATTCATAGTATCTTATCTATTTTATCTATCTTATCTAGTGTCTTCATATCTGCCGCGCACTGCAAAACTCTAGAACGAACTGTCACCAGCAGTATTTCCGGACCTATACGACCTGCAAACCTTCAAGAAAAGAGCGTATTCCCTCTTAAAAGGCCGGCAACGCACCTGCAGCTCTTCTGATGTTGCGAGTGTCCATGGGCGACGGTAGTTGCTTACCATCAGGTGACCCGCTTGCTCGTTTGCCCCTTATTTAATAAAAAAAATAGTAGTAAGGTGGTAGATAACTAACCCCAAACCGCTTAAAAAATTCACAGTCAAAATAAACAGTCAAACCATTTTGTACGTTTTGTAATTGTACGGACGTAACGTAACGGACATACATAAAAAATATGTGGTCGCTGTTAAGTATTTGTGTATTAACCCACAAAAAATTTTTGAGTTATGAATGCAGTCTTGTTCTAAATGATCTAAAGAACATAATTCATAACTCAAGTATTAAATGGAATAATAATATATTTTAAGAAATAATTTCAGTATTGTACACACGGGTTTCAACGTACTCACTAGAGTACAAGATTGGGTTTCCCAGTATTCTGTTATGATTCCAGACACTTGATATTTTCACTCGCTCCACATCCGTAACGACTGCAGCAAAATACGAATTCGTATGCAAATCGTACTGCAGATTACTGGTACAAATGTAGACAATTATTGGAATTACAATGGGCGTTTAACTCGGGCCGGGTCAGTCTAATAATTATTGAAAATCGATATCCAAAATCGAATCTAATTAATGGGTAGTTAGAACTCAAAACAATGTTTTAATGGCTCCCTAACAATCATTGATGTTGGCGATTCAACTTTATTGTAAATTAATGTAGTAGAAGTTGCGTTGTCCAAAATAATTTGGAGAGACTCAGAAATTTAAGAACTTAAAGGTAATAAAGACGTCGATAATATTTCATAGTAATTTTTCATTGAAAGTAACTTTTAAGGTTTTACTCATAAAGATCCACTTTTAAGTTAAAGAACCTTTTCTTCTTCTTTCGAGCTTTTTACGCCGGGCTAGTTCCCGAACCGGTGGTAAAAATCATTGTACGCTCAACGTTCAGATAGAAGTTAGTACAATACCTTAGTTGAATTTATTTTTTTAATTCCTTTTGTCAGATAAAATGTTTTGTTAGATAAATAGCTTGACAGATAAGTACAAAACGTTATAATATTATAATTGTTTAAATCAGCTTTACTCAACCTATGGCCCGCCGGAACTTAATAAGTGGCCAGCGTGAAGGTACAGTTAAAACATACATTTTTAAACAAAGATTGTTGAATATTTTGTTGTGCCTAAAAAACAGTGCAGAGCTATTTGTTTAATATGTCGTGGAATTTGTCCATTATTAAATCATTTTTTTTTATCATTTTTTTTTTCACCCATAAATATGTAATTAATATGATTGCGGCTCGCAACATCACGACTACAACGTATTTGTGGCCCGTACGAGTATAAGAAGAAGATTGGGTACTGGCTTACCTAAACCAGTAGTTGACAATTTTAACAACCGTGAGTTTACCGCATATATTTACCGTCTTAGTTTTAATGAAAGTATCTATTTTCTTTAAAACTAAGAGGGTAAATATATGCGTTTTACGATATTTTACTGAGGCAATTTTAACAACTCACAAATGAAGCTGTATACTATAAGTTGTTTACACTAGAAACACAAGATGTGGAATATTAGATGAAAAATAAACGGCCTTAACCCACAATCCACTCCAGGGAACATACGAGAAATTTTATGACCACTCGAAACAAACTCGATATCTTAATTAAGAAGCAGATTCAGGAATAAACTGTTTATGTAATAAAAATTTACAGTGAATTTCAGCTATTTTGCAGTAAAGCAGTTAGTATCTCTTTAGTCAGGTCAATCAGAATCTATAGATATAAAGAAGTAAATTGAAAAGTTAGCGACGTGTTACCCTATATCTATAGGTCTACCAGAATCTGATGGCAATTTTTGACAGCAGATTTTCCAAATATATCCTTGATCATTAGATATATTTTTATATTTGCATGTTTAACATACAGAATAAGCCGCTATAAGAATAAAAAAGGATCAAAATGTTTTATTCCAACTACCCCGGTATTGCTGGAGTCAATTTATTTTCTCACTTTTTGCCATCAGATTCTGGTAGACCTATACATTATCAACGCCGCATTCTAATGAAAAACAAATTATTATTAACACATTGAATTGGGTACACAAGTTTCATACTTCTGCACTTCTAAGGGTAAAACTATAACTCTGTATAGTATTCTTTAGCTATTGGAAGCAATAATCGTCATTGGCAAGACGACGTAACACAAGAGCAGCATCGAAATATGTCCCACTGGAAACAATTTCCCGACATTCACACACATGGAGCTAAGTGTTGCCGTAAATCTTCCGTTGGAAATAGCTTAGCTCTTAAATCTGATACACAAATGAATCTCCAACTATTTCTATTCGTATATTAACCCATTTTAAATAACTCGGCGGAACACTAAAATATGACACGTAATACACATTTTGTTTTTTTCGTTTGTGTATTTTTAGTTTTACTGTTTTTTTATTAGTTGTGATTTATTGTTAGTTTACAAAAATGTGATCATGATAGTGTTTATAAATCGCTGAAAATATGAATAGCAGGTAGGATGTTTATTGAATTTTGAGTGCCTTTGTAGTAGATGAAGCAAGAGTATCTACTGTATTGCAATTTTGTCAAATTTTTGTAACACTTGGGCCTACTTAAACAATATCATACAGATTGTCTCTTACCTTTAGTACTTAAGTAATGATATTATTATCTTTATATTTATATTATCTTAATAATATGTATAGTAAAGACTAGCTTGGATCTTTGCAAGTGGCTCATAAAATCCATATCCATACTTGTGAAAGGTGAAATGTGAAAGTCTTAAGTGTGTCTGTCTGTCTGTCTGTTACCTCTTCACGCCCAAACCGCTGAACTGATTTTGCTGAAATTTGGAATGGAGATACTTTGAGTCCCGGGAAAGGACATAGGATACTTTTTATTCCGGAAAAATGTACGGTTCCTCCGCGGTAAACGAATCTTGCCGCAACGGGGTTGCGGGTGTCATCTAGTGGTATATAAAATGTCTCAATAAAAATCTTTTGTTAAACACATTTGCGGGATATTCAGCTGTCACCACTGTGGCTGTGTTGTATTTGGCAAACCTCACCACCGCAAAACTTCTTTCTAATAATTATGGGTTCGTCATAAAATTAACTAAATTTCTATTTAAAGTACAGTAACCAATTGTAAATAATTATTATAGAAGATTGTCACATTTAAAGTGAACTGTGAAATACATTTTACAAAGATGACCGAAATGACAAACTTGGCAACAGTATTCAGTTTATTAAATATCTTGATGACAATTGACAAGCTACTTGTAGAGGCGTTGTAGTGAACACCACGTCATAATGTCATATTTTCAGACTATTTATTATTCTTTACGTACTTTATTATTTACTACTAAACTTTACTACTAAACTCATTTTCTGTGTCGGATTTTAAGTTCATTTCATAATAATGAAAAGATAAGAAGATAGTATCTTTTTTTGAGATTTTAGTATATTATGTAGAAAATAGAGATTGCGCAGACCTTCCTGGCATTCTTATTTTCTATTTTAAGAGTTCATACATTGCAAAAATTAAGCCAGAGTATCAACTCCATTCATTTTAAACCCAATAAAGAATAATATGTGCAAATATCAATATTGAATTGCACTAAATACATAATGTTAATTAACCACAAGCTCAGTTCATGCTAATTAAATTATTAAATCTGCTATTGTGCAGGCAATAATCACATCTTACTGGAATTATTACATGTAAATAAAAATAATTATATTTTTTCGCTTCATTCTTCGATATATTAATTAGCCAGGTAGTCCTTTGCTTATTTGCTAGGCAATCGCGTTTTTTTTAAGACATATGTGGGTACAAAAAAATATCGTTCCGCTTGATAGTCTCAGCACGCTTCATTCTTTGTTAACGCGAGGCAACGCGAGCACGTATATAACCATGTCAAAGCGCAGCGCTCAGAAGAAAATTGGTTATTGTTATTAGATTATTGAGTCAGTGTTGTAACTAAAGTCAGTGTTATTTTATTGTGTAACAAGAAAATACATGTAAGTACTATTAAATACTTAGGCAGGCACTACCGAGGCCAAGATGAGCCAGTTATTATATGCAAAATTAATCGGCATGTACTGTGACCGCGAGTCAATAAACGTACAATGTGTTTGGAATGTGTAATGTGTTTGCTTTATCTGTTCTATAAATAGAATGCTTCAAGTCCCAAGCGGTCGCATGTGACCGCGATAACAATACAAATCTATTGTGTCTCGTTTATATGCCACGATCGAGGGATTAAAGAACTATATGTTTGCCGGATTGGGGAAACAACTGCAGGTGATTACTGCAATAATTTAACTAACCGGCATGTACTGCGACTGTGAGTCAATTAGTACAGTGTGTTTGGACCGCGAGTCCTTTTACACAGTCTATATTCTATATGCATCGGAATTGATTGCGGATCTCTGACGATGTTTCACCTATTCTATAAATAGAATAAATAGTATATTATGTTTGCCCGATTGGGGGAAATAGCTGCAAGTTAATTACTACAAGTGCTTAAATATAGTAAGCTATTTTATAAACCGCCATAATGTGTGGATTGACCGCGGGTCTCTAAACACAATTTATATGCATCGGAATTGACTGCGAGTCTCTGACGATGTTTTATCCGTTCTATAACTAGAACTATACGTTGGCCGGTTTGGGGGCTAACAGCGATTTATTTTATGAACCGCCATAATGTGTGGATTGACTGCGAGTCTCTAAACACAACCCTTATGCATCGGAATTGACTGCGGGTCTCTGACGATGTTTTATCAAAAAATAAAAGTATAATATGTTGGCTAGTTTGAGGGGATTAACTGCGAGTTAATTAAATTACTATTTAAATTTAAAATATATTGATATTTTTTAAATCAACATGTATGGATTGACTACGAGTCTCCGACAATATTTAAAGATAAAAATTAGCAACTACCGCGCGTTTTCCCGCGCTCTTTGTTCTATAAATAGAACTACATAATTATTATTATAATATTAATATCTTTGCCGTTTTATAGAAAACAGCTATTTCGAGCTAATAACTAGATTGACAGTGAGTCTCATCAGTTAACAACCTATGCGCGTCCCGCGCGATCCTTTTGTTCTAAATATAGAACTACGATTATAATTTACTATGTCTACCGGTATATAATTATTATTATTAAATAAAACTTGCACCAATGTTGGGACTCGGGATACACCGCGAGTCTATAACGAAACTTACTTAATATTTACGTAACGTGATAGTTACTACCCTCAATATTTTTTGTAACATATTTTATCGACAAATAAGTCGATTATAACGAGCAATTATGCTACCCCAATATTTATTTTTTTAGGTCACTAAGACCGGGAATCGGGGAAATATCACTAGAAGTGACCGATATACGGGTCAATCAGGTTACGAATGAACCCGAAGCTTTCCCAATCCTAAACCAGGTGCCAACGGTCGATTCTGAGTACCGGCACCGATAGAACCGGACCAGATCCGGATAGATCCAGGGCTCCTACTGACGTTAGGTGAACCCTCGTTGGATTCGCCAGATTATGGTTTTAAACGATTCCAAAAACGATTATGATAAGCTACAGCTTATAAAACGTTCCTGATAATAAGTGTTGCAGATAGATTCCATTTCCATCGATTATTATCATTATCAGACTTATCAACAGTATCTGACTTATCTCGATATTAATTATTGTCAGACTTATCAGATAATATAATATATAACAACTTCGTAACGGAAACCTATAACACTCAGACTCAATAAGTCTTGTCTCAATATCAGACCGAGATTAATATTGTTTCGATGGATAATTTCAGTATTTGTTCAGACAAATTAGTACATCCCATCAACCGGGTACCTTTTGGGCTCTGGCAAACCCTTCCCGCTACGGGGGGGGGGGGGGGGGAGCTGGTAACCGTCGGCTGGTGCCGCTAGTACTGTACGGCTACAATAAACCCTCTTCGAGTTCGAAGAGCGTTGGGGCGACTAAACGCTCAACACCGCAGCAGTAGTGCTGACTGTTATTTTTATATATATTTTATAGATGTTACTATTATAATTATTGTGGGCTTAATACAGCTATCCCCAACCCGCGGCCCGCGGGCCACATGCGGGCCACCGGGACTTTATATTTTGTAGCCCGCGTGATGTTAAACCAATTTCAAATTCACGCCCACCGGCAAAATATTATGCAGTCAACGTGAAAGCCTTTTTCACTTGTAAACTGTTAATTTTGAATAACGTTATTTTTAAACCTAAAAATGTTTGTTGCGGCCCGCGACACCATGACCAAAAATGTTTGCGGCCCCCATGGGAAAAAAAATATTTGGGAACTTCGTTCCAAAAACAAAAACAGGTTGGGTACCACTGGCTTAACATATTATACATAATGACATCAATAAATTATTAGAATTTAAAACTATATCTTCGTGTACCCCCACCGTAGGTACCAAGGTTACCTTATTTCAAAGATTTTCTTTTCCCCAAACAAAGCGGCGGAAAATATTGTATTATATTTTGAATACAATTTTTGAATTATTTTAAAGAAACCACTTCGTAAGTTTATTTCAAAGTTACATGTTAATTTGGAAAATTATCGTACGGCTTTCAAGCCAATACCCAAAAGTGGATATCTAGCAAAAATAGATTTAAAAGCCTACTTCTTGGTTCCTTTTAACTCACTAGTCGATCGAAAGATTTAAATTTACGGATTAAGAGCTTAAGTCTTGACGTACAGACTATCAGATGTGCTAACTTTTTTTTTCACAAAAAATATAAAGAAGGAAACCAGACCAGGCGTGGGCTTTATCACTACTAGACTTACCACGCTTTAACAATATCAGTGTCCTAGGCGACTATTCTTCAGCCTCAGGCGCCCCTTTTTTTGTTTACGTTTTATTGTTAATAGTGCCATGGGTGTATTAAATCCACAACAAATATGTAAATATTTAAGTCTTAATGTTTATAATATATATATTTATTATTATAATATAACTAGCTGTCCCGGCAAGCGTTGTTTTGCCATATAAAGTATTTCACCCATATTATTATTTTATTGAAGTGACTAAATAGGTGTGTCACCATGGCAAAGTCCATGATTGCTAACCCGTCGCACAAACAGTGGTCGCCGTCGGTCTCGAGTTGTAGCGGTTTACTGTTATTTATTCAACAAATTAATACACTTATCAATATAAAGAGTAGATGTTGTCCGATTCTCAACCCTAGCCGATATGCTCGCTAAGATTCACGAAAATCGGTCGAACCGTTTCAGAGGAGTAGTACGGGTTATTATTGCTAACGTTTAACGCTCTGCACAGAACAGCCACCTCCCAGTCGGTTAGCCGCTGGATAAAGCAAGTGCTGTGTGAGAGCGGCGCGGCGTCGACACGAGCGTCGACACGGGGACTAAAACTGGACACGATTAGTAAGACGACAGTCGACAGGTAGGACTAGCGACTCCAATACTTTCGCTATTTTCCTTAGCCATAATTTTATCGACGAACAAAGTTTCGCTGAATCAGTTATATAATCACCATGATCCCAGTACGTTATCATTTGAATCACAAACCATAGAGGTCTCTTAAGTTTTGTTTCTACTGACTATTATTATTATTTATGGGCATAATGGTAAATTCTTTCTCGAACATAATGATTACTATTCATAATGTATATTATGAATATACATTATATTATATTGTATTTTGTAAAAAATCTTTCTTTCGTTACTTTGAAAATCTACCTGGTTAATTAATATATCGAAGAATGAAGCGAAGAAATATAATAAATGATCAAACGAACTTACTAAGTGAAGTTCGATCATTATTATATGAGTCGCTTCATTCAAAGGTATAATCTCCCTCCCACCCAGTCTGCACTAAGCTTTGTTTGCTGCAGTACCCAAAGAAATAAAGAAAGATTTTTTGCATTACCTCCTTCTAAACATAATGAAGCGTGCTGAGACTATCAAGCGGAAAATTTTACAAAATGGAAATTTGAGGTATCGTTAATAACTTTATTTGAAAGTTAGCAAAGTCAGTTTCAATTCAGTTTGATATAAATGTAAACAAAAAATTAAAACTCAACCAAATTGTTGTGCCATTGTATTCCTTTATTCCGCGGTTGAAACATGAATATTAAATTGATATCATTTTAACCACCAATTTTTAGGTACATACACACACTAAGATCAAAATAATTAAAACGAAAGTAACTACAAAAACATGATATTTCTGGCTAAATCAAAATAATTAATCAGTTTCTTGCTAACCGATTTCCATAAAGGAGGAGTACAGATTATTCTTTACTGTGTTTTGATTTTATATGCTCTACCGAACTTTATATCTTTTTAACCGACTTCCAAAGAGGATAATTTACTTTGCTTATCTTCACCTACGTTGGGGATAAGTCTACACGCTATTCGTTCTAAAATCTAAAACTATGTTAACTCCAACATGACAACGTATTTTCAGATAACGTAGATGCAGTACAAAGTGTTACGTGGGAAAACTAGACAGTGGAGGCCGCGTGTATCACGGCATCAGAATTCGCCTTGGCAGTCAGACTTGGCGCGCGCGCAACTGCAACACGAACGCAATCGAACAATAGTAATTTAAGACGTCATTTTTATTGTAATAAGGTCTCGACGTTTGAAAATAAAAAGTCTGTGATGATAAATTGTAATGGTAATGTGATTTTATGTGAGTTACTTGTTAGTCACACTTACAAAAATGTCGTTCGAAAATATGAGTGTCCGAAAGGTTGTTAGGTGTTTAACGCCTACTTTCTGAAGATTTTGGACATGAGTTTGTCTATTCAACGGATCCGTTTATTGGTTTTGGTTTTGTTACTACTTAATAAAAAGCAATAGAGATAAGAGAGAAGAAAGAACGCCTTTCAAATAATACTTAAATCATTAAAATCTTAATGATTATACACGAAATGAACTCAACAACCTTTGATAGGTAATAAAGCTTTATAAGCTTAGAAAAGCTTCTATAACATATACTTTATAATGCTTCTTATCATAGGTTCTTCACTGGATAAATACTTATCAAAATAATCTGAGGATTAAATAAACATTGTGTATTGCCAAGAAATATTATTATAAGACTTAAAGCAAAGTTTCATTCAACGCTTGAGGTATGTTCACACCAGACTAAGGCAAAATTATAAACACTACTTGGAGATAGCCATCTCCAAGTTAAAGCAATAAAACCCTCATAAGTGAGAAATCGCGTAACGCCGCGTCGCTTGTTTTAGTGGCGCGGTCGTGCCGTTACGCGTTATTTAAATACAATAAAGCTATTATTTCGCAGTACAGCCGCAAAACCGCTTAGTATGGGAGCCCTAGAACATTTTTTTTGTGATTACTAACAAGCTAATTTTTTGTGAGTAGCTTCATTTTGATAAGACGAACAACATTTTTATTTTCGAAAAATCTCGAAAGTGGTAGCTAACAGAGATAGAAATTAGAAAGGATTTCACAATTTGACTTGATGGTCCTGAAATATCGATTGTTCTATTTATAGGACAATGTTACTCTTAAACTATATGATTATTAATCTATCAATATACAAAAAATCAGCTCGGTAGGGTTCCGTTATAGGGTTCTGTAATCAACAAAACTTGGTTGACTACTTGTCCATCAATGTCGTCCGTCACTTAACTTTATTTCTAAAGCAAAATATGCATTTAAGGTAGATACTAGTCGTATTCCATATGGACTGACTCATACAATTGGCGAGCGAGTCCCGCACTCGCGATCAAATTGACTCATCCTATAAAAATAACCATAACACTTACCTTATCTGCCGCCTTCCAAATTCTGTTTCTATTAACTTTAATATTTGCTCAGCTTTGAATACGCTAAGGGAAGCTGCACTGAAATTGTATTTTTATTTAGCGAGTTCACTAACAATAAGTAGTTTTGTCTGATTTTTTAATTTTTTACCCCAAATTGAAAATAACGCTTAAGTTCTTCTATACTCCACTCGGGCTAGCTTGTCGCTAGCGGTCATTGACTTCCTGTCAAAAACTTGTCATTTTCCATATAAAACCACGATTGACAATATCTTACACTTCATTGTCAATCGCGGTTTATATGGAAAATGACAAGTTTTTGACAGGGAGTCAATGACCGCTAGCGACAAGCTAGCCCGAGTGGAGTATAGTGGCATAAATCAGTAGTTCTGCAAAGTCTTTGTTTTGAAGCTCCTCATCTTCTTTGTCTGGAGGCTAATAGATTATTACGATAAGATAAGTTTTTAAGCCAGCAAAGCTGCCGAAAATTATTCAACATTCATTTAGTTCGCTACAAACAATATTTCTGAGCTCCCTCTAGGCTTCGAGCAATTCACTTAACTAAAAAGTTAAAATACCAAGAACTAATTGGATTTTATTTACTTTTAATTTCACGTTGAACGAATAATAACACTAGATACGATAATCCTCGTCACATAGACTCAATTCGACATTCTTAAAAGACGGAGCAAATAGGGCGCTCCTAGCACATACAGTAAATAATAATAATCTGACCAAAATCCTACATGTTGCATTCCTACATTACATAATCAATGAATTTGTGAAAATGACTTCAAAATAATGAAGACTATAGTATGTACAGAAATAGTTGAGATTTAGACGAATTCTGAAAGAGGCACTATTAAAGAGTAAGAATTATTTAATACTTTTTAGTTCATATTATTACTTATTGTTTTTACCTTGGAAGTCGGTTTTAATTTTTTGTTAAAAATAATAATTTCACTCTTTTTAGTTATATACCGGTAAACATATAAGCTGTCAATTGCAGATATATAGGATTTAGGTATGAAACTATCACAACTACTATACTCAGGCAGTTTTAAAAAAAGTTTTTTCCTACGTATCTCATAGATCCCATGATCAAATTGCCAACTTGGTAACCGCAACACTAAGTTTAAATCACTTACTTTGTAACAACATTAATATAATTTTCAAAATCACTCGACAAACTCGAGTCTCGATCGAAAAGACTATGAAAAGTACCAATAATAGGGTCATAACTCATAACGATGCATCGTGAGATGGTAGTGATAATTATGATGATGATGATGATGAATGTAATTTGCATAGTAGCATATGCTTTCAGTTCTTAAAACATCGCCGAAAGTCCCAAACTTGTATCTATAAGGAATCCGGAGTTCTCTTAGTATCTTCGGAACCATAGCATGCCTTGGTGTAAAATCTTACTTTTTGGTAGCATATGCCTAGGATTCTTCACATAAAATCAAAATCACTATATGTTTCCACATAAATGTTGAGGAGGTCCCTCGATTACTCATGGATCCCATCATCAGGTCACCAATTTTGTGAACATGGTACCAAATTGGAGTTAAACCCTATACAACAAAAGAAACATTTTGAAAATCGGTTCACAAACGGCGGAGTAATCGTTGAACATACACAAACAAAAATAAAAATATATATATTCACAGCCGAACATATTATAACCTCCTCCTTTTTGGAAGTCGGTTAAAAATAATCCTCAATGTTACCTTAAGCTTATGTGAATGTAACGATACCTATAAGGGCCGATTCACACCGGATCGGCAGCGGCCGGCAGCGGCCGGCAGCGGTCGGCAGAGGTGCGATCGACAGCGGCCGGCAGCGGCGCGAAGAGCACTTTCGCGAGAACACAGGCGGCCGTCGGCGGCCCGACGGCCGACGACGGCCGCCAGCGGCGCCTCGAGCCCTTTTAGAAGTTTTCAAGTGATACTAGTAGTTATAAGTATGTAAATAAAGTTTAAAATTATTTCACACTAAAAGTGCTCTTCGCGCCGCTGCCGGCCGCTGCCAATCCGGTGTGAATCGGCCCCAAGCCGCATAAAAACAAAGGATTAAGCCACAATGGTATCGCAGTGAAATATAGTCCTTAAAGCTAATAAGGGCCTGTAAAGTGATGGCACGTAGGGTCAGAAGCTTGTCTTATGTGAAATTTAATAAACATGGTGATTGGTACAAGCCCAAAACTGAATTTTTGAGCTAGTCCCAATTACAGCGCGTGATAAAGGATACTAATTTGCTGACAGATATATCTAAGCCACTAGTTCTCAAGTTTTTGGTGGTGAAACCCTTTTATGAGGCGACATTTTTGACGAACACCCCAAAAATATGTTTTGACTTTGAATGAATCGTCTCCATGCTGGTGTCTGATAACATTTCTAAAAACAATTTATGTATCGCTTGCGGGGCCCTTACGAGGCCTTTGTGGAGCCCCAGGACTCCACCGAGAACACTTTGACAATGGTTTATCTAAAGCCAATACGAACAATTTAAATAACTTTTGCACAGAATAAAACTGCTCTTCAACTCTTCTTCAACTTTATCCAGTACTACATAAAACATTATCGCGTAATTAAGTTTAGGCTTTATTTTTGAAGCGCGCTCTTTTATGCACGTAGATTATTAAAACCCACATTTTCCGCACGAAAAGCTTGCGGCCAGCAAATTATTTTAATAACGTACGTAACTTTGTTTTTTTTTTTTTTGTTTTTTAAACGCATTTTATTTTGTTCCAAACCCGAAGCGTAACGAGCGCCGACGAGAGTATATTCGCCCGGCTGTGGTCAGACAAATAAAAAATAGTTTTGGCTCACCCACACGGCGATGTTAATTTTGCGATAATACTGATATAATAAACAAATAGCAAAAAACGTAACCCAACTACGCAAATTATCATAATAAATGGTAATATATGCGTAGCCTCCAGGGTGTTGTGCCAATATTATGCATTCGATAAAATAGCGAAGTTCGAGAAATTAATGTATCGGATTTGACACCTCTCAATTCCGTACATATTTTAGCGTTCCGTACTCAAAGGGTAGAAACGGGACCCAGCTATTACAGACTTCGATGTCTGTCTGTCCGTCCGCCTGTCTCCAGGCATTTCAAGAACCGCTATAGCTATATTTTTGAAATTTTTACAGATTGTGTATATCTGTTGCCGCTGTAACAACAAAATATACTAAAAACAAAATAAATCAAATATTTAAGGGCTCCCTTACAACAAACGTGTTTTTTTTTTTGGCCCTTTGTGCTCGATATCAATAAAAGTAACACTTGAAATTTTCACAAACTCCTTGATTATGTAATGTAGGAATGCAGGATAATGTAATGTAGGAACATGTAGGATTTTGGTCAGATTATTATTTACTGTATGTGTTAGTAGCGCCCCCTGCTCCGTCTTTTAAGAATGTCGAATTGAGTCTGTGTGACGAGGATTATCGCATCTAGTGTTATTGCTCGGTCAACGTGAAATTAAAAGTAAATAAAATCCAATTAGTTCTTGGTATTTTAACGTTTTAGTTAAGTGAATTTCTCGAAGCCTAGAGGGAGCTCAGAAAATATTGTTTGTAGCGAACTAAATGAATGTTGATTAATTTTCGGCAGCTTTGCTGGCTTAAAAACTTATCTTATCGTAATAATCTATTAGCCTCCAGACAAAGAAGATTTAGAGGAGCTTCAAAACAAAGACTTTGCAGAACTACTGATTTACGCCACTAGAAGAACTTAAGCGTTATTTTCAATTTGGGGTAAAAAATTAAAAACCGACTTCCAAGGTAAAAACAATAAGTAATAATATGAACTAAAAAGTAGTAAATAATTCTTTCTCTTTAATAGTGCCTCTTTCAGAATTCGTCTAATTCTCAACTATTTCTGTACATACTATAGTCTTCATTACTTTGAAGTCGGTACCAGTCCCAAAAGTTTCATATATTCTGATATTGACTGATTAACTCACGATTAAATTAGCTGGTACCTACCGACTTCAAAATAATAAAGACTATATAGTATGTACAGAAATAGTTGAGATTTAGACGAATTCTTAAAGAGGCACTATTAAAGAGTAAGAATTATTTAATACTTTTTAGTTCATATTATAACTTATTGTTTTTACCTTGGAAGTCGGTTTTAATTTTTTGTTAAAAATAATAATCTTCTTTGTTATGACAATACTTTCGTAGTGATAAAAATTTACGAAAAAATCTTAAATAAATGGTGTACTCTTTTTGCAAATCTACACACATACGTGGTACACACTACACATACAGGTCAACCAACGTTAACTTATTTAGACAAAGGCTCTATACCAGGGGTCACCAAATGGCGGACCGCGGTCCGCATCCGGACCGCCGAAATGCGGACCGCCGAACCATTGTGCGTGGACCAAGCATGTTCGAAGATAAGCTTCGTAAAAATAATTTCGGTCTTGACTGATGAACATGTAACAACAAAAATTGTCACTTTTCTCATTGATACAAATAAACACCTTTGTAATTTCCGTAAATGTGTGGACCGTGAAGGACATTTTATTTCTTAAAACGGACCCCGAGCGAAACTAATTGGTGACCACTGCTCTATACTATGTGGTTTTTTACACTTTTTATACATAAGACCAGTATTTTTCAATCTTTTTGATGATACCCCCCTTGGCATGAAAAACTCTGCATTAGACCAGAATGATTGTCTTGCTTTTCATTGTATTCGGCTTTCTCTATAATATGAAAACAGAAAGTAATAATACATAAATATAGTAAGAAGTCTACGCATTTAGGATGACAGATCATTATTTAATAACATTTCAGGAGTACGGCAGTCGACAAAATCGTTTTCGATTATGTCTGAGTTTGTGGACTCCATTCCTACCGTTTTCCAATGACTATTAATTTTCACTCGGCCGAAGACATGACAAAGCCGAATTTATGTGATTTATGTTGGCGTAATATCTTTGTGCCTTTAAAATCCGACAAGGAAAGGACTCTACTATTATCTAGTTATAGTATTTACGTTATATTTAAGTAAGTAAAAGGATTTTCATAGATTATATGTAGAATTTAGATACTATAAAGGTACAGTTGTACCATTGTAGTTCGGGTCAATCGAATCTTTTTCTCTTATTTTGTGCAATAAACGCTCGATTACAAAGCTGTGAGCTACGTTTTTAACATTGATTGACTATGAATCGCTTGTGTTTATTAACCTATCAAGCCCCATAAGAGCACTGGTGATCGCGACAACAATAGAATAACAATAGATTTCCAAGAATCCGCGATCGAAGGATTAATGTACATTGTACATACGTTACACGAAGGTAATGAGGATAGATTTAAACATCCAAGTCTCATACAATATGCATATCTCTCATACATAAATATAATATTAACTCACCTGGGTAAAGGGTCTAACGATCGCTCGTTTCCACTTCCACAAATCATCAAAGTCCAAGTATCATTATATCGCACATAACAACTAAGTCCGGGCGCAACCCTCAACAAAACGAGTCGCAAGTTTGAACCAGGTTCATCTAATGTAGTCACAACCGGAGAAGACGGGAAAAAAAGTTTACCGTACACAACCTTCGAAGATAAATAACGCTACGAAAATCAGCTACTCTTACAACTGAAGTTTGTAAATAAAACACAGTTCACTAGCGAGGCCGCGTCACATCCGGCGCGGACGGCCAGGGGTCTTACAGAATATCACAACCATGGTGGGCTACATCGCGCACGATTTCACAACACTGGAGAGGTAAACACGGGGCTCCGTCCGCACATCGCGCCACGGCACCGCCGGGCGCCGGACCGCCGCCGGCCGCCACTCCGCCCGCCTATAAATAGTGAGACATCGAGACGCGGCCGATGTCGGATGGCGGCGGAACTGTCACTGAAACTGTGTTTTTAGTTTGGCGGCCCGACGTGTGCGTCTCGGACTGTTTGTGCCGTGTTACTAGCGGCACGCGCTCGCCGCGACCGCTGAAAGGCGAAACCTGTTGAAATGGGACGGCGGCGCGGGAGAGAGCGGGACGGCCGACCGCTGTGCGCTCCGCCGCGGTGTTCAGGCGCGTATTCGGCGAGCACGTGTGTGCGTGGACCTGCATGGCTACGGCCGCTGAATCGGTGGTAGTGAGTTGTGGAAAACTCTCTTAGGGCGCCTTCACAAGCTCCGAGATTTATGCTTTTCGTGAAACACTTTTGAATGAATACGAGCCGAGATATATGTGCGTATATCACGCGGTGTTCGTTTGCTAATGAATTCATGGACTAGCGTGGTTTCCCTGTTACTTTTATGACGAGTCGAGTAGTAATTAATGTTATGATCGATTAGAGAGATGGAAAAAACAATAAAATATTAATATTTTATTTGGCAGTTGTAATTCATTCAAGAGAGAGAAAATTATATTTGTTTCTTTTTAGTTGCTGATAAATCAAAGTTTTCAATGTCAACAAATATAAGTATGTACCATAAAACTGTTAAGTACTTATCTAAACAAAGTTCTTTGTTTCAGGAACGCTCAAATTTAAGTCTTATAATACTGAAAAAGAAAAACGGTTGTTTACTAGCACTATGTAACGATTACCGAGCCCCCACTAGGACCAGTATGACAATCAAAGGTGTTACAGTAAGAATTAATCAATTTAAAGTGGCATCGAGACCAATATAAACAACAGGTCACACAGACTCGTCATCAAATAGCACGCAACGGAGGCTGTGTTGTTCGGTGGTTATGAGACGGAAGATACGGGTGAACGTGTGTTAGAGCGGGACAGGTAGACAACGTGAGTGCGCACGCATCGTTCGATACCCGCGCCCCCGCACCCCGCCGCAAGTGCGGAGACCGCCTCTGACAACGTACCCCTCATTGTATTGGGAATCAATCGACAAATGAACGTTGACGATACACGATATTTGAAAAAACGTTCCAAATTAGACTTTTTCATTTGCTTTCATTTTTACCTTTGCTAGTTCTTTCGAACGAGGGCTTTTGTTTTTATTTGATATTCTGGTTGTGGCCGATAGATGGCGCTTTTATTGGAATAGGTATTGTCCTGTGTCCATAATTGGATTCGAACCGTAGAAAATCTGAGGACAAGACTTTTACACCGCTTCTATAGCTTCAGCTGCACTACTTTCAATGTTCCAAGGCAACACGCTCTACGTCGTAGAGGCTCGTAGACGTTCGTAGAAGCTCGTAGAGGTGCCGTCTACACCACCTTTCCCAAAGTGGGCGATAACGCCCCCTTGTGGACGCTGAAGGTCTAAAAGCGTGGGAACCAGAAAAAAATGGGGGTGTTGTGTAAAGGCTTGAGGGGTTATTTATTTCATCTGGATGCATTTTAAATTTAAGCAATGGGGGCGCTAAAATATAATTTGTTCTTAAAGTGGGCGGTAGACAAAATAAGTTTGAGAACCTCTGGTCTACACGGACGATTGTGTAAAAATTTAACTTGTACGTACGTCGTACCTGCGCACTTTTCAAGAAAGTTTTGTTTTAATATTGTTATTAATTTACATACATTATACAAAAGATTTACCAAACACACTAGATCAAAGGAAATCTCGTCTTTTTGCCCTAATCCCTTTTACAGGATGTAACAAAACTAAGTAATGTTTTATTGTTCTAAAAATCTTGATTGTTTGTATTGTGTCGTATTTTTCTTCTTTTATTTTAAATGTAGGTACTTTGTGTAATGTTCAAACTTTTGTTGAATAAACGTTTATTTATTTATTTATTTATTTAATACTACTTTAGGGTGTACTACACACCCTGTGTGCTTATATATATATTATGATATATATATCCTTTTATAAAGTTTACTGTAATAGTATATTAACGCTGAAAGAGTTACTTTTTTTTCATTTTTGTATAGATAAATAGATGACACTGGGGCGCTTGCTCAAAGTCCATAATATTAACCCATCAAGGGGCTTGATGGGTTAATATTATGAACACCGGTGACCGCGACCGCGACATTTCCAAAAATCCCCGGTCGAAGGATTAATGTAGCGATAGCGAAAGTGGAAGCGTTTATTTTAAGGCAGGATTAAATTCTTTTTTTTTTTAATTCCTTTTCGATTAGACGACTGAATTTGTTCTCTGATAGAAAATAATATCAGAATAGTGGATGAAAGTATTCAGGGATACTATTTCATGCGGGCAATGTTTGCATGCCAGTTTTGTAAAGATTTTTAGCTTTGTCCTCTACTGATTAGGTATGTTTTGTAAAGAATAATACCCACTTCAAAAAATTGGACATTATCAATTGGCTGGAACGTTCTTTTGTTATTCGGAATCGGTCCGTGGGCGGTCGACAAAGTGGAAGGGTTATAATCCTCTTGAAAAAGGACAGCCAAGAGGTATTGACCCTGGGGAGATAAGTACAACTGTATAAAGTAAGTATCATCTATTAATAGTTCTCTTGTGTAGATAGTAAAATAAGCTTTAACCTGACAATAAGTCATAGAATCAAACAGATTCACTGTCAGAGATTAAAAACTCATGATAAACTACGACCCATTTTTGGCAGATTAATCTCTACATCATAAAAAGCAGCGGGTTGCACTCTGGGAGAGCTAAAAGAGGTAAGAACGAAACAGAGAAGCAGACATACATAATATTGGCCGCGCGAAGAAAAATGGTTCTACTCGGTGGTATTCTCTTCTCCGTCTTACGAATTTCTGACGATCCATATCCTCAATCCTGTAGCGTATTTAACATTAAAGTAGGTACTAGGTGCACATTGTAACGAAGCGCAGCGAGGCAGCCGCATTTACCATACAAGTATATTACCCATCGCGCATTCGGAAATAAAAATTGTATGAAAAATGCAGTCCGCCCCGCTGCTGAAAATGTGTGCGTACCTTTAAAGAAACGCCGGTAAAGAAATTTTCATATCAATCACACATCTACCGTAACATTTTACACAATATTTTTGTGTCGTAGACGAGCTTATTATGACTTCAAACAAGGTATTTGCGAGCGTCTTTGACCCAGTTACGGTAATGCTCGTACTAGTATAGCTGTAATGCTCGTTATGCACCGATATGCAATTTATCTTTACTAACCTTTTTTCGTGGGAGTAAGTTCAAGAGATATATAATATAACCATAGTCGTAAAGAAAATTGGCGTGTTTTAGGTACGCGCACATTGTGACAAGGCGCTGTGCTACGGGCATACATTTTTATGAATAAAGATGACGCCCGCAACTCCGTATCGCCAAAATTCGCTTATCGCGCGGGAACCGTACATATCCTATGTCATTTCATGGGACTCAAAGTATCTCCATAACAAATTTCAGCAAAATCGGTTCAGCGGTTTGGGCCTAAAGAGGTAACAGACAGACAGACAGAGAGATAGATAGATAGATATCGCAGTTAAGGCGATAAAATGTATGGAAAATGCGGTTATTTTAGCAACATCATCTTTGCTATAATTGTGGTGGTGTGTGAGTGGTGTGATCGCCTACCATTCATTGGGTGCTAGAAATCCGACATTTTTTTTCCATCTCATACAAAACCTTTATAGGTTTTTAAGGAGAATTAACCCATAATATTATGTTTATAAAGATGACAAGAGAATGAGTAATGGGATTAACCACTTCTCATATTGTTGAGACGTCTTTTGAATTCATTTGAATTACCAAATTGTAAAGAAGTACGTATGTATTTACAAGATGGAATTCAATCATCAGCATCTTGTACTTAAAGAATTAAAGGATAAAAAATTATTAAAGACGTGAATGGAAGAACTAGGTAAGTCACAATTAAAAAATTGTCGTTTTATGCATAAATTCAGGCTGGAAAATGTATTTGAAGTAAAAAAACTGGATTTTATGTGTAGTCAGATACATTAGCCAGATGATGAACTAGATAAGTTACAAGGTTTGTTCAAATTATAAGGGAAAGAATAATTGTGCTTTTGTTATAATTTTATAACTAGCTAGTTATATGGTTAATCCATTCACGTCTTCAATTAAAAAAGTAAAAAGGATAACGTTGGTTCATTGGTTGGTATGAGTTGGTTACTGTATGTTGTTAGCTCTACCACGCAAGTGTCAAGACAGAACTCTAGGCTTTACCGTTCTTGTCACTGGAACGTCACCTGACTCTGGTAGCGGACAAACCATAATATAGTATGTATGTATGGCTATCAATCTTTAAACGGGCTTTGGCCCACCACACATTCCCACCACTGTATCTTCTGTGTCCCAGGATCGACAGCGGCATCCAACCACGAAAACCCTTTGATATGATCTCAGGGAGCCCGAGGGACATGCTAATACTGTCTTGGGACCCGCAACGAAATTAATCAGAAGAAAATAGGAGGAGTAGGAAGATTCCAATTTCCCTCCCCATAAAAGCGGGAGACAGCACAAAGTTGCAATGACCGAAAGTCAAAGAACTTAAGGGGGAGCACCACGGATATAAGGTTAATAATTGTGACTCCTAAGCTAAAGCTAAGTTAATATTGGAGTTTATTGTGTTTGACCGTTGCCAATAATAATTGTGGCAAAAACGCTTGAAGGCACGGAAGTTCCTAGCGCTGTCCACGAGATCACCGTAGTATGCTACTCCAGATGTACAGAATAGGTTGTTTAGCATAGTAGTTCTTTCGTCCTGCCAGAGACTGCACTCCCAGAGAACATGATGCGCGGTTTGTTCAAACGATCGAGTCTTCGGTCGAGCACTCGCACATGGGTGATGCTACTAGTTTAAATCCGTAAAGTTTGGCCTTAAAATTTCCATGACCGGTCAGGAATTGAGAAACGCAGTGATCAATATCCATCCAATGTTAGGATAGCCGTTCACGAATATTAGGGAAAAAATTATAAAGGTGTCGCCCTTTGGTGGAACAGTCCCATCGTGACTGCCATTCGGAGATTAGGCTTTGCACAGAGTTTTCTAAAGGTTCAAACAATCTTGCTATTTTAATTTTATCGCGAGCGCTTAAAAAGAACGGGTTGTCAATGTTTTTTTTATGATAGTACATTGTCGCACGACGCTGAATCTCAAGGTCAACGGGTAAAACTCCGGCTAACACAGGTAAGGCTTCGGTGCTTGTGGTCCTGTAAGCTTTGCATAAGAATATAAGAGCAAGACGTTGGCTTTGTAGCAACTTGCGACGAGCCGCGCCGATTGTTGCTCTGTCGGCCCACACGGGGGCCCCGTAGCAAATGCTGCCTAGGTTAGTAGCAGTGTAAATTAATTTTAGGGTTTTGAAGGAGAGGCCCCATGTCGACGTAGATATTTTGGTAAAGGAGTAAATATTGCGCTTCGCTTTCTCACCGGTTTGAATTATATTATGTTCTAAAAATGTAAATTTATTTTCCAAGTAAAAACCAAGATAACAGAGTGACTGTTTGCGTTTAACGTTAATATTGTCAAGTTTAATGCTAGTGGAAGATATAAGGGACCCTTTTAAAAGAATTTGGTAAGTTTTATGCGCGGCGAATTTCAGGCGATTACGTTTACCCCAGCTCGATATTAAATTAAGACTATCATTGGCTTGAGATTCAATTTCGGAACGTGAATTTGCATGAACGATGAGAAAACCGTCATCGGCGTAGCCAACTAGTACGCACAGCGGTGGTAGGGGAAGACTTAATAAATCATCAAATCCGAAATTCCATAGTTTTGGCGAGATAACAGAGCCCTGAGGGCAGCCGCATGTTAAATCTTTGGCGTGTGTACAATGGCCAAGTCGAAGCTTAGTTTGACCGTTAAAAAAATAAGAACGTATTATGGCATAAATATTAGAGTAGCAACCTCGATTTTTTAGTTTTAATAATAACATCGGCCACCAAGCATGATCGAACGCGCCAGAGATATCTAATGAAATGGCGACCACGTATTTAGATTCCGAAAGATTTACTATTTTTCTAACTTCCATAGCCGCGTCAACAGTCGATTTCCCGGCGGTGAAACCGAACTGATGACTATGAAATTTAGGGCCGCCGGGTAGCAGGCGAGGTACGATGAGACGTTCTAGTAATTTACCTAAGCAAGGCAGTAACGTTATCGGACGGTAAGATTTTGGGTCGTCAGGAGGTTTGTTTCCCGCTTTAGGTATCAATCTACGACTTTTCTTCATAATGGACTAACATCTTATGACTTAACTCGACTGCTAGATAAGTCTCATTTAAAAACATCACTAAGATGTACCATAAATAACCTAGCAAGTAATAGTACGCCTAATTATTTGCTACTTCTATCTTCACACCCCAAGGTGAAGCGACTAAGCGTGAGTCAGTCACAGTATATGTAACATAACAGTAGAGTAACATAGGATAGAGTACTTTCTAAATTTAATTTATCACACTATCGGTTTCTGTGATTTTTTACTAAAGTTTGTCTTTTCACTAGCCTTTTTTATTGGTTTACAGTTTATACTATTACAATATTATAATTATCAACTGCTGTTCATTACAAAAACTTTTGCCAAAAAAAACTTGGAAATCAAAAATAAACTTCTATCAATCGTTCTATTATGAACATAATATACTGTATACATTTACACTGTGGCCCAGTAAGACGTGTTAGTGTACGTCCAAAAATGTGAACGGTTAAAATTAATCAGACGTTAAAATGTGAGTCAGTCTCACCTGCAATGCCATACATATCCATACATCACCACTCACCACTCCTCACGATGGTTTATAGGAACAAATTGAGTTTACCTGTTAACTGCCACCGATGTAATGAAATAGATAAAACATTTATGTTTAGTTTAAATCACAGCTCTAATAATATACAAATAACTGCAAAGTGTAAAGTGAATTAAGTATTTTGTTCTCACTAAATTTTCTATTTTGATTATAAGTTTTAAATCTTTATGATATTAATGTTAAGTCTATTGGATCAGCTTTTCATAATATAATGATATAGTGGAGTTCCCAGAGCGTAAAAATCGTGCAAACCTCCTATTTTTGCAATAGTGGATGAAAATTGAAAAGAAAAAAAGGAATGTGTAGCTGATAACATAAATAATAAAGTTTACCTATTGAAAAGTTGTGCTTTTGTTTTTTAAATTATTCTCTTCCACTTCAAGTAAACTCATAAACTGTAAAATTTTGAAGAAAATTTGCATATTTCTTTCTTTTAAATATATAGCAAAATGATAAAATATATTATTATATTTTTGATTTGTATCGTTGCTTATATTCCAAAGAAAGAAAACAAGTTGAAAAAATATATAATTTAGATTTAAAATTAATATTTTTGTATGTAGATGAGCATACCTCCAAATGTGCTTGTTGTGTGCCTCGCCAGGTAAATGGCGTTCCTATTTTTCTTTGGTTTTAAATAGGAAGTTTAAAATTATTTTTTTACAAAGCCTTCTATTTCTTAATGTGTATAACTTTTTAGTTCTTAGTTTATTAAATTTTCTGAAAATGTAGCACAAACTTTTCACGGATATCTCGAAGAAAATCTGTATTTTATTTCTTTTGGTTAGGTTTTTACAGAATAAAATTGTTTTTTTTTCATTAATTATATTTGCTAAAACATACTTAAGGGAAAAAATACAAATTAGGTTAAGAACTGATATTTTTTGTATTCAGGTAAGCATTTTTCAAACATAGGTCGGAGCATGCGTCTTTAGTATGTACGTGAGATTTGTAGCACCCAATTTTTTTTCTGGCTTTAAGGCAGGGATTAATCTCAATCCGAAACGATAACCTTGCACACAACCAAAGACCAAGCGTATATGCATTGCAATAAGATTCATTTTAGCTTAGCATAAAACTGTAGTTACTAGGGGCGGATCTTCTCTATTTTTCGTGTTTTTTTTAAATATCTTTGGAAATAAATATTAAGAAATAAAATTGTTCGGTTCAGAATATTTTAATATAGATTTACTAACAATTTATTCAACAAAATGTATAATTATCATAGTTAATACTTATATTTCGATGAATTAGATTTTTGTCGGAGGTGAGTTTGTGAATTAATTACAGTCAAAGTATTACGTTTTATAAAAATGTTTATGGTTTAAAGTCTTTTGAATATTGTGCATTATATCTCATATTTTTTTACATTTCGTTATTATATTGGAACTAGGTAAACCGGGAGTTACGGAATAACAAATTGGGGTTGATCCTCGCCTTAAGTAGGAAGTTTAAATATATTTCAAAGCATGAAAAAGTCTTTCATTTGTCGATGCATTTACTCAAGAACGGGCTCACCTATTCAAACCAAATTTTCAGGGTTTGTTCGAAATCACAATCATTGCACAAAACGTTTGCACAAAATCGGTCGAGTGGTTCTTCATTTATCACATTTTTGTAACAAATGAATTCAATAAATGGTGGGTAATTTTGTCATTGGGTTTTTAGTCGGGGAAATTTTTGTTTTATTGTATAGGGTATGATCGTGGCTTGGTACCATGTTCATAAAAGTGGTGATCTGATGATGGGATCCAGGAGTAATCGAGGGAACTCCTCAAAATTTAAATGGAAACATATGCCGATTTTTTTTGGTATGAAGTATTCCAGGCATACTATGTTACCAAAAGTAAGATTTTGCTCCAAGACATACCATGGTCCGAAGGTGCTGAACAGAACTCCGAACTCCTTATAGATACAAGTTTGGGGGTTGGGGCGCTGTTTTAAGAACTGAAAGCATATGCTACTATGCAAATTACGTTCATCATCATCATTATCATCATCACTACCACATCAGGGTCACCAATGTCACGTAACTGTGTGCGTTAACTTAACTTCTGGAGTTAAGGTTGAATTTGTTATGTTCAATATTAGTGAGTCGTTTCGATGCGCTTCGACTTAGTATAAATTGACCCTTAGTGTTGCGGTTACTAAGATATCAATTTGATCACGGGATCTATGAGGTATGTAGGTATATTGTATAGAAGAGTATTTCAAAATTGGGACAAACATAGATCTATTAATGTAGTTTTAAGTAGTTTATGCATATTTTTTATGATGAGTTTCCATGCGGAATTAGCGCTATAATAATAAAACGAAAGTCAGAGAACCTAGAACTCTAGAGCCTAATTAAAGAGGTGTTTGAACATGTCATTTTCAGCATTGCTTAATAAACTCTAAGTATATACCTACAGTAGTATAATATGCTTGGAGTTTTTTTAAGAAATTCTAAAGTGGTAGTGAAGTCAGCTGATTATGAGTTTTCGTATTAACTATGAAGGTGTATCCTAAATCCAAAGTCACTAAGCAGAACACTTAAGTCTTTACAGAAAGCCTTATTATAACTATCTTAAAATAGTGAAATTATTATTTTTTCAACTGGATTGTCCCATGTTTATATCAATCTTAATCATAAAGTATTTGATTTTATTTTTTATTTTATTTTATTTATACAGAAAAACTTACAGCTAAACAAATCTCATTAACGACTAAATTAAAAACAAAAAGCCATTTACAAGTTTTTACATGCAAGTAACAATGTAGTGAGTATGTTAAAAAAAGGTAATAAATAATAATCAATAGAATCGTAAAAAGTTACAATATCTGCTAAGAAAAATTCATTATTATCACATTAGTACATTTAATATTAATAATATAATAACCCATGGGCCAAGCGAACTGGTTTCATACGTCAAATGCATAGGTACAGTATTTTATGAGTCAATTATTCAGCAGAAAAGAAATTTTTGTTTGCAAGTAATTTAATATGTGAAGGTTTGAACGAAAATGCATCTATATTTGAGTGAGCACGAACGAGATCATTAAAATGGGCCGATGACCTACAGATGAACGAATTGCGACGATAATTAGTGTTACAGGGTGGGATATGGAAAGGAAGAAAAGTGCGAAAAAACCTAGTGGGTACATTGATGGATATTTTGTTGTGTAGTTCTGGGGAGTCAATGAGATTGTTAATAATTTTGCTTAAGTATACAAGATCCGAGACTTTGCGACGGTATTGTAGGGGAAGGAAATGATATTTCATACATCTAGCTTCATAGTCGATAAGGTTATCACCACATTTATATTGTAAGTATCTTAAGAACTTTTTTTGAATTGATTCGATTCTGTAAATGTAAGTGTGATAGATAGGGTTCCATACCTAGTTGATAGTTTTATAAAAATTCTTATCCAACAACTTAAAATTGCATACATGTTATAGATTCAGGGCCAGATTTATAATCAAGTTATTAATTGCGTTGCGTTATAAGTTCGTTATTGCCGTACCCCGACGCTGATCATAAATTTTTGCCAATTTATTTTATTGGTGATGAAAATCATGAATTGGATCAATGTTGTGCAATTATTTCTAATACAAGACGAGAAATTATTCGTGAACAACAACTTTGGTTTTTTCATCAGCATAACGCATTTTAGTTCAATTGTTTAAAATTGCTCTCGATCGTATGCCATCTGGTACTCACAATTAACGTTTGTGGTGTGAATTTGGAAGAATCGTGTTTTTCACATGGCCAACTTTATGTTGCCTGTTCCAGAGGCGGTACTACAGATTCACACTCAAAATGGAAAAACAAAAAATATTGTTTATCCAAATGTTTTGGATTAAGTTTTAAATAGCTAGCAATTAAGTAATATATTTTTTTAAGAAATTTAAAATTGAAAAAAGTTTATTGTATTTAATAAAATAACTTTAGACACACCTTTTTTTAACTTCTAAATTCTAAGCTTTTTTAAATAAAAGTGCTAATTACTGAAAAAAAAAAAAGCATCTAGCTTTAAAACATCGCGGGCAAGATATACCGCGATGGCGCGAAGTAAAAATCCCCACAAATAGTGCGATGTCAGTCGGCTAATTGTCGTAATAGCCGGCAATAGCCGTCACCTGCGACGCCGGCTATCCCGGCTATTTCGGGCAAGTTGGCTAACTCCCAATGTGACAGTACTCAGCGCCGGCTATCAATTGTTTCCTTTGCCAGCGTCTGCCAGAATTAGGTTACTGCGTTTTTAGGTTCTTAGTAATCCATATACTTACTATAATATTATAAATGCAAGTGTGTGTGTCTGTCTTTTACCTCTTCAGGCCTAAACCGCTGAAGCGATTTAGCTAAAATTTGGTATGGAGATACTTTGCTTTGAGTTCCGGAAAAGGACATACTTAGTAGGTATAATTTTTTATTTTTTATCCCAAAAATTGATTTTTTAAAGGAGCGGACGTAAAGTAGACCGAGATGTAGAGCGAACGATTGTAACAACAATCAAATCTTTTGTCTTCATGCCAACCCCCTCACTATTAAAAATATCTTACTCAGTAGATAGCATTCACAGAGTTTAGTCCTTGTCTAATACTTTGGAAAACTAACCTGATATATTATGTGTAATAGACAATTTGTCAAAGTATTTTTTTTATGATGCTGGGGCGCTTGAAAATACAAATGAGAAAAAAATTGCTCTTTCAGCGCTGCTACTTTCACAGAGAAACTCTTAGATATAAAGGAAACATTTACACCCTAAAGTATTATCATTTAGTTTTGTTGGATCCTGTGGTAGATCCTGTGTGAGTTTCTTTTACATTGGCAGCGTAAAACTTTAAGCAATAATTAATATTGAACATTGCTATTATAATTTTACTTTGCTATTTTTATTACAAAGTAAATATTTGTGCTCTCCATTTGCTTATTTACAAAGCCATCTTTCGGAATTCACAAGTACTACTATGTTACACTTTTCTTAAATCGACTCCTGAGGGTTGCCTTGGATTTGGATTGTTTCCTGACTATAGTACGACGCAAGTTAATGCAGCACAAAGAAAGAGATGGTGCTTTACAATTTAATTGAATTCCTACTATTAATACATAAAGGAGATTAGCTATGTCCACATTATGCAATCTCATCTTCAATTTTCGTCATCTTCTTTTTATTCAACTTTCGTTTGGCATATTCAATAATTGAATGCGTCAAAATCCACCCGCATTGAAAGAAAAGCGTCATAGCGAGCGTTACGATTTCAACGCGCGTCACGGGCATGCCTTACGTTCGCTGTCGACTGCGGTATAACGCATGCCCTTGATGAACAAAAAAAAGGCCCAGTGTGGAAAAAGCTAATCATCTGTACTGTCTGTCTTTTTATTAAAATTCACCTCTTGATATCGAGATTGTGATCCATACCAATTTTATAAATGTGAAAGTGTGTCTGTATGTTACCTCTTCACGCTTGAACCGCTGGGCCGATTTTGATGAGTGACTCTCGGGAAAGGGCAATAGGGTAATTTTTATCCTTTTTTTTTTGAGGAGGGGAAATGCATTACGCATCCCCCGCCCCCTCGGGGGAAGACGACTGTCGGACTCCCTCCGCAGAGGTTTACCGAGTACCGACTAAAACCCCCCCATGCCCTCGTCAACGCTACACGCGAAGGTGCGGGATCGCTACGCATTCTACCGCGTATATTTTTTTTTATCCTGGAAAAATATAAGGTTCTCGCGCGATAAACGAATTACGGCGCTAGAGAGTCATCGCGCAGCGTCATCTAGTCCAATCAGTGACGGATTAGTCCTTAATCAAATTAAGCAATTGCCTAGGGCATCATGTCTGAGGGGGCACCAGAAGAGTAAAGTTTCAAAGACCGATTCCAATTTCTAGTTGAGATACGGATAGGGGGGGCTCACAGGCATGGATTGCTTAGGGCATCAAGTAGTCTGTCCGTCACTGAATCCAATATAAAACATAAACTCAAATCTATCTCGATCTTCACTTTATTTACAATCCTGCAACTCGTAAGTACCTACTAAGTGCTAAGAAAATACTATTTTAATTTGTAGACCAAGTATACAAGTATAATATCAATAAGTCATAAGTAGTTTAAAAATATTACACATCATAAACATTATGTTAATATGTTGTCAATATTATCTATACTTATAAAATTACATGTCCTGACTGACTGACTGATTCATCATCGCTGAGCAAAAACTGTTAAAGTTACAGCCACGAAATTTAGTGAGTAGGGTTGTTTTATTAAGTAGGCACCCACTAAGGAAGGAAGTTTGAAAATTTTACCCCGAAAGGGGTGAAATAGGGGTTGAAACTTTGAATGAAAGTCCGTCATTTTTTAAGTAAGGAACATGAAAATTTGTTTTTGGATTACTGTAATAATGAATAAATACGTATTTAAGCGTTTTTGGAAATTATACCCCCAAGGGGGTGAAATTGGGGTTGAAAGTGTGAATGAAAGTCCGTTATTTCTTGAGTTAGAAACATGAAACTTTATTTTTGGGCTAATAATTAAAAATTATTGGATACGTGTTTAATCGTTTAATTCTACCCCCAAGGGGGTAAAATAGGGGTTGACAGTTATTATATTTATATACTATGCTAACGCGGACGAAGTCGCGGGCAACAGCTAGTTATATTATATGTAAACAGTGGCGTAGCTAGCCAAGTGTGAAGAGTCGGTGACTCGGGGTCCTTAGGGGCCTCTCGGACTGGATAATTTTATTTTGACTTGTGTGTTCATAACAATAATACACCATTTGGAATTAAAACAAATCAGAACACTGTAAATATCGAACAAACGATAAAAAAATATGTAATCAGTTTGTAAGTTCGGACTTAGCTATTTTCTAGCCCCAGTGCCTTTGTTGGTCGATTATATTCTATCGACGCCACTGTATAAGGATAAACATTTAAAAGTTGAAATGATAACAAAGAACTTTTGAAAATTGAATTAATAATTGTTTATTTAACAAGACTTACTTAACTTTAATTAATATTATTTAACAACCACGGTGACACAAAGTAATAAATAATAATAAATATTATAATAACCTAATTAATTTACCTATCAGTGGCAAATAACTTAATGCTAATCAAGAATATTAAAAAACACAAGCATTTTTAATCAATGATACTTTGTTCATTTATATCAAAGTTAATTCATCGATTTTAAATTAAAATTGTGCCAGTCTATAGGTTAAAACTTTCTTTGGGTTAAATATTATGTTCTTTTTCTTGTTCCACATACTTATGAAAGGAAAGGCATGATAGTTTAACAGAGTTAACTTTATCGGCACAAGTGGGGTTAAATGTACTTACTTAAACCACGCAAACACTAAACAATATTTTTAAAATATGAATTTGCCACTATAAAATCAATAATTTGAATTATTTTCCACTATAAAATCAACTTTGTATTCCCAATGTGTCAGCTTTTCTTCTTTCTTCTTTCATGTCACTTTTCCTCTTTCCTCGCCTATCCCACCGGAACACACAGAGGGCCCCTGCGCACGGTGCCGTCTGGACATCTTCCGGAACCGATACCGAACCGGTTCCCAAAGTCAGGAACCTCGGCCGGGAGAACCGGCCTCCTCTCGTCCGGGAACACTATTCTGTCGACGTGATGTTTGTCGTGAGGGCTTCTCACTTCACTTCGTCTAGCACTCTCTACTACGACTATCGCTACGACGAACACTAGCAATTTGACGGAAAACATTTTGTTTATTTCGACGACTGCTATGTTGGACATATAATGGACGATTCCTTGAAGCTCCTTCCTTTTATACTCAAATAAGGCCGTGTACACTCATGCGACAATGACTAATTCGCAGTGACCTGCGACTATAATTTAGTACAATTTATTAGTTATTGGGCTATGTAGCAATAAATTGAAATCAATAACAATAGAATTATGATTTAGTTGCGACGATAGGGGATTTTTATTATGAGTAACAAAGTAGGTAATATGGTATCACCATTTTTAAATGGTATCTTTAAAAGGACTTTGGGATTTTCTAAGGAATTACAAAAGTATGCATATTTTCTGATTCAGCTCGTATATACCAGCTGAATGCTTCAAAAACATTAAATACGCAAATAATAATAAGAAACTAAATATCAAAAGAGGCCGTACAGTATAGTATCGTACAGATTGACAGTAATAATATATACCGTAATAATTATTTTTTTACATTTATGGGAACATTTAAAAACTTTTTTGTTTGCAATATTGTATATTGATGTTATGTGTAAAATAATTATGAATTTGTCTATGATGATGTTATATAAAAATCAGCCAAGTGCGAGTCGGACTCGCGCACGAAGGGTTTCGTACCATTATAGAGAAAAATTAGGGCAAAATTTGAGTTTTTTGTATGGGAGCCCTCCGCAATTTTTTGTTTTATTTTAATATTATTATTAATTATTAAAGTACACATACAATCAAGGATTTTGTGATTTTTTTTTTATTAAATAAGGGGGCAAACGAGCAAACGGGTCACCTGATGGTAAGCAACTCCCGTCGCCCATGGACACTCGCAACATCAGAAGAGCTGCAGGTGCGTTGCCGGCCTTTTAAGAGGGAATACGCTCTTTTCTTGAAGGTTTGCAGGTCGTATAGGTCCGCAAATACTGCTGGTGACAGTTCGTTCCAGAGTTTTACAGTGCGCGGCAGAAAGTTACGCGAAAAACGCACTGTGGAAGACTGCCACTCATCAAGGTGATGAGGATGGTATGTTTTTCGCGTGGGACGATGGCGAAAAGTTGCCGGTGGTATGATTCCGAACAACCCTCAGAGCACTCCCCGTGATACAACCGATAGAGGATGCAGAGTGAAGCTACATCTCGGCGTAATTCCAAGGGGTCCAAGCTGTTTGAAACACTATGGCAGTCAACAATTCGAGCGGCCCTTCGTTGAATACGATCCAGAGGGAGCAGTTGGTATTTAGGCGCCCCTGCCCAGAGATGAGAACAATATTCCATATGAGGCCGAACCTGCGCCTTGTAGAGTTGTAAGCGTTGGTCCGGACTGAAGTACTGTCTCACTCTGTTAAGAACACCAAATTTCGGAACTGGACTTCGCTCGATATTTTGACGCCAAGTATCTCAATGCTGATGGTTGGTTAAAGATGTGCCCTCGAAACGAGGATATACGACCATTGGTGACTTTTTAGTGGTGAACGCGCAGACTTGTATCTTGGCGGGGTTGAATTGGACCAAGTTACGTCTACCCCATTCAGAGACCTTCTCCAATGAATTTCGAATGTCTACTTGTTACCATTATTGAAATCGAGCAAAAAAGGCCCAAAAAATTACGTTTGTTGTATGGGAGCCCCCATATTTATTAATTTTATTTTGTTTTTAGTATTTTTTTATTATAGCGGCACCAGAAATACACAATCTGTGAAAATTTCAGAAGTCTTGCTATAACGGTTTTTGACACAGAAATAAGAACTAGATAGAAATCTGTGGTTTTTAAGATACAGCCTGGAGACAGACAGACGGGCAGACAGACAGACGGACAGACAGACAGACAGACAGACAGACAGACAGACAGACAGACAGACAGACAGACAGACAGACAATGAAGTCTTAGTAATAGGGTCCCGTTTTTACCCTTTGGGTACGGAACTCTAAAAAGCACAGTTTGTAGTCGGCCTTATGAACAGGTTTTTCTGGTGTGGCGCACGCGCGGGGTCACCACTGTAACTCATCGGGGAAATTGTTCGAGGAAGACCGAACGATCAAAATAAATACGCGACCGGATAAATATAACATTCAGGTTTTATAAAATCCATACAGGTTTTAAAAAAATAAAAAGGAATTTACTTGCAATCGTTTTCCTAGAGTCACAAATTATATTATCAGTCAATCGAAATCCCAATCTAGGAATTTACATAAATTAATGTCTGAGATCTAATTTGCGCATAATTTTTAATAATAATACGTTCTACCTATCAAATTAGCTACCAATTATTAAGATCTGGAAAGAGCTAGCTTGTATTTTTTACGAGCCTGTCCCACTGGCAACTGCTGGGCAATGGCTTCCCCCAAGGCTTTGCTCAAACACAGTCGTAGGATTTACTTGGCAGAAATGTTACCATGGGCGCCGGCAGGGGGATGCCAGGTTGTGCACTTGCACCCCTTGGGAATCTCGGAATTATTGAAATAAAAAGCATTTTGTAACCCTATTACCATCATGCCTTACAAAGATAGTTCGTAATCGTAATGTTTCGGCACTAAATGTGTTCTGTTGACGTAAATATACAGTCATAGGTCGTATAAAGTAAAAAGAAAAGAAAGAAAACTAAAATCTGCACCCCTTGGAAATAATTTCTGCCGGCGCCCAGTACCACCATTAATATAGTGATTTGACTGTCTGAGACTTTAACATTATGTTATATTTTCAGTGGCGTTAGAATCTACAACCTTAATCTATCTATTGCCAAAAAAGACTTCTAGGGGAAATTTGTGTTTATTCTAAAACTAGACTCTATTGAGTCTAGATTACAAAATGTATTATAGCTATTTAATACATTTACTACGAATATAATTAGTAATCTGCCTGCGAATAAGCGACCAAAGTCCGTCATTAGTAAAAGTCCTAAAGGGATATTTAGGAAGGGGAGGAATATCCTCTACATTAGTATAATACACTCTACGACCGTCGACCTGCACTGTCATCCATAATATTATAAATGCGAAAGTTAGTCTGTGTATCTATCAGCTGTCTGTTACCACTTCACGCCCAAACCACTGAACAGATTTTGTTGAAATTCGGTATGGAGCTATATTGAGTCCCGGGAAAGGACATACGATACTTTTTATCCCGGACAGGCTGTTCCCCCGCCATAAACGAATTTTTGAGTTGCGAGCGTCATGTTCATAGTTTAATCCTTCGATCGTGGAAAAACGAGACACAATAGCCTTTCTATAATGATTGTTATCGCGAGCACCGGTGCTCGTACGGGGCTTGATGGGTAATATAATAGCTCCCGCACCGGTTTCGGTGACGGTGGCCGGTTTTATTGAAACCAGGCCAGCTACGCAGGCACTCTCTATTCCTTTACTCTCATAACCCAGTGGGACGGCAGACCGACACGACCGGCGAGAGATCAGGCGCAGGACCGACTTTTTACATGCCCATCCGACGCATGAATCATCTTACTTGTCAGACAATCAGGTGATCTGTGATCAGCCTGCATTGTCCTAACCAAACTTGGAAATAACATGTTTCCAACACGGGAATCGAACCCACGACCTCCGAGTCAAGAGCCGCGCTCTATACCACTAGACCACGGAGGGTAATTACATCTAAGTATTTAGCACACATAATATTAGTAATCCAAATGAGCGATCAAAGTCCGTTGTTACTTGTTAGTAAAAGTCATAAAGGGAATATCCCCTAGATTAGTAATAAATGACAGTGGCAGCACTGTCATCTGATCTATATTTCCGATGAGTTTTCAACCACATTTGAGTCACATACGGGTTCATACAATAGGTACCGTTAACCAATTTAGGTTACACAAATATTAAGTTGACATCAACCGCGTGTGCCACTGGTTTACTCACTTCTGAGTCATCTTTAAAGGGATCATTGTACCTGTCTTTAGATATAAATTGGTCTATAACAGCGCTTTTCAACCACCTCTTTTAATGTGTTCTGTGTTTCAACCTGTGGGTCGCAAGAACTATTTCAATAAATAATAATAAGTAGGTAATAAGCAGGAAGATTTTAACAACATAATATTATATTCACACATTATATCTATATTTTGAATGAAATAAATCAGATACACCGGGTAAACGCGATTATTTTCTGGTGAAACGTATCAATGTAGACGTATATTATTTAATATACTTATTACACGTTGATGGACAGCCAAGAATTTACGTCTATGGGCGGTATTGTCCAACGTTAATTAATTATACAGTTTCCTCTGTACCAGCCGTATCAATTATCACCTTAATAATATTATCTCGATCGTGGGAATCGCAGGCACAATTATTCTTTTTCTTATATATAAAAAATAAATTAAATAAAAATCAAAAAACCCGACTGCAAAGAATGTTAACTAAAAAGAACGAAACAAGACCTAATTCTGCCGGAGGCATCGAATCCATGTTTTAATTGATACGACTCTTGCTTACGAGTTTCATGCCAGGATAAATAGAAGGTTACATAGAAAAATGTAGAAGAAGAAAGTGGATAATAAAATGCAGTCGGAGGCATGTCGCACCAAGTTTAACATTAATTCATAAATCATAAAATATTATGCCTCCGACTGCATTTTATTATCCACTTTCTTCTTCTACATTTTTCTATGTAACTTTCTTTTTATCCTGGCATGAAACTCGTAAGCAAGAGTCGTATCAATTAAAACATGGATTCGATGCCTCCGGCAGAATTAGGTCTTGTTTCGTTCTTTTTAGTTAAGTAACATTTTTTGCAGTCGGGTTTTTTGATTTTAAATTAATTTATTTTATTCGCGACTTTTTAGTTGTAGTCATCTAACCATTTCGACAATCAATCTAATAAAAAATTAAATATATCGTAGGTCACTTAGAAAAGTGTACCTACAATAAGTTATAATAGGTACATAGGTTTGGTACTGTTTCAATGTATGTTTCTAGTTAAAAATTCTTATTATTATTTTAGTTAAAATTTCTTTTCAAAAGTACCTGCTTACCAAATCATTGTTTTTTTTTAAATACTTTGTCATTGAATTTTCAACTTTTTTCAGTAATGTCAGTTAATTTTTAATTAATATTGGATTTATCCATGCAGGCGGATTTTGGTTTTTTCTTATTTTATTACTAGCGGTCGGCCGCGGCTCCGCCCGCGTGGATGTCGGTGAGCTCTGCAAAATGCATACCCAGGAAAGACTCGGTCAGCAAAATGATTCCCAGGTCAATTCACAGACTCCGACACTAACATCGACGACGCAGTCATTATACGCAGGCTGCACCCTGCACAGATTGTCTTCCTCCCGCACGCGCAGTGCGCACCCGCCTTGGTGACGCCAACTATCGTAATATTTTAATTTCGCCATAATTTCAAAACTAAATGTCCAATTTTATTCATTCAAAGACCAAATATTATCTACATAAACTGTACTTAGTAATGGAATAATTTATTTTGATAAGAATTAAAAGAATGAGTAAAATAAACGCGTTTAAATGTAGTCCAAAAAAATTCAAGATTTTTAAATAAAAAAATGGTTATTGTGCCTCACTCGACATAGATAGGTATATTGTGTCGCGGACTTTTTTGTAGATATTTGTAAGTTCTACAATTACTTAGAATTTTATGGTTCTATCTTTTATAGTTTAGGCAGCGTACGTAAAATAAGTAACTTTTCTGGTTGATTTTTTAAACCTTGCGTCCGAAGAACCCGGTACCCTATTTTTTTCCAAAATAAAATTCAGCCTATGTTCAGCAAAAATAAAGTAGAATTCTAATGGTAAAAGAATTTTTCAAATCGGTCCAGTAGTTTCGGAGCCAAACAAACAAAAAATAAAATCTCTCCTCTTTATAATATTAGTGTAGATTTATTGTTCTATTTAATATTAAAACTACAAGTTATATACATATTTAGGATCAGTGTTCAAAATCCTTTATTTTGATACCCCACTCGATATGCTTGGTAGAATTTTTATTTTTTTTACCTCACAATATGGCGTCAAACATCTGCCATTTCGGTTTTTTTTTTAATGTCACCTATCTAAGAACACTTGGGTCATTAAGACAAATCTAACGATATCTCAAATGTGAAAATCTGTTCAGCGGTTCTGAAGATACAAGGTAAAGAAGAATATTACAAACATACAAGATACGCGCTAAACACATAACCCTCCCGGCAGTAGGGTAATAAAAATGGATTTCCAAATCTGTTAGTCGCGCTAAAACTCGAAAACGGCTGAACGGATTGGGCTGATTATAGTCTTAAAATATTCGTAGAAGTCCAGAGAAGGTTTTAAAGTGACACGAAGTTTACCGGGACAGCTAGTAATAATCATAGATATTCAATTTTTATGCGGCACCCGGGTGCCGCTTGGGAGTTGATGGGATAATACAAGGATGAAAAAGAAATCTTTAGCTAGGGTCGCCCCCAAATAAATTTTTGATGAAGCGCCCCATACAAAATAATAATTTAATATTTGTACGCGAATTTAAATAAAATATTTGTCTTGGAGCTTAGGCAACAATGCAAATATTATTATTTTCGTTTAGATCCGAAATTGATACGAAGAATAGCAGTGGCTTCTTAAAAACCACTTTCCTTGTAAGATATAGGGCCCTAATTCTGGTAAATAAAGAATGCAAAATGTGTCAGATGACGCACACCTTCCTTCGGAACTTGCGGTTTATAATGCAATTAGCACTATGTAGGTGTTGAACCTTATAAATAAGTAATGGAGTAATTACTTAGTACATAATATAATTATCCGAGTGCTTATTAATTATTATACCTATTTATGGTCTTAAAACAAAATCCATGATTTTCCTTTAGTGCAAAAAATACTACTAATTCATAATATTTTAAGGACATTTTTTCGGCATTTTTAGTGCGGTGAAATTCGTTTAGGCTTTTTAAACTTTTTCCGCAAAAAAATCGCATGTTTCTCGGGATTTAAGGTACCTTCTATTCGGCTAGACAGCCTCAAATCTGTTTTAGCCTAAAAAGATAACATGCAGACACACTTTTGCATTCATAATATTTTAAGTACGGAGTTGTTTTGCAATAAAGATACGAGGTCTCATAAAGGAAAGAACTCGTCAAGTCGTCACTATTGGAAATTCCATCGGTACATCTTCGTATGTGTTCCAAACTTCCAACGTTAGGAGAGAGGTGAAGGCTGAATAACGTCAACAACCTTTATTTTATTGTAGAATTACAATATTACTTGTACGTTTCCAAGCTTTTATATTTTAGTTCTGTGGGTCAAAAACTGGCAGTCTGTAATAGGCATTTCCGCCAGTCGCACAGTAAGTACCCTATGATCCGAGTTAACCTCGTATTAGTGAGTATGCTTTCGTAGCCGGTTTGTACTTATAACGTATGTGATAGGAACTAATGCCTTCCCCTAATTAAAAAAAACCGGCCATGTGCGTGTCGGGCCACGCGCAATATAGGGTTCCGTAGTACCGCTAGTTTTTGATAATTTTTGTATGGTCAATGAATATCCATACTAATATTATAAATGCGAAAGTGTGTCTGTCTGTCTGTCTGTCTGTCTGTCTGTCTGTCTGTTACCTCTTCACGCCCAAACCGCTGAACCGATTTTGCTGAAATTTGGCATGAAGATACTTTGAGTCCCGGAAAAGGACATAGGATACTTTTCGCCCCGGAAAAATGTAAGGTTCCCGCGCGATAAACGAGTTTTCGCGCAACGGAGTTGCGGGCGTCATCTAGTACAACATCATCTCAGTTACGTTCAAAGGAATTTGAACGAAAAGATCCTTTATACTTCGCCGAATATTTTTTTTTAGTTGATCAACTATTACTCAATAACTTATGAAGTCCTCTTCGCCGTGATAATTTTCTATTTAAATTCAGCATATTTCCTACTCCTGTGAATTTTTCACATTTCCAGAAGCAACCGTTTAAAGCTGGTAGAAGGGGGGACACTGGGGGGGACACTGGACTCTAACCATTTTTTCCGCTTTGAAACTTCATATTTCACAAAATATGGATCCATCGGATAAATCGAAAAATGATCTATGAATACTCATAATATTTTTGAACAAACCTATCCATCGACACCCCACACAGTGCGACAAAAAAATCATCCCCACTTGATATGTAGGGGAGGTATGCCGTATGTACCATAAAAATATATTTAAAAAATATATGTACCATGTACTTTGTCGGTGTCATTCGACGCTTTTACGCTTACTACCTCCACGCTTTTAGGGTTCCGTAGTCAATAATGGTTCCTTGTTGACTACGGAACCCTTAAAGCGTGGAGGTAGGCGCTCCGTTAATAATAATCCCCGATACTGAACTCGCAGAACATTCGATAGTAAACATAGTAACATACTTAATCATCATCATCATCATATCAGCCTATATTCGTCCACTGCTGGACGAGTATAGGCACCTAGTAACATACTTAATACTTGAATATTATTCAGGTTATGTTTATTATCGAATTTATACCCATGTTTATCAATAAATTAATATCGTTGATGTTTATCCCTAGTTGCCTATAGCTATACATAAGGAAAATATTTAAACAATATGACATAATCGCTACAAATAAATAATAATAATTACATTTACTATTCGTAGCATAATCACAGTTCGCTATGTACTTATGAAGTTGGTATTTAATGAAGGGTTTTCCTTCACATACGTAATTAAGATCTCTGCATGGTGTTTCCCTCACAAACATTATGTAAACAATTGGCGTATCTATTTGTGTTTTCCTTCACCTATTAGTAATTTAATATATTATGTTGAAATTCCCTAACAAAATAGGTAAGTACCTACCTAAATAGTGCGGAATCCTATAAGCCACGCTTTCAGGGCCCCCGTAAAGGCTACTGGCGTCTGTGTGCAAAAAAAAAGGATTTTGGCTCCCCTTTAGGCAATTTTTTTGGGTCCTCGGTTTTGGCGCCCCTAAAGATGACGATTTGGCGCCCCTAGAGGATGGCGCCCGTGTGCATTGCACACATTGCACATATGGTAGCGGGGGCCCTGCACGCTTTTAGTTCTGAAACTCCTGAATAATTTCACAAGCCTCTTATACCTGCTTGTTTGGTATATCCTTAGGAAGATAGTTAAAACTGGCTCGAAGGACCAATAAAAATAGACCAAAACAATATTATGCCTACCCCGGTCTTGAAATTTATAAAACAGTATTAGTCCACCCAAAGAATAGCTCAAAAGTAGGTGTAGAGTGCGTGAGCTGCAACCTAAGCAATTTCTTCAGAAATGTGTTTGAAATGTCTAGAAGATAAGCATACTAAAAGTCCCCGCCCCTAGGGTGTGCCGGGGTGGGGGGTGGGGGTTAAAGTTCCCGTTTTTTATTTTTTGGCTCATATCTTTAAAACGGTACGTCGTAAAGAAAACGTGTCTTCCACATAATAAAAGCTAATAAAATTTACTACAACTATGTCATTTACACCATGTATCTATCTCCAATCATTGCCATGGTATGAGCTTCTAAAGAGGTCGATTTTCAAAAACACCCATCTCCTAAGTCTAGGGATATTTGTATTTTATGAAATCTATCAGGATTTTTGAAGACAGTAAATGAAAGAATTATAGCTTATTTTTTGGCCTTTAGTAAAACATAAATAAACTTTCCGGATTATTTTGTTTTTAAGAAAAATCATTGGCTTTTCTATGGTCACAGAAAAGTTATATGGCAAAAAATCTTTAATTTTATAAAACTGAAAATTTCATTCGAGTGGAAGAAAATCTTTTACATTTTTATTGCTAATAGTCAAATTATTATAGTAGTTAGTATTTATTAATTAGTATTGAGTATTTTTACGTAAAATACATTTTTAAGTCTTTCTTCGGTAAAGGCCCTATGTTCTTTTTAACCGACTTCCAAAAAACGAGGAGGTTATATGTTCGGCTGTGGATATTTTTTTTTTTGTATGTTCAGCGATTACTCCGCCGTTTGTGAACCGATTTTCGAAATTTTTGTTTTGTTGTATTAGGTTTCACTCCAATTTGGTACCATGTTCACAAAAGTGGTGACTTGATGATGGGATCCAGGAGTGATCGAGGGAACTCCTCGAAATTTATATGGAAACATATGGTGATTTTGGTTTAATGTGAAGTGTACTAAGAATATGCTACCAAAAAGTCAAATATTGGGTCAAGGTATACCATGGTTTCGAAGATGCTGAGAGAACTCCTTATAGATACACGTTTCGGAGTTTCGGCGTTGTTTTAAGAACAGAAAGCATATGCTACCATGCAATTCAAATTCATCATCATCATCATCGTCATCATCATAATTACCACGTCGTGTTAAGGTCACCAATGTCTCATGGCACAAAATAGATAATAGTACAAGGCATAGGTATGGATACAATAATAATAATTATGTACATAGCAACACCAATTATTATAGCCTGTTTATATACACGGCGGTCGGCGCCGCAGAGGCAACGGCGTCGCCGCGCGCCGCGCGGCGCGTGCGTAAACATCGTATTCAAGTTCTAACCGGAATGTCAGGGCATGCCGCGCTGCGAGCATTTTGAGTGTCATATTATTATGATTTTAAACTTTATCTTCATTAATGTAATACATAGTATCGCTAGAGAAAGGCGCAGGCGGATGCGAAACTTTCCAAGTTTCTCAAGCGATACTATGTATTACAATAATGAAGATAAAGATTAAAATCATATTATGACACTTAAAATATGCTCGCCCTGCCGCTGGGTGTGATTCGGCTCATCCTTCGATCGCGGATTCTTGGAAATCCATTGTTCTGGCGGCCACATGTGGCCTACCTAGCACGCATAGAACCTTCTAGCACCTGTTCACTTAGATTTTTTAAATGTATTGTTTAAATTTATCTATCTACCTGATATTTGGGCCTTGGGGTATGACTCTTAGAGTGGGTTTCACCAGAGGCGTGGTTAAAGTTAAAGTTATGGTTATAGTTAAATATGGCGTCATTTAACTTTAACTTTAACCTTAACTTTAACCTTAACTTTGACCGGAGAAATTGACAGATGACAGCTGGTCCAACAAGGTTATAAATGAAGGTGGGCGGGGGCGCTGCTGGTAAAGGAGAACTGTCAAAAATGGCGTTTTTGTATGATGACAGCGTTAGTTCCTTTATTCGCCACCTGCATTTAAAACCTTGTCGAGTTCTATGGTTATGGTTAAATATGGCGTTTTGATGGCGTCCATTTTTAACTTTAACCAAGGATTTGACATTTTGCATTGGGGCAAAAGTTAAAGTTAAAGTTACAGTTAAAGTTAGTTGGTGCAACCCACTCTTAACAGTCTTAATAAATTGTAATAAGATACGTAGAATATACGCAGTAATTCGTCGCGTAGGGTGGTATTGGTCACTACCACCGACGACCACTTATAAACTCGCGGACTATGACGGAGGTCAACTTAATAACAATACGAGATCAACAATTCATCATCATCATCATCATGATCAGCCTATTGCCGTCCACTGCTGAACGTAGGCCTCCCCCAATGAGCGCCAACCATTCCGATCTTGGGCAGCCCTCATTCATCCGCTGCCAGCCACTTTCTTTAAATCGTCGGTCCACCGTGCTGCGGGACGTCCTACACTACGTTCGCCCATGCGTGGTCTCCACTCTAACACTTGTCTGCTCCATCTACCGTCTTCCCGTCTGCAGACATGACCAGCCCACTTCCACTTCAGCGTGCTAATTCTATGAGCGATGTCGGTGACTTTAGTTCTCTGGCGAATTACTATATAAGGAATTTTGTCCACCAGAGATACTCCCAACATAGCTCTTTCCATAGCCCGCTGAGCAACCTTAAACTTGTGAACTAGTCCTCCGGTGAGTGTCCACGTTTCAGCTCCGTAAGTCATTACCGGTAGAACGCATTGATTAAAAACCCTGGACTTAAGGGATAGTGGAATCGACGATTCAAAGATATTTCGGAGCTTCCCGAATGCAGCCCAACCTAAGCGTATTCTTCTATTCGCCTCCTTCTCAAAGTTGTGCCGCCCTAGTTGAATTGTATGGCCAAGATATACGTATTCTTGCACAGCTTCGAGACTGGCGCCATTAACGACGACAGGTCTCGGGAGAACATGTTTATTAAACATGACTTTGGTTTTCTTTAGGTTCATCCCGAGTCCCACCCAGTCCAGAAAAATCGCTTAGGCTGTTCAGCATCTCCTCCAGATCCTGCAGAGATTCTGCCATAATGACTATGTCGTCCGCAAAACGCAAATGTGAGATGTGCTGGCCGTTAATGTTTAGACCCCGTCCGTGCCAATCAAGCTTCTTAAAAAGGTCCTCCAACACGTTATTAAACAGTTTCGGAGAAATAACATCTCCCTGTCTTACTCCTCGGCGTAATTGGATAGGACTTGTGCTCTTTTCTTGCACTTGGACGGTCATCGTTGCGGCCTTGTACAGACATCTTAACACCTCGACATAGCGGTAGTCTACTAGGCATCTCTGCATGGATTCCAGTACAGCCCAGGTCTCGACGCTATCAAAGGCTTTCTCATAGTCCACATACGCTAGGCAAAGAGGCTGATTATACTCCTCGGTCTTCTCAATAATTTGCCTTAATGTATGTATGTGGTCCACAGTGCTGTGGACCACATACATACATTACGAAACCCGTACGAAACCCGGCCTGCTCCGGTGGCTGGAAGTCGTCGAACTTCTGGGTAAGACGATTCGAGATAACCCTCGAGAACAGCTTATACACATGGCTCAGGAGCGAAATGGGGCGATAGTTTTCAAGTCGCGTGTTATCGCCTTTTTTGAAAAATAAAACCACTACACTCCTGCTCCATGCTTCGGGAGTTGTGCCTGTGTGGATGACGGAATTAAAGAGCTTCACAAGCTCCATTAGGACAGGAGCCCCTCCTGCTCTGAGTAGCTCTGTGGTTATTCCGTCATCTCCCGGTGCTTTGTTATTATGAAGCTGACTGAGAGCTATTCTAATCTCACCCATGTCAACATCGGGAAGCTCATCTGTATAGTGGCGCGTGAGTCTGGCCCGTGGGTCATCCGCATGATGGGTTTGGGATGGGCTTGTTTTTGGAGTGTACAATTCCCCATAGTACCTTTCGACTTCAGCGATGATCTCCGGTTTCGAGGTGACGATATTGCCTTGTGGTGTACTGAGCTTTGTCAAGTTACAACGGGTATTATTGGTCTTAGCAAATACTTTCGAGCCTTTGTTTCGCGCAATGGCTTGCTCGATGGCTTGCGTATTTGCCCGACGGATGTCATGCCTAATTCTCTTCTTAATCTCCCGGTTGAGAACCTGACACTCAGATTGTGTGGCTATGGTGTTTTCTCATCTTTTCCTCATTAATTCCAGAGTCTCGCTGGTGAGCATAGACTTACGTCCATGGGTCTTTGGGGGAAAGTATTTACGACCCACCTCGCAGATGACACGAGTCAGACTGTTGGCGGTGTGGTCTATGTCCTTTGTGGTTTCCAACATGGCGAATCGATTTTGCAGTTCTAGCTGGAAGCTCTCGCAGCCAGCTTTGACCTGGGGCCGTGCAGGCCTTAGAGTTGACCTCACTAAATGTGCTCGCTCCAAACTGACGTTTATACTCAGGCTGCCTCTTACCAGTCGGTGATCACTTCCGGTATTAAACCTATTGATCACAGAGACATCTCTGAATATATGGCGTTTGTTAGAAGCGATGAAGTCAATTTCATTCCTTGTCACGTTATCGGGGCTTCGCCAGGTCCACTTCCTATGGGGCTTTTTCTGGAAGAAGGTGTTCATTAGGAAAAGCCCTTTGGATTCGAGAAAGTTTACTAGCATTTGCCCCATGTGATTTCTGCACCCAATGCCAAAAGGGCCTATTTTCGACTCGCCATTCTCTTGGACTCCCACTTTAGCATTGAAATCGCCCATTACAACAGTGTAGAAGGTGTTGGAACAAGACATAACTTTGGCTTTGTCTTCATACATAGTCTCGACCTCGTCGTCAGGATGTGCCGATGTTGGGGCATACACTTGGATTACCTTAAGGTAGTACCGATCTGCAACCTTTAGTACAAGGTATGCCACTCTTGCCAACACACTACCCATTTCTACAATGTTGCTCTTAAGCGATTTGTGGACTATAAAACCAACGCAACCTTGGGATGGTTGATGTCCTTCTCGAAAGTAGAGCAAGTGACCGGAATCGAGAGTAATCGTGTCCTCGCCCTGTCTTCGGAGCTCCGATAGACCCATAATGTGCCAGTTAATACGACTTAACTCTACTCCAACTCAGCAATGTGTTTGTTCAGCCGCAGAGAGCGTCCGTTGTACGTAGCCAGTTCTAATTTTTGGAGGCGGTACCCTGCCTTCGCCCGGGGATTCTTAGCACCCCCCGCTGCGCCGTTACCGTGGCCGGTACCATGGCCAGGAATAGCGCAGCAACAGGGAACTGGGGGCCGTAAATCTGGGTTGTGCTGCATATGGGGGGAATTTGCCATAGTCACCACGCTTGGCAAACGGGTTGGTGACCGCAGACTGGAATGCTTTTTACTAATAGTGCTGCTGCCCACTATCAGTTATGGCATTTATAGCATACCAGGATTCGTCATGGTTATACCACCATGGAACGGTAGCCGGAGCCTAAACGGCAGAGGAAGATGTTTGTCCTCTTATCCAACCAATGTCCTTTAGTCGCCTTTTACGACACCCATAGGTTAGAGTGTGGTCTCGGGCTGAGAATAGGACCACCCCACCTCGTACGAATATTCACAGTACAAAAATGTTTCATATCAACTTTGAAGTGGTGGGGCGCGTCATTTCAAATTAGACAAGCTCTACCGACTTCAAAATGATAAAGATTGAGTACTGAAATAGTTGAGGTTTAGCCGAATTCGGGAAAAGGCACTACATATTAGATAGGAAAAATTATTTAATACTTTTTAGTTCATATTATAAGGATTTTATTATTGTTGTTACCTTGGAAGTCGGTTTTAATTTTTTGTTAAAAATAATTGTTTTGACTGCACTTAATCAGGCCCCATGTGCACTGGGCACATGGGGCCTGATTAAGGGATATGAAATAATGTACCGGTTCATGGATTGCTATGCATCTATTTAAAGTTGTTTTCTTTTTTGTATAGTTACAAAAAAAATAAATGCATGTGAGCTGATCTTATCATTCTTTGCTAGTCATATTGAACGTATGTGCAACTTAAATGTAAGTAATTCCCTTATCTTTGCTAAACATAAGCATCACAATTGTGCATTTCCTAGACATAAACAACGCAACTGTCACATATGCGTTGATTATGCTTAGTATTTCATACGTCGAAATTCTAAGTAAAATAGTCATAAAAAACGCATGTTTGCTTATGATGTTTATTATTACTAGTAATAAGTTTGGAAAATACCACATACGCTGTTTATGACTAACAATAAAATGAAAACTATAGAAGATATTTAAAAACGAGTGATTGATCCTGGTAGATCTCGTTTCAACGATTCCGAATATACTAATAACTCAATTTCGTAAAAAAATGTCGATTGCGTTGTTTATAGTTAGGACAGCAGTATTATACACTGAAACATAATGTTCTGATGTAAATGCTTCATAAAATTTATGTGCGGTTGGCACTTGGCAATATGCAGTTGACAACAAGTTAACAACCCAAAAAACCCAAGGGGTTTTATGTCTTGTACATAATTAATATTAAGTAACCGAAAGAAAAAAGAGATACGCGAATGTCAGAAATGCCAGCTGTTTTCGACTGTCATGTTCAACTGACACATGAGTCATGACAGTTGACTTGGACAAATTTTCAAAATACTCCGAAAAATGTTGATGATGATCTCACGATTTACAATTTATTCGCATGTAGTTGCTCCACCCGAGTAATATTTAATTATTTAGTTTTAAGATAAGTGGTAGGGAAGCGTCGTCAAGATGCAGCAATCTCCGTTTGAAAATATCTTCAATATAATCGGTGGGATAACCGAAGGCAACGAAAAGCCAATGAAACATGGATTTTACAATGCGTTCGCGTTATTCGTTCTTGCTATTTGCTGTGCTGCTGTATATGTGCTGTTTCTAATCCTGGAGCCTTTCTTCAAACCTCTGTTTTGGGCCTTACTCGTTGGATCACTGCTTCACCCATTTAAGTATAAACTATCAAGAAAGATCAAAACATGGTTTGAGAATTTGGATAAAAGCAATAGCTCCATGGTCGTCGCGTTGATGGTCACACCCTTCAGTGTCATAAACTATGCCTCCGACACTGTCGGGAACCAGTTCAGAAAGCACTATAAGGTAAGTGCTCAAAGTAAATTTAAAAATTAAAGCATTCACCCTCTCATTATTCGTAACAACATGAGACTCAGAGACAGCTATACTAATTAGTATGAGTATGGAGTAAATATATTAGTCATTAGGCAGTCAAACTATTTTCCACATACTTAAATGCAATGTTATGTATTTCAGACCGTTATAGCTATAATGTCGGCAGTATTCATCCTGCCCTGGTTGTACAATGCTATACCGAGGAGTTTGTGCTGTATTTTCTGGCAGCTGAGCAGCTTTATTGGATTCTCTACAACACTTTTGATCAATGTTTGCAGTTCTTACATTGTAAGTATTCCACCTTTAAAGCTAAAGTACTAGATGAAATATAATGAAAACTTGGTACATGAGATAGACTGTAAACAAAATTCTCATTATATTTTAATGACACAATATTATTATGCATTTATTTCCTCTTACCTCAAAGAATCTTTATTTTCAGACATTGACCATAGCCATAGCATACATCATCAGTGTTTACACTCTCTGGTCTCCGAGCAACTCAGGTTTCTTCCGCCTCACCTCCCATGTTCTCTGGCTTGTTATTGCCAGTTTTCTGTCCAACATAGCTGGCTCCTACCGAGTGTACATGTTTGTGCTGCTACAGACGACAGCGGTGACAGGATTTATACTGGAAGTGTTACATGTCCACAAACAGTTACAGCTGCAAGGTAATATTGTTGTTACAGTTTTGTTGCCACAAATCACAATTCATTATTTTGTATGTAAAACCCAGAGATAAAAGGGTCATAGGTTAATTAAAGATTCACCCATTAACCCATCAGTCGTGGCAAAACGAGACACAATAGCTTTTTCATTGTTATAACAATAGATAAGATATTGTCTTGTGTCTCATTTTTCCATGATCGAAGGGTAAAAGGCATACTCAAAGAAAATATCATAAACTAGAGGATGCCCGCAACACCGTTGCGCCAAATTAGTTTATCGCGCGGGGACCGTACATTTTTTCGGGATAAAAAGTATCCTATGTCCTTTCCCGGGACTCAAGGTATCTCCATGCCAAATTTCAGCAAACTCAGTTCAGCGGTTTGGGCGTAAAGAGGTAACAGAAAGACAGACACACTTTCGCATTTTTAATATTAGTAGTGATAATAAATACTAACATAGTTTTTTCACCTAATATAGTGTAGGTGCTTGAGCTAGTGATAATAAGATGATGAGGTGATTTTTATAATTTATATGGTATTATTAATCTTGATATCCTTCAAATTACAGATCCAGAAGCATCTATGATTACAGCGTTGCATGATGTTCTGACATGCACTAACAGCAGCATCAAAAAACTAGAAGATCAAAAGATTGATGAAAAACCAGAAGATACTATACCAGAAGTTGACAGTGAGAAGGAATCCACACCAGATATCGACTCCCCTACCACACCAGAGGGAAATGTGTTGAGTAAAAGAGGTAGCTGGGCTGCAGGAAATAATGAGAATCCCACACGTAACGTCCGACAGGCCAAAATGCTCTTCAAGACAAGAACTATGTCAGCACTACCGTTGGGCAAGATGAAGACAAAGAATGATACCCGCTTGCTCTCCTACAGACAGCAATCACTAGACGATAATTATATTCGCAATAACTTTACCGATGATGAAACGGCTCTCTATTTCAAATTATTATTTTCCGCCTGCTTCTGTATGCTGGTTTGGAAACATATTTGGTTGTTACCTGTGATGCTATTCTTTTTAGCCATTAATATATTGAAGAATCTGTTAAACTTCTTTGGAGTTTGGCTATTCTTTGAAAAACATTTGAATAATGTTATGTCTAAACTTAGGAAATGGTGGGATGAAAGGTAATACATATCTCTCTCTTTAATTTCTAAAAGTAAAATCAGCTAGGAAATTTAATTAATGCATTACAAAATAGCCTAAATGGAAGTACACGTTTTTATGCGTCTTTTATTTTCTAATCTCTGGTACACCGACGGCCGACGCTGCGAAACGCGAAATCAACGCGAAACAACTGCGAAACTGTAATAGAGCAAGATGCAATATAACGCATTGTTACAGCGCACTGACCTCCATTATACAAGTCGCTGGACTGAAATGACAGCTATTTTTTGTGCCTATTTGAAGCGGAATCAGCGCCCCCAATGCGGGGGAAGAGAACTAAATCTGGCGTAAACATGACGTTTAAAAGTCGCCATATTGGCGCTGATAGCAGTAGTGGGAGTACTTGGAACTAATACTAGTTTCTACAACCAATAGCGATTGAGCGGCCATTTGCAAGTTACGTCAGATTTAGTTCTCTTCCCCCGCATTGGGGGCGCTGATTCCGCTTCAAATAGGCACAAAAAATATTTGAGTATCTTATGTCCAGCGTACTTGTATAATGGAGGTCAGCGTTACAGCGGATGAGGCAGTTAATCGGTTCGCCGCTGTTTCGCAGTTCGCAGCGTCGGTGTAGTAGAGGCATCTAAGTTTAAAATGTGATTTTTTTATAGTATAATTTTCTACGTGCAATAAAAAGCAATATTTTTTTAGGCAATCGGCATTATTGCCGGCACAGATCCGCGGTGTCGGTCGTATGATGTCGATCTGCAATAGAAGCGTCAAGGACATGGCGTACGAGTCGGTAGACACGGTGTCCACTTGTATCGTCATTGTCGGCCTCATACTGTTCCTCACTGTCGCCATTGTCTTCATTTGTATACAGGTATGTGAAAACTTTGTGGTGTACGCGCGAGCTTCGAAAGAGCTAAAAAGGATGCATAATTATGCATCCTTTTTAGCTCTTTCGAAGCTCGCGCGTGACACGGGAATTTAATATTGCTTATAATTATAAGCAATATTAAATTCCCGTGTCACAGACCAACGCAGATGTTAATTAAATCTATACTAATATTATAAAGCGGAAGAGTTTGTTTGTTTGTTTGAACGCGCTAATCTCAGGAAGGATTTAAAAAATTATTTCAGTGTTAGATAGCCCATTTATCAAGGAAGGCTATAGGCTATATTTTATCACGCTAAGACTAATAGAAGCGAAGAAATAGAGGAAAATATGGAAAAAGCGGAACGGAAATATATTTGAAAGGGCTTATTTGAACGCGCTAATCTCAAGAACTACTGGTCCGATTTTGAAAATTCTTTCAGTGTTAGATAGTTCATTTATCGAGAAAGGCTATAAGCTATATTTTATTACGCTACGACTAATAGAAGGAGCTACCCCCAAAAAAGAAGGAGAAGTAGGAATGTGTTTTAATGATTTAATGACTTTCAGATATACTCCGAAGCTATAGTGGTTGTCCAACTCAGTGGTAGTCTGCTGAACAGTACATTCGTACAGAACAGCGAACTACACGCGTATTTACCCGAAGGTTGGGAAGAGAAGCTAGATTCACTCATAGATAACGCTTACACGTACGGCAGGGAAGGAATCTCAACTGGCGTAAGTATTATTTTTGTGTGTCTCTTTATAATTTTTATAGTTTTGTTGCAAAAATATTTTTATAATATTTTAGAGGCTAACTGCCGCACTCAGAGTGGAACATTAGTTAGTTGTAATTAATTCTAAATGTTGACAAAGGCCCCATACATTTATCTGTCAAACTCTTCATTAAATTAAAGGTTAATCATAATTAAATGTCTCTGAGTACGGCGGTTTGTCCCGAGTAATCTTAAAGTTGTAAGAGGCCTTAGGTGTTACTTCAATCTTGAAAAAGGGTGGTTATGCCTTTTACCATGCAAAAGCTTATAAAAAAGTTAAAAAAGTATAAAATATGGAATTTTAGAGTATTTTGTTCTAGTTCTTCTCTTTATGTATGTATTGTAATATTTTTTTTATACTTCACGCTGCTGTATAATATCCAGATTATGAGATATGTAAGTGTAGATATAGATGTTGTAAATCTTTTTGTGTCATGTGTCATTTTTTTTTAATTACTATTCTCTTTTTGTTATTCTTGATCCAAGCTAATTACTATTTTCTCTTTCGTCAGTAGATACTTACGCTACTTGTAAAATATTAATTAAATAGCTGATAACTATAACAGATCTATTTCCTCATGTACAAATGTCAATATTGCATGTAATAATATTATGTACTTAGTTATATATTATATCTTGAAAATGAAACAGTCAGATACAAAATTGTTGTGAAATACAACAATGTAATCTTGTTAAATAAATACATATAATCATTGTACTTAATTAACCATAACAAATGATTGACATAAAACATATCACGTTGGTAATAAAAGAAAACATTTATGTTCTCCATAAAGGTGAAGAGTATTCTCCGCGAGGGTGACCCTGAGAAGATAGCGAAGGTGGAACAGCAGGTCCTGGAGATATGGGACAGGGTGTACCAGAGCTGGGTGTCTGGACACTTCGCAGCTACCACCGGCCCCCAGGTCGACGGGACAGCCGTGCAGGACTCGTGGGACAACTTCGTCAGTGACGTCACGGCTATGCCAGGTTAGTGGTGTCATGATGACTTGATGATTGACAAGGATGGTACTGTCAGGGAAGTTGATTCCTAGGCAGATGACGGACCTACGTAGTTTGGTCGCGTTATATCAAACCCAGCCGACAGATAACGACCAACTTTGATTTGACATAAACCAACCAAATGAAATTGGTCTGTCATCAGCCTATGAATCAATTTCTTCGATGGTGTTATCATAGAAGTTCATACTTCTATAATAACACCATCCATTCATTGGTGAAGTTGTATAATGAATGTTAGATACCCCCTATGTATGGTTGCAGATTAAGACACTGTTCTTTTGTGTTTGTATTTGACAGCAAAACAAAAGAATTTGTATATTGTATTATATTTTTTTCATGTTTTACAATATTAATATATAAATCCCGTATATTGTATTTATGTTATCTATTTACTCTACAGAATCACCAACACTTTGGTCCACAATGTTAAAACAAGTGTATGAAAGTATTTTCTCTTCGCGTAAGTTCGTTGGAGTTTAAATTTTGACAGTTTTCTTGTTTTGTCCTTTATATGAGATGGTTTCCAGAACGCAACAATTTGTATTTCATTGTATAAAACATATCATGACACCATTGTTTCACACACTATTTTACCCAAAGTAATATTATTGGCATTTTTAAGCTTTCTGACATTTTCACTCGTCTTTTTAGCGTTAATGATTTATAGGTTATGTATAACCTTAAACCTTAGCCTCCTTCTTCAGTATTTTTGGTTTGACGTGTTTATTTTGTTTCGAGTAGTTTTTAACATAGAAATAACTTTATTTTTCTGATATTTAACTTTATGAATTTCATCGTCCTAGCCGCTGAAAATGGCGGTGTTTCGCACTCAAACCTCACCACGGATCTATCGCAGCACTGTCCCTATTTAGAGTTATCTTTAGGCCGTTGAGCTGATGTTTGGTAAAATTTTGATTGGAGCTGATAGCCAATACTAAATGTATATACTATTATTATGTCCTTTACTTAAAAAACCTCTTACTAGTAAAAAAGGCTCGCAATAAATAAGCTATGCAATGTTTTGTCTTTGTCTTTCGAGCGGCATTTAGTAATATGTTAGAGAGAGATAAAACATTGTATACATGGGCGTACCCAGGAATTCAGCTAGCAGCTAAAAAATCATCAAAATTCACTTTTATCAATCTGACTTAAGGCAAGGCTGTCCCTAAAATTAGCTTTAGAGAAAATTATACATTTTATTATATTAATGACCGAATCATTTATTAAAAACTATTCGGTTATTTCCTTGGAACTATAAAAAAGCTATATTGTAAAAAAATCATATCATTGTCATTGAAAATTACGAGATGTTCGAATTTGAAGTGTATTTTTAATTTTTATGGTGATATTCAAGATTTTTTTACAGAATTACCATGCCATTTTTCAATATTCTGTTCGGTTATTTTTTTACTTTGTTCCTTTTTGAGTCTATATTTATTTTGGTGTAAGAGAATTCCTCATAATTTCTTCAGACTGGAAGCTTAAAAATCAGTCTTTTCAAACTGGCCTGGCCTTAAAATATATTTTGTTTCCAACACTTCATTTTACGCAGAGTAGATAACATGTTTTGAATTACCACTTTCCAGGAAAATTGACGTTTATTTTACCTTCCAGGGGGAGGCAGCTGCGAAGATGTGTACTTTAATAATTAATAATAATATTTAAATAAAATAAAAATTTAAGGGGGGCTCCCATACAAAAAACACAATTTTCGGCCTATTTTTGCTCTATGACGGTACGGAACCCTTCATGCGCGAGTTCAACTCGCACTTGGCCGATTATTAAATAACGTTTTTATTATCCGGCAGACATGTTCGACTACAGCGGGCTGGTGTCGTGGGTGCGGGCTAACGTGGGCACGCTGAGCGCGCTGGCGACGGGCGTGTGGGCGCCGCTCGCCAGCAACGTGTCGCTGCTGGCGGGCTCGCTCGGCGCGGTCACGTCGCTGCTGCTTAGCGGCAGCGGCGCCATCATCAACATGTTCATCAACCTGGTACGTATTGACTGATTAATGGACAATATGCAGATACGTCGTCTGGCTGGTGTCGTGACGTGAACGTGGGCGCGCTGGCGACGGGCGTGTGGGCGCCGCTCGCCAGCAACGTGTCGCTGCTGGCGGGCTCACTCGGCGCGGTCACGTCGCTGCTGCTCAGCGGTAGCGGCGCCATCATCAACATGTTCATCAACCTGGTACGAGTTGGGTGCTTAATGGACAATATGCAGAATGCAGATACATCGTCTGGCTGGTGTCGTGGGTGCGCGCGAACGTGGACACGCTGAGCGCGCTGGCGACGGGCGTGTGGGCGCCGCTCACCAGCAACGTGTCGCTGCTGGCGGGCTCGCTCGGCGCGGTCACGTCGCTGCTGCTTAGCGGCAGCAGCGCCATCATCAACATGTTCATCAACCTGGTAGGATTGACAGATTATTGGACGATGTAATGATGTAGCCGGCTGCCTGACATCTGTGTATCGCATATGCGCAACAGCTGTTTCTCAATCGACACTTCAGTGTTAGTTTAGATTTCGGACAAATGCAAAATGGAATGGATTGCTTTCGGACTCACTTTCCAAGATGGCATTATTAGTTTCGACTTTGGTCACATCAATCATGCGCAAAAAAAATGTTTCTGTCTTATTTCGTTAAATTCGTTAAATATATAGTATGTTTTGCATCTCGCCCCGAACCCCGTAGCCCGACGCCATAGTTAGATATATCTAATACGGTTGCGGAATAAATAATTTACCATCACCCAGGTGGTGTTCTTCACGACGCTGTTCTACCTGCTGGCGTCGAGCAGCGCGTTCTACAAGCCGGTGGAGGTGATCACGCGCGTGCAGCCCAACTTCGGCTCGCGGCTCGGCATCGCGCTCTCCGTTGCGATTAATCAGGTAAATTCGTGATATGTTTTACGCAAATACGTTCTGGGGATCTATTCTCATGAGTCGTGACTCCAGTGTCACTTCGATTGCGGGCTCTCTCATTTGCGCGAGAGACAGCATGTTGGGGCGCGAGAGAGACAGCCTGCAATCAATGCGGTTTTCGAGGTACGAGAATTGAGAACCTGATAGAGGATTATTCTTTTCAAGTAATCTTATAATAAGTTATACGCAGAGTAAATGTTTTTACAACGAAAGGGAATTTTTTATCTCAAGGAAAATGGTATCTAGACAGTTTTGTTTTATTGAAATGTTTTGTAGGTGTTCCGTGCGTCGTTCAAAATGGCGTTATTCTACGGGCTTTGGACGTGGCTGGTGCACAACTTCTTCGGGGCTAAGGTGGTCTACTTGCCTTCAGGTACGTGACTCATATTATAGTAGTAGCTGACCCAAAAATAGTTTTTTTGATATACATATAAATTATTATTACATGTTCATATGACCCACGGGGAGTTTGTTACGAGCCGATTACGAATAATTATTTACATTCACACAAAGTGGCAACAGAACATCATAATATCAGAGTAGACAGAATTATAAATATGATTTGGTTCTATCTCTAGGCATTATGATTTGGTTGTATTTATAACCATAACTAGCTGTTGCCTGCGACTCCGTCCGCGTGGGCTTCAGCTTATAGCGCGCGGTAATTCCCGTCATAGAGTAACTTATATTATATAGTAGGTAGTTCCCGTTGAACCATGTAGGCTACATTACTGTAAATTGCAAAATTTGCACGACAGAGTTGCTTCCGCGGTACGCTTACTTTAAACTTCAATGTTTACACTTTGTAGACATACACAAAACGCCCCTATTTTAGCGTAGGGGGTTAAAAACTGGGGAGTGGGGTCGAAGTCGAACATCAACTCTTCTTAATACTTCAAATAAAAGGTAAAAGGTTCCTTCATCCTTACCACCTCTTATAGAAACACGTTTGAGTAAGCGCTTGTGCGATGTAGGAGACGGCACGGCGCCATCTATTATGAGTCTTGGAACTAACTTAATTTGAACAAATTTACGCATTTTTACCCCTTTACAACCCCTTTTTCTAGTTAAAAAGTAGCCTATGTCCTTTCTCAGGCTTTAGACTATCTGTGTACAAAATTTCATTACAATCGGTTCAGTAGTTTTGGCGTGAAAGCGTGTCGTAGACATAGATACTTTCGCCGTTATAATATTAGTATAGATATTATGGTTTGGTTGTATTGTATCTCTAGGCATCGACCGTAAAATTTTAAACTGTCTCGCTATTACGGGTAGTACGTAAAGAGAACGTACATAAAATATAGTACGTATAAGCCTCTGTAAAAGAACCCCGTTTCTACAAATCTCTAAAAGTTAGTACGAACTACAGAATCTACAAATAGACGATATTTATAGTTAGACAATATATTTTCGTGATCGCTATTCGCCCGAGATATTTATAAAATATTAGTATTTTTTTATCGCGCAGGTCGTGGACCCTATTAATTTAGTCACACTTGGACGATGATAAAAAAAATAAGCCGGCATTTATCTCCGTGTCTATACAGTGTATGCGCGCGTATATCTGTACCGCCAGATAAAATGTACGCGTGAAACATGTTATGGTGGCAATGTTAGGACGAGCTCTTGTGTTCTGTGGACTTTGTTACTTTGCCTTAGCTGTGAGAATCAATTTCACCGGTTGCCAACCGCCGTGGACGTGCGATGCCACAGAAATAACATACACCTGCTCGCTGGTCGAGAGCAATGTAAGTAAACATTTTGAGGTTATAATTTTGAAAAGTGTTCCAAAAAGTTTTGCAATTTGATATTCAAATTTTGAAATTATATTTCCATTTTCAAACATTTCATTTTCTTTTTTAGGCTTTCACAGTGTACCTGAAGGATTTCTACACGGAGAATGCCGGCAGTGTTGTGGTACAAAATTGCCGGGATGTGAGAGTCGTGCTAGACTGCCCGACTCTTCAGAGGCCGTCCCGACTACAGCACTTCAAGATTAAAGACTGCGATAGGCTCGAGTTTGTCACTCTATCGGGAAACTCGGTACAGACTCCGCCCGAGTTCATAATAGAAAATGTCAGGGAAGTCGTTTCGTTCCCGAGAAATATTTTCAAACCGGCCGCTTCTAGTACGGAGCAGAAATGTATGGGTACGTCACACTTCAGGAAACTCCGAGTTGTCAACAGCAAGATAAACGTTATAAACACTAAAGCTATTTCAAACGTGACGCAAGCGGAGAGCGTGGAATTCGAAAATGTGACGATCGGTGACATCGATAGCCAGGGAATAGAAGTAGCGGCACGGTCCAATAAAACCGTCTTCACCATTACCAACAGTAAAATATTGAATCTCGATTTCATGGCAGTAGCGGTCCAGAGTGCCACAGTGAAACTTATTAACAACGAATTCGAAGATTTAAGATCGAACGCTGTGAACATAACAGCGGAAAATTTGCTGATACGAGGAAATAAATTCAAAGAAATCAACGCCAACTGCATAATAACTTCTGCAATAAAAACTGACGTGTCCGATAACGAAATAAACCTGCTCAAAACAAACGCCCTGGCCGGGGTGAAGTGTGCGAGGAGACCCGGAAACAAGGAGATGAAATTCACGAGAAACAGAATCGCCAAAGTCGAACCGCTCTCGCTGCATTTTGACTCCAACAGCTGCAAAACTAGCATGGTGGTGTACAGGGAGAACAGAATCGACTGCAAATGCCGCAGCATATCGTTCCTCAACTCCGACAACTATCTCAACGACATTATCCTTGACACCGCTAATAACAACACGTGCGCCGTGGACGCGTGCGCGCTGCCCGTCGATGTCGTCAAGCTGCTGATAGAGAGCGACATGTGCCACCTCGACCTCGACCCGCGCGTCATGTGCCTGCTCTACAACGACAAACATCCTAATGACGTCACGACCGACAGCGAGGTCACGGAGGTCCCTACCTTCTACCTGATACGTCAAGCCAACACGCTGCACGACGGCGGCGCTATGACCGCCATAAACAAGGATGATCTGCTGCGCGACAGCCACCTCAACATCACTAACCGAACCACCGTGAAGGTCGTCTTCGACCCGTCGAGGGATTTTGTCGAAACGCTCCGAAGTACGAGCGGAACGACCAAAAGTAAACCGCCCCCGAATGAGGAGTATATCAACCGATGCGTCGGCAGTCAGTGCAAGAACACGGTACAGTACGACAGGCAAAAGGCGCTGGAGTTCTATAAGTATGTGTACGCGCAGCTGAGGACGCCAAGAGTGGATGTAAAGACTAAGCACTGAGAACTTGCAAACAAAACATGATTCCTTACCGAACACAATGATTGTCTTTAATTATATTGTCACACGCTACTTGCATCGACAACTAATTTTCTTTACAGAACACAAATGATTGCCTTAATTTATCAAACTTCTCCGACCTGACACTTGCATTTAATCTAATTTTCTGTTCGAAGTAATCTCTGGGTCGTGACACTAGATACCGTCTATAAATATTTTTACGTCTACTTTTTTTAAGTTATACAATTATATTTTACTGATTAGGTTGTTATTTTTCTTGAATAAAATTTATTACCTTTTTATTTTTATTAATTTATACTATTTTAGTAGCACTATAATGAAGTATCTAATAAAAGTTTAATTTTAGTATTTAGTATTTAATAGTTTTTAGTGCCTTGCCTATTTGTTACTTTTTAAATGACCAACAAAATATTATACCTGCAGTAAAATTGCTCCTTAAAGAATAAAAAGCCACTTCCATAACTTAATTATACAGAGCTGGAGAATGAAACACTAGGTTTGAGTATCCAGGGGATTGTCCATTTTTTTTTAATTTTGCTCATTACAAAAACATTTCGAGGAATAAGGTCAGTGATCGTTTTTCTGTATACAAACGAAAAAAATACCCATTAGTTACTTATATTTTTGAACAAATATGTTTAACCTTAGTTTGACTTTCAATGGCGTTAAATTAGCAATAAATTCGACCAACATTACGTTTCGAACTTTTGGTAAGCTTCTCGTATCAGTTTTCACATAATGAAAACTTGCATTTGACGAACCAGCCATTATAAATAAGATTGAAAGGAATTAAAACATACTGCAGAGGTCAATTGGCCGCCGATGATGACGTCGCGTCAGAGCGAAACTTTAAAAATGTATTGAGAAAAAACTAGCCAATGAATTTCAAAATTATTTAATTTATATTCTTAAAATACCCTATTTTAACGAAAAAAAATATAAAAAGTACATGTGATTTTTTTTGGACAATGCCCATTGCGAACTTAATTCTTGCCATTTACTGACCGCAAAATTAAAGGGCAATCCTTCAAGGTATGCACTTAAAACCTTCGCCAGTTTGTTGTAACCAATATTAGGTATCCCTTACTACGGTAAATTGTAATTTCTAGCAATGCTGGGGGCGCATTTAGTATCCTCTAATCCAGGACTGCTTTAAGGAGTTAGTAAAGTTGTGAGCGCTATATCTAGCTTCCCGTGTTCAGTGACGTTGGTGGTGCTATATCCAGCCTATATTCAGTTCTAGCAGCAGTGCTCGGCGCGGCGCCGTTCCTTGGCCCGTATCTAGCGGGTCTGCCGGCCGGGTTGGACGTGTGGCTGCAGGGCCGGCCCGCAGCTGCGTGCGCGCTGCTCGTGGCGCAGGCCGCGCCTATCGCCTTCTTAGACGCGGCCGTGTACGCTGAGATTAAAGAGTGAGTATATTTTTATTTATTTATTTATATGTTTAAATCAGGCATCTTGGCCCATATTATACATACCTACCTTATAGACTAACATACATAACATATTTATACTAAAACTAACACTAAGCACTAAACACGTATTGTCTGCGACGTGGGGCGCGACAATACGTGTTTAATTGTTTATATAGCAGGGGGGTGAGACAAGATCTTTTCTTTATCGCTTCTTTATAGATTTGCCGATCTTCTTCTTCTTCTTCTTTTGGCGTAAGCCTCCCCATTTAGGAGTTGCCAGCGTCAGAGTTGAGGCGAAAAATATGTACAGTTTTATAACTGATTGCCATGCACTGGGCACGGATGAGTGATGACTTCATGCGACCATGCAAATACAAGATATAATAATAAAACAGAAAAAAACCAGAACAAGCAAATATAAAGCAAAATATTGATTCTGAGAAAATGTATGGAATTGACATTAAACGAGCCGAACGTCAACGTCATATTAACTGTTATGTATGGAATGTAGATGGAGGAGAACTATCTCTGTATGTAAAAAGTGTCCGCTGAAATGCGTTAAATTAGGGTGGCGCTACAGTAGCAACAGGGTAAATTTTAAATCATTTAGCAGCTTTTATTTCAGCTATTTTAGGTTATATTTTTCAAAATATATTGGTATTAACCCAGTAATTCTGTGACTCGGCTATTCGGCTAACTTCAATTTATATTTTGTCACCAACGGCTACATTCATTCTATACCCTTTGCTGCAGCTAGCGCCACTCTTGGAGGATTTTTCAACTGTTATTTACTGCGTACAGACTACAGCTGGACACTTTTTCAAATATCCCCCATATAAGATAGTTCTCCTCCATCTACCCTCCATACAGTTATGTCAATTCCAAAAAACTTTTTTTCGGCGATACTATAAAGAAGCGATAGAGATAACGACTTGGCTATAGGGTCTGTACAAGGTATGGCGATCGTTGTTGACACAGAGATGTTATCTGCGCTTGAGGTCCGAGGAAAAGGTAGTAGTTTCAGGGAAGTGCAGGACAACTTGTTGTGATCGAACGTGGTGCTTCTGTTAAGCCACTGATTCATCGCAACTCTCAGACCTATGTTTTCCGAACATATTGAGATCACAGAAATATATCAAGATAGAACGGCGACGCGCGTACATTGCTAAGGAATCGCGCGTGTCAATTTTTGCTTTGCTTTTAGTTAGAACAAATAACTTATCCATGGAAAGAAATACCTCCTTTTGACCGATTCACTTTCGTACTTCTGTTTTTTGCACAACCGCTCCGGTGTAATCAAGTCGAGACGTGCGCGCTGACTGAATGAACGTTCAACGAATCTTGCCCACTTGTGCAAGATTGAAACACGCGTACTCCACCCGCTTAGCCGTTCTATCTTGATATATTTCTGTGATTGAGATAGTCTGCCAGCTGTGAGACTGACAGAAGCATATTATTCATGTATAAGGAGAGTAGTTATAGATACCAGACATTGTCTGAGCTTATATTTTTTAATTTAGCTGACATTTGTGCGTAAACTATTTCAAATACCTATTAAATGAATTCTACTTTTTTCCAGCGGTGGTCACCCGTACGTGACGGGTCTGGCGATAGCCGGCGGTATATTTTACCTGGGGCCGGAGGGCGCGATCCTGGGCCCGCTGCTGCTGTGCTGCCTCATGGTGGTCCTCAACATGTCCTCCACCTTCCTGCGTGACACGCCCGCCGAGGAGCGCGCGGCGCTGCACTCGCGCGTCAGGTAAACAAGATGGCCGCCGCCCGCCATTACGTGGCTACATGGCCGCCATTACACGTCACAACATAGTGATTGCGTTTTGTAATAATTATAAATTATAATAATTACACACTCAAATGCATCTATTTTCGGAAGGTGTGCAATTATGAATTATTATCGTTTGAATTATCTTTAAGTAGAGATTTTATATTTGATGATTTATAATCAAATTTATGGCAACCAATTAAATATCTTATATATATATATATATATATATATATATATATATATATATATATATATATATATATATATATATATATATATATATATATATATATATATATATATATATATATATATATATATATATATATATATATATATATATATTGAATTGTTATTACCAAATATGTTTTTATATCATTGTTAAAATTTGGCTTTTTGGTTTAATAATATTTAATACTTAGCCATCTTTTAAAATACAAAATCTTATAAATAGGAACATGCATGGTCTAATTAATGTTTGTTTTGTGTTCTTGTAATTACTTAATTCTATACTTGTAATTAATTATTTCTACAATGTCGTAGAAACGATTAGTCATTATTCAAATAATAATTAACTACCTCAGATTAAGAATGTATGTTTCATTTATGGGAGACGTAAAAATCGATGTTTTTTTTTTAAGTCCAATGCCAAATTATTCTGTATGTCTGTTTTTCCGTCGATTTTTACGTCTTCTTTAACAGAATAGAATAGCCGATGACGTAGTTTTCTATAGACAGTTTTATTTACATAGGTCGATAGTGGAATGTTTAAAGTAAGGTGTGTATTAACCCCTTTATGATATCGCCACCGTGTGTGTGACATACTGCACTCGTATGTTATTTTTGTTTAACAATATTGTGTTTTACACGGTTTAGACTTTGCTTCCACTCTCTTACAGCCTACAGCCGCTACAGCTTAATCTGTGTGCTAAAATATTCATTCAGAACTGTTAAAGCGATTAAAATAATCAATCTTATTAACAAATATATTATTATTATGTGTGCGCAACTGTGTTTCGAAGGCTGATGCAATTTTACGCCTTGCTGATCGCTAAAAAATTACACAGATTTTTTTCTTTATAATATAGTCCACATTTAACGTACTCTGCAAGCTAACACCAGCTCTCTGCTATTCGGTAGGTAATATTTTGAAGTCATGCTGCCGAAAAATTATTTTATTTTTTAATTAATTTATTTCATTTACGTAGAATTAAAAATGAGTTAAAATTAATAATATGCACATATTAAACATAAACATTATGAAATACTTCATTTGCATATAACTGCATGAACATCATGTAAATATGAATTGTGCTTGTGAATGATTTTATTCATTCGAATATGCATCCGTATGCATGCTAGCATGACTGCATGTCTGTATGATTCCTAAAACCATATGGCATACACTATATTAATAATAATCATATAATATAATATGCTTTTATATATTAAAAAGTTATAGAATATTGTATTTGTTTTCAGGCTCGGGGCTTACCTATGAAATGCATGCATGGACTAACCGATATAGGAACGGATTTTAACGATTATTCGAGAATGAATCGACTCAGTCGATTATTGAGAATGGCATACTATAATATATTATGCAACGTTATGGTGATATTCTTATGAACGTGGAACGAAGATATGATATTTTTATATGTTTTGTATATTGATATATTCAAAGAGATTTTAACATCGAGATTGTACCGTATGTGTATTGTGTACTATCAGGGAGTCTAATTTATGTACAGATTGCAGTCCTGCAAGGATTTTTGACACTTGACAGGTGGCGTGCACGAAAAAAACTAAAAGTGACATAAATCACAAGATGGCGGTGTTGGTTTCAGTCAAAAACCAAAATATATTAAAGGATATATTTTGGTTTTTGACTCTTAATTATTTAGTTGTAAGTGACTTGTAAAATTTGCACGCCATCCAAAGGCAAAATAAGAGAACTGTTTACCTGACTAACATCATAATATATCATATACCTTACATACATCATATACCTTATTTTAGCAAATAAACGATTTCTATTCTATTCTATTCTATTCAGCGCTGTGCCTACAACAAGAAGAATTAGATTCCCTGATAATGGTTTACCTACATTTTTTTGTAATATTTATGCTACATGTTGTTACATATTTTGTTGTATGATTGTATGTATCATCACAGACAGAGAGATTATTGAAAGTAGCTGGGGGGTCTACGTTAATTGGTCGAGTAATGTCAAGTCAATTAGTCATGATCTGTCGCCTGGTTTTATGACCTGCCTTACTCTCGACAGAATCAGAATCATGACGATTTCAAAGCTTTTGCTTCTTCCGACATGTATAGCGCAAAGTCATGCTACGGCTCAATTTTTTTTTATGATATAAAACGAGCAAACGGTTCACCTGATGGAAAGCAACTTCCGTCGCCCATGGATGGACACTCGCAGCATCAGAAGAGCTGCAAGTGCGTTGCCGGCCTTTTAAGAGGGAATAGGGTAATAGGGGAGGGTAGGGAAGGGAAGGGAATAGGGGAGGGTAGGGAAGGGAATAGGGTAGGGGATTGGGCCTCCGGTAAACTCACTCACTCGGCGAAACACAGCGCAAGCGCTGTTTCACGCCGGTTTTCTGTGAGAACGTGGTATTTCTCCGGTCGAGCCGGCCCATTCGTGCCGAAGCATGGCTCTCCCACGTACAAATTTGAACCTAATCAGACTCGTAAATCAAAATCGTATGTATCAGTTTCGGGGGTAAGACTGCTGTTTACATGACCAAATTACGTAGGTCCACCATTTGCTATCAAGAATTTCTCTAAATACTCGTACTAATGCCCGAAATTAAACGCTTCTTAAATTAAAGTTCTCTCAATATACATAATGTTCTACTATAGTCTATTGGCAGTTGCCGCTGTATAATTTGAGAGGTTCTTCACTTTAAACAGCGTTTAAACATCGGGCTTTATGCTGTTAAAGACAGCAGAGTGAGATTATTATATTATTTATTGCTTAATACTTGATAGTATATTGTGAAGGTATCAGCATCGTTTGAAATTATTCTTAGATACTAATTCGTTAGTAGTAATATTTTACACCGAAACGCGACAAGACGATTAGTCAAAATTGAACCTTATGAGCTACAAAAGAAAGATTAAAATTTTATTGTACCTAATACGAAATTTTAAAATTCTAATGTTCGGTTTAGAAAAAAACAAACGAACTCTTAAAAATTTGCACCGGTCACGTTGCAATCCGTTATGAGCTTACTCTAATTATTTCGTTTTGTAACTCTTCTATTTATTTTTTGTTCACAAAAATTTGACAGACTGCTGCTATGTACCAAAGACGTAATGTAATATACAGTTCATTTCAATCTATTATTAGAGTTCCGTACCCAAAGGGTAAAAACGGGACCCTATTACTAAGACTTCGATGTCTGTCTGTCCGTCTGTCTGACTCCAGGCTGTATCTCAAGAACGGTGATATTTATATTTAGTATATAGACAGGCAGTCATTGCATGGTTGTACAAACATAATCTCAAGTTCTAGGCTAGACAGCAACCCAAAAATAGTATAATAACATAATTGTTATTAGGTTGTTAGTTTGTTACTAAAAATAAACTAATTTACAACTGATAATACCCACTATGAAACATTGAGTACACAATGAGTGACTAATATTTAGCCTAACTTATAATACTAAATTTAAAACAAAAACAAAATTAACAATATTGTGCAGATTAAGAAAAAAAAGAAAAGTTCCCAAGAAAAATCCGAGTTATCAACAATGTATGTCAGAGTCGGAAACAAGAGATGGCAAATACTTGATAGCTAGAGAGTTGAAATTTTCACAAATTACGTATTTCTGTTGCCGCTATAACAACAAATACTAAAAACAAAATAAATCAAATATTTAAGAGGGGCTCCCATACAACAAACTTGATTTTTTTGGCAATTTTTTTATCTATATCAATAATGACAGCAGGTAGCTACGAATAACAAAACTAGCAGGTAGGCACTTGATATTTTCACATACTTAGCTCTTATAATAATATGTATATATGTCTACTTTAATAATTAATAATGAAAATAAAATAAAAATGTAACCCCACAATACAAAAAAAAACAATTTTTGCCCTATTTTTGCTCTATGACGCGGACGGTATGGAACCCGTCGTGCGCGAGCCCGACTCGCACTTGGCCTATTGTTTGTAAATTTAAATATGAAGATAACTTCTGTGTGACGCTTTTTTCTCGCCACGGAGTTTCTCGCTAATCAGATAAAATTTTGCAATTAAAAAAGCTTATGACGTCACGTATGACGTATATTAAAATATATTATAATTTATGTTAATACAATAATATCGCAAAATAAATACCGCCGTACAGTCTATAATGTTATTTTAATTAATAATTACTTACCTCTTTTATTATAAAATAACTAAGTAATTAGTGCGCGTGGAAATATTTTAATTAAAAAAAAAAATCAGCAAACTAGAGCACGCTTATGTTATGTAACATTTTTTACAACAAACGAATATGGTGCGAACTCATAATATGTTTTAAAGTCTACATTTATTTTACTAAATACGAATAGTATGCAAATTTATATTTTTTTAAGTCTACATTTCTTAAAAGTTATGTAAGTAGTTACTTCTATGATTATGAATTAAAAGATTTTTAAATAAATGTTGTTTAAAATGTTTTCGGATTTGTCTTTGAATTGTAACATCATGAAACTATCTTACAGAAGTTTCCCTTTATGTTGTTCTTTAAATTTAATTATTACTGCTTATAAAATGAGCACTAAAATATGACTAAAATCCTTTTATATACTTAAAAATAAACATGATTGAGGCTTGTTTGGTATCTGAAATAATTACATTGCTCAATAATACTTCGTTGTAATATAAAATGAGGTAAAGTCCACAAGATCTGAAATATCAGGTGCCAATTTTTGATTCTACAACACCTGTGAGTGTTATATTTATCTTATAAGAGTTGTTATAAGGACTATCTTGTTTGAGTTGGAGCTAATCCAAACTGGGTGTAGATTTGATATCTAATGTTACTTAATTGGTTTTTACTCTATTTTTATCTTACGCTTTTATCTATGAAATTAGCTTTATGCACACATTGTAATACTACTATAAAAAGGTTTAAGGTGACCACACATTATAAATTGCAACATTGGGTTACTTAAAAGAATTAAACCATTTCGAATAATGTATGGTTACTTTAGGCTCTTGTGTCTTGTCTATATAGGGCGATTGTGCGCTTTTATAATTTTGGACGTGGCGGTAATATCGTGGACATCCACGGTAAAACCATAAAACATAGGGAAGTAAAATCTATGGAAATATATGAAGACGCTTTTCATTTTCCGTCGACGATAACTTTTTAACGTGCACGATGGAGGACATCACGACGTCTACACTCTTCTGAACCGCACAAAACGTCCGCGGTTCGTAAAATCAAAAGGGCATTTAACGTACCCAACGTTTTATCGTGGAAGTCGGTTTCCACGATAACGTGACGCCCCGAATTATAAAAGCGCACATTCACATCCAATTATTTTTAGCGTAGAAAATTTTTGACTTTCGCATGTTAATCGCGTTATGTAGACAAATACAAGACATGTTATGATAACGCAAAAAGAGCCCTTAGCAGTTCGCAAAAATCGTCCAAAATATTTTCGCAAAGCTTCCATTTGCACATCGTGGGTATTTGTTGAAAATAAATTACATTTTCGCTTTTTAAACCACTTTATTATTTCTCTAACCCACCCCTTGGGCTCTTGGCATTAGTCGCCACGAAATTTACACCACCTTCAGGGCGATCCATGATTGCCGTTTGACAGGGATTCGGAAACTTCACCGCGCGGTCAATGGTGAATCCTGGCGCGGCGAGCGTTTATTGGATCGGATGTCGCGCAGTGAAGTTTTCGAAACCGAGTCGAATTGCGCATTGTGAATCAGGGCCCTGGACAGTGCCCTCGGCCGAGCACTCGGTATGATTTCACCAATTTGAATGGCCGAAAGCACTGTCTTGCTACTGTCTCGCCATTCTACTCGGTAGGTGTAATAAGGCCCTTAAGGTCAAACCACACTTGGTGTAAACTGCAACGAAGCGGCGCGAACTTCACATCCTTAGCTTATACAAATTTATACACTGCGGTTTAGCTTATACAATTTTATACAACTTTATATGTAGTATTAGTAATCTGTGATATAACCAGTATTTGGATGTGACTTGTCGCGTCGCTACGCTGCAATGTTGTCACGTGTAGGCTCACCTTTATAGGTCAAGGGACTCGTACAATCAATCAACCGTAATCAAAATCTCCCAGTTCAATGCTAACTTATTTATTCACATAGTACTGCAAGTTCTCGGTGATGCACGTCTGTAGCTCAGCGGCAGTGACGTCATCGTGTGTGTGGAACGTCACCTCTGTGTCGGCGTCGGTCAGTATGAGCCCGTTGTCGCTGTAACGACCGTCAATGTGACAGGTCTCCAGCCAGAGGAAAGCAACTACTCTGTCCACGTTTATGTTCACTAAAAACTTGTTCTGGTCGTCTGAAGACTTTCCCGCCCTACGAACCGTTATCTGAAATTTTATTTTATGATGTTTTAATCAATATCATTTTTATTTATATTATTAGGAATAGGAAAATGGTTTATAAGACGCAGTAACTACTGGACCGTCTTCATGTTTGACACCATACATTTGTTTTGATCATACCCCAATAATGACAAGAATCCGAACATTATTATCCCATGCTATGCATACCTTAATCTTAGGTTCCTTTAAGCCCTTAACGTTCTTGAGTGGTACGGGGAACACGTAGTTGTACGGCGAGTAACTAACTCCGTCCGCCTTCACGGAGAATCGCATGAAAATCTCATCCTTGTTCTTCTCATCCCAGAGTTCCAGGGACACCTGCTTTTCGCTCTGCAGAGGTCCAACATTGCCAGTGTAGTTCTCAGATTTGATCGGCACTAGACAGTCCCATTTGAAGGTGTCGACGAAGATCTTAGCTTCGGTGATCGGCACGAATCTGTCGTTGATTAAGTACACGTCCACGTCGCCTGTCACCTTCTTCCGAGGGGAGACCAGCACGGGCTCGAAGAACGACTTGGCGTAGTAGTGCAACATCTTCCATCTGCCGCCAAACTCTGCAAGGTAAAGGTAAGAATACCTTATTGAAATCAAGATATTATTGCAGGACTGCAAAAACGTCGTGATGGTTACTTAATCCTTCAAGCCCCATAAGAGCACTGGTGATCGCGACAACAATAGAATACAATAGCATTTCCAAGAATCCGCGATCGAAGGATAACCTTGATTACAAACAATCAAACTGCGATCACGAGCAATCATAAACGAATATGCCTCTACACGTTCATAAATCATAATCACTTGTATTGATTCATCATGTGCAAACGTGGGGAAGCCGTCTTAAGTTCGTTGACATGCACCTTACTTACAATTTACAAACTCCAACATTGCACGTTATTTAATGTCGTCAATGTCCATAACAGAAGTATATATTTACTGGCGGCAGTCAGTACTTACCAATTCCCGACCACGATGGTGCCTGCCACACGTCGTTGAGCTGCCAGTAGAGGGCGCCCATCGTGTACCAGTCCCTCTGACTCTGGCGGTAGAACTCTGTCTCCACCTTCATTGCCATCGCTTGAATTATCTGTAATTAAAACGTAGAATTACATATAATATATGACCTAATGGCATATCCTTTACGACATAGCTTTTTTGGCCGATTTAAATTTCTCTATACATATTGCAACTTTTTTGGCATTGTAGCAATCCGCAGCCGTTATAGCGTTAAATCTTCGAGAATACAAACGAGTGGATTTATTCTTACCTGGCTGTAAAAGATAAACTTGTCAAAATAGTCGGCATCATCTTTATCGAGGGCCAAATGTCTGGCGATCTGGGCCTCTATGAACGAGTACCCGTTGGGGCTGTGCTGCCTGTGCGCTACGAATTCGCTGTCGACGCTATAGTCTGAGGGCAGGTTGCTCGCCGTTTGCAGCGTCCACTTGGAAGGTAACGACTGGAAGCCGTATTCTGAGGCGAATCTCGTATTGGGATAGATGCTGAAGTCCCAGTTGTCGGCCAGGTAGTTGTAGTAATGAGTATCGCCGTAGTGGGGATCGTAGGGGTTCTCGGCTATATACCCGTCCTGCTCCGACTTGATGCCGTTGGAAGGGCTGGAGACGAGGTACCGCCGAGTGGGGTCGAGGGCTTCGACGACGGGTTTGATGGTGTCGACGTAAAGCGTGATGTACTCTCTTTTGTATTTGTCGAACTGAGTCTCCGTGCCGTACCAGTTGCCGCGCAGGGCCACCTCGTTTTCATTGTTCCCGCCCCAAATGGCTACCGAAGGGTGATGCTGCAGACGGATCACGTTCTGTTCGACCTCAGTTTTGACGTTACTGAAAATAAATAAGTATATTGTTACTTTAGGTTTCTTTGTTATTTTAAATGATATTTTACAATATTAATACTTACCTACGAAGATTTTTGTTGCACCTGGATTAAAAAGAGTTTCCGCTCTTTTCGTTTGTTTTTTACGTTTAATAAAGTTCTTGGTAAATAATAATTAATTATTGTAAGAAAAATAAGGTCGTTTACAATAATAATTATATTTTTTAAATTCAGTATATTAAATAATTCATTTTTACTGTTTTCCTTATTGGACATAATAATTACAAGGAAATGCAATTATATTGCGTGAAATTTTAATGGTTGTTTTCCCGCAGTAAAATGATTCTATCTTAGTAGTACAATAGATTTGTGAAGTTTTTTTTTTATTTAAGTCATAAATAAAATTCGATCGGGTCATAGTAGCCTATCGGCATAAAGTTGCCATAGTACGTCATACAAAATATTTTTAATATGCAAAAAATAACTTACTTGATTTGATAGTACTACTATAGGTAAATCTTTCTGCTGCGGGAAAACAACCACTAAAATGTCACTGTGTATTGCCCTCTCTTATGAACTACACACACTGGCAAAATTAGCGGAACATAGGTAAAAAGGGCCACAACTTGAATTCAAGTGGGTCGGGCTGTGTGAAATCCTTTTTTATAGTTTCTAAGCTCATTTAAGAAATAAAATATTGAACAAAACTGGCAAGTTGACTGATTTTTATTGCAATTATGCCCTACTAAGTGTTTTTCGATGATTGACGTTGTAAGTGTTTCTGATAAGAATGGCGTTTTTAGCGGGGTGCAAAGTATGCCAGCTCATTTGATTGTTTGGTTTTTGGAAGAACACATTGCTTAGATACAAAATTAGTGATTTTCCAGCATCTACGACAGCTAGAGCTGTAACCACGATAGAGAAAGTTCACACCTACCGTTCGGTCAGTCAGGCCTTAGGTGTGTCTGCTTCTGTGGTCCATTGTAACTTTCAACGCTACAGAGAGACTGGATCTTACGTTCGGAGATGAGAACGTGGCAATGGTTCAGGATGACCGTTTTGTAAGGGTACAAGCCTTAAGAAATCGACCTCAAAATGCTTTGCAGAGACGAAACCTGTCGGAACAGGTCCGAGATGTACGTGTAAGTGATTGTACAGTAAGAAGAAGACTCGAAGAAGTTAAATTAAACTCAAAGATGCCAGCAAGGGCACCAAAACTTGAGACAGGACAGCAAAGAGCCAGGCTAAGATTTGCGCGTGAACATCAAATTTTGATAAGTGAGTGAAATCGTGTGCTGTACAGTGATGGGACCAAATTCTGTGTAAATTTTGTTGACAGGCGATAAAGAATGTGGATATATCGTAAGGAACGCTATAGACCATCAAACTTAACGGAAACAGTGGCCTATCATGCAGGCTTCGTTATGGTTTGGGGTGGCATATGATTTGGAGCCCGCACAGAGCTGATGATTGTTAATGATGGTACTTTGACAGTACAGGGCTATAGCACAGACATCCTAGAACTGCATGTTGTGCTTTTTACACAGTTTTAGACAGTAACTTCAATTTTATGCGCGTCCATAGAGTAAAAAAATCAGGCATTATTCCTAAAAGATGCTGGCGTAGCCCAGGTGGAGAGGTCAGCACGGTCTACGGATGTGGATCCGATTGAGGACGTGTGGCACATCAATAGGTGAATGGTACGAGTTAAAACTCCAGCTCCAAAATGCGTTCAGGAGCTCGAGTTGGTGCTACTGGAGGAGTAGAAGAATATCCCACAGGAAATGATTGATAATTAAAATGCAAGCATGGAATGGTGTATCCAGACTCTCTTAAGATCCATAGAAGGTATTACACGCTTTTAACATGGCATTTCTTAAGTAAAAATGAAGAATTTAACTTAAAAACTTACTACTGAAATTTCAAAGATTTTTCTTAATTTTTGATTTTTGCAGATTTTTTCTATTCATATTACACGTTTTTATGCCCTAAATTTATATAAGTTTTATTTTTTAATCATCAATTATTAAATTAATAAATAAATATATAAAAAACAGCGAAAAATTTTCAAATAAAAAAAAATTGTTATGTTCCTCTAATTTTGCCGGTGTGTTTAGCTGTCTTCTCTGCAAACATAACTCTGCACTCTAGAATTTTTTGCCTCGTCGGCTTCATAGCGATAAAGAAAAAGTCTCTTCACTCGTTCTAGAATTCATTTGCATCATCTACCTCATAAGATGTCTCTAGGACGACGTGTCGTCGCGACACGCGGTTTCTATTTATTTCCATGTAATACCCTACGCAGCTAGCGATACTTATTCAACCAGTAGTGGCGCGACGACACGTCGTCTGCAGTTGCGACGTGTCGCTCGGTTCCAACTTCTACCTTTAGTTTCTTACTAGTAATAGGTAGTTTAGGTAGTAATTTAAACTTCGGCTATTTTCGTATCCATTCGGCCTACCGGCTACCGTGCCCTGGGGCAGTTCTAGACGCCGAAGACGCTATAACTCTAATAAGTCACTCTAGCAATCAGCCTCGTCTAACTCACTCTAGGAACTCGTGATGCGCGGGGTACATGGAGCAGGCGAACAGCAGATCCTGCCACACCAGCAGGCCGAGCTCGTCGTAGCGCCGGTAGAAGTAGTCGTCCTCCCACAGCCCACCGCCCCACACTCTAGAGCAGTCGGTTCCGACTCCAACTTACAGTGCTTCTATGGCCAGTCTAACTCTAGCAATCATCTGCCTCGTCTCACTCACTCTAGGAACTCGTGATGCGCGGGGTACATGGAGCAGGCGAACAGCAGGTCCTGCCACACCAGCAGGCCGAGCTCGTCGCAGTGCCGGTAGAAGTAGTCGTCCTCCCACAGCCCACCGCCCCACACTCTAGAGCAGTCGGTTCCGACTCCAACTTACAGTGCGTCTATGGCCAGTCTAACTCTAGCAATCATCTGCCTCGTCTCACTCACTCTAGGAACTCGTGATGCGCGGGGTACATGGAGCAGGCGAACAGCAGGTCCTGCCACACCAGCAGGCCGAGCTCGTCGCAGCGCCGGTAGAAGTAGTCGTCCTCCCACAGCCCGCCACCCCACACTCGGATCATGTTCGTGTGAGTCACCACTGCGCTGTCCAGGAGGTTGTCGACTGTAGAGAAAAAGTAAAGTACAGCCATTCTTAAGGGATAGCGTTTTAGACTGATCATCGTCGTATTCGGTAAGAAACTTAGACTTACTTGTCATCTTGTTATAGCTGTGTTCGGGCAGGATGTGCGAGGGTATCCAGTTGGAGCCCTTCATGAATATCGGGTAGCCGTTGACCTTGAAGTAGAACGTGAGTCCTTCGCCGGCTGTGTTGTTGCCTGGAAAATAAAAAGAGAGATAGAAGTTAAGAAGGTGACAGAGGTAAGAAGTTGATATAAGTACCTAAGAAGTTGATATTATGTAAGAAGTTAACTGCATAGTGCATAGTTGCATACGATATAAGCAACGAAATATTAGTAATATTACGTTGCATAGTCGTTGTTTGGTTCAAAGTCCTCAATTTCATATTTAAATCTAATTTCGATACCGAGTAGGTAAGTCTGGATAATTCAATTAGCATTTTTGATTCTTTATTTTAACTACCTAAGATCCGTGATGCGTCTTCCTCCACCAGCTCGATGGTACGGAACCCTATCTTCACGTGTTTGTGTGACGTGGACCCTGTCTGCACGTCAGCGAACACGACGTTCAGATCATAGAGAGGCTGCTCCCCATATCCGTTGGGCCACCAAATCCTTACCATATTCTAAAAAAAGATATTCAAGGTTATCTGGATATCAGTTCAAATGCTTTGACGTGTTTTTAAACTATTCAAAATGCTCCAGCTATTTGCATTTAAAATGATCTCACCTCACTTATTTTCATATTCATATCAACTTCCGCTGTTCCATCTTGCCTCGTCCTCGTATCCAAGTCTCTTCCGATTTTGACATTTTGGTGTCCTTCAACCGATAGGATGGCGCTCAAGAAACCTGTCAAGTGGTGGGATTTGCCGTGGCCTTCAAAGTGGGCGGTGATTCGGACGTGCCAGGTAGAGTCCTGCTTCTCTATGTGGGTAGTTAAAGATCTTATCACGGGAGAGTTGCGGAATTCCAGGAATATTGGCTTCCTGGAATTTTACCAATTTATTTTGGCTTGTTGGGTCATCGTTGAAGCATAAGGAAGCTGATTTTGTAACGCCCCTTACGCCCTCGTTACGCCCCTGATAATATGTTGTATGCAAGTCGCTATCTTTACATACAGTGAACATAATAGTATTATTTTTGTAACTGAACGAGCTATATGCCTTAACAGAAAACTCGTCTGACTTACCAAATTCCAACGGACGGAAAAGCTGGTCCCCAATCCCAGCTGAAAGACGCCTGCATCTTGCGCACCTGATGAAAAAAACAGTCTATCTAAAAGTTATAACTTATAAGTTATAACAGATCTAGGGAAAATTTGTCAGGATGGCCGATGGATGGATGTTTTCCACTTCTTCTCTCAAAAATTTGTTATGGTCGTGTAGATTCAAAATTAACCACTTTTCCTGTGGGAAATGTACCATCGTGGATTAATTGATTCCCAGAAGTTGACGGACCTACATCATGTGGTCGGCTTATGTCAATTCAATGTTAGCTGCGATCGGTCTAGGATGGGTTTGACTTAACGCGACCAAATTACTTAGGTTCGCCATCTGCTTAGGAATCAACGTCTCTGAAGTCTGAACGTACCTGGTTGGCGTGGCACTCCCCATGGTAGACGTCAGGTACACACGCCGGCGCCGTGAAGTGCTGCTGGGAGAGGTTTCGCGCCACCAGCACAGCTGAGTCGAACGTTACCTTCAGTTCGTTGTGTCCCGCCTGAAACGGAAAAATGAACATAATAAATAAAAGTTGTGGCTATTATTAAAGTGCTAAATTAGCTACACGCGTATACACGAACGCCTGCATCATAAACCTTCAAGATTGAAAGTGGAAATGCACCAATTTTCGACTTTTTCCTTTATCAAATGAATTGCCGTATCTGTCTTTAAATGAACATATTCTTTCGTACCTTGTTCGAATGCCTTGTAAACGTGCCATTTCCTTTTTTTCAGCACGTCCTATGCGTGTAAAATGTGTGCTTCGTGTACCTAGTGCTATTTGGTTCTAACGCCGTCGCTCTTCAAAAAGCGACGAAAAGTGGATACTTATCAGCGTTGCCAGACGTCCCGATTTTGGCGGGACGTCCCGATTTTTTCATCAAAATTAAATGTCCCGCGCGGGACAGGCTCAGTCCCGCTTTTCAGGTGTAGCTCGAACGTATACAGTGCAGCGTGTTGAGAAAGAAAGGTGCGTAATGAAAATAAGAGTGTGGGAGATAGATAGATTTTCTATAGCTAGTTTTTTGTTATCTATTGTCATGTAAACGTAATTTTAAGTCAAATAAAAAGATCAAAATTCGAAAACTTTTGATTTTATAGGTACGAGTACGTTTTTTCCTATGTCCCGCTTTTGAGGAAAGAATCCCGCTATATTCACTCAAAAAAATTCAAAAGTCCCGACTTGGTACAAAAAAAAATCTGGCAACGCTGATACTTATAGATGCGCGAGCCGCGTTTCTACATAATATTAAACTATCACATTTGATATTATTTTTACGCAGTTCGCGGCGTTAGTTTCTATAACGGCGTAAGGTATTAGGATAATAATATGCAAAGTCACCTGCAAGTGCTGTTTTACGTCGAAGACGTATCTGACGAACATGTTCTGTGTGGAGCCAACGGGCGAGTCGTTCAGCTCGACGTACGCGAACGTGTCCACTCCCTCCAGCACCAGGGTTATGCTGTCATACTTCAAGTTGTCCGCATTCACTGTTATGGGCAACGATTAAGAGCCTGAGAATAATTAAACCGACGATCTACCGTCATAGGATTGTCATTTGGGCTAACAGGGATAAAGGTGAGTTGTATAAAATATAGGAATTAATATGGGTCCCAGGCCCAGGGCTTCATGTTATACGCCATTAACTTATGACAATATTTTAATAAGCTCGTGTTTTGGGTATTTTCCTTACAAAAACCTGTTAGTTTCAGGTGCCCAGCTCTGACAGAAAAAAATCAAGCAGGGGATCAATTTCCCATTCAACTTGAATTCAGAAACTCACAGCGCTTTTTTGTTCAACGCCGCCGCGCCGCTGTCGCGTGTGGCGGTCAAGTCGTCGAATCTCAGTGTAATAGAATTACGCATTCTAAATGCGCCCAGAATAGGCTCATCCCCACCAAATACTTGACATACCATAAAAACTAGCGGTGTAAGTCCATGTATCGTAGGCGACCCATCGTGTGAGCACGTCGTTGTCGCGCCACAGGATGTATCCGATGACGCCGGCAGTGTGCAGGTCCGAGTACACGCCGCCCGGCACCGCCGCACCCGTCGAAATGGCTGATGATGAAACAGGTTCATTGGTACAGAACCCGTTGAGATGGCTGATGATGAAACAGGTTCATTGGTACAGAACCCGTCGAGATGACTAATGATGAAACAGGTTCATTGGTACAGAAGGAAAAAGAGGTGCATTGGTAGAGAGGGTAAAAAGGTGTACCTGTACCAACAGTGGGTAAAAGTGTGCATTGATAGTAATAAAGGTTTATTCGTATAGTGAGTAAGAAATATTGATTGATGCAAACCATTCTGAATTACTTACTGTATAATTATTGTTATTACCTGTGACAGAATCTGTATTTTGACGACATTGTTTTTTCTAAAAGCTGTAACTGTTACTGCCTACTGGTATCATAGTCGTTCGCAAGAAATGGCTATCTGGCCCCGTGTACCTATTATTTTCCTCTATGTAGAAAGCAAAGCTCTTCACACTTGTAACTTATACAGTGGTATAATTACTCTACGTAGAGGTAAATTCGATATTAGTTGGACTGACAATTTATCGAAGAATTCGCAATGTAGCGCATAGAAATAAGCTCTCGTTTTGTTTCGAATCAAAACTCTACACAAAAACAATTTCATGCAGATAAATAAAATAAGTATGAAGTTTATGTTAATGTACTTACAGTTATTTCCGTTGTGCAAGGTCCAAACAGCATTGCTACTGAGAGAATCGAGGTTTAATCTGAAACCTAACGTTGTTATAAACAAAGCACATAGTACACTTGCTATAGGAATTGTTTTCATCGGAAACATTGTGGGACTCCGACACCCAGAAATAATCTGGAATACTGTCGGTGATATTGGCTACTGACCAGTCTTATAATATTATGAGGCGTAGGCATGTGCGTCAGTATCGATAAACTAATGAGATTAAGTAACAGGTTAACACGTTTGGTTATTTAGCGTTGTTAATTATTACTTTAAAATGTTCTCTTTAAATTGTGAAATCTTGATAGTTATTTATTTATTGCTGAGATTACAGGTGCTAGACGTCCTTGACCATATAAAATGAAGATAATGAAAAAACTCTGAATTTTTTTGGACTATTTGCAGACCTATAGGGTAGACTTCATTATATTTAGGTGAAAAATACATAATGTTTCATTTAGAGAATACTCTATTATATACTCTAATTATAATAAAAAACTCAATTCAATACAAATTCCATTCTTCCACAAAAAAGTGTATATTCAAAAAAAACATCGTTAACATAAATTTTAATATTATGTTTATCGACAACGCTCCATCACTAGGGCCCGGTCCACAGATAACGGGTTGTCAATGCGCAGATGAGTTCGATAACAAAGAGGAGACGATAAACAGATTAGGTATAGCAATGAATACAATATATGAATCGTACAACTTTAAGATGGCTCTGCGAAACTGGAGGCTGACAATTCAACGAAAAACATACAAGTTACAACTTTGAACTAGTGGCATATTATGAGGCTTTAAGGCCGGTGTAAATAGTCAGTACTCAAGATGCATCTCGGTCTCAAGACGCGGTTCGGCTCTGTGATTGGTCCAAATTTTGACAGCCAACCAATCACAGAGCCTGAACCGTGTCTTGAGACCAGTGCCGTAAATAGGGCGGTGCCACCGGTGCCCAGGCACAGGGCGTAGACTCTGGGGGGCGCAAGAATGGCCAGACCAGGCAGACAATTTTTTTCGAATTGCTCTCGATAAGTTCCCGCTGCACCCCAGAGATGTTTCCCAATGTAGTAAAAAAATATATCTACAGCCGAACATATAACCTCCTCCTTCTTGGAAGTCGGTTAAAAACAAGGGTGCAGTTTTAGAAGCTCGCACAGGGCGCAAAAATGGCTATTTGCGGCACTGCTTGAGACCAGATGCATCTTGAGTACTGACTATTTATACCGGCCTATAGTTGCAGGTTTGGGACCGCACCAACTGACGACTAGGTACGTCAGTTGGTGCGGTCCCAAACCTGCAACTTCTGCCTTCTAAAGAATGTTTAAATATCAAGGTGATTAAATGAAATTGGAAGGTCATACATTAAACTCTTGGATAAGTTCATTCTTCAATCTTCATATTCTTCCGATGAAGTACTTTGAATTCAAAACTTTTTACTTCTGTACCATAGAGTATTATGACTTATATGGACTTGGGACGTCAGTAGAGTGAGGCGGTGAATTTCTTTCATCAAAGAAAGTTATTCATTTTGTTCATAAAGTAAATAAAAAATCCAAACTATAACTGAAATGATAACTTAGCTAAGCTAGCCGAAAACTGCAGAGAAAATATGATGGAGACGCTACTGTATGAAACATACAAACTGATAGAGCTAAACGAAACTCAAATCAATGGAGCTTGGAAAGGTCCGTCCGCGTCCTAAAAATTATTCTACATATTTTCTATATTATACGAGTCCTCTTAGCGATCACAAGCAAAAGTATACTTAATTTTAATTACTATTAAATATAGGTACATAAAAATGTAACCTTAAAGTACTGTTTAAGGTTACATTTTTATGTCTGTTTTATAAAGGTATAGCGCAAGAATCACAGCCGTAATGGCTCCCGCAAACGATCAAACATCAAACACGTCAAACACGTAGTAATCCAAATTTTCTTCAAACACGTCAAACACGTAGTTTGTACGTATTTGACATGTTTGACGTGTTTGATGTTTGATCGTTTGCGGGCTACTTTACAGGACTCCATAGTTTCCAATACCAGTGGTTGTCAAACTAAACGCGAATGGACTGCGAACTGCGAAATTATTACTAGACGTTCCACGCGGCTTCGCCCACGTAAATTAGATATTTCACAGACAAATTAGTCCACAAAAAATAGCCTATCCTTTACGCGGTCTACTTCCTATCTGACCCAAAAATTGCTCTAGTAGTTCGTGAGATAAGCCCTTTCAAATAATTTCCCCCGTTTTTCCACATTATCCTTTATTTCTTCGCTCCTATTAATCTGATCGTGATAAAATATAGCCTATAGCCTTCCTCGATAAATGGGCTATCTAACACTAAAATAATTTTTCAAATCGTACCAGTAGTTCCTGAGATTAGCGCGCTTAAATAAGCCGTTTCAAATAATTTTCCCCCGTTTTTTCCACAGTTTCCTCTATTTCTTCGCTCCTATTAGTCTTAGCGTGATAAAATATAGCTTATATCTTTCCTCGATAAATGGGCTATCTAACACTGAAAGAAGGTTTCAAATCGGACCAGTAGTTCCTGAGATTAGCGCGTTCAAACAAACAAAAAACAAACTAACAAACTCTTCCGCTTTATAATATTAAGTATAGATTAGTACAGATAATGCGGCGAAGTATCTACATTGACCTTTGCTAGTTGCTTTTTTCACTCGCGCATGAATATATTAGTATCTCGTTTCTACAGGTACCCGGTAAAGCGCAATAGTACTTGCCTAATATATTTATCGTCAGATGATAGAGGTAGGTAGAGATGGGTCAATGTAAAAATTTCTATGTATTTTGTTGACCATAATCATATAATATTTTATAATAGAGATCAGGGTCATGAGCAATTTGACTCGGATTCGACAACTTCACCGCGCGACATTCAATAAGCACTCGCCGCGCTAGGCAATGATCGCACGTAAAGTTTTCGAAACCGAGTCGAACGGAAATCATGAGTCAGCCCACTTGTAAGTTTAATATCGTTTTACGCTTTCAGGCGCTCATCTCCTGCTGTTTTTCTTGGCGTTCGTGTTTGGATCGTTCTGCACCTTCTGTTTCCACATGCTGATGTACTTCTTCGAGGAAAAATGCGTTCTGTACCCGAAACTCTTGAGTCTGTCCGATGTTAAGCAGAGCGTTATCAAGGAGATCCTGCCGTACGATAGCGAACAGTTGGATAGTAAGTACTGAATATGTACCTATTAACATCCGTTTCTAGGGTTAGGGTTTAGGGTAAGGTAAAAACTGGATATTACAAAGACTTCACTGTCTGCCTTTCTGTCTGTTTGTCATCAGGCTAAATCTCAAAAAGCACGGAAGCTGAATTATAGGAAAATTACATAAATAAGATTTATATGTTACAGAAGGGCTTTCAAACCAAAAATAATTTATTTGCGCGTACTATAACATTATGTTGCTTAATTATTCAATGGTACGGAATCCTTCGTGAGCGAGTTCGACTCACCGTTGACCGTTATTTAAAAAAAAGTGTAACTTACGACTTGTTATGATTATATTGATTTTTCCCGAAAATGGAAAACAACGTCTTTCTTTAGGGGGTCATGGCGAAGGATATCTGTTAAAATGATTAGATAAGAATTAAGATGAACGTACTAAAGTGAAATCTCTCTAAACTTATCTTAGTTGTTTTGGGTAATCAGCTATTGTCATCAGCCCCTCTCGAATTTCTTGCTGATCCCTCAAGAAGAGATAGCCACACCTAAATACTATCTAGTACACGTGCACTTATCGGATGTCAACTGTATCTTCCATTTACACTTACTTACTACGATGGCTCAGCGACCCAAAGTGGATCTTGGCCTCCGACACGAGTTTGCGCCACTTGTCGCGGTCTTGCGCAGTTTCTTGCCACTCTGTGACCTGAAGATCGCGCAGGTCCGACTCCACGACATCAAGCCACCGGTACCGTGGACGGCCGACAGGTCGTCGCTCGATCGGACGCCCAAGGAACGCCTTTTTAGTGGCACGATCCTCTCCCATTCTTGCAACATGACCGAGCCATCGGAGTCGCTGGGCTTTTGTTACGCCAATAATATTGGGCTCAGCTATGAGGTCTTCAACTTCGGCGCTGGTTCGGATTCTAGTTCCTCCGTCTTCTGTCTTCACCGGGCCCAAGATCTTGCGGAGGATTTTTCTTTCGGCTACCAGTAGTAAGGTAAGGTGTTTTGGATACGAATGTTTATTTCCTCCTGTCTCGTGTTGGTGTCGGTAATAGTGCAGCCTAAGTATTTAAATTTGTCCGTCCCTCTCACATTCAGGTCTTCTCGTTTTGTGCGCGTGTTTTTATAGCGTTTAATGTGGAGGTATTCTGTTTTCTCGCGGTTTATACTTAGGCCTACCTTAAGGGCTTCGTTTTCTAAGACTTCGGCCGCGTTGGCCACTTCCTCTGGAGTTTCACCCAGTAATGCCAGGTCGTCGGCATATCCTATCACCTATGTTTCCCATTCAGTTGTAGCCCTACGTCCAGTGCAATCATTCATTCTTCATTTACACACGAATAATAATTACTTGTATCTGGTGTCTCGGCTAACGGGTGTCCTTACTGCTAGTAAGAACGAGTGAAGCTATGAAACAACTGCATTTACAGTTTACTGAGGTGCCATTAGGTTATGCACAAAATTGCAACGCAACTCAACCGACCCAAAAGAAGGATGTGTAAATCCGCTCTAACAGCGGCAGCGGGACGGGAGCGGCGGCGGCGCATGATAATGTATTTTATATGGATAAGCTACTGCTTATTTGGTGGCAAACGGCACGCGGCGTACAGCGTACTAGACGGTTTATCCATATAAATCTACACATTGTCACGCGCTGCCGCCGCTCCCGCCCCGCTGCCCGTTAATTTCGAGACTGAAGCCTTAATGTGGTGTCTTTAGGTCTGCCCGTGGACTTTGTGAGCACGCAGTGGGTGGAGCAGAGCGTGTGCCACCTGCCCACGTACGTGCCGCTGGTATCGGGCATCTGCGGCCTGGTGTGGACCACGCTGTTCCTCATGTGCTCCACCGGCAGCAGGGTCTTCACTGGGTACTGCCGTCTGTGTCTTACTAAAAACCGTTGGATTGAAAAGTCGTACTAAACGTGCCGTTAGTGGCTACGTCTTATCGGCACAGGATCTGCCGATACTGATAAGACAGAAATTAGAGCATTAAGTATTATTTATTAGCCTGCATTGTCCTACTAGACTTGGAAAATTCGGTGCCACTGCGTCACTTCTGGGGTCGATAACCAGTAAAACCACTGGACTATGGATTAAGCCTTAACCAATAGTCATACTATTAAATTCGCCACAGGTAAGGTTAGAGCGGTTCTAACGCGTAATCTCCTTTCATGATTTACATCCCACTTGGAGTTAACAAAATTTTGCCCTGTATTTTGAGTCGAGAACCAGTAAATCACTGGATTAACCTAACCATCATCACAGGTTGGAGCAATCCTGGCGCATCCTGCCCCCGGTGTTCGTGTTCTCTATGGTGATGAGCGGCATATGCGTGTACACGTCCGTCGTCACCACGCGCGGCCTGCACGAGCTCTGCAGCGAGCTCGCAGACATCACTGGTGATACCACGTGAGTTTTGTGGAGAGAGAAGAAGGAAACTAAACATAAATTGATGATTTATGATTCATAATCGTCAACAACTATCCGGCGCGATGAGCGCGGCGGTCGCCCAGCGACGCCCCCCTAACGCCGCTACTGTATAAGCTGGTTGAGCCATCTCTTTATCTCCTCTAAGGGTCGTCTAAGGGTATTCCCAAAAACTGAACACAGAAAATTCAACCTTAACTATCGTAACGCATACATTACTTCTGCGAGGCCAATCAGCGTTGGTCGGGCGCATTCACGCGAATACGCGCGGAAGTAATAAAGTGCGTTAACGCTTTGGTGTTAAGGTTGAATTTGTTATGTTCAGTTATAATAATTCGCTTCGATGCGCTTCGACTTTGCGCTAGTATAAATTGACCCTAACTGGCAAGGACGTTATAATTTATGATGTCCTTCCCAGGTGCTCGTTCGCCATCAACGTGGTCACACTACCGTACGAGCGGCGCATCTGCGGCGTGTACCAGGCGGTGGAGCTGACGGTGCTGACGGCGTGGCTGCACACGCTGTGCTGGCTGCTGTCGGCGCTGCTGACGGCGGCGCGCGTGCTGCTCGCCGTCGACTTCCAGCTGGTCCGCGTCAGCGTGCACTTGAGGGGGAACGTTGAGCTGATACTGGTGAGTCTTATATACAGCTGACGGTGCGGACGGCGTGGCTGCACACGCTGTGCTGGCTGCTGTCGGCGCTGCTGACGGCGGCACGCGTGCTGCTCGCCGTCGACTTCCAGCTGGTCCGCGTCAGCGTGCACTTGAGGGGGAACGTTGAGCTGATACTGGTGAGTCTTATATACAGCTGACGGTGCGGACGGCGTGGCTGCACACGCTGTGCTGGCTGCTGTCGGCGCTGCTGATGGCGGCGCGCGTGCTGCTCGCCGTCGACTTCCAGCTGGTCCGCGTCAGCGTGCACTTGAGGGGGAACGTTGAGCTGATACTGGTGAGTCTTATATACAGCTGACGGTGCGGACGGCGTGGCTGCACACGCTGTGCTGGCTGCTGTCGGCGCTGCTGACGGCGGCACGTGTGCTGCTCGCCGTCGACTTCCAGCTGGTCCGCGTCAGCGTGCACTTGAGGGGGAACGTTGAGCTAATACTGGTGAGTCTTATATACAGCTGACGGTGCGGACGGCGTGGCTGCACACGCTGTGCTGGCTGCTGTCGGCGCTGCTGACGGCGGCGCGCGTGCTGCTCGCCGTCGACTTCCAGCTGGTCCGCGTCAGCGTGCACTTGAGGGGGAACGTTGAGCTGATACTGGTGAGTCTTATATACAGCTGACGGTGCGGACGGCGTGGCTGCACACGCTGTGCTGGCTGCTGTCGGCGCTGCTGACGGCGACGCGCGTGCTGCTCGCCGTCGACTTCCAGCTGGTCCGCGTCAGCGTGCACTTGAGGGGGAACGTTGAGCTGATACTGGTGAGTCTTATATACAGCTGACGGTGCGGACGGCGTGGCTGCACACGCTGTGCTGGCTGCTGTCGGCGCTGCTGACGGCGGCGCGCGTGCTGCTCGCCGTCGACTTCCAGCTGGTCCGCGTCAGCGTGCACTTGAGGGGGAACGTCGAGCTGATACTGGTGAGTCTTATATACAGCTGACGGTGCGGACGGCGTGGCTGCACACGCTGTGCTGGCTGCTGACGGCAGCGCGCGTGCTGCTCGCCGTCGACTTCCAGCTGGTCCGCGTCAGCGTGCACTTGAGGGGGAACGTCGAGCTGATACTGGTGAGTCTTATATACAGCTGACGGTGCGGACGGCGTGGCTGCACACGCTGTGCTGGCTACTGACGGCGGCGCGCGTGCTGCTCGCCGTCGACTTCCAGCTGGTCCGCGTCAGCGTGCACTTGAGGGGGAACGTTGAGCTAATACTGGTGAGTCTTGTATACCGAACAGGAGCCAAAAAACTCCTATGCTATATTCGAGGGACCTTATAATAATACTTGAAGGGGAATATTTAACTGATACTGGTGAGTCTGATTTTTTATTTATTATGTACCTAGTAGTAAAAGATCCGGAAAACTTATAGTAAATAGTAACTCAAATCTTGTCTCTTTCACTAGCACATAGATATATTGCTGTTTCTAAAGAAGTAAAAGAGACGAGCTTGGGTCATTTACTCTTGGGTTTTGAAATATTATATAACGTAGAAATTTTCTTTTCCCATATAAAGCTTCGGCCAAACCAACGTCACCATAGCGACTGCGAAGCGGGAGTGTCTGCAACGCTGGACGTTGGCGTCGGCAGAGCGGGAATAATCTACGCTTTCGTACCGTAGTCACTAGTCGCGCAGGTGTTTACCAGTTTCGCGTTGCAGACGCTCTCGTCCTGCGTCCCGCTCGCGTCCTGCGTTACTTACGGGTAGGTTTGGCCGAAGCCTAACTTACTACATCCTCCGCGGTCGAACTATAACACGAATCTTGCAGGAGGATCACGAGCACCAAGTGGGTAGTGTGGGCTACGATCAGCGTCGCTGGTCCGATCAGTTCACGCTGCGGGAAGACCATGGCTCCTCCTACCTTCGGTCGGTGCCCAGGGAGCAGCGGTTCATCGTCCGAACCGTCTTCAACCTCGTCAACAATACCGTGACCTTGGCCGAGTTCATCAGGAAACATAACGTCCAACTAAATCTAACTCCGACGAAAGGTGAGATTGAAGCCGCCGAGGACAGAGAAACTTTACGACCAATAAAAACACATGACAATGAAACAGAGACGAGTGTTTACATGCCTATAAAAAATTATGAGACTGAAAGAATGGAGTCCGAGGCGGGTGCATCGTCCGCACTCTCAGATTTCAGACAGAGAAAAACAAAGGAAACAAAGAAATGATTAAGACTTTCTTAATCGTTAAATAAAGTAGTTTATATTAGTCATCACATTAAATTAGGTAGGTAATTAAATTTTCTGTTGTTTTTTAGTAATTACTTCTCTGATTATGAATTCTCTTGTTCTGTTAGATATTAAAAAATCGAGATAATAAAATTTAAAAAGATTATTTAATTTTTAACTTTAAGTACATAATATCTAAAATAATATTATTAAAGAAGGTTTTCTAATTAAAATTAACATTGTTATTAATTATAAAAAAATCATGTTATATACCTTTACGGCTTCACCTACCTAAATTATTAATTTACAAAAATGAAATCTTTCATAATTTAGAAATTGTCATAATAATAAATCATTTCAACATATTTCGAGATTTTAAGAGTAATTTTTAAATACGAGTATTACACGAACCATTTGGAGCCACTTTTGACCCCCTGATAATTCAAAAACCATTTAACAATAAACGTTTCAAATTTGGCTCATATAATGAGACTTGCGAGATAATTATGTGCTCTAAATTTCATAATCAAATCTCAAACGGTTATTTAGATAATCACGTCCGAAAATCGTAATTATTATCACTGACTGACTGACTGATCTATAGATCAAAATTCTAATCCACTTCCAGATGACCTAGAAGGCTGAAATTTGGAATCCGCCTCGGTAATTGTGTGAAAGCTCAGGGAAAAATCTAAAAATAAAAAAAAATCGGCCAAGTGTGAGTCGGACAGAGCGAAAATTGTGTGTTTTTTGTATGGGAGCTCCCCTTAAATATTTATTTGATTTTAATTTTATTATAAATTATGGAAATAAACATATAACTAAAGATTTCGAGAACATTTCAAGTATCTACCGGCTGCCATTATTGATTATGAGCAAAAAAGACCAAAAAAATCACGTTTGTTGTATGGGAGCCCCCCTTGAATATTAATTTCATTTTATTTTCAGTATATGTTGTTATAGCGGCAACAGAAATACACAATCTGTAAAAATTTTAGAACTCTAGCTACAGCGGGTCTTGAGATACAGCCTGGATACAGTCAGAGAGACGGACATAGAGACGGACAGACATCGAAGTCTCAGCTGTAATTGGGTATCATTTTTACCGTTTGGGTATAAAATCCTTTAAAAAAACCCAAAAATAAGTTGTGTCCACAATCCCCATACGAAAAACCTTGTAATACGCCCTAAGCAACCGGTCAACGGCCAACAACAGTCAACATATCAACATAATAATACACAGAACAGAAGTTAATCAGTAAATGCACATAAAAACGCTCCAGAGCAACACGCAGTATCACACAATAATTTCATTTCATACTTTAATTCACACTACAATTTCATACTAAATACTAATATTATAAAGGCAAAAGTATGTCTGTCTGTTAGCCCTTCACGCCCAAACTGCTTGTACCGATTATTCTGATGTATGGAGATATAGTTAGTGTCCCAGGAAAGGACATGATATTATAATTCTTTTAATACCAGAAAATTGTACGATTACCGCGCGATGGACGAACTAGGGGCAATAGAGTTGCGATTGGCATCAGCTGTCTGTACTCTGTATTTATCAGTATTACAGTATTTTAATAGCTACTTAACTTTCGCACAATAAGTTGTACTGTAGAGTTAATAGTTGGAAATACACTTGTGTTACATCGTATTATTCCAATGCCTCATGATGGAAGCTGCATATTCCATTCGCTTGAATTTTCTTTGTTTAATTCGACTGATACTCAACAAGCCTCAAGGGCTGCTTTTCCACTTCCTGATAGGTTTTGGATAAGCTATCCACAACTTATCTGACAGATGAAGTATGGAGTATCTGTCAGATCATATGAAGTATGGAGTATCTATCATACAAGTTGTGGATAGCATATCCGACACTTATCAGGAAGTGGTGAAACAGCCCCTTAAGGTTGTGAGCGGCTATAGTCGAATATTTAAGTTTCTCTTCTTTACAAAAAGTTGTGATATCCCACCAAAAACATAAATGTAAAAAGGGAAAGCCAAGTTCAATACAAACATTATGCTTGTCTTGGACTTCGCCGTAAAAAGAATGGAGATCTAAATGAGTGCCAAGTTCTATGGAAAATTTAAATATGTATTTATAGGAATCAAATAACATTATGAACAAACATTAAAGTCTATTTCTTTGCTTTATTGAATATCTATAACAATTGATGTTATTTAAATAATGTGATCTTAAAGTAGATTAGATTTGACTTGGCCAGTTTTTATCAGAATTAAAATGTTCATGTAATGTAATGAAAACTGGCCAAGTTAAATCTAATCTACTTTAAGATCACATTATTTAAATAACAGCAATTGTTATAGATATTCAATAAAGCAAAGAAATAGACTTTAATGTTTGTTCATAATGTTATTGGTTCCTATAAATACATATTTAAATTTTCCATAGAACTTAGCACTCATTTAGATCTCCATTCTTTTTACGGCGAAGTCCATAGACAAGCATAATGTTTGTATTGAACTTGGCTTTCCCTTTTTACATTTATGTTTTTGGTGGGATACATAAAACTTTTAACTTATTATTATAACGAGTCACTGAACAAGGAGAAATTTCAAAAAAGATGTAAGAAACAATAATTATTTAACTCTACCTTTTCACAAGTCCACATAAAGATAAAAGAAAGAGGGAGGGAGGAATGGGTGTAGCATTTGGCCTTTTTCAAAACTTTCCCCTGTTCGGTTTTCGCAGATTATATAAAATCTTATATCTTTCGCAATTCTTGTATATGTCGTAGGATGATTTGATAAATCGAATTATCGCGAAAATTCTAGGGACTTCGCGAAAACACGGATCATTAGACAATGGTGATTACATTTTTCAAACTTACTGACAAAAGGTAGTGTTTTCGCGAAAACATGAGTTGCCTTAGTAACATTGCACATTCTTAACGCTGATTGGCTTGATTTTTACTTACTGGCCAACTCTTATTCTGATTGGTTACTATCTTTCCCTATGTATCTTTGAGGTATTACACCATAGACTTATAAAGGGTAAGAAATGACAATGCCTGCAGTTCATAGGAACTTTACTTTTTATTTAACCTTTTTCTTGGGTAAATATCTATCACAGAAAAGTTACTAGTCATAATAATCTTCTTCTATACTGTTGTTGTGTTTTTGGTTGTTTAAGTACATCCTTCAATTGAAGCTATTACAATATTTATTCGTTCTTTAGTCCATTCAGGTTTCGTACATCCGTCCTGTCTATTAAGTATTAGCGTAAACCTTTCTTAGCTCTATGTCGAATCTTTCTTTATCGGACATAACCTCAGAATTAGTTTCTGGTTCTATTGAACTTTCAGCACTAATTTCACTTGTATCAGTCATTTTCTATTTACAGACACACTTTTAGATAACTTTTTGCACTATTTTTCAAATCCAACTGCAATTTTAAACACATTAAATATTAAAAACTGCTAGTTCGCTTACAAAAACAACCACAAACAAAACAACGCGTGGCAATCAATTGACATTTAAAATGGCAACTCTTCAACCAATCAGGGAAGATGTTGTTGTGGGGCGCTTAAACCGACCAATCAGTGATTTTTTTCGTTAATAACTAACGATTCGTTTCCCAATCTTACTAAGGCGACTCGTGTTTTCGCGAAGACACTACCTTTTGTCAGTAAATTTGAAAAATTTAATCACCATTGTCTAATTATCCGTGTTTTCGCGATGTCCCTAGGATTTTCGCGATAATTCGATTTATCAAATAATCCTACGACATATATATAAAATTGGAATCTCGGAATCGGCTCCATCGATTTTCATGAAATTTAGTATATAGGGGGTTGCGGAGGCGATAAATCGATCTAGCTAGGAATCATTTTTATAAAATATCATTATATTCGTGTTTTAATGAGAATTAATAATAATAAAATATTATTAAGTAGTATTAATGAGAATTAATAATAATAAAATACTTTTGCTAAGCCCATTGCCGACTGTTAAGCCCTATCATAAAACTGCTCTATCATTACTGCCAGTTATCGTAGAGTTGGTCCCGGATGCGTTTTGATCATGTCATGAGTTGAGTTCCTTCAGGCGAATCCATATTCCCGTATTGGAGGCATTGGCCAGGGCGCTAACTTTGTTCGTAATTGGGACTTCAGTGCGTTTGTCCAGGATCATCTCGTATTTCATCAGAAGCCTCACGAGGGACATTTTCGACTGTAGGTACCCCTGACGCACTCCTGTGGAATAAAAGCCCAGAGAATTTTATATATTCTACATTATAATTTGTAACATTGGCTGCAGTTTAAAAGATCGCAATTCTTAAATCATAAATGAAAATACTCGTAAATCGTGAGTAGGTAACGTCTGTATTGTATTACCTACGCAAAAAAATACAATAAAATATTATATTATTTAACATCCAATGGAGATTTTTTGAGAAGTTTTAATTGAGCTCTAAAACTATTTAAAAACAGATTTTATGGATCTGATAACCAACTTACGGCATCTGGCAATGCACGAGTGTAGGATACGCACCTAAGCATTTTCGCGGTCCTTCGCCGAACGGCATCCAGACACATGGGTGTAGTTTTTTCTTGTTTCCCGGGGAAAACCTTTCCGGTTGGAACTCCTGCGGATTAGGAAAATTCTCAGGATCCATTTGAATCGCCTGGATAGGTATGAGTATGAGCGTGCCCTTTTCAATCGTAACACTCGTGCCCGGTATCAAATAGTCCTTGGTGCATCGTCTGAAGAGCGCTCGCATCGGTGGATACTTCCGCATCGTTTCTGAAAAATTGATTTCATTTAGAATATTTATCGCTCAATGTTAGGAGCTTCTAGCTTAGATAAGCGTGCATTAACTAACCATCTATAATCATGTTCAAGTATGTCATCTCCTTCAGCGCTTCGTAGGTTACCTTTCCCTTGTGCTTTTCTAGAACCTGTCTGATTTCCACCCTTGCTCTATCCTGTATGAGCGGGTTGCATGCGAGCTCGAAAATCGCGAACTGTCCCGTGGTGGCCGAGGTTTCGTAACCGGCGAACATGTATATCATCATGTTTGCGGATAAATCCTTCTGTGTGAATTCACTTTCCATCTCATTACCGTCTGCGTGTTTGTCTGTAACATAATATTAAAAATTTTTACTTTGAAATGTGCAAAAAATATGCTCTTTACGACAATTTTTACATTAATGAATTTAATTAATATGGTATTAATATATTATATACGTCACATGTACCTTTTTAATAAGTTACGAAAAAAATAATTAAAATATTAAAAATGTCGGTTCATACCTTTGCCTTTTAAATCGATGAGTGTTTGAAGATAATCGTCCCGTTGGTAGTTGTTCCTCTGCCGATATTCCACCATCTCCTTCAGTAAATTCCAAAAGAAATGCTCCGTTTCCTTACGAACTCTCTTTAAACTGAAAACCTTCAGGACTTTCGGTGCGAAGAATCCTATTAAACGTATAATTGATCTGCAATGAAGTGCATATTATGGATGTGTATAGCTTGATATTAGGGGTCAAAGCTTGGGTTGGCAATGGCCTTACTCGACCTCGGTGACTCAACGGAACTGCTCTGACTGTCAGAAGTTTTGAATACTAAATACTTAATTTAATTTTCAAGAAGGAAACTGTCTTTTTTTTTCAAATCAAAATTTAAAAGTTTAAAACCTCATCTTTTTATATCTAGGCCCTAGGGGAATAACACGCTTTTATTAATATTTGTGGCCTATAAGAATCCATATCCATAATAACAATTTGTTATAAGAAAAGATTCTGACCTTATACGTTTTTTCACCACAAAACAAAAGTGTAAGAAAATTTTTCTCTCATCAAAATTAGGAAAACCTTTATTACTTTGTAAAGTACGGTCCCTGTCCGGCATACTAAGTTGGGCTACTAGGGGAACACTGAGGTGCTCCATAAAACGTCAGAAGTTCTCAGAAAGCACAATAATTATTTCAACGAATTTTGCCGATGTGTCGTCTTATCTGACTATGTCATCTTAAGCACAATTCGCCTAAGTTGTTTTAAAATCTTTTACCTAAGTTAAATAATAAGCTCTATCTTTTATCGCGTAGAAATTTATAAATTTAAGACAATTGAAATGTTTGACCCAAATACATAATATTATTATCATTATTAATAGTAAGTATTTATAATGATATTATGTATTTGTTGCAATAAAACTTTTAGGTGGATAAAAAGAATTACGTTTAAACTATTTTGCCGCTTACACTTATCACATAAAATATATTTAAAATAATCAGTAGGCAACTAAACGAAATAAAATTTATAGGGTAACTCACCGGCAGAAGGTCGGTTCAAAATACTCGTGCCCGTACAATAGGAATTCCGACTTGTTATTTTTGAATCCATCACACACCACACCGAACCCCACGTTGCCTATTATTTCCATCGTGAACTTCTCGTAGAACTGAGAAATATTTATGGGCTCGTCCCTCGAATGGAGATCATCGATATATTTCATAGCGGAGTCGGTGATGTCGTTGATGACGGGCATCGCACCCTTCAGCTTCACGGAGGAGAAGGCTGGCGTCAGCTTGTTCCTCAGCCTCCTCCACCGCCTCCCGTGGGCGTTGAAGATGTGGTCGGACAGCGAGTCCCGGTCGCCCGGGCTGAAGATCCCGTGGGCTTGGAAGTGGTCGAAGTGCGTGATCAGGATGAGTTTCGCCAGATCCGGGTCGTGGACGTTGAGGACGGGCTCGGTAAAGGCGTACATGCCCACGTACGGGAGATGTCGGTATTTGAAGTACACGTCGGCATAGGGTTGGAAGAACTGGGCCCTCCGCTTTATCACGTCCTCCAGATTTCCGTACGGAGCGCCCGGGACCGGCCCGGGTACGCCCCTACTGGACCAGTAGGAGTATTTGAAACGAAAATATAAATAGACGAAAAATGCTGGCAGAAGCGCAAAAGCCACTGTTAATTCGTTTTCAAAAAACACAAACATTTTCTTCGCGCGACGGAGGAGACTGAGCAATTAATTTCGCCCGCAAGATATTGTATGATGCATTTTCCTCGTTTTAGGGTTCCAGACTCCGGAGTTGATATGATATTGACACTTCATAAAATATGATAATTTAAATGCGCAATTTTATTACAAGTTTTTTAAATCTGTTAAACTTAGAACATCTTACGAAATACCTAGATTTGGGGGTGACTACTTTTATATTTCGTATTAAAATAAAGATAATAATCAATTGATCTTCAAGAGCAAGAAGAATAATAATCGTAATTGTTATTAATCAGTCTTTAAAAATAATGAAAATAACGTTATCAATTTTCTAAAAATCAAGTTTACATAATTTTTGCGGACAAATAACTTTATACTTTTTACCAATATTAGTGTCACTTAAGTATATTAGTAATGGTCGAAAGTGGCTTAAAAAATATGTCAAAAAGAAATATTTCTTTGATAAAATCTAGAATTATCCATAGAAACAGCTTCGCGCCTTTTTTGTATCAGGTAATGTAAATATTCGGTAGGAGTACGTTTTTTGTGCCGCGTTTTAAAAAATGAATTCAAACTGTAGTATAAAGGTATATCTGATTCGGTCTCGTCCCAGTTAAATTCATTTTCAAATCGAATGAGACTGTTATGCTCAATTTCATCGCGCCTATTAACTTCAGTATCATTGCAATTACTACTCATTTCTTCATAATTTTCTAAATTACTTGGGAGGACATTCACTACGCTCTCCTTTATAACTTCAGTTTTTTCAGGTACTTGTTCATTCAAATACTCTACTTCCGGTAATTTTAAATGTGATTCCATAATATTATGTAAGTTCTTGCTATTTGTATCATTATTCCTTCGTGTCGCGTTACTTGCTGAATCATTATCTTGGAATTTTAACACTCTTTTACTTTCATCAATACTTTTACAAGGAGATAATTTAATATTGTAAGGATACGTGTTTTTATTTCGACCTAGTATTAGTTCTTCATAATCATCTATATCAATATTACATACAGAATCGACTACTATACGTGGTAGTACTGAACCTTCATCGTCAGAAAAATCGCCAACAACTTCATTCTCATGAATACTAGATAATTTGTATTCCGTTATTTTCTCTAAAGTTTCTTTGTTGTTATCATATACCAAAATACTATTATTATCTTCTGACGAATCAGAATCGTCTTCTGTAAAACATTCGCTACCCGAACTCTCCCCCGACTCATGAGAATAAATTGGTGAAATGTTTATGTTAATAAATGGCGATAAATAGTTGTTGTCTTTGTATGCAGGTTCTGACGAATCGATTTTATTTGGGCATTTTTTTGGAGGTGAGGTATTGTTGATTCTTTTGTTTTGCTGTAAACTTATTGTTTGCGTAGAATGGTTACTTGTTTTTACTATATGAGTCATTGTCGTACCGTCTTTGTAAGAAGCAACATTTGTTTTAGTTGCTGCGTCTTTGTAACTGTAATAAATAGCATCATATTTCGATCCGACTGCTTTCTCTTTAAGCCTAGGTGTTATTGATTCGGTCTGAATGCTGGCATCCTTTCTAAGACTGTAACAATTATGTTGGCTAGAATCAACTAAGGTTTGCAGATCACTTTGAATCTCGATCCCCTGATTTTTTACTCGAGTGACGTGGTTTCTTGTCTGTGTATAAGCTGGTATTCCAATCCGACGTTTGTTCCTCAATGCTTTCTGGCTCAATTCCATTAATCTTTGCCGGGCATTTGAACATATTTTCAATTCACTTAGAGGTTGTATACCTTTTCTATCCAAAACTGATTCTATTTTAGGAATTATCTTCTCATTCTTCTTTAGTTTTGAATATAATCTTTCAGTGACCGACGCTACTATTTCTGCTCTCTGACTCTCGTGTAGTACCGGTATCTGTGAATTCTTAGCTTCATCTAGACTTTTTAATTCGTCAATTTGAAATGAACTGAGTCCGTGATTAGAAATGTCTCCCACCTGATTCGGGTGTAATGGTTTGTCAGCAAAAAGTCGTTCTTGGGACCAGTAGTGTCTTCGCCTATAAGGTCCGACAATTTCTATATCACTACCACTTCTATTCCTTTGGATGGCCGGTCCGAATATTTTGTCTATTTCCTTATTAATCTTGTTACTCAGAATAACTTTGCCCTCGTTGGTTTCCAGGTCTGTTGTGGACAAAATTGTCACTGATTCCGGGTCGGCAGCTTCGGGCTTTTTGTCCATTTTTATAGTTTCACCTAAAATGTAAGTAAAGCTTACGTCTTATTGTATTTATATACTTAAAAAAAACCTGCTGCGGCTATTAATGTGTGTCAGGTGCAAATAATTTTGCTGACTTAATACTTAACTGATACTTAATCCTTATTAATATTATCCCACCAAAAACATTTTCATGTTAAAATGTTGCCAAGACGAGAATATAATTATCTTATAGTTCGTGGTGTCAAAAAGTTGTGAGATCTCATGTAGAGCCAAGTTTCTAACCTTATAATATACTCAGCCCTAAATCTAAAAACCTAATTTTACACTTAAGTCGCGACAAAATACTTGATATAATGTGTCAGCCGCACGAGAAGAATCTAAAAGCTCTACTCATTAGTCGAAATCGCTGGCCTGGCCATTTTGTTACGGTTAATATAAAAGTTATTAAGTACAACAGAAAAGTAATAATATATTAAGTTCAAAGCCCATAGCATGACGAATAACAAAATGACCAAGCCACCCATTTTGACTAAATGTAGAGTTTTTGAATTCTTCTCGTGCGGCTGAAACATTATATCAATTAGTATTTTGCCGCGACTTAAGTTTAAAATTAGGTTTTTAGATTTAGGGCTGAGTATGTATGGTTAGAAACTTGGCTATGCATGAGATCTCACTACTTTTTGACACCACGAACTATAATAAGTTCTCGTCTTGGCAACGTTTTTACATGAAAATGTTTTTGATGGGATTTCATTTCTTATTGTAAGTTTTACTACAAACGTTTTTATGAAATTAAGGGGCAAACGGGCAAAGTTGCAAGTGCTTTGCCACTTGCCAGCCTTAAGGGGATCGGTTATATAAAATTAGAGGACAAACGAGCAAACAGGTCACCTAATGGAAAGTAACTGCCGGTGCCGAGTCGCCAGCCTTTTAGAGAGAAAAGGCTTAATTGAGGGAATAGGGCTTTCCCCTTCGGGAATAGGGGAAAGGGTATCCTTATTCCCCTGTTTTCTTCCCATTTTTTATGAAATTAGGGGGCAAACAAGCAGACGGGCCACCTGACGAAAGCACATGCCGTCGCCCATGCACACTGTAACATCAGAAGTTGCAAGTGCGTTTCCGGCCTTTTTATGGAGGAATAGGCTAAAGGAATAAGCAGAAGAGAATAGGGATAGGGAATAAGGGTGCAGTTGGGCCTCCTCTAAACTCACTCACTAGACGAAATACAGCGCAAGCGCTGTTTCACGCCGGTTTTCTGTGAGTCTATGGTCTCTCAAGGCTTGCACGTATTTTTAGGGTTTCGTACCCAACATTGTACCCAAAGGGTAAAAACGGGACCCTATTACTAAGACTTCGTTGTCTGTACGTCTGTCTGTCTGTCTGTCTGTCTCCAGGCTGTAACTCAAGAACGGTTATAGCTAGAGAGTTGGAATTTTCACAGATTATGTATATCTGTTGCCGCTATAACAACAAATACTAAAAACAAAATAAAATTAATATTTAATATAATAATGATGGGGGGCTCCCTTAAAACAAATGTATTTTTTTTACCTTTTTTGCTCTACTTATATCAATAATGGCAACAGGTAAGTACTTGAATTTTTCTCAAAGTCCTTAGTTACTTAAAATATTAAAGTACATATATAAATATGTACTTTAATCTTATATATAAAAATGGATTTTCAAATGTGTTAGTCGCGCTGAAACTCGAAAACTGCTGAACGGATTGGGCTGATTTTAGTCTTAAAATATTCGTAGAAGCCCAGGGAAGGTTTTAAAGTGACACGAAGTTCACTGGGACAGCTAGTATTTAATAATAATATTAAAATAAAATAAAAAAATAAGGGGGGCTCCCATACAAAAAACACAATTTTTGGCCTAATTTTGCTCAAAGATGGGATAGGTTAGGCTGGGTTTAATATTTTTTTTGATGTTTCTGTACTAATATTATGTTACATACACCAAATTTCAGCTTTCTAAGACTTCAGGAAGTACCCTAACAGTTTTGATGATGGGTGAGTCAGTGACAAAATTGTGGTTTTTTGGACACCTATTAAATCTAAAGTATAATAGGTACGATATTCAAACTTTTCGCATTCAATTATTATACTGATGTCATTATATCTTAAAAATTTGAACTATCTGGCACTATCCAACCAAACCATAGTTACGAGGGTTCAAAACTACGACGAAACGTTTCGAGAAAAGGATAAGTAGGTAGATGATGCCCGCAACTCTGTTGCGCCAAAATTCGTTTATCGCGCGGGATCCGTACATTTTCCGTGATAAAAAGTACTCGTATCCTATGTCCTTTCCCGGGACTGAAAGTATCTTCATGCCAAATTTCAGCAAAATCGGTTCAGCGGTTTGAGCGTGAAGAGGTAACAGACAGACAGACGACAGACAGACATACCTTCGCATATTTTATAATATTAAATATTAGTAATACATAACCCATATAGCCATTTTTGGGATCTCGACGTAACGGTTTCGACACCTTGTGCTAAGACTTATTTGTTCTCGACACTTAATCGCGTCGCCGTTTCATAAAGAGAAGTCGCTGCAAGTAAAATTGGGGACAAGTCGACACAGTCACATTCGGTTTCTAATTTAAGTCGCCGTGTCGTAATATTGTTACCATATTTTAACTAGATTCCACAAATCATTCGTTCATTTATCCGTTCATTCGTTGCATCACAATGACATAAGTGAAAGACGTTATAAATTAAAAATAAGATACCGCCATCATATCACCAAGGTAAGTAAACAAATATTTTGTTTTTCATTAGTATGGTTTTCTACGCCCAAATCTTGATGGGAAATTAAATTTATCGTGTATTTAGTGGGATAGTTCGAAATTTACCAACGCGCCACCTTAATTATCTTATTTTAACCATTTCTACAAAAATACATTGTTGGTTTATAAAAATACATGGTTGGTTTATGGTAGGTTGGTTGGTTGGTTTTCAAAATGGTCTCTCCTTGATTTTCTGTTCACAGTTTCTCAAACTTTGCCTGACAAAATGCTATATTGAATTCTTTTGACAAAAGAAAGCTTTTCCGAGTTAATATGTCTCGTACAAAGTACCTTATTCAAACGAAATAAATATTACATAAATTAATATTAATTATTATTTTTCAGATGATGATGCACCAGACACAAAAAATTGAATATCAGTTCTGATGTTAGTTACTTACACAACGTACTGTGCAGCAAAAGTACAAACGGTGATTAACTACGAAGATTCTGACAAGTAATCTTGATTCATGTCAAGTAGATAATGCTAGTAAAATTATATTATAATGCAAGTGTAATAATTAATGATGATTTTGTGACTTTAAAATCGTGAAATAAAAATTGTTTTTTTTCTTTAATTTTTATTTTATTATCACCCCTAACGTTATATCAATACAGGAATAAATACTATTTGGGAGATGCAGAGCATACGTCGTAGCACAAACTACAATCAAACAGACTAAGGAATCTAGCCAGAAATAACTAAGTAATCGGGCAAGTGCCAGTTGGACTCACGCACATAGGGTTCCGTACCGTTATAGAGCAAAAATAGGCCAACATTTTAGAGTCTTTAATTAAAACCTTCAATTCAAAAAGTTTTTTTTTATTTTAATTTATTTTATTTTAATTAAACTATAAACTGGCAGTTATCACAACACACAGTTTTAGAATGACTGGGATTTGGTGACTTACATTTATCAAAGTTAGTGTTTAATTATTACGTAACTTTACTACACATGTTACAACCCAGTTACTACATATGTGGAAAACATGTGTACACATTTTTTTCTGTAACAAGCGGACACGGTTACAACACGTAGAAGCAAACCCCCACACAGTCGCAAGGTGTCGTATTAGCTACGAAACTGTTACGACTTGTTACAGATTCACAAATCTGCGACCGAAAATGGCTATATGGGAAGTAATATTATAAATTTGAAAACGTGGATATTTGTTACGCTTTCACGCAATTAAACTACTTGACGAATCATCATGAAACTTTGTACACTGTTGTACACATACTCGTGGAGCTGGTATCAGCTGAAGTAACATTTTATGTTGACGTTGACGCGGACGAAGTCGCGGGCAACAGCTAGTATTAATTAAGTGAGAATTAATTGATACTTACTAAACAGGAGGCCAAAACCGAAAGGCAATAATAATTATACAATTATAAGCAGATGTCAGCGAGGACAATGGGGGTATAACAATTAAAGTGGTTAATAGACCATAGTACCTAGTATATAAATGATTTAATAGGTGACACGTTCTCGTGTTCTCGTGAAAATCTTGCTTTTACCTAATTGAAGACGTGAGTGGAAGAACACGACAAGTAACGTAAACAGACAAAGTAACACTAATTCTAAGTACTCACATACGGTTTTTCTCAATCGGGCAATCACGTAGAGTAATTATTATTTTTTAACAAAAAATTAAAACCGACTTCCAAGGTAAAAACAATAAGAATATTAACTAAAAAGTATTAAATAAGTAATTCTTTCTCTATTAGTGCCTTTTCCAAAATTCGTCAAATACACGTTACATATTCTCCACTACATAATATTTTGAAGTCGGTACCAGCTAATTAAACCATGACTTCAGTCAATGTCAGAATATCTGAAATATTTGGGACTATAATATGTACAGAAATAGTTGGGATTTTGACGAATTTTGGAAAAGGCACTATTAGAGAAAGAATTATTTAATACTTTTTAGTTAATATTCTTATTGTTTTTACCTTGGAAGTCGGTTTTAAATTTTTGTTAAAAAAGAATAATTTCACTCTTTTTAGTTATTTATATAACGGTAAACACATAAGTGTCAGTTGTAGATAGATATGATTTAGGTATGAAACTATCACATCTATTAACTGTACTTAACTTGAATTACGTTGAATAGAATTTACATAGTAACATATTATACTTTCAGTTCTTAAAACAACAATGAAACCAAAGAGTCAGGATTTAGGAGTTCTCTAAGCACTTTCGGAACCATGGTATACCCGTGGCAAAATCTTACTTGGTAGCGTATGCTTAGAATACTTCTAACTAAATCGAAATCACCAAAGTATATAATATTATGTTTCCTTATAAATTTTGAGGAGCTCCCTATATAACACATGGATATCATTATCAAATTGCCAACTTAGTAACCACGTAGTACCAAAGTAATAATATACTTTAAAAGAACAAAATAATTTTCAAAATCACTCGAAAAACTCGTCTCGATCTAAAAGATTATGAAAAGTACTTTTAATAGAACCATAATGTGATGATGCATGGTGTAATGGTAGTGATGATGATTATGATGAATATAAATTGCACGGTAGCATATTATATGCTTTCTGTTCTTAAAACAACGCCGAAACTTCTAAACGTGTATCTATAAGGAGTTAGGAGTTGTCTCAGCACCTTCGGAACCATGGCATACCTTGATGCAAAATCTTACATTTTGGTAGCTTATGCTTAGAATACTTCTCGTAAAACCAAAATCACCATATGTTTCCATATAAATTTCGACGAGTTCCCTCGGTTACTCATGGTCCATGGATCCCATCATCAGGTCACCCCTTTTATGAACATGGTAGCGAATTCGAGTTTAACCCTTTACAACATAAATAGCGCTCGAAAACCTCGTCTCAATGTTAATGATTATGAAAATTACTAATAATAGGGCCATAATGTGATGATGCATGGTGTGATGGTAGTGATGATGATGATGATGAATATAAATTGCACAGTAGCATATGCTTTCTGTTCTTAAAACAACGCTGAAACCTCCAAACGTGTATCTATAAGGAGTTAGGAGTTCTCTCAGTACCTTTGGAACCATGGTATACCTTGATTCAAAATCTTACTTTTTGGTAACAAATGCTTAGTATACTTCTAATAAAACCAAAATCACTATATGTTTTCATATAATTTTTGAGAAGTTCCCTCGATTACTCATGGATCCCATCATCAGGTCACCACTTTTATGAACATGGTACCAAATATGCTGAGTAATCGTTGAACATACATTAAAAAAAATACATGTAACAGCCAAACGTATTACCTCCTCCTTTTTGGAAGTCGGTCAAACATCACGGCTTGGGCTTTCGTCCACACATTCAGCATTACTCGATAGTTTTACTCCAAATCGAATAAAAATTATCGTGTGGACCGCAAAACTCACACGCTTGAGTACAGCTCGACTGCTCGCGTCGAGTTTCATTAAGTTCGAAGTTAAGTTTGAAGGAAATTAGATTTATTTAATTCCATCGAGGCGGCTCGATGCAAGCCTTCGAGTTGTGAGTTTTGCGGTCCACACGATAATTTTTACTCGATTTGGAGTAAAACTATCGAGTAAGTAATACCGATAGTGAGTACTGACCATTAAAAAATCGGCCAAGTGCGAGTCCCTACCCTTATAGACGAAAAATAGGTCAAAAATTGTATTTTTGTATGGGAACCTCCCTTAATTTTTTATTTTTTTTAAATAATATTATTAATTATTAAAGTAGACATATAACAGCTAAGGCCTTTATGAAAATTTCAAGTCCCTAGCTGTTGCCATTATTCATTACGAGCAAAAAAATTAAAAAAAAATAGATTAAATATTAATTTTATTTTGTTTTTAGTATTTTTTAGGGTTCCGTACCCAAAGTCTAAAAATGGGACCCTATTATTGAGACTTCGATGTCTGCCCGTCTGTCTGTCCGTCTGTCTGTCCGTCTGTCTGTCCGTCTGTCTGTCTATCTCCAGGCTGTAACCCAAGGACCGCTTTAGCTAAACTTCTGAAATTTTTACAGATTGTGTATATCTGTTGCCGCTATAACAACAAATACTAAAAACAAAACAAAGTTAATATTTAAGGGGGGCTGCCATACAACAAACGTTTTTTTTTTTGGTCTTTTTGGCTCGTAATCCATGATGGCAACATATAGACACTTTAAATTTTCACCAAATCCTCAATTATATGTGTACTTTAATATTAAATAATAAAATTAAAATAAAATAAATAATTAAGGGGGGCTCCCATACAAACAATACAATTTTTTCCTTATTTTCGCTCTATAACGGTACGGAACCCTTCATGCGCGAGTCTGACTCGCACTTGACCAATTTTTGTTATAGCTGCAACAGAAATACACAATCTGTGAAAATTTCAGAAGTTTAGCTATACCGGTTATTGAGTTACAGCCTTGAGACAGACAGACAGACAGACGGACAGACATCAAAATCTCAGTAATAGGGTCCCATTTTAACCCTTTGGGTACGGAACCCTAAAAATTGACGTTTTTTTTTAATAAATGGAGGCTGTATGGGCCGGAAAAAATATTTGAAATAAAAAAAAAGACGGGTTGCACTCCGGGAGTGCCGGCAGAAGTGAAAACTTGATTATTAACGTTGTGCATTATTTTTTTAACCCATTTTTAATGAAAATCGATTAAAAAATAATAATAATAATAATAAAATTTAAAAAAATATATGAAAAATAAAATAAATAAATAAACGATCGTTTTAATTAATTAATCGAAACCCTTACAATCGATTAAAAAATATCGACAACCGAAAAAAACAATCGATTGTTTGATTAATCGATTTCGATGTTACAACACTACTCTCCAACCGTCCTACGTTTTTTCCTTGGTTTTTCGATCAGCACGAAAATCTGACGCGAGTTTCACAGTTTTTACCCATCCCACAAAAGTGCTCAACGCCGCTAAAGAAGTTTTCACTTCAAAAAATGTGGATGTTATGTGTAGCCAGATGATGAAGTACTTATATCAATTACTAGTTTCTTTCAAACTATAAGGGAAAAAATGAGTAAATGTCCGTATGTTACAAAATGTTAGTTATCATGTTCTTCCACTCACGTCTTCAATTAAGTACACATTAAACGATAGTGCAAACTGCAAACCACTGACGCACTGTTATAATTATTGTTATATGTACAATGTATGTACATTGTACAATGTTGCAGTGTTGCAGTGGTATCCTTACTGATCCATGTATATTAACATTATGCAATATGCTTGTTACCTCTTCACGCTTAAACCACTGAACTGATTTATATATGGATACGGACTATGGAGAAAGGTACTTCTGGTATTAAGATAATGTATTTAAATATTTTATTATTCAACACATTCTTATTATATTACTTATTACTAGAGCTACTAGCTACCTAGCATTATTCAAAAGTAAAATATTACGTGAAGTATAAGTAACTAAGCAAAAACTTACAAAGGAAAGTTCGTCCAGTTTTTAAACAAACACAATATTTTCCATTGACGAGTGTAATTGTGGGCGGGCGGCGCAAAGGGCGGGCGGCGGGCACGGACGCACGGAAATGTCTAAACTTTGATCTATATGACAGAGGTGTGAAGCCCTACAAACTATAGACACGATCAATGTGATTAGGGTACCGTGCGATAAGTTAAAACCCGTCTAGAAAAATAAAATTCGCAGCAAACCCATCCATTTTCTTGCAAAGAAAAATAGCCTAGAACCAATCCTGTCTCACTTCCATACAAACGGCGCGGAATCGCCGAGATATTTACCTACTATTCTGGAAAACAACCTAATTTCAACCTTTTGCATAGCGCTTAGCGTTCATAGTACAGTAACTGTGTATCGTCTCGCTTCAATCTGCCAGGGCTGTCAAGCGAGCGGCGCGGCGGCGCGGCGGGGCCGGGTACTATTACTTTGGTTTCGCGGATGTGTGCGCTGCGTATGAGACAAGTCGAGCGAGTGCCAGCCTATTGAGACTAGTCCGGTGACCGGACGCTTGCGTTTATCATACCTAAACTCGGGAGTGAGACTTCTGTACCGTAGGGTACTATTATGTATTCTGTGCTAGAACATTTCAGTGCAGAGAAGAGAGTAAATATTCTAAATCTGTGGATATGGTCAAAATCTATGCCATATCAAAGTCGCTCAAGCCGTTCTGCCTATTTATTGCAGTTTACAAACAACCAACTTGTCTTTATTCTCGATATCAGCATAGACGAAATGTCTCTTGCAATTTAAGTTAAACTTTATCATAATAATAATTATTGTTAATAGTTAATATAGAATCAGGCGTTATACTTTGCGGAAATCCATAGCTCAAGATTTATTAGCTTATAATAATTCACGTACTTAATAATAAATTATTATTCTTTATTAATTATTATCCGATTGCGTATTGTAAGTCGCAACTTCTTGACAATATTTTTTAGGCAACTGCAGCAAATTACAACCAACAATATAAGTAATTTAAAATAATAAAAAGTGTTTATATTATTGCTGAACGGTTGGTATACGTTACAAGGTGTTTAGAACTATTTCCTGAAATGTAACATTTCCCTTCGAAGGTCAGCGCGACACGCGAGCACCATTACGTTTATCTCAGCCGATATCTGCTCGCGGGTGGCTCGCAGCTGCGAACATACACCATATCGGCAGCTCGCACTTGCCTATAGATAGACTAACAGGAAATGCAGTCTAGAAGATAATTATCCATATATTATGCACTACTATAACGTGTCTATTTGCCTGTAACCTCGTCGCGCATAAGCGGCTAAATCGATTTTGATGGAAATTTCAAATTGTCGAGTCCCGGGAAAGGACTTAATAATGGTTAACCAACTCGCTATTAGTGAACCCTGTGAACCTTTTTTTTTTTTTTGATGTCGCAGGGGAAACCCATCATGGGTGCCCCGGGTTGGGTACCCCGGGGGTATGTGAGACTCCTACTCACTAAAACCACCTGCTCGGTTCGCCTTCAGCCGTATAAGGAGGGATATCCCGGATCTAACAAACACGGGACTCCCTCCACGACCGGCCGGTCTACCTGGGACCGGACTTCCACCAAAAGTAAGGGAACGCTTAGGGAACCCGGTGAACCTAGAGCAGTGTTTCCCAACCTTTTTCAGCCACGGACCCCTAAAAAATCATTCTCAGTTTGACGGACCCCCTTAATAAAATAAACAGCAAAAAAATCGGATTCGCCATGCTAAATAAGCGTAGCGATTACGAGATATTTGCATTCATGTATGGTCCAGAGATGACACCGCGGACCCCCATACATATACTCGCGGACCCCTGGGGGTCCGCGGACCACAGGTTGGGAAACACTGACCTAGAGAACCAATCTGTAAACATAGGTGACAGGTGTCTATAGAAATAAGGAAACTTAAAAGGATTTCCTCCATATTTCTGTAATTGGAGTCTTGACTTTCCCATAGTAAGTAATAAGCATTATTATATCCTCTATAGTCTATACGTTACTCCTACTCTACTTAAGATTTTGCTTTAAAGAAACACCAAACACCTTAACACCCTGCAGACTTTACGTTTGGCCAGAGCTGACGGAATCACGGAAGCGCAAAACGCGGTGTCAACTCACGAAACAGACACCACACAACATAATTCAAATATCGCGTGCGATACAGACATCACAACAGTTAACCCGCAGAAATGCAAAATGATAGCAAAACAATTTACTCACAAAATGATGCTACAAGTAGGTATAGAGAATTGAACGATTCAATTTTACCGTAGAAATAGGTCTGAATAATATTGTTCCATCGTGATTTTATTGCACAAGTTAGATAGGACTACACGAACTACCATAAAAATAAATGAGATTGTAAAAAACTATCGGCTTAATCTCAAATATGGCCTATACTCTATAGGCATAGGTATACTGAGACCAGCCCACACTACACTAACCACCCTGATCGTACAAAATACAGAAGCCGGATTTATAAATAGGCCGTATAGACTATAGGCCGTGGCCAAGAAGCGGCAGATTTCGTATGGTCATGTGGGTCAAGTGTGCGCAGCGCCTAAGTGTGCGCATTGTAAATATCTCGAAAAATATATGACGCTGAGGAACGGCAACCACCCTCTTCGATAACCCACAGTATGCCCTGCGAAGCGCTCGTGTCCCAGCGACTGCGCGCGCGCCGTTTTGGACTGACAGATAAATGAAGATTTTTGCACAAATATTTACGATATTTTGTAAATTTTGATGCGTAGTCTTTTGTAGTCATGTATTTTTTTTCTAAATAAGCTTTTTGCTATCGAGTGCAACATAATATCAAATTTGTTATTTGCCAGTGTTTAGGATATTCTGATGATGCAGGAATTAACGATATTCGTATAACCCTGTTCCTATGCTAAATGCTTTGGGTTAAGTGTGCACAGAAGCCCTTATGTGGCCATCAGTATTCTGAACCACCGACTGAAGATTGGATTGAATGAAGCCTTTGTGGAGTCTGGTGGCGAAAACAGTGCACCAGCTCCGCACACGGCACTTTTTTTGTATTACAATTTACATGTACGAGTCACAGTATGACGAAGCAACTAAATATTTCTAAGTGAAAATTATATTGTTCTCATATTTTGATTTAAGACGATTTTGTTGATTAGTTTGAGTAACTATAAGTAGTTACAAATTAAAATTATAAAAGAATATTATTTATGTTCTAAAATATATATAATTTGTTGTTGCGTACACTTACCCAAAGTGCTGCGTACACATACCCCGATACTGGGGTAAAAGTGCGCAAATGGAAGGGTTATTGTTTTGTAATGTTTTTTAAAATATAAGCTATTGAAAAATACTATTATTGTGTTTAAGTTGGAGACAAATAAACAGTCTTACAAATGAACACAGTTTTGTTTCATTGTACTAATAATATTTGAGTTTTTTAAAGCATCAAAGTTTAAATGCGCACACTTGACCCACATGACTCTACATGGGACGGCGAAAAAAAGTGGCCTACTTTCATTTTAAAAAATCCGGCACTGAATACTGAGTACAGTTCGAGCAGACAAGTATTAGAGTGGAGACCACGATCAGGCAGACCTAGCATACGACGAACTACAGCTGCAGCTCAAAGAACTGAATATGAGGGTTCCCGAATCCCGATGATTGGTGCCATATCTTTTTATTCAATCGTGATTCAAATATTATGATATTGTTAAAACGGGTAGCCGTTATTAGGTACCGAGAGATTTAAGTATCCGGTGTAGGCATGGTGTAGGCAGCCCCGGATCTAGGGGGGGCAAGCCGGGGCCCATGCCCCGGGCGGCAAATTCAACTTACCTTCCATCTCTGTTTGTACAGGGCATTGTCCAAAAAAAATCACATGTACTTTTTATATATTTTTTTTTTTCGTTAAAATAGGGTATTTTAAGAATATGAATTAAATAATTTTGAAATTCATTGGCTAGTTTTTTCTCAATAAATTTTTAAAGTTTCGCTCTGACGACATCATCGGCGGCCAATTGACCTCTGCAGAGTTTTAAATTTCCTTTCAATCTTATTTATAATGGCTGGTTCGTCAAATGCAAGTTCTCATTGTGTGAAAGCTGATTCGAGAAGCTTACCAAAAGTTCGAAACGTAATGTTGGTCGAATTTATTGCTAATTTAACGCCATTGAAGGTCAAACTAAGGTTAAACATATTTGTTCAAAAACTAATGGGTATTTTTTTCGTTTATATACAGAAAAACGATCACTGACCTTATTCCTCGAAATGTTTTTGTAATGAGCAAAATTTAAAAAAAATGGACAATCCCCATTCACGCGAAACCCGAACTACGCGTTTTTACCGTTTTTACTTTACGTACTTTCGCCGCTCATTTAAAGCTATAAGGATTATTGGTAAGGTTCCAGGATCTAGGATTTTTTTAGGAAATTTCCTGCTCTTTAAGGATCTATTTTCAAATTTTGATTATCTCAAATAGTTTTCGAAATATAAAAAAAAATCCAAACCCTTCTTTTTATGTTTACTTAATTGTTTATAACTATTGCATTTTTTTTCAGCCCCACTTGGAATTTTGATAGAATGTTCTAGATGGTATTCCGAATCGAATGAGACCAAAATCATAATTTTCGGTGCATGAGATCAGGTTTTGACGAAAATGGCACTTGTTAATCAAACTATTCTGATAGCGCGCGGATAATTTTAATGTGATTATGTGAAATGACGACTAATCGCCAACTGGCTGTCTACGCGGTGTGAGTTGACAAAGGGATACGAAGATTTGGGCCGACCTACTGTCCGCCATTGTTTTTTCGCGTTCACGCGTTCAAAAATTAATTGTTGTATTAATTAGTTAGTTTATTAGTTCTTGTCACTTTTATTATTTGTTTTTTTTTTCCGTAAATCTTGTGTTTAGTTTAGTAGCGTTGTGAAGCCACTCATTGGCCTCCGCAGAATATCATAACGCAGCAAGCAAGCCCGCATAGGCAGCGGGCTTGCTTGCTGCGTTTCCTGAGCTGGGGCCAATTTTTGGCGTCACACAGCATTATAGTAAATAATTTTAATACTATAGGCGAACTGTACTACTGACTTATATTATAATTTATTGTGTGATGCTAAAAATAAATCCATTCTTATTCTTATTCTTAAAAATCTTCCTACCCCTTTACTCTTAAAGCCTAAGTCCTAACAATATAGAGCTTACATTTCCATGCCATGCTGGGAGTTGATTTGGCATCTAGTCGGTGTACCTAATGTGCGATGACCTTTATTATTTGCTGTGGGTAGAACTGGAATAATTACATTTAGGTACTTTTTCAACGTGTTAACGATGCAGGAATGTTAGGCGAATTGTGGGTACCGCCACAGTGTAATATCGTTCAAACTATTTATAACTCATATAAAATGCTAATTAATATAATTGCTTTAGAATGCTTAGTCCAGACGTGTTCTATATTATTCTAAAGTAATCACATTCAGCTTGCAGCACTGGCTAAAGGCGGTGCGCAAATCAGAACGTACCTACCCGCCGCGACAGGTGGAGCATTGACAGTTGACAGTTGTAAGTATTTTGACAGCGTATAATTTGAAATACTTAATTTGATGACTGCTATAATTACGGAAATATATTTAATTTACTCTTTTTTATTACCATTACTATCCATTACCATTTTAATTTGTGTTGTGTGAAACCTTTAATTTGACGAATAAACATCTAAATATAAATGTTTTGTGTGAATAAAATTAAAGTTATTGTGCAATGAATAGTTTTAGACTGCATTCACTTTCACATTATCATTCCTTATTATCCTATTAAATTCATTAAAATATATTCGTATATAATAATCAAGAAGTATCCATATCCTTCAAAATTTTAGTTCCAGTCTTGTAAGAAGGTTATAAGGTAATTGTATTCAGTGTATTGAATCTTCCACTCAAAATTATACATTACTGTATTCAAAGTTATAAATAGGACTCTATTGATATTGTTATTTTAATATATAAAGATGCATATCATAATGTTTCTACTTTGTGGCCTCAGAATGTTTTGTTATGAAGAAATGATTGTCATTTTGGTTTGACTCCGCTTCCAGGATGCTCGTTAGAAGTTTTGCGCGATCTCTTTGGAGTACGGCAAGAGTAGAAAAGAGGTTTTTAGCCTCAAAGCCAGCTAAACCTGAACCAAATAGCATGGAAGACATAGAAGCACAACAGGTAAATAGCAGATAGTATGTAAATGATTAGTAGACTCAGTAGTAGACTCAGGAAATTAGTGTATATATAATATATATGATGTATACATGAATGTAGAAAAAAAGCCGGACGGAGTCTTGTCATATACAAAACTGTGTCTTCACTTTTCTTCTGAGTTGGCCACGCACACGTTCTGATGCCTGTCAAATGGTATGGACTAGCGCAAGAATGTGTGTGTGCGGACCGTGTACATACAGCCAGCTGGCCGACTCTGAACGACACAGTTTTGTGTATGGTGGGACTCCGTCTGCCTTTTTTTATACGTCCATGGATGTATACAATGTATTTGGCATTTGCCTGTTATACTTTTTGATTAGCAAAAAGTATTAAAAAGTAAAATAAATATTACATAACTTGATAACCTTCAGAAGGACCTCTAGGAATAACTACAATTTACCTTAACTTTTTTATCCTTCTTATATTGTGAAATACATGATAAAATTGCAGGCAGCAGCCTTAGACAATGACATCTGTCTGCTGGTGGATGAGAAGGACAACATGATCGGCACGGCCACCAAGCGGGTGTGCCACACGGTTGGGCCGGACGGTAGCATTCCTCTACACAGGGCCTTCAGTGTGTTCCTTTTCAACAAGAGAGGTGACATGCTGCTACAGAGGAGATCTAGTCAGAAGGTGAATTGAATTTTAGAGATTAGTCAGTCCATTTTGCAAGTATCTATGAATATGATTAACTTTTTATACAGTTAATCAGTAGAAGCAGAAGTAAGGGTCAAAACTTCATAAGGCAGTTGTTATATTGTAATACAATAGTTTTAAATAATAGTGTTTTTGATATAATATTATAGTAATTTCAGCAACAAATGCAATAGCATTTATGTAATATGTTTATCATAAAGATAAGTGGAAGAAATTCAAAATATGAGATTAGGATAAAGGATTTACATTACATGTTATATTTTTGTTTACATGTCAATCAAATTTTAACATCTTTATACCTAGTGCATAAAGCATTTGCATGTCAAAATGGGTTAATCTCACTATTGTGAACACACCTTAAGAATCAACTTGGTATTTCTAAAAATTGTTAATAACCTTAAAATAGACTAAACATCAATTTAATGTTCCATCAGGTAACATATCCCGACTACTACACCAACGCGTGCTGCAGCCACCCCCTATTCATAGATGGTAAACCGGAGGATGTTATAACAGCAGCCCAACGCAGGCTGAGCCATGAGCTTGGAATACCCGTGGATCAGGTAATGTGTGATAAGTGATAACACCTTGTTGATGAGTATTTGATGAGGTTTATATTCAGGTATTTTACATGCTATACTCCACTCGGGCTAACTTGTCGCTAGCGGTCATTGACTTCCTGTCAAAAACTTGTCATTTTCCATATAAAACCACGATTGACAATATCTGACACTTCATTGTCAATCGCGGTTTAATTGCGGTCCCTGTCAAAAACTTGTCATTTTCCATATATATATGGAAAATGACAAGTTTTTGACAGGGAGTCAATGACCGCTAGCGACAAGTTAGCCCGAGTGGAGTATAGCTATAAATGTGAGGAATTTATTCATCCATCAGTTGAGACTTGAGAGACAAGACAGAGCCCAATTAGAAGTGATAATATTAGCAGATAAGCATGCGGTAAGGCACCAAAATACCTTAGCTATTAACACACTATATTATATCTAGTTGTATATTATTTTAACTTCAAAATCATTAAATTATAAAGGAAATAAAATAAAAATACTGTATTCATTATCTCACATACTGGTGTTCTATTGTAGGTATTATTTAGATTTAATTATATGTAATTAAATTATTAGCAAGCAGAAGCATAATTATTTATTTATGCAAATTATAGATACTTTGACGTAACATAAATTTTTAATTATAGTAATTCTTATTATACCTTTTAAAGTAAATGCAGCCTTCAGAAGGCGAATAGATGTGCCTTTGCATTTAATTTTGATCTAAATGTGAATAAAAAGTTAATACTCGTAGAACTGCGCTATTGTATTTTTTACGCGGTATATCGTGACATTTTATACAGCATATAGTATGTCTACATTTACATAAATGCACCGAAACAATATAGGTAAGTTTAGATTTTATAGCCTCCACACAACTTAAAGATTATTAGGGAAAATTGGCGAGGGGACTGATCACAAATTTACCAATAGTGTGAACTCGTTTTTGTAGATCAATCTTAAAGTTCCATTTCCTTTACCAAACTTTACTTCTTGCAGCTGGACGCGTCGCGCTTCACGTACCTGACGCGCATCCACTACCACGACCCCGGGGACGGTGTCTGGGGCGAGCACGAGCTCGACCACATACTGTTCCTGCAGGGCGACTTCCCCGTCAAGCCCAACTCCGCCGAGATATCAGAGTACTGCTATGTGCCCAAGAACGAGTTCAATGCGTGAGTTGTTTTTTTAACTGGATACGAGTGCTTTGCTCTTTATTTCGTGAGTTTTTAACCGACTTCCAAAAAACGAGGAGGTTATATGTTCGGCTGTGGATATTTTTTTTTTTTTGTATGTTCAACGATTACTCCGCCGTTTGTGAACCGATTTTCGAAATTTTTGTTTTGTTGTATTAGGTTTCACTCCAATTTGGTACCATGTTCACAAAAGTGGTGACCTGATGATGGGATCCATGAGTAATCGAGGGAACTCCTCGAAATTTATATGGAAACATATGGTGATTTTGGTTTTATGAGAAGCATCCTAAGCATATGCTACCAAAACATAAGATACTATATACTATACAGTGCGCTGCGTGTGCGACAAGTCGAGCGAGTGCCAGCCTATTGAAACTAGTCCGGCGACCGGCTACTTAGCACGTCACACGTGTTCACTTCGATTTTTTTTAAATGTATTGTTTATAATTATCTGCAGGCTGCAGCTGATATTATATTTTGTAAGTGTGACTGTAATTTAAGATACGTAGAATAATATACAGGTGTATTATTCTACGGATAGTACGTGATGGTTTACTCAATTAAATAGAAGTCTTTGGGTTTACTAGGTAACTAAAAAGAGTGAAATTATTATTTTTAACAAAAAATTAAAACCGACTTCCAAGGTAAAAACAATAAAAACATTCTTATAATATGAACTAAAAAGTATTAAATAATTATTCCTATTTAATTCATGAAGCCCCAAGCGGCCACATCCGGCCGCGATAACAATGAAAAAGCTATTGTGTCTCGTTTTGCCACGATCGATGGGCTAATAGTGCCTTTTTCCGAATTCGGCTAAAACTCAACTATTTCTGTACTCAATCTTCATAATTTTGAAGTCGGTGCCAGTTCCAAAAGTTTCTAATATTCTGTCAGAGAACTGAAGATTCAGCTATATCTGGTACCGACTTCAAAATGATGAAGATTGAGTACAGAAATAGTTGAGTTTTAGCCGAATTCGGAAAAAGGCACTATTAGATAGGAATAATTATTTAATACTTTTTAGTTCATATTATAAGAATGGTATTATTGTTTTTACCTTGGAAGTCGGTTTTAATTTTTTGTTAAAAATAATAATTATATGTTTATAGCTGGATACGAATACTTTACGGGCTTGGTCCGCTTTTTTAATGCTTACGTGAACGTTACTATATCCGCTCTAAAAACTTAATCCTGTGTTCCGGTATTTTTTTTGTCAATGCAGAAAGCCTACCTAAAATACCTTGGCGATGTATTGACGTCAACAATTTCTAAGCTTAAGTCATTTACAGTCAAATCACATACTTACCATTGCCCATCAATCCCCAAGCGGCACCCGGCTGCCGCATAACAATTGAAAATCTATTGTGTCTGCGATTCCCACGATCGAGGTACGAATAATACGACTTTCTGTTTGGGCAGGTTTATCCCCACTCTCGAGGGGCCGATGACGCCATGGTTCAACATGGTGCGCCGCCACCGACTCAAACTGTGGTGGGACAACCTCCACCGCCTCGACGAACTCAAGGAGACGGACAAGATTCACAAATTCATCTCCGAGAACTAATTAATATGACCATCATCAAGGTGCGTTCAAGTATTACGTAACTCTTTGGTTATTTTGGTTATTTTAGAGCCCTTTCTCCCCTGTGTAACGCATTACAACGATTTCTCTATACCCCACCAGGCACCATCTTTGAAATGTATTGTAACAAATTTTCTCAATTTATTACATCACATAAGAACCACTTACAGCATAACGTAATACTTGAATGCTTCCTCACCACCACGAGTGAGTAAAACTCCTTAACCTACTGTGGGTAGGTTAATAAGATATTTATATTACGTATATATGGTAATGTTGTGTTTATAATAATATTTATTTAATTGTATCTAAGTTGAACACTTCACATACCATTACACGTCATGACGTAAGTAAAGATTTATTTTTATAGTAGGCTATAATATGTTGAGTAGTATGGGTTACCTGTGGTGGTCCGTAAATGGTATAAAACATTACCTGACTAGGTTAAGAATGCTTAACAGTATTCAGATGATGGCAGTAGCTGCTAATATTATTTAAACTTATTTCTTTTCTTGCATACAATCATACAAGTCATTTATTTTGTTAGTGTTTTGATTACTTCTATCTTTAAGTGTTTTGGGAAATGACTGACTATGTATAATGTATATATTAAAAATATTTGTAGGTAACTATCCAGCTAATCTAGATTCTCTCATGATATACCTACTTATGTTATAAAATTCAAATTGTATTATTTCTTATCTTAGTTATGTATGAATAATAATTATTGAACACGTAACTGGGTGCTTTATTAAAACTTTATTAATAATAATTTGTTTAATTTCTTAAGTCCACATTGTATTTTGATAAGGGAGAGTTTAGACATTAAAATCTAAAAAAATCGGCCAAGTGCGAGTCGGACTCGCGCACGTAGGGTTCCGTACCATTATAGAAAAAAATTAGCAAAATAAATTGTGTTTTTTGTGTGGGAGCCCCCCTTAATTTTTTATTTTATTTTAATATTATTATTAAATATAAATATTAAAGTAAGTTTATACATTTATTCCCTCAAGCCCCGTAAGGCCCATATGGGCCGCGACAACAAAAGATTTCCTGGAATTTGTGATCGAGGGAATAAATAAGGATTTTGTGAAAAATTCAAGAACCTATCTGTTGCCATTATTGATATAGAGCAAAAAAGGTCAAAAAATCACTTGTATGGGATTAATTACTAATATTATTTTGATTTTAGTATATATAATATTTTGTTGTTATAGCCATAGAATTATAACCGTCATCGTTGATTACATAATCTCTGAAAATTTCAAATCTCTAGCTATTACCGTTCTTGAGTTACAGCCTGGAGACATACAGACAGACGGACAAACAACGAAGTCTTAGTAATAGGGTCCCGTTCTTAGCCTTTGGGTACGGAACCCTAAAAAAGATAGACGTTAACGCCTGTTAGTCTTAAGGTGCTCCCACACAGCAGTTATCTATATCATTATATAAAAGGCTTTGTCTTGAATGACATGAAAATGAAATCACGCTAGGGCCTAAACCACTGATTGTAGATACTTAAAATTTGGAGGGAGTGCTCTTCGTATGACGTAGGCGTGCGATAATGAGGGATTTTTAGAAATTCCTCTCCTAAGGGTGTGAAAAGGGGGGATGAAGTTAGTATGGGACAACTCGATTCCATAGTCCGATCTGCTCGAAAATTCGCATCATTATTATTTGATGTATTTTATGGAAGATGTAATTCATAGTTTGTTGAAATTTATCCTTAAAAGTCGTTAAAAAGCATGAACAGTTTACAGCGTTTAGCAGCGGCTTGCGGCGACGTAGGGAGTTAGAGACGCCAATAATTTGCTTTTTGCCACAATAAACATAATCTGTGGCAAAACATATCGGAGTAAGTTATGGCTGGCTTACACGTATTAAGTAGATAAGTAGTCAACTAAATTTTAACTTATGAGTTATGACTTTATACTTACTTAACTAAATTTGAACTTGCTACCTGCTACTTAATTTGCGTTTACATGCAATTGATAACTTAAAATTATGTTAAAATTTAGTTAACTACTTATCAACATAATACGTGTAAACCAGCCATTAGAGCTCTTTTTGAGTAAATACTCTTTTGCTTATGAAATAAAGCCACCGTTCACGATAAAGCGATCTCATTCTATTTGTAAATTATCTAGATTTACAATCGAAATTGCAACTTATGAAGCCTGCCTATAGTATCCTAACAATTCGTTGTTAAATCTAAATATTAACTAGGTATATATTTGTAACAATTTATTTATATTTATAATTAATATTAAACATGTGAGATTTTAGTTTACAGTGCTGCCAGAATTAGTTTACCCTGTGTTTTAGGCGAAATCTAGGGTTAAAACAATTATTAGATATGAAAATGGAATTACGATATAACCTAAACCACTGATCGCAGAGACTGAAAAATTTGGGGAAGTGTTCTCCGTATGACGCAGACGTGCGCGGTGCGATATAAGAAGGGATGTTCATGTTTCGAAAAATCAAATTAATGTTATTAAGTTTTATAATAATACTTGCTGTCCCGGCAAACGTTATTTTGCCATATAAAGTATTATATTGAGGTGATTAATAAGTATGGCACCATGGCAACGTTCGTCGCTAGCCCGTCGCACAATGGTCGCCGACAGTCTCGAGTTGTAGTAATTTGCTATTAGTTATTCAACAAATGCACTTATCAATATAAAAAGTAGCCCAGAGACCATGACATACTATTTCCTTAGTCTATGCAGTAGCCGATTCTCAGACCTACTGAATAAGCATAATTTAATATAAAAATCAGTGAAGCCGTTTTGAAGGAGTACGGCTTATAACTAACATTGTGACACGAGAATTTTATATACAGTGTGTAACAAAACTAAGTGATAAGTATAGTAAGATACTTTAGGGTGTGTACGTGTTCCTTGTAGAGAGTTCACTGTGAAAGTAGCAGCGCTGAAAGACTTTTTTTTTTCACTTTTGCATGGGCAAGGGCCCGAGCGTCACCAGTTTCCCCATACAAAAGTGAAAAAAGAATTTGGTCTTTCAGCGCTGCTATTTTCACAGTGAACTCTCTTCAGTCTACGAGGAACACGTACACATCCTAAAGTATTATCACTTAGTTTTGTTACACCCTGTATAAGATTATTATTTTATGAGTAAATTATGTCTTGACTCTTGACTCTTGTCTGACCTGACTAGCTGAAAAAAAAAGTAAGTAAGTAGCATTCTAAATTCCAAATTGCACAGTCAAACTCATTTTGAAATCTTCTTATTTTATTTTTGTGATTTGCGATAACTTTCATATTTTAGTTTGTGTTATTTAATTATTCTGAGTGTAGATATTATTTTAATTCCATTATCAATTTAAAAATTATATTTTTTGTGTAATTATTAGGTATTAGTTAAGTATAGGTTTTGAGTTTTTGTGTTCAATTTGTCAATTTAAGTATCTGATAATGATCTGATTGGATCTGATATAGATTTTTAGTTTTGTAGGTTAACGGAGTATTTAACGTGTATAATATTATTAGGTAAGAAAGTTGTTTTTTTTGGCTAAGGTTCACAAACCTACCCCAGCAAGTTGCCGAAATGACTGCCGGCGCCGTATCAAGCGCATCATTTTTATTTCATGTCATCATTAATGAAAAGACTTAACAGAAGGCCTACTTAGAAAGGCCTACCTAAGAAAGGGGGGCTCGGGGGGCGCAGCCCCCCGCCAAAACAAAAACAAACACAATCAAGAAATTCCAAAAGTAGGTAAGGTTAGGTTAGAACTTAGACCACAACACAGAGGGAGCTGAGCGAGCGCAGCGAGCGTGCTGCGGCAGCAGCCTGGGACCGTTATAAAAGAAAGGAGGGGGGGGGGGGCTCGGGGGGCGCAGCCCCCCGCCAAAACACAAACAAACACAATCCAGAAAGTCCAAAAGTTGGTTGGGTCAGAAATGTGACTGTGCTGCGACAGCAGCCGGCGACCGTCACAAAACACGCTATGCATATTGCCGAGAATAAAATATGATGTAGCCTCAGAATTCCGAAAATTTCAAAGGTGAGTAGCTCCAATACTGGGGAGTTTCTCAGAGTGGATTTGGTACGAGTGGGTTTAGTACTCCCCTCCTCACCCCCGCTCCCCATCAATTTTGGGGTAGGTTCCCGAACCTTTACCGTTTTTTTTAGTTATTATTTGTTTTAGTGTATAATATATTATCTATCTATAGGTATCTATCTATCTATATCTATACATATAATATATAATAAAATTGTAGAGGTAAAATTTTTGTACATCTATATATACATCTATTATATCTATACATATTATAAAACAAAGTCGCTTTTTTTCCCTCATGTCCCTTTGTTCCCTTTAATCTTTAAAACTACGCAACGGATTTTGATGATTCTTTCAGTGTTAGATAGCCCATTCATCGAGGAAGGTTATAGGCTATATTTTATCACGCTAAGATTAAAAGAAGCGAAGAAATAGAGGAAAATGTGGAAAAAACGGGAAAATCATTTGAAAGAGCTAACTTGAACACGCTAATCTCAGGAACTACTGGTCCGATTTGAAAAATTCTTTCAGTGTTAGATAGCCCATTTATTGAGGAAGGCTATAGGCTATATTTTATCACGCTAAGACTAATAGCAGAATGTGGAAAAAAAAGGGGGAAAATATTTGAAAGGGTTCATCTCGCAAACTACTGGAGCAATTTTTATGTTATTTGGCACCTGATAAGAAGTAGACCACATGAAGGATCGTGATAGGCTATCGATTTTAATCATTTTTAGTGGCTATATATTTTATACCCGTGCGACGCCGGGGCGGGTCGCTAGTATGTTATAAAACATTGTGTAACACGATAACATATTATTTTTATAAGAGCGTGTAACATACGCTTCAACATGTCAAGAAATAAACATGACTTGTTTTGTTACAATTTGTTTAAAAAAGTTAGACAAAAATCAAAAATGTTCTCTAACGTGCTTAACAGTATTCAATGAATCATATGTCTGTTACATAATAAGCGTGTCATTTGTCAAAGGCGCTCGTATTTTATGGAAAAACAAGCAAATATGTCTGTCTTTATGCCGAAACCGCTGAACCGATATGGATGAAATTATATAGTTGAAGTATATACCAAAAAGGATAAACGGGCTTCAACTGCACGTTATTTAACTGCTGTCTCATGTCTGGGAGCACCTTTAGATTTAAATTGTTGGTGCATTGGTTTTAATTGCAAGATTAACGAAAGACAAACTGATGCCGAATATATCTCAACGGTTAGATCCCCCGCAGACTACAGACTTTCTATCGGCCGATAGTTTGGTCGGATTGGGCTGTTAGCGCGCCAACTAAACAGTTGGGTTGGTGGTAAGTGCGCAAACAGTCGGCCGATTGTTTTCGCACGATTCCATTCACAGCAATAGATTTTTAGATTTTTGAATAGAAAATTTACACGATTCAGAATTCGGCCGACCAAACAATCGGCGTCGTGTGCGCACGTGGAAGAACGTCCTAGTAAGTACTGAATTCTGATAAGCATCGGCCGGCAGTTTGCCGATGGGTTTGAACTTTGAACATGGGTTGAAGGCAATCGTATAGCTATAGCCCAACAAACTTAATTATTATCGGCCGATAGAAAGTCTGCAGTCTGCGGGGGCTCATAACTTTACAAAAGTTTGTGATGTTCCGTGAGTAATTTGTATTCTGTGTGTTCTACCATAGATCTTTCTGTTCTACTAGTCGTTTAATATGATTTGCAATTTGCACACATAAGGGGGGTATTAGATTATCATTTATATTGGATCCTAGATCATTGAGTCATTTATATTGGATAATGTAATATAGATAAATGATTCATTTCTTCCTTGACAGTGTTGCCAGATGGTCTCGGCGCCGTACCCGTAAACTAATTTGATTTCCCCCTAGAAATCCCCTAGATTACTTTTTCTTTTAATATTCAATAAAATTATATTATTAAGCTTTATTACAGCTCAACAAGGCTTTATATGAACGTGGCGAGAAAAGGAACTAACGCTTTTATCATACAAAAACGTCATTTTTGACAGTTCTCCTTTACCAGCAGCGCCCATTGACATCATTGACATATTCATTTAAAGCCTTGTCAAACTGTATTCATCTTTTCAACATCTCGAATCTCGACCGCAATTAGTTGTTGTGGCGCTCAAGTAATTTAAAGATGGTAAAAAATATTAGGAACGTGATATTTGGCAAAAAAACTGTATTTGACGTGTATTTTGAATTTCCCCTAAAAAATCCCCCAAATATTTTTTCCTCCTATTTTGCCCCTAACTTGGTCAAAAACCCCCTAAATCTCCCTAGATTTAGGGGGTATTTTCCCCTGAAAATCCCCTGATCTAGCAACACTGTTCCTTGATCATAGATTTTTGACATTTGCTGAGAGATTGGATCCAATACGGTCATAGAAATAGGTGCTGCCAGTTATTTAAAATAAAAAGAGTTTTTAATTTTTTGTTCGTTAATATGTTTCAAATAATGTAATGTAATTCTTTTTATAATTATATACTTGCATAATCTTGCTGAAATAACGAAAAATAAGCCATATTAAAAATGACGATATCTTTTGAAAAATCGAATTCTCTGAGATCTAGTAACCCTGACGTCAATACCTGTCAGCGTTAGCGCTCTCAATTGGCTATTGAAACCACATATGACGTAAAATAGGATCAATGATATATGTTAGGTAATGTAATATGCAGATATGATCAAATGATCATTTTTATTGGATCCTATATATGATCCTATAAATGATCCAATATAAATGATAATGTAATACCCCCCTTATACATATGCATATGGAGGGTAGATGAAGGAGAACTATCTTTTTATGGGGGGTATTTGAAAAAGTGTCCAGCTGTCCGCAGTAAATAACAGAGTATAAATCCTCCAAGAGTGGCGCTAGCTGCAGCAAAGGGTATGGAATGAATTTTGTTTTTTGATCATTGTATTTATCTATTTGGAATTTAAAACCTGGAAAACGAGCTGAAACGAAAATAAACTTATTTTGTCCTTATTTGTTTCTTTATCCGAGTCTAATTTTTAATTTAAAATTTACCCTGTTGCTACTGTAGCACCAATTTACAATGTGACATATGACAACTTTGACATTGAGATTTCAAGAGATCAAAAGTTGAAAACAAATATATATATTAATCTGTGGTTGAAAAATATATATATATATAATATATATATAATAAAATTCATGATTTTAGGACCAAATTTATCCAAACTAAAATAAAAAGTACATCTGAATATTTACAAAGCTGTCTGCAATAACATGAAAAAAGCGGATACTGTTCAGCTATGGGTGTTAAAATTTTGTTTAAAACTTGTGTATCCAAAATTCAATACTTACGCATTTATTGCATATCTGGCTATTAAATTCAGATATTTCTATAATAAAAAACTTATAGGTAAACGAGTAATGTCCACATACAACGTCGAATCTATTCCAGACTGTGAAATCTTTCAATTGATAGCAAAAAATTCAAATCATAAAACACTATCAATTGTATCCCAAAAGTGTTTAATTGTACCTAACAATGTATTTTCCCAAATGTGCGTGGAAAATTTCTTCTACAAGGACAATAGAGTTCTTTGGGTGTCAATTAAATTATCGCCAGAAATGCGAAAAAACTGGAATATGCGGACTAATGAAATGCAAAGTGATAATAAGTACAACTTCTCCCAAGTCACATCAGAAATTCATAAAAAGCTATGGCCAGAGACCAGTATAGATAATACGCTACATGCAAGGATTGTGCCGGTGATAGGTGCCGAACAAGTCCCCAATGACACCGTCTATACAAATGAGATAGAGTATAAGAATATTGTGTCCTGCTTCGGGTTATTCAATATTGAAAACATAGAAATTTCCCTTCACCCTGTTCCAAACATTGACTTCTCACCAAAGATAGCAGAGACAGCTGAAGTGAATCTTATTGTAAATGAATATGACTTATCCAATGACTTTGTTAAAGAAGTTTTGAATAATTACTTTGAAACTCCAAAGTTAGTGAGCATAAATGATGTGATATGTATAGAGTTGACACCCTCCGTTGTTGGAAAACATCACTACAGATTCCTAGATTTAGTAGAATTTACAGGAAAGTTGTTTTTTAAGTGCAACAAACTTTCCAGTGATAGCAATGTACCAAGTAATCAAAGAAATGTAATCCCTGCATATTATATTGTCAAAGGTGTAACTCAGTTGACTCTGGGTGAAATGTGCCATGCTATTAAACCAAAGAATCAATTTCATTTCGTATCTAAAACTAATAGTAAATGCTTAAAAGGAACACATATATGTCCCACTGGATTAATGAAGAAGTTTAATGAAATTCAAGAAATTATTAGCCCATTCTTATCTGGTGAAATAGGTAAATATAAAAATTAATATTCCTATATGTTTAACATAACATCAGAATCTCAGCTCAGTTTTAATCTTTCTTTTTTCAGATAAAATTTCGTCTTCTCTACAGAATCCAATAGTTCCAATAATTCTTCTGACCGGAAGCATGGGAAGTGGCAGACATATGCTAGTCCAAGTTATAGCAAAGTACAATGGTAATTATATTTAAATTTCATTGTTTATAATTAAAAAGACAAGTACATAAGGAAATTGATGTAAAAATATAATTTTTAATTAACTCATGTTTGTCTGCGTTTGTAGGTCTGAATTGTCTGCACATTGACTGCAATGCTCTACAAAGTTCGACAGCAAAACAAACAGAAAGTAAAATAAATTCAATGTTTCAAAAAGCAAAAGCAGCAGCACCTGCTATTGTCACATTAGATAGTTTTGATGTGAGTAGGCTCTTTTATTGTCACAAAACTTTGATAGTGAAAAAATAATTTGTTGATTTTAAATAAAAAATTAGAGAAGGTTGTAGTTAAAATCAAACTCATGTCTATTTTTCTAGGTATTTGGAATTGATCCAGAAAATAATGAGGACCAAAGAGTGTTAGAATACTTTGTTAATTCTATCACAGATTTGTACGAGAATTACACAAAACATCCAATTATTTTTGTAGCAGTGGCAGATAAAGCCGATCTAAAGCCAAATATCATAAGAATCTTTTTAGAAAAAATTCACATTCCAAAACTGAACTCAGAAGAAAGATTACAAGTGCTTCAATGGTTTGAATCTGTGCTGGGATTGAATGTTAATAGTATATCAAACTTAGACAATGAAACAATTTCGGAGGAGGTCAAAGTAGACAACAGTATAATTTCTACTGACATACTTCAGAGGGTTGCGTCTAAAACTGAGACTTTTTTGTATGGAGATCTTGACACACTAATGCATTTTGCTATGAGGGAGTCCTACCTAAACCAGTCCAGGTATATTCATATATCAAAGGATCCTGATATGACTGTCATTCATGAGGAAGATTTTAACAATGCTTTAGGTAAGTACTTTTTATTTAATAACTAGCTGTCCCGGCAAACGTTGTTTTGCCATTTAAAGTATTTCTACTTCATCAGCATACAAACTCTTACCCTCTCTTTTGTCCCCTAAGAGGGGTGGGGGGAAAAATGTTATGAAACACCAGATGTTAAGTTGGAAAAACAGTTAATAATATAAAGTAAGTCCATTAAAGAAAAAAGTTTACTTAATACAAAATCTGACCCTCTCTTTGGTGTGTGGGGGGGGGGGGGGGGGGGGGGTGATTTTTATACACCAGATGTTGAGTTGGAAGAAGGCAAATATATCTGCGAAAACCGTATGCAAATCGGCTCAGTAGTTTTCGTGTTAAAGCAAAAGTCTTATACAAAATCTGACCCCCTCTTTCGTCCCTTTAGAGGGGTGGGGGGAAATTTTTTATACACCAGATGTTAAGTTGGAAGAAGACAAATATATCTGCGAAAACCGCATTCAAATCGGATCAGTAGTTTTGGTGTTAAAGCAAAAGTCTTATACAAAATCTGACCCCCCTCTTTTGTCCCTGTAGAGGGGTGGGGGGAAAATTTTTTATACACCAGATGTTAAGTTGGAAGAAGACAAATATATCTGCGAAAACCGCATTCAAATCGGATCAGTAGTTTTCGTGTGATAGTGGAACAAACATACAGACAGACAGACAGACAAAAAAACTGACCACATTTTTGGCTTGTATAGCGATGTAGTGACACCCTCCGCTTATTATTTTTTGAATATCTTTAATGTACAGAATCGTAATTTCTACAGTTTTATTATATGTATAGATAAGTAGTATGTAGTAATACAATTGAGTATGGTGCCAATAACTGTGGTACCATGGGACCCATAAACTTGTTTTGGTTGCCAATATAATATTATAAGGCATCAAAGTACAAAAATTAAGGAATCAACTCTTACGGTATGTTAATTTACCCTATAATGATGTGTTGTATCTAAGAAAAAATTGATATAATATTATCTTTTATCTTTGTATTTTAAATTTATAGAAACAATTAGAGGACTGCAAAGTCAGCATTTAGATGCACCAAAGATACCAAAAGTGTACTGGGAAGATATTGGAGGCTTGGATAAGTTGAAAAAAGAGTTGCTCAAAACAATCGAATTTCCTATCAAGTTCCCGCATTTATTCAAAAACTCCTCCCTTAAAAGGTCAGGTGAGTACATTATTCAAATTAAAATGTAGTGATAGATTGAGAACAATTTTTATGTCGCTCTGCAAAAATGGAGGCAAAAGGCGCAATGTTTGGGTCTCCTTGGCAAGGTGTGGACTGGGCGAAACGGATGCACGCGCACAGATGACGCTATTAGTAGGTTAGTGATAAGGTAACCCCATCAATGATCAATCCCCAAGCGGCACCCGGCTGCCGCATAACAATTGAAAATCTATTGTGTCTGCGATAGGCGGTAGCCGGTGTTATACTTTTTGTTAAAGTTTTGCGCATCCTATATAATTATTGTATAATGTGATAAATTGAAATGTGTTTGTGTGAGTGCTGTGTGAATATAAATGTATAGGTAAAATTGTTCGGTGTGCATTTGTTGTCTGATTGCCATAACACAAGTTTTTACTTAGCATGGGATTAGACGACGTTTTGTACACTGCATAGTTTAAATACTATTGTATATTATTATGTGTGTTTAAATAAAGAATTTGAATTTGTAATTACCCTTAATGCAGGGGTTCCCAAACTGTGCGCCGCGGCGCCCTGGTGCGCCGTGGAAATGCAAGAGGGGCGCCGCGAGTCGATCCTCCATCATTATCAATAACCACAAATATTATAAAATAAAATTATAATATGAATTATACAAAGCAGGCAGATGATTAAATAATTATTATTTACTTGCTTAACCTAAGTTCCTAACTATAATCATTAAAGGTGTTTATTTATGTATCTTTTTGTAATAGCTAGGTAGAGTAGGGCGCCGTGACAAAATATTGACTTGTAAAGTGCGCCGCAGGCTGAAAAAGATTGGGAACTCCTGCCTTAATGTATTGTGTTCCAGGCATATTGCTGTACGGGCCTCCCGGCTGCGGCAAGACGCTCGTGGCTAAGGCCGTCAGCACAGAGCTCAACGTCAGCTTCATGAGTGTCAAAGGTCCAGAACTGCTCAACATGTATATAGGACAGTCGGAAGAAAATGTACGAAATGGTAAGTATCGTAGTACCAAATCTTTTTGCTCATGGAGCTTGCTATGTCTGATGGTAGAAACATAACACCTCGAAAAGCTTGCTGATGTAGACAGCTTTGCTCTTCTGAAAATGGCACAGTATGGTGCGCACGAAGGGGCTTTTGGTACTGAAGTTCCGGAACTGTTCTTATCATGTCGTCTTTTATTATAAAAAAAGTTTATTATTATTTTACGTGCGCGCTTGGCATGGCATATAAGGCAATAAAATGTAATAAATCAGACGCAATTTCTGCCCAAATTAGCGCGGGAATCACTAGAAATTAATAAAGAGTGATGGCTAAAATGTATGTGTATGTCGGAGGTCACACATTCAGTTTCTCATCAAACTGGTAAAGATTGACGCAAAACTGAACGTCTAACACACGGATTGATGGACTGATCATTTTTTATTGTGTACTTTTCGGTCATCAGTCTGGCGTCAATCACAGATTGATGGACTGAACTGATGCCAGATTGACCGTGTAACAGTTGTCTTTGGTTTCAGTATTCGCGGCGGCGCGGGCGTCGTCCCCGTGCGTGGTGTTCCTGGACGAGCTGGACGCGCTGGCGCCGGCGCGGGGCGCGGCGGGGGACGCGGGCGGCGCCAGCGACCGCGTCGTCAGCCAGCTGCTCGCCGAGCTCGACGGCGTTAAACCCGACGACGGTAAAACTCGCTCTAGTTACTAGATCAGTGTTCCTGGACGAGCTGGACGCGCTGGCGCCGGCGCGGGGCGCGGCGGGGGACGCGGGCGGCGCCAGCGACCGCGTCGTCAGCCAGCTGCTCGCCGAGCTCGACGGCGTTAAACCCGACGACGGTAAAACTCGCTCTAGTTACTAGATCAGTGTTCCTGGACGAGCTGGACGCGCTGGCGCCGGCGCGGGGCGCGGCGGGGGACGCGGGCGGCGCCAGCGACCGCGTCGTCAGCCAGCTGCTCGCCGAGCTCGACGGCGTTAAACCCGACGACGGTAAAACTCGCTCTAGTTACTAGATCAGTGTTCCTGGACGAGCTGGACGCGCTGGCGCCGGCGCGGGGCGCGGCGGGGGACGCGGGCGGCGCCAGCGACCGCGTCGTCAGCCAGCTGCTCGCCGATCTCGACGGCGTTAAACCCGACGACGGTAAAACTCGCTCTAGTTACTAGATCAGTGTTCCTGGACGAGCTGGACGCGCTGGCGCCGGCGCGGGGCGCGGCGGGGGACGCGGGCGGCGCCAGCGACCGCGTCGTCAGCCAGCTGCTCGCCGAGCTCGACGGCGTTAAACCCGACGACGGTAAAACTCGCTCTAGTTACTAGATCAGTGTTCCTGGACGAGCTGGACGCGCTGGCGCCGGCGCGGGGCGCGGCGGGGGACGCGGGCGGCGCCAGCGACCGCGTCGTCAGCCAGCTGCTCGCCGATCTCGACGGCGTTAAACCCGACGACGGTAAAACTCGCTCTAGTTACTAGATCAGTGTTCCTGGACGAGCTGGACGCGCTGGCGCCGGCGCGGGGCGCGGCGGGGGACGCGGGCGGCGCCAGCGACCGCGTCGTCAGCCAGCTGCTCGCCGAGCTCGACGGCGTTAAACCCGACGACGGTAAAACTCGCTCTAGTTACTAGATCAGTGTTCCTGGACGAGCTGGACGCGCTGGCGCCGGCGCGGGGCGCGGCGGGGGACGCGGGCGGCGCCAGCGACCGCGTCGTCAGCCAGCTGCTCGCCGAGCTCGACGGCGTTAAACCCGACGACGGTAAAACTCGCTCTAGTTACTAGATCAGTGTTCCTGGACGAGCTGGACGCGCTGGCGCCGGCGCGGGGCGCGGCGGGGGACGCGGGCGGCGCCAGCGACCGCGTCGTCAGCCAGCTGCTCGCCGATCTCGACGGCGTTAAACCCGACGACGGTAAAACTCGCTCTAGTTACTAGATCAGTGTTCCTGGACGAGCTGGACGCGCTGGCGCCGGCGCGGGGCGCGGCGGGGGACGCGGGCGGCGCCAGCGACCGCGTCGTCAGCCAGCTGCTCGCCGATCTCGACGGCGTTAAACCCGACGACGGTAAAACTCGCTCTAGTTACTAGATCAGTGTTCCTGGACGAGCTGGACGCGCTGGCGCCGGCGCGGGGCGCGGCGGGGGACGCGGGCGGCGCCAGCGACCGCGTCGTCAGCCAGCTGCTCGCCGAGCTCGACGGCGTTAAACCCGACGACGGTAAAACTCGCTCTAGTTACTAGATCAGTGTTCCTGGACGAGCTGGACGCGCTGGCGCCGGCGCGGGGCGCGGCGGGGGACGCGGGCGGCGCCAGCGACCGCGTCGTCAGCCAGCTGCTCGCCGAGCTCGACGGCGTTAAACCCGACGACGGTAAAACTCGCTCTAGTTACTAGATCAGTGTTCCTGGACGAGCTGGACGCGCTGGCGCCGGCGCGGGGCGCGGCGGGGGACGCGGGCGGCGCCAGCGACCGCGTCGTCAGCCAGCTGCTCGCCGAGCTCGACGGCGTTAAACCCGACGACGGTAAAACTCGCTCTAGTTACTAGATCAGTGTTCCTGGACGAGCTGGACGCGCTGGCGCCGGCGCGGGGCGCGGCGGGGGACGCGGGCGGCGCCAGCGACCGCGTCGTCAGCCAGCTGCTCGCCGAGCTCGACGGCGTTAAACCCGACGACGGTAAAACTCGCTCTAGTTACTAGATCAGTGTTCCTGGACGAGCTGGACGCGCTGGCGCCGGCGCGGGGCGCGGCGGGGGACGCGGGCGGCGCCAGCGACCGCGTCGTCAGCCAGCTGCTCGCCGATCTCGACGGCGTTAAACCCGACGACGGTAAAACTCGCTCTAGTTACTAGATCAGTGTTCCTGGACGAGCTGGACGCGCTGGCGCCGGCGCGGGGCGCGGCGGGGGACGCGGGCGGCGCCAGCGACCGCGTCGTCAGCCAGCTGCTCGCCGATCTCGACGGCGTTAAACCCGACGACGGTAAAACTCGCTCTAGTTACTAGATCAGTGTTCCTGGACGAGCTGGACGCGCTGGCGCCGGCGCGGGGCGCGGCGGGGGACGCGGGCGGCGCCAGCGACCGCGTCGTCAGCCAGCTGCTCGCCGAGCTCGACGGCGTTAAACCCGACGACGGTAAAACTCGCTCTAGTTACTAGATCAGTGTTCCTGGACGAGCTGGACGCGCTGGCGCCGGCGCGGGGCGCGGCGGGGGACGCGGGCGGCGCCAGCGACCGCGTCGTCAGCCAGCTGCTCGCCGAGCTCGACGGCGTTAAACCCGACGACGGTAAAACTCGCTCTAGTTACTAGATCAGTGTTCCTGGACGAGCTGGACGCGCTGGCGCCGGCGCGGGGCGCGGCGGGGGACGCGGGCGGCGCCAGCGACCGCGTCGTCAGCCAGCTGCTCGCCGAGCTCGACGGCGTTAAACCCGACGACGGTAAAACTCGCTCTAGTTACTAGATCAGTGTTCCTGGACGAGCTGGACGCGCTGGCGCCGGCGCGGGGCGCGGCGGGGGACGCGGGCGGCGCCAGCGACCGCGTCGTCAGCCAGCTGCTCGCCGAGCTCGACGGCGTTAAACCCGACGACAGTAAAACTCGCTCTAGTTACTAGATCAGTGTTCCTGGACGAGCTGGACGCGCTGGCGCCGGCGCGGAGCGCGGCGGGGGACGCGGGCGGCGCCAGCGACCGCGTCGTCAGCCAGCTGCTCGCCGAGCTCGACGGCGTTAAACCCGACGACGGTAAAACTCGCTCTAGTTACTAGATCAGTGTTCCTGGACGAGCTGGACGCGCTGGCGCCGGCGCGGGGCGCGGCGGGGGACGCGGGCGGCGCCAGCGACCGCGTCGTCAGCCAGCTGCTCGCCGAGCTCGACGGCGTTAAACCCGACGACGCTGAAACTCGCCCTGTAGGCCCAATAATTTCACCAACGACTGTTAAAGTTAACGCTCGAATCACGTTACCTCTTTCGTTGTTCATGTGAATGAAAGAGAAGGCATGACATTTAACAAGCTGTTAACACTAACAGACGTTGGTAAATTGCGCCTTAAATACAGTTTTTTTATTTATACTACAGTGTACACGTTCCGCACCCCCGTAAATGGTAAATTCCCCGGAAACACATATAGCCTTAGATACAGTCCTTCCCTGTGGTCTACCCTAGTCTCTATTATCTGTGTCACATTATATAAAGCTCCGTTTAGACCAAACGAGCGAATGCTCATTCTAGTAAAGCTTTTGATGTAAACTAACAACGAGCATTCTTTCGTTGTTCTAGTGTGTTCGCCACGTGTTCGGCGGTAAATAGGTAGAATGCTCTAAGAATCTCGCTCGTTTGGTGTAAACGACGCAAGAGCGCTCGAGCAATTGCCTAGAGCGTTCTTTCGTGTTCGGACGTGCTCGCTCTTCGAGGCGGTCTCTTCAAAGGGATTCTAGTGTTTTTGATATTTTTACTTTTTGGCGGCTGGTTTTAGGTAGTTTTTTTAAAGGTTATTTCATAAATATGGATTGGAGTAATGAAAAATGTTTACAAATCTTATATCTTTAAACGAGCTATTCTTGTATATATATAATTGGAATCTCGGAATCGGCTCCTACGATTTTCATGTATATACGGGGTGTCGGGGGCGATAAATCGATCTAGCTAGGAATCATTTTCATAAAATGTCATTTTATGTGTGTTTTTTGAATTTTTTGAATACCGAGCGAAGCTCGGTCACATAGCTAGTGATAGAATTATACCATAACAAAAGATGTTTATGGGATCCAACCTTTGATGACTATAAAAATAAATTAACTACTTATCGTTGACGAATGAGCAATGAGCATTCGCTCGTTTGGTCTAAACGGAGCTATATGATTCTCATCTATAGAGAAAAAATTCTTATTCTTGATGTTCTTGTTGATTCGACTGGTGTAAACGATCCAAAGTATGTTGCAATGAATTATAGTTTACACTAAACGAATACGAAAGAATGTTCTTGTGCTGTTCTTGCTCTATGTTCTTTTGGTGTATTAGACCTTAATCGGTCCAGTAGTTTGTGAGGTTTCGATTTGTTCTACGCCTCTATAAAGCAGCGGTGGCATGGGTTGCTAGAAATGTCGGTAGGAAATGAAACTTACAGCCTAGGTGACAGGACGTCATGAAGTAGCATTTTATTTTTTGGCGGTCGCAGTCGCTTGCCGCTTTGATCGGAATGGACGACAAATTTTTACATGCTTTGCGACCCGAGCATGAAAAACACTTTACTTTGAAATACAATGATATAGCGAACATCAAAATATGCAGTTTATATAACGCGTGAATAATCTCCGTCTCTCTCTCTAACTCATCTCCTCTTCGTGTGACAGAGACGGAGAGCGGGCTGGTGTTCGTGATGGGGGCGACGAACCGGCCGGACCTGCTGGAGCAGTCGCTGCTGCGGCCGGGCCGCCTCGACCGCCTGGTCTACGTGCCGCCGTACAAGGGAGTGCCGGAAAAACTCTCCGTGCTCAAGGCTCTGTGCAGAAGGTAAGGAACAAAGCTCCCGTGGTCCAGTGGCTTAGAGCGCGGCTCTTGACTCGGAGGTTGTGGGTTCGATTCCCGCGTTCAAAATATTATGTTGTTTCCAAGTTTGGTTGGGACAATGCAGGCTGATTACCTGATTGTCTGACAAGTAAGATGATCCATGCGTCGGATAGGCATGGAAAATGTTGATCCTGCACCTGATCTCTTGCCAGTCGTATCGGTCTTCCGTCCCACTGGGTTATGAGACTAAAGGAATAGAGAGTGCTCTTGTGTACTGCTCACACACTTGGGCACTATAAATTACTCCTGCGTAACTGGCCTGGTTTCAATACAACTGGCCACAGTCACCGAAACCGATGTGGGAGTTATTATTATATGGAACTATATTGCTATGGGTCTGTTGGGTATATACTTACCTAAGTGCGTAATGTCTATTTTGATCGCGAAGCACCCAGAGAGATTAGTTCATAGCTTTATTAGCAGTTAATGTAATAATAATTACTATGATGTTAGCAGTGAGACCGCCACTTGTTTGTTCCAGTGTGTTATTAAGTTTATGTTGTACAAAATATTAAGAAGGCACTTTAGGAAGTAGGTATCAAGTATATTTTAAAGTTTTAAATACTAAATAGTGATTATAAACACACTGTTTCATTAAAACAAGTTATCATTTTTTTGTGTATTGACTTAGTTTTAAATTATTCCGAGAGACTGGCTGTTTCAACTTTCACCACTTACTGATAAGTGCCGGACAGGCTATCCACAACTTACCTGACAGATACTCCATAGTCCATACTCTATCTACAGATAAGTTGTGGATAGCCTATCCGCGGAACTTATCAGTAGAGCTCGACAAGGCTTTAAATGAACGTGGCGAGAAAAGGAACTAACGCATCTATCATACAAAAACGTAATTTTTTACAGTTCTCCTTTAAAGCCTTGGAGCACTGTAAGTGGTGAAACAGGCCCTTAGTCTTATCCATACTGAATATTTCGCTAGCCACAATTTGCTGCCGGGTGTGGACTTGGCCGTGGTGGCAGCGGCCCTGCCGGACCGGGTGACGGGCGCCGACTTGCTGCAAGTGACCGACACCGCGCGCGCCGCCGCCGTCCGCGCGCTCGTGCAAAGGATGCAGCGAGGTAAACATAGCCAGAAAGTAGAGATAGTACAAACCAGTGTTTCCCAACCTGTGGTCCGCTGATTGTGTCGCAAGTATATGTATGTGGTGTCGTCTCTGGACCAGAGGCGGCGTAAGGCGTGGTCGACGTGGACTACCGCCTACGGCCTCGCGGTCCAAGGGGCCTCGCGCCCTTTAGACCGTGAGGATTTTTTAGGATTTACGAATTTTGGTACTCTTATTTTTATTAAATAAAATGAGTATAAAAAAATTATTACCCTACAAAGCCCGTCCTCTTGCGTCATCGATCAGGGGGCCTCGCAAAACTATCTTGCTATATAATATTAAGCTTGCTATTCCTGTTTTTGTATGTTTACAGGTCTTGTGAAAGAGAGCGATCTGACCGCGGACTCGGTTCATATCGGCATGGAGGAGTTTTGGCAAGGCGTAGAGTCCTTCAAACCGTCCATTACTGAAGAAGAAATGAGTTACTATGAATCTTTACAGTCGCAAATGTAGAGATGATATTATATTAGTGTTTTGTATAATAAAAATTTTACTATGGTGCAGTGTTTCATTGTTATATTTTATTTCCATTATTTACCTGCTTTTTGCGTTATGTACTTCTCGACAGGTAGGTAGGTACATTACGTAATATACAAATAAATTTTATGTTAGAAAAGATTCTCTCTCTCTCTCTAGAAAGAAGGACTCACGCACGAAGGGTTCCGTACCGTTACCTAAGAGCAAAAATAGGCCAAAAAATGTGTTTTTGTATGGGTATGGGTATGGGTATCCCTTAAATATTTATTTTATTATTATTAATTATATTGAAGTAGACAATATAATAGAGGCCTTTGTGAAAATACCGTGTGCCTACTGTGCCTACCTGTTGCCATTATTGATATAGATTAAAGAGCAAAAAAGGCCTTTTATTTTATTTTTAGTATTTATTGTTATAGCGGAAACAGATATAGGTAGGTGAGAGGGGGGCTAGTCTAACAGATTTTGAATATTGTCATTTATCTTCTTGATTTGAAAACTTTATGTTATTATTTTTATACCCATGTAACGGTTTATATGACTTGCATATACTAAGCTAAAAATTCATCTAAATTACTTGGATTCGAAGGGGGGCGCATTTTTTAAAAAAAAGTCAGCGGTTAAAACTTGCCCCATTTCGGGGGCAAATATTAACAGTGACGGGGTTAGTATTAACGGTAACATACTTGTTAGAATTTCGTTTAACCGTGGAAGTAAAAAACAAAATAATATTAAGGTGGTAATTTATTTCTCTTTTGACATATAAATGGTAAAGAACAATAATAACTTCTGTCAAGTGGGTATGAGCCAAAATAAATGTACCTTTCTCACATGACTCTTGTGAGAAACATTTCTCACGTTTCTCACAAAAATCAAAAACGTTTCTCACATTTCTCACAAAGATCGTTCACATAGGTAACTTTTTACTGATGAACAAATAGGTACCTATGACATATTATGAATTATGATTTAGATGTACAGGAATAAACATAGGATTCAAATATGTACATATATGATATTTTGTGTTTAGTCTAAGGAAGATATTTAGGTCAATATAATGTGTATACGTATACTCATATAGATATTATGTTGTTGTTGTACCCTAACTCCTAACTTCTTAGGAATTGGACCTTCCATCGTCAGCTAAGCTCCATGACATGATAGCTATCAGACTTAAATACCAGAACAACTTAATTAAATACTTGAAAACACGGGGTGCGTGCCTATAAAATTTGAGGGTCGCCCTCGATATCTCTAGGTTTCCATCATCAGAGACTTGGTGACAACGGGACCATCTGTAAAATATATCTGTAGGTATACCCTTTCAAACAAAAAAAGAATTTTTCAAATCGGTTTAGGCGTCTTACAGTAATCGAGGAACATACTTTAAAAAATCCGACAAATTGAGAACCACCTCCTTTTTGGAAGTCGGCTAAAAATAAAACCACCTTCAAAAAACAATCAACCTTTTGACTGACTTTTTGAACCTTCTTCGATATGTAACAAATACTTTTTTTAAAAACACATTAAAATCGGTTCAGCCTAAACGCGAGATAATCACAGCCAAACATACACACATACATACATACAAACTGAGAATCTCCTTTTTTTTAAGTCCGGTAAAAATATATCACATTCCGGTCATTTTTATGTAAGACAAAAAAGTACGTAAATAGGAATATAATTAAATACTTCGAGAATTGGTCATGTGAGAAATATGACCAGTATAAACGTGCCTTAGTTTCACATTTTTGTTCGACCGTTTCTCACAGGAATACGTAACATGATGCCAACATGCAACTTTTAAATCACTTTATTTGATTATAAGCTAAAAATCGGATGCTACGAAAGCGTGACCCTGTTGTATCGGGATCACTTTACAATCAAAATGCTTTGCACTAATAATAAACAAAAATATTAATTATTTTCTTGATGTTAAGTGCGTTTCTCACAGGATTTTTCTACAAAAAGCATGGACGACCAAAATAAAATCAACAACACAACTATGAAGGGTATATGAAAGGAGGAATATCTCTGTATGTAAAAAGTGTCCACTGAAATGCGTTAAATTAGGTTTAAAAATGTTAATTAAGTGGCGCTACAGTAGCAACAATTAAATCATATAGCAACTTTTATTTCAGCTATTTTAGGTTATATTTTTCAAAATATATTGGTATTAACCCAGTAATTCTAGTAATAATTTATATTCCAGTAATAATTTATATTTTGTCACCAACGGCTAAATTAATTCCTACACTCCATAATTCATTCCATACCCTTCGGATGCAGCTAGCGCCACTCGTGGAGGATTTTTCAACTGTTATTTACTGCGTACAGCTGGACACTTTTTCAAATATCCCCCATATAAGATATTGCTCCTTTCAAATACCCTCCATAAACACAACAAGACACAGAGGGAAACTGACACTTTTTCTTTTTAATAAATGATGTCACATGTTGTTAGCTTTAAAAAATGTAGTAGAAGTGGTAGTTTCTTTAATTCTACAGGGGTGTAAATAGCGTTTCTCACAAATTGTTTCTCACAGGGCGAAATCTAGGATGCTCTCATAAACAATTTTTATTTTTATTATTTAATAAGCTAGGCGGTAAAATATCAACAAAAGAGAAGGCCAGGTACTAACTACACGAACCTTTTATAAAATTCTAATTCTAAGCTTCCTAAGAAATTTTTGGAAATTTTGAGCTATTAACGTAACGAGGTAGTGAAATGGGCGTTTCATTCATTCATAAATTTACTTGTACATATGTGAGATTACTAACTCGATTATAGTGTAGTGACTATTATTACGACGTATTCATCTACGTTACAACTTGCAACTTGCATCGAGTGTTGTCGGCGCCTTGTTGTGGTCGCCGAGACGCTTTCTACCTACTTTGCCTCGCCGCCCGGCCGCCCGGCCGCTGACGCGACGCGACGCCTAGGTGTTGGACACCTACCTATGGCTGTCGGTGGGCGCCACAGAAATAAGATATTAGATAGAAATCTGTGATGGTCGCACTTCGAGTAGTGTTTAAGTTATTCGTCGCTTCTCAGAGGGAAGTAGAACTTTCGTTTTTATTGTGTGCCATTCCTGGGTTTTGGACAATATTAAATGTGGACTTATTTCATATTATAAGGGTATGGACACACTAGTGACTTGTGTTGTTAAGTTTTTTTCCGAACATTTATTTGCGTAATGAACACTATTGTGTTATGTTTTATTTCTTACGTGAACTTTATTATTGTGGACTTTGAAGTTTAACGCATAGAGCCTTTTATTAGACTGCCGTATAGTAATTACTAATTTTGTCAAGATGGCGTTAACGAGAAGTACTCTCGCGAGTAGTCTTGGACAGCTTTCTGCCGCGGCGTCTGCTGACGCCGAAGCTGCCCGTGGTGGTGTTTCGACACCACCCGTGACTCAACATCCTGTGCCCCCCCCCCGGTGCAAGGTGCACACTCACAGATGTTAACGCCGCACTCGAGTACATCAACGGTGTCGCCGCCTGTGGGCGCGACTTCCACATCTTTTACTATGACGGATCAGCATCTACAACAACTAATTGCTGCTCTGCGTGTACCTGGCCCGCCGCCGTCCACTGCCAGTGTGATGGGGAGCCAGAGCAACTTCGCGAAAATGAAATTCGAACTTTGAGTTTTAAACTTCTTCTTCCTCTTTTTTCTCATGTAGTTTATATTCTCTATGGTCTTTTTTATCAGCCAATCACAGTCGACCGTGCTTAAAATTGTACAGATTATGCGATTATATCTAGTAGCTAAGTTTAAATTTGGAACCCAATTTTTTTTTGCTCGGAACTTTCGTCCACCTGCACTCTCTTACGAAACTCTCGCGTCGCCATCTAGCGAAAAAAACTAAAGGTACCGCGGTGGCGGACGAACTTGCCTTCCCGAGGCAGTAGTTTGCGGCAACGGAAATATAGGTGGCGCTACAAGGGTTTGTATAATACATCCTCTTATATATATATATATATATATATATATATATATATATATATATATATATATATATATATATATATATATATATATATATATATATATATATATATATATATATATATATATATATATATATATATATATATATATATATATATATATATATATATATATATATATATATATATATATATATATATATATATATATATATATATATATATATATCCCATGGGGGCTTTCTATGCCCCGTGTATTATTTTCCTCTATGGCTAAAACATTATTGACAAACTGTCGAATGTCGATAACAGTACGTTTTTATGTTTCTTTTTATTGATAAGCATTTAATACGAAAATAACCGCAATGATTTCGCGTAAAATTGAATAAAAAATTACACAACCCAAATGGGTCTCGAGCTCGATCAACAGTCGACAATACACTATACAGGGTCCCCGGTCCAGTGACTTAGCCGCCATCTTGGTGAGTTTCGCCAGAGTACACAGAATTATAGAGTATGCCGACTTAGAACTGATGTTGAAATTTTTAAATTTGACGTAATATGACGAAAATCGTCGATAGGGTTGTTGACTTGTTACCTACGAATTTGAAAATGATTTAAAAATATGACATATTCGCTGGACGTGTTCCTCTTTGGTCGTATTGTTGTTTGTATTTTGGCAAATGCGATTAAAATTGTCAGAATCCAATTTTGAAATCTTTATTTTAAATATTTAAAAATAAATTATATCAGCCAGCGCTAGGCACATTCCGTTCATAATCCTAGTGAAACCCGACGAATTTGACAGATATTGAAACCTGTCCGTTTCTTTGCAGTCGAACTACTGTAGTTATGTCTATTGTGGTTTCGCCGTTTCGCTGCTATGTACGCCAGGGATGTTAGACGGCCACTTGGAAATCCTTGTGCCGAGCTGGCTGAAAACTGGTACATCGGAGACAGAAAACTACTACGCCTGCTACGCTCTGGCGCTGCGAACACTGATAGACAAACTGTGTCGGAAGTCGCATCCCAGTGAAAACCGGCTTCCATGATGCTCTCCATTCTGCCAAGGATCGCCACAGATGGCGTAATGTGGTCGTCACTAAACTCCAAAAGGGGATTCACGACCCTCAGCAATGAGGAACACGACGCGAGGAGGAGGAGGAGGAAAAATACGACTATAAAATACGTAAAATCATTTTTTACATCATGGCATCATTGTATTCTCGTCATTTGACAATTGTACCAAAAAAAAATTATTACAGATTGTAACCATGGGCCGGGATGACTATCGGACTTGAGCAAAAAAGTGATAAAAATTGGACGATTTGTACTAGTATGGCATTTGGATTTTTGGAAATTATACGATACAATGTGACCATTATTATATTTGCCATACTTGTAGTAGAGGGAAAAAGTGGCGCCATACTTGAAAAACCGTTTGAAATTACGAATAAAATCTTAGGATTTTGAAATAATATTGTTCATATTCGCCGCCTCCTACAGGTATGGCATTATCAGACTCCTATTTATGATCATACAGGGAACTGTTAAAAAAAGTTTCAGGGTGGTACAAATCGTTGTGCGAAATAAAAACTTACACCTTTGCAGTTGTATGGCGGCCATTGGGAGCTGTCGGAAAAGTATGGCAAGGTGATTTTCGTGAATGGCTACTCGACGATGATTAGCTATGCAAATATTAGCCTGGTACAAATGGTTCAATTTTTTTATTAAAATTAACGTATTCGCGTCGGTATGGCGGGCTGTAAGCCGCACCCGACAAGTATGGCATTACGCTTTCGCCTACTTATTTTTTTCGACTATCTGAAAATACAAGCATTTTTGTGGAACAAATCGTTTGACACTCGTTATTTATCCGACACGTTCGATTAACGCCCATGCGTTTGGGCTGCCAGTGCGAGCGCTATGACCATCATTTTCCTTTTTGCCTTTACGTAATTATACCCCTGTAAAACTGCCATACTGGCACAAATGACCAAGAATTTTGTGTCACTATCTCCAGGCCTACCATGGGCCAATCTTGGTATTTTTGCGTGCATGGTAGGTACGTGAAACCAAAACCTAGTATGTTTACCAAGAAGTTGGTACGTCTCACATCCCTGATGTACACAGTATGATTAATATGAATAAGCGTGAATTTGAATTTGGCGGATTAGTATAACTTTTTGTTTATATATTTTATAATTTATTTTTAATATTTTTGTTGTAACTTAAAAAGTTTTTGGCGCTATATTTTTCAAATTTATTAATTGAAGCGCCGCGCCGTCACCTTGCCACGTTACGGCGCCGTGTCGCAGCACGGTGCCGTAAATAGTGCAACCCGCGCCCCTCTTCATCAGGGGAGGTAAAGCTTCCGAAATGATGGGCACGCGGCCTTACTTTAAATATCGTTTTAATAGGCTGACGAAAAAAATTTTTGAAGTGAAAACTTCTTTAGCGGCGTTGAGCACTTTTGTGGGATGGGTAAAAACTGTGAAACTCGCGTCAGATTCTCGTGCTGATCGAAAAACCGTAAGACGGTTGGAGAGTAGTGTTGTAACATCGAAATCGAATAATCGAACAATCGATTGTTTTTTTTCGATTGTCGATATTTTTTAATCGTAAGTATTTTTTAATCATAATAAGGGTTTCGATTAATTTAAAAAATCGATTTTAAAAAAATCGATTTTCATACAAAATGGGTTAAAAATTTAATCGATTGTAAGGGTTTCGATTAATTAAAAAAATCGATTTTTAAAAATCGATTTTCATAAAAAATAGGTTAAAAAAAATTGTAAGGGTTTCGATTAATTAAAAAAAACGATTTTTTAAAAATCGATTTTCATAAATGGGTTAAAAATTTAATCGATTGTAAGGGTTTCGATTAATTAAAAAAATCGATTTTTTAAAATTCGATTTTCTTAAAAAATGGGTTAAAAATTTAATCGATTGAAAGGGTTTCAATTAATTAATTTTTTTTTTTTTTAAATCGATTTTCATAAAAAATGGGTTAAAAAAAACAATGCACAACGTTAATAATCAAGTTTTCACTTCTGCCGGCACTCCCGGAGTGCAACCCGTCTTTTTAGGGTTCCGTACCCAAAGGGTAAAAACGGGACCCTATTACTAAGACTTCGTTATCTGTCCGTCTGTCCGTCTGTCTGTCTGTCTGTCCGTCTGTCTCCAGGCTGTAACTCAATAACGGTAATAGCTAGAGAGTTGAAATTTTCAGAGATTATGTATATCTGTTGCCGCTATAACAACAAATACTAAAAACAAAAGAAAATTAATATTTAAGGGGGGCTCCCATACAACAAACGTGATTTTTTGGCTTTTTTTGCTCTATATCAATAATGGCAACAGGTAGGTACAATACCCGGCAATAAATATTGCACATCGACCTTTGGAAAGAGACATTCGGCTAATTTCGGTTTCATAGAGCGTTATCTTTGTAGCACACACCTATTTGACATTATGTCAGTCGTTGTTCAAATTCAATAGAGTGCAGTCGCGTCCAGTTCAAAATATATATCTAGAGTTGTAACACCCCTAAATTTGCTACAGCTGTAATTTTCCAAAAGAATTTTAAATACGTAAACATAATTTGAACACCCCTTTTTATTTTATTTTAATCGAACCTAAAGCCATAACTTATAGAAAATTTGGTGTATTTTATACAAAGAATAATAAAATTGTCAAAAGAAGCAAACCATAATTGTTTAAAGGAGTTAAACAGCTCCTAATATATACCGGACTTTTTGTATTTCGTGCGTAAGAGATAACGCTCTACGAAACCGAAATTAGCCGACTGTCACTTTCCAAAGGTCGATGTGCAATATTTATCGCCGGGTACTGTACCTGATTTTTTCTCGAAGTTCTTAGTTATATGTCTTCTTTAATATTTAATAATAATATTAAAATAAAATAAAAAAATAAGGGCGGCTACCATACAAAAAACACAATTTTTGGCCTGATTTTGCCCTATAATGGTACGGAACCCTTCGCGCGCGAGTCCGACTCGCACTTGGCCGATTATTTTTTCTTGTTAATAAGTGAAGGAACATTCTAAAATAGAAATATCAGTGAAAAAATTACTCTGATAGCGTAAAAACTCACAGATATCACAATTCAAAACTCAAATAAAATAGACCTTCCCAAAACGCTCCATACAAAATGTCAGCTAACTGTGACGTCACGCCTAGCTAGTTTGTTCGATAACTATGTTAAATATTTAGTTGGTTTACGAAAGTGGTTTCATAAGAAAAAATAATAATAATAAGTATTCTTTATTGTGCACACAATTATAAGGAGTAAAAATACAACAATTATCAATTACTTATAACTACAGTGTACCACAAAAATGTTATGAATTGCATAACTTATCGAATGGTTTACAAAAATTAAGGAGTTTTATAAAAAAATCGACTTGACTTAACTTGACGAAAAAACTTTGAAGGCTCAAAACAAAAAAAAAATATAAGTTATGAAGCTGAAATTTTGTGAATACCTATTTTTCATCGCTATGTCTTTATTTTATTAAAAAATCAGCTAATCTTTGACCTTGTCGTCATCCCTATTATAGTCTGGCGATCTGCGACATTACCGAGCTGCCAGAAGACCAGTGTCTAGAAACTACTCTGCACCCTAAAGAGACACAGACAAGGTAAAAAGGTAAGGAATATGGCGGGAAAACCATATTCCTCCTATTATAATTTTCATCATTGTTTTCATGTATCGTCAGGTCTAAAGTCTAGTCAAAGTCTAAGTAAAAGTCAATACAGTCACAGGAGTCAAGTCGGTCGATTCAGTGAAGTGGTAGACGCTTTACTGAAACTTTCGATGGAGTTTTGGAGGGAACACAAAATAGCACGTTTCTGGATATTACATCACTTTCCTACACTTGTGTATGAACACGAATATCTAATGGTTAATATTCTACCAATATTACACATTTAAAACCCAGCTAACACAATTTAAGGAAAATAATACAAAAACACAACAGCACTCTTTCACATGCCCGCCAAAACTCCAAAGTTTTATTTCATTTTATTATTTTTTTACCATCTGTCAAATTTGTATTTTTTTTCTCTCTCTTTTCACAGTTAAAGACAACAACACCTGTACTCGGTCTGTAGATTGAAAATATGTATGTATGTATATATAATTTGTAGGTAGTTAATTGTTGTATTAATTAGTTAGTTAATTAGTTCTTGTCACTTTTATTATTTGTTTTTTTTCCGTAAATCTTGTGTTTAGTTTAGTTGCGTTGTGAAGCCACTCATTGGCCTCCGCAGAATATCAGTGCAGCGGGCTTGCTTGCTGCGTTTGCTGAGCTGGTGCCAATTTTTGGCGTCACACAGCATTAAAGTAAATTAATTTTAATACTGCGAACTGTACTATTGACTTATATTATAATGTATTGTGTGATGCTAAAAATAAATCCATTCTTATTCTTATTCTTATTCTTATTCTAAAGGGATGCGCGTGTGGCAACCGTGAGTAATCGCTTGATATGATGCTTGAGTATGTCACTTGTGTTACATAATTCCTACTAGTAAGTTTAACATTTGTTTAAAAATATTCATCTAGATCAGAGCCCGAACCAACATCACAATCGGTTGTACCAACTTTATCACCAACGGTTGCACCACCAACAACACCATCACCATTGGTAGCATCGCCATCACCTGCGTCGTACTCAGATCCTCCACCGGCATTGTAAGTAGCTTGCAGACTTTTCTAATTTTTTATCAGTAAAGATTATGGATACTACTAATAGTGCTTTTGAGCTAGGTTTCTGGACATATTGGAATCGGTTTCGAGCTCGACACCTGCTTCTCCGATGCAACATCCATCTCCACCTTCACCTTGTCGCTCCCAGAACCTGCGAGATGAGGATGTCGACTACCTCATTAATCATGGCAAGTACATGCTGATTTTTTTGGGGCCATGGCCAAATTTTTAGTTCCCGTCAGATTTGAAGCTCATCTATTATTTGTTACAGGAAGCGACGCAGACTCTGATGATAACCATGACGATAAAAGTATTGCGGTCCCAGTCATTCCAAGACTATTTCAGAGCATGATAGAAACACCCTTGGACCATGACATTACTGAGGACGACGAAGTTGCCGAAGACCCAGTGCCTGCCGGTGGACTTGAGCCAGCTGATGTCCCTCAGACGATGACGGAGCAGCCATGGGGTCTTTATAATTTCGACTGGAGAGCGTTTCCAAACCCTCCGATTTCACCTGCATCGAGGCGGGAAACGTTCTCTAAAATTAATCTTGGTCCGACTACTCCATGTGCCGACCCATATGACATTTTCAGCGAAATATGGGATCGGCAAATAATGGAGCACTTTGCCTCACAAACCAATAAATAAGCTCAGCAGGTGGCATCCCAGTTATTAGAGGCCCACAATCTCCATCCCTCTAGCCGCATCAGCCGGTGGCATGACACCACGGCTGATGAATTGTACGTTTATTTTGCCCTGATTCTGGCGATGGGGGTTGTGGTGAAGTCTAGGATGGAGGAGTACTGGGGTTCCACCGCTGACATATTTTATACTCCAGGTTTTAGTGCACACATGTCCATCGACCGTTTTTTATTACTTAATAAATGTTTACATTTTAATAACAACGAGGACATGGATGCGCTACAACTGGACTATTCCGAGGCTAGGTTATTTAAAATACAGCCAATACTGTCACACCTAAACAAAAAATTTCAAGAGATGTATAATCCATCGCAGAATATTGCGCTAGACGAGAGTCTTTTAAGGTGGAAAGGCTGGCTAGAATTCTGCCAACTAATTCCAGATAATGCAGCCAATGGAGGTATCAAGACTTATGAGCTTTGTGAATCTCGAACCGGCTACCTATGGCGGTTTCAGGTTCACACTCATAGAAGATCTCCACCACGAACGCAGCAAATTGACGATCCTCTAGAGGCGTCTACTCCGGCAATAGTTTTGTAATTAATCCAAGGCTTGGAGCACAAGGGGTACACCCTCTGGATGGATAGTTTTTATCAATCCCCATCTCTGGCTCGACGCCTAAAGTGTTTGGGCTTTGATTGTGTGGGAACCCTGCAGACCGATCGCAAGTTTGTCCCGGAAGCCCTGAATAGCCTCACCAAGCGGAACATGCGCCGGGGGCAAATCGCTGGTTTCACCTCCGGGGATGTCGATGTCATGGTATGGAGAGATACTAATAGGATAGCTATGATCTCTACATACCATGGCAACGGTCAGCAAAGCGTCCGCGGGTCCACCAAACCCATCCTGATATCAGACTATAATACTACTATGATGGGTGGGGTGGACAAAAAAGACCAGCTCCTGGCCATGTATCCACTTGAACTAAAATGTACAAAGGTGTGGTACAAAAAACTGTTCAGGAGACTTCTTAATGTCTCCGTTTTAAACTCATACCATCATTCATCACCATAATTATTTTTCTCTCAGCCATCGAAATTTCCGTATTTACCTAGTGAAATCTCTTCTTGAAAAACATTCCACCCCTACGCCGATTCCGCCTGCAATCACACAGAATCGAGCAGACGTCAGACACCGCTTGGCCGAGTTCCCGATGGGGAACCACCAACGCAAGAGGCGGGCGTGCACGGCCTGCAAGAAACAGGTTCGTACGTTCTGTGTTGGTTGCGGCAAAACCGTGTGCATGGACCCCTGTTTTCTAACTATACATTCATAATCTAAATTGTATGTATTATACATGTATGTATGTTGTTTAACATTTTTATATTTTTTATATAATATCATTTAATATTTTTTATATAAAATTAGGGGTTAAACGAGCAAACGGATCGCCTGATTAAAAGCAACCACCGTCATCCATGGACACTCGCAACATCAGAATAGTTGTTAGTGCGTTGCCGGCCTTTTAAGAGCGAGCTGTCAAATTTTGCTGTGTTTTCTAATAAGTATTACGATCCCGGAAGACGATTGACCTAAATGAAACTGAGATTTATTTAATCGTTGTATATTTATCTGATACTAGCCTAAGGGAAAACATGATTCACTTATTTTGACTCGATAGTTTTATTTTTCTAAATTATGAATATTTCTGGACTTTTCAACAAATAACTGTTACACTTATTCAGTTACTATCATTAAATAACTTTTTTTTTTTTTTAATTTATTATTAATCAATTTCTTTACAATTTTTCACAATGAGAGGGACACAATATGTATTTATGCAAAGTATACTGATAGGGAAAACATTGGCAGCCGTACTAGTATGAACTGTGTCACAGCTGCCTTTGTTTACAGCACAAGGAATCTCAGTTTGTAGTAACCACACAAAGAATAGGTACAGTATATCCGCTTGCAAATAGTAACAAAATAAATATTAAGATAACTAAAGATAGTAGTAAAATATTTCATGCAGTAAACTATAAACAATATGATTCAATTAAAATTCTAATATTCATTATAATATTATGACTATAAGATTTTAAGGTTTCAGGTACACTGTACAATCCATCAAATTCTAGATAACATAAATTTGTATAGGTTTGTAAAACTGGAATGAATACAGTAACAAAATATAAATAAGTACATTTAAAAATCAAATTCATTATAATATTTCAAAATCAATTTCATTTTAGTCGAGATAAAATTATAAAGTTTCGTAAAATTAGGATTAATATTATTAATAAATGTTTAAATATTTAATTAGATAGATCAATTAAAAAATATATTACTTAATACTAGTAATCATTAAAATATAAAGTTTAAATTTAACATTTTTTTTTTGTATATGTAAAGAGCCATACCTACCATGCCATACTTTCAATGCGAATTGATTGAGTGTGTGTGGGGGGGGGGGGGGGGGGTGTTACTATAAGTATGGGTTTTGGAGAATTTTTTCAGTTTTATTATAATCTAGGGAGGTTAACCAATTTATAAGATGTAATTTACATTTCCTGAGATTTAGGGGATATAAAATATTGTCTTTATTCGCAACATTGTAAAGATGTGAAGAGATTACGTGGTAATGTCGCCAAGCAGCAGAGGTATAGTGTCTGACTGCTGGACAGATTTTTCTTGTGCGTCTTCTTGTTATTTTTACATAAGGGAGTTCTTTATGCTTCCGGAGAATCGTATTTAGGATGTATAATTGCCTAACCGTTAAGATTTTAGACTCTTGATATAAAGAAAACGAGCTGTAGCGGCGCGGAAGTCCATAAATAACCTTCAGGATAGCACGCTGAGCACGCTCCAGTGGAAGCAGGATACGGGTCCCACACCCTCCCCACGTAGTAATACAGTATTGTATAAGAGACTGTGCTAGGGCAAAGTATACACACCTCAATGTGTTGAGATCTGCAGAACTCCTTAGCTTCCGAAAAACAGGAATCAATTTTCTTAGACGCGAAGTAAGAGCTTGCACGTGAAGAGTCCAACTGAGCCTGTTGTCTAAAATAACACCCAGGTACTTTATACTGGTTGCTGACGCCAAAGGAAAACAATTACAGGTGTCCCTATCACAGGAATGAGCTATGATGCTAAAATCCTGGGGTAGCCGGGCATTAGAGAGTAAAGAGAACGGTATATATTTAGTCTTGTCTAAGTTCAAGGTCAACAAGTTATTGTCTAGCCACTTCATTACTTCACTAAAAGCCAGCTCTGCATGAACCTTAGTTTCACTCCAACTATCCCCATACACAATCAAAGCTGTATCGTCAGCATAGGCAAAAATTTTGCAATTTTTCAGCTTAAGTTCGCATAAGGAGTTCAGATATAACAGAAAGAGTGTGGGACCCAAGACACTTCCTTGTGGCACTCCATAAGTGAGCCGAGTGGGACTACTTATAAATTCTCCAATCTTTACGCACTGGGAGCGATCAGAAAGGTAATCTCGAAAAATGCTCAAGGCTATACCACGTACTCCAATCGATTCAAGCTTATTCAACAAAAGAGGAACGGAAACTGTATCAAAGGCCTTTGATAAATCCAAAAAGATTCCTAGGACCTTGTCACGTTTGTCTAAGTGCTTAACTATTGTTTCGGTGAGGTCTAAAGTTGCATCGTCTGTCGATTTACCTTTGGTAAAACCATACTGATTTTGGGCAATTACATTATTCTTTTTTAAGAAGCTAATAAGCCTAGTATTAATAAGTTTTTCTAAGATTTTCGAAACAATAGTTAACACTGAGATAGGTCTATAGTTGCTGATACAGTCCCCGCCCCCACTTTTGTGAATAGGATGGACTAGTGCACGCTTAAGATTCTCTGGGAAGACGCCGGTGGTAAAGCATAAATTAAATAAGAAAGTCAAAGGAGGAATTAAGATTTTCTTAGAATTTTTTATTACTCTTGTGGAGATGCTATCGATGCCCGTCGCACAGTCATTTTTTAAATTTGTTATGATGGCTTCAACTTCGGCGGGATCCACATTGTTGAGAACCATGGAATCTCTCTGTAAATATTGTCCATGTGTTCTTTGTATGGATGATAAGGTGCTACTTTGCTTTAACAGTATTGCATCACATAATTTTTTACCTACTTCAGCAAAGTAATTATTAACAATATTTACGGAGTTCAAAGAGTCTTTGGAAATATTTAAAAGATCAGTTGGTGGATCACATGACTTCTTGAAGTTGGTTATTTTATTAATAGTACTCCATGTGCCCTTAGGATTATTTTTATATTTCTTAAATTCATTTTTTTCATATGTAGTTTTAAGTTTTTTTAATAAGTTATTACAAAAGTTTTTATATCTGGTATACGTGAGTTGCAAAATGGCATTATCAGGATTTAGTTTGACTGTTTTATGCATGTTATCGCGATTTCTGATGCACTGTACAAGGCCTGGTGTGATCCATGGTTTGATAGGACGCTTCTTATGGGGAACTCGCACTAGTGTAGAATTCATCGAAACTGCTTTTGAGACCACATCAACAAAAACCGTCGCTGCTAAATTTGCACAAGAAGACTGATATACTCCACTGAAGTCAGCTAGTTCGAGATCCTTATTTAATTGCTCGTATTCGATTTTTGTGCGTGAAGTGTTCGTTATGTTTTTATGCCTGACTCTACATTCCAGGGCAAACACAAGCGGTACGTGGTCTGTGATAAGGGTGTCTAGGATAAAAGTTTGTGACCTATGGTCCGTTCTTACCATGACGTGGTCAATACAGTTGTCAAGACGTGTGGGATGTGTATGTGAGGGAAGCAGGCCATGAGCAGCCAGGGTATCCAGATATGTATTTGTATTCATGTCACAGCAACCAGGGACAATGTTTATATTGATATCACCAATCAATATCACGGACTTCATTTTACGCAATCTTGATAGACAAGAATCTAGGCTGTCACAAAATCTATCAATATTCCTGTACGACGGGGATCGATATATTCCCAGAAGTGCGACGTCACTGTGATGAAGTTGGATAATAATACTATTTGCATCGTTTATCGAAATGTCATGGATTAAATTATGGTGAATGTCACACCTTACGTAAATAATAACACCGTCATTTTGATTACAAAAATTGGAGGTATAGGAAATGAAACCTTTTATTTCGGGGGCTGCATTAAGCGTACTGAGCCAACACTCGGTGAGGACTAGAATATGACATTGTAACTGAATTCTCTCCAACAAAACAAGTAAAAAATCAAAGTTACAGCTTATACTTCTAATATTCATGTGTAATATTTTAAAAGACCTAGGAAGCTTCTCCATATTTGTTTGTAACTCTTCCGGTCTACATACAGTTACCTGTGGAACCTGTGCAAGATCGATGTCTTGCGATATATTATTTATTGTTGGATCGAAAATTTAGTTGTAATTGATACACTTATATATTTTAACCCGTTTGCGGTGTGACGGTGTTTGATGTGTGACATGATATTCAAATAAGAATTAAAACATAATAATATTATTTTATCGTATTTAGATTTGTGTAGTGTGTAGAGCCTGTAAATAAAATTCATTAATTGTTGTATTAGTATAAGTAGGTGGTAGGTAAATAGTATGGCGCTAAAAGTTATTTCGTAAAGTGTAGGCATGTTACTTAAACTTTGACAGTTGGTAATTTTATAAACTAGAGTGGTATGGCACATCTTATAACTTATTCTATAATAACATATTATTTCATTTGGCAATAAACATGCACATATAATTAAATTGTTAAAAATTAATGTTAGTGTTAAATATAAAACTAGGTATAATAAAATAATTTCACATAGTCATATATCATGTGACTGTGAGAGTTTATCTAGGTCCATTTCACTTTTAATACGACGGCAGGGAGCTCCTTCCTTCTTGCGCAGGAAAACCTTGCCATGTGCCGTCCAGCAATATGCATAGGAGTGTTTCTTACTAAATTCCCGAGCAAGGAAGTACAGTTTTTTAGCATTCTGGGTAAGACATTCCGTTATGTAGATAGGTCTGGAGTCCCCTTCGAGCCCTAAATGTGTTGTACTTAATTTCGAGTCTTTCTTGGTTTTGTTAAATGATTTTAGTGATGATATGACTTTGTCTTTTAAGATAACAGATGTAAAGTCAACTATGATATGGCCTTTCTCTTCTTTTTTGGATTTTAAACGAAAAACATCTCTTATATGTTGATTTTCAATGGCAACATTTATCTCAGTTCCGATATTTTTGACTAGCTCTACCAAGGCAACTTGATCTTCCTGTTTTTGCAGTGGAATGTTTCTAATTTCAATAGAACTCTGTCTTTGTATTTTTTCTGAGCTTTCCTTGAGTTCCTGGACCTGTTGCTCGAGACTCTTGATGTACGTCAGTTGGTGTTTTTTCTCTGATTCAATTTTAGAGAGCCTATCTTTCATGTCTTCATATTGCTTGGATATAAAGTCCATAGATTTTATTATATCCTCATTTTGCTTTTGAATGCTAGTGATACTTTCCTGAAGAACGCATTGTTGTTTGGTCATTGTGTCTATGGACTTTTTAATGTCCGACATGAATGTAGAAAACTCATCATCATGTTGACGCTTTTTGGGACGCGGCCTAGTAAACTCGGTATCGGCAGCCGGTGCAGGAAGGTAATAATTAGCGTCAGAAGTAGTTTGCGGAGAGCCAGCGACAGCAGGGGGTGATCTGTTGAGTGGCATTTTTGTCTTAAGCAGTTACTAAAAATGATGACCAATTATTGTAGTACCCGGAAACTGCCTTCGATATTATTTTCTCTGTTATTTTATGTAATTTCGGAAACAGGGGGAGCCCTCTCGTGGATATTTACAGAACTAGTTACAGTCACTCGATACAACGTTAGCACGGTTGTAAGGTGGTAGTTATTTTAGTTCCAACAGTATCACATAGATGACACTAGTATCGAGGTCGATTTTTGCCAATTCATCTCAGTAATTTTACTGAATTTTTAAAATACAACACAGATTATCTATATTTTGTCACTATTTCACTTCTTGTTTTTAGAAAGCACTAACACTGTTATTAATTTTCAATATAAGTCACGTTTATTTAAAAATTTGGACGATCTTTGTTCAAACTTTTATCACGTATTACAGTCGTTTATATTGCGATTTAAGCTTGGTCCACATTTGCTGAAGCAGTACACTTGTTTACTGTCACACTGCACTTGTTTTTTATGATTAAGAACTTTTTATTATATTTTTAACTGAAAAATGTACACAGAGCGGTTTTTAACTGTAGCTTGGTGGCGCCATCTCAAAACTTGCACTACTACAATAATACACTTTGTAAAGTCATAGCTAAAGGAAATATTAGTATTGTATTTAGTTTTTAGGTAATCATCAAAAAACTGTTTTGGGACTTACGACCTTTACTTTCGTGCTATAATGCGGGAACCCTTGTTACGCGATATTGTTCACTACTAGCTGCGGCTCAAAGTACAATTCATGCGGGCACGATTTATGGAATCATTATATCACGATTGGAGGATAGCGGGGTATGTAGGCGGGGCTAGCGTGTTTTGATATTTTTGGCAGCTTGGTCTTAAGAGTCAAGCTAGCTGGCCCATTCGCGCCGAATCTGGCTGTCCCACGGCATACGGTGGAAAACTGTGCAGTTCTAGGAATATTATTACATAAATACGGGACTTTGTATATGAAATATTGTTAACTATCTTTGTTCATTTAATATGATAAGTTTTTGTAAGCCGGCCCCTAGACGATCAATAATATTGTACGATCAATAGTGCAATATCACGCTTCAATTTTATTGAACAGTTTATTTGACAATTAGATTGAAGGCGCGCGATGTTCAATATCAACCCTAGACGGTCAATAATAATAAATATAATAATAATATGATATTGCGCAATAAAATTGCTCGACTAAGGCCCCGCTAAGGCAGTATGCTTTTTCATTGTGGTTGTTGGCTTATACCTAAAGTCCCATGGAATTAATATATACTACGTATACGTAGTATATATTAATTCCATGTAAAGTCCATCAAAATTCAAAATGTAGAATATATTTAATTAATATTTTTGTAACAAATGTATCGGATTTTCCCTGAGATCCAAGTTTGAAAGGACCTTTTTGGCGCTTACTATCAAGTGCTTGTACAGTTCGACAAGGCTTTTTGTGAACGTGGCGAGAAAAGTAACTAAACGCTTGAACTATCATTATAAAAACGTCATTTTTGACATGTGTTTGACAGTTCTCCTTTACCAGCAGCGCTCCCGTCAATGTCACCCACGTTCATTTAAAGCCTTGTGGAGCTGTAAACTTAAGGCCGTCCCCCGAGTAAAAGACCTTGACTATACAGTTGCCGAGATCGCATCAAAACTTGATCAAAACCCTATTTTTTTTACTTATCTTAGTTCAAAATAATTTTGACCTAAAAAAATTAAAACGTGGATTATGTAGTTTAAGGATATTGTCGATCTATTGGCGTGTGTTTCAAATAAAAGTAGGTAATTTGTAAATACTAAGGACATGCTGAATGTATGCTTGAATTTTAATAAATTGGATTTATTTTGGAAGCTAATATCATGAATATAATAAACAAAAAACCCCCGCCAAACAACTTTAAAAAGTAATGAAATAATATTTACTGCCTTTAAGTTCAAATAATTCCTAACTTGTGTAAAGTAATATTTTAGTCCATAATAAAGTTGTCACGGTGTGTCGGGGGAGTGGGGACCGCCAAGTAAACTACAACCTACAACCGCCAACTCACTGATTATCTCGATTCTTCGCCGTGAATTGATCCACTAGTTGTGAAATCAAAGTTTAAACATCTACATTAGCGATCCCCCGACGCACCTTGACAACAATAATATTATGGACTAAAATATTACTTTACACATAACACAAGTTAGGAATTATTATTTGAACTTAAAGTCAGTAAATATTATTTCATTACTTTTTAAAGTTGTTTGGCGGGGGTTTTTTTAAATTTCTTATTTAATTTTATTTCATGCTTAAAACATGAAACCTCCACTTTGGATTCATACGAAGCTCGAATTGTCGACTCCTATAGAATCCAGGTGATGCCGCAGCAGCAGCATGTAAATATTAACTGTTTGTCAACTTCTTACTGGTTGTCGCAATTAACCCTTAATCGGGCCTAATGAAAAAAACAGTTTTGCATGGACTAAGTAGATGTTTTTAGGTCAATTAGGATATCTGTGTACATAAAATCAATTATAAATTACTGAAACTGAAAATAATTGTTTTTACGGTTGGGAAATTATTTCCCTTTGCCTGTTCATGACCAACCAAGATGGGAAAGTATTTCCCTTTGCCCGATTACGAAACAAATGTACAAATAAATAGACTAGTTACTTGCTCGGACTCTACTTTTGAATTTATTTTCCTCAATAAATGTGCTCAAAATTGTTTAAATTAAAACGAGCTTTTGTATCAGTATGCGAATAAAGGATCCAATAAGCAATAAAATACCTAATCTTTAAGAGGTATTTAATATTTATTAAAAAAACATTAACCAGACAAATGAAACTGTTTTAAATACTCCTGCGGACATAATATTGCCACTTTGAATTTTTTTTAAGGCATTATCCAAAATAATTGAAAATAAAAATTTTAAATAAACTAAGATAATTGACAAATTTTAAAAGTTGACAAAAATAAATCCCCATTTTTTTATATATAGTGACGCAAAATGGAGTTGCTAATGAACAGTGGGAACTGTTTTCCCACTTGCGAGTATGTATTTCAAATGAATCAAAACCACATAAACACTACGTTTTTGCACTGAAAATCATAACAAAGCTACACAGAATATAATAAATTAGTACATAACAAATGAAATATCTACTTTATAATCTTTTTTGAAGAAACTTTGCAAATTTATGTCTCCACTATGTGAAAATCGCGCATTTTTTTCAAAAGTGACATTTATTTGCTTCTAACATTGACACTTGACACTTGAAAGGGCTGGGTTGCGAGTAAGATAATGTTTTTTTTTTTTTCTTCTTTTTTGGCAACTTGACACAAAGGATGTGTATGTTGTGCCACAGACAAGGTAAAAAGGTAAGGAATATGGCGGGAAAACCATATTCCTCCTATTATAATTTTCATCATCGTTTTCATGTATCGTCAGGTCTAAAGTCTAGTCAAAGTCTAAGTAAAAGTCAATACAGTCACAGGAGTCAAGTCGGTCGATTCAGTAAAGTGGTAGACGCTTTACTGAAACTTTCGATGGAGTTTTGGAGGGAACACAAAATAGCACGTTTCTGGATATTACATCACTTTCCTACACTTGTGCATGAACACGAATATCTAATGGTTAATATTCTACCAATATTACACATTAAAAACCCAGCTAACACAATTTTAGGAAAATAATACAAAAACACAACAGCATTCTTTCACATGCCCGCCAAAACTCCCTAAGATAATGTTGTAATTATCTTAGATTCTATTTGTGTAAAGAAAAAAAACATAAAAGGTTGCCATTTCTAAAATATTCAGAAAATAGTTCCCTGTGCCCGATTAAGGGTTAAAATGAGCACAAACACGAAACTCTGCTCTAAGTTTTGGCGAGGAGTTGGATACATGGGCGCCGGCAGGGGGGTGCCAGGTGGTGCACTTGCACCCCTTGGGAATCTCGGGATCAACAAGAATTATTATTGAAATAAAAATCCGTCTATTGGAAATCATTTTACCATGCCGTACAAAGACAGTTCGTAATGTTTCGGTGCTAAATGTATTATGTTGACGTGTAACCTATATATACAGTCACTGTTGTTCGTAAAAGTAAAAAGAAAAGAAAGAAAACCAAAATCTGCACCCCTTGGAAATTATTTCTGCCGGCGCCCATGGCTGGATATCCTAATAGCTGTGTCCACACTGTGCCTTATTCTGTTCGTCAAGGACATGCGTTATAGCGCAGTCAACAACGAACGTGAGGCATGCCCGCGATGCATGCCCTTTGACCATATCCAAAAAACAAAAATGACAATGTTGGCGTTGCGTTCGTCGACGCATTCAATTATTGAATGCGACAAAACGAAAGTTGAATGATAGAAGATGACGAAAATTGAAGACGAAAGCGCATAGTGACTAGTGTGGACATAGCTATTGATTACCAGGTGATGCTGCAGATCCAGGTCAACTTTCCTTTAATATGTGTACCGTATACGTTTATTGTATATTCACAAATGTCACGAACTAGAATGAAATATAAAACCCATCAAACGACTAAAACTAAAAACTGTCGTGTCTCCAATATGCGGTCGCACTAAACCATAGAGAACGGGCACTAAACCATAGATACCATAGAGTATAGAACTTGACATTTGACCGTTTGACATTTAAGACTAGTGAAGTTAAAATTAAATCGATATGATATTGTGATAATCGAAACGACTTTATCGAATCATGTGTATTTTAAATGGAGTGTAGATGAAAGGAGAACTATCTTATATGGGGGATATTTGAAAAAGTGTCCAGCTGTACGCAGTAAATAACAGTTGAAAAATCCTCCACGAGTGGCGCTAGCTGCAGCCAAAGGGTATGGAATGAATTATGGAGTGTAGGAATGAATGTAGCCGTTGGTGACAAAATATAAATTATTACTGGAATATAAATTAGGGAGTGCCTCCGCTGCCGGCGCCGGCTCTCAAAAATATCAGTAATGGGAGCCAGCAGTAAGTACACTGCCGGCAGCCGAGATATAAAACAACGGCTGCCAGCGCTGGCACTCAAAATGGGAGCCGGTGATAATGCGTAAAACGCTAGGTTCCAGTGCCGATACACAAATTTTAAAAAGAAATAATTATAATCTCAATTAATATTATATATTCGACTTTACGGACTTCCAAAGGTGAAAGTTAGGTAAGTAGGTACCTATTTGTTCGGCTGTGGATATTTTAGTTTTTTGTGATGCATTTTCTTAGCTTAGCTTTACCTTAGTTACCTTTTTTCAAAAAAGTAAGATTTTGCACCACAGCTACAGTTATAAGCCCCGTGGTATACTTCCGAAGGTACTGAACAGAACTTCAGATTCCTTATACATATAATAGAGAGTTTCAGCGTTGTTTAAAGAAGCAAAGATATTGTATTATATGCTACTATGCAGATCACATTTATCGGCATCATCAATACCACATTAACCCATCAAGATTCAAGCCCCATACGAGCACCGGTGATCACGATAACAATAGAATACAATAGCATTTCCAGGAATCCCCGATCGAAGGATTCAAATATGCATCCTTACAATATGACTATTTATGACCTTATTATTTGTACTTTTCATAGTCCTTTAGCTCAAGACCCATGTTTTTGATCATTATTCTGTCATTTGACAAGCGATGTTCGCGTGACTTCGGCAAACTTCGGAGTTCGGAAAACAGCGCCGGCAGCCATTTCAGCAACCGGCGCCGGCAGCCATTTCTGGAACCAGCGCCGGCAGCGGAGGCACTCCCTTTAAATGATTACTAGAATTACTGGGTTAATACCAATATATTTTGAAAAATATAACCTAAAATAGCTGAAATAAAAGTTGCTAAATGATTTAAAATAAACCTTGTTGCTACTGTAGCGCCACCTTAGCTTAGCTTTAGTTTCACCCTAATTTAACGCATTTCCGGGGACTCTTTTTACATACAGAGAAATTCCTCCTTTCATCTACACTCCATAGTATTATAGTGCTCCAGGGCCTTAAAATTTAAATGAATGTGGATGGGGCGCTGCCTAGGGCGCTGCTGGTAAAGGAGAACTGTCAAACACAATATGTCAAAAATGACGTTTTTGTATGAACAGAAGCGTTAGTTCCTTTTCTTGCCACATTCATTAATTAAAGCTTTAGCCTTGTTCGTTTGGTTTTTCAACTGCGCATGCGCGGCTTTTGTGTGTCAGTGTGATTGTCATATTCTAAAATACCGATCAGTTTCTGTCAAAATCTGACAGGTATTTTAGAACATGACACTCACCTGACAGAAATTTATCGGTACTTTAGAATATGACACTCACACTGACAAACAAAAAAGCCGCGCATGCGTAGTTGAAAACTGAAACGAACAAGGCTTTTATCGAACTGTATTGGTCATTATTCATTATCATCTCTCTCTTCTCATTCTCCCAAGTTAAACAATACCCATATAGTACAACAAAAAAAATATGACTTGTAGTTCCGGAGATATGTGAACACAAACATAAAAACAAACATTTTTGAAATTTTGCACATTTGTTCAGATTCAGATGCTGATATAGACTAACATATACGAAAACTGGGCAGTTCTGGAAATATTACATACATACGCGTCGAATTGATAACCTCCTCTATTTTAGTCGGTTAAAAATAATGTACCTACTCCAAAGAATGGTACAAAGTTTGTTCAAACGCATCGGAACACGATCAAACGGTGCGTCAAACACAACAAAAATATGAAATTTCATCAAACGAGCTTCAAACACGTAAATGTTTGACAAACCGTTCAAACTAGCTTTGTAAACGATCAAAATGGTTTGAGTCAAACCAAAATTTACGTGTTTGAGTCAAACCGTTTGACCGTCCCGGGGGCCCTTAATTTCCATCGAATTTACTCGACGCGAGCCGTCGAGTTTTACTCAAGCAGTAAGACTTGCTAAATGTAGCCACCGTCTCCTAATAGGTGAACACTGAACAGACATCTTTTGGCTCGAAAAGTTCGGTGAATACTGAACGGCGTGCGTCACTCGATAGAGTAATGCTGAATGTGTGGACGAAAGCCCAAGCCGTGGGTTCTCTACGTGATTACTCAAAATATAACCATAGATGAGTACTTAGCATAAAATCTTGAGAAATTTTAAAATAATATTATAAATGACGCCATAAAACATGTAAAAAAAACGGTTGTCTGTAAAGTCGGTTTACTGACGATAGTTGAACGTGACAACGTGCCTCTTTGTCGCTCGTTCCGCGCTCTCGCTTGCACTTCAAGCCTTAAATGGAACGCCTCAGAGCGAGGTAACGCCGCATGAGTCATGTTTTTTCGTGCGTGCAGCCGGCTCCATCGAATTATAAGACGTTGTCACGTCAAAACTCATTTCCCCGACTGTACATTTCTGCTTAGCACAATTTTCCCCGACTGTACATTTCTGCTAAACGACTCATTTCCCCGACTGTACATTTCTGCTAAACAACTCATTTCCTCGACTGTACATTTCTGCTAAACAACTCATTTCCCCGACTGTACATTTCTGCTTAGCACAATTTTCCCCGACTGTACATTTCTGCTTAGCACAATTTTCCCCGACTGTACGGTGCTCTGTGCGGTGTACTGACGATAGTTGAACGTGACAACGTCATAGCCTTAAATGGAACGCCTGAGAGCGAGGTAACGCCGCATATTGCGTCATGTTTTTTCGTGCGCGCAGGCCCCATCGAATTATAAGACGTTCTCACGTCAAAAACAACATTGGTCTGAACATTAATTTTTCACAGTCATCACAAAATATGACTTTTTACTATTGTAAGATGTTGTAATGAGCTTGCATTTATTTAGAGCCAAAGTAGTTTGAACTCTATAAAGAAGAGTCCACTTGTAATAATAAATTAATAAATATCGATTCCAGATTCTAACTCATGAATAATATCGATGAAATGTTTGACAGTCTGAACTCTGACAGCACGTTGTGGTGACAGTCGGTAGATCATAGACATCCCTAGTTCTTTTTGCTTTCAAGATGGTGAGTGCGTGTTTTACAATTGCTGTTTTATGAAGAAAATACTTAAATTTCAAGTGAAATAATATATTTGATTAAATATTCGTTAATTCTATAATCTAAATATTATGAGTTTTATGTAAAGTTCATCGATAAGTACACTTTCCCTTTGTAACGTTTGGACCTCGTGGCCGTAGTCCATCTAATAAAATGCATTGTAATTTTAGCCGCCCAAGAAGGACGCGAAATCTTCGGCTAAACAGCCCCAGAAAACCCAGAAGAAAAAGGAGGGATCCGGCGGCGGTAAAGCTAAGAAGAAGGTACGTAAAGTGTCATTGCATTTTTGAGGTTATGTGGATGTAGCGAATACTCTAGACCCGTTATCCCCAACCCGCGGCCCGCAGGCCGCATGCGGCCCGCCGGGACTTTATTTGTGGCCCGCGTGATGTTAAAAAATTTTGAAATTCACGCCCACCGGCAAAATAACGTAAAGTCTACGTGATAGTCGTTACATTTTTTTCACTTTAAAATCGTAAATTTTGAAGAATGTTATTTTTTAACCTTTAAAAAATTTTTGTTGCGGCCCGCGACACCAAGACCAAAACATGTTTGTGGCCCGCATGAAAAAAAGGTTGGGGACCACTGCTCTAGACAAGATATTTTATTTGTAATGTAATTACCACGTGATTATAATTTATACGCGCTTGAATACTATGAGAGTAAAAATCTGATATATTGAGACTGATGGTGGAACTGAATATTTGCAAATTTGTGATTACTCAAACAAAACCTACAAATAATATTTGTTTTAATTGCAGAAGTGGTCCAAGGGAAAAGTCCGCGACAAGCTCAACAACCAGGTGTTGTTCGACAAGCCCACATACGATAAACTGTACAAGGAAGTGCCCCAGTACAAGTTGATCACCCCCGCTGTTGTCTCTGAAAGGCTAAAGGTCCGCGGCTCCCTGGCCAGGCGGGCTCTGATCGAGCTTAGAGAAAAAGGTAAGCCCTCGTATCAAACTAAATGTCACATTGGAATTATAGAAACATTCTTCCATTCCATGCTTCCAATGCATAATAGGCTGCTGCAATCAAAACATCCTTTTCCAGGATGTTAACTCTAAACTGGAAGTGCATACTCTTTATAAATTTGGAAGTTCATTGAAATTAGAAAAGTTTGAATTTTTAACAATATAATATATGTATCTAAATCAGCGTTGCCAGATTTTTTTTGTGCCAAGTCGGGACTTTGGAACTTTTTGACTGAAAAAGCGGGATTCTTCAGTCAAAAGCGGGACAAAGTCAAAAAAGGTATAAAATCAAAAGTTTTTTGAACTTTTATATTTTTATTTGCGTTAAAATAATGTTTACGTGACAATAGATAGCAAAAGTAGCCAAAGAAAATCCACTCTACCTCCTGTGCTCTTATCTTCATTACGCACCTTTCTTTCTCAGCACGCTGCACGTACGTTTGGGCTTTCCCCGAAAAGCGGGACTGAGCCTGTCCCGCGCGGGACATTTAAGTTTGATGAAAAAATCAAAAAATTAATTTAAAGCAATGCTAAAATAAGTAAAAATTCTCACTAAAACAAATTGTTACAATTTTTCTACTAGTACAATTTAAATATTGTTGTGATGATCACTTTATCTGGAATACCATGACAGTAAAATACTGATATATTGAGTCTGATAATACCCAGTCAATATTTATACTATTATATTTTTAAATAGATATTTGAATATTGTTCCTTCTTTTCAGGTTTAATAAAGCAGGTAGTTCAGCACCATGGCCAGGTGATCTACACGAGGGCGACCAAGGGTGATGATCCTGTGGCTTAATTCATCAGTTTAAAATTAAAATAAAAAAATACAAAAAATCATTTTCTTTTACTCCAAACATTTAAAGATCGAAATTGTAGTCAACATTTGAACTAAAGTTATGTAACAGACAAAGTATGGTTAATTTTTCTTCGTTTTCTCCACATCAGTTATTGCGAATCTTGCAGAAGGGTATAATTCTTGGATTCGGTCCTTCAAATGTAAGGAATGCTCTGCATTTGCAACTTCAACTACAAAGTTTCCCTGAAATTACACACAGCCAAATGTTCGAATATTACCAAATACATACTATAATAATACTAAATATACGTTAACCAGTTATGTTTTGGTCTCACATAATACCTCGATTGTGGAAATCACAGACACAATAGATTTTTTATTACTATGCGGCAGCCGGATGCCACTAGGGCAGGGGTTCCCAAACTGTGCGCGCGGCGCCCTGGTGCGCCGTGGACAGGCAAGAGGGGCGCCGTGAGTCGATCCTCCGTCAATTTTCCGTAACCACAAATAGAAATAATATTATGAATTATACAGATCATTAGGTAAATATTAGTTTATTATTATTTACTTGCTTAACATAACTATAATCATAAAGGGGTTTTTAATTATGTATCATTTTGGTAAAGTACGCCGCGCGCCGTGACAAAACATTGTGACTTGTAAGTGCGCCGCAGGTTGAAAAAGATTGGGAGCCCCTGCACTAGGGGATTGATGGGTTAATCTAGTACTGTGGCAAAATTATAATCCTCTATTATTTTACAACTTGGTAAAAATTCTAAAGTTTGTGCTGCTTTACAGAAGGTAAAGGGCTTGGTAGGTGAAATCCTATGATAACTTACCCAGGTGGAGCTTACGTCGCTATGCACCCACATCTGTTCTGTGACCAAACTTTTGAGTACAGCGTTCTCGTCTGCCAGGACATTGGCGACCCGGTCCAGCCCGCTGCGATGGTCAGGGATGGGAACCGCGAATCTCAACAGCCTCCCACTGGCGCCGAGTCCGCGTTGAATGGTTCGAGCCAGTAAACCTGAGTCTATGTTTCCACCGCTTAGAATGCAAACGGTTCTGAAAATGTGCAGATAAAATAATAATGATTATGGATAATAATATTCCGAACTTCCTATCAGTTGACAAAGTTAAACATTATGAAATAGTTGTTATAGGTAGTGATTAAAGTAGCAGTTTGTGCATCCGCCAGGTGCGTAGTATTGATTTTCGAACAAATAAATTTTATAATAAGTAAGTTTATCGCAAATTGTGCTTGGGCTCCTATAAATATAAAATTGTTTACACAGTACACACACAATTATACAGGGGCGTCTTTCCCTTAGGTGCAGGGTGTGCGTTGCACACGGGCGCCGCAGTCCTAGGGGCGAGGAGCGCCTCTTGCAAGTCGAAAGGGAGCCCCGCTCGACAAATTACAAAGTACAAACTCGTATAGGTGCCTATAGGTGTGTCAATGAAACTCGGGTTTGAGTACGGATCAAGTTATTCAAATGTATGAGGATACTTACATTAATATAGAAGTAACACCTATAGCGCGATCTACAACAGTTTACCTGTCATCTAGTGGTAGATGGCAAAACTAAAGCTTCTAATGATACACACTGTGGGTTACCACAGCGGATAACAGAACTAAGAAAAGTTAATATTATTGTATGACGCCAGATGGCAGCACTAAGATAAATATTGTACATGCCGCCCACCAAGGCCAAAGTTTTATGTAAGACCTTTGGACTTATAAAATAAATTTCAAATAAAAATTACAAGTCCATTTTAAAAATACACTTTAGATTGTCATAGTGTTACATATCAAATAAGTAAGTGGACTGTATAAAAGTAAGTATCTACATTTTCTTATTTTAAGCCATAAGAACAATTTTATGGGTACATATTTATTCCGCAATGGGAAGTATACAAAGTTTTGAAGTAGGTCTCTTATGATAACCTGACTTCATTCGAAGAGTACTTGTCTTATATTGTCTTTGCCAGGATGAGTGGCAGTCACTCTGCCATAAAGCCAGCGACAGGGAGGCATGTTATCTTCCTTAATGATAACAGTGTCACCAATTTTGAATTGGTGAATGGACGCTGAATTCGCTTTATATCGCACTAAAAATTTGGTGAGGTATTCTTGCGACCATTGTCGCCAAAAAGCCTGAAGCATACGTTGAGCGTGTTGCCACCTCCTTAATGAACTTACATTTAATGTCTCTAGGTTCTGATTAGGAACTGTTACCAGTGGTTCTTCGTGAAGAGAGTTTTTGTGGGCATCAGCCACAATGAGTTGAGCAAGGCGACAGTTTTTAGGTATTATGATGGGATGTTTTCGCGTGAATGGTAACAAATCTGATTGATGTAATCGTCCTCCTACTCTCAAAATACCGTGTTCATCTAAATATGGCGTAAGTGATTTTATGTTGAAGCTTTTGGGTAAGTCTTGTTTTAATTTAATTTTCTTTATTTCTTCACTAAAGTAGCTTAATTGACAGTTTTTAATGTAAATGTTTAAGGCTTCATTTATTTCTGTAGTTGTAAGGTAAGTAGTAGCGTTTTTAGTAGTAGTTTTCTTAGTGTTATTGATGAACCGCATGCAATAGGCTAGTACTCTTTTTGCCTTTGTTAAAGTAGAGAATCTGTTTAGAAAAGTATTATCGTCTAACGTAGTACAGTGAGCTTGAACAATCTCTTAATCAGTTTCTAATTTCTTAGGTTTATTGTAGGCAATGGTAGGTTTAGCTAAAAATTCTGGTCCGTTGTACCACATAAGCCAATTGTTAATCAATTCAGCTGGGCTTAGACCGCGAGAGGCGCTGTCAGCTGGGTTATGTTTAGAGCTAACGTGCGACCAATTGTGTGGGTCTAAGTTTGTTAAAATTTCTGATACCCTATTTACTACAAACACACTCCACTTACTAGGATGTTTGTTTAACCATGCCAGAACGACACTTGAGTCCGTCCAGGCGTGCAAGTTGGGTTTTGCAATATTTAGTATGGTTGCTACTTCGATTAACAATCTAGTTACCATGACTGCACCCAGAGGCGTGCAGAGCTTTTTGACATGGGGTAAGCAGCGGTATCGGTTTAGTAGTTTTGGCGTAAAGCAAAACAGACAGACAAACGGACAAAAAGAGATATTTTCGCATAAATCGTAATATTAGTGTGGATATAAATTAAAAACTATGTTTTCTAAACTATTATAATATATGAGTACGTTCTGTTATGAAGAAACAAAAAACGCCATCTGTTGTCACGTGTTGGAACTACAATGATAGTTCATTTGCGTTCACATGTGTGCTAAGCTAAAATAAATAAAAACGCCATAGATGGCGTATGGCGTAATATAGATTGTTATATATTAGAAATGCAATGTGAATTCATTTTCATCGATATTTCCATGGAAATTAGATACATAGTATATTTTTGTCTTATAAAAATGTAGCCTATGTCCTTTCTCAGGCTCTAGACTAACTGTGTACAAAATTTTATTACAATCGGTTCATTAGTTTTGGCGTGAAAGCGAGACAGACAGACAGAGATAATTTCGCATTTAATATAAAGTATATAATATTATAAAATGATAAAATAAATAAGTACATGAATATGAATTACATGAAACTTTCGAGTTACTTACATTTCATTTTTTTTGCTGGTTTAATTGTTGTAACTCAGGTACACGTACCTACCTTTCGACACAAATCACAATTAGAATCTTTTCACTGAATGACAATTGTGAAAACTTGTTTTTTTTAATTTTTAATAAACACACATTTTCAACACAAACCTCACAGTCAAATAACATTTTTAAGAAATCAAAAAACGCACTTAATATAGAAATTAGAAACTCAGTAATAACTAATATCTAATAAACTGTTAAATGTACAAACTTTTAAATGTTAAAATAATAAAAATCTTCTAAGAAAACTATAAATATACTGGCGCAAACAAAAATAATATGTTACAGTGCTCATCACATGAAAAAATGGCCTCCCAAAATACAAAACACTTCTGTAATGTAAACAAATATAAACCGTACTAAACAAAAATGCATTATGTGCATATGTGATTAATTAGATTTCCGTCTATTATTTTTACTCGGATTATAGGCAACGAACATATCCGATTACTTCCGAACGCGCCGGCGCTCGGCTAAGCTCGGAAACCATGCGGCAGGTCCTGGCCAAGTAAATCGCACACGCACACACGTTTGCGAACAGTGTACGAATACGAAAATCTTAACTCACACATATAGGCGGGGTCTGCGAGACATCGAGTGCCTGTAACCACAGATATGTAGTATAATTTTGGTGCGTACCTTCGCGCGGCGCGCCTAGTTACCACTTACCGACTTATGTTTATGTAGTTTTGCAAATCAATTGGTGCTATTTTATAAAAGTAGGCGTTAATGTGTATTCATATTTTTACTATTAATAATAATTAAAGTCATCTAAAACGTACGAAAGTTAAATTAAAATATGTGTATAGCAAGTATTTATTATTAGGTAAGCAGTGCTTTTTTGCCTTTATGGTACGCACGTCCATGACTGCACCGCATAATTCAAGTCTCGGTATTGAGACTTGCTTCACAGGTGCGACTCTCGTTTTTGCTGTAACTAATGAGACGTTAACCTTTCCTTCAGGCATACCATGAAGGCAAAAATGCAGTGCCTTCCTAATGCATGACTTGCCATACACATATATTTTAATTTAACTTTCGTACGTTTTAGATGACTCATGACGTTAATTATTAAATATTAATAGTAAAAATATAATAGAAAAAATGAACGCATTTAAAACGCCTACATTTATAAAATAGCAACAATCAATTTGAGAGAAATTAAACATTAAGTTAGGTACACGCGCGAACTGCATGGCTCAAGCCTCAAGGTCAAGGCAAGCAGATCTCGTGCGGCAGGCTCTGGGGTCATGTGTGCGTAAAGATTTTTGTGTCCGTGAACAGTTCGCACACGCACACAGACATGCTATATTATAGGCGAACTCCTGCCGCAGTAGCTGAGGCGAGCACCGGCGCGTATATAATACGTAACAGTAGATGGTGTTTTTATTTATTTTAGCTTAGCGCACAATATTATATTGTATCATAGATGGTAATTGGTATATTTCCATGGAAACATCGATGAAATAAACTCTCATTGTAGTTCCAACGCGTGACAACAGATGGCGTTTTTTTATTTCTTCATAACAACGTTATTATACTAATAGTTTAGAAAACATAGTTTTTTCACACTATTATTATAATTTATGCGAAAATATCTCTTTTTGCCCGTTTGTCTGTCTGTTTTGCTTTCACACAAAAACTACTGAACCGATATCGCTGCATTACCAGTGTCAAAATCTTGTGCACGCCGCTGCCTTCAGGTTCCAAAGTTCGAATGTACACCACTGCTGCGTACGCTGATTTAGATGCTTCGCAAAAGCCATGCAGCTCAACTTCGCAATCAGCTTTAGATGTCCCCAACCATCTTGGTACACGTATTTTAGTCAATTTAATTTGTTCACTACAGTAAGTTAACCATTCTTTTAGTAAGTTGTCTGGGGCTACTTCGTCCCAGTCAATACCTGCGAGCCACAGCTTTTGTATAATTATCTTGGCTAATATTATGTTAGGTCCAACCCACCCTAGCGGGTCATAAAAACGTGCTATGTCCGATATAATTTTTCTTTTTGTTACAGGTTCCTGCAGCGTCGGGAGGTTTACTACGAAACGGAACGCGTCTTCGCTTCGGTCAAAGGTAAGTCCCATTATTTTTAATAGTTCATCTTCTTTTATTTCCTTATCCTTTCCCTTTCCTGTCGTCCCATCCTTTCCTTCCATTAGTTCATTAAGTTTTTCATTGTTGCTTATCCATTTTTGTAGTTTGAAACCCGCCTTACCTAGTAACTCATTCATTTCCTTAAACAGCTTAATACCTTCGTTCACATTTTGAACTCCACTCATAAAATCGTTTACGTAGAAATCATTTAATGTTTTCTGAGCTGCTATAGGATATTCTTCTTCGTGGTCACGCGCTACTTGCTGGAGTGCCTTTACAGCCAGGTAAGGTGCAGAAGCTGTACTGAAAGTAACTCTGGTAAGTCTATAATGGTTTATTTTCTCATAAAGATTTTTTCTCCATAGGATTCTTTGATAATTATTGTTGTCCCGTTCATCCGTCTTCACTTGCCTAAACATCTTAATAATGTCAGCTGAAAGACATATGGGTGCCGTGCGCCACTTCATGATGATATGTCTAAGTTCTGGTTGGATTGTCGGTCCTACTAGGAGATGATCATTCAGTGATTTGTTATTTTTTCCTTTGCAGGACGCGTCGAAAACAACTCTCACCTTTGTAGTCGTTTTATCATCTCTCACGACCGCGTGATGTGGTAAGTAAACGGCATTTTCATTGTTGATTTCTGTTTCAGGTATAAGTTCCATATGATTAAGAATGAGATATTCATTTATTACTTCATTATATTTAGTTTGTAATGTTTTATCTTTATTTAATCTGTGTTCTAGTGATTTCAGCCTTTTCTCTGCAATTTCCTGGTTCTTGAACGGAAGACGAACGACATAGCGACCATCTGGATCTCTACGTGTTGTCTTCGCAAAGTATTCTTCACATCGTTGTTCATCGTGAGTAAATAAACGTTCCTTTGGCAATTGAATATCTGATTCAATTTCCCAAAATTTCTTTAAGAGATTGTTGTTATCGTCCGAGCGAGTACAACAATGTAGTGATGTAAGTTGACCACTCGGTTCAGCATTACCGTTGATTACACCTGATAAGATCCATCCCAAGCTTGTTGCTTGAGCCAAAGGTGTGCCAAGCGGTCCCTTTTTGAGGCCATCTTTAATTATCTGCGCATGCACTTCTGCGCCCAAAAGGATGTCGATCTTGTTCGGAATATTATACTCCGGATCAGCTAAATTAAGGGAATGTAGTTCATCCCACTGTATAGTGTCTACCCTTTTGCTGGGTAGAAAGGACGTGATACATTTGTTAATCACTTATGTCCGTACTGTTATTGTAAAATAAGAATCATATAGAGACTGGAGCTGAATATCAACTGTTGCTTTGGAGACGATGGTTGCACTGCCACCCAAGCATGATATTTGTCCCTCAGCTGATATCTTCTTCAGTCCTAGGAATTGTACAGCCGATTCGGTTATGAATGAAGACTGCGATCCTTGATCGATTAAGGCTCGTTATATAAAGTTTTCTCCGCTTCGGGAAGATGATTTAACTAAAGCTGTTGCAAGTAATACTTACTGATAAGTACGTTTGCTAGATGAAACACATGAGACTAATTGCGTGGAAGTATCATTAGACGCGGCAACACTCTCACTTGCTTCATTGTTTCCGTTGTTGGCACCCTTAGGGTGTAAAAGAGAGTTATGTGCTCGTTTGCACAACCGACACTTCACCTTGCTGCGGCATTCTTTGACAGAGTGACCACTACCCAAGCAATTAAAGCACAAGTTATTGTCAATGACGATTTGGCGGCGTGTGTCAACTGACGCTTTATGAAACTGCGTACATTGGTTAATTCTGTGGTAGTCTTTACAGAGGACATAAGTTACAGTATTAGAAATATGTAAAGACTTTATTTTAGTAGTAATATTAGAAGGATTATTACTTGATTGTGACAATCGGTTAATAGCTGAAAACCGTTCTTTAAGGAAACCTTCAAAAAAGCTGATAAGTGGGCAATTCGTCAGAAGTAGTTTTTGCGGTACAGTAAAACTCCCACTGACGTCGCGTTTCTGGGTCTAGCTTCAGATTGATAAGATGTATTACAATTACATCCCACGTGTCAACTTTAATACCTAAACTTGCCAGAGAAGCCATATATTCATTTCTAGTGTCTACAAGTTCCTTAAGCCCACTACTGGACTCGGTGGTGAGGTTTCTCTGACTCAAAAGTCTTTTAAGAACGTGATGACATATCCACTTTTTGTCGTTGTATCGTTCATTCACCATTAGCCAACAACGCTCAAAGCTTCCCTCTTCAATAGCTACATGTTTAATTAATTGTTCAGCTTCTCCTTTGAGGTAACATTTGAGGTAGTGAAGCTTTTGAATCTCATCAAAACATTCGTTGTTTATAACAAGAGACTTGAAGAGAGATTTGAACGATGTCCACTCTTGATAATTTCCAGAAAAATAAGGTATGTTTATTTGTGGACAGTTTGCATGCGTTTTATTTGAAGATATCGATTCATTACTCTTAACTGTTACCTTTGATTCAAATTGATTACATAAAGTTTTGAGATCACACTTAAACTCTAAATAAAATTCTTCAGCCTTATCATAAAAATCATTGGTAACATAAGTTGAGCTTTTGACATCTTTGGCTGGATAATTTCTCACTCTCCCACTTTCTCAGTGGTTTGAATTTTTGTCTGGTCTTTGTGACCAGACAAAAATTCAAACCACAACTGTTCAAGAATTTCCAATCTACCATCTACATATTCTTTGGTAATGCGCTCTTTGGGCGATTTCTTAAAATTAGTTTTTGCCTTTACCATACGTTCGTACAAGTCTTCTTGAAAGTTAATAATGTTTTCCATGTTTAAAAATTAAAAGGTAAGTGAAAATTAACTTAAGATCTTTTATCAAGAGTATTACAAATTTTTACAAATCTTATGTTGTACAAATTTTCACGAAATTTTTCTAAGTATTTTTATTGTTACAAATTTTAAAAATCTGGCATAGGTTCCCCGTACCTCCGTTTTATTGAAAATTATTCTAAGTCCAAATACTACGTGAAATATTCTAAGTTAAAATTAACACAAATTTTTAAAGTCCAAAATTCACAAAATATTCTAAGTCCAAGATATTAAAGTTTTTATAAGTTTCTTATTTTGCTTGAAATTCTTCTAAGTTATTTCCCTTTAAGTTATAAGGTTGAAAGTACTTACAGTTGTCCAGATACGGGATCAATCCAATAGCGAACACACACTATCACTCACTAATCACACGCACTTGGTGATGTACCGAGGGAGGGAAGCCCTGACTCCCCTCGGACCTCAGTACCCGCTAATCCGCTCCCGCAGCAGTTGTTCTGAGGCACCTCCGCGGGTCACTTCCCGCGCCAGAAGCTTGTGTTGATGATGGGCAGTCTCCGCCCACCGTGACCTGACCAGCGCCTTCCACCCGAAGACACGGTCTGAAGCTCGCCGATGCTGCACTTAGCCTCGGCTGGCTCCTGTTACTTGCGTTTGCGACAGCGATCCACTGCCCGCAAGTAGTTTTCCCAAAAAAACAATTACGCGGCACTTCGCGATTGACATCCGGCTCCGATAGGACCATGTACAAACTCGTATAGGTGCCTATAGGTGTGTCAATGAAACTCGGGCTTGAGTACGGATCAAGTTATTTATTCAAATGTATGAGGATACTTACATTAATCTTTCAGGCCCCGCGCGAGCACCGGTGATCGCGAGAACAAAAGAATACAATGGGAATTCCTAGAACCTCCGATCGAAGGATTAATATACAAGTAACACCTATAGCGCGATCTACAACAATTTAGTGGTAGATGTCATATCATACAACATCTAGTGGTAGATGGCAAAACTAAAGCGTCTAATGATACACTAACCCACAGCGGATAACAGAACTAAGAAAAGTTAATATTATTGTATGACGCCAGCAGCACTAAGATAAATATTGTACACGGCGCGAGCCCGCGTTGGCCGGACCCCGCGCTTTCATGACCAACATCCAACGTAAAAAGAACTCCATTTTGCATACATTTTGTGTAGCATCAGGATTCTGGAGCTCTTCTTATAATATTTGTCGTAATACAGCAAAGCAAGGCGCGCCACGAGCGGCTCGGGTTTTGCAATATAAATCATATTTAAAACTTTATTTTTCAACGTGAAATGAACCATAAATGAAGCTTATAATATTTTTCGTCAAGATGAGCGCCAAAATGAGTGCCGAGCGGCTTGCCGTGTCAGACTCAAATCATAGCTAGGTTTCGCCGCTAATCCACAAGCAAAATAATGTACTCATGACGGCGCCTTTGCGGTTGCACCGGGCGCCGTACAGCCTACGCCCTCTGTGCCTCCTTCTCATGGGATCTGCGTATTAATTTGCTTCCCGCTCTCTTTATGCAGCCTCTTTTTTTTTGCAACATAACAGTTTCGCAGAGGATAAAAGGTACTGCCTCCCAAGTCCCAATAAGTAGTAAGGTCCAATCCAAGGATGGCGCAAAACTCAGGCCGTTGCTCAGCCCATGCAGAGCATTTAATGAGCGTTCAATAGCCGTATCGTCTTTCTCAGGCTGTGGTGGCACCTAGGCGATGGTTACCTCCTGTCCGTATGGTCCAGGTAATGACCGAAGATAAGGGCGACCCGTGAATATGCCATCCACTGTTCAAGTAATTTCGACCGGATCGCTTTCACAGTTCGGCGGCCGGTAATTGGGGACGCCATCTTCTTGCCGGGTGCGTTTTGTAATGACATGCGCCTGGTGGCGCCATCGGGTTACCAGCTCTGGCAGCACCCACTTTCCTCGCTTTTTAAACTCGGCTGTGTGTTGATACACCCTCCGACAGCATGCGAGCCTCCAGATCCCACGGACCCCCCTGTCAGCGCCAACGCCGCTTCGCCAGCTAACGGTTCGATAGCAGCGTAGTATCCGCAGCGCTAGAGCATGCTGCTGGCTTTTGAGCATGTCTATTCCGGGCGCCTATGTATTGCGCCCAAACAGGACTGCAGGACCCCTGTTAAACCTGCAGGTCGGCCCTGGAGCAAAGATTTTGGCAGAAGGCGATTCAGGGCCATGGCCATCTTCTTCAGTTTTAGTGGCGATCGACGAAAATGAGGGGTAAAGATCCATTCAAAGTCCAGGACCAAACCCAAGTACTGCATGCATTTCAGCGCCCATCGGCACGCTCTCTTCCACATCTCTGCAAAGTGAAGACCACCTCAAAGTCATTAGTAGGTCTGGTCTTAAGAAAAAGTATTAACCCATCAGTCGTGGCAAAACGAGACACAATAGCTTTTTCATTGTTATCGCGGCCGGATGTGGCCGCTTGGGGCTTCATGAATTAAATTTATTCTCTATGCTGGAGAGTTGAAATTCTCAGATTATGTATTTCTGTTGCCTCTTATAAAAAATACTAAAAACAAAATAAATTGAATATTTAAGGATACAATCGCATACAACAAATGTGATTTTTTGGCCATTTACCTCGATCGGGATATTGGTGCGGACACGGAGGTGCGGATTTTCAATTGTTATTCGGCACCCGGGTGCCGCTTGGGAGTTGATGGGTTAATTAGTAAGTATATCAACAACGGCTACACGTAGGCACTTGAAATATTCACAAAAGAATTATATTTGTGCTTAAATAAACATTTAAGGAGCTCCCATAAAAAACATTATTTTTTGCATATATTTGCTTTATAATCGTACGGAACCCTTCGTGCGCGAGTCCGACTCGTACTTGGCCGATTTTTTTTATTAAGAAGGATTTCGCACCACCTGAAAATTTGAGCGGCCGGTAAAACTGTACTTGTACTCTGTACCCATTAATTCATTTTGACCGCACGCTTGCTAGAGGGCGCTGGGGTAATATTTGAACACGAGCGCCACATGGGCTAGAGACGGCCCTGCAATTATACTATACCTACAATAGAACAAAGCAGGGCGCAGGCAGTGCTGTTTTATTACGCACCGTTTTCCCCGCAGCTCCGGTACCAGCCCCTGCATGACCGCAGCGAGAGCGCAAACTCCCGCGCCGTCCACAACCAGTCTCTCGCGCTCCAATACGCTTATTATAGCCTTGGCTATGTACGACTCGTCGACGAGCAGCTACAAATTACAATATTAGTTTTTAAAGACAAATTAGTAATACTTCAAGCAAAGTCAGTAATACTTCGATTTTAGAGTGAAATTATTAGTTACCATTCTATCGAGTCTTCCCTTGATCGTAGCATAGGCGTTGTCACCAACGACGGAAGCGTTGAGCCCTTGTGCTAAGTTCGTAACTGGGGTAACTTTGACCGGCTTCCCCGCTTGTAGCGACTTCATCATAGTTGGTACTTTAGCACACTCGGCACCCTGAATTATTAAAATATGAAACAGCACCTTCTATATCAAGGGCTGCTTTGAAGTAGAGCATCTTAAGTTAACTTAAGGGACCAATCTCAGTAAGAGCTATCGTGTAGAGTGTAGACTGTAGTCTAGAGTGTCACTTATGGATTTTTACTCGTTTAGTAGCAAAACCACTATAAGCTAATGCAAGGCACTTTTACCATTGAGCTTATCTCATAGTACCGACTATGTTCGTATAGTTCGTTTCGAGCGATTCGATCAAGCAATTGATTAGCTACAATAAAACCTTATTCCTTACATAGACGAGACACGAACACCTGAGTTTCTTGCAGGCCACGATGGTGCCGGCCAGCAGGGCTCCGCCCCCCACCGGCACTATCACTGCATCTGTCTCCGGCAGCTGCGTGATGATCTCTATGCCCACCGTGCCCAAACCTGCTATCACTTCGGGATCGTCGGGGCTGGTGGGATTAAGGTGTCGTTTTTATGGCAAGGTCCTGGTCTTGAGTTTTAACTATGACAATAATTAGCTCGGAGAGTAATTTGTATTCTGTGATAATTAGAAAGATCGACCCTTTCGACCTTATCAGGTAATAACTTTACTTAAAGTTAACCAGACACTCTGTGGAGACAGCAGCAAAGTATTTATTTATTTATAGTTTACTTAAGCTTTATGCAATTTACAAAGGCGGGCTTAGCCTTGTGGCATTCTCTACCAACCAACATAGTACCCAAAGTAATATAAGTTTTATCCTTTAACGGGGCTCAAACATGAAACATTTAAGTACTACTTAGTACCTAAGTACAGATAAAAGTCCATAACGATCTAAATAGGGGTACAGTTTTATGCATAAAGTGATAACAGACCGACATACTATCTTTGATACTTAAGTACTTGAATAGACAAGTGTAAGTAGCAACAACTGCGTAAGACTATTCTTCTACTAGAATCATTAAATATTCTCATACTTATGTCGTATACTTAACCTTAATAAATAATGATTAAAATCAGAGTTAATTTTAGTCGCATATTGAATGACGTCGTCTGTAGAGTCACCGTACAGGATGACATCGGCGCCGAGCTCGGCGCAACGCTGGGTGCTGGCGGAGGGCGTACGCTCCGGCATCACCACTGTCACCTACAAAACATGCCGTGGACCGTGGTACAGAGCTAAGGGCTTATTCCACCTTACTAAATTTAGATGACTAAATTCATTCAGTAATTAAATTAAGTCAAGTGAAATAACATTTAGAAAGTTAGTATCCTAATTTAGCGTACTAAATCGGAAGAAGTGTGGCTTTTGATTGGTGGAATCAGATCAGAGCTTATTTATAATTATTAGCTCATTATTAGTCTTCTTTTTAGGATCTTAATTAGGACGTCCAAATTTAGTAAGGTGGAATAAGCTCTGTAACAAACAAAGATTTAAAAAATAGTAGGCTATTATACCCTAATAACAATCAAGAATTAATATAGGTACAGGTATACTCAAGGTATTTCCGTGGTATGCTGCAGCGAGGGCTGTATTTCCATTGGAAGTTACAATCACTCCTCTGTTTGTCATGTCTTCTTTGTTTGCCATAAAAGCATTTCGAACTCCACGTTCAGCACAGCTTGGGAATAGGTATGTTGTTTTTTTATAGTCTTAAATAATTTCTTAAAAAAATTAATGATCATAAGAATGATTAAATACCTGCCAGTGTATTGTAAATTTTCACATTTCAAGTAAATATCATAATCCATGTATTTACTTAGCTTGGCTTCCTGCAATTTATACAATATAATATTATAAACTATTGTTTTCTCACAAAACCTTACAACTCTCAAATACTCACACAGAGGGGTGTGTGTATAATTCCATCATGATTTCTTTCAACAGCTTGTTTGATTTCATTAAAAGATATTATGTGTGGTTGACTTTCATATACAGAATCACCCTTAAAATAATAGAACAATCAGGAATGTAGAAATTTTAAATATGAAGGGGGAAAATAATATATCATCAACTATGTTTTGTTAATGATACCAAAGTAGCCCATACCTCTGTTGCAGACATATTAATACCTTAATTAGTAACATAGAATTTAGGTAATTTATTGAAAATTAATTCTAAAATTCTATTAAAAAAATTGGTAGTATGATCATGTTAGTGAAGTTGACAAGGCACTTTCAAAGTATATTTCTTGACATGAGTCTCTTGACTTTTTAATAAAAAGAGGTATAAGAAAAACACTATGAAAAATCTATAAAATCTTATTTATTGTATAATACTTAAATTAATTAATAGCTAATGCATCATTTTGTACTTCCTGGGCGAGCTGCATCTGTAAGTTGAGCAGCTTGTTTTTCAACACCACTATACCCATCAGTACTATATTCTCCGGCTTCAGAGCGCCCGATGACTCCACATTGTAAAAGAACTTGTTCGGTTTGGCTTCCCAGTTGAACTCGGCCTCATATTGATTCTCATCTATTTCAGTGTGCTCACTTTTAGGCCACTCGTCGGGTTTTGGGAATAGGGTGTGTCTCATTATGTTATCAGGGTCATATTCAAAAGAAACACCCGCTGTTGGATTCCATTTTGCGTGTTCCTTGCCAAAACCCTTCTTAGCATAGGCACGCAACTTGAGCTCCTGACCTTTTCGCAGTTTGATGATTAATATTTCATCTAACTCTCCGTAGTCGGCCTGATCTTCGTCTCTGTGTCGTGACGTCACTGGAACGACTCGGGGGTCGCTGGACTTCAAATCTGCTGTTGTGACGTGTCTGGTCTGATCCCCTGTACACTTAACGTCGAGAGTGAACTCAACGCTGCACTCGGAGCAAAAGTCAGCGCACATACAATCTCTTGAGTATCGAATTTTGTCGACGACGTCGTCTGATATGAGAGGTATGAGTCCTATGCGATGTGCTAGGAATTCGTCGCTAAGAACTGTGGAGTTGGCTTCCAACTGTACCCAGTCTATAGCCATTGTCGGTGTCTCAGCAATAAAAACTCGTCGCATGCTATTTGCGACGCTCAGTTCGGTGTCTTCAACAACAAACTTTACGTTGTCGTCGGTAAGTTCGGTAATGTGAACAGATGGTTGATTGGCGTACGGCATCTTGTAGATTTGTCAATTATATTGTCTTACACAAATATAAGAATTTATTATCCTACTTTACTTTTAATAAAAACACAAAAACATAATTTAATGCCGCTAATCCCAAATATTAAATATACGGTACCACAGATATGTAGTATAATATTGTAGACAGATAAGCGTCTTAGAAGAGTTTGACGGCTCACGAATTGACATTTGATGCGACAGCTAGCGCCATCTGAAATTGGTTCGATTAAAACTCCATAGGTGTGTATGTGTGCGTTTATGTTTGTATGTGTGTATTAGGATATTATGGGGATAGGATATCCGTGTCAGATTTTTATGTTTCAATAAACTTGAATTTGTAAAAACTGAGTTTGTTAAGTTTAGTTCACATAACAATACACAATTTTCACAAAAACAAAGTCTTTGAAACATAAAAATCTGACACTATAAAACAAATAAAAACAAAATTTTGACGAATATGATTATTTATTTTTCTTGGTCAATATAAAGTCCCTGCCACATAACACTATTTAATCTTGAAAGTGTTTTACTTTTAAATATTGTTGTCTCGAGGTTGGGAAGGTCCAGGTTGGCCAAAACACAGGCAACTTATGCTGAGACTGTAAGGGAAAAATTAAATACTATAATAAAACATATGAATGGCGCATATACTATAATTGACCAATACTTATTTTCAATGGATAAGTTGACAAGCAAAGGACACGACACACAAATTTTAAAGAAAAAAAACATGATTGGCTGAAGACTTATTTAATTGCTATTGCAAGGGGCGATAGCCCGTTACCGCTTGGAGGTTAATTGAAATATACAATACATTAAATAATCATTGACTTTCAATTTACTGTGTAAGTATTTGTAATTAAAAAATAAATTGTATCAAGACGTGACACTACACTTTACAGTCATAATGGTGCCAAAGTGCCAAAAGCCACCACATACCAAAAATCTTTGTCTCAAATTAAGTATAAAACAGACACAATCAAATATATCACTTACATCACATGGGATAGCTGCTGTCCTTGATAAGGCTCTTTGTTACCATCAGTGAAGTCTGTCTCTTTGAAAATATGTCTCTCACATAGTATCCTATGCTAATGTACACAGAGTACAGTTTTTTCGGACTTCCAATGTATAGTTTCCAACTTCAAAAACATATCTTGTCCATGACCCACAACTGAAAATAAAAGATGAATACATAAATAATAATTATATAACAAATAAAACAATAATTATTGTTATGTTATGCTAAATATGTACCTATATTTAGGTATTATATATTTTTTTATTTATTTATAAATGGAGGACCCCCGTACCACTCCCAACCTCAGGAGGTTGGGAGTGGTACGGAGGGGGTTTTCCTCATCCAACCCATCCCTACTCAACCCATCATAACACCAAAATCGTGGGGCATGATTCTAAACTTTAGCCATTCTTTTTATATCTAAGCCCTAAGGACAAAATTTTTTATTACTTCTAAAGTTAAAAAAGTTTATTACAGCTCTAAATTAACACGAGAAAGAGGAGTAAGTGTTTCAAATGTGAGGGTTATTATAACTATCATTAGATTCATATTTAAGTACATAAACAGGTTTTTTATTTCAGGACTAGGAAAACGAAACAATTTAACGCCGTCTTCAGCATCTGAAGAGCATCATTCAAAGCACCTTCTTCTGTTTTCTTTGTAAGATGTTTTCACAAAGAAACACTGAGTCAGGAGTCTATACCAGCTATTATCTCACTTTACAACAACACCGAGTCAATTTCTCTTACACACACAGTTTTGCAATTGATCCAGGAATAATACAACGGAGAAATTGAAGCTCAACTCAACGTTTTAATCACCGAATACATCAATAGCACCTTGTTCGTAAATCTCAAAACAAAACGAACGCCATTTTGAGCACAGATTAAGAATTAGTTACTACGTAAATTTTGAGAGGCCGGAGGGCGGAGACCAGGGTTGCCATTATAAAATGGCAATATACATTAGTAACATTACTCCCAATTGCTAAACAATTGTTTAGCAAGTGTTAATGGTGGAAATTATTTTAAAATCATAATATTTTAATACGAACAATACAAAATCTCACTATTTATATTTTTATTTCGCTTTATGGATATATAAACGAAAAAACAGAATAAATTTTTATTCTGTGGCATTTCTTACTATGACCACACTATGACATATTCTGTGCTAGTAGAGTGCCTTGAGAGTGCCAAGAGTGTCTGACCTCATTGGGGGGATACGCTATTGGTGGAACCTCATAAAACACGATCTGTCCCCCCCCCCCCCTGTACGGTACGAACACATATTTTGACAAATCACAATTCACAAATGACTAATGAGTAATGACACTTGACAGCTAAAGTGACGTTTGAAAACTGTCAATCTTTTTTTTATTGTAGTCGAATTCGATAGATGCATAGACATTCGAAGAAATGGTACATCCACAATATCTAAGAACACTGAACAACAATCTAACAATGAAGAACAACTGTCAACTATTAACCAATTAATGAAATATTTTAGTTATTATTTTCTTTTAGTTCTAGTCGTTCGTGTCATTGTTTAAGCTTCGGCCAAACCTACGCTACCAAAGCGACTGCGAAGGGGGAGCGTCTGTGATAAACAGTGATCGGAATCGTGGGTGTGATTGATAGGAATAATATGGATATGACCACAAAAATCCGGGATTTCCCGGAATCAGATTTTTCGGATTCCGGGATCCAGAACCGTAGTAAAAGAATTAAACACATTACTAGGATTAGGAACATGCATGATTTTACAGTGATTTCAAAAAAATATATCTGTACAAAATTATTATTTTGTGTTATTTTGTTTGTCATATTTTAACTTTAATACTTAGTAAGTAAAAGGTACGGGCGACGCAGTGTTATCGGAGCGCGCGAGTGGACAGAGCGAATATTGCGATGTGCTGTGCTGTGACGTCATCACGTCAAGCGCCGATCCCGAATTGCGCACTTATTTTTGAATTAAATATCTCGGAAACTACACGACGTATCGTAATAATTTTTTCTCTCATATTTTTTATTTTCGACTTAGTTTACGGAGAGCTAAAAAAATAATAAGTGAACATTCTTCATTTTATTTACCAGCATAAATTATGTACAATATAATGTAATGTATATTATATGTATATGTAGAACAAAATTATTTATTTTTTTCATTTTATGTTTCCCATTTCATTCCTAATATTTGTAAATTTTTATTCAAACTATTTTATATAATATGAATCATATTATAAACAAATTAACATAACTTTGAATCATTTATAAATTTAAAATTACGTACTCGGACATTTTCTGATTTTCCTGGGATTCCCGGGATTCCCGGGATTACAAGTCTTATCCATATTATTCTTTACATTGAAAATTACACCCAGATTCCGATCACTAGTGATAAATGATAATTGATAAAACACAAAATATATTAAGAATCCTCAGAAATTATGAAAATACACTTATTTAATTTAGCATGTTATCAGGTTACGTTCATAAAGCACCCATAATTATTATTGTAATGACTGACAATTAGCTTAGTGATACCATCGAACAGCCATTATGGCGCCAACATGATTCCAGATTTATCGAGTTTCAGAAGAAAAGTACAAGAAGGACACGTCGAAAGTTATTATTTTTGTATACTTAGGGCCGCTATCCCCAACCCGCGGCCCGCGGGCCGCATGCGGTCCGCCAGGACTTTATTTGTGGCCCGCGTTATGTTAAACAATTTTGAAATTCACGCCCACCGGCAAAATAACGTAAAGTCTACATCATTGATTCCCAAAGTGGTCCAGGTGGACCCCATGGGGTCCACGGGAGCCCGATAGGGGTCTACGCTTGCGTGGAAAAAAAATGGGGGTCCACGAGTCGTTAACGGGGGTCTATAAAAATTAGGTGACCCGATTTGACTTCTCCAATGAATATAGGCAGACAATATTATATTAATAGCAGATTAAATATTACAGAGCGAGGAGATTTAGAAATAAGTAAAAGTGTGGTAATTTTTGTGTTAAATAGCTACAAAACAAGAAAATATTTGCGTTTACTTTTTACCACTCGGAAGTGAAGGTTATTGGTTCCTTGCACTGTGACTTGTGAGTCAAACTTAGAATACAATAATTGTATTTTAAAAAGATAAAACCGACTTCAAAATTGTACGTAATTGAGAATTAAAACTCCCTATCTCTTAAACTACTGAGCCGATTTTGATGAAACTTACACTATTACCTAAGTTGAACAATACCTAGTACAACAAAAAAAAGAATTACTGAAATCGGAATAGTACTTTCAGAGATATGCGAACAGAAACATAAAAACATACATACATAAACTTTTGAAATTCGGCACATTTATTCAGACGCTGATATAGACTAATATATACGATTGATAACCTCCTTTTTTTGAAGTCGGTTAAAAAAGTAAAGGTCCAACTGTTGGATGAATACGCTTTTTAGACCGGCCTTGAACTTGGGGGGGGGGGGGGGTAGCTGTGGGGCATCGTTAATTTTAAAGAATATTATTTTTTAACCCTAAAAAAATTTTGTTGCGGCCCGCGACACCAAGACCAAAACATGTTTGTGGCCCGCATGAAAAAAAGGTTGGGGACCACTGACTTAGGGCGTTATTAAGCGTAGGCCCGGCCGCGTAGGGCAAAAGTTAAAGGAATCCACAAAATCTAGCTGGGATAACAGACAGAATATTTACCTTGGAAATGTGTAAACCCTTTTGGTACCCGACAGTATCGACCGATTTTTAATGAATATTATAAGTTTTTTTTATAGCCGGTTACCTATGTAGGTATCATAGAGGAATTATAACTACATGCAAAATATTTGTCAATTTTAAAATTACCGGTTACTGCTCCCCTACCTGCTCCCATTACCTTCCTTTAACAACGAAAACAATCAGAGACGTGCAACAGCCAGAGCCGGTTCGAGTCCCGGAGATGTGAGTTGTGACCCAGTAATGAGTAATTACCTACCCGTACTGTAAGTGCGAATATTGAGTGAATGTCTTAAAATGTTGAAACTCAGTATGAAACTGGTTATCTATAAGCACGGTTGATATGGAGCGTTACGAAAATATTTCCCCAGTAAGTAATTTTAATATTTATCTAACCTACAAAAATACTATAATCCGAATGTAAAATTCATGTCGGAGTGATAGGTAGTACATTATTATCACAATCATTATGATAAAATACGCAAAATTGAACTGGGGGCAAATCACCTAATTTGAGTTACGAGCGACAGATCAAGACCATTCGTCTGTAACCTTTAGCCCTATTAGTGTGATAGTATTATCGGTTTTAACCAGCCGCAACTGTTCTCGTTAAGCTATATAAATAAGACGATCCGTTAAAAGCGGACTGCTGGGCTTGGAGGGCGTTATGTGAGAGATTGGTCCAAGACTCAGGACAAAATGGTGTTTCAGGCGGTAGAGTTCGACCCCATGTGTGATAAGGAGAATCCCCAAAAGATTAGTTTTGAAGATGTCTCCGCCGCCGCCTACAGGATACAAAGTGGGATTGTGAAAACGCCATGCGTGGTAATTTAATTTTTTAGATTTTTATAAATAATTTAAAAAAAAAATCCATATCATTATTCATTTTGCATCTATTTATAAAAATTAAGTTTGCTTATATGATCAGCCTGAAACAGAATCAAAATTGTTACCTGTTTTCAGATATCCCACATGTCGACCACATTTGGAATGGAGATATACTTGAAAAATGATTTCTTGCAACACACTGGCAGGTAAAATCGTTCTTTCGGCTTTCGGTTTATATTTTCCACTCAAATTAAATTTATTTTTGAATGAGGTGATATTATTTAAATAGTTATAAGATGCGGCAATTTTCAGCTTTAAAGAGAGGGGTGCGAGGAATGCTCTTCTTTTGTTATCACCCGAGAACAAAGCTCGTGGTGTGATATCTGCGTCTCTGGGGAACCACTCGCAGGCACTGAGCTACCACGCGCGAGGACTCGACATACCCACTACAGTGGTGATGCCGAATGTGGCACCGATCATGAAGATCCAAAAGTGTCGGTCCTTCGGCGCCAAAGTGATCATCCATGGACCGGACACGAAGGAAGCTAAATATCACGCGATGAAGCTGGCGAAGGAAAAGAATCTCACGTATATCAACGGGTGTGTAGTGTGTCTGTTGGTTTTGTTTTGAAGGGCAAAAGAGTGTTATATATACCTATGCGTATACGTTATATGGTAGGTATATATTTGTGCTTCCGGAGATGTGCACCTCCAAAGTAGCTCGTAAGTCGTAACTTCGTAATCGTGCTACGACGAATAGAAAAATAACCACAGCCAAACATAGAACATCTTCTTTTTGGAAGTAGGTTAAAAAGATCTTGATGCGCTTTTATTTTGCATTAAGCTAGTTAATGTGATCAAGATGATATATCATATACCTAATATGTACCAACATCACTCACCATCATACCTACTGAAATTCTGTAGCCTTAGCTTGTTTTTCGTAATTGACGATAATATGTTACGCTCAAAGACCGAAAACGCTCAATGAGCGGAAAAATAGCTCACAGCGCGTTGTGGTGAGTGGTAACAGTGAAACAGCCACGACGCGAAATTCGCGTTGTGGCTCTTTCAAATGAAAACTGCCACGGCCCACGACGCGTTCTGGCAATTACAAAAAGACCAAAAAGCGAAATTCGTGTCGTGGCTGATATGCTAACTATTAGTTTTTCGTGATTGTTGTTTTTTTAGTTGATCATAATTCATAGGTATGGAAGATTAAATTTGAATTACCATTACTACAAAACATTTTTGAAGTGAAAACTTCTTTAGCGGCGTTGAGCACTTTTGTGGGATGGGTAAAAACTGTGAAACTCGCGTCAGATTCTCGTGCTGATCGAAAAACCTTGGAAAAACCATAAGACGGTTGGAGAGTAGTGTTGTAACATCGAAATTGATTAATCGAACAATCGATTGTTTTTGTTTTCGATTGTCGATATTTTTTTTTTATTTTTTTTTTCGATTGTCGATATATATATTTTTTAATCGATTGTAAGGGTTTCGATTAATTAAAAAAATCGATTTTTTAATAATCGATTTTCATAAAAAAATGAGTTAAAAAAATGCACAGCGTTAATAATCAAGTTTTCACTTCTGCCGGCACTCCCGCAGTGCAACCCGTCTTTTTTTCTTTTACTAAAACACTGCATATGCATAACCAGTTTATTATTATTATTTTTAAAATATTCATAGTTCCATACTATCCGTTCTAATATTATTACTGTCTGTCTGTCTATCTGGCGCAACGTAGTTGCGGGCATCAACTAGTAGTAGGTACTTATTATATTATTTAAATTATATAAATTAAAATAAAACTAAGTATATTTTTATTATTTATTGAGATTTGATTACTTTATATTAAAAAAAAAAAACAACAAATATAAAGTAACAAATTACTGAACCCAAAAAAATATTATAACGATAATTTAAAATTATTTCTTATGGAATATCAAAGACCTATACAATTTTTTTGGTGCCCACCTGGGTTACAGTATTACAATATTTACCCTACCAGGGTGCTGGTAGACCCAAACGCCGCAGGCGCCCCTTTTCATACGGCATTCTGGGCGGTCGCCTAGCGTCCCCCTCCCTCATAAAGCAGCTACTTTATAAACACCTACGTACTAACATGTTTTGTCCAGCTACGACCACCCGCACATAATGGCCGGTCAGGGTACTGTGGGTCTGGAGATCCTGGAGCAGGTGCCGGACGTGGACGCCGTGCTCGTGCCCGTGGGGGGAGGAGGCCTGCTCGCGGGCGTCGCCACAGCTATCAAACATCTTAAGCCCCACGTCCTCATTTATGTAAGAGCTCTAAGAGTTTAAACAGCACCTGATATTTATAGTATTTTTAATTTTTGTAAATTGTAACAGATTACAGTAGGGATTTATATTACTTTATTGCTGTGGATATTGGTTTAGTGTATAAGTTTAATGATGTTTATTTTTCTCTATGGTTAAATGTTATATGTATTGTTTTAATGCATGTTTAATTTAACAGCTACATATGTATATAAATCAGGGATAAGATCAGATAGAGGTTGATAAAATGCAGATTTGCAAAAAAAACTACATTTTATCAACCTCTATCTGACAGAACATATTTGACTTCTTACTAGGGTGTAGAGACTGAGAAGTGTCCGAGCATGACGACAGCCATGAACAACCTGCAGCCGACCAGCGTGGAGATCCGGTCCACGCTCGTCGGCCTGGCCGTGCCCACTGTCGGATACAACGCCTTCGCCACTATAGACAAAATCGTCGACAGAATGGTAAGCGGCATCCACTACTTGAGACTTCGATAAAAAAGAGCCGAGGACTATTAATTAATCATTTCATAAATCTAGTTAAGTACTGATTTTCTTACAAACTTTTTGTTCACTCATAAAGGAGTGAGGACCCTGCAGACGGCGCTATATTTGCACGTTTCTGTCATGAGCAGAGTGGCGCAGTGGAAGCGTGCTGGGCCCATAACCCAGAGCTCGCTAAATATATTTTTTCCACTTGTTCTATTGGACATTGGTAATATTTTATGCTATTGCTATATTTGTAAAGACTTTTGCATCGGCATTGGAATCTATCTTTTGTTTATGAAGGCTAATCAATAATCATAATATATAAGTATTTTACGGTCTCTAAATATAGTTTAGAATATTTCTCTGGCCTACATTTTTGTTTTCATACAATTAATCAGAGAAGTCGCAGGTCATCTACTCCCATGCCTGACTGACGATGTTGTGTCTGACTCTGATGCAACGCTGTTATGATAACATACGATTATAATAATATCTACGTCGTAAAGCCTAGTTGCTGCACGTGTTGTAAACAGAATCAGGCATGACAAATTAAAAATTATTTTGAGACTTACTAATACCCCAGCTTTTCCTCGACGTAATACATTCAATAGCGTTATTGATTTTAAGTAAGCCTATCAAAAATGCTAGATCAATTTCAGTCAAAAAACTACAATCTTCTACTAGTATAGAAAAGAGCTATGGATGGCCTTATTTTTTTTTTCGGTCGGGAAATGCTATTACGCAGCCCCGGCAGCGTTGGGGAAGGACCACCGGGGTATGTGGGACTTGCTACGGCCGAAGAGATGGTAAGTGGCCGCAGCTGTAGTCTGTACCCACTAAAACCCGACCGTGTGTGACCTACTTCCGCGCAGGACGGAGACGTGAGGGTCTATTACACGTCTTCCGAGTTCCGTGGCTTCCGTCCTCGCTCGCCTGCTCACCCAAAGCAGGTCCACGCTGTTGGGGTTTCTTGTCCCCCTAGGCCGAACAGAGGCCCCACATGGGGGGCTTGCATCGGCCGGTCGTCTTCTTTGTATCGCGATGCGCAGGAACACAACGCGCATCGCGACTCTCTCGGGGACTCGGTGCAATGAGTGGCGGCATCCCCATACCGTCACCCCGAGTTCCCTGGCTAAGGCGGAATGTCGCGCCCGTTGCGACGTCTTCGCCTTGGCCGTCTTCGCCGGAGGTCGTGCGCCTCTCGCTCCCTTATGCGCTCGGCCTCCTCTTTGGTGAGATGACGCTATGTTCGAACGTCTCGACCGCAGATCACTTTTCTCCGCTCTCGACTAAGGCCCTGCAGAGGGCTGGGAGAGTCGCGTCCTCGCCGATAGCGGCAGTTAGCGCCACGCGTTGTGTCGCCCAGGCGGGACAGGCCGTGATGGTGTGCTCGGCCGTGTCCCGTTCCTCTCCACAGCGGTGGCACTCTATGGTGACCTCGCTACGCGCTATATCACACAGATACCGACCGAAGCAACCGTGCCCGGTCAGCATCTGCGTGAGGTGGAAGGATAGCGCACCATGTGTGCGTTTGATCCATTCCCTGAATATGGGGCGGATCGCCGTCGTCGTGCTAACGGCTGGTTCTTCGAGCTATGGCTGGCCTAGCTACCATGTGCCAAGTAACACCAGCACCTGTAAAGCCCGCTGTATACGTTGGGCAAACTCATTGAGCCAGCGCATTAATGATTAGGCCAACGTGTAGTAGAGGCCTACTTGGACATCAGTTAATACTTACTTAATTCGGTACTTCTGCATACTTTACATGGGCTGGCTTAATGGATTGGCGCAATGAGTTACGGGCTTATTATTATATAAAGCCTAACTATAGTACTATCAGCGAAGTTGATTCATAGGCATATTTAGGCACCTAAATAATTTGGTGGCATATTGAATTGACATAACTCAACCAAACGACGCGCGACGTAGGTTCGCCAACAGCCTATGAATCAATTTCTTCGGGTAGGTACATATTATTAAGTATAAGGTTGAATTGACCAGATCGCAGTGAACGAGGACTGGATCGCGCGGGCCATCCTGCTGCTGGCGGAACAGGAGAAGTACGTGGTGGAGGGGGGAGGCGCCGTCGCTGTCGCCGCCATTATGGCCGACTTGGTGCCCGAACTCCAGGGGAAAAAGTAAGAACTTTATACTCGTATTACATTTCAACTTGATGATGATATCTGGTGCTGACAAATCTGTTTTAAGCGTTTAAAAAATAAAAATCTAAATAATTCAAACGTATCTTTGAAAGAATTACAAACTTACTTGTACAGGTACTAGTCTGAAACATAGAGACCGTCCAGATGAGGCGTTTTCACTCGCGCGTACCCGAGATGAACGGAACTCTCGACTCGCTCGTTTAACGCGCGAGCGACGCGCGAGTCGAGGTACTTGAGTGCCATAAGCCTTTGTAGAGTGCAGCGTCCATTAGGTACTATGCGCGAGTCGCGAGACGTATTTGATAACAATGGAGCGTGATAACTTCGAGTCCATGTTTTTAACTGGCTGGAACGCGTAGTAACGCGCTTAAAACGCGGTATCTGGATGCAATAGAAATTGAAACGCGCGTATGGACTCGCGCGTAAAACGCCTCATCTGGAAAGGCTCTTGATGCATCAAACCTAAGATCTCAACCAAAAATGTTACTAAAGGTCCACATAAGACCAAGAGTAGAGATCAACTACGATAACATGGCGCGCCCCTCCAAAATTCAAAACGTTTGAAGTGCGTTGTCAAAACGTTTGAAGTGCGTTGTCTTGCGCGGTCGGCTAGTTATGATTAGTTGACCAACAAATCTTGGTAATAAGTGACATTAAGTGAAATATTACGTGTACTGTGATTGGTTGAATACTTACTACATACAAACACTTTCATAAGGATGTGACTACACACATTGAAACAGTCATTTGGAGGGGCGCGCCATGTTATCGTAGTTGATCTCTAATAGAGGATCGTGATCACGTGATATACCTACAAAAACTTTGCACATCACGTGACATCGATCTTCCATCACGCCGTTCGTGGGATGGAGGAGTGCTGACGGGTTAAAGTGCTAACGTACTTTATCACGACTGACCTTAGCCATTTGCCGTTTATTACTTAATGTTAATAAATTTTGATTTATGATTCATTGTCGTAACTTAGCGGTAATTAGTAAAGATATTGTTAAATTATCGATTACTTACACGTTGTTGCCTGGGTTCGTATCAAAGCACAAGACAACATAAAATCAGAAATGAACTCCCTCATGAACAAAATACTCTTGCCTCTTATGTATTTATCTTTTCTGTAGGCCTGTAGCATCTCAGCATATTGGAAGCTTTTTACTTCCTTTTTTTGGTGCTTCCCTCTGCTTCTCATCTGTGTACTCTACATGTAGGGTGGTGTGCATCCTCTCTGGCGGCAACATCGACACGACGATCCTGGGCCGGTGCCTGGAGCGAGGGCTGGCGGCGGAGGAGCGGCTGGTGAAGTTCAAGGTTACGGTAAGCGACCGGCCCGGCGGCATCGCGGAGCTGTGCAAGCTCATCGCGTCTATAGGCGTCTCCATCAAGGACATTATCCAGGAGCGTGCCTGGGTCTACGGGGATATATTTAGCGTTCGGGTGAGTTCTCCTTCTAAGATTGATAAATCTATACCCTTATTTTGGCGTATGCTTCCCTGTTTTAGGAGTTCCCAAAGTCAGAGTCATGCAGATGCTCGGTAAAGATCTAATATCCTCCCGTATAATATGCAGATTGCAGAATGCTAAAATCCTCCCGTGACAAATGACGTCGAATGCCTTTTCCTGGTTTTTCGAAAGTCAGTACGGTCTACTGTTTTGATTTGCACTGATATTCAGCAATATCATGAAGTTTCATAGCATTAAAAGTAAGCACTAGAAAGTATTAGGTCCCGATAATCCAGTTACCAAGCACAAAATACCAACAGAAATCGTCGTTGTCAGATGTCTACGCGTAATTTACTAAACCACCCTCTTTACATTTCAGGTGAAGGTAGTCGCGGAGACCAGCGGACCTGAGCACACGGAGGAGTTGAGGAACCTTATCAAGAGCACGTACAAGGAGTGGTACTTCAGCGGCGCTTGGGACGTGTCCCGCCCAGCCAGCGTCGGCTCTCTTGACGACGTGTCCCACTGACATGTCTGCCGTAGGCTTACCTTGACCACAGTAGAAATGCGAAACAGAAATACTCATGGATTTCAAGGACAAAATAACGGATTTCCCTCGTCAATCGTTATTTTGTATGAACTCTCAACGAAAGATTCCTTTTATTAATTAGGTATATGGTGGCATTGCGAAGGGCAATGCCACCATATAGGTTCCAGCAGATAGTCTATAAGCCTACCTTTACTCCGTTCAGTTATTTTTTTAGATGGTACTCTGCAAGTTATATTAACTGTATTATGAGGATGATGAGGAATTTCAAGATGAATGTATGTTAGGATAATTTTCAATTTAGTGTTAGCTTTTGTTAACTCTTGAACTGTGATAATATACATGGTGCAACACAACTATGTGATAGTACTTTAGGGTGTGTACTGTGTATGTGTCCCTTATAAAGTGTTCACTGTGAAATTGCAGCGCTAAAGAGCAAATATCTTTTATGTGATTTGGAAAGGTGCAAGCACCCCTGCAGCGTCAGGCATTTTCCCATACACAAGTTTTAAAAAAGTTACTCTTCCAGCGCTGCTACTTTGACAGTGAACTCAATACAGGGGACTCTTACACATCCTAAAGTATAAAAAATTTAAAATACATATCTTTTTATTCAAAATGGGTATTATCATGATACACTTTTTGAAAGTCGTAGAAAGAAGGACGAAACTACGTTGCCTACCACCGGTTCGGTTAGTTACCTTTTATTATCACTTAGTTTTGTTACACTCTGTATATCGAAGAATGTAAGGTCTGTTTATATTTTAATATTAATTAAATAATAATAATAATAATTTACATTAAATATGTCAGACATAAGCCTTTTTCTTTACTTCTGGGGTTCCCAAATTAATTATAATTATTAAGTATCTAAGAATTATATTGCACCTCACTTATTAGCTTAAATTATTAACTTTAAATTTAGACATTAGCTATTTTGGCGAAACGCCAAAAATTATCTTTGAAACAATATCATAATTATTATTAAATAATAAAAAGTTTAAACAAAACTACTACCACAGAGTACTATAATACTGGCGTAACTACTAAATTACCCATCTAGATTTTAGATTCTAGAGCGTATAATACTTATTTTCTGAGTTTTTGAATTTTGGTCTGATTTTCTGGAAATAGAATTATTTAATTATGGGTGGCGCTAGTGTTGGGTAGTAGGCGCCCATAATAATTATTATTGTAGTTATTGGTTAATAAGTATTAGGTATCGTATTGACCATAAATTTAACATAGAGCAGCCACCAGAACAAGCCGGATTCCGCCACAGTTTTTCTACCACAGACCACCTGCAGACCATTAACCAAATCCTCGAAAAGTACTCGGAATTCAACAAGCCTCTATATCTAGCCTTTGTTGATTACACCAAAGCCTTTGACAGCATTAAACACCCCACTATTTTTAATTATCTATATAATCAAAACATAGATCCAACATACATAGAACTTCTCAGAATCATTTATGCCAATAGCATCGCTGATATAAAACTTAATACTACCGGACACCGGTCCTAAGTTCCGAGTACTCAAGGGTGTCAAACAGGGTGACCCGCTCTCTCCTAAACTCTTTACTTGTGTGCTTGAAGAAGTCTTCAGAAAACTGAAAGATCCTTGGGCGACGAAGGGCATTGAAGTTGGCGGAAAACGGCTAACAAACCTCCGTTTCGCTGACGACATTATCCTGTTCGCTTCCACAGCCTCTGAGTTACAAACAATGCTCCAAGACCTGAGCACTGCAAGCCTCAAGGTGGGACTGGCAATGAATAGGTCCAAAACCAAAATAATGACCAATAGCACGAAGCGTAGGGTAGCCGAGCGACGACGACGTACGAGTAGGTAATAGCGCGAGGTAGACGAGCAAGAAATGCAATATGTCGACAAGTACATCTACTTGGGCCAGTTAGTTTCTTTTGAAAATAGACAAGGGAAGGAAGTCGATCGTCGAATCGAAAACGCCTGGAAGAGCTACTGGTCCATGAAGATGCTGATGAAGGGAAATTTACCGATCTCCCTGAAGCGCACACTCGTCGACATGTGCATTCTGCCTGTCCTAACCTACGGTGCACAAACTTGGTCATTGAACGATTCACAAAAGACCCAACTCGGGGTTTGCCAAAGAGCAATGGAGCGCAGTAGGAGTTTTATATGTTTTACTCCTAACATATTAGGAGTAAAACTACTGGACAAAATAAGGAACACCACACTGCGCTCCAAAACAGGTATCAAGGATGTAGGTGTCAAGGCTGCCAAGCTGAAGTGGGATTGGGCGGGTCACGTTGGCCGTATGCATTCCGACCGCTGGGCAAGGATCTCAACAGAGTGGGCACCTGAAGACGGACGCCGCCGCCGAGGAAGGCCTAGAAAAAGATGGCGTGATGAGCTGGAGACATACCAGCCAGGCTGGCCAGCGGTGGCGCAGGAGAGAGACAGATGGAAGTCTTTGGGGCAGGCCTTTGCCCAGCAGTGGGACAGTTTAGGCTTGAAATAATAAAGTATTAGGTGAGGAAAATGTGGGACAGTAGGGTATTCTAGCAGAAGCAAAGACCTTTAAAACTTAGAAGCATGACCGCAGATTAGGGATTGCAATCCCGCACCTTATTCAATCCCGCGGGATCGATTTGCGGGATTGGCCAATCCCGCGGGATCCCGCATGTTTGAATTAATATTATAAAATTGAATAAATTAAAACTACAGGTTTATGTTTTTTATTAAAAATCAACTTTATTAATAGAAAATGTCTATTGTGCCACAATAATATTTGTTTTGTAACAAAATAACGTTGAAATTATGTAATCACTCTAGTCTTACTAGATCTTCAAATTAAAATGCTTTTAATGCCTCAGCAATCTTGAAGTCAGGGATCTCTCAACATTATGGCTCCGCATTGATTGCGACGACCACCCTCGCGTTTATGCGTGCCTATAATATAGATCCCATAGTGGTGACCCCCATCTGCAGGGATCATAATACTTGGCGACTTTAACGCCCACCACGCCGACTGGCTCAATTCCAGTAAAACTGATCATACGGGAAGATCTGTCTGCGACTTTGTCCTTGCGGACGACTTAACACGACTGGTTGCTACGCCTTCGCGAATCCCAGATGTAGAAGGTCAGAATCCTGCCCTGTTGGACCTTCTGCTGACTTCAAATCCTGATGGCTACCAAGCATCCATGACCGCACCACTTGGTTCATCTGGTGTTCTGTGCCACTTACGACGGTATTGCGACAGCGTACTGTTAAATACCGTAGTGTGTGGCACTACAAGTTAGCGGACTGGGATCTGATGCTGTCGTTTTTTGCATCCTATCCTTGTACTTCTCGCCGGATGATCCGGACAACACTGCCAACTCCGTTGCTAATGTGGTGATGCAATGGATGAAGTTTTTCATTCCATCCTCTATAGTGCCAACTTGCGGCAGATTTCATCCCTGGTTTTATTCATACTCCAAAAAAGCTTCTCGCCGGAAGCAGAAGGCTTACCAATCCTGGGCCAATGCAGTATTTGCTCGAGATTTAAATAACAGCACATATAAAATGAAGTACTCAAGAAAGAGATCACTCGGGCAAAGAAACAGCACGTCATTAGAATTGGTGAGAGACTCGAGCGCCTCCCTTCGAGAACCTGTGCATTCTAGTCTCTGGCCAAAGCTATTGAAGGGAATTTCTGCAAAGCAACCCTACCATCCCTACACGTCGAAAATGGATCGTTGGCCCATAACACAAAAGACAAAGCCGATCTTCTGGGTAAGTTCTTTGTGTCAAACTTATCCCGAGATGACGGGGGGCAGAAACCGCCGACCATATCGCGATGCACGAGCGTCATGTCCGATATTTGGTTTCATCAGTGCTCAGTGCAAATAGCCCTCCGTTCCCTTGATATCTAAAAGTCGAGTGGGCCTGATGGAATCCATCCTAATGTGTTATAAAAGTGTGCTCCAATGTTGGCTCTGATCTTAACAAGCCTTTTTTGGCTCTCCTGTTCTTCTGGCATTGCACCGGCTTCCCAGAAGACAGCCTTGGTGTACCCAATCCCCAAAAAAGGTGACCGCTCAAATCCTTCCAATTACATACCTGATTGACATTAATAAATTGGTCATAGCATCGCTATAATCAATGTATCAATATAATGGAATCAATTATCAATAGCCAGTTCCTTCGATACTTGGACGGCCAGGGATTACTAAGTGACAAACAGTACGGGTTCCGTAAGGGTCGCTCGGCTGTGAATCTCTTGGCGTACCTAACTCATCGTTGGGCTCAGGCGATTGTGTCGAAGGGAGAGGCATTGGCTGTTAGTTTGGACTTTGGACATCGCGAAGGCCTTTGACCGGGTTTGACACAAAGCGCTGCTATCAAAGCTTCCATCATAATATGGGCTCCCCGAGAAATTATGCAAATGGGTCATGCGGGATCCGCGGATCCGCGTTTTGTAGATGCGGGATCCAGCAGATTAAAAATTGGCGCGGGATCCCGCGGGATTGCGGGATCCCGCTTTGTGGGATTGCAATCCCTACCGCAGATCCTGACCATCCATAGTATATGGACTTGACAGCAAAGACCATTCGACAGGCTCAAAATTCAATTATTACTTAAGTTGACATTATCATGAAGACATGCAATGTCATCAAGAGGTTTAATTATTTATTCTGTCAGCCAATATAATGCTGTTGCCTGTTGAGCATTTAGTAAATTATTGTAATATTAACCAAATAATGTAAAAAAACAAGTGGATCTCAATAGAATATAGATTATGGAGAACGTAAGTATTAAATGTGATAATGATAAGAAAAAAGAATCTACAAAGATAAAGCTGATAATATTAATTGTTTTTTTAAAAGTCTCTACAAAATGAGAAAACTGCTGACGATATTTAAACCAGTTAATAAAAATTTAATATTCATCCAACCTTTTCCAGACGGATGTGGATTTCGACCCCTTCTGCGACCCGGACAACCCGCGCACGATCAAGTATGAAAGTATTCTGGCGGCGTCTAAACGCATGGAGGGCTATGTCCTCCGTACGCCCTGCACGGTTCGTACTTCGTGATTCAATTATAACTAGCTAAAAGCCGAGCTTTGTGAGGGATCGCGTCGTCACACCTTGACTAACTGATGTTAACACAATATCTACATATTATAAATAAAAATTACTTTGTTAAAGCACAAACCAATAGGTGTGATAGTTTTTCCGTAAAGTGTACCACAAAATGTATAGGTTGTGACTTATGGCCTTGTGGGATATAATATTGGGGCTCGCTTCGCTCGCCCTGATGAGTAGTTATTTGCAAAAAATGACTGTAGATGTATAAAAAAAACTGGTTAAGGCTAGTTCTTTTAATCATGATCGGATTGTTATGCGAAACTTTTTCTTGTAGAGAGCCAATATGTCCGAAATATTAGGCATGGATGTATACTTGAAGCAAGAATGTATGCAAATTACTGGAAGGTAATTTTTACTTTGAAATAATTACTTAAATTTAATTTATGTAGCATCAGTTCCCATGTTCCCATTAAGTTTAAAAATTTGTGACTGTAAATAGCCCAAAAATATGCGTCAAGTCCGAAAAGTCATTGGGAAAATATCACACATATTTTCAGCTTCAAAGAGCGTGGAGTGGTCAACACTTTACTTCTGCTGCCGGAAGAACAAAAGAAGTTAGGTGTGATCACCGCGTCCATGGGTAATCAAGGCCAAGCAGTAAGCTACCACGCCACTCAATTGGGCATTCCCAGCATCGTTGTCATGCCAGTCTTCGCACCGCTCACCAAAGTCACAAAATGCACGGGGTACGGCGCAAAAACTATACTCCACGGAAATGGTATGCCTGATGCGAAACATCACGCAATGGTGATACGAAGTGAGAATGGAATGCTGTATATTAACGGGTAAGATTTTAGAACATCACAATAATAATATTATAGTGTGGTCGAGATCATGGGCGCCGGCAGGGGGGTGCCAGGGGGTGCACTTGCACCCCTTGGGAATCTCGGGATCAACAGAAATTATAGAAATAAAAAGCATTTTTAACCGACTTCCAAAAAACGAGGAGGTTATATGTTCGGCTGTGGTTTTTTTTTTTTTTTTGTATGTTCAACGATTACTCCGCCGTTTTGTGAACCGATTTTCGAAATTTTTGTTTTGTTATATTAGGTTTCACTCCAATTTGGTACCATGTTCACAAAAGTGGTGACTTGATGATGGGATCCATGAGTAATCGAGGAAACTCCTCGAAATTTATATGGAAACATATGGTGATTTTGGTTTTATGAGAAGCATCCTAAGTATATGCTACCAAAACGCAACATTTTGCACCAAGGTATACTATGGTTCCGAAGATACTAAGAGAACTCCGGATTCCTTATAGATACAAGTTTGGGGGTTTAGGCGCTGTTTTAAGAACTGAAATATAATATGATTTTAAACTTTATCTACATTGTTGTAATACATAGTATCGCTTGAGAAATCTACGGCCGCCCGTGGACGCTCGTGGCCTCTTGCGGCCGCCGGCGGCGTCGATTTCTCAAGCGATACTATGTATTACAGTAATGAAGATAAAGTTTAAAATCATATGACACTGAAACTGCTCGCCTCGCCTCTGCCATTCCGGTGTGAATCGGCCCTAATCTACGTATAGTACGCGATGATTTTACTAGGTAACTAAAAAGAGTGAAATTATTATTTTTAACAAAAAATTAAAACCGTCTTCCAAGGTAAAAACTATAATAACATCCTTATAATAATATGAACTAAAAAGTATTAAATAATTTTTCCTATCTCATGGTGCCTTTTTCCGAATTCGGCTAAAACTCAACTATTTCTGTACTCAATCTTCATAATTTTGAAGTCGGTGCCAATTACAAATGTTTCAAATATTCTGGCATCTAGATTCAGCTATATCTGGTACCGACTTCAAAATTAATCAATGTATTCTGTTGACGTAAATCAGACGTAAATAGACAGTCACTGTTGTTCGTAAAAAGTAAAAAGAAAAGAAAGAAAACTAAAATCTGCACCCCTTGGGAATTATTTCTGCCGGCGCCCATGATCGAGATGACTGTTTTGTTAGCGAATACAATGAAACCAAACAAACGCTATTTATTTTATGCCGCGCTCGTCTAATCCTTTCTGCTCAGCTTAAAAAATAAAATGTTTACTTTCAAGCTACGATCATCCTAATATCATTGAAGGCCAAGGAACAGTAGCATTGGAGATACTGGAGCAAGTGCCAGATGTGGACGCAATTCTAGTGCCCGTCGGCGGCGGCAGCCTAGTGGCTGGAGTTTGCGTCGCCGTCAAACATCTCAAACCGGACACCGAAGTTTATGTAAGCTATTCTTGTAGAGAGCCAATGTCATCTAAAATCCATACTAATATTATAAATGCGAAAGTGTGTCTGTCTGTCTGTCCGTCTGTCTGTCTGTCTGTCTGTCTGTCTGTCTGTCTGTTAGTTACCTCTTCACGTTCAAACCGCTGAACCGATTTTGCTGAAATTTGGTATGGAGATACTTTGAGTCCCGGGAAAGGACATAGGCTACTTTTTATCCCGAAAAAATGTACGGTTTCCGCGCGATAAACGAGTTTTGGCGCAACGGAGTTGCGGGCATCAACTAGTGTTCTAATAATTTTTGAAGCATGTATATGTGGAATATTTTTAGGGAATAGAAACGGACAAAACCTGCAGCATGACAGAGTCCCTCAGAAGAGGGGAACGAACAAAAATCGAAATCGACTATTCACTTGCGGATGGACTTGCGGTGAATCTTGTCGGCGTAAATACTTTCCATAACATCAAAGATAAAGTTAATAAAATGGTATGGCATTCTTCTCATATTTTATGATTGTTTGAACATTTGTGAAAATAATAAATAATTAATTCATCGTTTTCGATGTTTCAAAAGGTCGCTCTCAAAGAAGATTGGGTAGCACGCGCTATAATGCATATAGTGGAGGAAGAGAGATTTGTTGTGGAAGGTGCTGGTGCAGTACCTATCGCTGCGATTATGGCTGGACTTTTCCCAAATCTTAAAGGAAAAAAGTTAGTACCTTTCATAATGTAGGTATTTAACGTTATTATAAGTGACAAAATCCTATGCCAATTTAATAGCAATTCCTTTAACGCGGTAAATGTAAGTATTTAATTTCTTACCAAATTACGTTGCGAGATGTTAATTTCAGAGTGGTGTGTGTTCTCACCGGTGGCAACGTGGACACGACGACACTGGCTCGCTGCCTGGAGCGCGGCATGGCTGCAGAGGGTCGGCTGGTGAAGTTCAAGGTCACAGTCTCCGATCGACCCGGAGGGATGGCCGAGCTGTGCAGCTTGCTGTCGCGTGTTGGAGTCACCATGCGAGACTGTATCCCCGAGCGCGCCTGGATACATGGAGATGTCTTCAGCGTCGAAGTATACATTTTTTTAACGGACAAAACCCCACCACACATTCCTACCACTGCAACTCCTGTGTCGCCAGGATCAACAGACAACAGGGGTAACCAACCACGAAAACGCTTTGATATTATGATCTCAGGGGTGCCCGAGCTACAAGCTAAATCTGTCTTGGGACCCGCAACGAAATATACATAATGGTGAATATCGATTTTATATCTTACCGTCGCATCGGTTGGGCTTCATGTTTGGTTTTATCCTTTTAGATGAAAGTCATTGCTGAAACGAAGGGCTCAGCACACGCGAAGGAATTGGTGGCACAAATAAAGAAAAACTACAAAAACTGTTTCTTCCCCGACTTCGACACAGACCAGAAAAAAGCTTCGTGCCGAGGAGCAACACGGAGGGGTCCGTGTCTCGCCCCTAATCCCACTTGCATGCGAAAACGTATATAGAAAACTTTATAACATGTCTCATGAAAAAATATTTTAATAAATAAAGAGTTTTGGAGTTACTAATTTTTCATTACAACTGCAACATGTAAAATAGTTAGGACAGTAACTATTTAGAATCCAATAGGCGACTATAACATAATAATATATAATTTTTTATGAGTAGGTCCACGGAGCTAATCTTGGTATTAGCTCCGTGGGTAGGTCCAACAGCCTCTACTTCGAGCTACTCAACAGTCAACCGGCAACCCTCACTCAATAATTTCAAAGTTCACGTATCCGATGTATTAATTTCCTCTATGTTCTTACTAGTACAGTAAAATGTAAATGAAGGCAAAAATCAGGTGCAACCTCCGATTTCGTTGAACCTCCATCGATTTGAATGAAAATTTGGGATTAAGTACGTTAAACCCTCTGCTTTAAAAGTGGCATACGCTCATATTGCGCTTTTTTATTTTAGGGGTGAAATCCACCCCTTTTGTTGAAAATAGAAAAAATTCAGATTTAATTATTCTGGCTAAACTAATTGGGTTTAATTTGATAAAATAAATGTTTTAATGTTGTTTTTTCATGATATTTTATGATTATTTAATTAATTTTTCAACCCTATTTACATTGTATCGCATATTTACATTGTATAAACAATTTGTTTAATATTTATGATATAATTTTTGGATAAGACTGAAATATAAACCCCTAAAAGTACCCTTTTATTGCGGAATCACGGTAAAATTGGGTTCAAAAACTTAATAGGTTTATGTTTTTGAACCCAATTTTTTCAGTTTATTTACTTAGTATTCATTTCTTATTTAGTTTTTTTGCGAAAATTTTTCACCCCTGTAAACTACCCAATGTGTGAATAATAATCTTTAAGTTTTTATTTTAAGTTTTTATCAGCTTTAATGAGTTGGAATATTTTTTCATAGTTAAGATAAATTTTATTAATATATTTCAAACATTGATATTATTTAGTCCAAAATATTCAAACAACGATTTCAAACTACCCTCTGTGCAAAAAATTTTTATACACCAGATGTTGAGTTGGAAGGAGGCAAATATATCTGCGAAAATCGTATGCAAATCGGATCAGTAGTTTTCGTGTTAAAGCAAAAGTCTTATACAAAATCTGACCCCCTCTTTCGTCCCTTTAGAGGGGTGGGGGGAAAAATTTTATACACCAGATATTAAGTTGGAAGAAGACAAATATATCTGTGAAAACCGCATTCAAATCGGATCAGTAGTTTTCGTGTTAAAGCAAAAGTCTTATACAAAATCTGACCCCCTCTTTCGTCCCTTTAGAGGGGTGGGGAGAATTTTTTTTATACACCAGATGTTAAGTTGGAAGAAGACAAATATATCTGCGGAAACCGCATTCAAATCGGATCAGTAGTTTCCGATTAGACAGACAGACAGACAGACAGACAGACAGACAGACAGACAGACAGACAAAAAACTAACTAGCTTTTCGGCTTCTATAGCGATATTGTGACACCCTCCGCTTATTATTTTTTGAATATCTTTATGTACAGAATTGACATTTCTACAGATTTATTATATGTATATAGATTTTAAAGGTAATTTAGAGAGCTTTATGATCAAATGGAAAAATAATTTTTAAAGCCCTTAGTTTAAAAAAAAATAGGGTTTAAAGGTCACCATTTCCTGGTTCTCCAGTAAAAGTTAGGCTTTAAATGTCTTTATCTTCGTTATTTTTCATCCTATAAAAATCAAAAGAAAATCAAAAGATTTCTTAAAAAATGGACACAAATTTCGTTCTTTATCATTTTTACGAAGGTTCAATATTTTTGAAGTTATATTCAAAACAAAATGATATTTACGAAAATTTGAATAATTTCGATTTTACTAAATCATTCTGTTTTTCAAAACTAAGCATTCTAAATCAAGAAAAATTTTTGAGGTCATTACTTGTGCTAAAATAAAGAAAAGCCTTTGGGGATAACCATAAATTTGAATTATTGTAGAAATGGTCAACGTTTTATTTTTAGATTTTTCCAAAAATTATTTTTTAACAAAAAATTAAAACCGACTTCCAAGGTAAAAACAAAAGTAATACTTAATCTTAATCTAAAAAGAATCAAATAATTCTTATTCCTTATTATAGTGGCGTCTTCAGACTTCGCCTAAGCCTCAACTATTTCTGTACTCAATCTTCATGCTTTTGAAGTCGGTACCAGCCCGGAAAAGTTCTGAGATCCTTGACATAGCAATTACGCTAAGGTAAGCTGGTACCGACTTCAAAAGCATGAAGATTGAGTACAGAAATAGTTGAGGTTTAGGCGAAGTCTGAAGACGCCACTATAATAAGGAATAAGAATTATTTGATTCTTTTTAGATTAAGATTAAGTATTACTTTTGTTTTTACCTTGGAAGTCGGTTTTAATTTTTTGTTAAAAAATAATAATTTTACCCTTTTTAGTTACATAATATGAGACGACAAGGCAATAATATTATATAGCTTGTTGTCTTAAAGTTGTACATATTACTAGCGGTCGCCTGCGGCTCTGCCCGCGTGGATGTCGGTTACGGCTGCAAAAAGCCTACCCAGGAAAGACTCGGTCAGTAATATGATTCCCAGGTCAATTCACAGACTCCGACACTGACATCGACGACGCGGACAGTCATTATCCGCAAGCGCATCCCGCTTGGTGACGCCCACTATCGTAATATTTTAATTTCGCCATAATTTCAAAACCAAACGTCCAATTTTAATCATTCAAAGACCAAATTGTATCTACATAAACTGTTCTTAGTGATGAAATAATTTATTTTGATAAGGATTAATGGCATAAGTAAAATAAACGCGTTTAAATGTTGTCCAAAAAAATTCAAGATTTTTAAATAAAAAAATGGTTATTGTGCCTCACTCGACATAGATAAGTATAGTGTGTCGCGGACTTTTTTGTAGATATTTATAAGATCTACATACTGCAGTCGCCAGAGGTTTTAACCTCCGAAAATTGTAATAGTGAATGGATTTTTGTTTTTGAGGTGTCATTTTCTTTGTTACACTATAACTTGCAAAGTTTACCAAAAATTTTTTTGTGCTTTTAATTTTTTAGTTACTTAATTAAAGATTAATATTTCACTATATAAAACCGGCCCAGAAAAAAAAAATTTTTCTTGTTCCTGTTATTTAATGACTCTTATCCGATTGTTTACGTTGAAAATTAACCAAATACACATTTTTTTTTTAAAAAAAGTTTGCTTTGCTAAGCTAAATACAACTATAAGGTTTTTGCAAAGTTTTTAGAGATTAACGCTCGTCGTAACCAAGATAAAAGGGTTTGGGTGGATTTAAGGGTTGTAACGAACAGTGTGTTAAATTTACTTGTTGTGCGTATTTAATTTTCAGAGAAATGATAACTTTTAAGTACTTAAAAACGTTTAAATATCTCCAAAAATGTGTAAAATAGACCGAAAATATTTTTCTATGTTTGTTGAGAATTTATTTAAGTGAGAGCTAAAACATTAAATGCATCGACAAATGAAAGACTTTTTCTAGTATTTGAAATATATTTAAACTTCCTACTTAAAGCCAGAAAAAAAATTGGGTGCTACAAATCTCACGTACATACTAAAGACGCATGCTGCGACCTATGTTTGGAAAATGCTTACCTGAATACAAAAAATATCAGTTCTTAACCTAATTTGTATTTTTTTCCTTTAAGTATGTTTTATCAAATATAATTAATGAAAAAAAAATCAATTTTATTCTGTAAAAACCTAATCAAAACAAATAAAATACAGATTTTCTTCGTAATATCCGTGAAAAGTTTGTGCTACATTTTCAGAAAATTTAATAAAGTTAGAGCTTAAAAGTTATACACATTAAGAAATAGAAGGCTTTGTTAAGCCTTAAAAATAATTTTAAACTTCCTATTTAAAACCAAAGAAAAATAGGAACGCCATTTACCTGGCGAGGCACACAACAAGCACATTTGGAGGTATGCTCATCTACATACAAAAATATTAATTTTAAATCTAAATTATGTACTTTTTCAACTTATTTTCTTTCTTTGGAATATAAGCAACGATACAAATCAAAAAAATAATAATATATTTTATTATTTTGCTATATATTTAAAAGAAAGAAATATGCAAATTTTCTTCAAAATTTTACAGTTTATGAGTTTACTTGAAGTGGAAGAGAATAATTTAAAAATCAAAAGCACAACTTTTCAATAGGTAAACTTTATTATTTATGTTATCAGCTACACATTCCTTTTTTTTTCAATTTTCATCCACTATTGCAAAAATCGGAGGTTTGCACGATTTTTACGCTCTGGGAACTCCACTAACAATACTTAGAACATTTTATGGTTCTATCTTTTATAGTTTCGGCAGCGTACGCAAAATAAGTAACTTTTATGGTTGATTTTTTCACCTGGCGTCCGAAAAACCCTTATATATCTTACGAAACCCTATTTTGTCCAAAATTAAATTTAGCCTATGTTCAGGACAAATAACGTAGGATTTGCTTGGAGTAGTTTAAATAAAGGCAAAATCTTCAAACTTGTATCTATAAGGATTCAAAAGTTCTGTTGGGTACCTTCAGAACCAGGATATATCCTGGTGTAAAATCTTACTTTTTAGTAGTATATGCCTGAAATACTTCAGAAAAAATCGAAATCACCATATGTTCTCATATAAATTTCAAGGAGTCCCCTCGATTCCTCATGGATCCCATCATCAGATCACCACTTTTGTGAACACGGTACCAACCTCGGATTCAACCCTGTACAACAACAAAAGAATCATGAAAATCGGTCCAGAAACGGCGAAGTTATGGTTGAACATACAAAAAAAAAAAAAAAAAAATATATATATATATATATATATATATATATATATATATATATATATATATATATATATATATATATATATATATATATATATATATATATATATATATATATATATATATATATAAACAGACGAACATATAACCTCCTCCTTTTTGGAAGTCGGTTAAAAATTGAAAGTGTCATCTTATTTTTATCATAACTTGTTCAATTTTGATGCTTTTAACTTTTTATAATACTTATTAGAAAGGTATTTTTAAGCCCTTTAAAAAGTCTTAAGGAAGTACATGTCATAAAATGCATCGGTTTACCGTTATTTAAATTTGAATGCTTAGACTTATGTACTCGCCGAAAGAAAATATTTATACTATCACCTATAGCTCACTTTGAATGAGTATAGGAAGGTATTTTAGAGTAGAAATTTGTATTTTTATTGGCTTTATTTTTGGTAATTACACATTTTTCGTATAAACCTATAGTTTCTTAGTTAATTATGAAAAACCTCTTTAAGACATGTATTTTTCTCACGCAAAAACATGATCTTTGATCTTTAATAACTCCGAAAGTATTGATTTATTCAAAAAAATTTATGTAACAAATTTTGCTTAGAATTTATGTGTCTATTTATTCCTGGGGTAATTTTTATAAAAAAATTCACCCCCCGAAAAGGGTTGGCATCACAGATTAAGGATATATATATATAGATGTAACCTTAGCCCATAAAGGTAATATACCTATCGGAATAGAGAAACAATCCCGAGCTGTCAAGCTTAACCAAAATTTGATTTACATCTGTGTATACAATTATGTTTACGTGTGCGTGTCAGTGATGTACAAACATCTTGTAATTCGACAAAATATCGATCATGGAATAATAATTGTAAGATTGTAAAAACAGAATGGGATAAAATAAAACTGCATAGATAGGTATAATAAAAATTGTAATTTTGAAGTAAAATATGACTTTTCTTCAAAATGCTTGCTGCATAATTAAGTATATGCATGAATTTTTCTTCGGAGTCCAGTTTGCACGGTTAATTATTTTAAGCCATGAATTTCTGGTATCCAGGTCAGCAGGAAATCTGAAAAATTGGCCAAGTGTGAGTCGGACTCGCGCATGAAGGGTGACCGGTTTCAACCGGGCATTTTCTAAAACCCGGCACGATACGACACGACATGTCATGACACGATTCGACACGACAGGTTCCGTCACGTCACGTCACATCAGTACACGACACGACTTCACTAGACCCTATTAATTTTCAATTCACTCTCAATGAGCCCTTTTATTTGATGCCCATCTTGCAGAAGTGCTTTTTAAAACTATTCCCCTATCTTGGATGAGCAGCCATATTGGATGTTTCCACATTACATATGTGGAAATTTCAGAAGTCTATTACTATAGCGGTTCTTGTTATACAGCCTGGAGACAGACAGACGGACGGATGGACAGACGGACAGGCAACGAAGTCTTAGTAGTAGAGCGGGACCCGACTACTAGGACGTTTTACCCTTTGGGTGCGGACCCTTAAAAACGATAAATTATGTATGATAGTATATTAATATACTTAAACTAATTATAAACTACGGATGAGTATCATTTCAACATTCGTAGATAATTAGTATACTTAACTAAAAAATATTTTCATATCGATACCAGGGCTCGAAAACGTTATTTTAAATAACGGTTTTGATTCGTTCGGAACGGTTCATTGCAATAACGTTTTTGTGAACAAAAACGTATTTGAGAACGTTTTGAAAACCGAAATAAAACGGTTAAATCCAAACAGCGAAACATAGGGCAGTCAGTAAAGGTTTTCACCACCGATTTTGTTGAACCTCAATCGATTTTCTTTGGTGAGTATAAGGGGATAACTTAAGAAATAAAAGTGGCATACTACCTACTTGCGCTTTTACCCTGGGGGTGAATGCAACCCCGTCTCGGGGGTGAATTTTTTAAATAAAAAAGCCCCAGTAATCAATAGATATGTTACTGTAAAAGCTCGAACGGCTGTAAATCCTAAGATTTTGTAGTAAAACCTAAGATCTACCAATTCGTAATGGTAAATGTCCGAAAAGGTTTGCGATACGAACTTTTACCGCCATATAGTTGGCAAATCTTAGGATTGACGTTAATGGCACGGTGTATGTTGAAAAAAACGGCCAAGTGCGAGTCGGACTCACGCACGAGGGGTTCCGTACTGTTATAGAGCAAAAACAGGCCAGAAATTGTGTTTTTGGTATTGAAGGCCCCCTTAAATCTTTATATTTTTTAAATATTATTAAAAATTATTAAAGTGGTATTGCCCAGCAGTGGGAGTTGGGACACTGCAGGCTGCTTAATGCTTATAAGTTATAATAATAATAGTGGTATTAACCGTGGGAGAGCCATGATTCGGCACGAATATGCCGGCGATTTCAGAGATGTTGTATGAAAAAAAATTAAATAAGTAGGTTAGTATTCAATTATTACTATCGTATATATCATAACTATGTTATGTACCCACCTGCTTTGTCTAATAGTTCATTAAGGTAAATAATAATTAAGATTTCCTCATTATTTTACTCCCAAAACCAACATTTACCAGTTGACAGTAGTAAAACCTAGCATTACACCGAATTGTAATGGTAAATGTTCGAAAATATCGTCGTATTTTTAGAAATACTTACATTTACCAACTCGTGTCGGTAAATCCTAAGATCTATACTCAAATCTTAAGATTTACCGAACTTCTAGCTTTTACAGTGACACATACACAAAAATAATTTGTTATGTACAATTTTTTGATAATTCAATAATTAAATGAGATATAGGTAATTAAAGATCAAAGATTTTGCGTGAGAAAAATACTTATTGTCTTAAAGTTGTTTTTCATAATTAACTAAAAAACTATAAGTTTTTACGAAAAATAATGTTATTACTTATTAAGTTATTACCAAAGAAGTCAATAAAAAAAAACAAATTACTACTCTGAAATACCTTCTAATATTATTTCAAATTAGTGAGCTATAGGTGAATACGTATTTTGTTTCTAGGCAAGTAATTAAATCTAAGTATTCAAACTTAAATAAAGGTAAACCGATGCATTTTATGACATGTACTTCCTGAACACTTTTTAAAGTGCTCAGTGAGCAATATAGAAAGTTGATAGCATGAAAATTGTGCAAGTTATGGTAAAAAAAAGATGATACCTTGGATTTTTTTTGGCAAAAACAAAAAATAAAACTTTTACTATTCCTATACAATAATTCTACTTTATGGTTATCATCAATTAGTCTCTCTCTTAGTTTAAAAAAAGAAATTATTCCCTTATTATCATTTTGTTTTGAAAATAACTTCATAAACATTGAATACCTAAGTATTCGTAAAAAATGACTAGGGAGAAATTTGAGTTCTTTTTGTGAAAAATGTTTTGTTTCTTTTTTATTTCTAAAGGATAAAAATAACCAAGGAAGAGCCTGACTACTGTTACTGTGAGAACCATGCAACCGGGACCTTTTAATCCCACTTTTTTTTTTAATAGGGGCTTTTAAATTATTTTTCAAAACGTTCTAAAAGCTCGTAAAACTATAACTTTTGACAAGCTTTTTGAATGAACCCGATAACTTCAAAATTAACAGGGCTTGATTGTGATAAAACGAGTTTTTTTTTTTAATTTTGAAGGAGAGATCTGGGACGCAAATATTGTAATACAATAACAATTATTCTTATTTATGTTTGACAAGAAAAAATGTCCGATACTTTTTCTTTTAACATAAGTTATGACCTCAAAAATTTTCCCTGGTTTAGAATGCTTCGTTTTTTTTAAAAGACATGTAATAAAATAACTTATTCAATTTTTTCTAAATATCATTTTGTTTTGAAAATTACTACAAAGATATAAATATTCGTAAAAAATGATTATGGAGGAAATTTGAAATCTTTTTCTGAAAAATATTTTGGTTTCTTTTTTATATCTATAAGATAAAAAATAACCAAGGTAGAGCCTGACTTTTACTGCGAGAACCATGCATGTTAGCTACCATTATCAAGATTTTTCGCAAATAAAAATGTTGTTCGTCTTATCAAAATGAAGCTACTCACAAAAATTAGCTTGATAGTAATAAAAAAAATGTTCTAACTTCTAGGAAACCCTAACGGCTTTACTGATTTTTTACCTATGTGCACATATTTTTGTATATGTGTATTAATTAAAAGTTAAAAATCAGTAAAGCCGTTACAGTTTAAAATAGATAGTAGCCGATTCTTAGACCTACTGGTCTGAGCATTGGCTACTATCTATTTTTCATACCCCTTTGTGGTAAGGGTTGTTCAGTGTTCACCCTTAACATTTATTTTTTATTTTTGGGCAATTTTTTTATTTTTTATTTTTCTATAATGTGACATTAAAAATATATGTATACAACCCTTCATTTTATAAAATGTACATTCATTAATATACAAAAAATTGGCAAAGTGCAAGCAGAACTCGCGCACGAAGGGTTCCGAGTTCCGTACCATATTTAGGTACAGAGCAAAAATAGGCCAAAAATTGTGTTTTGTGTATGGGATTCCCCCTCAAATATTTATATTATTTTAATTTTAATTGTTTTTTTAAATGTTTTTCTCTCTATTTCGATTAAAATTTCCCTGAGCTTTTTTTATAAAAATAAGTTTTTTATTAAGTTTATTCGTGATATTAATAAAGTTTATTCGTGATGAAGTAGAAACACTTTATATGACAAAGCAACATATTTTGTCGAGAAAGCTAGTAGTTATACAGGGTGCAATTAAACCTTCCTGCCAAATTTTGATATATTGATCCTTGTTAAAAATAAAAATATACGTATTTTTTCTTTTATTATCACTCAGTACTAAAATGTTGAGAAATAGCTTCCGAAAGTTAACCTAAAAAACACCACAATTAATGGACACGACGCGTCGCCCGTGCGTGACGTGCTCCCGCGCGCGCGCCTCCCACCCGCGTCACCCCCGATCATTCCCCCGCGCCGCGAGTGACCTTCTGCAACGATTTTAAATAGGATAAAATATGTTTTTGAAAAAATAATAACACCCAATTTTTTTTGGTTAAATGGACTCTCCTAATGATACTTAAGCCCTGGAAAAAATTTGGCAGGAAGATTTAATTGCATCCTGTATAATAAAAAATCATAAATACAAATATTAAAAACATTTTTTTAACCTAATTAAACACAATTAGTTAAGCCAGAATGATTAAATCTGCATTTTTAGGAAAAGGGGTAAAAAAATTTAAAAACAAGGGGGGTAAGAAAATCCATCCCTAAAAGCGCAATTACGTAGTATGACAATTTAAATTAAAGGGTAAAACGTAATCGATCCCAAATTTTTGTTTAAATCTATGCTGTACCTGATTTTTAGGGTTCCGTACCTAAAGGGTAAAATCGGGACCCTATTACTGAGACTTCGAAGGCTGTCCGTCTGTGCGACCGCTAATATAGCTGGACTTGATTTGATTGTGTATATCTGTTGCCGCTATAACAACAAATACTAAAAAACAAGATATATTTCATATTTAAGGGGGGCTCCCATACAACAACCGTAATTTTTTGTCCTTTTTTGCTCGATATCAATAACGATAATAGGTAGGCTCTTGAAATTTTCATAGAGTCCTTGACTATATGAGTTCTTTATTAATTAATAAAACAAATAAAAAATTTATAAAATTAACCCCATACAAAAAACACAAATATTGACCTTATTTTGCTCTGTAACGGTACGGAACCCTCCATGAGCGAGTCCGACTCGCACTTGGTAGATTATTGCCTCGCCGTGATACCGCAAACAAATGCCCGAAAAATAATAGTTTTTGTTATATATATTTAACTTTTGATCGAGGAAACGGGAAAAGCCGTTTAAAACCGTTTTAAGGATCAAAAACGAAAAAATCATTACGTTCTCAAATAATGTTCCGAATAGCGTTCCGTTCCGAACGAAACCGAAATGAAACGTTCTTTAGGTATTTAAGGCGATAACGTTTCGAAAAATATAACGTTTTTCGAGCCCTGATCGATACTACTTATCGATAACTTGATGCAGCCCTAGTGTAAAATATATGAAAATTGTTTACACAAAATATCCTCAAATTGTGCACCATGGCTAGTCAAGTTATGTTTTCCATATAAATAAATATTTAAAGAACTGAATTATGAAAATCAATACCAATAACTCGTAGGGAATTGGCAAAAATAAACTTAAAACTAGGTCCTGGCGATGTAGAATAATTCACCTGTGAAATGAATATTTGTCCGGGTTTTTTCGATGTGTGGATCCACAATCATTCCACAAACATTTAACCATGTTTCTAGAGCAGTATTTCTAAAAATTATTCATTATTTAACTTAAAATCACAATTTTTCTGAGAGCCCAAATTGACAACGATCGGCTCAGGGGCAGACAGACTGTCAAACAGATGAAAAAAAAGCTATGCAACCTCAAATCACGCTTCTCTTTCTACCACGCAGTGTTACTGATAGTGACATCTCGCTTACTCAGGCCTTTGTTTCTTTATTCCGATAGGTATATTAACTTTATGCCTTAGCCCGTCATCGCGTGGCCATTTTGTGCTTATTTTCATACAAGTAGTGTGCGTTTATTTTCTTGAATATTTCTATTTGTCGATCATTTCGAAGCACATTATTATACAGAAAAGAAAGTCATTTAGTTCATGATATCGATAAACTATAGTTCAAGTAATGAGAATCCGTAAACACACGTAAAAAGCTATGCAATTTTTGTAGACAAATTATTAATTGATATGAAATTTTTAGCACTAATGCCTTATATAGCACGAATAAGGGATTATTAAACTTATAAAATATTGTTACGTGCTAGGGTTCGAGGATTCGGAGAGAAAGACCTGGTGACTCTCTGGAAGACTTTATTCACTGACACTAGCTCACACAAATCACTAAGTCCAAACACTAAGCACTAGATCCAAATCACTGAGCACTATCACTGTCCTAGGTCCTAGCCGAGTCGTAGGTTCACTATCACAATCACTCACTATTGATCACTTGTTTTCACTTCGAAGTCGCCTCGAAGATCGCTCAGATAAAACTGAATGCCGGGCCGTCCACCTGCGCCTATTTATATGGGCGACTCGAATTCTAGAAAGTTCCTTACTCGATTCACGTAAACAAGTAAACACGTAAACAAGTAAACAACGGTCGGAACTTTCTAGGAGATTCGAGCATGTACCAACTAGCGTCATCTAGTTTCGAGTAGGGGATTTATGTGTAGTGTGTCCCCTAGTTTTGCCGGTTCGACGCTAGATGGCTCTGTGTGTCCGTATCCGTAACACTACTCCCCTCTTAGAGATGCTCGTCCCGAGCATCATTATTACTGCCATGGTAATGCGCCAGACGGTCTATGTGTACCACTTTGAATGTCCCTCTTGGTTGCTTTTGAATCCTGTAAGTCACATCATTCAATCGGGTAACCACTTTGTATGGGCCGTCCCACTTGGTCTGCAACTTTGGAGATTTCCCTTTTCGCCGAGTTGGGTTATGCAACCACACCAGTGACCCTTCTTCGAAGCCGCTCGTGTTCGATTTCCGGTCGTATCTGGTCTTCATGTTCTCACTTGACTGCAACCCGTTTTCCCGAACCATGGCGTGTATATAGCGCATCTTTTCCCTTAAATCGCAGACATAGTCTTGTACGGTCTTCGGTTCCTCCGGTGACCCTCCTGTCAAGAGGTCTACTGGTACTCGCAGTTCTCTACCGTAATTGACATACGCCGGGGTAGCTTTTATGCTCTCATGCTCGGCGGTACGGTACGACAGAAGGAAGAGCGGTATATACCTGTCCCAATCCTTTTGTTTGTCATCTACCAGTTTCGCCAAATGCCTCTCAAGGGTCTGGTTAAATCTCTCAACCATTCCATCAGACTGAGGATGGTACGCGGTGGTCCTCGTTTTATGCATTCCCAAAATTCTGCACACTTCCTGGAAGACCTGCGATTCGAAATTCCTGCCCTGATCGGAATGGATTTCTAGAGGCACACCAAAGCGTGATATCACTTCTTCGACTAGCTTAGAAGCAACTGTTGTAGCTTCCTGGTTTGGTATGGCGAACACTTCGGGCCATTTGGTGAAGTAATCCATGACCACCATAAAATACTTGTTTCCCGATTCCGTTACAGGAAATGGCCCAGCTACGTCAACTGCAATTCGTTCCCACGGTGCGCCAACGTTATACAAGCGCAGGTTCCCACGGCTCCTTGTTTGTGGTCCCTTCACTGCAGCGCAAGTAGTACATTTGCGGCACCAATCCTGCACATCATCTCGACAATGCAACCAGTAGAATCGTTCTCGCACTTTTGTTAACGTCCTCTTGACACCTAGATGACCTCCTGATACGCCATCGTGTATTTCACGGAGAACATCTGGTACTCTCGTCCTTGGGACAACTATCTGAAGATGGAACTCTCTGCCGTTAGTCTTCTCCCATTTCCGGTAAAGTATTCCATTTTGAAGTATCAGACTGTCCCATTGCGCCCAGTACGCCTTAGTGACAGCGCCAGTGGGTGCAACCTCACTCCAGATTGGTTTTACGTCACCGCGTTTCTTCCATGTGATGATATGCCGAAGGTCGTCATCTCTTTCTTGAGCCTCTCTCATAGCATCATTCTCCCAGAGACCCAAGGGACTTGTTCTGGTTAACTTTAATGTTATTTCATTAGATTCCTGCTTAACACAGTGTTTGCAGTCCTCTGAACACGGCCTTCGTGAAAGTGCGTCGGCATTCCCATGCGCCTTTCCGCTGCGGTGTTCCGTCTTGAAGTCATACTCCTGTAGTTGTTCAATCCATCGAGCTACTTGGCCTTCTGGGTTCTTGAATTGCAGTAGCCACTTCAAGGCTGCGTGATCAGTTCGCAGTAAAAACTGTCTGCCGATGAGATATTTGCTGAAATGTTGTAGCGTCTTTACAACAGCCAAGAGTTCTCTTCTTGTCACACAGTAGTTTCTCTCTGGCTTAGATAAAGATTTGCTGAAATATGCAATTACAACTTCTCTTTCACCCTGTTTTTGAGATAACACCCCTCCAATGGCCGTGTTGCTTGCGTCCGTGTCGACTATAAACTGACCTGCAGGTTGTGGATACCCCAGGATTGGTGTTTCACACAGATGTTTCTTCAGTTTCTGAAAAGAATCTTCAGAAGTCTCGTCCCAAATAAACTGTCGTTTATCCTCTGTCAGCCGATGTAATGGCTTGGCTATCTCCGAGAATCCCTTAACAAAACGCCTGTAGTAGGAGCATAAGCCGAGAAATGCCCGCACTTCGGTTTTGTTCTTAGGGGTTGGCCAATTTTGAACTGCTTCCAGTTTCTCCGAGTCCGTCTGGATTCCATCACTGGAGATGACATGGCCGAGATAATTGACCTTACTCCTGAATAAACGACATTTTTTCGGATTCAACTTTAACTTGGCCCCCTCTATTTTGGCGAAAACACGTTCTAAGTTTCGCAAATGGTCCTCGAAGTCGCGGCCAACAATGATGACGTCGTCCAAGTAGACTAAGCAAGCCTCTCCAACTAAGCCTGCCAGTACACACTCCATGAGTCGCTCAAATGTGGCAGGTGCGTTGCACAATCCAAAGGGCATGACGTTAAACTGCCATAAACCTTTACCGGTGGAGAAAGCTGTCTTCTCCTTGTCTTTTGGGTGAATTTCCACCTGCCAGTATCCAGATTTCAGGTCCAGGGTCGAGAACCATTTCATGCCACTCAAGGTATCCAGAGTGTCGTCAATTCGAGGTAATGGATAGCTGTCCTTCTTAGTGACATCATTGAGACGCCTGTAGTCCACACAAAATCTTGTGCTGCCATCTTTCTTCTTCACTAACACAACAGGTGAGCACCACGGACTTGCAGACGGTTCAATAATCTTATGCCTTCTCATGTCCTCCAAAAGGCTTTCAACTTCTTTTTCCTTTGCAATGGGTATCCGTCTTGCTCGTTGACGAATTGGGTTCTCGCTTCCGGTATCTATCCTGTGCTGAACCATCGAAGTTCTTCCAAGGTCGCCTTCCTGACTGGAGAAGATATTCGCGTGTTGTAAAAACTTCTTAGCTTTCATGCTCTGCGAATAAGTCAGATTACTCTTGCAGTCTTCGAGTAGCTCAGTCACTATTCCATAGTTGCTGCTGTTGGCTGAGTCTGAGCCTGTGATCGAACTACACTTTCTCATCCAGACAACTTCCTCGCACTTTCCAATGACGTCACCTTTGTTCAAGCAGATCTCGCGATCACCAAGATTCAAAACCTTGACCACAGCGTTACTGCTTCCACTAACAAGGGTTCTCGCCGTCATCAGTTTTTGCGCTGATGTCTTGCTAGGTGTGTCTTCGATCAACACACATCTGTTTGACTTCTTCTTTCCAGCTGGCGGTAGTTTCACCAGCACTCTAGCTTCCGCTCGTCCAGGTATAATGACTTCCTTTACACATGCGACTTTCCCGCAGGCGCCTCCAAGGATGAAAATTTCTTCTTCGCCACACTTGAAAACTCCGTCAGCGACATTAATTCCGCAGTTATGCTTCTTCATGAAATCCAAACCCAAGATGCAATCATCCACAATCTCAGCCACGATAACATCATGAGGGTAAGAGGACCCCCCTACATTCAACATAACTGACATTTCTCCCAGGACGGGTATTGACTGACCGGAGGCAGTAAGAAGCCGACAGTTAATTCTCCTCCTGTGCCTCCTTGCGGCTTTTACCAAATTTGGGTTCACTATTGTTCTAGAGGCTCCTGTGTCTAGAGTCATTTTGCAATCCGTCCCGTTAATAGTCCCCTGGATCACAAGACTATTCCCGCTGCTTGCTTGGGAAACAACAGTTATTGGGGCTTCCTCCGCGTCAGCCAGCACTCGCCCCTTAGTCCTGGCTTTTATTCGTTTCCCTGCTCCCGGGCGGGGGGACGAAGCCCCTTGCTTCATCAGCTCCTCCATTTGTTCCTCGAGCCTTTTCATCCTTGCCATCTGGGTCTCCTTCTGCGGGCAGTTGAGCTGAAGATGGCCCCTCTCACCGCACTTGTAGCACATGGCTCCAAAACTTCTCTTCGTGGGAGCCTTGACCTCCTTAACATCCTCAGAGACCTCATGGATCTTATGGGTCTGTCGTATGTCACGGCGAACAGCCTCGACCTCCAAGCATGCGCCAATGCTTCCTTTAGCGAGGTGTGGTGACGTAGCCTCACTGCAGCTCTGACCTCGAGGTCCCTGATTCCGTCGACAAATGCTTGCACAATATTCGTGTCGATCATCTTGGAATCGGCTCTTGGGTGTGCCTTCTTGACAAGTTTTTCAATTTCCAACGCCCATTGCTGTAGTCCCTCTCCTGAGCGTTGGACTCTGTCACGAAGTTGAGCACGGAACACGTGCTCCAGGTGTCGCTCCCCGTATCTGGATTCAAGGGCCACCATCAGGTCTTGGAACCCCTTCCCTGTATGTGCTTCTAGGACCGACAAAGCTTGCCCTCTGAGCGCAACAGTGAGAGCGGTCAGGCATTGTTCGTCAGTCCATCCGTTGGCAGAAGCAACCGTCTGGAATTGCTGACGATAAGCGTTCCAAGAAGTAGTACCGTCGTATGGTGGCACTTTAACTCTTGGTCCTTGTACCACTTGCACCACTCCGGTAGTTCCACTAGACACCGCCACTCCTGTGGTTTCCAGGCGCACTACTTTCTTCTGAAGTTCAGTAAGGCCGGTTTTCACATTTTCCACATCCAATCCTAACCCCGTAACTCGTTCGTCCATTATGTCGACATCTTTTCGGAGCTTAACCACCGTGTCACTTACATCCTTTATAGCTCCAAGTGCTTTTTCTTGGAGGACTTTTTTGTTGCTCTTGTGACTCCTGCAAGGCGCAGAGCTTGCGATCATGTGACTCTTGTGACTCTTGCAAAGCGGCGAGAATCTTGCGGTCTTGGGCCTCTTGCAAAGCCTGAATTAACTCAATTATGCTTTCCAATTGAGGAACCATTTGAGGGGCCGTAGAAACTACGGGCGTGGCAGGATGGATGGAGTTAGTCGACGGGGCCTGAGCAGGCGGGGCCAAGTGGGCGGAGCCAGTGGGCGTGGCCTGAGTGGGCGTGGCCTGGTGGGCGGAGCTAGTGGGCGTGGCCATGTCCAGAGTGGGCGGGGCCTGAGGGGCGTGGTCGGTGGGCGGATCCCCGTGGGCGGAGCCAGTGGGCGTGGTTTCACCCGAAGTGGGTGGAGCCTGGGGGGCGTGGTCAGTGGGCGGAGCCTGGTGGGCGGGGCCAGCGGGTGGGGCCTGCCCCGCAGTGGGCGGAGCTTGGTCCCCAGTGGGTGTGGCCTCCGCAGCTCCACCTCCAACTCCTCTCTCGGAGTCAATGGCAGCAGCTCGCTGCGCCCTTGTCCTGACACTCCCCTTGAAGTCCTCTCTCGGAGTCAATGGCATCTCCAAATCTCACTTCCGACACCAGTTGTTACGTGCTAGGGTTCGAGGATTCGGAGAGAAAGACCTGGTGACTCTCTGGAAGACTTTATTCACTGACACTAGCTCACACAAATCACTAAGTCCAAACACTAAGCACTAGATCCAAATCACTGAGCACTATCACTGTCCTAGGTCCTAGCCGAGTCGTAGGTTCACTATCACAATCACTCACTATTGATCACTTGTTTTCACTTCGAAGTCGCCTCGAAGATCGCTCAGATAAAACTGAATGCCGGGCCGTCCACCTGCGCCTATTTATATGGGCGACTCGAATTCTAGAAAGTTCCTTACTCGATTCACGTAAACAAGTAAACACGTAAACAAGTAAACAACGGTCGGCACTTTCTAGGAGATTCGAGCATGTACCAACTAGCGTCATCTAGTTTCGAGTAGGGGATTTATGTGTAGTGTGTCCCCTAGTTTTGCCGGTTCGACGCTAGATGGCTCTGTGTGTCCGTATCCGTAACAATATTATCTTTTTAGCTTACAAAAATACCGATTGAAAAAAACAAAAAACGTTGTTCAAAACTTACGTATTTAATGTTAAATCCACGTGTTTGAGGCATTCTTTGGCCATTCTTGTACCATTGGTACATTATCGTTGAAGGAGTAAATTAAACACAGAATACTGTATCACTGAACGCACTAAACTCGGCGGTGGCTCGGTAAGAAGTGGACGACAGCTCTGACAGTCTGGCGGCCATATTCTCCAAGCAACTACTCTTAGGTAGTGCGGCCATCTTTATTTATCAATATACTTCATCTACCTTTTACAAAAAAGTATTTTTTTTTACATTTTTAGAACGTTGTTTACGTGAGGCCTACCACCGGTTCGGGAACTAACCCGGCGAGAAGAACCGGCGTAAGAAACTCGCACGGGGCCACCTTTTACCAAAAAGGTGGAAAATTACAATAATTAACTTAAGCTAAATTATACTTAAGTATGTAAAAATGTACATTATTACATTACATTAAACCGCCTCTAAATATATAGGTACATTTATTTAGAAGCGGCCTATGGTATGTCAGCTTATTGTTCCCAAGATGTGCTATCATTGAGAAAATTAGTTACCTTATAATAAGCCTTAGCACACAAACGTTTTCTGAGCTTTTATTGTATAGGCGTATACAAATTAAATTATATGAGCTAAAATATCAAAACTCAAAATATGCATTGCAATTTGCAATCAATTACAAGTTAACAGCTTCTAAACCATCAATTCCTCTCTTATTTAATAATGTATCTTTTATTTCAGATTCCATTTCAGCAAGTTCTTTAATATTGATTATTATAATATATATTATATTGATGACAATTTATCTCTAAACAGCTGACCCCTGTAAAACAATTCTGCTGGAGACTTTCGTGTAACTAAAAGAGGTGCACTATTTTAACAAACCATTTTGCCAATAAAATTTCTCAGTTTGACTGATACAAAGTTTTTAAATTTAGCGATTTTGTATTTCAATCTTGCCATTTTGTTGAGGCCCACAAGGTACACTATGGAATAACTGAATACTAAAATCTTTACAAAAATTTACAAACCATAAACACTTATAGATTTCGGACCATTGTCAGCTGTTATACTTACTGGTATCCTTAATTATAGAAAACATTTCTTTTAGTGTGTCTGCCACTTAAGTGGCATCTATAGTTAAAGTAATTGCTTATTTTGAATACCAGTACGTATTAAGCCACTATGCGTCGGCTTGATCTTTACGCCAAAAGCATGTTATGTGTATATCCGTTCATCTGTCACGAACAGCTGTCAAATCATTTTCGAAATTTTTCAATTTTCAATAATTACTCTCATTAAACTGAATATATTATTATCTAAACAAACTACCATGAAAGCCATATACAACTTTCATATAATTAGAATTTTCTATAAATAAGCCATTAGTGGCGCAAACACACAGTATTATATTTGAAACAAAATACTAAATTGGTGGTCAAAGTAGAAATAGCTACTTTTGAATAGTTCCAGAGTAAGACGCCCATTTTGGGCGCTTGACAGACGAGATAATATATATATGAAGTTTTACTGGGCTTTAGCTTTATCAATTCAATTCATGTTGCTAAGCTAGTGATTCATTCACCTACATAGTTCACCAGTCCCAAAAACTCTTAAGCTCTTCAAACGTTAAAAACTCCCAAAATTTCCTTGTAGTTTTATTAATATATTTATCGAAAATTCTTATATTGAAATGAAGTTCTTTATCGCGCTTTCGGCGTAAAGGAGGCTAGACAGAACGATATTTGACCTCGACACTTTTTATTAGTACCTGCATGGTAGGAGCAGAGGGCGTTTATTGATGTTTTTTTTCTTGTATATATATTTTTTTTGTGTATATGTATACACATACTTAATTGCCTTTAATAATTCTTCAAATGGATCGGTATGGTTGACCCTTATTTTTCGCTTCCATATATATTCGCATAGCCAATCCGTGAAATCTGCTTTATTTTGTTCCTGCCTGAATTGTTTTTTCAGTCCCCTCCACTGGCTCTCAATGCGCTGCATGTGTGTCCCATCTGGTGCCACAAATTTGTTCGTGGGATCACTGTGATTCACCCTCTTATGTGTATATCCATGCTCAGGAAGGCTCATGTAAGCTCTCCAATAATCAGTATGGATGATAGAACCTTCCTGAACATGCTTCTTGATGAGTGGCACCAATATTTCCGCAGACCTCTCATTATCAGGACACACTTCCAGCCGAAGATCATCGCTCCTATCTTCGATCATCCCTATCACCCAATGACCTTCGATCTGTCGACCACGGTTATATTTTCTTTTGCCAAATTTGGATTCGTCTATTTGTACTATTTTTCCTGGTCCTCCTATTTTCTCACTTGCTTGGTTATTTTCCAGCTCATAAATAACAATTGTTTCTCGGCAATAGCAGTACCAGTCCGCCACGGTTTTCATCATAATCACAGGCTCATCTTCGGTAGCAAGTTGTTTTTGTACTTGCATATAAGACAAGCCCTCGCTAAAAGCATACATTATTTGAAATATTAATGTGATGCATAGCCCCACATTTTCAAACCAGGTTCCTTGTACCCGGCTCACACTCCTGTTCCTGCAGTTGCTCTTTCTGCAGCGGAATCTGCCAAACTGGGTTTCAGTAGACAGCGTCATTGGCCTGTGGTGTATATGACACATTTTCTGCTTAGGAATAAATCCTCTCTCCTCAGCAAACTGGATACACTGCTGTACCGTCCCAAGTCTTGTGAAGATTTTTTTCCAGTTCCACATAGACCTAAAACAAAAATAAAGCAAGTTGAATGACAAGTTGAAAGAGATTTACATAACTCCCAGCTACCCAAAGTACAATAACTGTTCTCGGGTGTTTACGAAGTGTTTTTGAAGCGGCTGTGGTTGAGTGAAGGATGTATATATTACAATATAGAGTACAATTCCTGCTTAGGAATTGTACTCTAGGGGTTGGCAAATTCGTTTTTGGGACCATGTCCGTCTGTCACGTCTCCGTCTCATACCTCATACCATCCGTCTCATACCTAGAGACCAATGACCCTCAATATGGCACAACTAGCTTCAATTATCAGTTGACCGAGCCGGCTCCTGTTTCTGGGTGTTGTGGTCTACGTTCCAACCTAACCTAACCTACTTTTGGACTTTCTGGATTGTGTTTGTTTTTGTTTTGGCGGGGGGCTGCGCCCCCCGAGCCCCCCCCCCCCCAACGGCGTCGTTGCGTTTCGTTGTTGCACAGTAGAAAGTAGAAACACGATATTTCATTTAAAATTAAATTATTAATCTTTTCAATAAATTACACGTAAATACATAAAATTTTACATTTCAAATGTATTAAAACATAAATACCCCAAAAAGACCCCAAAATTTTGTCTACATTGACTGCATAGAATTAACTTTCACGTAAAGAAACGCAAATGACAGATCGTAGTTTTATAAGGTTGGTAGTCAGTCATAGTAGTGATGGTAGTGACGTAAATTAATCAAAAATTTTGATCTAATTTTGAGATTTTTAATAATTTATTTCTCGAAAACTACTAGGTTGCTTCAAAAACCGACTTCACCGAAAGACTTCTTGCATTGTGTAGTTTCTAACAAATAAATATGAAACGCCAGACCGGCGTCCCGTAAAGTACAGTTTATCCTACAGGTTTTTTGAACATAAGAAATAACTTCGTTTCATTTGGGTGTCCTTTGACACCTCTCAAGTTTTTATATTTATCCAAAGGTCTTCATGTGCTAAATTATATTCAAGAAATTCTATACTCGGAACTTAGATGTCCCGGTTAACTTCTTGTCACTTATAAACCTTCCCAAATCGGTTTAGCCGTTATCGAGTTATATATAATTTTTAAGATTTGGATCCATTAGAGGTCATGTTCAGCCTCATTGCATCCAAAAATAACAATATAGTTACTAAAATAACTACTCTGTCACAACGTGAATAACAATCTTGCCATAGACTTTTGGAAGTTGTACCAAAAATATGTAACCTTGATTACAAAATATAAAAGCTGTAATTTAATATTATGTCAACTACTATGCTACTAAACTTTATTTTAGGTGAATTTAATTTTATAACACTCCATTGTTATAGTGGAATGTTAAAGTTTAAGTAGCTGTTGATAAGACCTTCATATCAACAACATTATTTTTTCTCACTCTTTGCTCAATCTTTTTCACAATTTAAGTAAAACTATTTTTTGGTCAAGTTTCGAGAAACTTCTTGCACTTATTAATTTTAGAAGAAGTTTTTCTATAATTGGTAACGGGTGTTTTCTCTGATGTTGGCTCGATTAGCCTTATATCTACACAGATTCTAATTCCCCCTTGAGTGCCGAAACTAAGGGAGAAATCCTACCCCAATGACATCCAATTCTATTGACTCATTTATTTAATCATTAATGAGGACTTTGTAACACGTTCGAGAGACCGGTTTAATGCTTATATCGATGGAGATAATATGAATTTGAACATTTATAATTTTAGGAAAATTACCTTCGAATTTATTTTTCATGGAATTCTAATCTCAACACTTCTATTTTTATTGGAATATCCTGGCCAAGTAAATTTTGTACCGGTTTTTTTAACAATGTCGCTTTCAGACACATTTCCAATTGTTTAAAACTACTATGGGCATAATATAGGCCATTGACCTTTTGTCCGGATTTGCAACTTGGTTTTTAAACGGATACTATTGGACTTAATAGTAAGGTACCTAAATTGGTAGCTTCAATCATAGATAATAAAATATACATTGTACGTCATATATAATTATGCTCCAATAACATTTGTAATAACTTTTAAATTGAATAATCTAAATCCTAACCTGTTGTGTTGAAGATCTTCGTGTTCATTCACGAGTTTTATTATTAATGAAAACACAACATAATGAAACACCATTTTCTATGCACTTTTTTCCACTTCAATATTATGGTATTATTATTAACGAAATGCACAACCGATTCTAAAATAATTCATTATTTAGGTGTCTCAATGTCGGTAGTTCGAAATTACTAAATATCATCAAAACACATATAAGGGTTAACAGCTTCATAGGAGTTTATACAATTTGGTAGAACTAGTAATAATTTGGTAAAACTTTTTCTACTAATTCAGAAGTCTTAATTTTTTATCATAATATTATTATTCTTGCTGCCGGTATCAATAACCATGTTTACTGGTTGACAATGCAGAAATAGCCAATACATTCATATTTCAAAGTTCAAACATATTGGATGAATGTTAGTTTTTGTGGTAACAATAATTTGTTAACCGTCTCCCGTTGAACGTTCTTTGGGAGCTAACTTTTTAAAGCTGGCAATTTATTGTTTCTAAACTATTGGCTTCTGAAATAATTTTATTAAAAGTAACATAGTTGCCAAGAGTAGTTTTCCTCTTTTTATTCAATAGATTATTCTGAATCACACAGCTTTTTAGGATAAAAGTAAAATTTATCTAATTGCCCTACAGCCTACAGCACTCAAACTTTGCCATCTACTCCTATGCCAGGTCAATTACAATAGGCCTCTTTTTGCCCATTTACTTTTCGAGGGTCTCATGAGTAGCAGCAGTGACAACGATTTCAGCCCTCGTTTTATTTTACTTGTGTAGACTTTATATATTGGAATTATAACCGACCAATCTTTTCAACTATTAGTAACGGTACCCGTTTGAATTTTAACCAAACTTCATTTTAATTTACTTTTACTTTTAAAGTTTCTAACCATTTGTAGGTATCTTTATTTTACCCAACTACGTCTTTAATCAGCAGGTACCGTTTGTCTATCCAACGACCTCTAAACATTTTTGGTATCTTTATTTTAACTGAACCTCATCTTATAATCAGCAGGTACCGTTTGTCTATCCAAACGACCTCTAAGCATTTGTAGGTATCTTTACTTTAACCAACTACATCTTATAATAATGGGCAATTTGTATTTACCGTTTGGACTTTCACAAAACTGCCTTTTATAGTAATTAAGCATTTGTAGGTACCGTTTGGCTTTCGCCTAACTACCTGTTATAATAATCGGCCATTTGTGGGTATTTACCGTTGGGACTTTTACCCAAACTGCCTTCATAATCATATAAATATCATAATTATATTATAAATTAGGCATTTGTAGGTACCATCTGGTTTTCACCAAATTACCTCTAAACTTCTCATTTTCGATAGGAAGTGTAATGAATTTCGAATATTTAAAATAATTATTTAATGTTAATTTGGAGAAGTGTGATTTTATTGTTATTCAAGATTATTTATGATAAATCAAATTATTTTATATTTACATTTTATGACTAATCAATATTATTTATTGCATGACTTATTAGGAAGTCAAATTAATTTTAAGCTTACATTTTTTATATTGTTAGTAAATTATTATTGTTATGCTTTAAAATTAATGTTAAGGCTTCTATAATTATATTTTTATTTGTAATGAATTATTTAACTAAGGAGAATACCAATTCATTATTCAATTAAAATTTGTGGGTGTATTTCCGGTCTGATGTAGCCGGAACTGTGTTTAATAAAATATATTTTTAAAATATTATTTCCGGTGAAAGATCAATAAATAGTCGATTCTTGATTTGGAAGGGGCATTCTTCTAAAGGTGAGTTTACACCAAAAGAACATAGAGCAAGAACAGCACAAGAACATTCTTTCGTATTCGTTTAGTGTAAACTATAATTCGTTACAACATACTTTAGATCGTTTACACCAATCGAATCAACAAGAACATCAAGAATAAGAATTTTTGCTCTATAGATGAGAATCATATAGCTCCGTTTAGACCAAACGAGCGAATGCTCATTGCTCATTCGTCAACGATAAGTAGTTAATTTATTTTTATAGTCATCAAAGGTTGGATCCCATAAACATCTTTTGTTATGGTATAATTCTATCATTTGTAAACATTTTTCATTACTCCAATCCATATTTACGAAATAACCTTTGATAAACTACCTAAAACCAGCCGCCAAAAAGTAAAAATATCAAGAACACTAGAATCCCTTTGAAGAGACCGCCTCGAAGAGCGAGCACGTCCGAACACGAAAGAACGCTCTAGGCAATTGCTCGAGCGCTCTTGCGTCGTTTACACCAAACGAGCGAGATTCTTAGCGCATTCTACCTATTTACCGCCGAACACGTGGCGAACACACTAGAACAACGAAAGAATGCTCGTTGTTAGTTTACATCAAAAGAGCTTTACTAGAATGAGCATTCGCTCGTTTGGTCTAAACGGAGCTTTAGAGCAGCCATAGAGTGAACACCACTGTAGAACTGTCACTGTGAATTATAAGTGTAGTTTTAAATAACTATAAATAGAGTATTGTGAATAGATTGGAAGTGAGAAATTAAAAGGTGATTTATTATTACTGAAGTGTTTGTCTTTATCACATTTCAGAAGTGGGATAAGGGCCCAAGTTAAGGTATGTATCCTTATAATGAATTTTGAAATAAATGGCTTATTGATTTTATAATGAAAAGTTTGAAGTTTTAATAAAGAATTAGATAAAGAAATAATTTTAGCAAAATGTTAGTGAGCCAAGTGAGCTTTAGCAATTTACTAGATCTAAGGCTATGTGTGCCTACCAAGCCAAGTGTGCTTGTTGATAAAGGTTATGTGTGCCTACAAAGCCAAGTGTGCTTATTGAGTGGTTATGTATGCCAATCAAGCCAAGTGTGCTTGTTATAGAAGGTCATGTGTACCTATTGAGCCAGGTGTGCTCCAGCCTTGAGTGTATTAAGCCAAGTGTGCTCTAGTTAACGGTGATATCTAGTGAATAAAAGTTTTATGATGATTTGAGGGTATGAACTCCGACGGAGCAATGACACCGGAGGAAGAACCTCCAAGGCGTAATCAGAATCTTTTACCAAAGACCAGTAAGGCCAAGCGATCTAAGAAAAAGTCAAAAAGGCGACGCAGTCGATCGCGCAGTCTGTCATTGTCCAGTGATGAAGGTTCTACTACCAGGCGACGACGTAAAAGGGCAAGACGTAGAGAAGCTGGCAGTTGGTCCACGAAAGAGGTACTGGATCTTTTTAACTCTCTTCAAGAAAACAAAAGTAGGTCGCAAAATCTTAGCAATAACCATTATAATAATGTTATACCGGAATTCGATCCAGCTAGCAAAACTCAGAATATAGATAGCTGGATAAGAAAAGTCAATGAGTGTTCTGTCATTTACGAATGGGACGAGAAGCAAACCATACACTTTGCTTTACAAAAACTTTCTGGGTTAGCAAAGAGATGGTTTGAGGCTCTTCCAAGCGTCGTATTTAGTTGGCAAGATTGGCAAACGAAATTGAAAAGGGCATTTCCAAATGAGCAGAACTATGGTCGACTACTTGAAGAAATGTTAGCTCGAACTACTAGGAATAACGAAAATCTACGCGAATACTTTTATGATAAATTAACTTTGTTAAATAGATGTGAAATTAGAGGTAAAAAGGCCGTAGATTGTGTAATTCACGGAATATTAGACAAATCTATAAGAAGTAGTGCCCAGGCATTAACGTGTGATGAACCGGAAGACTTATTGAATTTTCTCAGTTCTCAACGTCCTGTTTTTGATAATAACACTTTGATTAACATTAGAAAACGTGGTGACAACATATTGCCAAATCATATGAATAACGTTGCGTCGTCTTCAACTGATAATTCAATTACTTGTTTTAATTGCCGCTCAAGGGGACACCCTTACTTTAGATGCCCCAAGCCTCTTATAAAATGCATGAAGTGTAATCGAGTAGGACATAATAGCGACAATTGTAAGCTGGAACCCTTGACTTTACGTAACGAATCGAAGCTGTCTGATAGTAACGTTTCGGCGGATCGAAAGACTTTAAATATTTCGACCTTGAATAAAGGTGGTGATAAATTTTATAAGAATGTCAAAGTTAACGATAGGACCTTTGTAGCTTTTATTGACTTTGGCAGCGAGTGCACTTTAATACGCGAGTCTGATGCTAAGAATCTTTGTTTACTAAAAGATTTTAAAAAATTGCCTGTGATCAAAGGATTTGGTAATTCTAACGTTTTACCTTTATTTAAAACTACCGTGGAATTAAAATTAGATGAAATTGAAGCTAATGTGGAGTTGTTGGTGGTCAATGACGAGTTCCTGCAGTCATCAATGCTGATCGGTCAAAATGTTACTGAACTTCCCTGTGTAACTGTTTTTAAAGATAATAGTAGGTTATTATTTTATAAAAGTCCTGAAATTTTTGATAATATTTCGCCAATGCATTGCCTCAAGTTGAATTTAGTTAACAAGTCTAACATTTTAAAGTCGGGTTTTGTTGAAGTCTTGTCGTCAGACCCAACGTTTAGTGGGGATGTGTATGTCGAGGGATACTGCAGTACTGAGCCTAGACGAGAATTCCAAGTGCAGCAAGGTGCTTACCATATCAATGAAGGTAAATGTTCTCTAGGAGTAACTAACTTGTCTAATAAAATCATAGAATTTCCAGAAAAATATATCTTAGCTAGAGCATTTCCTTTTGTCGAAAGGCAGATTACACACACAAATAATATAAATAGTACTAATTCTAAACTAGAGCCCCTACTGATTACTGATATTAAAGTTGGTCCTGATGTGGATAAAGAAAATTTAAATAGGCTTCACTCTCTTTTACTTAGTTATCGGGACTGTTTTGCATTTAATCTTAGTGAAATAGGCTGCATTAATACCACCGAAATGAAAATTGATTTATTAGATGACAGGCCTGTCGTATATAGACCATACAGACTATCATTTTCTGAAAGAAATCAAGTCCGTGAAATTGTTAACGAATTATTAGAGAATGATATTATTTGTGAGTCCAATTCTAATTATGCGAGTCCTATTCTCATGGTTAAGAAGAAAACTGGTGAGCAACGTCTTTGCGTGGATTATAGAGCCCTAAATAATAAAACTAGAAAAGACTGTTTTCCTTTACCCATAATCGATGACCAGCTGACGAATTTAAGTGGTAATAAGTTTTTCACGTCCTTAGATTTAGCTTCTGGGTACTATCAGATACCCATGGCAGAAGAAAGTCGTCCATTAACAGCATTTGTAACGCCTGATGGGCATTATGAATTTAAAAGGATGCCTTTTGGGCTTGCAAATGCTCCAGCTGCGTTCCAACGTGTAATGAATTCTATGCTTGGTGATAAGCGTCATGATACAGCTCTAGCTTATTTGGACGACATTCTTGTGCCATCGGTTACGATAGAGGAAGGATTTGTAAAGCTAGAAGAAGTTCTGAAATTATTACGGTTAAATGGTTTAACTTTAAAATTGTCCAAGTGTTGTTTTCTTGATAGTTCGCTAGATTATTTGGGGTATGAAATTTGTGCTGACGGCATACGTCCGAATAAAAATAAAATTATAGCTGTCAAAGAATTCCCTACACCACAAAACATACATGAAATACGCCAATTTTTGGGTTTAGCAGGGTATTTTAGAAAATTTATTAAAGGATTCGGGGAAATCGCTAGGCCTTTAACTAATTTATTAAAAAAAGACAACTATTTTAAATGGACAAATGACGAAGTTGACGCTTTCAATACATTAAAAGAAAAACTAGTTGATAGACCTATCCTAGCTTTATATAACCCTAAGTTCCAAACCGAGTTACACACGGATGCAAGCTCTTTAGGCATAGGAGGAATGTTAATGCAGTGGCAACCTGGATCCGAAGCTCTTAAACCGGTAGCATATTTCAGTAGACAGACCACACCTGAAGAACGTCATTTACATTCTTATGAATTAGAAACACTCGCAATTGTTTGTTCCTTAAAAAAATTTAGAGTCTACTTATTAGGTTTAAAATTTAAGATTGTGACGGACTGTAACGCACTGAGGACCACACTAACTAAGCGCGATCTTGTTCCCCGGATAGCGAGATGGTGGCTTTTAATTAGTGAATTTAATTTTAGTATTGAATATCGACCTGGAGCACGTATGGCTCACGTAGACGCGTTAAGCCGTAATACAAAACAATCATCTGAAGTAGTTGATAATTCGGAGTTAACAGTATATAGCATTGAAACAAGTAATTGGCTTTTAACATTGCAAATGACTGACCCTGATATTGCGCGAATATTTAAGATTCTAAAACCTGAATGTAATGAAGAAAGTAAAGAAATAAAGAAACATTATGTTGTTAAGAATAATAGAGTATACAGAAGAGTAGGCGAAAAACTTTGTTTAGTTGTACCTCGCAGTGCTCGTTGGCAAATATGTGTGTCTAACCACGATGATGCAGGTCATTTGGGCGTTGCTAAAACAACTGAGAGAATTCAGTGTAATTATTGGTTCCCGAAATTAAGAAAGTTCGTTAAGAAGTATGTTAAATCTTGCATCAAATGTGCTTATAATAAAGACGATTCATTACAACGTAAGAGTGGGCAATTGTTTCCGATTGAGAAGATAAGCATTCCTTTTCATACTATCCATATAGACCATTTAGGTCCGTTTGTCAAAAGCAAAAATGGTAATGCTTATATTCTTACTATTGTCGATGGTTTTACTAAATATTTGTTTGTAAGAGGCGTTAGAGATACAAAGACTAAAAGTACGATAAAAGTCTTACTTAACATTTTTTATGACTTTGGAATACCATCTAGAATAGTATCGGATAGAGGTACTTCTTTCACTTCAACAGCTTTTAAAACTTTTTGTGAAACTCACGGGATTAAACATACTCTTAATGCCGTTGCATGTCCCAGAGCCAACGGCCAAGCCGAAAGGTATAACAAAACAATTTTAGAATCGCTAGCAAAATATACCGACGGTGAGGACGAACGGAACTGGGACATGTATTTAGGTAAAGTTCAGTGGGGAATTAATAACGCCATTAATTCTACCACCCAAAAAACTGCGACTGAAGTACTATTTGGAACCAGATTGCGAGACAGCCTAACTAACATGTTGGATATTGATAATGAATCGCGTCTATGCTTTGCAGAAGTAAGAGATGAAGCAAGTACAAATATAGAGTCCAGTCAATTAAAACAGAAAGAATCCTATGATAGAAATAGAGTACCCGCTCCAGTTTATAAGGAAGGGGACTTAATAAAAATAACTAGAACCAATTTTAACAACAAAGGTAACAGCACAAAATTAATGTCAAAATTTATAGGTCCCTTTAGGATAGAAGAAGTTTTAAGTAATGACCGATATAAAGTTGCTGAAATACCCGGCTTTAGTCAGAGAAAGAATAAGTTTGATAGTGTAGTAGCAATTGATCGAATACGACCATGGATTAATGTAAATGCCTTAGATCAAAACGATGATAAAAGAATTTCAAGTGCTAGTAGCAGCTCGTCAGATAATGAAAACAATAAAAGTGGCTGTGAACTATCACATAGTCAATCTGAGTCCAAATAATGACCGAATGTAATGAATTAAAAATAATATAAAATGTTGATCACGTTAATTATAATTAGATAATAATATTGTTAATAATATGTCATAATTTATTACATATTAATATAGAATATTATGTTCAATTATAGTAATGCAATGTTAAATTTATTTTACGTGCGTCAGGAGACAGCACGCAGTAGGACGGCCGAATGTAATGAATTTCGAATATTTAAAATAATTATTTAATGTTAATTTGGAGAAGTGTGATTTTATTGTTATTCAAGATTATTTATGATAAATCAAATTATTTTATATTTACATTTTATGACTAATCAATATTATTTATTGCATGACTTATTAGGAAGTCAAATTAATTTTAAGCTTACATTTTTTATATTGTTAGTAAATTATTATTGTTATGCTTTAAAATTAATGTTAAGGCTTCTATAATTATATTTTTATTTGTAATGAATTATTTAACTAAGGAGAATACCAATTCATTATTCAATTAAAATTTGTGGGTGTATTTCCGGTCTGATGTAGCCGGAACTGTGTTTAATAAAATATATTTTTAAAATATTATTTCCGGTGAAAGATCAATAAATAGTCGATTCTTGATTTGGAAGGGGCATTCTTCTTAGAGCAGCCATAGAGTGAACACCACTGTAGAACTGTCACTGTGAATTATAAGTGTAGTTTTAAATAACTATAAATAGAGTATTGTGAATAGATTGGAAGTGAGAAATTAAAAGGTGATTTATTATTACTGAAGTGTTTGTCTTTATCACAGAAGCAATTTTATTTTTACTTTGTTACCACGCAATAATACATACGAACTATGAGTTCTCCTGTTATGGCGAGACATTTGGTAAAGAAGAGTAAAATTATTAATTTTACAATAATAATATGAAAGATAATTTCCTTACAAAGTTTATATGCCCCTTTACAAACTTGAGCAGATTAAATTCCTTAGGATTATGCAATAATATTTTAATAATTAAAATTCATTAATTTTAATAAGCTTAAGGGTGCGACAATTGCAACACTGAGCGTATACACGCGGTAGCGCCTACGTTAGAATTTAAAGGATGTCGCCGCGTCCATCTACCATCAACCTTGGTTATGGTGTTACGTTTGCGAACCAATTTATATTTATAAGACCGTATATTATTTAAATCGCTGTGAATTTGGCGCTTGTAAAAGTGTTAATTTAATATAGACTCAGACAATGAGTGTCGTGTGATGAGAAAATTAGGCTCATCAACACCAGTTAGTTATCAGGTAAGTACCCACTTTGTAATTACTACATTAATATTCAGGTTTTGCCATTTCTTTTTCCATAATCATTACTATATTTTCCTTATACACAGAAAAATAGTATGTGTTTCCTATGAACAATAGGAATCTTAGGAATCTTAGTTTGTGGTTTATTTCTGTACTTATATCATGTATAATTGCGTAGCAACAAACAAGCTTATTGTAGGTAGGTACCAATCAACGAAACCAGCATAATATTCACTATTCAGTAGGTCTGAGAATCGGCTACTGTCAAAATTTTATATTGAGTTTGTTGAATAAGTAATATTAATAATAAATTATGAATTTTTAAACTCGAGACTGACGGCGACTGTTTGTGCATTTTGCAACTGGCGCCGCGCCGGAATGGCGCCATATAATTATTTTGTCACCTCAATAAAATAATATTATTTACAAATAAAGAACTACGTTACATTACAACTTCAATTACTTTATATGGCAATAGAACGTTTGCCGGAACAACTAGTTTATAGCTGCGTTTATCAGTGCACCCGTACTAAGCAAACCAGGTATTAAGGCACTTCCGTTTCAATAGTACTCGTTAAATGTTATTTCAAGTTTTGTACCAAACTTTTAGCCATACTTACCTAATTTTTCAAATGTTATGAGGTAAATTTTGATTTTGTTATTATTCTCAGAAATTTAAATTTAACTGTAACGGAAAACAAAATTAGCCGATGATATTAGGTATTTAAATACAAATAACATTTCTAATTCATCCTTTTCCAAATTTTGTTTCTTTTTGTTTCGAAATCACTAAGCTTTGGCTGGTTTTGTCGACTTACCTCTAAAATTTAAAGTGTGAAAATTATTTTCACATTACCTTTGGTTGGTTCTGAGTCTGGCCGGGTCGCCAATATGTACCATTGGTACATTATCGTTGAAGGAGTAAATTAAACACAGAATACTGTATCACTGAACGCTCTAGTCTCGGCGGTGGCTCGGTAAGAAGTGGACGACAGCTCTGACAGTCTGGCGGCCATATTCTCCAAGCAACCATAGTGCGGCCATCTTTATTTACTTTATTTATCAATATACTACAATTCTTATGGTTTATTATTTAGCGGAACCACAAAACTCAACAATATCTAACATAAAATGTTCACTAAAAACCTTTATTAACACTTATTACATGAAATATGCAGACCGACTCCTTTGTTATGTCCGAGTAAGTAGGACATAACATTACACGCTTTTGACGCTTATACACCGATATAATTATATATAAATATAGTGTATATTATCTCAATGGTTGGCATCCACCCCCAGGGCAAAAGCGCAAATTGGCACTATGTCACTTTTATTTCGGATATCCTCCACCTACTTACCAATTTTCATGAAAATCGATGGAGGTTCAACGAAATCGGAGGTGAAAACCTTCACTGCCTCCACTATACGTCAGATTATCTTAATTTACTGACATGCTGCTGTCTTTTCTGTCATCGATCCCGTGTATTATTTTCCTCTATGCATCGATCTAAATTTCTGTTTACAATTTTGCCAAAATATGTAAAAATACTAAACAATTATTTAAAATTCAGGCATAAAACATGCAGCAAGTAAGTAATATTTAACTATCTTGAATAATATAATCTTCCCGAATTTCGTAATGAATCATCTAAGGCTCTAAGCCTATTTTCGACGTCTAGGATGTGGAGTACGACGAGTTCTGTGACCCGGCGCGACCGCGTACGGTGTTCTGTGACGACATCCTCGCTGCGGCAAAACGCATCGCAGGATACGTCCGCTATACGCCCTGCACGGTACCATCGTTTGCTTTCCTCTAGCTAGGACAACATGTTACATGCAATACCAAAAGCATTGGACTTGAGGACCTATTATACCAACAAGCTTTTTTAAATTGAAAGTACTGCAATCAACAAATGATCAGCATCCAAAAAATTCTATAATAATAGATTGAATCGTTCTTGCCATCTGTTAGTAATAATTAATACCTCGATCGTGGAAAAACCAGACACAAAAGCTTATCTATCGTTACCGCGGCCGCCTATTGTGGCCGCTTGGGAGTTGAAGCATTAAAAGGTTTAAAGATAAAATCTTTCAGAAAGCCAACATGTCCAAAGAACTAAAAATGGATCTGTATCTTAAACAAGAATGTACGCAACACACTGGAAGGTAACAGAAACCTTTGTGGTTGTTAACTCATTGATTCTATTCCACTTATCAGCACTTATCGTGTCATTAATTTTCAGTTTCAAAGAACGTGGGGTTGTAAACACTCTACTTTCTATGTCGGATGAACAAAAGAAGATAGGAGTCATAGCTGCTTCGACGGGTAATCACGCGCAGGCTGTGAGCTACCATTCGACGCAGCTTGGAATCCCCAGCATTGTAGTGATGCCGATCACCGCACCACTAACAAAATTAAATCGATGTCAGAAGTTTGGTGCGGAAACTATACTAAATGGAAACAGCATCGCTGAAGCGAAACGCCACGCGTGCATATTGAGACAAGATAACAAAATGATGTATCTAAACGGGTTGGTAGATATGCTGACCTATTGATCCTTTGAACATTGCCCTGTGACAATGCCCTGTGTTGCGCCAACCTGCTCTATCATATATGTAAAACAAGGAATTCCAAATCAAAAAATGAAACAAAATTACTCAATAGCTGCTAAACCTCTTTAACCATAAGCCGTTGACACATAGTCCTAAGGAACTTATAAGTCTTATAACCAAGCAGCAACAATGAACAAAGAAAGCAATATATATTTTTTTAATTTATAGATACGACCACCCCAATGTTATAGAAGGGCAAGGGACTGTCGGTCTGGAGATGCTGGAGCAGGTGCCAGACGTGGACGCCATTCTCGTGCCATGTGGTGGTGGCAGTCTACTGGCGGGGATATGCGTCGCCGTTAAACACCTGAAGCCGGACACTCAAATCTATGTAACAGTAGACGTTTCGTGCGGCTTCGCCCGCGTAAATTAGATATTTCACAGAAAAATTATTAGTCCACAACAAAAATTAATAGCCTATGACCCTTCACGTAGTCTACTTCTTATCTGTGCTAAAATAACATAAAATTGCTCCAGTAGTTCGTGAGATAAGCCCTTTCAAATAATTTCCCCCGTTTTTTCCACATTTTCCTCTATTTCTTCGCTCGTATTAGTCTTAGCGTGACAAAATATAACCTATAGCCTTCCTCGATAAATGGGCTATCTAACACTAAAAGAATTTTTCAAATCGGACTAGTAGTTCCTGAGACTAGCGCGTTCAAATAAGCCCTTTCAAATTATTTCCACCGTTTTTTCCATATTTTTCTTTATTTCTTCGCTCCTATCAGCCCTAGCGTGATAAAATATAGCCTATAGCCTTCCTCGATAATTGGGCTATCTAACACCGAAATATTTTTTTAAATCGGACCAGTAGTTCCTGAGATTAACAAACAAACTCTTCCGCTTTATAATATTAAGTATAGATGTGTTGGAGATTTTATATTTCCACTTATCATTGAAATATTATCCAAGAAAGTTTCCCACAATTTATTTTGGGGTTATAAAACGCTGAAACAACAAAAAAAATTACTCCTTTTAAAGTTTTTTTTTTTTGTGTCAACAGGGAATAGAGTCAAACAAAACAAGCAGCATGATCGAGGCCCTAAAGAAAAACGAACGAGTGTATGTAAATCTGGAAACGTCTATTGCTGACGGACTTTCAGTAAATATGGTTGGCGTCAATTCCTTTCACAACGTCAAAGACAAAGTCGATAAAATGGTACACCACTTTCTAATATTTTCCAGACGTTTTATGTATTACATACCTATTGTCGGTTGGTGTAATTAACAAACGACATGATTGTACGTTAGTTCCGTGAAATATTTGTCAACTTTATTGATTGTAAACTTGATAGTAACCACTTCTTATTTTTGGAAGGTTGTCGTCAAAGAAGATTGGGTTGCACGAGCGGTCATGCATGTTGTGGAGAAGGAACGATTTATAATAGAGGGTGCTGCGGCCACCGGCATCGCCGCTCTTATGGCCGGACTGTTCCCAGATCTCGAAGGAAAAAAGTTTGTTGTTTCATTCAACGAAGAGCACTAGCTAAAACTAAACGCAATGTAGGTAATATGTACAGTGCAAGTTTCAACAATTTTATTTCAGAGTGGTGTGTGTGCTGAGTGGCGGAAACATAGATACCACAACGTTGGCTCGCTGCCTAGAGCGGGGCATGGCCGTCGAGGGCCGACTGGTGAAGTTCAAGGTGACGGTGACAGACCGGCCCGGAGGGATGGCGGAGTTCTGCAGAATGATGGGCAAAATCGGCGTCACCATTAAGGACTGTATACCGGAACGCGCCTGGATCAAAGGAGACATTTTCAGCTGTGAAGTTAGATTGCGATTTCTTCACTTCAATTTATTTTATTGTTATAGATACATAGATATTATAATAGATTTCTTTTCCAGTTGAAAGTTATCGCTGAAACCAAGGGCTGGGACCACACGAATCAGATGATCGAGCACATCAAGAGACACTACACGGAATACTTCTTCCCGGAGTTTAGCGAACGTCGCGAAAAGAGACGCGCCAAGGGCTCGTGTCTTGCCCGCAATCCCCGTTGCATGGAAAAATAGAGCACCTTGGAATTATTTTTTGCAAATCTATGATTGCTTTTCGATTTTGAAATAAACAGCCTTACTTTGTGTAACTTGTATTTGTTATTATAAGAACCATAGTATGGTAATACCGGCCCACGGGCCACGGCGCGATAAGAGTGTGTTTGTTCCAATACTTGGCTCGTGAGTCATCATAGTCAATTAACTTAATTATTATGGGTGTTTTCCCCATAAGATAAACCAACCCCAGAGAAAGATAAACATATACCGGAGTTTTCCCATTCGCAATAGCTAACACTGTGAAAGCCCCATACCTTCAAGAATACCGTAGACTCTACCATCATGAAATATAAGACCTAGTAGGTACTGATAGACTCTACCTATGGATTCTACCGTATTCTCTAAAGTGCTGTTACAGTTAACATTGAATCGACTTTCCATGATAATGTTACAGTGAAAGGATTGCAAGTTAATCAATGACCTACTTGTACGGTTCTGCAAGGTTACTTACTGTCACTTCCTTTGAAGAAATAAAAACAGAAAAAAACTACCATAGTCCATGAATGTCAGCAAACCCATAGAGAAAAATAAACATATCGGTGCATATCACTGATCTATACTTGTATAATAACAAAATTTAAATTTGTAATTTTACAAAAGTTTTGAAATCATTAAATATGATCAAAATATAGAATGGCATTAGAAAAATAGATAATTTGCAAAAAATACGCATCTAACGCACCTAAGCAGTAAGAACCATCAAAATACTATTTCGATGCTAAAGCATATTTAGAATGGCACGAATGAATGTAAGTCCTTTCCCTCCTACTTTGCAGAGTTATGATAATAAGTGAGTTATAAGATGGTTATAAGTTATAACTTTCCCGTCCTAAAAAGACTAGACAGTTTAAGTATTAATTTTATCAAGTAGTTTATCAATCAATCGCTTAAGTTAAGATAGAGTCCTGAGATATTAAGACAGCAATAAGTAATTTAGAAATAATAAAAAAAAATTGTACCCTCTAGAAAGATTTCGATGAATTTTGTGATCCGCTCAACCCGAGAACTATCACGTACGAAGACGTTTTAAGCGCAACGCAACGTATTAGGAAACACATAGAGCCCACACCATGCATTGTAAGTTTCATTAATTATTTAAACTTAACTATTCATGAATTCCTCCTGATACAAAAATATTATTATTTTTCCAGGCCTCGCACTTTCAAAATCTATTCGGCATGAAACTGTTCTACAAACTGGAAACTTTTCAACCAACTGGAAGGTGAGGAATGTTAAGTCCTGTAACGCAAAAAAGTCCTAACCAAGCGGAATTATGAGGGTTTTTTGTAGGTAGATACTACGGAAGTCGGAACCCTAAATCAATATTTTCAGTTTCAAGGGAAGAGGCGCTCTGAACGCCTTAGAAATGATGCCGAGAGACGAACAAAGGAAGGGCGTGGTGCTGGCCTCTGCGGGAAACCAGGCCCTCGGAGTCTGCTACAACGCGCAGAAGATGAAGATCCCAGTGACAGTGGTGATGTCCAACATAGTGCCCATCACGAAGCTGCAGAAGTGTCAAAACTACGGCGCCAAGGTCATCGTACATGGAGACAACTACCACGACGCCCAGAAACATGCCAAATACATGGCGAGGGAAATGGGATTGACCTTCATTAATGCGTTTGTGTCTTCTATTGCTCTTTGTCAATTTACTTCTTGACCTAAACTAGGCTAACAGCTAACTGAACTGATTTCTAAGATCTCCTGAAAGGCTGATTAGGATTGTGGTGGCTTGGGAGCTTTAAAACTGTTGTCGCTTAACAAACACGATGTATGCTCTTGAACTTGTCTCGCATACAAACAATAAACTCGTTTTTATGCATAGCAAGGTCAAACGACGCTGACTCTACATTGAGACACTATCGAGCGATATTAATGGATAATAATGGTTAGATGGAAAAAAATAATTTAAATTATTTACCACAGAATCTTTAAGTTTATCTCATTTTGTTGATATTTTATTCACGCATATTATGACAGACGCGACCATCCCGATATAATCGCGGGCTACGGGTCTATAGCGCTGGAGATCCTGGACCAAGTGCCTGACGTTGACGCTGTTCTGGTGCCAGTGGGCAGCGGGGGGCTGGCTGCGGCCGTCACCGCCGTCATCAAAAAACTCAAACCACAGTGTCTAGTCTATGTTGGTTATCATACTTTATCATACTTGTCTTACTAACTATAATATCGTGACCGTAAGCCTGGCACACATAAACTGCGTTGATCTGAATACGAGCTGATATTTTGTTAATCACCGCAAATGTGAATGCAACAGGACCTACTTAGTACTTACATTCATAAAAGTTTGGGACATTATGCAGTGCAATTTTTTTCAAAATAACGACTTTAAACGAACTAGCGTCTCTCTAACTACTAACCGAAGGCGACCGAGGCGAACTAACTAATAATAATAATTAATTATTACATTTCCTACTAGTCATTATTCCTATTTACCTATTAGGGCGTGGAACCTGAAATTCTACCGACATTCTTTAAGTCTCTGGAGGCGGGAAAACCAATGACGCTGCCTTGGACAAACTCGGTCGCCGACAGTGTCGCCATGTCAAATATTGGAGTCAATGCCTTTCACACGGCGAAGGCGCTACTGGACAAAATGGTTGGTATATGGATTACAATGTAAGCACGTTGTGGAAAATTCGTGATATCCTTAATTCGAAGGTGTGACGTCTGTCTGTCTGTTATATAAGGATAGGATACATTTTATCCCTAAAAAATCTAAGATTCTCGCGCGATAAACGAATTTTTGCGCAACTACTTTCTCAACTAGTATCCAATGTTTGAATTCTGATTTGATTCTACAGAAACAGAGCTTGATAATGTCCCTTTTCAGATACTAGTGAACGAGGACTGGATCGCGCGCGCGGTGCTGCACTTCGTGGAGAAAGAACGGTTCGTGGTGGAAGGGGCCGGCGCGTGCCCCCTCGCCGCCATCATGGCCAAACAAGTGCCAGAGTTGAAGCAAAAAACGTTGGTTTGAATAGCTTAGAGCTAGGTCAGACACAGCTTGATCGGCGCGGTTGAGGTCCATGGAACAAACGAACCGCCCGATAGTCATACAAACTAGGCGTCCACTACAGTTGTATACAACCTTTACACCAAACCGCGCAGTTTGAGCGTGATTTGAACGGTTTAAACCGCGTGGATCCAGCTGTGTTTAAAACTGAGGCGATTATGGTTAATAATAATTGTGCTATCAGCTATTTAGGTAAGAGTACGTCTTTAGCACATACCTATAAGTTCCGAAGCTTGTAAGTTGACGCTAAAGACCTATTTTATTGGCCTTCTCCTATTCTTGTCCCCTTACCATTATTTTAATTGACAACGAATTGTTTGGCCTTGCTAGCTAGTGCGGCTCGGCGTCAGGCGTGGGTATTACCTTGACTCGCTTGCTGTTGAGCCGAACGGAACCTTATTTGTGTCACGGCTTATTGTTTTTTGTTTTTTTTCTTTTATTACAGACGCAGATTTACTACATCGATAACGTAATATTTTATGTAACAATTGAGAAATGAGATACTACCTAAACCTTTGAGTATTAATAACAGTACTACTGTTATTAATACTCTAAGACCTACGAATAACAAAACTACGACCTAAACAATGATACCTACGTCCTACACTACGTACATAAGTATCCTACCATCGTTTTCCTTTAGGCCTAGACCGCCTAGTTTTGTAGCCCGTGTACGCTAAGCTTACCTAACGATTTCCGAGGGAATTTTATTTAGTTTTTTTTATTGAATATAATAATATATCGTTAGCGTGGTGTGCATCGCGAGCGGTGGCAACATAGACGCGGTGCTGCTTGGCCGCTGTCTGGACCGGGGCCGCGCCGCCGAAGGTCGACTGGTTAAGTTCAAAGTAAGCGGTAGTGCGAGATATTTAAATAATGATTTATACAGGGTGTAACAAACCGCTGAACCGATTTTGCTGTTTGGTATGGAGATACTTTGAGTCCCGGGAAAAGACATAGGATACTTTTATCCCGAAAAAATGTACAGTCCCGCGCGATAAACGAATTTTGTCGAAATGGAGTTGCGGGCGTCTTGTAGTTATACATATATGCGAAAGTGTGTCTTTCTGTCTGTTACCTCTTTAAGAAGGCGACTAACCCAAAATTGACGATTTTATAAATCATTTTTGTAGTAGATTATAAGCCCAGAATCGTTTAATTTTCTAAACATAGATACTACATTATATTTCCAAGAATTCGATCTGAGCGAAAACACGATATCGTGAAATTTTCTCGATAGAAAAAAATCACAAAGATGCATCTAACTTTGACGATTTTTTTCCTATATTCCCAAAACCATGCAGTAAACTGAGTTAATATTTTTACACATCATATAAAATTCTATCACCGAGTGTTCGTTCTAGCGGATTTTTAATATTCTCTATATTTTTTAAGATATTTAAGAAAAACCACATTGGCGCTTCACCGCCAGATTTGTCTCACCTCTCAGTCGCCAACAGCGCCTGAGGAGAGGACGTACTTCTTTTGCCTTTACTCCGGATTGAGAAAATATTTAATTGAAACCATGGGAAACAAACAAAAATTAAAAAACACACTAAAAGCGACATTTACGGAGATTTAGGAGAAAACGGGAGCCGATGAACAATTGTAGAAGGCTTTTTAATTTAATGTAAAATATGTATTATTTGTTTACAAATATGATAATATTATCATGACAAATAATTTGTCAAACCCATATGTTGCGACCGCACATGCGTAGTGCTTCGTGCTTGATTGGACGATCTGCGTGTATCGTCCAATGGTATCGTCTCATAGCTCGCAGCTTCGTGACGATCGACGAATCAGCGGCCGCGGCAATAGAGATTGAAAAAATAAATCGGCTTTAAATCGATATAGTTTTGACAAAAACTAGTGTATGACAGCGATTTGAAAATCGATTTGGTTTCAATGTATGTCGTACTCGATACTATGGAAATATCGAATAAATTTCTTTGATACAACGCTTCTTCGTTCGTTCGTCTTGAAATGAAAAGATTAAATTGTCAAACAGTGATAACATTATAATATTATATGCAAAATTTTCTACTTCGACCATTCGCTTGATAATAATTATTAATCCTTCGATCGCGGATTCTTGGAAATGCTATTGTATTCTAGTGTCGCGATCACCGGTGCTCGTTTGAGGCTTGATGGGTTAATAACAAAGGTGACGGCATATTTATGAAAGGATTTAGAAGAGTACATACTACATAATAATATACTACATAATATAATATTATAAGGTCTTTTATGCCTATGATATTGCCGTTTTGTTTGAAAAATGTTCTTTTTAGGGTTCCGTACCCAAAGGGTAAAAACGCGACCCTATTACTAAGACTTCAATGTCTGTCTATCCGTTGGTCTGTCTCCAGGCTTTATTTCAATAACGGCTAAAATTTTCACAGAATGTGTATATCTGTTGCCGCTATAGCAACAAATACTAAAAACAAAATAAAATTTATATTTAACGGGGGCTCCCATACAAAAAACCAGATTTTTTGCTATTTTTTGCTCGATAATTATCAATAATGGATATAGCTAGGCACTTGAAATTTTTACAAAGTCCTTAATTTTATTTGTACTTTAATTATGGATAGTAAAATTAAAATAAAATAAATATTCAAAGGGGCTGCCACACAAAAATTACAATTTTGGGCTATTTTTAGCTCTGCGGTATTGAACCCTTCGTGCGCGAGTCGGACTCACTCTTGGCTGATTATTTCGAACTTACTTATTTCTGTTTATCAAAGTAATCACCCCTGCAATCAATGCACCTTCGCCAACGCAGTGGCAGTGTATAGATGCCCTCATTGAAAATATCAGCTGGACAGCAGACTACACTTCTAAGGCATTTTGTACAGCCTCTCGCGATTTGAATTTTCTTCCCGGTAAAAGTTTTACCAATTTTGGAAAAGGTTATAGTCGGTATGGCAGATGAGGGAGAGCTTCCAAACAAAATGGAGTCGCGCGTTGTCATCAAGGAGTAGCGGAGACGATCGACTGACAAAAACTAGTTGCAGACGTACGAGCATCGCCATTATTGTGGGCAGTTTTCAATGTACACATCTGCAGTAATGCTCTCGCCGTTTTGTAAAAAGCTGTTACTTATCACACCGGCAATTAGACCACCAAACTCCAAAGTGTGACCATCACATTTCTAGGGGTGATTTTTCGTTTTGCACATTGCTTTGGTGTCGAACCAGGATCTTACCAACTTGCTGAGCATTTTCAAGTGTCAACCGAATACCATTTTTTGTCGCATGTTTGTTAAGTTGGCTGGTACCGCCTATAAAGTGTGAAGATTGAGTAGAAAAATACATAAATTTTAGGCGAATTATGAATAAAAGCACTTTATATAGAAAAAAAAATGTACCTACGAGTTTCTAATTAAGGCCAAAAGTTCCTGATTTTAAGTTTTTAGCTCTTTAAAACTGAAAACAGTGAGTTGTAAAGAACTTTATGAAAGCTACTAAAATTTACTACGATTTTGTCTTTCAAACTTTGTATCTAACTCCAATCATTGCCTTGCTATGAGCTTGTAGCGGATTTTTTCAAATACACATATCAAGAAGGTCTTAGGATATTTGTGTTTTGTGAAATATCTGAAAATATCTAAGAATCTATTTGAAAGAGCGTAAATGAAAGAATTTTAGCTTATTTTTAAAGTTATTAATAACAAAAAAAATCTTCCGGATATTTTTATTTCCGATTTAATAATAAAACTAGGCATTTTCATCCGTTGTGGATGATTTAAACAGTATTTTCAGAGCGAAGTTACTCAAATACTGTAGTAGTTGGGACAACATTTTTTTTAAATGTCCGTGTCTTTTTTAATTGCCCAAGCACATACGGCATTCTCGCAAGTCGCAACATAGTTGGCCTAGTCTAGAGGAAAGAACGAGTCAATACGTCTGGGACCAACTATGTGCAACTATTCCTCACGATGTTTTCCTTCACAATACGAGCGTCCGTATTATGTACTTGAGATCAGAAAATGTCTCATTGGTACACGCCTCCACCCGGGATCGAACCAGCACCCTCTAAGAGTGCGAGCCAAAGCTCTACCTATTAGGCCACGGACGCTCTTATATGTATATAATAATAAATATTAATTATATTGGAATTTCAAGTAATCTTTTGTTCTAACTTAAATACTAGAAAATCTTTGAAATTTATTCCAGTACTGCAATCTGGAAAATGTGAAGGGTTGTTTTTTCACGAGTTTGGAAGATTGATAATAAATTGATAATGGTAACACCTAATAGGACGAATAATGGCTCTCCAGAGCCAGTCGAGGATGGTTAATCAATGCAGAATTTCTCGAACACGTGATTTTAGTATATCGAGATGAAATTTGAGCTGGGGTTTTTATCAGCACCAGCATCAGAGACGATTTTAGTGATACCATGGTCCATGGCGGATAACTCCGCCATTTGTTGCCCGCCGTTTGTTGACGGATTTCCAAAATTCTTATGTTATTGTATAAGATGTAGTCCGAATTTCGTAACATGTTAACAAAAGTGGTGATCTGATGGTGCAATTCATGAAAAATCGAGGGGAGCTAAAAGGAGAAAACTAGCTGACCCGGAAAATATTGTTAAATATAAAAAAATATCAATATAAAAGTAGATATAAACCTATTGTCAGGCCTAACGAATGTACATAGCAATACAATCGGTTGAACCGTTTTGGACGAGTTAGCGCACAAACCAATGATATTGTATGTTACTAACGTAACACAAACACTGTGACCCGAGAATTTTATACATAAATTTGACTATATGACCCGGCAAACGTCAGTTTGCCATATAAATGATTTTTAGCATCAATATATTATATCAAAAAGCAGATAAAAAAATATTCTCAAACCAAACGAATGTATGTATGCAAAATTTGAGAATTTTGTATATTTTAATCTGACAAATATTAATATATTTTATGCAAATACACACAATAACTAACCAAATTGGGACGTGGACGAAGACGTGCCTACCCAGTAAACACAAAACACCATTATAACAAACTTATTATAGCACGAGTTAATGTACAAAGCATTCTAACCAAATCGTATATCGGCTGTTTATCTTTTATACGACTCTTTTAAGTAAAATTTGGGCCCCCCCTTTAGACAGCATTGAGTTGTATAAAGTCTATTTAATAGCATTATAATTATCATATTACTTCATCAATAAAGTCAGTTATGAGCATAGGAATAAACAAATGGCATTTTTTGCGACTTTAATACAGTTAATATATAGCTTTTAAAATTACAATCTGTTTTTAAAATTTCATAACAATGCTTACTGTTTTACTTCCTCTGTAAAAAAGAAAACCATAATGATTTTAAAAATATATTTATTCTGCTGACTGATGTTGGTCGTGCAAAGTATTGTGTTGACCTGAATTAATTAAATGCAGTGTTATATCCTTATAATATGTGACAACTAATATTGAATGGGTAAGTAATGCCTTTATTTCTGATTGTTTTGAGTGAAATTAGCTGCGCACATCATTTTGTCGGGTAAAATAAACATGTTATTAGTAAAGAATACACGCGCCCTCGCTAAAATACTTTATTATAGTATAAAATTTTTAGAAAACATAACCTATAGTTCTAACAAATATAAAAACTAGCCTTTAGCAATAGGTTTAACAAATAAATGTAGCTGAAGGTATCCGTACAAAATACAAATAATTTCATTCCCTTTTTAGTCGATCTTATAGTGACTTGTATTCTTTTTGTAAGATAGGAAAAGGAAAGCTAATGGCGACAAATAAAATTAAAGCTTTAGGCATTTGACGATAGCATAATAGCGCTGTTAATTTTAATATAGCGCGTTACAAAAATTAGAGCTCGTATCGCACTATACAAGACACTTATTATTATGTTCAGCCATATAACAGCACTTCAGAAATATGTTATAATGTTTAAACTCATTATACGTAATAGTGACTGATCGTTATCGAGTTTAGCAGGGTACCGTAATCATTTGGTAAAGCCTATATATAATTTATGTTTTTTTGGTATGTACAATTTATAAGAAGGTTAAGTAGTACTAACAAGAGTGATGATTTTTTCCAGAATAATGGCTTCAAGCAGTGCAGAAGAGAGAATTTTGAGATGGCTCGAAGAAGAAGACACTGATAATGGAGATATATTTTTTGTTTACTCCAATTATTAATAAAATCAGTATTTAAATCCTTTTTAAGCTTTCTTTTGAATCCGCCTGTTTTTTTTTTTTTTGTTTTTTTCCAAGCCTTTTTATCCTTTCTTATATATTAAATTAGCCAGTGTAATATATTCGCCATTATAAATAAACATTTTGTAAATTCAAATTACGATGTTATTATTGCTCATAGTTCTAACAATACTTTTATTTCGATCAAAATATAGCTATATGCTGTAGAGATGAATAGATCAGAAAGAAAACGGAGCAAAGGCATTATTTGTTATAATGTCAATGTTAATATAGGACTAGCATTAAATTAGCACAACCATGGACTATTAGATTTTATTCCTACAAAAAATCAATATACGTTCAAAAGCACTATAAATTAGTTTATTAATGCTTATTTAAAGCGTAAAGTTTTTTTTAATTCCCAATGTAAGATAATAGTCTTAGTATAAGTTTGAAAGCTGCTTTAGAAGCTGTAATTTAGAATTATCCTACGTTAATTTAAGATTTTTGACATTGTAACAATTTTTTGCTAACTATATTATAGCAGTAAGCATAATTTGATGCAATAAATGCCTTTATAGAGTATTCATATTTGGATAGTGACGATTAAAAGAATTAATATGACTTCAAGACATAATTCTAGTTTTTTGTGGCACCAGGTGCCGCGCGACGCTCGAGAGGGTATCTGTTTTGGTTAATATATAAGTTGTGTGTTTACTGGGTAGTAGATTATATTAAATAAAGTATAATATTTTTGTAACACAGCTTAGGAATTCTAACCAGAATCGATCCAGTAGTGTCAGAGCCTATTCGATTTCGATAAATAAACATATCATAAAGTAATAAAGTATTACTAGTGTATAAGGCAAAAAGTATTAATTTTATTCTCAAAGTGCAGATGGAAAATATGACTCAAACTTCTCAAAATTTTATCTGATATATTTGGTTATACTACGTTCGTACAAAAAGTGGTTACGAGAGTAATTACACAAATTTATAGCCGCGGTGACGTTTTGAATGCGTTGGGCGAGTGCGGGGGGTATAAAGTGCGCGGGTGAAAACCGTTTTTTTTCTGTCATAGGTCGCCTTCTTAAGCTCAAACGGCTGAACGAATTAAGAATTTGGTGTGGAGATATTTTGAGAAACGTGAAAGGGCATAGCTTATGTTATGAAAAAATATAAGGTCCCAGCGCGATAAACGAGTTTCATCTAGTACCTTCATAAATTGTCCCTGTGGTCCAGCACAACATCTATAAGGCTTCCTACAGACGAGCGGCACTTGACGACGGCAGCCGTCGACACTTGTTGAGGTGTGCCGTTCGTCTATAAGCGCTCTAAGGTGAGACTTCCAGTAACTTATGCCCATGACCTAACTATGTGCAGGTGGGTATACCGGACTCGTCGGCAGGCTACGAGGGGCTGCTGCGGCTGATGGCGGACAACAACTTCAACATGTACAGGCTGTTCCCCGACCGCACCTGGGTCGAGGACGAAATGTACAGCGTCGAAGTAAGGCTTCTTACAGACGAACGGCACGTGTCGGCGGCACGCGTCGGCGGCAGTCGACGGCAGCCGTCGACAGTTTATGACTCTTGCACCTACCATACCTTGGCCTACCACGACCTTTCCTAAAACTATCATGTTTCCAGAACACTTTGAAGATTACAATAACATTACCGTTCTCACTTTTCAAATATAATTTTACTAAAAACAGTAAAAAATGCAAAACATTGTTAAATCCGCTGTGAAATATCAACTTGCCGTTCGTCTGTAAGCGCTCTAAGCGAACCTCCCGTCGCGGTCGTATTGAGAAGATTGTCCATACTTGATTTATTATTATAAATGCGAAAGTGTGTCTGTCTGTTACCTATTCGCGCCAAAACATATGAACCGATTTTTCTGAAATTTTGTATTTTGAGTCCCGGGAAAGGACATAGGACACTTTTTATCACGGAAAAATATACGATTAACGCTTTTTTAACGTGTCAGACAGAAATAAATTAATGCTACTTATAGGCCTAGAGATACTGACACAAAATTCTTGGTCATTTGTACCAGTATGGCGGTTTTACATGGGTATAATTACGTAAAGGCAAAAAGGAAAATGATGGTCATAGCGCTCGCACTGGCAGCCCAAACGCGTGGGCGTTAATCGAACGTGTCGGCTAAATAACGAGTGTCGAACGATTTGTTCCACAAAAATGCTTGTATTTTCAGATAGTCGAAAAAAAATAAGTAGGCGAAAGCGTAATGCCATACTTGTCGGGTGCGGTTTACAGCCCGCCATACCGACGCGAATACGTTAATTTTAATTAAAAAATTGAACAATTTGTACCAGGATAATTTTTGCATAGCTAATCATCGTCGAGTCATTCACGAAAATCACCTTGCCATACTTTTCCGACAGGTCCCAATGGCCGCCATTTGTACCACCCTGAAACTTTTTTTAACAGTTCCCTGTATGATCATAAATAGGAGTCTGATAATGCCATACCTGTGGGAGGCGGCGAATATGAACAATATTATTTCAAAATCCTAAGATTTTATTCGTAATTTCAAACAGTTTTTCAAGTATGGCGCCACTTTTTCCCTCTACTACAAGTATGGCAAATATAATAATGGTCACATTGTATCGTATAATTTCCAAAAATCCAAATGCCATACTGGTACAAATCGTCCAATTTTTATCACTTTTTTGCTCAAGTTCGATAGTCATCCCGCCCCATGGTTACAATCTGTAATATTTTTTTTTTGGTACAATTGTCAAATGACGAGAATACAATATTGCCATGATGTAAAAAATGATTTTACGTATTTTATAGTCGTATTTTTAAAACGTGTCAAATAAATAAGTATTTCAAGTAAGGCAGCACTTTTTCCCCCTACTAGAAGTGCTTATGGGAAAAATAATAACGGTCATATTTTGTCAAATACTTTCCAAAAATTTTAATGCCATACTGGTACAAATCGTTTGGCGAAAAAAAATTACACCTTTGCAGTGGTATGGCGGCCATTGGGACCTGTCGGAAAAGTATGGCAAGGTGATTTTCGTGAATGGCTATTCGACGATGATTAGCTATGCAAAAATTAGCCTGGTACAAATGGTTCAATTTTTTTTTCATGGTTCAATTAACGTATTTGCGTCGGTATGGCGGGCTGTAAGCCGCACCCGACAAGTATGGCATTACGCTTTCGCCTACTTATTTTTTTTTCGACTATCTGAAAATACAAGCATTTTTGTGGAACAAATCGTTCGACACTCGTTATTTATCCGACACGTTCGATTAACGCCCACGCGTTTGGGCTGCCAGTGCGAGCGCTATGACCATCATTTTCCTTTTGGCTTTTACGTAATTATACCCCTGTAAAACCGCCATACTGGTACAAATGACCAAGAATTTTGTGTCAGTATCTCCAGGCCTATTAAGTTTAGTAACCCAATTTTAACCTTTTTAAGGTGAAAGTTGTATGCGAAACAACCGGACTGGACCATGCTATTGAGCTGAAGAGGATAATCGAAAAGGCGTATCCTAATACTGCACTCTTTGAAGCAGAACCCTACGATGTGAACAAGACCTGTCCATGTTATTACAACAAACCATCAAAATCTAAGCGCAGTGTCATCTCGAGCTGATCCTTAGAAAAATGAAAGAATTTCAATCTGACAGAAAATAAGCCATTGCACATTTAAAATTTTAAATGCCCTGTCTAATATTACAAACTACTAGCTACTGTTATACAAACTACAAAGTAATAATTAAAAAATTTTAACACTACAATTCGATTGCTATTATTCTATACATATAACTAATCAAATAAATTAACTTATTTAGATAAATAGGTTCTTGCTTAATATGTGCCCAACACCTCAAATAAATAAGCCAAATCAAAGAGTAGTGAATGAAATAACTTATGATTTAAATTAATTACTGTTTTTTTAAATAATTGTCAAAGCTTTTGCATGCAAAATCATATATTGAAACAGGACTATACTTCATTATTCTTAAAACATAATCATACAATATTTATAAGTACCTATATACACATCAACACATCTTACAATTAAAGCCTTCATATTTGTATTTGTTTCGCTCATTGTGTTGTTTAAGAATAAATTTTGTCCATGAAGGTGGCCATCCTTACATCCCTCTTGCTCAGTCCGTTGACATCATGTGATGCTAGCGTTACCTAAAATAATATTTTCTTTTAACCCATCAAGCCCCATAAGGACACCGGTGACCGCGACAACAATAGAATAACAATAGATTTCCTAGAATCCGCGATCGAAGGATTATTTAAAAATATTCAGTAAATATTTGTAATAAGAATAAATATGAAATTTTAAATTATTAAATTTTTTAATTAAGTACTCTAAAAACTTTATTCTTTCTCCTGTATTTTATTATGCTTAAAATATATTTTTGATAAGACTGTTTTTAAACAAATTACTTGATAAGTAAATATTTCATCAGGCAGGGTCAGACACAATTTAAAGGTCACACTGGTGTGTTCTTATTTATTGGAAATCCCCGTGGCAGAAACATTAATTTAATGATTTACATTTCCTGTAATAAAATTGTGACATCTACACTAGAGAATACTGTACCTGGACTCGGTTGTAAACATTAAACCATTCGGGGTGGTGATCCATTTTTTCAGCCAATAGAGCCACTCTAGTCATGAAACTGAAAGCTTCATTGAAGTCTTTAAATTTAAATTCCTTTTCAATAGCGTCCCTGTTTTCTTGTACTTTCCATCCTGACTGCAGCAGGGGTTGAAGCAAGTTCTTGCGGTCGTCGTCGCTCAACTTATCCGCCTAAAACGGAATCAACAATTTTACATTCTTCTTATCCATTTAGAGCACGATATTCAACACGCAACAGGTAGTCGGCCGTGCGATATGGACATACAAACGTTCTCATCAACAAACTTAACTAATTGCATGAGCTATTAACATTTTTAAATTACGCACCATATTTTTTCCTTTTTTGGTAGAGAATAAACGAACACTTGCTAATCCGACGACTCCCTCAAAACGACTGGCGGTTACGGCATTGATCGGAGAAGGCTTGCGAGTTAAAACTTTGGTGTGAGATTGTTTCGTTATCAAACAACCTAAACTACGTAGAGTACGCCATCGAAACATTATTTATATGTATTCCAATTTGTTTAAAACTTCGAAATTTCTATATTATAAAATAATTTTGCAAACTTTATTTTAAATTTGCCATAAAATTCCCGAAAAAATAATATTTTCAATTTAAAAATTTGGAGTCTGTGGGCCTGTAGGCTGTACATATTTGACAGCATTTTTTTTTTTTTTTGCGACACTGGCACAGAACACTATTATTCCTATTTCCTATAACGGCCTACCGTACCGGGGAATACTGGAGTCTGGAGCGGCTCCAGTGCCCTCCTCCTGGAGCCTGGAGGTGGAGTCTGGACTCTGGAGTCAGGACAGTGGACCGTGAGTAATAATTTGTATTCTGTGCAGACTGCAGTGGACCTTAGAAAAAGAAATACTTTTACTCTGTCTACGCAGTGGACACTGGACAATGGATACTAGACAGCACAGATTACTAGTATATATGGTACGAGCTACCTACCGCAAAGATATTGTACCTCTGTACAATGGGGTACAATATCTTTGTACCTACCGTATTTATGACAGTTTGACTGTTGATATTGACACTTGACATTGGTTGACATTGATCGTCGAATGCGGATTGTCGATTGTCTTTAAAGTCAAAGTTGTCATTGAAGTGCAAGTTTAATTTTTGTAAAATTTAAAATTCTAATTTAATTATTATTATTAGTTTATTTATTAGTAGTTATATTTATTAGTACATAAGTTAAATTTATTTGATGAAAGTTTTGAATAATATAAGCGTTGTTTTAGCATTATCTATTCTATTAATGATTTATAGTTTAGACTACCGTTTTTATTTTATTGAAGAAAATGTTAAAAAGAATACTACCTCCTAATTTATTCGAAACGTTCGAACGAGCTGGTATTTGCACTTCAAAAGAAATTATTCTGCTTTCACTATGGGATATTAAAAAGCTTACTAAGTTGCATGATGATGATATTCAATTGGCAAAAAGTTTAGTGGCTAAGGGTCTTTGCCCTGAGACGAACAATGCACCATCATTTGAAGAATTTAACAAAATATCTACAAGCTGCTTGAACATAGATAAATTACTTAAAGGGGGTCTAAGAAGAGGTACAATATCTGAATTATATGGAGAAAGTGGTTCCGGTAAAACTCAAATTGCTATACAAACAGCCGTGCAATGCTCAGCCAATGGCTGCGTGTACATATGCACAGAAGATTTGTTTCCTATAAAGAGATTTAATCAAATAAACAAACACATCAATGGCACTCATTCGGACAGAAGTGATAAAATATTTGTTGAACATTTAACAGAAATTCATGAATTACTAACTTGTTTAAGAGTTAGGCTGCCACAACTTCTCAATACTAAAAAAATATCACTGATAGTACTAGACTCTATTGCAGCACCATTTCGATGTGAAAACAGTTGCTACATTCAAAGAGCTGAAGAACTTAAAGAAGTAGCTATGCTTCTTTTAAAAAGTGCTCAACAATTTAACTTGGCTGTGATTTGCATAAATCAAGTAACAGGCTCAGTAGATAGTGGCCATAATATACCCTCGTTGGGCCTGGCCTGGTCGAACATGGTTTCATACAGATTTCTTATAAAAAGAACAGAAGTTAAGGCAAAGCAATCTATACCTCATGAAAACTTTGTTAGACAATTTCAAGTAATTCATGCTCCAGATTTACCCGATATTTTAACAGAATTTATTGTAACTTCAAATGGTGTTGAAAACATTTAAAAGTTCCTTTGAGTTAATCAAAAAAGCAGAATGTCTTTAATTCGGTAGCGTGTATTATGTATAAAAGAAAAAACAGCTGCCAAATTTGACACAACAGAAAGAAGATGAAGAAGTAATATTTTCACATGAAAAGTATTTTTATTTTTTATAAAATAAACTCAGTAAATTAAATCTATCTAATTGTTTATTATTCAATACTTTATGTTTTTCTCAATAGAGTAGTTGAGTACAAACTTGTGTATATAATATAATAAAACTAAAATTTTGTTAATCTCATAAAACTCCCTGCGCTTATGGAGATGTAGGTTATTTACAAATGTATAATAATGAATGTATATTATAATTTGTATTTTAGGTATACCAGCCAACTACTGAAGCCTGTAAGTTTAAAAAAAACTTTTAGTTAAAATATTTGCTAGTTGTCATGACAATAATAAAGAATTTTACAGCATTGTAGGAAACTAAGTTTATGCAAAGTCTTCAACTCCAACATTAGAAGAACAAAAGCCGACATGGAGATAAAATTCAGGGAAAACCCAATAGTTATGAAGCTGGATAGTCCAGAATTTCATAGCATATTTAGCCAGGAGGTAAAAGACCTAAAGAAGCTGTTTGATGCTTACAAATATGAAATAAGAATTGCTGGTGGAGCTGTGAGGTAAATGATGTTCAAGTTTTATTTCTATTACTATTTTTTTATTTATTACTCAAATTTGTGACAAAAAATTAACTTTAAGGGACCTGCTACTAGGAAAACAGGCAAAAGATTTGGATTTCGCCACTACGGCCACACCACAACAAATGAAGGACATGTTCACAGCTGAAAACGTCAGGATGATCAACATGAGTGGTGAAAAACATGGCACTATTACAGCCCGGTTGAACGACAAGGAAAACTTTGAGGTGACCACTTTGAGAGTGGACATAGTCACCGACGGGAGACACGCTGAAGTGGAGTTCACCAAGGACTGGAAGCTCGATGCAAACCGGAGAGATCTCACTATTAATTCTATGTTTTTGGGTAAGTTAATAGGATAAGCTAATAGAAAAGTAGATTGGATTGTCCCAAACATCAACATTCAAAATTCTTACAGAACCACTATAATTAAGCAATCAATTTATACATTACTGTTTTGCAGGTTTCGATGGATCTGTATATGACTACTTCTATGGATATGATGACCTGTTAAAGAAGAGAATTGCATTTGTCGGAGATCCAGACGTGAGGATAAAGGAGGACTACCTGAGGATAATGAGATACTTCAGATTTTATGGCAGAATTTCAGAAAAAGCAGACAATCATGATGACAGCACCTTACAATGTATTAAAAACAATGCTGAGGGTCTCCAGAACGTCTCAGGTGAAAGGATTTGGGTGGAGTTAAAGAAAACACTACAAGGAAACTTCGCTGGTGAACTTCTTAAGCTTATAATGGATCTCGGTATAGGGAAATTCATAGGTAGGCTTTAATTTTAATACAAATAGTTAAAAGTCAATGAGTTTTTAAACTTATCTCAAATATAATATTATCATTTATGATTGTGACAGGAATACCAAATCCTAACCTAGAGGAACTTTGCCGATTGATGAAAAGAAGTGGCCACTTGAACTTACACCCCATGACATACCTGGCCTCTCTTATGCATGATATTGATGATGTCACAATACTACATGGTAGACTTAAATTTTCTGCCTACGAAAGAGATATGACATATTTCCTTGTTGAGCATAGAGATATCAAAGCTGGATCCAGACCATTAGAGTAAGTTTTACATTCATTATTTAACCGACTTCCAAAAAGGAGGGTTATATGTTCGGCCGTGGATATATATTTTTTAATTCAAGTGCTTATAGTAATAATTTTTTTACCAATACATATATTTAGAGATGTGCGGATCATGACTTTGGCCGACTAGTCGGTCAAGCCGATCATGGTTTCGGAAGTTTCCGCAACGCTTTTTTACTGCTGTTTCGTATTATAAGTCGCACACACCGCCTGCAAACGTGTCGAATCGTGTAATGTTTACTTCGTGTACGTTTCTTTATTTTGTTTCTATGATACAGTTGATGGTTTTCATTAAATATTTCATGTAGGTACAAGTACATACATGAAAATTGAAATCTCTATTTAATCATTCTTACATAATTTGTTGAAAATGATATTTGCAAAAATAATTTCTTTACTAGCAAGTAATTTCAAGAACACTTCATTTAATTTTAAAATGTGTAACACTGATTGAGTGTGACATGTACACATATTATAAATAATAATCGAGGGTTTTCTTTAATGTAATTTCAATAATAGCAAAAAAATCGGTTGTCTGTAAAGTCGGTTTACTGACGATAGTTGAACGTGACAACGTCATAGCCTTAACCCATCAGTTCCGGGAAAAATCTATGCAAAAAAGTTGGCAGGTCAATGTGCAAAAAAAAAATGGCGCCCGGCCTACCCTCTTTGTAAAATTAATGTAATATGAAATATCATTACATACAATCCATATTTTATGTTTGTGTGAACTACATTATAATATATGTTAAATTTTCTATCCATCAAGCCATCATAATGTTACGTGCTAGGGTTCGAGGATTCGGAGAGAAAGACCTGGTGACTCTCTTGAAGACTTTATTCACAAACACTAGCTCACACAAATCACTAAGTCCAAATCACTGAGCACTATCACTGTCCTAGGTCGTAGCCGAGTCACTATCACAATCACAATCACTCACTATTGATCACTTGTTTTCGCTTCGAAGTCGCCTCTAAGATCGCTCAGACGAAACTGAATTCCGGGCCGTCCACCTGCGCCTATTTATATGGGCGACTCGAATTCTAGAAAGTTCCTTACTCGATTCACGTAAACAAGTAAACACGTAAACAAGTAAACAACGGTCGGAACTTTCTAGGAGATTCGAGCATGTACCAACTAGCGCCATCTAGTTTCGAGTAGGGGATTTATGTGTAGTGTGTCCCCTAGTTTTGCCGGTTCGACGCTAGATGGCTCTGTGTGTCCGTACCCGTAACACTACTCCCCTCTTAGAGATGCTCGTCCCGAGCATCATTATTACTGCCATGGTAATGCGCCAGACGGTCTATGTGTACCACTTTGAATGTCCCTCTTGGTTGCTTTTGAATCCTGTAAGTTACATCATTCAATCGGGTAACCACTTTGTATGGGCCGTCCCACTTGGTCTGCAACTTTGGAGATTTCCCTTTTCGCCGAGTTGGGTTATGCAACCACACCAGTGACCCTTCTTCGAAGCCGCTCGTGTTCGATTTCCGGTCGTATCTGGTCTTCATGTTCTCACTTGACTGCAACCAATTTTCCCGAACCATGGCGTGTATATAGCGCATCTTTTCCCTTAAATCGCAGACATAGTCTTGTACGGTCTTCGGTTCCTCCGGTGACCCTCCTGTCAAGAGGTCTACTGGTACTCGCAGTTCTCTACCGTAATTGACATACGCCGGGGTAGCTTTTATGCTCTCATGCTCGGCGGTACGCTACGACAGAAGGAAGAGCGGTATATACCTGTCCCAATCCTTTTGTTTGTCATCTACCAGTTTCGCCAAATGCCTCTCAAGGGTCTGGTTAAATCTCTCAACCATTCCATCAGACTGTGGATGGTACGCGGTGGTCCTCGTTTTATGCATTCCCAAAATTCTGCACACTTCCTGGAAGACCTGCGATTCGAAATTCCTGCCCTGATCGGAATGGATTTCTAGAGGCACACCAAAGCGTGATATCACTTCTTCGACTAGCTTAGAAGCAACTGTTGTAGCTTCCTGGTTTGGTATGGCGAACACTTCGGGCCATTTGGTGAAGTAATCCATGACTACCATAAAATACTTGTTTCCCGATTCCGTTACAGGAAATGGCCCAGCTACGTCAACTGCAATTCGTTCCCACGGTGCGCCAACGTTATACAAGCGCAGGTTCCCACGGCTCCTTGTTTGTGGTCCCTTCACTGCAGCGCAAGTAGTACATTTGCGGCACCAATCCTGCACATCATCTCGACAATGCAACCAGTAGAATTGTTCTCGCACTTTTGTTAACGTCCTCTTGACACCTAGATGACCTCCTGATACGCCATCGTGTATCTCACGGAGAACATCTGGTACTCTCGTCCTTGGGACAACTATCTGAAGATGGAACTCTCTGCCGTTAGTCTTCTCCCATTTCCGGTAAAGTATTCCATTTTGAAGTATCAGACTGTCCCATTGCGCCCAGTACGCCTTAGTGACAGCGCCAGTGGGTGCAACTTCACTCCAGATTGGTTTTACGTCACCGCGTTTCTTCCATGTGATGATATGCCGAAGGTCGTCATCTCTTTCTTGAGCCTCTCTCAAAGCATCATTCTCCCAGAGACCCAAGGGACTTGTTCTGGTTAACTTTAATGTCATTTCATTAGATTCCTGCTTAACACAGTGTTTGCAGTCCTCTGAACACGGCCTTCGTGAAAGTGCGTCGGCATTCCCATGCGCCTTTCCGCTGCGGTGTTCCGTCTTGAAGTCATACTCCTGTAGTTGTTCAATCCATCGAGCTACTTGGCCTTCTGGGTTCTTGAATTTCAGTAGCCACTTCAAGGCTGCGTAATCAGTTCGCAGTAAAAACTGTCTGCCGATGAGATATTTGCTGAAATGTTGTAGCGTCTTTACAACAGCCAAGAGTTCTCTTCTTGTCACACAGTAGTTTCTCTCTGGCTTAGATAAAGATTTGCTGAAATATGCAATTACAACTTCTCTTTCACCCTGTTTTTGAGATAACACCCCTCCAATAGCCGTGTTGCTTGCGTCCGTGTCGACTATAAACTGACTTGCAGGTTGTGGATACCCCAGGATTGGTGTTTCACACAGATGTTTCTTCAGTTTCTGAAAAGAATCTTCAGAAGTCTCGTCCCAAATAAACTGTCGTTTATCCTCTGTCAGCCGATGTAATGGCTTGGCTATCTCCGAGAATCCCTTAACAAAACGCCTGTAGTAGGAGCATAGGCCGAGAAATGCCCGCACTTCGGTTTTGTTCTTAGGGGTTGGCCAATTTTGAACTGCTTCCAGTTTCTCCGGGTCCGTCTGGATTCCATCACTGGAGATGACATGGCCGAGATAATTAACCTTACTCCTGAATAAACGACATTTTTTCGGATTCAACTTTAACTTGGCCCCATCTATTTTGGCGAAAACACGTTCTAAGTTTCGCAAATGGTCCTCGAAGTCGCGGCCAACAATGATGACGTCGTCCAAGTAGACTAAGCAAGCCTCTCCAACTAAGCCTGCCAGTACACACTCCATGAGTCGCTCAAATGTGGCAGGTGCGTTGCACAATCCAAAGGGCATGACGTTAAACTGCCATAAACCTTTACCGGTGGAGAAAGCTGTCTTCTCCTTGTCTTTTGGGTGAATTTCCACCTGCCAGTATCCAGATTTCAGGTCCAGGGTCGAGAACCATTTCATGCCACTCAAGGTATCCAGAGTGTCGTCAATTCGAGGTAATGGATAGCTGTCCTTCTTAGTGACATCATTGAGACGCCTGTAGTCCACACAAAATCTTGTGCTGCCATCTCTCTTCTTCACTAACACAACAGGTGAGCACCACGGACTTGCAGACGGTTCAATAATCTTATGCCTTCTCATGTCCTCCAAAAGGCTTTTAACTTCTTTTTCCTTTGCAATGGGTATCCGTCTTGCTCGTTGACGAATTGGGTTCTCGCTTCCGGTATCTATCCTGTGTTGAACCATCGACGTTCTTCCAAGGTCGCCTTCCTGACTGGAGAAGATATTCGCGTGGCGTTGTAAAAACTTTTTAGCTTTCATGCTCTGCGAATAAGTCAGATTACTCTTGCAGTCATCGAGTAGCTCAGTCACTATTCCATAGTTGCTGCTGTTGGCTGAGTCTGAGCCTGTGATCGAACTACACTTTCTCATCCAGACAACTTCCTCGCACTTTCCAATGACGTCACCTTTGTTCAAGCAGATCTCGCGATCACCAAGATTCAAAACCTTGACCACAGCGTTACTGCTTCCACTAACAAGGGTTCTCGCCGTCATCAGTTTTTGCGCTGATGTCTTGGTAGGTGTGTCTTCGATCAACACACATCTGTTTGACTTCTTCTTTCCAGCTGGCGGTAGTTTCACCAGCACTCTAGCTTCCGCTCGTCCAGGTATAATGACTTCCTTTACACATGCGACTTTCCCGCAGGCGCCTCCAAGGATGAAAATTTCTTCTTCGCCACACTTGAAAACTCCGTCGGCGACATTAATTCTGCAGTTGTGCTTCTTCATAAAATCCAAACCCAAGATGCAATCATCCATAATTTCAGCCACGATAACGTCATGAGGGTATGAGTAACCCCCTACATTAATCGTAACTGACATTTCTCCCAGGACGGGTATTGGTTGACCGGAGGCAGTAAGAAGCCGACAGTTAATTCTCCTCTTGTGCCTCCTTGCGGCTTTTACCAAATTTGGGTTCACTATTGTTCTAGAGGCTCCTGTGTCTAGAGTCATTTTGCAATCCGTCCCGTTAATAGCCCCCTGAATCACAAGACTATTCCCGCTGCTTGCTTGGGAGACAACAGTTATTGGGGCTTCCTCCGCGTCAGCCAGTACTCGCCCCTTAGTCCTGGCTGAAGCCCCTTGCTTCTTCAGCTCCTCTATTTGTTCAATGCGTTCCTCGAGTCTTTTCATTCTTGCCATCTGAGTCTCCTTCTGGGGGCAGTTGAGCTGAAGATGGCCCCTCTCGCCGCACTTGTAGCACATGGCTCCAAAACTTCTCTTCGTAGGAGCCTTGACCTCCTTGACTTCCTCCGAGACCTCGCGGATCTTATAGGTCTGCCGTATGTCACGCCGGACAGCCTAGACCTCTAGAGCATGCGCCAACGCTTCCTTCAGCGAGGTGTGGTGACGTAGCCTTACTGCAGCTCTGACTTCCAGGTCCCTGATTCCGTCGACAAAGGCTTGAATAGTGTTCGAGTCAACCATCTTGGCGTCTGCTCCTGGATGTGCCTTCTTAACCAGTTTTTCAATTTCCAACGCCCATTGTTGTAGTCCCTCTCCTGAGCGTTGGACTCTGTCACGAAGTTGAGCACGGAACACATGCTCCAGGTGTCGCTCCCCGTATCTGGATTCAAGGGCCTCCATCAGGTCTTGGAACCCCTTCCCTGTATGTGCTTCTAGGACCGACAAAGCTTGCCCTCTGAGCGCAACAGTGAGAGCGGTCAGGCATTGTTCGTCAGCCCATCCGTTGGCAGAAGCAACCGTCTGGAATTGCTGACGATAAGCGTTCCAAGAAGTAGTACCGTCGTATGGTGGCACTTTAACTCTTGGTCCTTGTACCACTTGCACCACTCCGGTAGTTCCACTAGACACCGCCACTCCTGTGGTTTCCAGGCGCACTACTTTCTTCTGAAGTTCAGTAAGGCCGGTTTTCACATTTTCCACATCCAATCCTAACCCCGTAACTCGTTCGTCCATTATGTCGACATCTTTTCGGAGCTTAACCACCGTGTCACTTACATCCTTTATAGCTCCAAGTGCTTTTTCTTGGAGGACTTTTTGTTGCTCTTGTGACTCCTGCAACGCGCTGAGCTTGCAGTCTTGTGCCTCCATCATTGCCCTTTGAGAATCTTGCAAAGCCTGAATTAACTCAATTATGCTTTCCAATTGAGGAGCCATTTGAGGGGCCGTAGAAACTACGGGCGTGGCAGGATGGATGGAGTTAGTCGACGGGGCCTGAGCAGGCGGGGCCAAGTGGGCGGAGCCAGTGGGCGTGGCCTGAGTGGGCGTGGCCATGTCCAGAGTGGGCGGGGCCTGAGGGGCGTGGTCGGTGGGCGGATCCCGGTGGGCGGAGCCAGTGGGCGTGGTTTCACCCGAAGTGGGTGGAGCCTGGGGGGCGTGGTCAGTGGGCGGAGCCTGGTGGGCGGGGCCAGCGGGTGGGGCCTCCGCAGCTCCACCTCCAACTCCTCTCTCGGAGTCAATGGCAGCAGCTCGCTGCGCCCTTGTCCTGACACTCCCCTTGAAGTCCTCTCTCGGAGTCAATGGCATCTCCAAATCTCACTTCCGACACCAGTTGTTACGTGCTAGGGTTCGAGGATTCGGAGAGAAAGACCTGGTGACTCTCTTGAAGACTTTATTCACAAACACTAGCTCACACAAATCACTAAGTCCAAATCACTGAGCACTATCACTGTCCTAGGTCGTAGCCGAGTCACTATCACAATCACAATCACTCACTATTGATCACTTGTTTTCGCTTCGAAGTCGCCTCGAAGATCGCTCAGACGAAACTGAATTCCGGGCCGTCCACCTGCGCCTATTTATATGGGCGACTCGAATTCTAGAAAGTTCCTTACTCGATTCACGTAAACAAGTAAACACGTAAACAAGTAAACAACGGTCGGAACTTTCTAGGAGATTCGAGCATGTACCAACTAGCGCCATCTAGTTTCGAGTAGGGGTTTATGTGTAGTGTGTCCCCTAGTTTTGCCGGTTCGACGCTAGATGGCTCTGTGTGTCCGTACCCGTAACAATAATATAGTATTTAGTCCGATGTGATATTAGTTTCTCAATTATAAACTTTCGAAACTCTAATTAGTGACTTGTTCAGAAGAAATAAACGAATACTTTATTCTTATCTCAATGATAAACTCCTATACTAACTATTGACGTGACAACGTCTTATAATTCGATATGGGCTGCGCGCACGAAAAAACATGACGCAATATGCGGCGTTACCTCGCTGATCGCTCTGAAGGCGTTCCAATATAAAGCCTAGTATCCACTTGAGCGGCTCGGCCAAATGAGCCCGCTCATTTGGCCGAGCCGCTCAAGTGGAGACGCCTGAGCACGCTCGAACTAGCACGAATGAGCGGCTCATTCGCCCGAGCATGCTCAAGTGGATACTAGGCTTAAGGCTGTAAAGACGTCATACGCCTAATACTGGTCCAATCCGTTCTGTAGGGTTACTCTGGGACGCAAATCCCTCTGGCGTAATAATAAATAAAACAACCAGTGAGTGTCAGCGAAAAGACGAAAATTTATTCCATTGAATTACATATACCAAATGTTGTCGGGTAAGCGATAGCGCGATCTAGAGGCCTAACAGCGACATCTGTTATCAAATCGTGGAACTAAATTTACTTATAAAATATTATGAAGTTTACAAATCTCAACAAAGGTAGTTGTCACGTTCAACTATCGTCAGTAAACCGACTTTACAGACAACCGATTTTTTTTTTGTAAACAAATCGACGAATGATGTTGAGATGTATAAAAACAAACTACTTGAAATAGGACACTCCTCTGCAAAGAAAAAATAGTCCGCAAGCAAACATCGACCTTAGTGCTATACAAATAAATTTCAAAATGGTCGCGGCCGGCAGAAAGCCCTTAAACATATTGTGTCAAATGTTTATCGGTTCCCTGCCGGTCTGTGTGCTTAATAGGGCAATAAATCATTTCGTACAATAGTGACTAGTAGTTCTACAAGCTTTTAACGTAATTTATTTACAAACATAATAAGCAAATCGCTTCCGAATCTCTATATATAGAAACAAACTTTTTCGAGTGTAACCTAAAGTTATTTCGATGTATTTCTTTCAAATGATTGTCTAAAAATATTTATAATGAGTAAAATAAACTATTCGCAATACAAAACGCTACATACATTCGTGAAATCCAGTAAAATCTTCGAACAAAGCACAAGTCATACCTTGACACGTAGGAAATAGAGCACAATTTTGAATAGCCGAAATAATACTAATAGCTCACAGATTGTTTATTTATTTTTCATTCAGAGTGTGGTCAATGTATCAAAGCTCATAACTAACCAAACTTCTTCATACAAAAGTATTCTCTAAGTCATCGAAATACGTAATATAATCGAAACAAAGAGCGCGGCCCAGGTGGGCCTTACGGTTGTTGAGAGACTTGAGAGTGTAAATGGAACGCCTCAGAGCGATCAGCGAGGTAACGCCTCATATTGCGTCATGTTTTTTCGTGCGCGCAGCCCATATCGAATTATAAGACGTTATCACGTCAAAAAGTAAAAAGCCGATTAGTCGGCGCTTTTTGCCGACTATTCGCCGACTACAAAAGTGGCCGGATAGTCTGCTTTACCGACTAGTCGGCGACTGGTCGGCACATCTCTAATAAATAATAATATTATTTATAGCAGAAATTAAAATAATAATATGGCCTATTCCTGTTCACCAATATACTCTTAATCTGTGCAGTTCACATAACATTGTCAACACTGGACTGGACAATATTATTGTGCAATTGATTATTCATTTCATATTTAAATAGTTTTTGTTCTTTGCTTTTAGGCCCTATGAAAAATTTGTATTGACCTCAAAAATAAAGCAGAAAGACATGATAGATTATGTATGTGAACTTTTAAAATACAAGGGTGAAGAAGTCCTGCTAGAAGAATTTAAGAAGTGGGAGATACCAAAGTTTCCCATCAATGGCAAAATTCTTAAGGAAAACGGAGTCCCGCCGGGTACAATGTATGGACCTATTATAAATAAACTGAAGAACCTATGGATTGAAAATCAGTACAAGCAGTCTGCCGATGACTTAGTTAAATTCATACCATCTATTATAGAGGAAAATAAAAAGAAATAGTAATATAATCAGACTTTTGTTGGAAGCTACATCTTTATCTATAAATTACTATGTATTATTATATAATTATATATTATTATTTATACTTAAATAATAATAATACATATTATGTATACAAAATATTTTATTTAAACAGGAATAAATATCTCTCAAAACTATTATAACAAGCTTAGCACTGCAACATTGTAACTTGTAGTAGTAGTTGTTAATGCAGAAGCATTTACGAAGGTGAATATAAATCATAACTGTTACAACCATCATCATCATCTCTGTGCTCCATGAAGCAGACTTTACAGAACAGATATTTGCAGCCTCTACACCGCATTTTAGCATCTTCATTGCAAAGTTCACAGAACGGCAACTCCTTGACGGTGAAATCCTCATCTTCCTTCTCAGCTAGTGCTTCTGATTTTAGCTATAAATATTCAAAAATAACATCATAAATTAATTTAAAAATCTTTTTCTTACAATTACACGGGTAACTAAGCAAAACGATTTAACTAGTACTAGTAATGCAAGTGCAATGCTTACTTTTTTACAATTTTTTTATAAATACCTTTTCAATTATTTTCTTAGCATAAGCCTCATCATCTTCCAAGTCTGAATCTTCTTTAGTTGTTGGAGTTGGTTCTTGTTGTGTGCCAGATGTTGAGGCTCCTTTTAGTTTCTGCAGCCTGGACTCTATGTCACTTAGGACCCCATCAAACTCTTCAGTATACTTGGAGTCTATATTTGCCTGTTCTGAGTATTGCTTGAGGAGATCATCTATTTGTTCCTGTTCTGTCCTTTTATCTGTTGTTAGAACAACAGGCTGAAATTATGCATTTTCTAAACTATCCATACTAATATTCCTTCGATTGTGGAAAAACGAGACAATGCGAGCCTTTCAATTGTTATTGCGGCCCACTTGGGCCTTACGGGAGTTGAAGCGATATTATAATTAATGCGAGAATGTGTCTGTCTGTCTGCCTCTTCATGCCTAAACCGCTAAACCAATTTTGCTGGGTATGGAGATACTTTGAGTCCAGAAAAGAACATAATATTATGATACTTTTGTCCTGGAAAATGTATCATCCCACTCGATAAACTAATTTTGGCGCAATGGAGTTGCAGGCATAATCTAATTGATAATAATTTATAAAAAATCATATAAATATTAGATTTAACGTATGAAACTTTTGATAGATATAAATCATCATAATGTTGGATTGTAACCATGTTTTTTACCTTACTCTGAAGAGCAGTCACAGGAAGTCCCTTAATGTTGGCAAGTCTTTCTTGTAACTCGCTATCAGATACTACAGGTACATCACCTTTTAGTTTTTGTAATCTACTTTCAATATCACCAACAGTTGAGGTTGGAATTGGAGGTTTTTCTTTTAATTTTTGGAGTCTTTCCAGTATTTGTTGGTCTTGAGGGTCTAAGCTTTTATCTTTAGTGTTAAAATCTGAATCTAAGGCACCAACTCTCCTAAAAAGTTAATTAAAACTTGAAAACCATCCACACTTATAAAATATAATATCTAAAGAAAACAAAAACTTACTTATAGTATGCATCTGGAGGGGTTACTGTACTTGTCTCGCCGTCTTCCGCCTTTCTTTTGCATTTAACACAAACCTGAAAGTATTAAAGCTCTCGTCATGATGTTGAATGCACATTATTACTTGCTAGAATTTTTTCGATTTATGTAATTACCTATGATTAGATACTAACCTTTGCTTCTGAATTTATTTTCTTTAGAAAAATCTTGTAACATAAACACTTAGAACAATAGCTGAAGCCACAACCTGGACATCCTTTCTATAAATTTAAATAGGAAATAAATCATGAGTATTTGACAAAACAATAATAGCATAAAAATGAATATTTTGCAAATTTATCGTCGCTTATCATACCTCTTGCCGTAGAATAGAGAAAGACTTAGCACACGTATTACAAGCCATTATTTAAAAACTTAGCATAAAAATAGTTTTATTTTGTTTTTCAAAAAAATTGCAATATTGTTCACTGAAAAATGTAAACAGAAAATTGACACTGACAATGACAATCATAATTTTTTTTTTTTTAATTCGTCCCGGTCGGGACAGGCAAAGGGAGCGTTGCCCATACAGCCAGGGACCATAGACAACATTTCTTCCTTGTGTGACTGAGAGTCCGAGGTATGGAGTGTAGATGAAAGGAGGACTATATTATATAGGGGATATTTGTCCAGCTGTACGCAGTAAATAAACAGTTGAAAAATCCTCCACGAGTGGCGCTAGCTGCAGCCAAAGGGTATGGAATGAATTATAGAGTGTAGGAATGAATGTAGCCGTTGCCGCCGTTGGTGACAAAATATAAATTATTACTTGAATATAAATTATTACTAGAATTACTGGGTTAATACCAATATATTTTGAAAAATATAACCTAAAATAGCTGAAATAAAAGTTGCTAAATGATTTAAAATTTACCTTGTTGCTACTGTAGCGCCACCTTAGTTTAGTTTAGCTCTAGTTTCACCCTACTTTAACGCATTTCCAGGGACACTTTTTACATATCTCTTAAAAGGCCGGCAACGCACCTGCAGCTCTTCTGATGTTGCGAGTGTCCATGGGCGACGGTAGTTGCTTACCATCAATGACCCGTTTGCTCGTTTGCCCCCTTATTTAATAAAAAAAAAATACAGAGATATTCCTCCTCTATCTACACTCCATAGTCCGAGGACAACAAAAATGTCGTTTACCTTTATTTCCGTAATTATTACTACTCTCATGGCTCATCTTATTCATCTATAATAAAATAGGTCTACCAGGAACATAGGAATCAGGATCTGATGGCAAATTTTGACGGCAGATTTTCAAAAAATATCCGCTATATGGAAATATTGCTAGTCAATTAGTCTTTTCTCACTTTTTGCCATCACATTCTAGTATACCTATAATATCTCATACTGAGTAGTCAGTCCTCAAAAAGCTAATTACGACAAAATAATCCAAATCGTTGAAAGATCTTACTCCACTATTCTTTACAAAATTGGTTGTACCTGGTTGTACCATCGAGGAAATTGATTCCTAGTCAATTGACAGACCAACGTCATTTGGTCGGATGATTCGGAGGATGTCAAAGAAGTAAATTGTGATCTGTTGGCTGGGTTTGACGTAACATGACCAAACTAGTGCCCCCCATCTGCCTAGGAATCAACTTCTCTGATAGTACAAAATATAAAAGAATAATTCTGTATAAACATTATTTTTATTGAATAAGGTATTACATTGGTGGTTCAGGTGATTTATGTTAGTGTCATTTGCCACCCATGAGGCTGTTCATACCGCTCGATCCTTGCTGCAGTTGGCGCATCATGTTGTGTAGACCGGACATGCCGCCCATCTGTTGGAGTATGCGGGGATCCATCATCTTTGCCATTTGTTGGTTGAGTTTAGCCATCTGTGTTTGATTGACATTTTTAGCCATGTCGCCGCCTTTGAAGAGTCCCTTGATGCCACCCATTTTCTTAACAACAGCTGCAAACTTGGTGTACTGAGCAATCAAATCTTTTACATCTCTTTCGGTTACTCCGGCACCTTGCGCTACTCGGGTAATACGCGTCGGCTGTTTTGAAAACAGCTTTGCACCATCGCGGTGGTCGAGCTCGCCCTCGTTCATGGAGTCCATAATGGTCATAAGACATTTCAACTTAGCCATCGATTCCTGCTCACTGCCTTTGGACATCAAATCTTGTGAAAAACCAGGAATCATTCCCTGCAAGAAAACAAATCCTTAATTATTTTACTAATTATTACTTGACCTATATTCAATTTCATTGAACAAATGCATATTTCTAGTAGAACTTGGCCTAGGAAACTGATTTCACCCTTATCATCAAATAAAAGCTTATGATTGATAAATAAAGTCGATTTGAAAATATGATTTTATGAAAATAGGATTTGTACTGACGAAAACGCTTTTGCGGTACTTCCGATTTGGATGTGACGTCATCCTCATAGTAATTTAATATCTTTTATTTATCGCGCTCGTTATATGTAAGTTTATTTGTACATAAATAATAAGAATAAGCCTAGAAAGATTTGTAAAATATATTTTCTTGAATAATTCACTTAAAACATCAGTTTTATATATTATCACCATTTATTGTAGACGGGAAATGAAATGGCCAAAACTTTTCTCCAAAAGTTTTCAACATTACAAATGATTTGTAATTTCTTATTTAATTCTTTTATAATTTTTGGGCACTTTTAGACTCGTACATTTAGCACATAAAAAAATGTTCAATAAAGAGAGTTTAAAATACAAAGCGTATGACGTCACACTATGGCGGACAGTGTTTTCGGCGCCATTTATGAGGCATATTTTTCAATAAACATTTTTATGGGTTTCTACTGTGTAAAATATTAAAATATTAGTTTTTTTTTGTGAAAATGAATGATTAAGAAGCGATTAGCATGAAGAAAAAAGTAGGTCAAGTAGCCTATTCTCTACTCTAATATTATTATACTCCACTAAACACAAAAAATATTACCATAATTTGTGAAAAAGGACCCATCTTCAAAATATTCTGCAACTGCTCGTACATAGCTCTCAATGTAAACTGGCCATGCTTCAATTTTTCAAGCAGCTCATCATTGTCATCTAGTTTTAATTCATTAACTTTGTCCAGCAACCCCTCAATGTCTCCCATGCCCAACAGTTTATTTATGAAAGGTTTTGTTTTGAATGGTTCCAAATCATCAATGTGTTCTCCAGTACCAATAAATATAATTGGACTCTGAGTAGCTGCAACACTGAAAAAAAATTTACAATATTACACATAGCTCAGACGTGTAGCACATGATTTGGTTTTGAAATACTACATTTCCAATTTCATGTTTGATATAATTATCTGTGTACACTTACGCAGACAATGCACCACCTCCTTTGGCATGTCCATCTAATTTTGTAATAATCACTGAACCAATGTCTACTTTATCTTTAAAGGCTCTGGCTTGGGCCTCGCAGGCCTGTCCTATTGTGGCATCCATGACGAATATGATGTTATCTGGTTTCTGCAAAAAAAATATATTTTTTTTTTTAATAATTAATAACAATAAAAAGGCCCTGTTTCAGAATAGTTATCAGCGTTTTTTCTATAGGGTTGACCACAGAAAAAAAGTTTCATTTCATTTCACTTATACACATAGGCAATACAACATTGAGCAATATTGAATAAATAAAAAATGAGCAGGTATTTTTTATACTCACAATAGCATTGGCAACAGCCAACATCTCCTCAAACAGGGACTCCTCCTGCTTGTGACGACCACTCGTATCTACAATTATCATTTCAAACCCTTCCTTTTTGAACATCTCCACACCAGTGGATGCTATGACCACTGGATCCACTTCTGTATAGCTGGAAGATTAAGATATTACTTAGTTAAAAAATAGCAGTAAATCAAAACCTTATAAAAATTAACACTTGTTTCAATTTTCTTTTTCGTTAAAAAATGTTTGTAATAACATAAGTTCAACTTAGCACGGGATTAAATTGATGTGGTATAATAATATTTTTATATAAATTTTAAAACCTCGATTGTGGGAATTGCAGACACAATATTTTCAATTGTTATGCGACAGCCAGGTGCCGCTTGGGGATTGATGGTTTAATGTTTATGTAAAAATATTTTAATTGGACCTGTATCCAGGGTAATTCAGTGTCACATGTATAACAAAATAATATTACCTTCCATAAAATGGTATTCTGGCTTTGGTACAGTTCTGTTTGACCTGGTCGTAGGCACCGGCTCTGAAGGTGTCAGCACAAACCAGACAGGACTTCCAGTTCTTCCTCAGATAGTGATAAGCCAATTTAGTACAGGTTGTTGTCTTGCCCGAACCTTGTAGACCCACAAACATGATGATATTTGGTTTGCCCTTGACTGGCTGGTATGGCTTGACTCCTGGGTCCACTAGCTGCAAGTCATAAAAAATTGGTATGATGTATTGAAAAAGTGCGTGAAAAAAATATATACATAATACATATAAGAAGAAATACCTTTACAAGTTCCTTGAACACAGCAGACTGTATCATCCTCCTCTTGTTGAGCCCCCCGGCCATCTCATCAAAGTCAATGACGGCGCGAACATTTTCCCGGAGGTTTTTGACTAAGCGAATATTCACATCTGCCTCTAATAGTGCAGCGCAAATCTGCTTCAGCATAGAATTCAGAACCTACAAATACAAACTGTTATAAACCCCTGCCTTTGTGATAAAAGTACATGCTAGTGGAGTGTTAAATTACCTCCTCATTTATTATGGTGGCTCTGCTCAGTGACTGCAGAGCAGTCGTTATTTTTCGACCCAAATCTGCTAGGACCATGTTGATAAAGTATTGCTACACAGGCGAATATTTTACACTTAAGAAACTACCACGGAAGACAAATGAAACCGATTAAGGGCTAAGCATATAAATAGATTTTCTGATATTAAACATGCGGTTCATTTTATTAAGTTAATATAATAACCAGATAACGATTTTGTTATAAAATTAAGTTTTACAATATTTTCACTTCTATTTGGAATTGGACCAAAATTGACGTTTGAATGACAATTCAACGACACGTCAAATCATTTCTGATTCTTCACAGACTAAATAATTCTTGTGTAAAATCCACAGACCTATTATAAATCTTAGGCAAATCGGTCTGTATTAAAAATTAAAATCCCTTTTAGTCATTTTAGTGCTGTAATATATAAATAAATTATAAAATTGTGCTTAACTGATTAGTTAGTTGTAAGCCGTAAAACGCTTATACTTATACGGTACATAATATTTTATGTAAATAATATAATAAAATTAATAATAACTTAAAACCTTTTCGATTAATCTCTTTTGCCGATTAAAAAATGTATTTCGCTTTGTCATCGCTCAATTTTTTTTATCTGTTGTTGGCTTTGGAAATGTCAAATTTGTATGAATTCATGATTTGTAAGTTTACGAATTTTTAGTAAAATTATTATAGAGGAAATAATTATTCTGTAATAAGTGTAACTAAATCCCAAAATGGTAAGTTTTTACATTATTGCATTACCCATCAGATTAATCTTTTCATTGTTCAGGGTGTAATCCTTTGTACCTACATTTTAGGGACAAAATCAATCTGGAAGTGGAAGCGGCGGGGACAAAAAAGATGACAAAGATAAGAAGAAAAAGTATGAACCCCCCATTCCGACGAGAGTCGGCAAAAAGAAGCGCAAGGCCAAGGGTCCTGATGCTGCTCTAAAACTACCTCAAGTGACCCCTCACACTCGCTGTAGGCTAAAGCTGCTAAAGCTTGAAAGAATCAAAGATTACTTGTTAATGGAGGAGGAGTTTATCCGCAATCAAGAAAGGCTGAAGCCCCAGGAGGAGAAAATTGAAGAAGAAAGATCAAAGGTACTTTGATACATAATATAACTAGCCTGACCTCTTTTAAATTTCTGCCATTTTATTTTAAATAGCCACAAACTAACACTATTATTTACAGGTTGATGACCTCCGAGGGACACCAATGTCCGTGGGAAACCTGGAGGAGATTATTGATGACAATCATGCTATAGTCTCAACATCAGTCGGCAGTGAACATTATGTCAGCATTTTGTCCTTTGTTGACAAAGATCAATTGGAGCCCGGGTGCTCAGTGCTGCTTAATCATAAGGTAATACTCAACTTGTAAGTCTTTTCTTTTAAAAATATATATTTTGTGAGGCTAGATTTTTGTACGATCAATAATAATCATTCATCATTGTCTTTTTTTACAGATTCTTTGATTGTATGAATAAAGATTAATGTTAACATAACTTAATGTTATTATCAGGTGCATGCTGTTGTTGGTGTACTCGGAGATGACACTGACCCCATGGTGTCAGTGATGAAGCTGGAGAAAGCACCTCAGGAGACTTACGCCGACATTGGAGGACTTGATACTCAAATACAGGAAATCAAGGTACATATTTACCAGAGTAAATTCTATCCCAATATTATGAATATAAAAGTGTCTGTCTGTTACCTTTTAAAAAATAATTCAACCAATTTGTTATGGAGATATTTGTGTGCTAGTGTATTGTCACTTGTCACAGGAAAAGAGATAAAATACTTTATACTGTGGAAAACCATACAGTACTAAAATACGCCATTTGTTTCAGGAATCCGTGGAGTTGCCACTGACTCATCCAGAGTACTACGAGGAGATGGGTATTAAACCACCAAAAGGTGTCATTCTGTATGGAGCTCCAGGCACTGGCAAGACTTTACTGGCTAAAGCTGTGGCAAACCAGACCTCTGCTACATTTTTAAGAGTTGTTGGTTCTGAGTTGATTCAGAAATACTTGGTAAGTATTAAGTCTTGCTGCTGATTCTTGGTTTCCTTAAAACAATATTTATTGTGTGCAGTCTTAAAACTTTACATTTATAGGACATAACATTAAGTTTTTAAGCTATTGCATAGCTTTTACCAAGGGCTTTGAGCGCGGCGACTGAAAATAAACCTCACACCCCCGACTCCGACCGTCACAGCGGTGCGGCGTTAAAAGCCGTGCATCGTCTAACGTCGTTTCAGTTCAGCAAACTTAGGCACGGTGTTCGTGTGCTTCAAACTAGACCCGCTATCCCCAACCCGCGGCCCACCGGGACTTTATTTGTGGCCCGCGTGATGTTAAACAATTTTGAAATTCAGGCCCACCGGCAAAATAACGTAAAGTCTACGTGATAGTCGTTAATTTTTTTCCACTTTTGAATCATTGATTTGTGGGAATGTTATTTTTTAACCCTAAAAAATTTTTGTTGCTGCCCGCGACACCAAGGCCAAAACATGTTTGTGGCCCGCATGAAAAAAAGGTTGGGGACCACTGAACTAGACGCATGCGTGTAGACTAGCTGTTGTTATTCAATAGCTTTACCGCGGCAGTCCATGAGTGCCATACGTATTTTTTTATCATTACAAAGTGTGTTTATACTGTTAAATTTTTTAATTCCTTTTCCTTCAGGGTGATGGACCAAAATTAGTTCGAGAGCTATTCAGGGTTGCAGAGGAGCATGCACCATCCATTGTATTCATTGATGAAATTGATGCCGTGGGAACTAAACGGTAAAAACTACTTTTTTGTCTTTTAAATAATTTTGTTTTTATTAAGATACCAGCCAAAATGTTTTCGTTTTCGCTTCGTTATAGAATCGCCGATGAAAATGTATGGAATTGACATAAGCGTTCGTTAATATGATGTTGACATTCGACTCGTCTTATGTCAATTCCATACATTTTGATCGGCGATTCTATAACAAAGCGAAAACGAAAAAGTTTCGGGTAAATGGCCTGGTGAGGGTGGCCAGTAAAACCTGGACAAGATTCGCAACAAAAAGAGAAAATAGTGTGGATTAAAGGAGGCTTTTGCCAAAGGGCACACAGAAGGAAATAAAACCCTAACAACATGCCATTTATGGCAAAAGCCCCTTAATTTAAGTAAAGAAAACCCTTACATAATGATTATAATAATTATTACTTAGGCTAGAAAATAAACTTCTGATGGAGGCTAAAGAGTAAGCAAAAATTATAATATATTTTTTTAAATCTTAAATCACTAGGTATGACTCAAACTCTGGAGGAGAGAGGGAGATTCAAAGAACCATGTTGGAGTTACTGAATCAGCTGGATGGTTTTGACTCACGAGGTGATGTTAAGGTAATATAGTTTTTTTTTATGAAGAGTGTAACATTGTTCTGGCATTTCCTCTCTCTGACACAGCTAAAGCACTGTATAAAATTGTGATTACTGGTTTTCGTCGTCGTCCAATTGTATAATGCTTTATTGATTATGTAGTTTATGTAGATCATAGGTTCTCAACGTGGGCGATAACGCCCCCTTGTGGGCGTTTGAGACTTTCGGGGGGGCAGTAGAAGACCCAGAGAAAATTAGGGGGCATTGAGATGGCGCAGAGGGGGCGTGGGTAGATTAAAAAATATAGTCTAAAAAGGCAAAAAAAATACACGCTAATCACGTACTAAAGTACAATAAAAATTAATATCGTTTAATGTTTGTTATTGTAGGTATTGTAATCATTTTTATACTATACGTGTGCACGTATTATATATGCAAAATATTGCTCAATATAACTAAGCATGCGTTTTTATTGCTCCCATTGAAACATTATTCTTTCATTTTTCATTTTAAACTTGGAAATAGGATAGGGGTCATATTCCTATCTTACGACTATAATATAATATCTTACGTTTAAATATAATCGTGGCAATAGCTGTTTTAAATTCGCGACAGATGGTAAGTAAAATTAAGATGGGGGGTAGGGGGGGGTGGCTATAGAATAAAACATATTCTCAAAGTGGGCGGTGAGCAAAAAAAGGTTGAGAAACTATGATGTAGATGGTCTAACGGAGTGGCGTAGTTTGTAAGAACTGAAACTCCTTAAATAAAGATTAAAAAAAAAGAAAAGGGGGCAAACGAGCAAACGGGTCACCTGATGGAAAGCAACTTCCGTCGCCCATGGACACTCACAGCATCAGAAGAGCTGCAGGTGCGTTGCCGGCCTTTTAAGAGGGAATAGGGTAATAGTGGAGGGTAGGGAAGGAAATAGGGGAGGGTAGGGAAGTATATAGAGGAGGGTAGGGAAGGGAAAAGGGTAGGGGATTAGGCCTCCGGTAAACTCACTCACTCGGCGAAACACAGCGCAAGCGCTGTTTCACGCCGGTTTTCTGTGAGCCCGTGGTATTTATCCGGTCCATTCGTGCCGAAGTATGGCTCTCCCACGTAAGCACATTATTATTATTATTAGCCTTTCTGCTGGTACCAATTATATATTATTGTATTGTGTCATAGCAAGGTTGTCGCGTCTTGCTCTAGATTGGTAATCAGCGTGTCCTGTGACACATAGGCCTCCTCCAGCTGTTTCCATTTGCTTCTGTTCCTAGCCACTCTCATCCATGTTACCCCTGCTATCTTTTTTATATCGTCGGTCCATCGTCTAATTGGTCTTCCTCTTTTTCTCTTTCCATCTCTTGGTTGCCAATCTGATAGTATTTTTGTCCACTTTTCTTTCACATCTCTTGTCATGTGTCCTGTCCATCGCCACTTTAGCTGTCTTATCTTCTTTATTAAATCTTCCACTTTTGTTGTGTGTCTAATTTCTGCAGCTCTTTTTCGATGTTTTAGTGTGACTCCTACCATACTCCTTTCCATTGACCTCTGACACGTTCTAAGTTTGAGAAGATGTTTTTGTGTCAGTGCCCATGTTTGGCAGCCGTAGGTAAGGCATGGCAGAACACATGAGTTGAACACTTTTCTTTTGGCTTTCATTGGAAAGTGTTCGCTTTTGAGTACTTCCTTCAGGGACCAAAATCTATCCCAAGCACTTGCTATGCGTTTATTTATTTCTATATCTGTTTGATCTTTGAAGGATATAATTTGTCCTAAGTATGTGTAGCTGTTGACATATTCGATGCTTTCAGCGTCCACTATGATCGGAACTTCATCTCTGTTAGTCATTATTTTTGTTTTTGCTTTGTTCATGGTAAGACCAACTGTTTTACTTGCGGCAACTAGTTCTTTTAGCATTTCTTCAAGATTGCTTGCGTCGTCGGCTACCAGGACTAGGTCATCTGCAAACCTTAGGTGACTGAGCTTTTTTCCATCTATGTTTACACCCTTATTGTCCCACTCTAGGTTCCTGAAGGCTTCCTCTAATATGGCGCTAAAAAGTTTCGGTGACAATGGGTCTCCCTGCTTTACACCTCTCATTATTGGGAACTCTTCTCCGGTGGTTTCTAGTTTGATTTGTGTTGTACTTCCTGTGTATATATTTTTTATGATTCGTATGTATTTTTTTGGGACTCCTTGATGGATAAGAGCTTTCTAAAGCCAGTAGTGATGTATCGATTCAAATGCTTTGCTGTAGTCAACGAAGGCGATGTATAATGCTCTTCCGTATTCTTGGCATTTCTCTATCAGCTGTTTTATAACATGCATATGGTCTATAGTCGAAAACCCTGCTCTGAAACCAGCTTTTTCCATTGGTTGTTGTTCGTCCAGTATGCCGGATAATCTGTTTAATATTAGTTTAGAGAATATTTTATATATATTCAATATGAGGCTTATAGGCCTGTAGTTTTCTATGATGTTTCTATCTCCCTTTTTATGTATTAATATTATTTGGCTTTTTGTCCACTGTGTTGGTACAGATTCAGTTTCTAAAATTGTGTTGTATATTTCTGTAAGACTTCTCAAGTTTTTCGTTTCAGTTATTGAGGCTTTGATCATCTCGTTTGTAATATAATCCGGTCCTGGTGCTTTGCCATTTTTTTTGGCTATTGACAGCTTTTTCTACTTCTGAGCATAAGAATCTTAGTGTTTTATTGTCAGCAGTTTCTTCGTCTTCTAGGTTTAATACGACTGGGTCCGGTGTATTTGTGTCTGAGGCATAAAGTTTTTTGTAGAATTCGGTTGCTGTCCTAATAATGGTTTTTCTTGTTGTTACTTGTTCACCTGTTTTATTTTTTATGTTGGGTATCCAATTTTTTGCCTCTGACAATTCTTTCAATGCTTTTTTGACTCCTCCTGTCTTTTCTATGTAGTAATTTAGTATTTTAGTTCTTCTTTTATTCCTGTCTTTTTTAAGCTGTTGCTTATTTTTTTGCTTATTTCTGCTATGGCTTTCAGATTTCTTTTGTCTTTTCTTTGGTTTAACAGCTTTTTCCGTTTTTTTAGTAGTATATTTGTAGCACTTTCCGTCTCAATGTCTTTAGGCCTTGGAGGTTTAGATTTTATTGGAGATCCGTATATTTCGTTTATTTTTATTTCATATATTTCATCTATTTGATTCCTTGTCCTGGGTTGTAAGTTTTTGATTTTCATGTTTATCTTTCTTGTCCATTAATGACTGCTCTTACTATTCTGTGGTTGCTATTAAAATTAAGTTGGTTTAGGGTTTCCACATAGTAGTTAAATAACGGGATATTTATCATTTATCATAATAATATATTTTGGCTCAACTCACACTGGCACAGGGTCGAAGCAATTCATGCGTCAGTATATTTTTCCACCTGCAGCATATATTGATTGTGTTATTTATGTAAAATTCTGCTGTTTAAATAATAATAATAAGGAAGTGTGCGTCGACACGCGTTTGCTTTATTGACGTCGATTCACGTGCGAGTTGAGCCTTGAAGAGAAAATATGCAAGAAGTGTAACAAAAATTTTGTTTGTAGGTTATTATGGCAACAAACCGAATAGAAACTTTGGATCCTGCTCTCATTCGTCCCGGTCGTATTGACAGAAAGATTGAGTTCCCACTGCCTGATGAAAAAACCAAGAGAAGGATTTTCACTATTCACACCTCCAGGATGACCTTGGCGGATGATGTTAACCTTTCAGAACTGATTATGTCTAAGGACGACCTCTCTGGTGCCGACATCAAGGTAAATGAACAAATCATTGGCCTTATTTATTATCAAACTTTCGAAAGACGATATTTTGATGCTCAAAAAAAATTTGTATAAAGGTGCTCCCTCACCGTGAGCATTCACTTGTAACATGACATTATAGATTCGTTTTTGAGCATTACATAACACGTGTAACGTGTAATGTCACATAAAACCGGGTCCAGACGAGTGTAACATGTAATGTTATCCACCGTATAAGTAACACGAGTTCTACGTGTGGACGGATCTACGAGCATTACATGTAACGCTCGCGCGCCGCTCGGGGTTGATCCATCGGCTGTCGGTTTTTCGTGCGAGCACAAAACGTACACACGAAACGAAAACCGACAGCCGATGGATCAACCCCGAGCGGCGCGCGAGCGTTACATGTAATGCTCGTAGATCCGTCCACACGTAGAACTCGTGTTACATATACGTTGGATTACATTACACGTTACACTCATCTGGGTCCAGATGTAAAAATCTCAGTCAGGGAGATAGTATTATCTCCCTGACTGAGATTCGACTTTGAGCATTCCATAGCTAGTTGATGTTACAAATTGTATCAAGATATTATACACTGTATCATTACAAGTGCGCATTGCATTTTATTTTTAATTTTTGCAATGCTCGACTCTGTAATGTTACATTACAAGCGAATGCTCCCGCTGAGGGAGCACCTTTAAAGAATATGCAAGTAACAATACTAATTATTGTATTTTACAGGCTATTTGTACTGAAGCTGGTCTCATGGCGCTGCGAGAGCGGCGTATGAAAGTCACCAATGAAGACTTCAAGAAGTCTAAGGAGAGTGTTTTGTATCGAAAGAAAGAAGGCACCCCGGAAGGACTTTACCTTTAAACACTTCATAATGAAATATACTGTGCATTTTCTACTTAATCTTTAGAAATGTCACTAATGTATTTTTTAAATAATATTATTAAAAGTAATATCAAAATTAACAATACTCTAGTGTTTTATTTTGTGCTCAATCCATGAATCATGAAATAATTTGTGCTTATTATGAAAAATACCACTATCTACCTATTTTTTTAACCACCTAAAAATATATTATATTCATTTGATCCGAATGTATGTAATATTTCCAGAACCAAAGAGAATATAATCACTACGTTTTATCCAAAACTGCCCAGTTTTCGTACATGTTAGTCTATATCAGCTATACTCATATTGATACTCATTACTCAACCAGGGACCTCCTTGTGAGTATACTGTATAGTATTCGTTGACTGCGACCCGCTCACAGACTACTAAGGCCCCGCTGAGACCAACAGTGGCGGCCCGCGTAAAGTCAAACCAATTTGAAATTCAAGGCCACCGGCAAAGTAGTGAAAGTCGTGAAAATTTTAAGGGCTATCCACCACTTAACAGATGAAGTATGAAGAATCTATCAAAAAAGCTGTGAATAGCCTATTCGGCACTCATGCCGCGGCCGCACATGCGTCTATCGTACAAAGCTTCGTGCTATGAGACGATACCATTGGACGATTCACGCAGATCGTCCATTAGGCTACTTGACCTATATTCAATTTCATTGAACAAATGCATATTTCTAGTAGAACTTGGCCTAGGAAACCATATTTCACCCTTATCATCAAATAAAAGCTTATGATTGATAAATAAAGTCGATTTGAAAATATGATTTTATGAAAATAGGATTTGTACTGACGAAAACGCTTTTGCGGTACTTCCGATTTGGATGTGACGTCATACTCATAGTAATTTAATATCTTTTATTTATCGCGCTCGTTATATGTAAGTTTATCTGTACATAAATAATAAGAATAAGCCTAGAAAGATTTGTAAAATACATTTTATTGAATAATTCGCTTAAGACATCAGTTTTATATATTATCTCCATTTATTGTAGACGGGAAATGAAATGGCCGGGAAACATTACAAATGATTTCTAATTTCTTATTTAATTCTTTTATAATTTTTGGGCACTTTTAGACTCGTACATTTAGCACATAAAAAAATGTTCAATAAAGAGAGTTTAAAATACAAAGCGTATGACGTCACACTATGGCGGACAGTGTTTTCGGCGCCATTTAAGAGGCGTATTTTTCAATAAACATTTTTATGGGTTTCTACTGTGTAAAATATTAAAATATTAGTTTTTTTTTGTGAAAATGAATGATTAAGAAGCGATTAGCATGAAGAAAAAAAGTAGGTCAAGTAGCCTATAGTATCGTTAAGCACGAAGCACTACGCATATGCGGCCGCGGCATCAGAAAGTGGTGAAACAGGCCCTAAATCTAAAAACATCAACTCCAAGACCAAAACGTGTTTTCCCGTATAGAAAAAAGGTTGAGTACCACTGTTTGTGTTCGCATACCTCCGGAACTACAAGACCTATTTTAAGTAATTTTATTTTGTTGTACTATAACAACACCATGGACGTATAAAAAAAGGAACAACACCATGTATTTTGGTGTTGTTATAGCTACTAGGCATTGTTCAACTTAAGGAAAAGCAGTTTTAATCTATACTTATTATAAAACAAAGTCGCTTTTTTTTCCCTCATGTCCCTTTGTTTCCTTTAATCTTTAAAACTACGTAACGGACTTTGATGATTCTTTCAGTGTTAGATAGCCCATTTATCGAGGAAGGCTATAGGCTATATTTTATCACGCTAAAACTAATAGGAGCGAAGAAATAGAGGAAAATGTGGAAAAAACGGAGAAAATTATTTGAAAGGGTTACTTGAACGCGCTAATCTCAGGAACTACTGGTCCGATTTGAAAAATTCTTTCAGTGTTAGATAGCCCATTTATTAAGGAAGGCTATAGGCTATATTTTATCACGCTAAGACTAATAGGAGAATGTGGAAAAAACGGGGGAAATTATTTGAAAGGGCTTATCTCGCGAACTACTGGAGCAATTTTTATGTTATTTGGCACAGATAAGAAGTACACCACGTGAAGGATCATAGGCTATCGATTTTAATCATTTTTTCAGTGGCTATATATTTTATACCCGTGCGACGCCGGGGCGGGTCGCTAGTTTATTATAAAATAAAAATATAATATAACTACCTATATCAAGGCCTAAAAATTTTACTTTCATTGCTCTTACAAGAGCAATGAAAGACGAAACGCGTTAAAAAATTTAACGTCATTTGAGTTTGGCGGGCATGTGAAAGAGTGCTGTTGTGTTTTTGTATTATTTTCCTAAAATTGTGTTAGCTGGGTTTTTCATGTGTAATATTGGTAGAATATTAACCATTAGATATTCGTGTTCATGCACAAGTGTAGGAAAGTGATGTAATATCCAGAAACGTGCGCTATTTTGTGTTCCCTCCAAAACTCCATCGAAAGTTTCAGTAAAGCGTCTACCACTTTACTGAATCGACCGACTTGACTCCTGTGACTGTATTGACTTTTACTTAGACTTTGACTAGACTTTAGACCTGACGATACATGAAAATGATGATGAAAATTATAATAGGAGGAATATGGTTTTTCCGCCATATTCCTTACCTTTTTACCTTGTCTGTGGCACAACATACACATCCTTTGTGTCAAGTTGCCAAAAAAGAAGAAAAAAAAACGTCATTTTCTGTCAAAATGACGTTAACTTTTTTAACCTTCACTGTCAATATTCATTTGAGCTTCGATTTGTAAACCGATAGCGATTTTAGAATTATTTCAGAGTTGTGTGTTTATTTCAGTTAAACTTTGGATTGTTCATGTTCAGTGCGAATTTTTAACATAATGCAAAAGACTATTTGTATATGAGTGATTCGGAAAGCGGCGCGGAAGCGACCGAGCACACTGCACTCATGGATGGCCACATCGCCGAAGCCCGACCCGACAGGGAGATCGCTGAGCGGATCGCGAGAAAGCGAAAGACAAAGACTGATTCTCAGCGTAACTATGGTGTAAGTTGTGCCTTCATTTCCTATCCAGTCACAGCATTACGCTGTTAACACAAAACACAATAGTCATTCAAACATCGCGTTTATAGCTTTATCTCCATGGCTTTATCTAATACTTGTTTATAACTTTAAGCTTTTCGTAATGTTATGCATACAAAACATGTCATAATACTAGACTTCCTACATAATAAAACATAAAAAATCCAATCTAATAGTATCTCTACAAGTATGACTCATTAGCCTACATTTTGCATTTTTGCATTACAATGTAAATGAAGTGTACTCTATAGATATTTATGCATTGGACCATTGACAATAATGCAGCACATGAAACATGTTGTTGATAGTATTTTCACTGAGATTGAATTGACTTATGAATGATATTATAAGTTTAAACACTTACGGATTTTGTCGCGGAGCACTTTTATTAATCCCGACGTTTCGGCTACTTTACAGCGGCCGTGGTCACGGGCGGACTGAGGTGACAGGTGTCCAATTTCTTGAAGTTATCCAACTACCCGACGACTCATCAATATTTGTTTGCGTTCCGATCTACGCAGAACGAACTCACAGTGTCTTGAAGCCGAGGTATCATAGATTTGTGCTTTAGTTTGTTTATCACTGGATCCCAACTAGATGGCAGCACCCAACTATCTTCGCGGTTGAAATTAGGGTGTTTTTTAATTTCTATGGCCTCGCGTATCATTCTTGGGCGGTATCGTGCTTCTTTTGCCAGTACTTGTGGCTTATCAAATCTTATGTAATGGCGAGGTTGATCCAGTGTGTGTTCACAAATTGCGGACTTGTTGTTCCTACGGTGTTTGACATCTGCAATGTGTTCCTTGATACGGGTTTTGATGGCCCTTTTGGTTTGCCCTATATAAGAGAGGCCACAATCACAGTCGAGTTTGTAGATTCCTGCATCTTGAAGGGGTAAGTTGCATTTCACTGATGGTAAACATTGGCTGATCTTTTTGGGCGGCTTAAAGTATGTTTTTATTGAAGCTTTCCTTAGAATGTAGCTCACTTTATCAGTGACTCCCTTTATAAATGGTAACACTGCAGGTAATCTTTCCACTGTTGCCGGCTTCACTCGGTTGCTGCTCTGTTTGCGTGGTACCCGAAGCTTATTGTCGCGTAAAACTTGTGCAACATGATGAAGTTCGGTGTCCACATGCTGTTCATCGCAGATTCCTCGTGCTCTTTGAAATAACGATTTTCCAACAGTACTTAACTGTGCTGGGTGATGATGGGAATCACCATTTAAATATCTGTTTGTGTGTGTAGGTTTGCGATACACCGTATGACCTAATGTGCCATCAGGACTCCTTATTACTAATACGTCCAAGAAAGCTAAAGAATTATCTCTCTCCAACTCCATTGTGAACTGTATTTTGGAGTTGAGGCTGTTCAGGTGCTCAAGGAATATGGATACTTTGTCTGATGGTAATGAACAGCCTCAACTCCAAAATACAGTTCACAATGGAGTTGGAGAGAGATAATTCCTTAGCTTTCTTGGACGTATTAGTAATAAGGAGTCCTGATGGCACATTAGGTCATACGGTGTATCGCAAACCTACACACACAAACAGATATTTAAATGGTGATTCCCATCATCACCCAGCACAGTTAAGTACTGTTGGAAAATCGTTATTTCAAAGAGCACGAGGAATCTGCGATGAACAGCATGTGGACACCGAACTTCATCATGTTGCACAAGTTTTACGCGACAATAAGCTTCGGGTACCACGCAAACAGAGCAGCAACCGAGTGAAGCCGGCAACAGTGGAAAGATTACCTGCAGTGTTACCATTTATAAAGGGAGTCACTGATAAAGTGAGCTACATTCTAAGGAAAGCTTCAATAAAAACATACTTTAAGCCGCCCAAAAAGATCAGCCAATGTTTACCATCAGTGAAATGCAACTTACCCCTTCAAGATGCAGGAATCTACAAACTCGACTGTGATTGTGGCCTCTCTTATATAGGGCAAACCAAAAGGGCCATCAAAACCCGTATCAAGGAACACATTGCAGATGTCAAACACCGTAGGAACAACAAGTCCGCAATTTGTGAACACACACTGGATCAACCTCGCCATTACATAAGATTTGATAAGCCACAAGTACTGGCAAAAGAAGCACGATACCGCCCAAGAATGATACGCGAGGCCATAGAAATTAAAAAACACCCTAATTTCAACCGCGAAGATAGTTGGGTGCTGCCATCTAGTTGGGATCCAGTGATAAACAAACTAAAGCACAAATCTATGATACCTCGGCTTCAAGACACTGTGAGTTCGTTCTGCGTAGATCGGAACGCAAACAAATATTGATGAGTCGTCGGGTAGTTGGATAACTTCAAGAAATTGGACACCTGTCACCTCAGTCCGCCCGTGACCACGGCCGCTGTAAAGTAGCCGAAACGTCGGGATTAATAAAAGTGCTCCGCGACAAAATCCGTAAGTGTTTAAACTTATAATATCATGAGTGATACTCGCGAAAACTTAAGAAATCATTATTTGACTTATGAATTTGATTCTCTTCAAGTCTCTCAAAGTCTCTTTTGAGTATTCCACAATTTGGTAGTATTCAAGATATAATATTTCCAAGTCTTTATTAACCCATCAATCCCCAAGCGGCAGCCGGCTGCCGCATAACAATTTAAAATCGATTGTGTCTGCGAATCCCACGATGGAGGTGTTAAATCATGTAAAACTTATTCCAGGCTGTGCATCCACCCGATGGCAGTGGAAGTAGTGCAGGTGGCTCCGGTCAGAACCCTTCTGCGGCTCCCGTCCAACAGATGGAGGAGCTTGAGCTCAAATACGGCGCGAGGCACGTCATCAAACTGTTTGTGCCCGTCACACTCTGTATGATAGTTGTGGTGGCAACAATATCATCAGTCAGCTTCTACTCAGTTAAAGATGTTTATTTGTAAGTATTTTCTTAGTACATTTTTCTACAAAAGAGCAAATAAAAAAAAAAACATAACAAATCTTATACAAGATATTTCCTGATTCCTACCACATTCATATTATATTTTAAATATATCTCCAGTATCTTTGATATATCAATGCATAAAATATATCCTTTTTCAGAGCGTATACACCATTTCATGAAGAAAGTCCGTATGCAGTGACGAAAGTATGGAATGCTCTAGCCAATTCTATGATTCTGCTGAGTGTCATCGCCCTGATGACAGTGCTGCTCATAGTGCTGTACAAGAAGAGATGTTACAAGGCCATACACGGCTGGCTCATCATGTCCTCCCTGATGCTACTCTTCTTGTTTTCATACTTGTACATAGAGTAAGTATTGATTTTAACATATTTTATTAGTTTGGGCTGTATGTTTTTAGCCAATGACAATGCAATAATAATTATGTAAAAAAAAGCTAGTTTCTTTACACTATTATTTATTGAATAATGTGTTATATTTTTAATAGCTCAAGAATTTAGTCTATTAGTTGTCAAAATGTGTGTTGGCATAGCCCTTGTTAAGTTTATATTAGCATACCTAAAGGTAAAAAAATTTAGTTGCATTTACCTAAAAAATAAAAGCCTTTTATCTATGTAAGCTATTATTCCTTCGATCGCGGATTCTTGGAAATCTATTGTTCTCGTGGCCCACTTGGGCTGTATGGGAGTTGAAGTGTTAATAGAAATAAAATATATTTTTTACAGAGAAGCATTAAGGGCCTTCAATGTTCCCATGGACTACATAACCCTCTTGTTTGTGCTGTGGAACTTCGGAGTGATGGGCATGATTGTGATACACTGGAAGGGGCCACTGAGGCTGCAGCAGGCGTACTTGATATTCATTGCCGCGCTCATGGCTCTGGTGTTCATCAAGTACCTGCCGGAATGGACCACATGGGCCGTCCTAGCCGTGATATCTATTTGGGGTAATTATATACCTTTATGTATGATTGTTAATACAAGGAAAAAAGTTTGTTTACATCCAAAATTACGAAACCGATTTTGAAGAAATGTAGACCATAAATAGACAAGGTAGACCATAGCAAAGGACATTTAAAAGATACTTGTTATAAAAAGTCGCAAGAAAAATTACCTCTAAATACTGTTTTAATGTTTGTTTAAGAATGTTTCGTATAATATTATGTTTTATAACATATTACATAATATCTACATGAATCAAGAATCAGGATCATTTATTCACAAAATACATTGTTCATTGTGATATCCTTAAGTGACCATTGATTCTGTATTTCAGATTTGATAGCAGTATTGACTCCCAAGGGACCACTTAGAATATTAGTTGAGACTGCTCAAGAAAGAAATGAACCCATATTCCCAGCACTCATTTACTCCTGTAAGTAAATCATGTATTTAAAGCAATACATTTTCTATGTATTAAGAATTATTGATCTTTCGTTTTACTATCAGTAAGTGAATCAAAGTGAGAAAAACAATTGCTTGAAATATTATGTAGTTATAATGCAAATGAAGTGAAATTGTTTATGCATAATGCACTAGACAGACTCTAGAGTCTTTATATTAGTATGGGGGTTGTGCACCTAATTTTGTAATATCCTGTACCTATGTCACATTAGACATAACTACCAGTAGTTCGACTGCAAAGAAATGGACAGGTTTCAATATCTGTCAAATTCGTCGGGTTTCACTAGGATAAGTTAAAGGCTGGTATAATTTATTTTTAGAAATAGGATTTTGAAATTGAATTCTGACAGTTTTCTTTGCATGTGCCAAAATATAAACAACAACTAAATTTGTAGGTAACGACCCTAGCGATGACTTTTGTCATAATACGTCAAACTTAAATTTTTTTATATCAGTTCTAAGTCGGCATACTCTATCATTCTGTCTACTCTGCCTATTTTTTGTTTTGTTTCGTTTTCTTAGTATGTAATTTACTGAGAGACAATAAACTATTATTATTATTATAAGTCCAGATACTACTTTCCGAGTTAAAGATTTTTTAAAAGTTTAATTATCTGTTTAAAATTTCTCTCAGTGTTCTATCTGTTTAAAGTTTAAAATCTAACTTAGAGTGGTACGCAACTGTTTGAGGTGAGATAATTGTTGGATGAGTATTTTACAACTTGACATAATATCATCATTGTTTGGACGAGTAGCAACACTTGCGGTACAGTATTACCTATTGTAGCGTTACCGACAATTAGCCTCACAATCCTGCATCGGGCTTTAGAAGTTTCGGTGAACGGCAAGATATATTTATTATACAACGTCCAAAATGACGTCAGAGGGCTTCAGCCTGACCGAACAAGTTCTCGCTCGGCTATCTTACTTTTCGGCCGCTACTCAAATCGTTAAAGTTAGTTTAAGCCACAGACATGGATCAAGAAAGATACCGCATGTGTATGTACTTCGTGTGCCATATCACGTTCCCAAACGACGAGCAATGCTCGTCTTTCGAAAGTTTGTTCTTTAGTCTGCGCTCCACCGTTATCGGAATCGGACGTCAATTGGATTGAAAAAATGCATAATTGTGCCGTATAGAGGACATGCTTCTTATCATCGGTACCTCACACTAGGTAGGAAAAAAGTGGCACGCTCGTTTTCTTACAAATGGAGGGACACGCGGTATATGTATATCTTGATCTATGTCTGTGTTTTAAGCCCTATTTTTGATTACTTATTTGTGGATGTTTAAGTATTTTGTGTTGTGTTTCAGCGACGGTGATGTACGTGCTGGCGGCCCCGGTGGACGGCGAAGGTGAGGCGCCGCCCCGGGAGCTCCGCCCCCTGAATCCGCGCGGTCCGTCACACACTAACACGCACACCTCCCATTGTCATTTGTGCTGTTTTATCATAATCATTCATATTAAATTTAAAGTAAAGCCGGGCAGGTTACGTTGATTGCATGGTTGCCTGTCTCTTTTACTCGCGCACGAACACATTATATTGTATTGTTTACACGGGCTTTAGAGCTATCGCTCTATTTCAATAGGCTACTTGACCTTTATTCAATTTCATTGAACAAATGCATATTTCTAGTAGAACTTGGCCTAGGAAACCATATTTCACCCTTATCATCAAATAAAAGCTTATGATTGATAAATAAAGTCGATTTGAAAATATGATTTTATGAAAATAGGATTTGTACTGACGAAAACGCTTTTGCGGTACTTCCGATTTGGATGTGACGTCACCCTCATAGTAATTTAATATCTTTTATTTATCGCGCTCGTTATATGTAAGTTTATCTGTACATAAATAATAAGAATAAGCCTAGAAAGATTTGTAAAATATATTTTATTGAATAAGTCGCTTAAAACATCAGTTTTATATATTATCTCCACTTATTGTAGACGGGAAATGAAATGGCCAAAACTTTTCTCCAAAAGTTTTCAACATTACAAATGATTTCTAATTTCTTATTTAATTCTTTTATAATTTTTGGGCACTTTTAGACTCGTACATTTAGCACATAAAAAATGTTCAATAAAGAGAGTTTAAAATACAAAGCGTATGACGTCACACTATGGCGGACAGTGTTTTCGGCGCCATTTAAGAGGCGTATTTTTCAATAAACATTTTTATGGGTTTCTACTGTGTAAAATATTAGTTTTTTTTTTGTGAAAATTAATGATTAAGAAGCGATTAGCATGAAGAAAAAAAGTAGGTCAAGTAGCCTATTGCACGCCCCAGGGAAACAGACAAAGTAGCGATTGGTCATTGTAGTTAGAGCTGACTGACCGGCCTATAAAATATGTGTAGTCACTGCGTAGTTTGAGCTACTCAAGTTGCGTTACAAATGATCACATTAATTACTAGTGCAATGTGTAATTATTGAGATTATACACGTTAATATACGTCGAAAGTCGTGGGCAACTAAAAATTACCCCAAAAATGTGTCCAATTAAAAAAAAGTTTTACTCGCGTAAAGCTCCGTTTAGACCAAACGAGCGAATGCTCATTCTAGTAAAGCTCTTTTGATGTAAACTAACAACGAGCATTCTTTCGTTGTTCTAGTGTGTTCGCCACGTGTTCGGCGGTAAATAGGTAGAATGCTCTAAGAATCTCGCTCGTTTGGTGTAAACGACGCAAGAGCGCTCGAGCAATTGCCTAGAGCGTTCTATCGTGTTCGGACGTGCTCGCTCTTCGAGGCGGTCTCTTCAAAGGGATTCTAGTGTTCTTGATATTTTTACTTTTTGGCGGCTGGTTTTAGGTAGTTTATCAAAGGTTATTTCGTAAATATGGATTGGAGTAATGAGAAATGTTTACAAATGATAGAATTATACCATAACAAAAGATGTTTATGGGATCCAACCTTTGATGACTATAAAAATAAATTAACTACTTATCGTTGACGAGTGAGCAATGAGCATTCGCTCGTTTGGTCTAAACGGAGCTATACGATTCTCATCTATAGAGCAAAAATTCTTATTCTTGATGTTCTTGTCGATGATGATTCGATTGGTGTAAACGATCTAAAGTATGTTGTAACGAATTATAGTTTACACTAAACGAATACAAAAGAATGTTCTTGTGCTGTTCTTGCTCTATGTTCTTTTGGTGTAAACCCACCTTAAACTGTCGCTCTTAACATGCTATCCGAATCCAAACTAAATGTCAACGTTGCATGCAATCAACTATAAACGCATGCTTTTATAATTATTTATCAATCAAAAACGTAAAATCAATATCATGCCTCTATTTTAATAATTATGAGACAATTAATTGGGTCTACATTAAATGTTTTGCCTACGTTGTAAAGATCAGAGTGACTTATACTAACAGAGAAGTTGATTCACAGGCAGATGGCAGACCTCGACTATCATTGACCAAATGACGTAGGTCCTTTAACTTCCTTCTCGGGTCTTGATTCACAATGAGCAATTCTACTCGAATGCGGAAACTTCATCGCGAGACAACCAATAAACACTTGAATTACTAACGCATAATAAACCCAAATCCGAGTTGAACGGAATCGTGTATCGATGCTGCCTGCTGAATCAGTTCTTCGATGGTACTATCAGATGAAGGCACTTCACATGGCTATTTGTATTTGCTATTGGCTATTTGTTGCATTTGGCAAAATTATTGATGTCACACATGGACGTCAAATACCAAACTTTTACTTGATTTCGTTTACTTGCCTATTTGACTCTTTTGATGTGCGTCAAAAACCGACAAAGGTTACGTGTATTTGCCTATTTGACAAATATGACCAATAGGTCATATTTGTCAAATAGGCAAATAAAGCCAATATTTGTCAAACATACCGTCTACACATTGGCGAATACATCAAATACGCAAATACAAATAGCCATGTGAAGTGCCTCCAAGAGAAGTTGATTCATAGGCGGATGGTCGCGTTTTGTCAAACCCAGCCGACAGATGATGATACATTAGTTGTCATAACCCGACCAATTGATGCAGGTCCTTCAACTGCCTTTTGAACCAATTTCATCGATGGTACAATGGAATGGTTTTTATGCAGGTTCCGATTCTGGCGCGGCGCGGGAACCACGTGAGTCACGTGAGTCACGTGAGCCGCAGGACGACGGTGGGTTCTCGTCGTGGCGGCCCCAGGCGGCGCGGCGGCTGGTGGTGGACAGCGCGCCCGGCGCCGCGTACAGCACGCGCGTCGAGCGCCCCGCCCCCAGCCCCGCCCACAACGCCGCCCCAGCGCCGCATGATGATGAGGAGAGTGAGTGTTCAATAATTAATATTCCATGTTTGAAGACGTGAGTGGAAGAACACGAGTTCCCGTTCCCATGCGAGATTCTACGCCGGGTTAGTTTCCGAACCGGCGCGGTGGTAGGCATCTTAATTCATGAAGCCCCAAGCGGCCACATCCGGCTGCGATAACAATGAAAAAGCTATTGTGTCTCGTTTTGCCACGACTGATGGGATAAGCATCAACGCGCAACGTTCAGAAAGTGTTTGAAAAAATTTATTCTGAATAAAAAATTTTGACTTTGACGATAACTAATAGTAAAAAATTGCCGTTTATTGGAGGATAAACGGAGGCTTTAGAGCCGGAAGTTTTGAAATAAAAAAAAAAACTGCATTTTATGTGTACAGACGCACACAGACACAACAGATATATTAGCCAGGTGATAAAGTAGACAAGGTCTTTTCAAATTATAAGGGAAAAACAAGTAAATGTCCGTATGTTACAAAATGTTAGTTACCGTGTTCTTCCACTCAAGTCTTCATTTAATTTACCTAGCTCAGACTCAACTTTTTTTTAATTGGTATTCCAAAATATTTTTTATACCAGAGTGCACCAGAAAATGGTTATGTTTTCTGAGAGTATGTTATTTTTTATCATGATTAATGAATAAAGCTGCAATTGATAGATTTTAGGTTGATGGTGTCTTTAAATTCTTGTTTATGGTAAAAAAGGTGTAAGTAGTTGGGTATTTCAGTCTTTAAATTGCCGTTTTTACTTGTTGAATATAAAATCTACAATAATTGAACTTGCCTGTCAGAATAACCGGTCTAAGGGCTGGTTTACACATATTAAGTAGATAAGTAGTTAACTAAATTTTAACTACATTTTAAGTTATTTATTGCATTTAAACACAAAATTTAGTAGCAAGTAGCAAGTTAAAATTTAGTTAAGTACTAAACAAGGAAATTAGAATTTTGACTATTTTCTGTAAGGTTGGCAGGCGGGGCTTGTCACTTGACACATTTCGGGCAGGCACTTCAAATTAAGTTACTACTTATCTACTTAATACGTGTAAACCAGCCATACGTTACCGTGGCCACCCCTTAACCATGAGAGATAAAGGAGAATGCCCATAAATATATGCAATCTCGTACCATATTGCGCCAAGACTAAACTTGGTTTTTTAAAGTCTATGATCATCATATTAGTTTCTATCACGGATACAGATTGTATTTAAGATATTGTTTCCCGGCAGAGGGCGTGAAGCTGGGCCTGGGCGATTTCATATTCTACAGCGTGCTGGTGGGCAAGGCCAGCTCATACGGCGACTGGAACACCACGCTCGCCTGCTTCGTCGCCATACTCATCGTGAGTACTGTTTGTATTTCAAAATTTTAAAGTCAAAAAGACATGAGCGCAAGTCGCAAGTTTTCACGTGAATGCTTGCAACATTGGAGTAGTTCCATGAGTCAGGAGTCAACTGTTGCTGGTTCTTCAAATATTTATCCAAAATCTTCTCCCTCTTCTAAAAGGTCTTATAATATGGCGTCCACAAATTACGTGAGGTTTTTAGGGGGGGGGGGGAGGGGGTCGAGTCAAATCTCACCTAATCTCACGTTGGGGAGAGGGGGGGGTCTCGGAAAATCTCACGTAATTTTTTTCTCAACAAAATAATGGGTACTATTTAGTATTTTGGTCCATTTCATGAAGATTGTACGTATGCTTATGATTTATTCGTAAGCGTAATGATCATACGACTAAGATCATTCCAAATTCGTTCGAAAGAAAATCTACTGACTGTCAAACCAAACATTTATGTAAGAAACCCACATTTTGAAAAATCTCACGTGAGATTTGGGACGGGGAGGAGGGATTGTATAAAATCTCACGAAATCTCACCAGAGTGGGAGGGGGGGTCAAAAAATTCAAAAAACATCTCACGTAATTTGTGGACGCCCTTACCTTACCTCGTTTGGCGAAAATATCGACTTGACAATCCCGTCGAGCCGACCCCTTGTGCCGAAGCAGCCGTACTCGCAAATATTACTACAATTATTGCTTATTTATTCCAGGGCCTGTGTCTAACGCTGCTGCTGCTGACGATATTCAAGAAGGCTCTGCCGGCGCTCCCCATCTCCATAACGTTCGGCCTGATCTTCTACTTCGCGACGCGATGGGTCGTCAAGCCGTTCTCTGACGCGCTGGCCGCAGAACAGGTGTTCATATAGCTACTACTACATAACCCTTGCTAATTGGGCACAAGTAACCCCCGATCATTCCACTTGACACCACAAAAACGACATTAGTGACGTTACATAGTTGCTTAGTTGTTGATATGAAATCTCCAACTAAGTTCAAGCAGTAAAGTGTGACAAGGCTTTAAATTAACGTTAACGGGCACTGCTGGTAAAGGAGAACTGTCAAAAATGGCGTTTTTGTATGATGGCAGCGTTAGTTCCTTTTTTCGCCACGTTCATTTAAAGCCTTGTCGAGCTCTAAAGTTTATATTTATCTGTCACTCAAATGGTCATATTGACATCACTAGGGTGGTGTCATATGGACTAGAGATTCCATCCTACTCCACCGGTGGTGTCGTTTTGGTGGTGTCAAGTGGAAGGGACGGTAACCCCTCTAGGTATATAGAAAACCTCGGTACGAAAGGAACTCGATTGAAATGACATTTATATAGATTTAAGGTTATAACAATTTTCTAGGATAAAATGTTGATGGGGATAATAATGCAGGTTTTCTATATAAATAGATGGGAGGAAGTAGCTAGAACAGGTTAACAAAAAGTTATCAAATGGCTACTTGTTATGTTATAACGTCGCCTTATTGAATTCGTCTGTACTTGGCTATAATGCTGCCAACTTAAATGTCATGTATTGACCGTGTAATAATAGTTAGGGGGGCGAGGTAGCTAAATGGCGTAATTCAACGGCGCCGTCGAGACCTATCAAAATCGAAAGATAAAATAATTTCGAAAAGAAAAGCTCGTATGGTAAAAACCATTTTAGCGGTGGGTTTGGCGTGTACGGTTTCTCAAAAATGTTAAAAAAAAAAACAGTTACTTGGGCATTCTCGAGCGCGTCAGATATTCATACTACGTATGCCCCAAGTGCCTCTGATAACATTGGTATACTAATCTGCCGGTTTGCGTGGTGGGGGTAGGCATATAAAGTAGTCAAAAATGCAAAAAAAGAAATTACTCGAGCGCGTTAGATTTTCGGAAGGGGTGTTAAGTAGGCCCCAAGGAAGCTCCCTTTAAAAAAACTGACGATTTCGGCGTGACGATAAGTTACGATGAATTTTTGAAAATACAAAAAAAAATTTTTTTTGAAATACTCGAGCGCGTCAGATTTTCATAGGGGAGGTTTATCTCGGTATCCTGAAAGCATATTTTCTTAATCTGACAAAAATGTTGGTGGGTTCTCTTAATCTGACCGGAAAGGTTTTTTGGTTTCTTTTTTTTTCCTTTCTTTCTCCTTGATAAAACGAGAAATTTAAGAATGACAATAAAGCGATAGATACAACCAACGTAAATGTAGATGAAATGTAGTATGAATAGGCTTGATGACTAATTTTTTTTCTTATTGGTAATTGAAAGACCCTTAAAAAATAGAAACATCGCTGAAAGAATGACTCTGATAGCTTAAAAATTCACCAAGATATGAACAATTCAAACATCTCATAAAATAGACCTGCCCGAAACGTTCCATACAAAGTGCTACGAAAGACTGACGTCAATCTTTCGTAGTTTGTACGGATCGGCAGAGAACTTTGTTCGATAGGTATATTAAATATTGCGTTTATGAAAGTGGTTTCATACCAAAAGTTGCTTTTAATTGCATAAGTTATCGAATGGTATACAAATATTAAGAAATTTAATTGAAAAAAAATTTGACTTGATTATCCAACTTTGAAGGCGCATAGCAAAATAAATACAAATGCTATCGAGCTGAAATTTTGGTAACACTTATTTTTTACCGTGATTTCTTTATTTTATTAACAAAATTCGCAAATCTTCGACCTTGTCATCATCCCTATTGTATTATTTATTGTATAAAAAAATGAAGTGATATAAAAATTGTATTATAATTGTATTTTTATGTATGATCTTTACATTTTTGCTCAATACAATTCATCTTCTTCTTCTTCACTGGAACTTTCATATTGTGGCTCCTCATCCACAATTCTTTCCTGCTGAGTGCCTGCAACATCCGTAACAATTATTTCTATTCAGTAATTTTGTTGAGAGAATATTATAGAAGTACAAAAATTTACCTGAATCAAGCGTCTCGTCATTGCTGTCCTCAGTGTCATTCTCGTTGCCCAGAATATCCGGCGATACCACAACGTTTTCATACGCATCGGGCAATTGATTCCCGATAAACCACGTGAACTCGAATTTATTATTATTTTCATTCCACCCATGATCGGTTGGTGCAAGGTCAGTGATGTCGGATTTGTAAGCATTCCTCCACAAATTGGCGATGTACCGAGTTCTGAGGCAAAAATGTAAAGAGACCTTTTTTGTGTAAAATAAAATTACCTTTTTTGTTTATTTAATTTTTTTTTTGTAAAATGTATCGTTCGCGACTTATAAAAAATAAAAAAAATCGCGCTGGAGAATGCCGGATTAACGTTTTTTTTTACAAGTTTGCGACCCTATAACTCGGCGGCGTCAAGGACTTACCGTCAGATTAGTTAAATTTAGTCTTAAAACACTAAAATCAACCCCCAATATCTTAATCTGACGCGCTCGAGTATTTCAGACTATCGATTTTTTTTTACTAATCTGATCGTCTATCCTAGGCGCGCTTCACTACATATAGAGCTAAATACTTTACAACAGTATTTCCCAAAGTGTGGGTCGCGACCCACTGGTGGGTCGCGGGTAGATTTTGGGTGGGCCCTGAAACTATAGGACGATTGTCGTACTTACGTACGTTTCTTAATTGAAATGGGTGTGGTGACAAGCTTTAGAAAAGGCCCAAGTCCAGCGACCAGCAGTGAACGTCAGTAGGCTGACGATTATGATATGGTGGTGAACTACGATAAGAACTACCGGGTAAATGCTGCGGCAACAACACACCGCTGCTTTTTTGTCTTCATGACACAAGGTGGGCCGCGAACTTTAAACTTTCTTGTAGATGGGTCGCGGTCCCGACAAGTTTGGGAAACGCTGCTTTACAAGGTTGTTCTATTAGGTCCAAGGTATCTCTCATATCTTAAACTGCCACGCTCGAGTATTACCGAAAATTCCCCTATTCGCCTCCCTAACTATAAAGTAATACAATTTCACATAAATTTAGTCGATTTATTTGCCACATTTAATCAAATTCATCAAACCATTTTGGAATGTAGTAGAGGTTTAAATAAACTTTAGGGCCCGTAATTTTAGTCAGTACTCAAGATGCATCTCGGTCTCAAGACACGGTCCAGGCTCTGTGATTGGTTGGCTGTCAAAAGGACCAATCACAGTGCCGAACCGCGTCTTGAGACCGGGTCGCATCTTAAGTACTGACCAAAAATACGGGCCTAAGTCTTGGTGGATGAACTTAATATTGCGACGCAGAGTTGAGAGTAGCCAATGTGTCCCAATTTAGAAGTTAAGAGATTTAGGGCACAATCACTCTAGAGGCACAGAATGAAGAATCACTGATGTAGTGGATTGGAAATCAAATTCCCACACGTCAAAAGCACCTAAGAAGACATTAGAATTTTGTTCATACATGAGTGCCTGGAAGTCTATTACTATTAACTTTACAGCAATAACAATAACAATTACATAGCTTAAAGCTAACATAATTGAGAACTTAAGAAATTAATGACAATTAAAATTCCCCCGGGAGCCATCTACTTAGATATCAGCTAATTATAATAAAATAGAATAATAAAACCTTTTCCTCTGATTTGTAATGTCGGTTTACCTGATTCATAAAGTAATGGGTCTATAATATCATTTATTTTTCTTTGAGTTTGTTTTCATTATCCATTGTAAATTTTGAATCCCGCCAAGGAAAAAAATTGTAAAACGAATTTGATTATCCGATTTGAGATCTCATTTTTGTGTAAGGTTAAAATTATACAAGTTTGTAACAGCAATCAGTTGATAAATTGTAATCAGTCTGTTGAAGATTCTACAAAAACATAATTGAACTTAATTCATAAAATTGATAATAAGTTGTTACTTCATAAGAAAAATGGCTATGTAAAATCATTTACTAGTACAATATACTCAGTCCACTGTGTATACTGAATTTTATTTTAAGTTATTTATTTTAAAAAATTTAATTTGTAATGACTAATACAGCTTGGTGAATGGAAAACTTGGTTGAGACTTGAGGCAAAGTTTTATGGTCATTAGATATAATATCCATCCTTAATAATGAGATGTTGATTTTGTGTATGTAGATTGCAGTGCCAGAGTAGACAGAATTATAGAGTATGCCGACTTGGAACTGATGTTGAAATTTTTAAATTTGACGTATTATGACGAAAATCGTCGCTAGGGTTGTTGACTTGTTACCTACGAATTTAAAACTTTGACATATTCGCTGGACGTGTTCCTCTTTGGTCGTATTGTTGTTTGTGTTTTGGCACATTCGATTAAAATTGTCAGAATCCAATTTTGAAATCTTTATTTTAAATATTTAAAAATAAATTATATCAGTCAGCGCGAGGCACATTCCGTTCCTAATCCTAGTGAAACCCGACGAATTTGACAGATATTGAAACCTGTCCGTTTCTTTGCAGTCGAAATACTGTAGTTATGTCTATTGTGGCAGTGGCGTCTGCAAGCTATGGAATATTTTCCAAAATCAAAATAGGTTAACAAAGTTAACACTTTTAGAACGTCGCATCTAAAAGTGTTAACTTTATCTAATCTTTCTACTAATCGTTCCTTGTACTTGTTTCTCAAGCTACTTTTTCGACGCTTCAGAGGAGGACAAAACATTTATCTTTTTATTAGTAAAAGCCCACTTGCATCCGATGGAATTAAGAAACTAGACATTAGAAAACTCTGGTCTAATTGAGAATGCAAAGGTCAGAGCAGAGAGCGCCACTAGCACGCACAGTAAACAATCCGACCAAAATTCGATATGTTGCACACGTCATATCAGAATATCGACAGAAACGTTCTCAAACGTCGAACAAAACTTTTTTGTTCACTGTCTATGCTGGTGCTGCCTGTTAAGTACCCTGCAAACGATCAAATTGTTTGTCAAATTTTACGTGTTTGTCAAACAGTTTGATAGTGCACAGCTTTGTATGAAGCGTTTGTCAAACAAACTACGTGTTTGACCTGTTTGAAGAAAATTTGCATTGGCGTAGTGTTTGACAAACGTGTTTGAACGTGTTCCGCTGTATTTGTCAAACAAGATCTCATGATTTCAAACCGATTCTAGCTAATTGTTTGATGCACGTTTGTTCGTCTGCGCTGCTGTTTGATGAAAACGTAAATTACATCAAACATGTTTGTCAAACAAATTTGATCGTTTGCGGGGTACTTAACGTGAAAACATTGCAGTAACATCCTATTGGCCTGCCAAGCTGTATACTGCATAGTCCGTGCAATCCACGAAGACGCGGCCCACTATAGTATATGTGTGCAAGCTTTTGCCAATGTTTGAGTGTTATCGGTACACACTAATTACCTATGAGTGCACGCGCACACTACAATAAATTGACCAATTATTAAGAGAAAGCGTCACGGTCAAAGGGAAATATGCTCACCCAAAAATTAGTGGGGCGCGTCTTCGTGGATTGCACGGACTATACCTAGGTAACTGTTAGTATATTTATTTTGTAGCAGTACTAAAACTATTTACTGAGTATGTAAACGAACGTTGCTAGGTAATTGTATAATGCAATAATGTTTATATAGGAGGTAATGTTTCATAGTGTGTAAATATTAACGTCTCTTTCGAATTGAATTTGTATAGTGTAGTGGCGTCGCTAGTTCCAGTTGTTACAACTGATACATGTTGCTGTTTCTATACTGATAATGAAAAATAATATCGTCTAAAGTAAAATATATGTAAAGACAAAGTTAAAGGTACTGGTTTAAAATATTAAATAAAAATAAAGAGATTTAAATAATAGATTTTTTTCCTGCAGCAGTAAAATTGCCAAGAACATCGTTCTCAAAACGTTATATTACTTTTCTTACTCATATAATTTTTATTAGTTTATAAACTAGCTTAATAAAACCGTCATAAAGTACTGGTCGAGGGAACGAATAATAAAAATTGAAATGTAACACGTAACACATGCTAACATTCCATTAGCGAATAAGATTAATACAACAAACCATACTGGACGCGGTAAATTATCATCCTCTAGCCTTGCTGCTGGAAACGCGATATATCTATAAAATAATGCATTTGCTGTTATTATCCTAGAGAAATCTAATTTCTTTTGTCTCAATTCTCAAACATCATAATATTATAAAAGGTCTCGAAAAAGAACATGAGAATGCTAAAGGACCAAAAATCCGACAGCTTCGAGACCACCGGATATAAAATAGTGCTAAAGTAAACAGATAAGCCTTGGATTCCTAGGCCCTAGCCTTGAAAATAACTACAATATAGGATACAGGGACCCGCGGTATGTTTGTAAGGTAACCTCGATATAACTTGTATATTTGATCAAATAATACAATAAATGAGCGCGAGTTAATAATGATAAAAAGTAATCGCCGAAAATGTAAGTTAAAGATAACTTGGAGATTACTTTTTAACATGATTCTTCACATAGAATGTTTCCGCTGAGCGTACCTACTTCCATGTCCACTATGGTCCATGAGTGATGGGTGAAGTTTGTTAATCTACATTGTTCATAAAATACAAATTTTATACAAATATTTTTCTTTTATTACCCTTATATCCTAAGTTGTCTCCTTATTATGTGGTGCAATTATTCTAAATTCGTATAATTTTTTTGAGCAGAGAGGAAGAAAAGAGCAGAGCTAGTTATTGTTATATTAAATTACAAAAATAAAAAGACTAACAAATGTAATATTAAATATCGATTTAAAAATTAACATTACTTTGTCTTAATATTAATACAACCTACAAAATAAAATGCCATTGAAGATAAAACGGTGATTTACGATTAACAAACAACCTTAGGTATGCAATTTTATAGCTAGTAAAATAAAATCTGTATAGTATTTTAATATAATATGACGCAGGATACGGTTACACATGCAAAAAACACATTTTATTTTATCGAATAAAAATAATATCGAGCATTTGCTGATGTCAAGAATCTAATTATTGCTTGAGAATATGATTTTGTTTAAGTTTTTAAATATACATTATATATCTCTTAAACTAAGTATTTGAACATTGAAATACAACTAAAATATAATATTATAAGATCTACTACTTTATGAGATTGCACATCGTGACTATGTGGTAACGAAATATAACAATAAGTTTTACATTTGTGCCAACAATATTCATAAGTAAATAGTTTAAATAAGATTTTTAAAAACAAAAAATATATATCCAAACTGTAATAAAAAATAACATGGAATGATTGTTTTCAAATGGAATAACAATGTAAAATGTTCCCCTGAACCATTTAAATGTCGAGTTTTAGAATTTGTTCTTAAATGTTTGTGTGGAATGTGCTGAGTGTGCAGAATCACACATTCGGGTTGGGAATGACATCGGGGCCAGACTTCTTGATGACCTTCAACTTGTCATTGCTGGATTTGACGGTGTCCGACGGGATCTCTTCCCTGACCGGAATCTGTTTGTCGGCTTTAGGGGGCTGTTTGGTTTCAGTCTTGGGCGGGGGTGTGGTCTTCTGTTGGTCTTTCGCTTGCGTCTTTTCTGCTGGCTTGGCAGCCTCCGGGACCGCTTGCTGGGTTGGCTTCGTATCCTTTGGTTTGACTGGTGCATCAGCAGGTTTGGCGGCCTGCTTCGGTTGCGGGGGTGTAGCCGGCTTCTTCTCGGCCTGCTTAGTTGCGGCGGGCTTGGGCTTCTCCGTCGGCGCCGCTTTTTGCTGGGCGGGAGGCGGGGCTTGCTGGGCGGGTTTCTGCTGAGGCGGCGGTGGCGTAGCTTGCTGAGCGGGCTTCTCCGGTTTAGTCTCCACGGGTTTGGTCGGCGCGGGTTTTTGGGGCGGGGGTGTTATTTGCTGGGCGGGCTTGTTCTCGGGTTTGTTTCCTACGGGCTTGGTGGGCGCCGGCTTCTGTTGCGGGGACTGCGTCGCTTTTGGCGCGGGAGGCGTAGCCTTCGGCGGTTCGACTTTCTGGACTTGAGGTTTCTCCTCAACTTTGGCGGAGGCGAAGGCTTTTTTCAGCAGCGGGGGTGCGGGGAAGGTCGCGATGTAGTCTTGTCCGTGTGGGGCGCCGGTCCACAGCTTGTCGTTTACCACGATGGCGTCACTCAAAGCGGGCGTCCTGCCGTCGGTGCTGAAGTAGGACGCCACTATGTTGCCGTTCCAGTCGATCTGAACGAGCCCAGACACTCCGGAGAGCATGCCCGCGGCACTCTTGAAGCTACCCAACTGTTGATAGAAGATTTATGTTATTAATATAGTCCCGACGGCGCCGATATAGTCCCGACGTTCAGAGAACATTCGAAAAAAAAAATATTCTGAATGCAAATTTTTGAGTTTAATAGATTTTTTTATAAGGTTAAACATAACAAATCAATAAATATCACTGTGTTTCTCCACTTACATTGTAAACGATATCTTCCAAAATCGGATGGGGTACTTGGGTGTTCAAGAAGTCGAATGTATTTTCGACCATGAGCACAGTTCTGATGAGGAATTTCCGCAGGAGCGGTAGAGGTTGCAGCGCCTTGGCTATCAGCGGGTGATCGTCGCCGAAGACTGTGTAAAGCGCCACCAGCACACCCGAGCCGTCGGGTAGGGCACGCATGTTGTCCGGAGTACCTGCAATGAAATATTTATTTGAATGCTTCTCTTTCTCTAGTCCCAACTTGAAAGTTAATACAACATAATTTCTGTGTCAGTCGATAAGCTAATAATTTCTTTTACGTGAAAAAAAGAAGCAATTTACTTGAAAAAAATTTAGATTGTGGCATATCTATATATAAATAAAAGAAAGTGGTGTTAGTTACACTACTTATACCTCAAGAACGGATGAACCGATTTGGCTAAAAATTGGTGGAAAGATACTTTGAGTCCCGGAAAAGGACATAATAATAATAATAATCATTTATTTGCAAAGAATGTTGTTACAAAGATCTTAAAGTAAGTTATATTATACAGTATCAAACATTCTGCTTTGGAACCATGCAAAATTTTATAGTTATAAATTCTATATTTGTCATAATTAAAAGATAGCCACACATTAATTATATTAATAGCAATAGAAGAAAAAAAATGCCTTTACTATCCAGAGAAAAAAAACTATAACGACTTTAATATCAATGTCAATCAAAAACAGAAAAAAAAACTAATTGTCAAATAATTTAATTTGTTCGCCATGACACATCTACCCCCCATATCTATGACTTGAGGTTTTTAAATCTGCAGTATCATCTACTGGTCACGTGGCGTCTAACATCCAGGAATAATTATTACAGACAGCAGCAGTCTTTATTATATTATCACAGTGTAAATATTATGATGTGTTACTAGTTATGTCGACCAAATCCAGCAATACTTCGCTATCCTGACTCCTGAGGTGCACACACATACGGTAAGTACATAATATTATAAACATATTATAAAAGCCTTCTTTATAATGGAGGGTCATACAAAAGTCTTTTTCTAATTTTTACTTTTTGTTTTAGCACCCAATTGTCGAAGTAAGAAGCTGGAGGATGTGGGATTAGATAGTCTAAAAAAAAAAATTAACTTGTTGCACCATGACTTCAGGTTATCTACAAAAACTACATTTGTTATTCTGACCACTACAACAAAAACCATTGATGGATTAACATAAGTTATCTACTCATTTTTCATAAATTATATACCTATTATACTATGTCATTCTTATAATACTAAATTTATTGCTAATATTTTAATTGGTCTGCGATGTGAACATGTCATGTTACAATTAGAATAGTCATTAGAATTTATTATAATTTATAAAGGATCAATTAGTTATAAGTCAATATTAAATACACAGTTTTGATGTCAAGTAAGAATTAAGATGAAAAAAAAGTCAATAGAATATTAATTAAATTTACAAATAATATTATGTCAGTCAATAATAATTATATAATTAATTCAGATTTGATGTCAAGTAAGAATTAAGATAAAAAAAAATGTGAATAGAATATTAATTAAATTTACAAATAATATGTCAGTCAATAATTATATAATGAATTCATTTAGGGAATAAAAACACTTCTCTACCAGCCAATTAAATAGTTTTTTCTTAAAAATAGATTGTGGTCCATATTCTTTTATGTCATTAGGTAAATTATTATATATTTTAATTGACATATTATAGCATCCTTTACTAGCTAATGTTGTTTTTAAGTTTGGTAAAACTAACTGGTCTGGATACCTTGTATTTCTATTTAGAAATTGGGACTTTTTTTGTATAATATTCTGAAGTGTTTTTTAACAAATATGCTTATCTCATATATGTACAAATAAGGCAGTGTGAGAATATTTAACTTTTTAAAAAGAGGGCGACATGATTCCATAGGGTGAACTCCACATAAGGCTCGGATACACTTTTTCTGACCAATAAATAGTCGGGATATGTCTACAGAGTTGCCCCATATTATTATGCCATATCGGAGTGCTGACATAATAAATGCATGATAAGCTATTAACGCAGTTTCTGCAGTTGCAGTTTTGTGAAGGGATCGAAGAAGATATACATATCTGTTAATTTTTTTGCAAGTTTTGTCGATATGTGCCTGCCATGATAAATTATTGTCAATGGTTATTCCTAAGAAGTTCACAGTTTTAGCCTCTTTTAATATTGAGTTGTCATATTTTACACACAGGTCCTTTGCTTTGCCTTTCTTACTATAGAATTGCATATATGTTGTTTTTTTTATATTTACATTTAAATTATTGTAGTTCAAGCATTCGATTACGTCATTTAATACACGATTTATTTCTAAATTATATGTCAGATCATTTAAGAATTTTATAATAATAGATATGTCATCAGCAAAGAGTGTGAGGTTGTGAGTTATAAATTTCGGCAAATCATTTATATAAATAATAAATAATAGGGGGCCCAGAATACTCCCTTGAGGAACTCCTTTTATGTTATTTCTACTTTCTGAAGTAATGTCTAATATTTCATTTTTATTATTTAATTTAGTAACCTTTACCTGTTGGCTACGTTCTGAAAGGTAACTTTTTAGTCATTCAAGAGCTGGACCTCTAATACCATAATGCTCACATTTTAGTAAGAGCTTCTCGTGATTAACATGGTCAAATGCTTTAGACATATCAAAAAATAAGGCAGTGACCGGTTTTGTTTTGTCCATACTTTCTATAACTTCCTTTATTAAGGAAAAGCTTGCTAGAGTGGTGGATTTTCCTTTTTGGAAGCCATTCTGCTCTTTAACTATAATTTCATGTTTTTCGAGAAAAGAGGTGAGTCGTTTGTGCATAACTTTTTCGAACAGTTTTGAAATGACAGGGATAAGTGTAATGGGTCTGTAATTATTAACTTCTTTTTTACATCCACTTTTAAAGATAGGGATAACTATAGATTTTTTTAATTTAGTTGGAAATATGCCCTGTTCAAATGATAAATTTATTAAATATGCTAATACGGATGCTAATTCGGTTGCGCATGATTTTAGCAGCCTTGTAGGTATTTCATCATATCCCGTTGAGTTTGAGTTCTTTAAGGAATTTATCATGGCTATTACCTCTTTTTCATCAGTTGGAGTAAGAAAAATACTTTGTTTATTTTTATTTATATTTTGAGATATTTTTAATTTATTTTTATCACTATTATTACTTTTTTGATTATTATCTATTAATTCAGGATTTATAAAGTTATCATTAAAAATATTTGCAATCTTAACTGGATCTGTTATATGTGTATTTTTAAAGTTTATTTCTTTAATGATTTTGGATTCAGCAATTTGTCTATTTCCCTTAATTATCTCCCAAGAGGCCTTACATTTGTTATTTGAGTTTGTTATGTACCTATTGTTGTTATTTTTCTGAGCCATTATAATACATTTTCTTAATATTTTTGAATAGTCTTTAAACTTTTTTTTATTTTCCAAACTTTTATTTTTATAATATTTGAGTCGTAGTTTTCTTTTAGTATTGCAAGATTTTTTTAGTCCTTTGGTAAGCCATTTTATTTTAGAGTCCTTTTTATTAATTTTATATTTAATTGTAGGAAAGCATAGCTTAAATAACATGACGATATTATCATGGAATTCATTAAAAGCCTCATCTAGGTTTGAAAGAGCATAAACGGGCGACCATGATAAATTTTTTATAGTATCTTTAAATTTATTTATATTCTCAGTACTAAAGTCTCTTTTGAATGTAAAGTAGGTTGTTGTTGTCTTAATTTTACTTATGGGTATTTTTAAAAACTGTGCAGTATCATGATCAGATAGACCTAGCGGCTGTACCTCACCTTTAGCATCCTTAATATTACTCAAGCATAGGTCTATACATGATTTTAGTCTTGTAGGCTCATTAATATGATTTGTGAAGTTATAGTTCTCTAGAAGATTTGTAAAATCCTTTTTGTTCTTTGTGTCTTTTAGGATGTCAATGTTGAGATCCCCTACTATAACTATGCTAAATGAGTCCCAAGTTCGCAGTTTATACAAAAGTCTATCAAAAGTATCAAGGAACTGTTTGATATTAGAGTTAGGTGTTCGATACAAGCAAATTACGATAATTTTATATTCTGGTATCTTTAGACCACAGCATTCAAATGTTTTTTCTGTGCTTAAGTCATCTATAGCATCAAATTGTATACCATCTAAGTCATTTCTAATTAAAATACAAACCCCTCCGCGTTTTTGGCGTAACCGTGAAAAGGCAGACACTGCTCGGTATCCGTATAAGTTTATATTTGAGATGTCTTCAGCACAAACAAAAGTCTCAGATAAACACAGAATATCTACTGGTGTACGGTTTTCCGACAGTTCTCTTAAAGTGATATTAAGCAATTCCTTTTTGTTAAATAAACCGGCTATGTTTTGATGCATTAAGTTTATAAGATTATTGGACTGGAAAAAATGTACCCTTAGATTTGTTTTCGTTGTTTAGAGTCATTTCACTATTTTTAACATTAAATGATGTGGAGTTACCTTTGGTGGAATTGGTATTGTTCATCTTAGGTATTGGTTTAAAATAATATAATATAGTACGTTCCTTTTTATTTTCAGTTTTCTTATTAGTTTTTTTATTAAAAAGCATTGCTCTATTACCTGATACCAGATACCTTTCTTCATAATACATAGAGTCGATAAGCATATTTATTTTATAAGTATAATAATTTATGAATTCTTTTTTATTTATAAAATAATTCTCTAGTCTTAGATTTAAAAATATACAATTAGAATAATTTTTACAAGTAAGTTCCAACATTCTATTTAATTTAGCTTCGTTAAGATATCTACTATGGAGAACACTAGTTACAATAACAGTCGTATCACTATGGTATTTGAGGAAAAACCCAAGTTCCATTAAGATTTTGTAGGGGTTACAATCATTCTCACCTATGCACAAAATTATTTTATCTCTCCTGGTTAATTTTATGTTATTAAATGTTTTAGTCAGTTCATTACATGGTGCAAAAGGCTTAACAAAAGAGAAAATGTCACATTTTTCATATTTACTATTTAAACGCGATCGAACCAATGAAGAAGCTAGATTCGCACATTGTTGTCCACCCAATATCATAATTTTGCTATTTTCATCACTTTTCTGTAGGTTTTCCTTATTGTCAGTAGTATTTTCACTATGGTCATCATTAATTGTAGAATCATTAATTATTATTGTAGATGCTGAAGCTTTTTCTTTATTTTCTAAATTCAAATTGTCCAGAGAAGTGTTTCTTTGTAAAGTTTTGTTCTGTCTTTTATCCGGAGTCTTGCTTTCAGTGTCACTTAAATCTAATCTTTTTTTAAGTAAGTTTTTTAAGTTTGTTCTGTTTCTGTTTTTGTTCAATGTAGTACTTATTCGTATTTGGAGTTGTACAGACATTTTTTAAGTATTTTAATTTGATTTTTTTGTTCCGTCACTTGTTTCTTTAGGCAATTTATTTCATCCGACAGTGACATAATTTCCGAATGAGCACTTTGTAATTCTAGCCTTAGTCCTGTAATCTCATCTAATAATTCATTTTCCCGTTCATTATTGGCTATAGTGGACAAATCAGGGAGGCTTTTTGCACTTAGATCAGATCAGATCAGATCAGTATCATAGGATACATTTTGTCCCGGAAAAATGTACGGTTACTGCACTATATACTTTTATGATTTGCGCGTAAACTACTCAATCGATTTTGATGAATTTTGGTATGGAGATACTTTGAGTCGGGAAAGGACAAGGGATACTTTTTATCCCGGAAAATGTACGGTTTCCGCACAATAAACTTTTATGATTTTCGCCTAAACTATTCAATCTATTTTGATGAAATTTGGTATGGAGATATTTTGAGTCTCGGGAAATGGACGGTTCCCGCACAATAAACTTTTATGATTTTTCGCCTAAACTATTCAGTCTATTTTTATGAAATTTGGCATGGAGATACTTTGAGTCTCGGGAAAGGAATAGGGATACTTTTTGTCCCGGAAAATGTACGGTTCCTGCACAATAAACTTTTATGATTTTCGCTTAAACGATTTTAATCTATTTTGATGAGATTTGGCATGGAGATACTAATTTTAATCTATTGTTTTCTTAATTATACCAATTCAAATAAAATAATCATTGTTAAGACAGGACAGCGTCTGTCGGGTCAGCTAGTTAATTTAATAAAATTTTCTACAGATTACTGGCATATAAATTTATCTTATTTTTCAACTCTTTTCTTTAAAAATCTTAAACATTTCAATGTTACTTCTTTAACCTTGCTTCATTTTTAAGGAACATTAGAATGGGTCTGTGTAGTAAAACTTTATTGTAGTTCAGCCTTATAAAACACTTGAACAAACATTACTTGCTATGACTGAGCACATCTTACGTTTCAGTGTTATTTAAGCCATTATAAAAGATGTACGCGTCGAAATGTGCCATAATTTTAGTATTATCCACATTCGCTTTTGCTATAAAAATCGACGAAACCAATCTCAACTTTCGAGTGGAAGCCGGAACACAGACATGTTTTTTCGAGAATGGCAAACCTGGACAGTTCCTGGAGTTATACTATCAGGTATTAGACGGCCAGCACGGGGACTTGGACATATCGGTGGACATTCAGAATCCAGACGGAACAAAGATCATATCAGATTATAAGAAATCGCAGAACTCTATCATACTGGAGTTGGAGCAGGAGGGAGATTATGTCATCTGTTTGGACAACACCTTCAGCATGATGAACTCTAAACTCGTGTTCATAGATGTAGTGCTAGAAGACCGCACCAACAGCAGTGATGCAGAGGTCGCCATCGTCAACCAAGAAGGCGAGGAGCTAGAAGAAATCGTGGATTGGGTGGGCACAGATGCGCAAGGCAACACATACAATTTGGACGTAAGAGTCATAATTATCTCCCTGACCAGGTGCTTGGAGTATGTGTTGAAAGCTCGGCACATGCTGGATGTATACGGTGCTATCAAAACTAGAGACAGCTATGTAGCCATGGAGGAAACATTTATTGTAGACTTCTGGTCGGGACTCCAAGTTACTTTCATGATCATTGTAGGGCTCCTACAGGTTTACATGATTAAGAAATTATTCCATAATCCTAATTCACAGCAGAAAACATTATTATGTACATAATACTAATTTGAATCTGGTAAAAATTTGCGCATTCTAGTTTTTGGTCATGCAAATGTTGTTTTAATGATCCAAAAATTACATAATGGTTTTATATAACTTTGTAGTTAACAATTTTAGAATGTAAGTAATTAAATAATTAGAGTGCACCAGTAAACCAGTTTTTTTTTTGTTGATATTCTGTTTTAGAATTCTATAGTAAAAAGAGTTATATGTTGCTAAATAAGAAAAAAGGCAAATTAGCTTTACCAGCTTAATCCTTCATGCCCTATAAGAGCAGCGGTGATCGCGACAACAATATAATAACTAGACATCGGATTATATGCATTTGCATACTTGCACATGCAAATGCATATAATGGCACTTTTTAGGCGTTAGTGCATATTTTGGCAATTTTTCGTTGATAATGCATATTTCTGTAGTTTTATGCCCTCGTAGTCTCCAAACTAGCTATCATAACACACACCGAGGCCACAAAACAAATGTAGGATAGATTAAAAACATTTCAAATATGTGGCTCCATCCCCATTATTTAATCCTTCGATCGGAGGTTCTAGGAATTCCCATTGTATTCTTTTGTTCTCGCGATCACCGGTGCTCGCGCGGGGCCTGAAAGATTAAGATTAATGCAATACACCCGATAGACCGTACGCGGTACGACCTTTCTAGAAATAACATTTTTCTTTGTAGTTGGCAACATTAGTAAAAAATTGAAATAAAGTAGTTACCGATTTCTTAAACTTCCATGGGCATTATGATTGCAATTGGAAAATGTAGGTAGAAAATTATTATTGGAGCTGTATAAAAAAATTAAATCTTGGATTTGATGTGAAATTATAAAATTGACGCTAATTTAACGGCACCACAGGAAAACTCTTCAAAAAATTATAAATTTTAATGATAAGTGACTTTTGATTGTGCATATATTGTGCATATTTCGGACATTAATCGTGCATACTTGCATGCATATTTAGGCACTTTGATCGTGCATATAATCCGATGTCTAATAATAACAATAGATTTCCAAGAATCAACGATTGAAGGTTTAATAATTAAGCAATCATTAGAATTAATTATTATCGATTAAAGTGCATAATTTAAAACATAAAGTAATTTAATAATACCTGGCAGGCCCGCAACAAACACCTCAGATTTTCCCTTCTTTGGTCCGCTGATGTAGATTTTGGTTATTTTGTATGATGTGGTCTCCACCACCAGCACAAACTGCCTGTCAGGTGAAATGACAACTCCATTCGGAAATCCTAATTTGTCAGCCACAACTGTGCTCACATTTTTGGCAGCATTGTAATGGAATAATCTAAAAGTAAAAAAATAATTAAACTATATTTCTTAATCAGCTATTATTAAAAAATTTACTTGACTGTTCTAACATTACCTTCCTGATGGGTCCAACAACACAGTATGTGATCCATCTTTTAAGTGGAAGTCTGCACTAGAGTCCGTCCAGAACAGATCCCCATTACTGTCAAGAGCAATATCATTGAACAATTTAGGCTTTTTGCCATTTATTTCCACATCAGGTGAAACGAGAAGCTGCTTCTTGTCAGTTTTCAAGTCAACTTTCCAAACTCCATGGTAGGCATCAGCCACATACAGTTGGTTTGTTTTCTTGTCAATCTGCAAACCAAGGGGGCGGCCACAGATGTGTTCCTGCTGCAGACCAGCTGAAATTAAACACTTCATTAGTTTTTGGCACAATTAATTAATTATTTTCTTTAATATACAGTAGACCTGCGTTAATCCGACAAACCTTTTGCACGGCTATGTCGGATTAGCGGATTTGTCGGATTATAGAGTACTCCATACATTGCTACACATTACAATACCTTAAAATCATACTGTTAAGGTTTTATCTGAACTACAAATCAATTTCCTAAAGCTAGGTACTTATCAGCAAGCTGTAAGGTCCATGACTGTTGCATGCATTGGAACAAAAAACTATTTGTATCATAATAAAGATTGGTCAAAATAATGTTTATGTACTTAAATTAACCAGTGATAGGCATGTCGGATTACAAGGGGCGCCGGATTAGCAGAGGTCTACTGTATGTTTAAGATAAATTCAGCATATTTTTCAGCAAAAAAATAGCAGTATCTGTAAAATACTCACTGCATGGTCTACCCAATTTGGTCACGAATGTGACATGACCAGCCGGTGAAAGTTTGACGATTTCCCCGGTGGCGAGACCGGTGTACACCTCACCATTGTGAACTTCGAACGCTTCGGGCCCTAGAATTTTTCCCTCGAAAAGCTTGCCCGGATTGTTCAATGCTTCGTTCGGCGCTAAGGCCCCCGTTCTTGGTAGAGTTGGTTCTGGTCTGCGGAAAGAGTTAGTTTTGTAAAAATTACAATATAACGGGCCCCAACTCTGCGCAAAAACTTACTGTAACTTGGTGAACTGTGTGTACGGTGGGAGATTCGGTATGACCAGTACTATTGAAGAAAAAAATAACACATATAATATTAATTTTAATATTTTTTTAAGTAAACCCGTAATTATTCCCATCTTGAAGTTTGAACTATGAAATTTAAATAAAGTCACCAAAGGTGAAGTAATTTTACAAATAATCAAAAAGTCATTTGAAAGGTGTCAAAACAGAAATCAAAAATGTCATCTGTCAAGTGACGTGCCAATGACGAATAAAATCCATAGATTACAAAAAAATGGGCCAAGTGCGAGTTGGATCCGCGCACGAAGGGTTCCGTACCGTTATAGAGCAAAAATAGGGCAAAAATAGTGTTTTTTTGTATGAGCGCCCCACTTAAATTTTTATTTTATTTAAATATTATTACTAATTATTAAATTACACATATATTTAAGTCCTTTGTGAAAATTTCAAGTGCCTACCTGTTGCCATTATTGATATCGAACAAAAAAGGCCAAAAAAATCACGTTTGCTGTATGGAAACCCCCCTTAAATATTAGTCGTGTTCGTTACGTTTTTAAACTGCGCATTTTGTGTGGCTTTTTTGTGTGTCAGTGTGAGTGTCATATTCTAAAATACCTTGTCATGTTCTAAAATACCATCAATTTCTGTCAGATCAGAGAGAAATCTGACAGGTATTTTAGAACATGACAAGGTATTTTAGAATATGACACTAACGCTGACACACAAAAAAGCCGCGCATGCGCAGTTGAAAAAGCAAACGAACACGACTAATATTATTTTGTTTTTAGTATTTGTTGTTATAGCGGCAACAGATATACCTACACAATCTGTGAAAATTTCAGAAGTCTAGCTACAGTGGTTCTTGAGATACAGCCTGGCGACAGACAGACAGACAGACAGACGGACAGACGGACAGACAACGAAGTCTTAGTAATAGGGTCCCGTTTTTACCCTTTGGGTACGGAACCATAAAAACGAAATGCCAGGGCCCAGGGCCTAGGAGGCAGGAGGACTCTGCTGACCGCTCACGGTTCACCGCTGTCGCATGCGTCATTAGAAATTAAAAAAAAAACGGAAAATTTTTCAATCAACAAAATATGGAGTGTAGATAGAGGAGAACTATCTCTGTATGTAAACAGTGTCCACGGAAATGCGTTAAATTAGGGTGAAACTAATTCACCCTAAGGTGGCGCTACAGTAGCAACAAGGTAAATTTTAAATCATTTAGCTACTTTTATTTCAGCTATTTTAGGTTATATTTTTCAAAATATGTTGGTATTAACCCAGTAATTCTAGTAATAATTTATATTCAGTAATAATTTATATTTTGTCACCAACGGCTACATTCATTCCTACACTCATAATTCATTCCATACCCTTTGCTGCAGCTAGCGCCACTCTTGGAGGATTTTTCAACTGTTATTTACTGCGTAGAGCTGGACACTTTTTCAAATATCCCCCTAAAAAGATAGTTCTCCTCTATCTACACTCCATACAAAATGAGTGAAGTAGACTGTAGAAGATTGAATTTTTTATGCAGCTTCTACCATTGACTTTTATTGAGTGGACTCGGCATAATGATCTATACCAAATCAAAATACTGTGGCCGGTCCGCCATTTTATGTTCCGGTTGATTTTATGTTGATTGGTTGACGTTTAGTGATGTACTTTTTTTATCGAACTTAAAAAATATAAGGTGAAGAATCTGCTCATATAATATTTTAAAGATTTTAACCTTAATCCGCCTCGTTATCTGTTTGACAATACATAATCATAACAAAATCAATGTCATTTCAATAGTCACTTTGTTTTGATTCTAATAATAATAATTTTACTCATTATGTACACATCAAACTTATATAACCCAAATTAAAAGTGATAAGACGTACATCAGTTTATTTAAAGCACCGCTGTACTATAGTGTTTGATGTTAATTACACTTAAAACATCTTAGTTTATCGATATCCTCGACAAATATCAACCGAGTGTCCATCACTATAGACCGCCATGTTTAGATCCAGGCAATATGGCGCCGGCCACACTTTTTTGTAGTTATGTCACTTCCATATGTTTTCTTATTCATTGGCTTCTACCTCTCCAAAAATTGTATAAAAAAATAATAATGTCATAAATGCTCACTCTATACTCGTGAATGACGTTTCAGAATTTCTGTGTTTTCTGTCAGTGCCACTCAGTGGTTTTCTGTTCTCTTTGGTTTTATCATCAGCCATTTTGGACGTGGTTCCAAGCGTTTGGTGAAAGAAAACTGCTTTGATCATGGGTCACGCAAATATTTGGTATTCTCACCCCCGTAAATACGGTCAGGGATCTCGCTCATGGTAAGCAAAACCTTCGATCACACTTGGAATATAAATTGTTTTGGTTATAACACGTGCTAACATGGGTTCTTCTTCTAGCCGAGCATGCTCCAACCGACATGGTCTTATTCGCAAATATGGCCTGAACATTTGCAGACAGTGCTTTAGAGAATATGCTCATGATATTGGATTTAAGAAGGTGCGTATGTGCTTACAATATTATGTTTACTAGGTTATATTTTGATGTTCAATGATGATGGTAACTTCTAAACCCAAGTGTCCAGAGTTGTACACGGTGAACAATGCGTTAGCATTCTATATAGTTTGTGGGTGCACATAACAGCCCTGTAAGCGTAAACATGGAATTAAAGAGGTTTCATATCGAGTATAAAGCATGAAGTAAATTTTTAACTAAGTGGTAGACATCCTATGCCTGTCCACTGTTTGAGCTAGATCCTAGAAGCTAGATGTTTCAATGCAGAAACATCATGTACTTAATCCCCTAGGCTTTACAATTTAAATTATTTATTATTTATTAATGGGGTATTTTTGAGTAAATTATTGCACTGGAAGCAAAATAACATGATATTCAAAATAATCTCCCTCGACTGGTGCCTAAGAAAATTTGTATACTTAGGTACATAGTCTAATACTTATATATTTTTCTTTTGTTTCAGCTGGACTAAATGATCACTTTAGGCTAATAAATTCATAAAAACAATTTGGTTTTTCTTTTAAACCTTTTCTTATAAATACATATGATTGTAAAATATCAAATTTTACTATCATAATATGGAATTAATTATTATTAAGGCAGGGATCAATCTCAATCCAAAACGATAACCTTGCACACAACCAAAGACCAAGCGTATACGCATCGCAATAAGATTCATTTTAGATTAGCATAAAACTGTAGTTACTAGGGGCGGATCTTCTCTATTTTTCATGTTTTTTTTAAATATCTTTGGAAATAAATATTAAGAAACAAAATTGTTCGGTTAAGGATATTTTAATATAGATTTACTAACAATTTATTCAAATAAAATGTATAATTATCCTAGTTAAAACTTATATTTTGATGAATTAGATTTTTTTCGGAGGTGAGTTTGTAAATTAATTACAGCCAAAGTATTACGTTTTATAAAAATGTTTTTGGTTTAAAGTCTTTTCAATATTGTGCTTTATATCTCATATTTTTTTACATTTTGTTATTATATTGGAACTAGGTAAACCGGGAGCCACGGAATAACAAATTGGGGTTTATGCCCACCTTAAGGTGGGATTATAGGCAACTGACATTTTAAAATTTGCGGAAAACAAGCTCAATAGATGGCGCTCGATAGGTACATATTTTTTCAAGCCGTCGTTGATTTCAATAATTTTCAGAAATAATGTGATTACGCGGTAAACTCGACATACAGACTAATGATTAACAGAGAGGCCATGTTCACAACTTAATAAACGAAATCTTTAATGAATTTTGTATTGTAATAAAATTATGTATTATTTTAATATGTTTGTTCTCTACTCACGAACATGAAAAAAAGTATTTCCTCAATAATACATGATATAATTGATTATACAATGTATAACAAAATAAAGTATTACTCATATGCATTGCACATACTTAAGCATGGAAAAATATAGCTATCTTAGGTACAATAATTCATCATCGTCAGCTCGCTCACTGCTGAGGTTATTTTATGACTTTATAATATGGTTCAAATATTTTTGTGCTTGGGTTTATTGCAATACCTTTAATAAATAGGATGTAGACCCATGACGATTACTTGTACCTGACGCTGCAGCATCCTCTGGAATCTGTATTATAACACCCTCCACAAGTTCAATTATTATTTTTAACAAAAAATTAAAACCGACTTCCAAGGTGATAACAATAGTAATATGAACTAAAAAGTATTAAATAACCCTTACTCTTTAATAGTGCCTTTTTCAGAATTCGTCTAAATCTCAACTATTTCTGTACATACCTACTACAGTCTTCATTATTTTAAAGTCGGTTTTCATTTCATGCTTAAACTAGTGAACCATTTTTTATAAAATTTGGTGAAGAAAGGACAAAGGATACTTTTTATCCTGAAAAAATTAACGGTTCCCACGCCATGAACGATTTTTTGAAGAATTTGCATCGAGATAGTGGCTATCAATTTGTTCTAGTAGCTGTTTGACACGAAAGTCTCTGCGACTACATAGCGTCAAACATTTAATAAAGAATTTGAAAGATAAAATATATGGGGTTTATGTCAAAATCTTCATTTATGATACATTGAAGTTATAAATATTCATCTCTGTGTACGGCAGTTACAATATTATTTTTTTCATGTTTATTTTTGCTATGGGTCCCAACAAAATTAGAATGAAAAATAGTAGTGAACAAGACTTATATTATGCCAACTTTCCAATAAACCAGTACATTACACCAGATTGTCGTGAGTAAAAAATTAATAATTGCATAAAATGTAAAATTTCTTTGCTCTCTACTTTTAAGTGTCGTCGTGATTTTTATTCACAAAATATCATGTTTTTGATAAAATCAAATAAGGTTTAAAGGTTTTTCATTTCGATTAATATTTTTTGTGTAAAGAATGGAATTCACATGTTCGATAAAATTGTAGTTTAACATAATATCGTATCAAAATCATGGTGTATCTATGAATTTGGATCTATCCGCTTGATAATATTATTTTTACGATTTTACTCCAGTGCTAATAGTCAGGGAGCCCTAGAATATTTTTTTTTTACTACTAACAAGCTAATTCTTGTGAGTAGCTTCATTTTGATAAGACAAACAACTTTTTTATCTGCGAAAAATCTTCCGTTTTAGGGTACCGTAGTCAACCAAGTTTTGTTGATTTCAGAACCCTAAAACGGAACCCTAACCAGCTGATTTTTTGTATATTGGTAGGTTAATAGAGTAAGATTGATTTGATTGATTTTAAGAGTAAGATTGTTCTATAAATTGAACAATCCATAATTTAGGACCATCAAATCAAATTATGAAATCCTTTCTATCTCTGTTAGCTACCACTTTCAAGATTTTTTCGCAAGTTGTTTGTCCTATCAAAATAAAGCTACTCACAAAAAATCGGTTGTCTGTAAAGTTTGTAAAGGTTGTTAGTAAACAGATTTACTGACGATAGTTGAACGTGACAACGTCATAGCCTTAACCCCCCAGTTCCGGGAAAAATCTATGCAAAAAAGTTGGCAAGTCAATGTGCAAAAAAAATGGCGCCCGGCCTACCCTCTTTGTAAAATTAATGTAATATTACAAAGAGGGTAGGCCGGGCCTTTGTAAAATTAATATAATACAATCCATATTTTATGTTTGTGTGAACTACATTATAATAAATGTTAAATTTTCTATCTATCAAGCCATCATAATATAGTATTTAGTCCGATGTGATATTAGTTTCTCAATTATAAACTTTCGAAACTATTATTGACTTGTTCAGAAGAAATAAACGAATACTTTATTCTTCATATATTAAGTCATACCTTGACACAATGATATTGTATGTTACTAACGTAACTTGACACGTAAGAAATAGAGCACAATTTTGAATAGCCGAAATAATACTAATATCTCACAGATTGTTTATTTATTTTTCATTTAGAGTGTGGTCAATGTATCAAAGGTCATAACTAACCAAACTTCTTCATACAAAAGTATTCTCTAAGTCATCAAAATACGTAATATAATCGAAACAAAGAGCGCGGCCCAGGTGGACCTTACGGTTGTTGAGAGACTTGAAAGTGTAAATGGAACGCCTCAGAGCTGTCAGCGAGGTAACGCCGCATGAACTGTCATGTTTTTCGAGCGCGTTGTGTTATGTTGTGTTTGTTTTAACACATCCCTCAAAGTGTGTCTCTGTGTTGAGGCACTCTGTTCATGTTCTGTTCATTATTATCCGACTTAGCTGTGATATTTGCACTTATGACTTTCAAACCTACCAAAAACGTATAAATGATCGTTTGGCGAATGTAAATTATCAAATATATATCAATAAGATACCTAATAAGGTAGTCTCTCACCAAATATTAGGTTACAAAACAATATTGTAATATTTGTAAACCAAACATATTGCCTATGTTCTGAAATAAAACCCAGTTTACTTACCAGTGATCAAGACGTCATCTTACGACGCCGCACTGTATTGTACTGGTATTCCACTAGTAAGACAAGTGTAACGTATTATAATCACATCACAATAAACACGTTTAAGTACGACAATGCACTGGCAAATATTTCGAAACAATCAATAGTATGGGATCACGGCGATTCTAGGCCTAAGGAGCTCTGGCCAGTATACTGGGATATATTTGTGAACATACTCTAGTTTTTCTGTAATAGACAATCAGTCACTGAAAGACAGATTTCACTGATGTCATTCAATTATTATCCATCGAAACGCCTGTGGAATTGTTGTGGCAAATATTGAAAGCAGGCGTTGCATTCGAAAATCAATAAATCGTTCGAATTTGTGATCAAAACGATTTATCTTTATTATTGTTATTATATATCAAAAACGAAGCTGACCCTAACCTTCGAAATCATAATTTATACATTTTGACACTAACCTAACCTAACCTAACCTAACCTAAGTTTTACTGCAAGAACCATGAAATCGGGACCTTTAACCCTGATTTTTTTTTAAACCAAGGGCTTTAAAAAGTATTGTTTAAGTTGATCTTAAAGCTTTTTAAATTACCTTTAAAATGGCCTATAAATGAATCCGATAACTTAAAAATTGACAGAGCTATTGTGATAAAACAAAAATATTTTTTTTGAAAACAATTTTGAAGCAGAGATTTGGGATGCAAATATTGTAGGAAAACCTGTCAATAGGTACATCTAAGTATACTAATATTTTAAATGCTAAAGTGTTTTTGTCTATCTGTTACCTCTTAACACCCAAATGGTTCAACCTTGGTTCAACCGATTTTTCTGAAATTTGGTATGAAAATACTTTGAGTCTTGGGAATGGATATGGACATAGGATACGTTTTATCCCGAAAAAATGTACGGTTCCAGCGTGATTGTAGGCGTCATATAGTCCTTACTAAATAACATACGTTAATCTTTTCAAGTCTTTAAATATTCAGAAAGTAAACAAAACGGTAAATGTCGACTCGATAAGAGAGGGACTTTTTATAATGACTAGATGAAAACCCGACTTCGCTCGGGTAAACTTGTAACTCAATACACATCTACATCTAGGTACAAAATGTGGGTAAATATATTTTGTGTAGTCATCTTTTCTCAAGAAATGTTAAAGGTAAGCAAGACATAGATAAGTACGTACATAGCTTAGTTCAGGGGTCACCTATTAGTTTCGCTCGGGGTCCATATTAGAGAAATGCAAAAACCTTCGCGGTCCACACATTAAAAAAAATATTAAGTCAGGATAGTTACGGAATTTACAAAGGCTTATCAATGAGAAAAGTGACAATTTTTTTATTTTTGTAGGCCCTAATTATTATCTATCTGAAGCTTGGAGTGAAATATTGGTGCAAGCTTGAAGCTATTGACATAAAATCCTGGAGATGACCATCAGTAAGTCGAGACCGAAATTTATTTTTAACGAAGTTCATCTTCGAAAATGCTTGGTCCGCACACAATGGGTCGGCGATCCGGATGAGGATCGCTTTCCGCCATTTGGTGACCCCTGGCTTAGTTCATTAAACATAATATTTAAAAATAGTAGGTAAATAAACTGCAAAAGTTTTATGTACCATCGAGGAAATTGATTCCTGCAGTTGATAGACCAACGTTATTTGGTCGAATATGTCAATTCAATGTTAATTGTGATCTGTCGGCTGGGTTTGACGTAACGCAACCAAACTACGTAGGTCCCCGATCTGCATAGGAATCAACTTCTCTGATAATATATTTAAAACATTTTTATTTCAAATAATTTCTCTTGCATTCAGTCTTTTTCTGATTTCTCTACATTGGCACTGGTAGGTGAGTACTGAGTGCTTACTAATTTTAAAAACAAATTGTATAGTATTTTTAACCGACTTCAAAAAAATTAGGTTAACAATTCGAACCCCGTTGCACAACCCGACAGTCGGGTTTAAATTTCTTAAAAGCATTACTATATGTTATTTTAGGGATTATTGCAGGCGTTGTAGAATTTAGGAACTCTACAGGATAATTTAAAACATCATAATAATCGTAAATCGTCCTCAACTATAACACCGTCAGAACACTCATAGTAGTTACATTGGCCATTGGGAACTATCAACTACAAAAAAAAGGGTGCACACTGCCGCGGCCGGCAGGTACCTACTTGTTTCTTTTGTCATTGGGCACTGCGCACTGGGCAGGTAGAAAAAGAAAATCTAACTCACTGCTTTTTTAAGTTGGTAACTCTGTCTTTACTCTTTACGTCAATGACACATGATGCGGCATGTGTCAGTTTACAGCAAGATGGCGCGTGAAGTTTGTTTAGAATTCAGTGTCAGTGCCATTACATTTTAACGAAATACTCCAAAATCCGAATTTTGCGGATATAAGTTGTCGACTCGAAATCAATATTTTTTTATTTTCTATTATTCACATAAGGTTTCGATCGAGTCTACCGTACCCCTGCACGAAATTATTAATATAGATGTGCGTCTATCAAATATCAGTCTAGCAGATTCAGCCTTTGCGTCAATTTTTTGCCCATAGGGTAGGTTGAAATCGTTGTTTGATATTACTAAATAATATCAATGTTTGAAATATATTAATAAAATTTAACAATGAAAAAAATATATGCGAACTCATTAAAGCTGATAAAACTTAAAATAAAAACTTAAAGCTTATTTTTCAGACATTGGGTAGTTTACAGGGGTGAACAAATTTCGCAAAAAAAAACTAAATAAGAAATTAATACTAAGTAAATAAACTGAAAAAATTGGGTTCAAAAACATAAACCTATTAAGTTTTTGAACCCAATTTTTACCGTGATTCCGTAATAAAGGGGTCCTTTTAGGGGTTTATATTTCAGTCTTATCCAAAAATTATATCATAAATATTAAACAAACTCTATACAATGTAAATAGGTATGCAATTTTAAAGTTCAGAAATACAAAGTGTTTTTTCACGATTAAAGGGATGGTTGCCATAAGGGTTAAAAAATTAGTTAAATAATCATAAAATATTATGAAAAGAAACATTAAAACATTTATTTTATCGAATTAAACATAATTAGTTAAGCCAGAATGGTTAAATCTGCATTTTTTCTATTTTCAACAAAAGGGGTGGATTTTACCCCTTAAATAAAAAAGCGCAATACGAGCGTATGCCACTTTTAAAGTAGAGGGTTTAACGTACTTAATCCCAAATTTCCATCCAAATCAATGGAGGTTCAACGAAATCGGAGGTTGCACCTGATTTTTGCCTTCATTTACTGTACTATTTGTAAATATGTATGACTTGTAATATGTATTTCACTTGTGAAGTATTGGCAAAGGAATGATTTAGGCCGTGTTCACACCAAATCGACTGTGAGCTGCCGAATGTGAGCAGGCTCACTGTGAGCCCCAGTGTGAACGTGAAAATATACGGTATTGAATGTCCGCGCCTACGCCTAGCGTAATAGCGTATTGTGGGTTAGTTGTGAACGAAAAAGTGAATTATAATATGTATGTATTATGTATGGAAATACAATAAACTGCGTCGTTCGCTCACATTCGGCGGCTCACAGTCGGTTTGGCGTGCACACGGTCTATTGCAAAATAAATAATATAAAGGCAGAAAATAATTAATATTCAAAAAAAGCCTAATAATTTATTTGTAAAATTGTATAAAAGTAACAAAAGTATAAATTACACATAACACTAACTATTATGAGCTTAAACAACTATTTACATCATTCACTAATCAAATCACAATGGAGGACTGCTAGCTGCTAGCTGACTGCGATCATCCAAATCTCTGCAACAAATAAAAAATGATTAATTTGAAACAGAAATTGGCATAGTTTCATTAGACATCGGGAAACGCAAATCAACTATTAGCATTTAGCGGTCGAGTCGCATGTATAATTTTAATCCAACGCCTTGTAATTTTAAAAAGCAACGACATTCTAGATAGCATTGCTTATTATTTATTATTATTATGTGCGACAATTTTGTGGTTCCCTCCGCATGTGACATGTCGCAGAGAATATTATGGTCTATGAATAAGAAGTAGTCATTTACAGTTCGACAAGGCTGTTTATGAACGTGGCGAGAAAAGGAACCGCATGCGGCCCGCGGGCCGCGGGTTGGGGTCAGAGTCTAGAGCCTGCGCCCTGCGGCTTGGCACAAATAGGGATACCAGCTGTGTCTATATTTTCTTGTTTTCTTCGGACCCATATTTTTCTTTGAAGAATCCTTCAAACTAGTACCTAATTTAGTAATATTAACGTAAGTATGTCGGCAAAAGCAAGTTTGCGTAAAAATGGCTTCATGAATAAAATTAATTAGGGGAATTGTGCTTAAGATGACATACTTTTTGTTTGAAGGTAAATATTTAAAATCAAATAAGTCACATGACTCAGTAACAGTTAAACAGTTTTAGAAAAATCTACTTATTACAACAGTGAAAAAAAACACAAATTGCACGCCAGGTCGACGAGTGTAAGATGACATATCGATATGGTAAGACGACATACTATGATTCGTACGTAAATCCAAACTGCATTATCATCCCCCTAGTTGTCAGTGGTGTAAGGATTCTTAAGTTCTTCATCATCGTCAAAAAATATACAATGCTTCTGTTACCGATTTAGCGGAAACATAAGTAACTATAGTAGGTATGTCATCTTAAGCCGGCGTCTAGTAGGTATGTCATCTTACCAAATGAGTAATAGTGGATACATTTAAATTTTGTAAAAAAATACTTAACGTTAAAACACGCTTTTATTGATATTAGTGGCGGGTGGCCTATAAGGATCCATGTCCATAATAACAATTTGTTATGAGAAAAGATTCTGACCTTATACGTTTTTTCACCACAAAACAAAAGTGTAAGAAAATTTTTCTCTCATCAAAATTAAGAAAACCTTTATTACTTTGTAAAGTACGGTCCCTGTCCGGCATACTAAGTTGGGCTACTACGGGCACACTGAGGTGCTCCATAAAACGTCACAAGTTCACAGAAAGCACAATTATTTCAACGAATTTTACCGATGTGTCGTCTTATCTGACTATATCATCTTAAGCACAATTCCCCTACATTACAGTCAAAGTTTTTGCATTCTCTTGTACGTAATCCGAGTTAATCCGTGTTATAATTCGAATTGTTATAAATTGAAAATTAAATTAGCTGTTAAAAATCAAACAGGCCGAAAGTGAATAGCAGTCTATTTTGAGTTTTTTTACCTCTACTTTTACTCTGGAATCGAATGTTTACGTTTAGATGACATGAGATGTAGGTAAGATTTTACTTTATCATTTTTCCGGGATAAAATCTAAATCTATCTTATTCCCTTTTCCGGGACTCAAGTCTCAAAGTATGTCCATACCAAATTTTATTAAAATGCGTCAAGACTCAAGACCATCTCACAAATAAAATATAACACACCAAAACTAATAAGTTGTTATAGTGGGTACACCGTACATCTTAGGTACTGCAGACCTACGGCTTCTATACTTACCTATTATAAAACAAAGTCGCTTTTTTTTCCCTTAATTTTTCCCTAAATAAAGTTCCCTTTAATTTTTAAAACTACGCAACGAATTTTGATGATTCTTTCAGTGTTAGATAGCCCATTTATCGAGGAAGGTTATAGGCTATATTTTATCACGCTAAGTCTAATAGGAGCGAAGAAATAGAGGAAAATGTGGAAAAAACGGGGAAAATTATTTGAAAGGGCTAACTTGAACCCGCTAATCTCAGGAACTACTGGTCGGATTTGAAAAATTCTTTCAGTGTCAGATAGCCCATTTATTGAGGAAGGGTATAGGCTATATTTTATCACGCTAATACTGATAGGAGAATGTGGAAAAAACGGGGGAAATTATGTGAAAGGGCTTATCTCGCGAACTACTGGAGCAATTTTTATGTTATTTGGCACAGTAGACCACGTGAAGGATCATAGGCTATCGATTTTAATCATTTTTTCAGTGGCTATATTATATTTTATACCCGTGCGACGCCGGGGCGGGTCGCTAGTACACTATAAAAGTCAAACATACTTGCGCGGCGTTCGCAATGAGCGAGAAGAGGCTGCGCTGGGGCGGGCGGCAGTGCTTCTTGCCGCCCTCCGCGCAGCACAGGTTGGGGAAGCAGTCCACGCTGGTGGAGCAGGCCTGCGGGAACGCGTCCACCTCCGGCGGCGGAGTACACTGCAGGTACGACTCCAGCATGCGGACGGCTGGAAGTACATAATATACTAATTGTATATGATGGGTGGCCAAACTCTTGATCATTTTTTGCCCACTGCCAGCTGATGTCTCCATGACTAGTACCTATCCAGTCCTACTTATCAAGTCTTGTCAAATTTCAGTGGCCAATATGTTATAGGTACATACTATCAGAGAAGTTGATTCCTATAGGCAGATGGAGGACCTTATAGTTATTTGGTCGCGTTACGTCAAACCTATCCGACCGATCAAAGCTAATATAAAATTGACATATTATGCCGACCAAACGACGTAGGTCCGTCAACTGTCTAGAAATCAATTTCCTCGATCTTACTTTTTGCAAAGTATTTTTAGATAATTAATATTAATTTTTTTTAGATAATTAATATTTAAAAAGGATTTAGGAGCTCTTAGAAGCTACTTCGCTTAAAAATTAAGTTTGGACTTTAAATAGGGACTAAGTGGCACCAATTATTGTACACATCGGTTGGTTTAACTGTACGTACATTAGTTACACCGATGAATGTAGATTACGCCTTTAGTACACCGACGCTGCGAACTGCGAAACAGCGGCGAACTGCCCCCCTAGACAAGCGGCAAGCGATCATCGTAAACGCGCTGACGCTACAGAATGTATGGGACTTGACATTAGTATACGCTAGCGAAGCGATGACTTATGTCAAATCGCATACATTTTGTGGCGTTAGCGTTTACGATAATCGCTTGCCACTTGTCTAGGGGGGCTGAACGCGAAAAATCTGCGAAACAGGAATAGAGCGAGATGCAATATAAGCCATTGTCGTGTGGCGGATGAGACAGTAAATCTGTTCACCGCTCTTTTGCAGTTCGCAGCGTCGGTGTACTAGAGGCGTTTTAGGAGAATTATACTAGCATCTCGCGGCTCGGCTCACGGTCAAAGACTTCTATCTTCTATTTAATTAAATAGAAGTCTTTGCTCACGGCGCGGCGCGTCTCGTGGCTCGCGTCGAAGCGCGAGTGTAAACAACTAAACACAAAGCTCGCGTCCCCCTCGAGCTCCTTTGAAAACCGCTCCCGACGCAAGCCCTGCGAGCCGCGAGCCGCGTCGCAAGACGAGCCGCGAGCTCGTGTTTACACTCTCGGCTCGCTAATAAGGCTAATCTACGAAAAGATGAAACTCCCAAATGACTTCCGGACACTCACGGCCCTCGATCCTGTTGGCGACGGGCACGAGGTCGAGCCTGGCGCGCGCGGTGCGACAGTAGGAGCGGCGGCCGTCGGGGCAGCACACGCGCGGCCAGCAGTCGGCATCCGTGCGGCAGGACTGCACATCAAACAGCAGCTCGCCCAGCGGCGCCGCAGGGCACGAGCGCGGGATTACGCCCAGGAGCGCTGCCCACAGGAATTTATTTGTAACTAAAGCCGCATGTTCACAAGGGGACATGTCGCGGAGACAAGTCGTCCAACATTTACGTAGTTTGTCCCTGCAACACGTAGTTTGTCCCTTGCAACTTTGTCCCTCGACATATGACTTGTTCACACTAGTCAGTGGCGAAAAGTATGTCGTCAGCGACAAGTCCCGCGCAACCCGTAAATGTCGCTGCGATGTCGGGCGACATGTCGCGAGACACGTAAATTTCGTGTCGCGCGACTAGGTCACGAGACAAATGTCCCCTAGTGAAAATGCGGCTTTACAGTTTGATGCAGTGCCGGTTTTAGCACTGCCAGCGCCCTGGGCGAGATTTCTTCGGCGCCCAGGGTGCTGGTAGTGCTAAAAGCAGCAGGCGCCCTTTGTGTTTGCCTTCGACGCCTCTTTTTAAATAACAAATGCACAAATTTTCCTCTTTATTTTATTAGCAACAAATTACTAAGGTACATACTGCAAGTGCATACTGATCTTTAACTATAATATGAATACTTAACTAGATCAAGTAGATAATAATAATAATACCTCTCACACCGGTTTCGGTGACGGTGGCCAATTTCATTGAATCAGATCAAGTAGATACAGTAAGTTAGATATTGACTAACCAGTTAATTAACGCGAACAGGATAAATTAATTTTACACCATCAAGTGACGGGTGAAGATTCGGGAATGTTGCTCAACGCAACGCCTTGACTTTTGGGAGCGCCATTTGCAATTTTACGAGAGAGATGTGAAGAAATTGCACCGACTTAATTATAGCAAAACAACTTTTGATACATCGTGGCGAAATGCGAGTTGCGTAGACACACGTAATTATTAAAATTATTTAAGAACTGGCTCGAATCCGGTCGGGGCTTTTCCTACTGTGTGTACAAATGTCTTACTAAATCTATAATTTTACATAGTAAAATAATTATAATAAAACATTATAACTGTATGCATAAATATGTATTTTGGAATGTATATATAATGGTTTTTCTTTTTATAATAGGTATAAATTAACAATTAGTGAGATTTGTATATATCAGCCAAGTCGTAGCGTGCCGTAGCCGCCTACGGTCTAGTCGCCCATACATTAGATTTCAACGCGCTTACAGGTATATTGTACTTTTATAATTTGACTGTAAATTGTATTCAAGATCATTTTGTTTGGGTCTGGAGATGAATCTTCCTATTAAGTGGCTAACGATTATGTTAAAGCCCAGTAGGTATGTATTTTTCTGAAAGTCGGTTAAAAGTATTAATATTTTTAGTACATGGTGTTTGTGTAATAATATTTTTAAAATATCAAAAAGTAATTAACTTTTCAACCCAACATAAGCATGAAAATGCAATATTATTTGTAATTACTAATCCCCACGCAACCTGTGTTTACAATCATAAAGTCGATTCGCTTACGTTGTAAAGTTGCATTATTAACCGCGATTGGCACCTATTGGCGCCTATAAAATTAACGGTTCATTTAACAGACGACTGACAGATTGGGCTCAATCACGACTGATGCCTGAAATATTTGAACGTGCCATCTCTTTACGAAGAACGAAAGAATTAGTTAAATGCTTAACATGCGTTTATTAATAGGATAAACAATAAATATATTACTATAATTTATAAACTGCAATGTTTTCACGCTAGAGGGTCAGCACTAGCATGGACAGTAAACATATTAAGTTTTGTTCTACTAAGGGGGTTCTACTAAGGGGCGTATGTGTTAGTAGCGCCCTCTGCTTCAACCTTGGCCTAATGTTACCCTATCAATATCAACCCTATGCATTCAACTGCATTTTGACAAGAGTGAGATCGCTAGATAGTCTATTGAATGTCTATTGAATTATACAGTAGGGGAAACTGGGTACGGTTGTGCCAGGGTACGGTAGTGACAGTCGTCATAACAGCGAAACTATACGGAATATGGGGATGGGTGCTAAGAGAGGAAGACGCGTCTTGCAAGTCTGAATACTTCTCCTAACAATGCTTCCGCCAACACTTGACGATAATGTTATCAGGGGCCTTCATTGCTTTTTAACAGTCAAAAGTAGGTTTTCTTGCTTGGTTTTCAATGTTTACTATTTTTTGTATACAAATAACCTATGAAGTTTATTTTCTTGTTATAAGTTGATCATTAGTATATAACTACAAGTGATTATTTTTTACGAAAATTGTTTAGGCGATTCGTGGCGCTTGTTTGATAATTGAAAAACTGCGTTGGGTACGGTTGTGACACATCTTATGGGTACGGTTAATTGTGACATACAATAACAAATATTTTTTCAGATGTCCTAAAAACGCTTGCAGAAGACCAAACGAGCGCAGGATATTATCAGTCAATACGAAAATATTTACGAAGAAGTCAAATGTAGGACTTATTTACAAAGAACGGCGAAATTCATCAAATGAATCGGATGTCGTTGTTTTGGTCGATAAATATGTTTAGAAATAGACTATGTTTTGATACGCTGGATGACTTTGTTAAGAATAAGATTATGATGTTTTATGATACATTTTTATTGAAATATAAATCATATAAAACATTTTTTGTAGATGTCACTACTGACCCCAACCACTGTCACAACCGTCCTTGGGTTGTAGTCGGTTGTGACAATTTTCCTCTTTCTTTTAAATTTGATTCCATGACTAATAAATTAAATTTTAGCATGATTTATTGGTATTTTTATGTAGACAAATAAATAAACTACGGTTTGTGATAAAATTTTCCTACCTAGCTGTAAAATTAACAAAATTTATTGGCCTCGCGCCAAACCAAAATTGTCACAACCGTACCCAGTCTACCCTACTTACAGTTGCTCTCTGTCATTAAACCGTAAAACATTTACTTCCTGATCTATCTGACAGCTCACGGCTGATCTGATATGCAGATAACTTAAATATTACCTACGGTTGAATGGAGGAAAATTACGTTTATGTAATGTCAGCCTGTATCAGATTTATACAGCCATTAGAATATTGCTGACAAGGAAAGTATTTTTTATGTTAGGTAGGTGTTCTTTTTATGCAATATAAAATTCTAATAAGAAGGTTATCCCCCCCAGTTGGTCAATATATGAACGCGACCTTTTTTAAATAATATAATTGACCACGTTAGGCCTAGCGCGCACCACGATTTTATGCAGCGCGATTATTTTATCGCAGAAATACAACGTATGAGTTAGTATGACAGTGCGCGCACATGAGAGTAAATAATCGCAGCGATTTTAAAATTGTGATTTGTCACATTTTGCTGCGACTGCTCGCGACGCGATTGTCGCGAAAATAAAATGCAGAATATGAAATTGTGTGGTACCGCGCGCACTGCGATAATAAAATCGCACACTCGGGCCGGCCGGCACTTCATTTTGTTTCATCTGTCTACAGAATATGTAATATCTAATATCTAGTATTTTTGTATTCAATATGAGGTCCAAAAATTCTCAGTAATCTGTAAAACGTTTGAATTTTCATTCTATAATAGCCAAAGAATTTTTTGGGATACATCCGAAGTTCATGGTATTTCTGATAAAAGAAACCTTTGATAATTCTATCCGCTGTAAAAGGATGAGTCCAGTATTGACGAATTTTCTTTTTTTTTCTTCTGATCCTCCGAAGTAGTAAATAAAGACAAGCAACTTGTACGAAATCCATGGTGAAAGTGAGCAAAGATCACTATTTATTTATCGCAGTGCGCGCACCGTACTCTCTGCGATTTTTTACAGCGCGATTTTGAAATCGTGTCGCAAAAATTAAAATCGTGGTGCGCGCTAGGCCTTAATAAAAAGTAATAATATAAGCTACGAATACGATGAATTATTATCAACTATATAATTATGTACCTACAGCCTACAGGTGAAAACTTTCCTACCCAAGCGTCCCAGCTGGCTTTTAACTACTGTATGTCTAGATAGCAGCATACTTTAGTAGCTTTTGGTTGCCAAATTTAATACCTAGAGACCTCGACCTAAAAATATGTCTACGCATATGTCTGTATGTCTGATATACTGGCCAGACCAAACAGTGCACAATCCTAAATCGCACTAATGAAGTCTCTGTACTGACTTATGCCTGAACTCCGAAGCCTGTTGCTTCGGCCTGACCATAAGGCCACGCTGAACACTCGATCAAAGCTGCCTTTTCTCAATACATTTTGGATAATGTGTTATACGTGAGAAAAAATGTAAATAATTTTAAAACGAAAAGTGACATTCACTGCAGGAACACTAGGAATAAGCACAAGCTAGATATACCTATAACCAGGCTGAGCAAAGTAAGAAAATCTTTCAAATGTCAATGTATACGCCTATTCAATAAAATCCCAGAAAACGTTCAAAATCTTTCAATCAATAAATTTAAAAAAGTTGTTAAAGAACGTTTGTGTGCTAAGGCTTATTATAAGGTTACTGATTTTCTCAATGATAGCACACCTTGGGAAAAATTAGCTGACAGACCATAGGTCACTTCGTGTAAATTAGCTTAAGCTACCTTTGTTATTTTCCACCTTTTTGGTAAAAGGTGGACCCGCGCGAGTTTCTTACGCCGGTTCTTCTCGCCGGGTTAGTTCCCGAACCGGTGGTAGGCCTCATGTAGACACGACGTTCTAAAAGTGTTAATTTTGTTAACCTATTTGGAAATAAAATATTTTGATTTTGATTTTTTTGATTTTAGGGCTCGCCTCCATTATCTTGCAGGGCTACATATGCCGAAGGTATTCTCTCCGTTTGGTATCCTACAGTATCTGCGGACTGCGGTACTCACGCGAGTGCTGCTGCTCGGCCTGCGTGGGTCGCGGCGCGGGCTCGCCCCGCACGCACTGCCGCTTGCAGCACACCTGCTCCTGGCCGCCGATGGCGCGGCACTGCGCGTTGCTGTCGCACGGCAGTGTGAACAGACCCGGCGCCGGGATGCTCTTCGGGCAGATGTACTTTTGGGATTTACCTGAAAAGCACGTATGTTTATGAAACAGGAATAAGAACAGACATGCTCTGTATGTTAGCATATCTATGGGCTCTGAGGCCGTAGCCAAAGTCCCTTTCGTTAAAAACGATGACGAAATTCGTTATCAAAATGTATGGGATTTGACATTAGTCTTCGAAAGCGGAATGTCATTTAACGATGACTTAATAATATGTCAAACCGCATACATTTTGATAACGAATTTCGTCATCGTTTTTAACGAATGATACTTTGTCTAAGGGGGCTGCTTATACATGCTTTGGCTCTCTCTCTCTCTCTCATCTGACATGGGCTGGAGCTGTGTATGGACGATCAAATATGTGTCTACCAGAGAAAGGAGACAAACTCCTTTGCTGGGAAAATGTAGAAACAGCAATATGGTTGAAAAATATATAAAGAATCTTACTAATCTTCGCCGGAGCGTTAGCCGGCGTGGTCTGTATGGGCAGGATCTGCAGGAAGGGGCGCGGCGCCGCCGTCGTGGTCGTGGTCGGCTTCGGCGTCGTCGTGGTCGTGGTGGTGGTGGTCGAGCTGGTGGTACTGGGAGTTGTTGTAGTTGTAGTGGTGGTGGTTGGTTCGGGTGTGGTGGTTGTAGTGGTGGTGGTAGTTGTGGTAGTGGTAGTGGTTGCTGGCGTGGTTGTGGTAGTGGTGGTGGTTGGCGTGGTCGGTGCAGCGGTGCTGGTACTACTGAGCCCAATGACGCTAGTCGCCTCGGTGGTTCTAGAATAAGTCACATCTAGTAATACTGGGTTAGTGACAAGCTAAGGAGGTTCTACTGGGGGCTAAAAAAATAAATTAATTAGTGTTAATGAATATAAACTACACAATAAACAACACAAAAGTAATCTACTACTTTAACTACACAAACAAAACAAAAAGCGCGTTTTGGCATCTTGGAAAACATGAAACATTTTTGATAACAAATTACAACTTAATTAAATAATATTTAACTGGCACAAGTATATTCACTAATCTGCGAATCTGGTAAAAGCGTAGAAGTACTTGAACTTATTAACATTGGGTTATTAGTATTAAACTGCGAATAAACGGTATTGCAACACCGGCCGACCTTAACCCGACCGAAACCTCTTACTTTTAAATCCTGTTGATACCGAGGTCTACTTAGCCAGATGGAAACGATCTAGATTCTAGACCCTAATTTACCGCACAATGAGTCGTCAATATGCATAACGTGCATAATGCATAATATGATAAATTCACTTCGCATTTACATTCACAATAGAGTAAGGCCGGGTGATATGTATATTATTATCATCATTACGCTGCAACTAAATATGAGAATAATTATTATGTAATTACGCGCAACCTACTTCGGGTGAGGCAATCGCTGAATTATTTGTGCATTACCGTATTTTTTCGGCCGCCTTCTCCCCCTTGGTGCAGAAGTCGTTGCAGCAGAGGAAGTTGGGCCCCATGACGCCGCAGTCCGCGCTCTTGCGGCACGGGATGGGGAACAGGTCCAGCCAGCCGCTCCGCGTCCGAACTGCTGGACACTGGATGGACTGGCACTCCGCTGTGGACAACCGTTTATGAGCTGTTAAATCTTACTGCTTATATGCATATAGTCCGGGTTATATAGTACAATATTTTTATGAACATTGGGAAGGTGGCGGAAGGAAGAGGAGACGTTGACTGTATAGGCACCTATAATTTGCAGTCAACACTCAACAGTCAACTATAGACTACCCTAATTTCTAATCAATATCCCTAGTTCAAACTTCAAACACGCATAAATAGGTATACTCAGCAACATATTAGCCCGGTCTAATTAGACGCAAAAAAATCGTAACCTCGGAATAATTCGCATAGAGCTGAAAATTGGTAGAGACGTTAAATACACCATTATAAATAAAACCTCAAAAGTCCCCGGCGATCCTCCTTGTGCAAAAAATTTTATTCAAGGTCAAAGGTATGAAAATGAGGTTTTCCTGTTTTTTTTTTTCCAAACTGTACATTTTATCACAAAAATATGTAGGGCAAGAGTGTAGATCACAGAATTCTCTACAAAAAATATTCAGACACTTTTTTCATACGACTTAACATTCCTTATATATGGTGGGCTTAAAGTTTGGGAAAATCGTATCTAATACTTATATTATAAAGCTAAAGAATTTGTGGAGCTACTGATTTTAATTGAAAAATTCGTTTTTTGTTGGATAGTCTTATTTATCGAGAAAGACTTGAGCTATATAACATCACGTTGGCACCAATAAGAGCAAAGAAACAGAGGAAAATGGGGGAAAACGGGGAAAAATTATTTGAAAGAGCTTATCTCACAAACGGCTAAAGCATTTTTTATGTTATTTGGCACAGATATAAAGTAGACCACGAGGAAGGACATAGGCTATTTTGTTTCTCGGGAAAATGTACGGTTTCCGTGAAATACATAATTAACAGGGCGGAGCGGAACTTCTTGTACTACAGCAAACGAGGGCTGTTCACAGCCAAACATACTTCTGTGTGACTTATTATCGTTACAAAATCTAAACTTTTCGAGTCGCGAAGAGCAACAGTACGCTTGCAAGTCACTCACAAGTATGTCAGGCCGAGAACATTTCAATTTTTTCAAACAACCCTAGTATGTAGTACTAGACGTTAAGCGTGGCTCCGCCCGGCCGCGTTAATTATAAATTTCACGCAAGCCGTAAATTTTCCTGAAAAACAAAATAGCCTATATCCCTCCACGTGGCCCATTCTATATCTGTGCCAAATAACATAAAAATTGCTTCAGCCGTTTGTGAGATGAGCTCCTTCAAATAATTTTCCCCGTTCTTCCCCATTTTCCTCTGTTTCTTTGCTCCTATTGGTGGCAACGTGATGTTATATAGCTCAAGTCTTCCTCGATAAATAAGAATATCCAACAAAAAACGAATTCTTCAATTCAAAGCAGTAGTTCCACAAATTCTTTAGCTTTATAATATAAGCATATATATGATTTTCCCAAACTTTAAGCCCGCCATGTATAAGGAATGGTAAGTCGTATGAAAAAAGTGTCTGAATATTTTTTGTAGAGAATTCTATTATCTGCACTCTTGCCCTACCTATTTTTGTGATAAAATTTACAGTTTGGAAAAAAAAACAGGAAAAACCTCATTTTCATACTTTTGACCTTGAATAAAATTTTTTGCACAAGGAGGATCGCCGGGGACTTTTGAGGTTTTATTTGTAATGGTGTATTTAATGTCTCTACCAATTTTCAGCTCTATGCGAATTATACCGAGGTCGAATGTTTAATTTTCCCGGAGTATATAGCAACAGAGGTCAGAGACACTTGGAGACACTCCAATCTCCACAGACACCGTGTCACGTCACGACTATTAAATTTAAACTCCTTTCAAACGATGTGATGTTTAAGATTGTCATAATGACAGTGAATGACAGTACTTTAGTGAACGAGTGTATTATTATTTCAACCGAGGCGAGGTGTTTTTCGTTCACCGATTGCAGAACATAATCGTTATATCTAACAAGTGTGTCACGATGGTGATAACTCGCGACGTGACTCTACCAGAGGAGGCAGCGCTGACTCTTCCAGAGGTGGATCTGTCGATGGCCACGCTGCTCTCCGCCGCGCCCTACCTCGGCAAGGCCTGCGAGGCCATCAACAATGAGTTCATGCTGTGCCGCTATGAGACGCGGGACCCGCGGGCCTGCTTGGACCTAGGCAAGAAAGTGACCGCTTGCACCCTCGACTTCTTCCGCTCGGTGAAGTGCAGCTGCTTGAAGGAGTTCAACCAGTATGCGCACTGCGTCGAGAAGAGTTCGGGAGACTACTCCTTCTCGAAATGCCGCAAGACTCAGGCCGTGTTCGACGGCTGCATGGAGGAGAAGATGGGGATGGTTAGGCCGGATTTCGGGTACTTCACGAGAGCTCGTGTCCACTGCACCCAGCGACCGGCGCCCGAGCCGGAGCCCCCGGCCGACTTCCCGGACGCCACGCCAGCAGTGCCAGACTCTATTCCGCGCCAGTACCCGCGCTTCGGCGGACGGTTCTACTGGATGACCGAGTAACACAATGGCCGAAAAGTGCCGATGCGTTAAAATATGATTATATTGTCAATGAATAAAGTGGTTTAATTACGATCGAGCGAAATTTTACTATACTCTACTTAGTTTTATTTTTGGTCGCTTGAAAATATTAACTTAGTAGGTAGCACGGACGTAAAAAAATATAGGTATCTACCTACCTATCCAAGCTATACAACAATTTAACATTAATATTCAATTCAAATTCAAAATTTTTATTTGCAACCAAGTACAAGATTTTAGTAGAGTAGGTAAATACCTAATGTCGTTGAGTCGTAGTATCTTTTAAACGTTCCCTACAAAAAAGCTATATCTGCATTTAGAAGTTAGATAATATTACAAAACATTACAATGACAACAATGATTTCATTATGAGTACATAGAAAAATTACAATTAAATTTTAACTAGTAATAAACTTACTTTCAAATATCGTATTAGACTTATGTAAGTAGACGTAGATCACAAGTGCGGTTATGTTGCAAACGCCTTTGAACAGAGTGAATTGTGTCCACGGCCCGGCCCGGCCCGGCCATAACACTGCGTTGCGGCGTCGCACACCGCAAACGCCGCAGACACCGCATAACGCATCGTTGAAATTTCCGATGCGACAGCGCATCGTTAAGAGTGCTAAATAGAATTTTATCGTATCCGGTAAAATTTTTGCGTTGCGACATCGCATTGCATTTCTGTGCGATGTTGTTTTTGAGATTCGACGCCGCAACGCCGTGCTGTGCCTATATAAATAGGCGCCTACAGTTGGTCAGTGTAGGGAAGGTTTAATAGTTTTTATCGACTCACCGACGGCGAATGGTACTACAGACAAACTACGTGATATGAACGTATACATTACAAATCTAGGTTACCGCAAATAGATCTTCGTGCTCAGAACTTTGCATAGATACTTTAAAGTGTCTATTAGAATTCGCTTACTCGCCTGATTTTAGCGCACCTCAAAATTTTATAAGTTCAGTTATTAGTACATCACAAATACATAGGATAAGATAGTGATAGTCAATATCTAGGAAGATACAATAGGGGATAGGTGCAGAGCAGTAAGTAATGGGCCAAAGCCAGATGTAGAGTCGTAGGAATGAGATTTTATAGTTTAAAACGAGTCAGAATTACTGTAGACATTTTTGTTATCGCCTATAGACTATTAGCTGAGTCAGAGTCTATGAGATATTTTAGCCGGATTGAAATTAATAACTATAGTTACAAACCCCGTTTCAAAAGAACGGAAGTGTACCTTAGATTTTCAGTGAACATTTACGTAGTCGTTGCTATAATGTGTTCACTGAGTCCAGCTCAATGACTATTTAGTTCAACATGATTTATCGTGTGCTATAATGTCTTTATTTTGAAACAGTGTGGTGTTATAGCGCTTGTAAATCTTATATCTTTAAACGAGCAATTCTTGTATATAAATATATAATTGGAATCTCGGAATCGGCTCCAACGATTTTCATGAAATTTAGTATAAAGGGGGTTCCGGGGCGATAAATCGATCTAGCTAGGAATCATTTTTAGAAAATGTCATTTTATTCGTGTTTTATCGAATACCGAGCAAAGCTCGGTCATAGCTAGTGATAATAAAATTTACACTTTTCTTTAAATAATGACAAATGACAATCGTAGATTTATGTAAGTAATAAGAAAATAATGTTGTTATTGAAAAAAATGTGTTAAAATGTTTTTAAAATTTTTGTGTCCAATTACAAATATCTAAAATAATTATTCATGATTTGTCATAAATCGTTTAATAAGTATTTCCACAAGGATTTGCGGTCTACATCTGTCGAATGTTAAGATCCCCAAGAGTGTCGTCAGTATGAGCAAGCGGCTTTTACCACAATATTTTACTCCGGTTTACCTCACGGTCAGCAAAAGCTGCATGCTGCATGATGTTGTAAGAATAACTCGTTATGCAGACTATTATGTGCATTAAATGTTACTACATTCAATGCGAGTTAAGTAGACGCCAGACAGGTGACAGTTATTACATATTTAATTTAATATTGTTCTTGCACTGTACCCTGTACCGAATTTTTGCAGTAGAGCACAAACATTTGGGAGCCATAATATATTATTATGTATGTGTGTGTGTGTGTGTGTGTGTGTGTGTGTGTGTGTGTGTGTGTGTGTGTGTGTGTGTGTGTGAATAAATGATCTTAACTCTTGATTCTTGATTTAGGTACCTCGCTACTTGTGACTTGTACTTCAATGTGCCATGGAAGAAATTGATTCACAGCGTGTAGCGCGACCGTCTTACTTGCGGCCCGTGAATGTTTTGTGAATAAGTTATGGGTATCAAAAACAAATGTTTTCTAATACTGCCGGTAGTTATCGCCTGCACTTAAGTACGTAGCTGTTTGTGCCATTTTTAATAAAAACTTATTTTCTTTCAATATGTGTAGACTGTAGGTATATTGAGCTTACTAGGGTTAATACGAGTATGAGGTCTGCGGCCCGCCTTTAGTTTGTTTTGCCACCTTGTGGCCCTTGCCTGCCAAAAGGTTGCCGACCGCTGATCTAGGCTCTTTGGTTAACTATCGGATGTTAAAGATGACAAAAGACATTGTTATATTATTTATATTGTTATTGTTAATGTCTGTTTGGATAGCTTTATTTGTTTACTTTGTTTAAGGTATGTAGATACACAAACTGTTTGCTATATTATCCTATTACATAGGGTTTACTTAGGGGTAAACAAAAAATCGGCCAAGTGCGAGTCGGGCTCGCTCACGAAGGGTTCCGTTATCCGTACCGTTATAGAGAGAAATCAGAAAGTATGCAAAAAAATGTGTTTTTTGTATGGGAGGCTTGGGAGCCCTCCTTAATTTAAATTTTATTATTAATTATTAAATTACAAATATAATTAAGGATTTTGTAAAAATTTAAATCGTTTAGCTGTTGCCATTATTGATGAAGAGCAAAAAAAGGCAAAATAATCGGCCAAGTGCGAGTTGGACTCGCGCACGAAGGGTTCCGTACCGTTATAGAGCAAAAATAGGTCAAAATGGTGTTTTTTGTATGGGAGCCCCCCTTAAATTTTTATTATATTTAATTATTATTATTAATAATTATAGTACACATATAATAAAGGCTTTTCTGAAATTTTCAGCCTCATTGCGCCTACCTGTTGTCATCATTGATATCGAGCAAAAAATGTTTGAAAAATCACGTTTGCTGTATGGGAGCCCCCCTTAAATACTTAATTCATTTTGTTTTTAGTATTTGTTGTTATAGCGGCAGCAGAAATACATAATCTGTGAAAATTTCAACTCTCTAGCTATTTACCGTTCTTGAGTTACAGCCTGGAGACAGACGGACAGACAGACAGACAGACGTACAGACGGACAGACATCGAAGTCTCAGTAATAGGGTCCCGTTTTTACCCTTTGGGTACGGAACCCTAAAAATCACACTTGTTGTATGGGAGCCCCCCTTGAATATAAATTTTATTTTGATTTTAGTATTTCTTGTTATAGCGGCACCGAAAATACACAATCTGTGAAAATTTCAGAACTCTAGCTATAGCAGTTCTTGAGAAACAGCCTGGAGACAGACGGACAGACAGACATTGAAGTCTCATGAATAGGGTCCCGTTTTTACCCTTTGGGTACGAAACCCTAAAAATTAAGGCCGTGTAACTAAACTAAGTGATAGGTAATACATACTTTTTGTGAGAGAGAGTTACGATTACACCCGTATTCACAAACAATACTTCCTGCCATTGCTTTGCGAAGTAAAGGATTTATCAGTGCGTTCCTTTTGACAAGCCTTTCAATTCATAAACAATACTCAAACGATACTTCGCTATGCGTACGCGTTGTATAGAGCTTTCTGATTGATCTGTTTTTGTTGCGTAGTTCACTTCGTTAAAATGACACTTCATTTGGCATCTGTTAATCCATTGTAAATTTTTTTCGAACCCTTTTAAACAATTCTCCTGTACCTGACCCACATACTACTTTTTTATACTTATATGGAAAACCTGACCACTGACCAGTGACCATCTGTGAAAGAAACAAATATTGTATGTGGGACCTAATATTTACTAAATAAGTAAAAAAATAGCTAAGTTAATAATTATGTTGATCGTTATCAATGAACGCACGCACGCAGTACGCAATAAACAGTCGAATATAAAAATTAATTCTTCCTACTTATTAATAAATACCTTACCTGAAAACTACCAGAAGAATAAAATATTAAAGCCACGAGCAATTGGTAAATTAATGGCACTGGAAGACCTGTGCAGTTAATTTGTCCATGATACCATTGATATAATTATCAAATTCCTCTTCGCTGCTATAATCCACAGTTTTTTGACGTGAGCTCGACACTATGCGTTGCGTAATATAGCTAGCTGGGCTACTTTATCTTTGCGTTCCTTGGAAAGGACGCATAGTGATGAACGCTACTCAAGTATTGTCTATGAATAGGCTTTTGGGATACTATGCGTCCGCTCGTACTGTGAGACCTCATAGTAATGTTTGTAAATACGGGTGTTAGTGTCGTTACAACTTTTCATCTCAATTTTTTCTGTCTAGCCCCCTTTAGCAACGCGCGATAAGGAACTTCGTTCCAAAATTTGGTCTTTCAGCGCTGCTATTTTCACAGTGAACTCTCTACAAGGAACACATAACACCCTAAAGTACCTATTATCACTTAGTTTTGTTACACCCTGTATATTAAAAATATAAAAAAAAAATAGCCAGCGTGGTAAAATATATCCAACAACAAATCATTTCAAACGTTTTCTGAAATTGCTCAGTGTACCTAGATAGTCCAGAGTATTGTTTTGTAGAGTCTAAGCATTCCTTTATGATTCCTTTAAACAAAATTATTATTTTTAACAAAAAATTAAAACCGACTTCCAGAGTAAAAACAATAATAATTATTATAATGAACAAAGAAGTATGAAATAATCCTTACTCTTAATAGTGCCTTATGCAGAATACTCCTAAACCTCTACTATTTCTGTACACAATCTTCATTATTTTTAAGTCGATACCAGCTAAGAATGGTGAGTTCTTAGACAAAATATTTTTAATTTTAAAGACTGGTACCGACTTCAAAATTATGAAGATTGTGTACAGAAATAGTAGAGGTTTAGGAGTATTCTGCATAAGGCACTATTAAGAGTCAAAATTATTTCATACTTTTTTGTTCATTATAAAAATTATTATTGTTTTTACTCTGGAAGTCGGTTTTAATTTTTTGTTAAAAATAATAATTTCACTCTTTTTATTAATTTAAGTAATTTATAAGGTTTTCTGTAAATACTGATGTGTTCTACTAAGTGACTTTGGAGCCAAGATACACATTTATGATATGAGAACCATAAAGTTAATATACCTAGCGCCCTCTCGGAATAGAGAATTGCATAAGCAACTCCAAGAATATACTCGTATCACTATTAGGCGTTAATCAAGCAATGATAAAATTAATGTTCATGCGCCTATCTCTAAAGGCTCTAAAGTTCTGTTCAGTGACTTTCTTTCTATCGCAAAACTCCTGGAAAGTCATTAGCTCACTATAATTTTTCATATAATATTATGCTTAAGCTACTTAGAACTACGTTAGTATAACTATTTATTTTGTCCCAATAATAAGGAGTTTCCTACATACGGACATACCTCATAATTATTCATAGATCTCATTATCAAATTGCTAACTTGGTAACCTGATCACCAAGTTTGAATCATTTACTTTGATATAAAAATACAATTTTTGAAATCGTTCGACAAATTAAGAGTTATGATTTAATGATTCATGGTGTGGTGACTGGTGGTAGTGGTGATGATGATGATGAATGTAACTTGCATAGTAGCATATGCTTTGAGTTCTTAAACCAAAGCCGAAACCCTCAAACTTGTATCTATAAGGAATCCGGAGTTCTCTTAGCACCTTCGGAGCCAAGGTATATCTTAGTGAAAAATTTTGCTTTTTGGTAGCATATGCTTATGATACTTCTCATAAAATCGAAATCACCATATGTTTCCATATAAATTTTGAGGAGTTCCCTCGATCACTCATGGATCTTATTATCATCAGGTCGAAATAATAAAATAATTTTCAAAATAGCTTAAGTTTCTACAGAACAACGTTTAAAGACATCCGTTATCCGTTTTGATCTAAAAATACTATAAAAAATACCTACCAATTATAATAGGGTCATAATGTGAAGGTGTATGGTGGAATGGTAGTGATAATGATGATGATGATTAATGTAATTAGCTTTGTAGTATATGCTTTCAGTTCTTAAAACAACGCTGAAACCCCCAAACATGTATCTATAAGGAGTAAGGAGTTCTGTTCACCACCTTCGAACCATGGTATATCCTGGTGCAAAATCTTACTTTTTGGTAACATATGCCTGGAATACTTCATATGAAACCAAAAAAACCATATTATGTTTCCATTTGAATTTTGAGGAGTTCCCTCGATTACTCATGGATCCCATCATCAGGTCACCACTTTTGTGAACATGGTACCAAATTGGAGTGAACCATTAGGTTTCACTCCAATTTGGTACCATGTTTTGTTCTGAAAATCAAAATCAAATCAAATCAAAATTTTTGTTCTGTTGTATTAACAACAGAACAAAAATTTTGAAAATTGGTTCACAAACGGCGGAGTAATCGTTAAGTATACATAAAAAAAAAAATCCACAGCCGAACGTATAACCTCCTCGTTTTTTGGAAGTCAGTTAAAAAATATTTCGGACATAATTTATTTACCCTCGAAATTGTTCTTGAAACGTATTGCACCCGAGTAAACATTTTGGCAATTTCGGATTTCCGTTGGTGTTATGTAAGCCATTGTTACTGCGATAGGTTCATATAATATTCTTATATGCAACGGCACAAACCGCATATGCATACAAAGACTAACATTATTACGAAATCTTATAATTAACCCACAAAAATGATATAACAATTTATATTTCATGGTAATAGGATAATAAATTTTATTTGTAATACGAAAATTCTTAACCTCGCTTTTGCAAAACTCTAACAATAATTATTTTAAAGACGCAACGGAAGAACCTTTCATAAAACACAAGGAATTTTTAACATGTTTTTTTATGTTTTAACTTTTAATTTTAATAAGCTCTGGGCGTTTTGAACGGTTTCGGCTTCGAAAACTTCAGGTGATGATAATAATTTTTCGTCTTAAAAGGTCCTATAGACCCGACTTTACATGACTTTGAATCAATAATAAACAAACCAATAGTGACTTTTAAAAGCCAACAAAAATACACATTGATCAAGTTGTTTACTTATGTACTTTGACAATTTGTGGTTCGAAACATAATATTGAAAACTTCACTCGATCAAAAATAGCTCCGAGGAGGAGGCTAAATTCGAATATTTTGTGATATTTTTCTTATTTTTAATGAAGCTTATGATAGTTTTACTTTCAAAAATCATATCTACGAAAAGCTCATAACTTAAAGAAGAATAATTTGTGGTTACATTTTGCATTTTGGTTTAATTATCTAAGTAAAAAGGTTTTTTCTCCTATTTCGCCCTGTCAAGGACGCGGCAAGCGTCGTAACCGCCACTGTACAAGGCGCGCTGATGTGAATGTTATATTAACCCTTAATAAAATATCGGGAAATTATTTCCCAATTCCTCCTAAGCCACAAAATATTTTTTGACCGACTTCCAAAAAGGAGGAGGTAATAATATGTTCGGCTGTATGTATCTTTTTTTTTTTGTATGTTCCACGATTACTCAGCCGTTTGTAGTACGATTTTCAAAATTTTTTTTGTGTTGTATAGGGTCTAGCTCGAATTTGGTACCATGTTCACAAAAGTGGTTATCTGATGATGGGATCCTTGAGGAATCGAGGGGACTCCTTGAAATTTCTATGGAAACATATAGTGATTTTGATTTTTTCTGAAGCATTCGAGGTAAATGCTACCAAAAAGTAAGACTTTGCACCAGATTATACCCTGGATCCGAAGGTACCGGACAGAACTTTTGAATGCTTATAGGTAGAGGTTCGGGGATTTCGGCGTTGTTTAAACAACTGAAAACATAAGCTAACAAATCAATTTGATTGATTATCATCATCACAACCATAATTATACCATGGGTCTTCACACTATGACCCAATTATTGGTACTTTTCGTGATATTTTGCATCAAAGCAGATGTTTTTGATGATGATTTCGCTGTTTGTGGACCGATTTTCAAAATTCTCGTGTTATTGTATAGGATATAATCTTAATTTTGTATAACAATTACGAAAGTGGTGAGATGATGATGGGATCTATGAGCAATCGAGGGAAATCCTTTAAATTTATCAAAACACTCATAGTGGTTAAAATGATGTTTCTAGTAAGTTAAACATATGTTAAGAATAAGAGAAATTTCATACGAGGGAGTCTCTTGGTCCAAAGGCACTGAGCAGAACTCTTAGGAGTTAAGATAAAAGTTTGGAAATTGCAGCATCGCTTAGATAACTGCAAGCATTTACCACAATTTCGCTTACAGTAACATAATGTGAATAGTTAACATTCGTATTGGTTATTTACGCATAAAGCCTTATTTTGTAGATAACTAAAAAGAGTGAAACTATTATTTTTAAGAAAAAATTAAAACTATAAAGTATTAAATAACTCTTACTCTTTAATAGTGCCTTTTTCAGAATTCGTCTAAATCTCAACTATTTCTGTACATACTACAGTCTTCATTACTTTGAAGTCGGTACCAGTCCCAAAAGTTTCAGATATTTAGACTTTACTGAACTCACGATTAAATTAGCTGGTATCGACTTCAAAATAATGAAGACTGTAGTATGTACAGAAATAGTTGAGATTTAGACGAATTCTGAAAAAGGCACTATTAAAGAGTAAGAGTTATTTAATACTTTTAAGTTCATATTACTATTGTTTTTACCTTGGAAGTCGGTTTTAATTTTTTTCTTAAAAATAATAATTATTTTTTTAATGGCAGCACCCAGGAATGGAGATTTAAAATCTTAGAAACATTTTTAATTTGAATAATGGCAACATTTTTTTCATGGCCGCCGTATGTCATCAAATGTCAAAGTCAAAGTTAGTGATCACGATTTTTTTGCGAAAAAACCAGTTCTCGTTAGTTGTTTTTAAATTTTAGTGAAAAAAAATCTGGTAAGTGCAAATACTGAATACTATCATAAACTAGACTTATTTTCTGTGTGTTTGGCTTGAAAAGAACCGTGGAAACAGTAAGATTTATTAGAAATTTTTAAGTTTTAGAAAGTGGATAATTATTTCCCATTGTTTGTTTCTGCACTTAAAATCCCGTAATATATATATTTATTTATATAAATTACGAGATTTTAAATACATATATATGGGTGTAACTTTATGGTGTGTATGTGTTCCTTGTAAAGAGTTCACTGCAAAAGTAGCAGCGTCAAAAGACCAAATTTTTTTCACTTTTTTATGGGCAAGCGCCCCAGCCTCACGAGTTTCCCCATACAAAAGTAAATAATCGTCTTTAATTTGGGTAGCATGTTACATACTTTGAGTTACTTACTAAAAAATATTAAAATTTCAAGCAAAGCAGGGGGGAACTACGAGTTCAAGTAAAAGTCTGTAACCGTATCGGACAATTGGAAACAATTTACCACTCGGCATAGCAAAATTTGCCGCATTTCCAAATTTTTTACGTACGCTACGGATAATGACAAATTATTTCCCACCGCAAAACCCCCCTTCCCCACCCCCTATCCAATTTTTAATTATTTTTTTGTAATCTACGGACCTAACTTACCTAAAAACCAGTCCTAAATTTCATTTATCTCAAAAAAAGTTTTCCGTTTGATTAAGGGTTAATGTGCTTTACGTCTATATTCGTACTGACAGACATCGACCTGCTAATTTTCGGGTCTATAGGGCCTTAATAATTTTTCGGAGCAGTCTTCTATAGCTGAGGATTGGCGCGTGAGTGAGAGCAATGCTACAAGTTACAACTCTACAGTTCTAAGGGGTTAATTGTCACACACAGCGACAATACTAATTACTTAACTGTAATTTAATGAAGAGTTTGACAGACAATGTATGGGGATTTTGTCTAAATCTTCATTTAATAATTAAAGTTAGTAATATTCGTTTCTGAGTGCGCCAGTAAGGGCGGTTAAGCCCGTTTTAAACATTAGTATTCCAAAGAACAATTTTTCGATACTCTTCGTTGCATACGATCCAGAGAGAAAATATAAGCTCCTAAGTACTGCTTATTTGCATATTGCAGCCCCTGCCCAGTGCCCATTTGATGTCGAATACCTTGTCTAAATAGCCTACGGGCCTGTATTCACTTTGATTCGTGCGGTGATTAGTGATTAATAGGACTTAGGAGAAATTAAAAGGACTTGCACTAATCAGTCGCTGTCCACACTTACTTTCTCCTGATTACTAATCACCTGCAATAATCTTATCACTAATCAAAGTGAATTCAGGACATAATTTATCTTTAATTCCCATGGGCCATGTGTCATTATTTCATAGTAAAATGCCCAATATTTTTTACGCAACACTCAACAGATATTTACTGCCCTTGACCCTAGACTAAAGTCACCTTGAACTTAGTCCACTGTTGGGCGTTTGCACACTGCACGATAACGACACGACACGATACCACAGAATAGAGGGCCATCGCACATATTATACAATTTCAAGTTGGCCGACTATGGTACAAACTGACTATCGTACTAATTCTAATATTCTGTCACTTAATATTGAATGCACCCAAAATATTCTCCTTTCTTTTCGCCTTCGTTTTATTAGTGCCACAATAAAAGCGTGCTTTTTACGCATTTTAACACGCACGTCGCTAGGCTAGCAACACCGTTACCAAATAAATCTAAAGTCTGCGGCTGGCAGCGTACACGATGAAGTTGTCCAATTAAATTGTGACACTACGAAATTTAGTTTGTACGATAGTCGGCCAACTTGAAATTGTATTATATGTGCGGTGGCCCTTATCTATTCTGTGGTATCGTGTCGTGTCGTTACCGTCGCAGTGTGAAAACGCCCATTTTCGCAAAAATACTCATAACTGATTAGGTAAGTATTTACTAGGTATAGTTACCCACTTTCACAAATTTTGAATATGCATTTAGTACCTCAGTACCTACTATGTCTATAATTGTGGTACCATCAGGACTGGATTTGTATTTTCTGTGAGTATAGGCCATTTTAATTTCGCCGCCCCTATGTACGATACTCTGCCGCCATCCTTGAACGCAGGTTCAGGGGCTAGGAGCAGCCCTAGCCCCTAGGACGTCATAGGACGCTGCCGCACATAGGCCATGGCCTATACTGCTTTTAATAAATCCAGGGCTGGGTACCATGCTTTCATAATGTCCATTTATTAATAAGGCCGATGATCTGCCGATTAAAAGACAATTCTCGCACACTTACGACTTAATTTGGTGAGTAAATCGGTTCTCGTCGAGTTTTACGAAAAGACGCACTAGATATCGTAACAGTTACGTGGTCGACCGGTAGTCTACCACTTACGGAATCGCTGGTATTTGTCGTAATTCGTGCTTCTTAAAACCTGTCGCTGATTGCCTACGCGCTGATGATGATTAGCGTATAACGCCAATAAAACGCTCGTCGATCGTGCACTAATCCAAAGCCGGTTGTTACGATATTCTGAGATGTTTCCACAATATTTACGCAATGTTTTGAACTTAATTTTATTCAAAAATATTGAATGAAATTAAAAGTTTCCAAATGTACCTACGGTCGGCTTTGCGCCTAGCGGTAAAAACTAGATAACGTAGGTACTTATACCGTGCCAGTAACGATCAGTAGCAAATACGAGTGAGTTTCGATTCGTAGGTACTTTTGTTTAAAATGTGAAGAATAACTCGACTCAATTAATCCTTCGATCGTCAATTCTTGGAAATCTTTTGTTATCGCGGCCCACTTGGGTCTTACGGGGATTGATAGGTTAACCTATCAATTATTTATATATTTATTATAATAGTAACGTTTAAATAAGTATAGTATTACTTTACACTTAGGAATTAATAATAATAATAATAATAATAATATCTATGGACGCCTCACACCACGTCAATCTGGCCCCGTGCTAAGTACCTGAAGGACTTGTGTTACGGGTACCAGACAACGGAAATATATTTAATACTTTTATACTATACATGTATTTAAGATTTTTATTATATCATACACATATTTAATATTTAATACACATCCATGACCCAGGAACATTGAAAAACTTTTTTGTTCCGTCGGCGGGACTCGAACCCGCGACCCCCGGCTTGAGCTGCCACACACTCTACCCATTGAGCCACAGAGGTCGTCATAATATAGTAGGCTATAGCCGCTTTTATTGGGTTTGTTTACCTACATTCATTCATTCAAATTTTTATGTATTAACTTCAAGACACGATCGCGCGCGGCTTACGACAGTCGTAGGTCGCGCGCGTCTGTCGCGGGCCTCGGAAGCGGTGCCATACATTTTCATACGCTGACTATGGTCGCGAGCGACCATAGCCATATGACCATAGATATCAGAAACAAACGGTTTAATATCTCTGTGTATCGGACACTGTAAGTGACAAATATTATTAGTAATTAGTTTTACAGTTATCACTTATCACTTATCACATCAATTAAGTACCTATACCGTGATAATAAAGATGATTTGTCTCAATATAAGACATCATAATTTATTGGTAGTCTATAATATGTAAGCTGTAGGCATATTGTTATTCCCTTTATTCCCTTAAATAAGTATAATGTAGAGAGCTCTCTAGCTTGTAGAGTTATTAGATATTACTAAGGGATTTTAAACAATGTACCTAAACATTGCCCGGGTTTATGGTTTGTATATTTTACGTAAGTTTATAAATCTATACAGTAATTATTATATTTTATCAATTGGTATAAAACACGCGAACGCTCGACGCCGGCGCGCGGTTTGTTTTTATTTTCGTTGCGGTGTCACGATTAACCGCGAAAACGAATTTCCCAACTGAACCTTACAACAATCAAACTTTGCCCATAAATATTCTCATCTTAAAAAAAAAAAACAAAATTCGAATGTTAATTTGAAAAAAACTCTACATTTTCAAATATAGGGAACTGCACTCACCGATCTGCAGAACTGCTGCGGCCAGCACGAGTATGAGTAGCGTCATGTCGTGGCACTGCACTATGGCACTATGTCTCCGTCGGCACTGGCACGAGGCACTGGCACGCTGGCTCTGTGCGGGCGACGGGCGGGTTGCATAATACAGTGCTGATACAGATTATCATTTGGCGGACACTTTCGCTGTGGCCTGTGCTGCCCTATTTGGGGTGGCGTCGATGATTCGGCACCGACCAGTGACCACCGTTACTTCGGTGGTCTCGAAGTAAACTTGCATGTATATGTATATTATATATAGCACTTAATTACTTATATAAAAACTATATACTTGTAAACAGTGTGTAACAAAAATAAGTGAATTTTTGAAGTGAAAACTTCTTTAGCGGCGTTGAGCACTTTTGTGGGATGGGTAAAAACTGTGAAACTCGCGTCAGATTCTCGTGCTGATCGAAAAACCTTGGAAAAACCGTAAGACGGTTGGAGAGTAGTGTTTTGTGTCGAACTCGAACTCGAATTGATTGTAAGGGTTTCGATTAATTAAAAAAAATCGATTTTTTTTAAATCGATTTTCATAAAAAGTGGGTTAAAAATTTAATCGATTGTAAGGGTTTCGATTAATTAAAAAAATCGATTTTTAATAATCGATTTTCATAAAAAATGGGTTAAAAAAATGCATCAACGTTAATAATCAAGTTTTCACTTCTGCCGGCACTCCCGGAGTGCAACCCGTCTTTTTTTTTCACTTTTGTATGAGCAAGGGCCCGAGCGTCACGAGTTTCCCCATACAAACGTGAAAAAAAAAAATTGGTCTTTAAGCGCTGCTACTTTTACAGTGAACTCTGTACAAGGAACACGTACACACCCTAAAGTATTATCACTTATTTTTGTTACACCCATATACAGTTTATAGTTTTTATATAAGTACCTACTACACATAAGAAGTATCAACTATACTGCAGAAGAGCTTAAATGTAAACAAGATGAGACCCGGGCCGTAACTCTTTTGTGCCAAGTTAATTTATCGAGCGGATACACAGCGGAATACGGAAAAACAGCAAAATCAGTTCAGCGGTTTAGGTATGAAGAGGTAACAGACAGACAGACATACTTTCGCATTTATCAATATTGGTATGGATACTTTATAAATATTTTGTTTAATTGGTGTCAAGTTCAGAGAAAAAACTTACCGCTAAAAATGTTATCTACTCGTAAATGTTGACAAATTAATATTTCATTGTATTACTTTACTGCGCGATAAAAGGAGTTATTAATAATTGGTGGTGCTATAGACATCCATTTCATTTAATTTGCATTTGGACCACAATTCACAGTGAGTTCGAACAAAGTAGTTGGTAGCGTTTATATCCTCTTTGCTTAGTACAGTAAATATGACTCTTTTATCCGACTTCCAAAAAGAAGGAGGTTTCTTAATTCGACCGTACACATTGTGTTCTTATTTTTTTACTTTTTTACTGTTCTGATGCCGGGACATCAAATACCTACTTACCTACATCATGAGCGGTTGAAAAACTCATACAATTCAAAGTAGCTACCTTATGTACTACAATGTAATTATTAGGGCCCGGATTTATATGTAAATACCATAGACATAAGAACCTATATGGACACGAAATGACCACGTAAGACGCATGCCTTCAAAATTTGTGAACTAAAAAAGGCGGATTTACTAGAGATGTCACTGAATAATAAAAAAATATCGATATCGATATCAAGTTTTTTTATTCAGTGACGTCTTTAGTAAAATCCGCCATTCTAGTCCACAATTTTTGAATTCAAAGACCTAATAGGTCTTTGACTTTACTATTATTTGGAAAAGTATCGATTTCGATATTTTTTTATTTTTCAGTGACATCTCTAGTAAAATCCGCCTTTTTTAGTTTACAAATTTTGAAGGCAATTCTTTCGTGGTCATTTCGTGTCCATATAGGTTCTTATGTCTATGGTATTTACATATAAATCCGGGTCCTAGTAATTATTATTCTTGTTATATAATTTTATGATTATTTTGTATTTATATTCATTGCTCAATACAACATTATACCAAATTAGGTAACAGTATCGCATAATTACATATTATCAATGAACAAATTCACCTATATGGTAGGTACCTACTGCACAAGAAAGCAGCTTTAGATATATTTACATAATACAATAACTTATGTAGGGTTGGTAGAGGTATTAATTGGCCTATTGTACTCACTATTAAACTTGTGTTGATGATTTCCCTATATTATAAATATTTCAATTAAAAAATTAAAAGAAAAAGTCTGCAGTCAACAGAAAAAAAAACAATAGAATTTATCATGTAACAAATCGTATTGCTATAGAAAAGACATCAACGCGCATCAAAATTTGTGGTGACTGCTGACTGGTGACTGGTGGTTCGCGCGTTGCGCTTGCGTATTGCTGTATGTATAGACTTTTTTCGATGTATTGTTATTACTTATAAATAACCGTAGGAATGTGTTTCTTTGTTAGGAATAGGAAGAGAAAAGGGTTAAGAATGCCATAAAGCATTATAAAATACTAGCTTAAATGCTACGTATCGTTGAGGAATAAATAAAATGCCGAGAGCATTAAAAAAAAATACGCAAGGGACTCCTTCATTCGATCACGTTGTAAACGAGTTTTCTCTGTGAGACTAGTTGGAGGTCAAGTAGCCTTAAAAGAACCTTGGTATTAAATATGGTACAAAATGGTACAAAAGTAAATGGTACTTAGAGCATGCTCGGCGGGAACAATCCTTCATTAAGTAAAATGATTGGAGACACATTTTTTTTTGTTTTGTGGGTTAGTCTTAAAAAGTTTAATGTTGTATAGAATATAAATGTATTGTACCAAATAAAAGTGCGTACATGAAATATATTAAAAATAAATATGTACCATTAAAATAAATAAAAGAGTCGACTATAAATAAAAATATTATAAAATGTACCATTAATGTTAGGAAGTAGGTAGGCATGCATAATAATGAAATGACAATAAGAGCTAAAGATATAATATAAGGTATACTTAAATATGAAACGACAATTATTTAAAATGTAAGTGACTGGCCAGTCCACTAATCAAGGGAATAAGTAAAATATTGATAAGTTGATTGATGAATATGAAGGCTCTAGTAATAAGGTGAAATATAAAAAAAAATACTTTATAAATAATAAGAAAGAGTGAATTTTTAAGTAATATCAATAGAGGTTTTATAGAGGTTCATAAGATATTGAGTAGGTAAATGAGGAATAGAATTTATATTTTAAAGGGCGTAAGAAAAATTAAAAGGCAAAGTAACCATGTGAAAAACTTTGATTAAAACTCTGAGAAAATGTTTAATGTTTGATATTTTTGTGTATTTAAAAATTACATCGTCAACCACCCATCACTGAAGTAAAACAAAATGTATCAAATTTTTATTAAACAAAACAATACATATTTGTATTTAAGTATTGTAAAAAAGTAGTAAGAATTAAAAAAAAACTAAATAAGTTGTTTACGTATTAAGAGACTATATTATTAAGAATAAAAAAAAAACAAAAGTATATTAAAAAAAATTAGATTATTGGTTAAGTACTATTAAGTAAATTAGTCTTATAAGAGTAAAAAAAAAATATCTTTAGTGTGTAATTTGTTTTTCTTTTTCAAAAAAACGGGGGAGGTGTAGTGTGTACTGTGTGCCACACCTCCCTGATATTATTTGGTTGCTGTTAGTAATAAGTTCAGTTATTAAACATATTTCGCGAAGACAAGTCTTTTAATTAGTCTCCCTGAAGCCTGCAACATTGCAACTGAAAGCCACTCGTACGCTACAGAACGGTTCCACATAAACTATTATAATAATATGATTAGATTAGCTACCTACTGTTATAAATTTTAATTTTTGATTCTCCCGTCATAGTTTGTAGACTATAGTCTATCAAGAAAGTAAAGAAATTAAAAAGTGGCAACATCGTAGTGTCATCCCTTTCAAATCAATCTAAGAAAAATGGGATGACACTACGATGTTGCCACTTTTTAATTTCTTCACTTCCTTGACGGACTATACATGGGCGACGGGCGTCTAAAAATATACTGATTTGCAATCGCTGGAGAGGAAATTTACCACGGATCTTGAAAAAAAAAATATTCGGAGAAAAGGAAAAAGCCCACCTTCCATAATCCATTAGATATTGAAATAGCAGGATCTTTTTTTCGAAATCATAACTTTAAAACCGGACTTTCTGATTTGAAGATATAGAAAAACATTCTGATAAGTAACGTACTTTATGTTTTCATAAAATACGTATTCAGAATATTATTTCATTAATAATCTTTTGCAAAAAAATTTTTTAAGAAAGATAGAAATGTCGAGTTTTGCCAGGAATGTAAAAGGGTGCTGTTGTTTTTTTGTATTATTTTCCTAAAATTGTGTTAATTAGGTATTAAGGCCGGTTAAATACTAGTTATATAATAGTACTCAAGATGCATTTCGGTCTCAAGACACGGTTCAGGCTCTGTGATTGGTTGGCTGTCAAAATTTGGACCAATCATAGAGCCGAACTGCGTCTTGAGAACGAGATGCATCTTGAGTACTGACTATTTATACCGGCCTTAATGTGTAATATTGGTAGGATATTAAGATATTCGTTGTCGTGCACAAGTGTAGGAAAGTGATGCAATGTTCAGAAACGTGCTATTTTATGTTCCTTCCAAAACTCCATCGAAAGTTTCAGTAAAGCATCTATCATTTTACTGAATCTTCTTGACGGTATTGACTTTTACTTAGACTTTGACTAGACTTTCGACCTGACAATCGAACGTGCCGCGTCTTGCAGTTTGCAACGTGCTGCAAATTGCAGTTGGATTGCAGTTTGAATGCAGTTGACACGACTGCAATACGACTGCAATAGAACTGCAAGCCAAACGCGCAGTCGGATTGCAGTTCAGTTGCAGTCGGCGTGCAGTCGTGTGAACTGTTTGGTTTGCAGTTCTATTGCAGTCGTGTCAACTGCATTCAAACTGCAATCCAACTGCGATTTGCAACTGCAAATCGCAGTTGGAATCCAACTGGATTGCAGTTGAAATGCAGTCCATCTGTGTAGACCCATAGGGCCAACCCACACGTACCACAACCACACGACATCGCAACGACAAAATGTCGTCAAGCAGTGGTTACCTGTGAATGGTGTCGCTGCAGCTTTTTGTAGTTGCGTTGTGGTACCTACAAAATGCCGACGTGGTTGCGTTGTCGCCAGTGGTTGCGATGTGGTTGCGATGTGGTTACGTACGAAAGTCAATGAAACGGAGAGGGGGAAGAGCGCAGGTAGTGTGCTCGCACTGTCGTTGTATCGACGCAACGTTGTGGTTGCGATGTGATTGCGTCGTGGTTGCGATGTGGTTGCGATGTGGTCGGCCGTGGTTGCGTCTGACAAGTTATCTGACAAGTGGTCGACAACGACTGCAAAATGTGGTACGTGTGAATGGTCCAGTTTATTTACATTACGAATTATACGCCCGACCCATAGGCGCCACGCCGGCAGAAATAATTTCCAGGGGGTGCAGATTTTAGTTTTCTTTCTTTTTTCTTTTCATTTTACTTTTTACGAACAATAGTGACTGTCTTTTTACGTCAACAGAATACATTTAGTACCGAAACATTACGAACTATCTTTGAATAAAAAAAAACATTTCCAATAGACGGCTTTTAATTTCAATAATTCCTGTTTCCCAAGGGGTGCAAGTGCACCCCCTGGCACCCCCCTGCCGGCGCTCATGGCCCGACCACATGGTGTGGTTGTGGTGTGGTTGTGGTTGTCGTGTGGTTGTGGTACGTGTGGGTTGGCCCTTACCTAAATAAATTGAAAATGACGTCGTGCGTGTTTCGAAAATGTACCAATTATTATGACTCCAAAGAAAACAAAACACATGGAATCTCTTACCATATGTCTTGATTGCAATAAATACCTCGATTATTTACATTTTCAATTATTTTTTCGAACAATCTGGAAAAAATCGAATTTTCGTCATAGCTCAGGCGAAGAAAGAGACAGCGATACGATTCGACGTTTAAAAATAGAACTGTCTCTTTTATGTAAATGGTTTTTCGTATCTTTTGTTTCACTTATCTGTCAAACTTGTCAATGTTTGAAATGTTGAATTTGAAAATTATTGTTCTAAAGAGATTTAAGCCGAAAAATAGTATGGACGTAACAGATCTGTATAAGTAGAATATCATTGTTTTCCCGCCATATTTATATTTACTCGACACTGGCCATGGTTAAATAGCCGAAGTGCCATATTAAGAAAAAAAAGAGAAATGTCAAAATTGACATTGACGTTTTTTTTTGACGTGATAACGTCTTAAAAGGAGTTTTGGCGGGCATGTGAAAGAGTGCTGTTGTGTTTTTGTATTATTTTCCTAAAATTGTGTTAGCTGGGTTTTTAATGTGTAATATTGGTAGAATATTAACCATTAGATATTCGTGTTCATGCACAAGTGTAGGAAAGTGATGTAATATCCAGAAACGTGCTATTTTGTGTTCCCTCCAAAACTCCATCGAAAGTTTCAGTAAAGCGTCTACCACTTTACTGAATCGACCGACTTGACTCCTGTGACTGTATTGACTTTTACTTAGACTTTGACTAGACTTTAGACCTGACGATACATGAAAACGATGATGAAAGTTATAATAGGAGGAATATGGTTTTCCCGCCATATTCCTTACCTTTTTACCTTGTCTGTGGCACAACATACACATCCTTTGTGTCAAGTTGCCAAAAAAGAAGAAAAAAAAAAATAAATAAATAGAAAAACTTGATAATAAAGTGCACGTGTTAGAAATTGAGTTTAACATCAAATTAAAACCATTTTTAGCCATGCCTAAACCTGTGAAAGAGGAGAAACCACGGGTCTTAATGGAGGAGTTCAGAGTCAAAGTAAACAAATACATACTAGGTTATCACGGGGTAAAACCATGCCTACAGCCTATGTTCCATATCGAATAATGATTGTTATTATTGCAGAATGCCCCCGACGATTTCGGTATGGCAGATGAGAAGTGGAATTTCAAGAAATTTGCTAAGAAATTTCGTATAAATATCATTCGTATGGATAACTGGGAGATGGAGTTTGATTTGATCGGTATACAACCTGCTTTCGCCAATGCATTTCGGAGGTTAATGCTGAGTGACGTCCCCAGCATGGCCATCGAGAAGGTCATGATAAAGAATAACACGTCTATCATCCAAGATGAAGTACTCGCTCATAGATTGGGACTCATACCACTAAAAGCTGACCCTCGGCTATTTGAATATCGTCCTGAAGGTAATCTATATTGATGGTTATTTTATTTTTAAATATTATGTATTATAGGCCAAAATATTTTGGTAACAAATAATGTGCATGAATGGATATTAAAAATAATTTGATTGCAGATGCTACGGAAGGAACTGAATTTGACACACTGGAATATTCTTTGAAAGTTAAATGCATTAATAAGTCACAACCCAAAGACTCATTCCGAACAGAAGATTTATATGAGAATCACAGTGGTATGATAATAAAATTTATAAATATACTTTTACTTGCTTCATACATTTTTCCATGTGATAGTTGTCACAGGAATTATAAATATGTTTCAGTTTACTCCTCACAAATAAAATGGCACCCTATTGGGAACCAAGCCTCAGTCCACAAGGAAGCTGATGTTGGGCCGGTACATGGTGATATTCTTATATCCAAGATGAGGCCCGGTCACGAATTGGACTTGCATCTTGTTGCCGTCAAAGGAATAGGCAAAGACCATGCAAAGTTTTCACCAGTTGGTAAGTTGCTCATAAAAAAATTAGATTTTCATAATCATATTGTGCAATCAGCACCTTAAACCTTTTTTTTCTAGCAACTGCATCCTACAGGTTGCTGCCAGATATACAGTTGACCCGAAAAATAGATGGAGGTGATGCTACATTGCTGCAAAGCTGTTTCTCACCCGGAGTAATAGGAATTGACTCTGAGGGACGAGCCTTTGTTAGAGATGCTAGATATGACATTTGCAGTAGAAATGTTTATAGATATGAAAGCATCAAAGATGCAGTTGTATTGAGCAGAATAAGAGATCACTTTATATGTAAGTATAATTCTTATGATAAAATGATTAATTCATCAAGCCCCAAGCGGCTACATCCGGCCGCGATAACAATAGAAAAGTTATTGTGTCTCGTTTTGCCACAATCGACGGATTAAAGTTTAAAAATTGCCACAAATAAATCAATTTAAAAAATATATAATAATAATTGCTCCCACACCAGTTTCGTTGATGGTGGCCGGTTTCATTGAAACCAGGCCAGCTATGCAGGAGTAATTTTAAGTGCCCAAGTGTGTGCGCAGTACACAAGAGCACTCTCTATTCCTGTACTCTAATAACCCAGTGGGAAGGAAGACCGACACAACTGGCGAGAGATCAGGCGCAGAACCGACTTTTTACATGCCCATCCGACGCATGGATCATCTTACTTGTCATACAATCAGGTGCTCAGCCTGCATTGTCCTAACCAAACTTGGAAATAACATGTTTCCAACGCAGGAATCGAACCCACGACCTCTGAGTCAAGAGCTACTACAAATATATTATGTTGCATTGATTGCTTAATAAAAAATGATTTTTTTTCTTTCAGTTAATGTGGAGTCTGTGGGAGCTATGCCACCAAGTGTGATATTTGTTGAAGCTGTTAAGGTTCTCAGAAATAAGTGTAAATCATTACTAGACGAACTAAATGAACTTTGAAAAGCAAAATAAATAATTAAGCAATGCCCTGTTAATTTATATGAGGTTATTTAGTCCTTTAAACGACATAATATAGAAAGATGACCAAACCACTCGTCCGCGCGGTGCAGCGACGAAACCGCTCGTTCGCGCGGTGTTGCGACGAAACCGCTCGTTCTCGCGGTGCAGCGACGAAACCGCTCGTTCGTGCGGTGCAGCGACCAAACCGCTCGTTCTCGCGGTGTGGCGACAAAACCGCTCGTTCTCGCGGTGCAGCGACGAAACCTCTCGTTCGCGCGGTGCAGCGACCAAACCGCTCGTCCGCGCGGTGCAGCGACCAAACCGCTCGTCCGCGCGGTGCAGCGACCAAACCGCTCGTTCGCGCGGTGTTGCGACGAAACCGCTCGTTCTCGCGGTGCAGCGACGAAACCGCTCGTTCGCGCGGTGCAGCGACGAAACCGCTCGTCCGTGCGGTGCAGCGACCAAACCGCTTGTCCGCGCGGTGCAGCGACCAAACCGCTCGTCCGCGCGGTGTAGCGACGAAACCGCTCGTTTTCGCGGTGTTGCGACCAAACCGCTCGTTCGCGCGGTGCAGTGACCAAATCGCTCGTTCTCGCGGTGTAGCGACCAAACCGCTCGTTCTCGCGGTGTAGCGACCAAACCGCTCGTTCTCGCGGTGTAGCGACGAAACCGCTCGTTCTTGCGGTGTTGCGACCAAACTGCTCGTTCGCGCGGTGTTGCGACCAAACCGCTCGTTCTCGCGGTGCAGCGACGAAACCGCTCGATCTCGTGGTGTTGCGACCAAACCGCTCGTTCTCGCGGTGTTGCGACGAAACCGCTCGTTCGCGCGGTGCAGCGATCAAACCGCTCGTTCTCGCGGTGTAGCGACCAAACCGCTCGTTCTCGCGGTCGCATTTAAATCGAACCTAAGTAAAAGTCGGACTACGTCAGTAACATTGCTAATAGCTTGGTACTCCGTGAATATTAAATTTCAAGTGCGGCCTACCTGTTGTTATTGATATCGAGCAAAAAAATCTCGTTTTTTGTACGAGGGCTCTTGGATATTTTATTTTGTTTTTAGTATTTTTTGTTATGTATATGATATATCAAGTATAATATGCTGTTAAGAATGTCACGTATAGTTTTGAATTATATTGTCTATTATTCTAATATTGTATCCTAGCAACTGTTATTATTGTATTGAAAAATAGACTCGAAAATAAACGATTGTCGTAAGCAGTAATAAGTTCCTTTTATTCTCTCTAATATCTTAAAGTGGTAGCAGATTATTTCAGGCATAAGTCGTATGTCTTGTCTACACACGTACCTCCATAGACGCGCTCGAGTTCATCCCACATGTCTTTAGCGGCATCGAATCGCAGAAACTTTTGCAAAACATCATCGGACATGTTCGTCGTTAGCAGAATTAAAATGGCGCTATTCAAATTTTCAAAACTTTGAAGTTCTTTTTCATATCTAGCCTTTTCATCGCTAGTTGCCGTAAGCGCCAAGGATGGTCTTATTTTCTTACCTTCGAGAATATCTAAGCCTCCCGGCATTGCTTTTAGGACAATGAAAATTTTGAACCTCCATGTTTTGTAATTCTTGGAATCTAATTTTCCAATTTGAATTTTGCTCGCATTTAATCCTTGCTCCATTATAAATCTGAATTGACTATGCCCTATACGCCACAACAGAACCCAACTGAAAGGGACAACAGGACCGTTGTGGAAATGGCACGAAGTCTTATGTATGCACATGCTGAAATTCCTCCTGCATTATGTGCTGAAATGATATCTGCAGCGGTGTATATTTTAAACAGGACAGGTCCTACCACTGTAGATAATAAATCACCGTATGAGCTATGGCCTATGGCACCAGAAGAAGCCCAGAATACACCACTTAAGAATAACAGGATCCCACTGTTATCCACATGTTCCCAAACAAAGACGAAAGAAATTAGATAAGAAGGCACAGAAGGGAGTACTTATCGGCTATGATGCTGATGATGGCTACCGCATATGGGACAGCAGCACCTTCAAATTGATTCGCTCGAGAGATGTAATCTTTGATGAGAATCCTCTAATCGGTCATCCAGAAGAGTCTGACGAGCCCATAGCCACACCGAACAGTACCGCTGATAAAATACCTGACACCACATTTGACTTCGTCATACGTGGTGTCATCATATAGTGAAATTGAAAGTTTTAAACCGGCCGTCATAGAAAACCAGCAGCCATCGACAGGCCACGATGAAGGTATAGCATCACCCACTCAGCAAGTTGTGCATGATGCTGGACCATCATGTGCAGAGAATGGAGCTGCTTTTGAAGATGACATGGCTGTGGCAGAACAGACATTTCCTGAGACGGAACAATCCTTTGATGACCCAGTATTCGAGCAAGATGTTCACGATGACATCGAAGCAGATTATGAAGTCAACGATGCAAGTGAGTCAAGGGCAGACACCCCACTGACTGCATCTGAGGTTGAAGCTGAAGGTAGGATGACGCTAAGAGAGGGATCAAATCTTAAGCCACCGGCCAAATATAAAGACTTTGTCTGCACCGTTTGTATGAATTCGATCAACGATGAACACCTAATAGAGCCGAACACATTTAAGGAAGCAATAGCATGTAAGGATTCAAATGAGTGTAAAAAGGCAATGGATAATGAGATTAATTCTCTAAAAGAAAATGAGACATGGGAGATGGTAGATATACCTTAAGGTAGAAAAGCAATCTCAAGCAAGTGGATTTTTAAAATCAAGACGAATCCAGATGGGTCGATTGATAAGTATAAAGCCCGACTTGTAACAAGAGGTTTTTCGCAGAAAAAGGGTTTGTATTATCATGAAACCTTCAGCCCTGTTGCAAAAACAAGCACCATAAGAGCACTACTAAGTGTAGCTGCACAAGAAAACCTGTCTCTATCCCAGTTCGATGTCTCAACCGCCTTTCTGTATGGCACATTAAAAGAGGAGATTTATATGAAGCCTCCTGAAGGATACTCAAACAATGATGGTAAGATTTGCAAGCTTAAACGCAGCCTCTATGGACTTAAACAAGCTATCTAACTCTAACTCTAACAAGAATCACAGTGGTATGATAATAAAATTTATAAATATACTTTTACTTGCTTCATACATTTTTCCATGTGATAGTTGTCACAGGAATTATAAATATGTTTCAGTTTACTCCTCACAAATAAAATGGCACCCTATTGGGAACCAAGCCTCAGTCCACAAGGAAGCTGATGTTGGGCCGGTACATGGTGATATTCTTATATCCAAGATGAGGCCCGGTCACGAATTGGACTTGCATCTTGTTGCCGTCAAAGGAATAGGCAAAGACCATGCAAAGTTTTCACCAGTTGGTAAGTTGCTCATAAAAAAATTAGATTTTCATAATCATATTGTGCAATCAGCACCTTAAACCTTTTTTTTCTAGCAACTGCATCCTACAGGTTGCTGCCAGATATACAGTTGACCCGAAAAATAGATGGAGGTGATGCTACATTGCTGCAAAGCTGTTTCTCACCCGGAGTAATAGGAATTGACTCTGAGGGACGAGCCTTTGTTAGAGATGCTAGATATGACATTTGCAGTAGAAATGTTTATAGATATGAAAGCATCAAAGATGCAGTTGTATTGAGCAGAATAAGAGATCACTTTATATGTAAGTATAATTCTTATGATAAAATGATTAATTCATCAAGCCCCAAGCGGCTACATCCGGCCGCGATAACAATAGAAAAGTTATTGTGTCTCGTTTTGCCACAATCGACGGATTAAAGTTTAAAAATTGCCACAAATAAATCAATTTAAAAAATATATAATAATAATTGCTCCCACACCAGTTTCGTTGATGGTGGCCGGTTTCATTGAAACCAGGCCAGCTATGCAGGAGTAATTTTAAGTGCCCAAGTGTGTGCGCAGTACACAAGAGCACTCTCTATTCCTGTACTCTAATAACCCAGTGGGAAGGAAGACCGACACAACTGGCGAGAGATCAGGCGCAGAACCGACTTTTTACATGCCCATCCGACGCATGGATCATCTTACTTGTCATACAATCAGGTGCTCAGCCTGCATTGTCCTAACCAAACTTGGAAATAACATGTTTCCAACGCAGGAATCGAACCCACGACCTCTGAGTCAAGAGCTACTACAAATATATTATGTTGCATTGATTGCTTAATAAAAAATGATTTTTTTTCTTTCAGTTAATGTGGAGTCTGTGGGAGCTATGCCACCAAGTGTGATATTTGTTGAAGCTGTTAAGGTTCTCAGAAATAAGTGTAAATCATTACTAGACGAACTAAATGAACTTTGAAAAGCAAAATAAATAATTAAGCAATGCCCTGTTAATTTATATGAGGTTATTTAGTCCTTTAAACGACATAATATAGAAAGATGACCAAACCACTCGTCCGCGCGGTGCAGCGACGAAACCGCTCGTTCGCGCGGTGTTGCGACGAAACCGCTCGTTCTCGCGGTGCAGCGACGAAACCGCTCGTTCGTGCGGTGCAGCGACCAAACCGCTCGTTCTCGCGGTGTGGCGACAAAACCGCTCGTTCTCGCGGTGCAGCGACGAAACCTCTCGTTCGCGCGGTGCAGCGACCAAACCGCTCGTCCGCGCGGTGCAGCGACCAAACCGCTCGTCCGCGCGGTGCAGCGACCAAACCGCTCGTTCGCGCGGTGTTGCGACGAAACCGCTCGTTCTCGCGGTGCAGCGACGAAACCGCTCGTTCGCGCGGTGCAGCGACGAAACCGCTCGTCCGTGCGGTGCAGCGACCAAACCGCTTGTCCGCGCGGTGCAGCGACCAAACCGCTCGTCCGCGCGGTGTAGCGACGAAACCGCTCGTTTTCGCGGTGTTGCGACCAAACCGCTCGTTCGCGCGGTGCAGTGACCAAATCGCTCGTTCTCGCGGTGTAGCGACCAAACCGCTCGTTCTCGCGGTGTAGCGACCAAACCGCTCGTTCTCGCGGTGTAGCGACGAAACCGCTCGTTCTTGCGGTGTTGCGACCAAACTGCTCGTTCGCGCGGTGTTGCGACCAAACCGCTCGTTCTCGCGGTGCAGCGACGAAACCGCTCGATCTCGTGGTGTTGCGACCAAACCGCTCGTTCTCGCGGTGTTGCGACGAAACCGCTCGTTCGCGCGGTGCAGCGATCAAACCGCTCGTTCTCGCGGTGTAGCGACCAAACCGCTCGTTCTCGCGGTCGCATTTAAATCGAACCTAAGTAAAAGTCGGACTACGTCAGTAACATTGCTAATAGCTTGGTACTCCGTGAATATTAAATTTCAAGTGCGGCCTACCTGTTGTTATTGATATCGAGCAAAAAAATCTCGTTTTTTGTACGAGGGCTCTTGGATATTTTATTTTGTTTTTAGTATTTTTTGTTATGTATATGATATATCAAGTATAATATGCTGTTAAGAATGTCACGTATAGTTTTGAATTATATTGTCTATTATTCTAATATTGTATCCTAGCAACTGTTATTATTGTATTGAAAAATAGACTCGAAAATAAACGATTGTCGTAAGCAGTAATAAGTTCCTTTTATTCTCTCTAATATCTTAAAGTGGTAGCAGATTATTTCAGGCATAAGTCGTATGTCTTGTCTACACACGTACCTCCATAGACGCGCTCGAGTTCATCCCACATGTCTTTAGCAGCATCGAATCGCAGAAACTTTTGCAAAACATCATCGGACATGTTCGTCGTTAGCAGAATTAAAATGGCGCTATTCAAATTTTCAAAACTTTGAAGTTCTTTTTCATATCTAGCCTTTTCATCGCTAGTTGCCGTAAGCGCCAAGGATGGTCTTATTTTCTTACCTTCGAGAATATCTAAGCCTCCCGGCATTGCTTTTAGGACAATGAAAATTTTGAACCTCCATGTTTTGTAATTCTTGGAATCTAATTTTCCAATTTGAATTTTGCTCGCATTTAATCCTTGCTCCATTATAAATCTGAATTGACTATGCCCTATACGCCACAACAGAACCCAACTGAAAGGGACAACAGGACCGTTGTGGAAATGGCACGAAGTCTTATGTATGCACATGCTGAAATTCCTCCTGCATTATGTGCTGAAATGATATCTGCAGCGGTGTATATTTTAAACAGGACAGGTCCTACCACTGTAGATAATAAATCACCGTATGAGCTATGGCCTATGGCACCAGAAGAAGCCCAGAATACACCACTTAAGAATAACAGGATCCCACTGTTATCCACATGTTCCCAAACAAAGACGAAAGAAATTAGATAAGAAGGCACAGAAGGGAGTACTTATCGGCTATGATGCTGATGATGGCTACCGCATATGGGACAGCAGCACCTTCAAATTGATTCGCTCGAGAGATGTAATCTTTGATGAGAATCCTCTAATCGGTCATCCAGAAGAGTCTGACGAGCCCATAGCCACACCGAACAGTACCGCTGATAAAATACCTGACACCACATTTGACTTCGTCATACGTGGTGTCATCATATAGTGAAATTGAAAGTTTTAAACCGGCCGTCATAGAAAACCAGCAGCCATCGACAGGCCACGATGAAGGTATAGCATCACCCACTCAGCAAGTTGTGCATGATGCTGGACCATCATGTGCAGAGAATGGAGCTGCTTTTGAAGATGACATGGCTGTGGCAGAACAGACATTTCCTGAGACGGAACAATCCTTTGATGACCCAGTATTCGAGCAAGATGTTCACGATGACATCGAAGCAGATTATGAAGTCAACGATGCAAGTGAGTCAAGGGCAGACACCCCACTGACTGCATCTGAGGTTGAAGCTGAAGGTAGGATGACGCTAAGAGAGGGATCAAATCTTAAGCCACCGGCCAAATATAAAGACTTTGTCTGCACCGTTTGTATGAATTCGATCAACGATGAACACCTAATAGAGCCGAACACATTTAAGGAAGCAATAGCATGTAAGGATTCAAATGAGTGTAAAAAGGCAATGGATAATGAGATTAATTCTCTAAAAGAAAATGAGACATGGGAGATGGTAGATATACCTTAAGGTAGAAAAGCAATCTCAAGCAAGTGGATTTTTAAAATCAAGACGAATCCAGATGGGTCGATTGATAAGTATAAAGCCCGACTTGTAACAAGAGGTTTTTCGCAGAAAAAGGGTTTGTATTATCATGAAACCTTCAGCCCTGTTGCAAAAACAAGCACCATAAGAGCACTACTAAGTGTAGCTGCACAAGAAAACCTGTCTCTATCCCAGTTCGATGTCTCAACCGCCTTTCTGTATGGCACATTAAAAGAGGAGATTTATATGAAGCCTCCTGAAGGATACTCAAACAATGATGGTAAGATTTGCAAGCTTAAACGCAGCCTCTATGGACTTAAACAAGCTCCGCGATGCTGGAACTCCACCATTACTGAACACATCCTCAAACTTGGTTTCAAACAGAGTTAGAGCGACCCCTGCTTGTTCCATTCCAGTTTGGAACAGCGTGTATTAAACTGCACTTCAGAAAGTTATAAGTTATAATGCATCATCACAATAATATTATAAATTGCCCATATGAAAATTATTATACTCATCAAGCTGGTTCTGAAATAAGAGGAGAGGGAAAGAGAAAGCTACTGATAGCGTTGTACGTTGATGATGGATTAATAGCGTCAGCGAGTTCAACAGAAACTGAGGCGTTTCTGAACGAAATGCGGCAAAGATTCAAAATCACGACGAGTAACGGTTCCTATTTCTTAGGTTTAGAAATAAACCGGAAGTCAGATGGCTCAATCAAAATTGATCAGAAAAGTTACGCAAAGAAGCTTTTACAACGGTTTGGAATGCAGGATTGCAAAGCCGCAGTAACCCCGATCGTAAAAGACAGCGTGCCAGCTTCAAAAGATCAAAATGATTATCATGACTTTCCATATAGACAAGCAGTTGGAGCACTCTCATACTTGATGGTTGGCACTAGACCAGACATTGCCTACGCGGTTGGAATAGCGTCACGCAAGCTAGATAGCCCAACATCAGAAGACGTAGCGAGAGTAAAGCGAATCCTACGCTATGTCAAAGGCACCATAGAGTACGGTATCACGTACAAGTCTTCCACTGCGGGCCAAGGCATAGAATGCTACAGTGATGCTGATCACGGTGGTGATCAATCGACTGGACGCTCCACCAGCGGCATGATTTGCCTCAACGCCAATGGTGCTATGGGATGGCAAAGTAAACGTCAGACTACTGTCGCTATATCGTCTACAGAGGCAGAAATAATAGCAGCTAGCGAAGCCGCCAGAGAGATTATTTGGCTTAGACGGATCGTCAAATTTATGCAGGCTAACACTTGTAGAGAGCACGCCACTGTACATAGATAACGAATCCGCCATAAGATTGGCTTATGATCCACCTTATGAAACGCACCAGCGTACAAAGCATATAAAGCTGAGACATTTTTTCATAAGGCAGTGTATCCTAGAAAAGGATATAAGAGTTGAGAAGGTTGATACAAAAGATCAACTAGCAGACTTTTTGACTAAGCCGCTATTCAAGCCGAGGCTTTCCGAGCTGTGTAAGCTAGCTGGAATAAACAAATAACGAACAGTTGCTTCAGAGGAGAGGGAATGTTAAGAAGGTCACATATAGTTTTGAATTATATTGTCTATTATTCTAATATTGTATCCTAGCAACTGTTATTATTGTATTGAAAAAATAGACTCGAAAATAAACGATTGTCGTAAGCAGTGATAAGTTCCTTTTATTCTCTCTAATATCTTAAAGTATGCAACAGAAAATGTAAATGCCTGGCTGGCCGCATACATACGTTTTCCGTTTGCGATTTCCGATTTCGTTTTCCGTATACGGAATTCCGTTAGGTTCTGAGGCGCTGCATTGTTAAATTAGTACGAGACCCATTTGCACAAAAGTCTTCAAATAACGATTTTCGTTCAACTCATCTCCGCCATACGAATTATTGGTATGTACAGTCTGTCAAGAAAGTAAAGAAATTAAAAAGTGGCAACATCGTAGTGTCATCCCTTTCAAATCAATCTAAGAAAAAAGGGATGACACTACGATGTTGCCACTTTTTAATTTCTTCACTTTCTTGACAGACAGTACTTATTATAAATGATCAAACGAACTTACCAAGTGAAGTTCGATCATTATTATTTATAAGACGTTATTTAGTCCTTTAAACGATATAATATAGAAAGATGCATTCTAAGCAATGTGAATCCTGGAAAAAGATACTGCACATATTGCCTCTTATTAAAGAATATTATAATGTTTGCTCTGTCTACGCCTCTTATCATTATTGTAGTGGCATAAATTATACCAAATACACCTACTACAAATTATATTTTATTTGTGCGGTTTGTGCCAGCCTGGTAATCAAAATCAATTTAAAACATTTTTAATCATAGCAAACTTTTTATTGACATAATGTCGTACTTTGTAGCCATAGTCACCGGCTACACGGTCAATTTTTCATCAATCTGATCCATCAATCTGGTACGGATTGACGCAAATTTGATCGTGTACGCCACTGATTGATGGATTGATCGTATTTTTAATATGAAATTTTTATAACCGTCAATATTCCGTCAATCAGATTGATGGATCAGATTGATGAAAATTTGACCGTGTAGCCTGTGACATAAAAAATAAAATGAAAAAAAAAACAACTGTCAGCTGTCTGTGTTTCTCTGTATTGTCCAAAATTTTCAGCGTTTCTATTTTTTTTTCTGAGATAAAGTTTTAATAAAAATATTGGAAAATTGTTATTTACTCAAGAAATAAGATCGTTTTGTAACATACTTTTAAAATGGGTAGCTTAGACAAAGGGGTTTTAACTGGATTTATTTGTCGTTTATGTTCTGAAATGCATAGAGTAGTTCTTCATATTTACGGGGAGGAAGGGATTCGATTATGCATATCTGAGAAAATCAATAGATATCTTTCAATAAATGTGAGTATGAAATATAATTTACTAAGTCAATTTAGTTTAAAAAGGTTTTTCTTACATAAATCGTCCCAAATTCCAGGTATCAAGGTCGGACCCCTTGCCTAAAACTATTTGTAAAAACTGTTTGGAAAGATTGGAAAATCAGCATAAATTGGTAATGCGCATCGAATTAGCAGCAAATATTTTAAAAGGTCAAAGACGTGCGCGGGTCGGCCGAGCGAACTGTTTAAGTGAGCCAGTGTGACAGCTGCAATCATCCCCTCACTAACATAAAAATTATTGTTCTATAAATGTCTAGCTCATAAGGTAATTGAGGTATGATTTGATATAATTTTAGTCGCAGCCGTAAACTCTTACTAGGAAACAAATGACACATTTTTAAGTAGCATGCAGAAAATTCTGTTGTTTATGCCATTGTAAATGAATCGGCAATACCTAGATGTTTTATTATTTACCCCTAAATTATGAATAATGAACTAGTGAGCATTTAAGGATAAATTCCTTTGTACTTGTCAGGAATTCTTAGTGGTATGTTCAATAGCTTTATTATGGCTAATATTGACATTGTACATAATATGGAATGTTTTAATTATAATTAATAGTACTTATTATCAATAAATATAATTAGATACTTAAGAAGAAAATTATTAAGTATTTTCCCTATCATAATATGTTACGGAATTGAGGTCTACATTGCTATATAAGCAAAATAATTCAGTAGTTCAGTAATAATAATTATTGTCTGTTCTTTGTATGTATCATTATAATATTACTCAGCATTTGTTTAACAACTAAAAATTTGAAATCACAATAACCTTGCAATGCCTTTCTATCACCAACTTTATAATAAATGGGACAATTTAATAAACCAACGAAGATAAATTAAAATCCAATTTTACAATTTATAGATTCACCATTCAGTAACTAAAGATATAGTATTAAAAATCTGTCTTTATGTATGGGTAAGGTGACCATACGTCCCGCTTTGGGCGGGACAGTCCTGCTTTCAGGCAGTCTGTCCCGCTGTCCCCCGTGAGGCCGAAATTGACCCGCTTTTGCAAACAGACCAAACGTCAATAATTTAAAAGTATTTTTGAGCTTTCGTTTTACAACAAACATGATTATTCTGCTATATTGTGCCAAATAACATAGAAATTGCTCCAGTAATTCGTGAGAAAAGCCCGTTCAAATAATTTTCCCGCTTTTTCCTCATTTTCCTCTGTTTCTTCACTCCTATTAGTCTTGGCTTGATGAAATATAGCCTAAAGCCTTCCTGGATAAATCTAGAACTGACATAATCTTTCAAATCAGACCAGTAGTTCCTGAGATTAACGTGTTCATACAGTCAAACTCTTCCGCTTTATAATATTACTAGCGACCCGCGCCGGCGTCGCACGGATATAAAATATATACCTAGCCACTGAAAAATGTATTAAAATCGATAGCCTATGATCCTTCGCGTGGTCTACTTCTTATCTGTGCCAAATAACATAAAAATTGCTTCAGTAGTTCGCGAGATAGGCCCTTTCAAATAATTTCCTCCGTTTTTTGCACATTCTCCTATTAGTCTTAGCGTGATAAAATATAGCCTATTATAGACTTCCTCAATAAATGGGCTATCTAAGACTGAAAGAATTTTTCAAATCGGACCAGTTGTTCCTGAGATTAGCGCGTTCAAGTTAGCCCTTTCAAATATTTTTCCCCGTTTTATTCACATTTTCCTCTATTTCTTCATCAAAATCCGTTGCGTAGTTTTAAAGATTAAAGGGAACAAAGGGACATGAGGGAAAAAAGCGACTTTGTTTTATAATATGTATAGATAGTAAAGTAAATAATAATGTATAGACTATAGGCACTTTGAAATACATAATAATTATTCATTCATTCATATTTCAAACCTGGGGGATTCTGTATTTGTCTCGCTCTGATAAAAAAAATTAATGGTCACGTTATGTATGGGGGAAGCTTTTGTATAATAATTTATACATTTTATTTGTTGAAAAATATTTTGTTATGTACAATTATTTTTACTTAATAAGAACAGTAATAGAGGCTTTTAAATAACCAGAAGCACATTATTATTAATGTGGCAACTCAAACATCTTACCAATACTTTCAGTTATTCAAATGACTATAAAATGATTGAAAAAAAATATTAAAAAAAAATTATAAACTGATTTATATTGTTAAAACTTAAAAAGTAATATTAAAAATAATTACTGAAAAACTTTTTGGCCACATATTATATTCCTTGATTTATAATTTCATTCAAAAATAGGTTTGGCTGGTGAACCTCCTAAAATATTAAGCTCAGTAAGTAGGTGGTTATAAATATTCTTGATCATCCACTAATACAGATTGATTTTTGCGTGTGCATATTGAATATTTAAATACAACCTACTTCAAAGAAGTATTACCGATTGTACTGAAAATAATGTATTTGTTAATTTTTAACCAAATTATTTTGTTACATTATACCTAGTTATTATAAAAAATAAGTTAAGTGATTAAAGTATGGTTAAAAACGAATATCTTTATTATTTATGCTTATAAAATTGGATCTTGGATTATGCTGAGTGAGGACCAATTACACACTAAGTAACAATTAAGTTTACGTGTTTTTTGTTTATGAAATTAAGGGCAAACAAGCACGGGTCACCTGATGGAAAGCAACTTCCGTCGCCCATGGACACTCGCAGCATCAGAAGAGCTGCAGGTGCGTTGCCGGCCTTTTAAGAGGGAATAGGGTAATAGGAGAGGGTAGGGACGGGAAGGGAAGGGAATAGGGGAGGGTAGGAAAGGAAATAGGGTAGGGGATTGGGCCTCCGGTAAACTCTCTCACTCGGCGAAACAGGGCAAGCGCTGTTTCACGCCGGTTTTCTGTGAGAACGTGGTATTTCTCCGGTCGAGCCGGCCCATTCGTGCCGAAGCATGGCTCTCCCATGTATAAATATCCCATATAATATAATATCCAATATAATATCCCACGTTTACAGAGACAGAGGCATTATGTCTTTAACCCACCATCATCATCAATCTCATCAATTGTGTCTGCCATTCCCACAATCGAGGTATTAAAGTGGTATCAATGCAACTGAAACGATGAAAGAGAGAGACTAAAATCGTATAATTAATTATTCTACAGTCGCTAGTCGGTATACTAACAGCATAAGAAAGGACCTAATTTCCTGGTTATCTGCTTCTTGACCTTACCTAATGGTATAATTTTTTTTTTTTAAACCTAAAGTAAATTAATTCATTAAACCTAAAGTACATCTTGTATGTATTATTTATATGGGTACGCGCTCCAACATCATGAATTTGCTACAAAAGTTTTAAAAAATACTTAAATAAAAAACTTACTACCCTAAAGATGCGCTTACACGGGCAATAATTACGGCAATAATATTGCTCGGCGACACGAATGGAGCAATCCCGAGCAATTAGCGGAGCAATATGGAGCTATTTATTTCATGTCCCCTCTACAAGAGTGGCCAGCGCTGGGCGATTGAATGGCGCACGCGATGGCCATGCAATGGTCGCAACGCCTCTACATGATGGCCGTGTTCAGTCTATTATACTACATATCTGTGGTGTTCACAAAGTACTTTGTACTTATATAACTGGAATGTGATCTAAACGTCGTTCAAGATGGACGTGTAAGCATTAGCCATTGCGGCAATGCAAAACGTGCATTTTTAATAATTTATGACTTCACCAGATGACCCGGTGAACTTCGTATTACCTCCCGGCTCCCTCCTAATATGAACCTTCTATTGAATTCTACGAATAATTATTTCGAGACTAAAATTAAAATAATGGTTTATGGTAGTGATGATGATGACAATGATGAATGTAATAATAGCATAATATGCTTTCCGTTCTTAAAATAACGCCGAAACTCCCAAACTTGTATCTTTAATAAGTCAGGAGTTATGTAAAAGCTATAATAATTACTGTAAAGTTTCATTAAAATCCGTTCAGTAGTTTTGGGTAAAAGAGTAACAAGAGTAACAAACTTCCATACATGCATACAAACTTTCGGCTTTATCATAATATTAATATAGCTTCATTCATTATGAGACCACGTACTCGTCATTTTGAATGAAATTCGTAAATTGTAATACGAATTACGATGTCCTCACTCGACCGCGGTCAGGCACCGACTTAAAACGTAGTGATTATATTCTCTTTGCACCGACTGTCGTATCGCCAACGTGTAGAGGCGTACCGCCGCCATCGCTGGGCCATCATCCTTTGATGTGCGGCCGAAAAACCGACACCGCCGTCATTCCACGGCCATCGCTGGCGCCATCGGCCATCCTACGCCACTACGTCCTCCCCACGCTGGCCCATCGTGATGGCCCACTACGCTGGCCTATCATTGCGGCTCTACATGATGGGCCAGCGTAGTGGGCCATCACGATGGGCCAGCGTGGGGAGGACGTAGTGGCGTAGGATGGCCGATGGCGCCAGCGATGGCCGTGGAATGGCGGCGGTGTCGGTTTTTCGGCCGCACATCAAAGGATGATGGCCCAGCGATGGCGGTACGCCTCTGCACGTTGGCGATACGACAGTCGGTGCCTGACCGCGGTCGAGTGAGGACGTCGTAATTCGTATTACAATTTACGAATTTCATTTAAAATGACGAGTACGTGATCTCATAATGAATGAAGATGTAATATTATTGACGTGATAACGTCTTATAATTCGATATGGGGTGCGCGCCCGAAAAACATGACAGTTCATGCGGCGTTACCTCGCTGACAGCTCTGAGGCGTTCCATTTACACTCTCAAGTCTCTCAACAACCGTAAAGGCTGTCACAGACAGAGCAGGTAATGTAAAGATGTATATTATAGCACGAATCACGATACATCTTTCTATAGAAATCGTACACAACAGCTATAATGTAAAAATATACATTATAGCTGTTGTGTGTGGTCTCCTGACGATTTCTATAGAAAGATGTATCGAGATGTATTGAGATGTATCGTGCTATAATATACATCTTTACATTACCTGCTCTGTCTGTGATAGCCTTAAGGCCCACCTGGGCCGCGCTCTTTGTTTCGATTATATTACGTATTTCGATGACTTAGAGAATACTTTTGTATGAAGAAGTTTGGTTAGTTATGACCTTTGATACATTGATCACACTCTGAATGAAAAATAAATAAACAATCTGTGAGCTATTAGTATTATTTCGGCTATTCAAAATTGTGTTCTATTTCCTACGTGTCAAGGTATGACTTAATATATGAAGAATAAAGTATTCGTTTATTTCTTCTGAACAAGTCACTAATTATAGTTTCGAAAGTTTATAATTGAGAAACTAATATCACATCGCACTAAATACTATATTATGATGGCTTGATAGATAGAAAATTTAACATATATTATAATGTAGTTCACACAAACATAAATTATGGATTGTATGTAAGGATATTACATTAATTTTACAAAGAGGGTAGGCCGGGCGCCATTTTTTTTTGCACATTGACCTGCCAACTTTTTTGCATAGATTTTTCCCGGAACTGAGGGGTTAAGGCTATGACGTTGTCACGTTCAACTATCGTCAGTAAACCGACTTTACAGACAACCGATTTTTATGATAAAGGCGAAAATTTGTATGGATGTGTGGATGTTTGTTACTCTTTTACTCAAAAACTACTGAACGGATTTTAATGAAACTTTACAATAATTATTATAGCTTTTACATTAGAGATGAAACGGATAGTAGTTTGGCCGGATACCAGATACCGGATATTCGGCCAACCACCTGGCCAGATAGCCGGATGTCCGGCCGCCGAATATCCGGCGGTACTTAGCTGTTTGGTGCAAAGCACACATACTTTCAGCACCTTGTAGCAGTGTGTACAGCAAAAGACTTTTTTTGAAGCTGGCCTTATTTATGAAGAGAAGCGAAACCGCTACCTCTCAATGCAGAGAAGTTGGTTTTTATTCACCATAATTTGCCCTTAGTGCAGTATGAGTACTAATTAATTCATTTTCTACTTTAAACTAAAACTACTTATATTTCTTAAGACTAACTAAATAAAGTAAATAATTACTTAAAAGTAATTTTTTTATCCAGATCTTTTTTTTATGCCGGATGCCTATCCGGCCGAATAGCAGCTATCTGGTATTCGGCCGGATAGTATTAAGACCGCCGGATAGGCCGGATACCGGATAGTTGCCGCATATCCGTTTCATCTCTATTTTACATTATATTATATACATAACTCCTGACTTTTTAAAGATACAAGTTTGGGAGTTTCGGCGTTGTTTTAAGAACGGAAAGCATAATAATATGCTATTATTACATTCATCATTGTTATCATCATCACTACCATAAACCAATATTTTAATTTTAGTCTCGAAATAATTATTCCTAGAATTCAAGAGAAGGTTCATATTAGGAGGAAGGTGATACGAAGTTTACCGGGTCATCTGGTGAAGTCATAAATTATTAAAAACGCACGTTTGCATTGCCGCAATGGCTAATGCTTACACGTCCATCTTGAACGACGTTTAGATCACAACTGAACACGGCCATCATGTAGAGGCGTTGCGACCATTGCATGGCCATCGCATGCGCCATTCGATCGCCCAGCGCTGGCCCATCATGTAGAGCCGCAATCATACGTAGAACCGCAATCATATCGCTCAATGTCATTATATTGCTCAAATATTCGATGGCCACATCACTCAATATTGTATTGCGCAATATTGCTGCTTGTTGCCGCAAATTGCTTGATGTAGTCGTGACGTCAAAGTTGACGAGAATTGACTGGACTTGAGCAATTTTAGTTGCTCGTATAAGCGCACCATTAGGCAGGGGCTCCCAATCTTTTTCAGCCTGCGGCGCAGTTACACGTCACAATATTTTGTCACGGCGCGGCGCCCTACTCTACCTAGCTATTATAAAATTTAAAAGAACGATACATAAATAAACACCTTTAGGCTATTTAGTATTTACATTTTACACACGGTGAATATTCCGCGAAATAAACCACAACCTATAAAGTATAAGTAAATGAGTGAGCGTACGCATAGGCATGCGTTACAGCACCTCCCAAATTCGTGCAAGGCCTCTAACCATCATGCAGGTTGAAAACCTCGACGCGCGTTTCGCGGTTCGCCCCAACACCGGAGCATCCTCAGGATGTGGACTCTACGTACAACGTCCGTCAAGCCCGCATGGTGGTGAGAGGCCTTGCACGAATTTGCTAACATTATTGCTTGTAATGGTGGTGGTGTTTGCACGGTCTTGCATGCGAGTGTACGCATAGGCAGTGTGGGAAAGGAGAGAGGTGCTGTAACGCATGCCTATGCGTACACTCACTCATTTACTTAGGTACAGGTTAAGGTTTATTTCGCGGAATATTGCTAAAAATAATAACATACCTCATTTTAAGCTATGGATTACTGCAAACGCAAAGTAACGCCTGATTACGTTAACTTTAATATTAATATCATAATTTTCTTTTTTTTAAATATCTGTGACTTTGGATATAATGAATAATCTCTTGGCTTTCCACGGCGCACCAGGGCGCCGCGGCGCTCACTTTGGGAACCCCTGCCCTAAGGCCTAAACTATCACTTTGCTTTGTTATGTGGTACCAAAGAGTATATAAACTACGCGTGTTACAGTCTGTATACAAGTCACTAGATAACTTAGGTTAAGATTTTAAAAAAAAAGTAGCTATAAAAGCAGTAGTGGTATCACTTGCGGCATGTCGCAGGCCGCAGCAATACACACACAAGTAAACACATGATCTAGTGCACATAAGCAAATGGGCGTTTGCACACTGCACGATAACGACACGACACGATACCACAGAATAGAGGGCCACCGCACATATTATACAATTTCAAGTTGGCCGACTATCGTACAAACTAAATTGCGTAGTGTCACAATTTAATTGGACAACTTCATCGTGACGGCCCCGAATCACATAATAATAAAAAAAATATTAGTATGGAAATATGGATTATTATCACCTTTTTATCTGGATTTTTTCATTAAAATTTATCTGGATAATATCGAAGTTTAAAATGCAAGGTATGATCAATGATTTTGTTTAATTAAATTGTGACACTACGCAATTTAGTTTCTACGATAATTGGCCAACTTGAAATTGTATAATATGTGTGGTGGCCCTTATCTATTCTGTGGTATCGTGTCGTGTCGTTATCGTCGCAGTGTGAAAACACCCATTCGTTGGAGGTACTTTTTGTAGCGACTAGCGATGAGTTGCGACTTGCGAGTTGCGATACTTCATACTATCGCGCGTTTGCATGGGTTCGCTAGCTGTGTGTAAGCTCTAGCACACAGTCGCGATGCAAACACGACATAGGTATATTACTCAAATGCGATTGGGCGTTTGCACACTGCACGATAACGACACGACACGATACCACAGAATAGAGAGCCACCGCACATATTATACAATTTCAAGTTGGCCGACTATCGTACAAACTGAATTGTGTAGTGTCACAATTTAATTGGACAACTTCATCGTGAGGGCCCCGAATCACATAATAATAAAAATAATATTAGTATGGAAATATGGATTATTATCACCTTTTTATCTGGATTTTTTCATTAAAATTTATCTGGATAATATCGAAGTTTAAAATGCAAAGTATGATCAATGATTTTGTTTAATTAAATTGTGACACTACGCAATTTAGTTTGTACGATAGTCGGCCAACTTGAAATTGTATAATATGTGCGGTGGCCCTTATCTATTCTGTGGTATCGTGTCGTGTCGTTACCGTCGCAGTGTGAAAACGCCCATTCTAATGCTACGTTTTGATGCTTGCCGAGCCACGGCAAGCCTCCACAAGCCTCCACATATCTCGCTTTGCATTTGTAAGTCGTTTTCACGCTCGTGAACGCGTCAGTGTATTACGTACATCCAAGCATGGCGGACACCGAACTTGTGTCGGCTATTACGTTTGGTTTTCTTTTATTTTTAATGCTCTTATAACCAAAAGTATCATCACATAATATAGTATTCTATTAATTAAAAAGATAAAACCGACTTCAAAATTGTACGTCATTGAGAATTAAAATTCCCTATCTCAAAAACTACTGAACCGATTTTAATGAAACTTGCACTGTTCCCTAAGTTAAACAATACCTAGTATAATAAAAAAAAACTCAAATCGGACTTGTAGTTCCGGAGATATGCGAACACAAACATAAAAACATACATACATTCATGTACATAAACTTTTGAAATTTGGCACATTTGTTCAGACGCTGATATAGACTAACATATACGAAAATTGGGCAATTCTGGAAATATTACATACATACGGGTCGAATTGATAACCTCCTTTTTTGAAGTCGGTTAAAATAAATTAATGAACAAATGAACTTTATATCTTTATGGTTAACATCCCTGGGGTTCCAGATACACGTTTCGGTTTGGTAATATTCCAAAAACGATAAACTCTCTTCGTTCGACCAGCCACTCATTTTGTGCATGACGTGCGTTCGTCGCGAGATCACAGCGGCTTCCACAGATTACTAGTATATATGGCGGCTACTAAGCGCGAGCCAACGTGTGAACACGTCGCAAACGTTTGCCGCAAATGCCCTTTGATCTCTGTCCAAAAACCGACACTACTCCCGATCGTCTACAAGCTCACGCAAGCCAAGCCATTTTACCTGTTTTCACGCGAGTGGGCTTGTGGAGGCTTGCCGTGGCTCGGCAAGCATCAAAACGTAGCATTACGTCCATTTGCATCGCGTTTGCATCGCTACAAAAAGTCGCCGTGAGCTAGGGCCCTCAAGTAGTTAAAGATAGTTATAACTTATAAGTTATAACTCAGGAAAATGGAAATTTTATGTTGAGGGTAGATAAATAAAACTTTTGCTGATTTCTTCCTTTTAGTAACGTACTTATTGCAATACTTACAATATGATAAACAATAAAAGTAACATGATGAGAGTAAAATGATATTAAAATAAGATAACATAACACTTTATGACTATGTATGGTACTTAAATAAGACATGATAAGACTAAGCTCAATAGCGCATTAGCACGGCATTAGCGGCCAAGCCGCGGCGGCCAGGTCGCGGCGGCCATCGAAATTCGAAAGTATGGTGTGGCCGCTGGCCGGGTGGCGGCCAGGTGCGCGTCACTGCGCGTGGTCTATGGCGGTTTCATACTTATGCGGCCTCCACACGATGGGCCATCATGGACAATCACAGGCGATCACGATCGTGTAGAGGGCATAATCGTTTGCGATTGGCCATGATGGCCGTCGATTGTGCGTAATCGCCGTTGTGTCGGTTTCTCGCACAATCATCAAAGGAAGTTCGGCCATGATTGTAAGCGTGTCCACACGATCGCCGATCACTCAGTTCGTATTTGTTTACGGTACGGTGCGGACGTGTGTGGTAATTGACATGCGAACAAATTATTTATATTATTATTTATTATTTACAATTATTATATTTTTATTAATTAATTTAAATAAAAATTAATTTATTTTATTTATTATTAATAATAATAAAATAAAAATAATTTATTTTATTTATTATTATATTATTATTTACAATTATATAAATGTTTACTCTAAAAGAGTAAACATTTTTATAATGGTTATAGACACTAAATAAGTAAATAGTAGCAGTTGCTGTTTCGACGTCCATTGTAAACCGATGACAATTAACAAATGGAGGTGCAGCGATCGTGTGGACAGATCCGCGATCATTGTCACAATTAATGGCACATTCTAGATTGTCCATGATGGCCCATCGTGTGGAGGCCGCATAAGGTATCTATCTCGATGGCCGCCGCGACTTATAGCCGCCGCGGCCTAGCCGCTAGTGCGCGCCCGGGCTAAGTTTTATTGCTTGTTCCCATTAGATAATAATTTGTCAATTCTTGAGGCGTTTTTATGAATGGTTATTTTCAAATCGTTGATTTTATCGTGTTTGTCGGCGATTTCAGCATTCAATTGTTTAATTTTTGAACGTAACGGTTTTAGCTTCTCTTCATTGGACCTAAAAATATTTATATTATTAATGTTCCTGTTCTTAAAAAATATTATGTGAAAAACGCTTTATTTGTAAAAAAAAGGTCGATTATTAGCTATCTAGATGCCGCCCGCAACTCCGTTGATTTTACGCATTATGAAGTTGAACATAGGCCTATTACGAAACCGTTTTGAGACTCAAACAATCGGACGAGAATACCGCGACCTGCTCTAACAACGTCATTTCACGTTTCTTAGAGTAGGATCAGGTAGGATGCAACATTCTCGTACGATTGTACTTTGAGTCTCAAAAGAATTTCGTTGTACGGTCTGAAGAGACAGTAAGGGCCCTTCCACACATTTTTTACGCTCGTTTGTATCGATACAAACGCAAGTTGAACGCTCAGCAAACCGAAGAAAGCCGACACGTTTTAAACTTTATAGCCATTATTATTTTTAACAAAAAATTAAAACCAACTTCCAAGGTAAAAACAATAATAACATTCTTATATATAAGACTGTGTAAAGTGTACATTTGGGATTGAGGCCTGGTGTCCTGAAATACAGGCTCACGCCCAGTTTAGGCACCAGTCTCCCACAATAACCTAAGATTGTTTTAATATAGTCTAAGTTAATTATGTAATTGATTTTTTGTGGTGAGAAAATAAATTATTATTATTATTATTGTTATTAAGTATATGCACTAAATAGTATTAAATAATTTTTCCTATCTCATGGTGCCTTTTTCCGAATTCGGCTAAAACTCAACTATTTCTGTACTCAATCTTCATAATTTTGAAGTCGGTACCAGATATAGCTGAATCCAGATGCCAGAATATTTGAAACATTTGTAACTGGTACCGACTTCAAAATTATGAAGATTGAGTACAGAAATAGTTGAGTTTTAGCCGAATTCGGAAAAAGGCACCATGAGATAGGAAAAATTATTTAATACTTTTTAGTTCATATTATAAGGATGTCATTATTGTTTTTACCTTGGAAGTCGGTTTTAATTTTTTGTTAAAAATAATAATTTCACTCTTTTTAGTTACCTAGTAAAATCATCGCGTACTATACGTAGATTAGGGCCGATTCACACCGGAATGGCAGAGGCGAGGCGAGCAGTTTCAGTGTCATAAGATTTTAAACTTTATCTTCATTATTGTAATACATAGTATCGCTTGAGAAATCGACGCCGCCGGCGGCCGCAAGAGGCCACGAGCGTCCACGGGCGGCCGTAGATTTCTCAAGCGATAGGTACTATGTATTACAACAATGTAGATAAAGTTTAAAATCATATGACACTGAAACTGCTCGCCTCGCCTCCGCCATTCCGGTGTGAATCGGCCCTACACCTATATATTATTCTACGTATCTTAATACAATTTGTTAACCGTCACACTTACAAAATATAATATCAGCTGCAGATAATTTTAAACAATACATTTAAAAAAAATTGAAGTGGACACGTGCTAGGGCGCGCCAAACCGGAATTTTAGCGGCGGCGAGGCTTTCAGTGTCATATGATTTTAAACTTTATCTTTATTATTGTAATACATAGTATCGCTTGAGAAGTCTACGGCCGCCCGTGGCCGCGATTGGTAAGTGTGACAGTGCACTAGCATGTTACTTGTATTATCGAAGCAACTTACTTCTCAGAAATAATGTCAAATGTGTGCCTTACGCTCTGGAGATAAGGTTGAATATTTTGTTATGTTAAATTTTGGTGACATTGGTGACCCTGACGTGGTAATGATGATGATGATGATGAATGTAATTTGTATAGTAGCATATGCTTTCAGGTCTTAAAACAGCGCCTAAACCCCCAAACTTGTATCTATAAGGAATCCGGAGTTCTCTTAGTATCTTCGGAACCATAGTATACCTTGGTGCAAAATGTTGCGTTTTGGTAGCATATACTTAGGATGCTTCTCATAAAACCAAAATCACCATATGTTTCCATATAAATTTCGAGGAGTTCCCTCGATTACTCATGGATCCCATCATCAAGTCACCACTTTTGTGAACATGGTACCAAATTGGAGTGAAACCTCGAACAAAATCGTTGAACATACAAAAATAAAATAAAAAAATATATAACCACAGCCGAACATATAACCTCATCGTTTTTTGGAAGTCGGTTAAAAACGCGATGAAAACACGCAGAAGACGAGCGCATAAACGCGCGTCGTCAGTGTGCAAAAAATACGTCGTGTGGAAAGGCCCTTATGCAATACAACACTGACTTGCTTTGGAGCTTGCAAGTTGCATGCTAGCTACTCAACTTACTTCTTTTGTTTTTGTAAATCTCTATGTGCATCCTCGTAAGTCTTCGTCCACTGTTGGAGCTCCTGCCGCATAACTTCCACGTCCTCCTGAACATGGTCCAGCAGCTTCCCCAGGGGATTTGCGACCCGCGACAGTGCTTGCAAATTAAACCTCAGCTGGTCGATTTCTTCGTTAATGGCATCCTTGGCTTTTTTGGCGTTAAACTGCCATTCCTGTTAAGAGAGACCACAGTTATATTATTATGGTAAAAAGTTTAAAGTCTAGTCAACTAAAGTGTACAAGTTAAGTCTGTCAAGTTTAGCTATGAGTACCTACTTACACGCGATTTTTTTTTCAAACTTACAATTTCTGTCTTTCCTGTTGCTTGTGAAAACTCTTTCTGGGATTCCAATATCTGTTGCACTAAATGGCCGTGTTCGTTGGAATCTAGCTGAGCTAATTCTTTATCGACATCGGACTTTGCATCATTATTGTTTTCTACTATAACAATACTGGATTCCTCATCCTAAAACGAAGCAGGATTTCATTTTTCAATTTTTGAAGTGAAAACTTCTTTAGCGGCGTTGAGCACTTTTGTGGGATAGGTAAAAACTGTGAAACTCGCGTCTGATTCTCGTGCTGATCGAAAAACCTTGGAAAAACCGTAAGACGGTTGGAGAGTAGTGTTGTAACATCGAAATTGATTAATCGAACAATCGATTGTTTTTTTTTTTCGATTGTCGATATTTTTTTTCCGATTGTCGTTTTTTTTAATCGATTGTAAGGGTTTCGATTAAGTAATTAAAAAAATCGATTTTTTGAAAATCGATTTTCATAAAAAATGGGTTAAAAAAAGGGAGTGCCTCCGCTGCCGGCGCCGGCTCCCAAAAATATCAGTAATGGGAACCGGCGGTAAGTATACTGCCGGCAGCCGAGATTTAAAACAACGGTTGCCGGCGCTGGCACTCAAAATGGGAGCCGGTGATAATGCGTAAAGCGCTAGGTTCCAGTGCCGATACACAAAATATTTTAAAAAGAAATAATTATAATCTCAAATATTATATTCGACTTTACCGACATAGTGATTGTATTCTCTTTGTTTACCGACTTCAAAAGGTGAAGGTTAGGTACTTACCTATTTGTTCGGCTGTGGATATTTTAGTTTTTTGTGATGCATATTTTTCTTAGCTTAGCTTTACCTTAGCTACCTTTTTCAGCTACCAAAAAGTAAGATTTTGCACCACAGCTACAGTTATAAGCCCCGTGGTATACTTCCGAAGGTACTGAACAGAACTTCAGATTCCATAAACATGTTAGAGAGTTTCAGCGTTGTTTAAAGAAGCAAAGATATTGTATTAGGGAGTGCCTCCGCTGCCGGCGCCGGTTGCCGAAATTCCTGCCGGCGCCGGTTGTTGAAATGGCTGCCGGCGCCGTTTTCCGAACTCCGAAGTTTGCCGAAGTCATGCGATGTTTGCCGAATAGGCTGCCGGCGACTATTCAGCAAACATCGCTTGTCAAATGACAGAATAATGATCAAAAACATCAGTCTCGAGCTAAAGGACTATGAAAAGCACAAATAATAAGGTCATAAATAGTCATATTGTAAGGATGCATATTTGAATCCTTCGATCGGGGATTCTTGGAAATGCTATTGTATTCTATTGTTGTCGCGATCACGGGTGCTCGCATGGGGCTTGAATCTTGATGGGTTAATGGTGGTGATGATGATGCTGATAAATGTGAACTGCATAGTAGCATAACACAATATCTTTGCTTCTTTAAACAACGCTGAAACTCTAACATGTATAAGGAATCTGAAGTTCTGTTTAGTACCTTCGGAAGTATACCTACCACGGGGTTTATAACTGCAGCTGTGGTGCAAAATCTTACTTTTTGGTAACTGAAAAAAGGTAGCTAAGTAAAGGTAAAGCTAAGCTAAGAAAATGCATCACAGAAAACTAAAATATCCACTGCCGAACAAATAGGTACCTAACCTTCACATTTGGAAGTCGGTAAAGTCGAATATATTAATTGATATTATACTTACCGCCGGTTCCCATTACTGACATTTTTGGGAGCTGGCACCGGTAGCGGAGGCACTCCCTATTGTATTATGCTACTATGCAGACCACATTTATCAGCGTTATCATCACCAACATTAACCCATCAAGATTCAAGCCCCATACGAGCAGCGGTGATCGCGACAACAATAGAATACAATAGCATTTCCAAGAATCCCCGATCGAAGGATTCAATTAATATGCATCCTTACAATATGACTATTTTTGACCTTATTTTGCCGAATAGGAGCCGGCAGCCTATTCGGCAAACATCGCGTGACTTCGGCAAACTTCGGAGTTCGGAAAACGGCGCCGGCAGCCATGTCAACAACCGGCGCCGGTAGCCATTTCGGCAACTGGCGCCGGCAGCGGAGGCACTCCCTAAAAAAATTGTAAGTAAGGGTTTCGATTAATTAAAAAAATCAATTTTTTAAAAATCGATTTTCATAAAAACTGAGTTAAAAATTTAATCGATTGTAAGGGTTTCGATTAATTTAAAAAAAGACGGGTTGCACTCCGGGAGTGCCGGCAGAAGTGAAAACTTGATTATTAACGTTGTGCATTTTTTGTTAACCCATTTTTTATGAAAATCGATTATTAAAAAATCGATTTTTTTTAATTAATCGAAACCCTTACAATTCGAGTTTGAGTTCGAGTTCTCGAGTTCGAGTTTTCGAGATTTCGAGTTTTCGATTTTTCGAGTTTTCGAGTACGAGTTCGAATCCGACACAAAACACTACTCTCGAACCGTCTTACGGTTTTTGTATGGTTTTTCGATCAACACGAAAATCTGACGCGAGTTTCACAGTTTTTACCCATCCCACAAAAGTGCTCAACGCCGCTAAAGAAGTTTTCACTTCAAAAATCGATTTTTTAATAATCGATTTTCATAAAAAATGGGTTAAAAAATGCACAACGTTAATAATCAAGTTTTCACTTCTGCCGGCACTCCCGGAGTGCAACCCGTCTTTTTTTTTACTGTAAAGTATAATTTACACAGAGCCAGTACTGGCTGCCAATAAGACTGGCAGCCTGTATTGGCTTGGTATATGCCGCGTGCAAACAGTTTTTCAAGCCAGGCCAAACTGTTCACACGCGGCATATGTAAGCCAATACTGGCTGTCAGTCTTATTGGCAGCCAGTACTGGCTCTGTGTAAATTATACTTAAGAATCCGATTACGTATTTACTTACATCTTCTTGAACAGCATGCTCTGCGATAATATTGACTTTACCAATGAAAAGGTTATCTGTTTCTGGCAGGGTTTCTTCGTGCTTTTCTTTCAGCCTCGGTGCTCCGGGCCTAGACGAGGAGGGTCTGACGCTCGGGGGTCTTATTGACTTCGTTTCGCTTAAAGTTTTTACTTCTTTCAGTACTCTTTCTGGGGATTTACTCTTTTGTTCTGTAGCAATTAGTTGTCCTGTGTTATTTTCAATATTATTAACTTCATTACCTGCACTAATGTCATTTTCGCGACTGTCGTTGACTCGTTGAGGCTTTATATCTTCAATATCTTGTCCATTGCCACTGGCTTCTAATAACTGGAGTTGTTGCTCTTTTAGAGGATCGAGTTGTTCTTTTTCCACAATGTCTGTGATGGAAATTTGATCTGATTGTGATATTAAATTCGACTCATTATCTAAATTAGCCGAATCATTTTTGTTACTCTCGATGTTTGAAATGTTATTTGAAGATTCTTTGTTTTCTATCTGCTTTTCTGGTTTAGTTTCGAGCGATTTAGGTATTTCTTTATTTTTAGCAATTGGACGTAAAGGCTCTTTTTTAACATCTCTTTTAATAATTTCGTCACCTTTCGTCTTTTCTGTAGGCTTTTTGGTCCCGGGGCGTATTGATTTTTTAGGTGGAGATTCTTTTTTGTTTACATCTTTAGATTTTGTATTTGCATTGCTCTCGTTTTTAGTATTAGATTCATTTTTGGTCGTGTTTCTTGAGCTCACCTTAGTATTTTCTTTTATTGCTTTCTTGACATCTTTTGGTTTTGTTTCTGAGGATCTGGATTTGCTAACAGAGTCTTTGAATTTTTGTACTGCTACATCGGAACTTAATTTTTTGTCTAAAGCAAAAGCGATGCATTGCAATAACTCATTTGTTTTCTCAGGCTCTTGCCCGGATATAATCTTCGATGGTTTAACTGATAAAGTTTTACCTGTGGTAGCACCTGTGAAGTTTATACGCATAAATTAAGGTCTCCTTTATCAAATATCATTTTCAATCGAATCGAATCCTTCGGTCGCGCATTCTTGAAAATCTATTATTCTCACGGCCCACTTGGGCCGTATGGGAGTTGAAGCGTTAAAAAAGAGTACGCAACACGAGTTTTAGCCAAAACTAAAAGGCTGCAAAGAACTTAGGTAATCGCTAACGTGACTTGGGCCTCAAACATAAAGGTTGCTTTCAATGTAAATAAAGAGTGTTTGCAAAAATATATGCAGCACGATTTCGAGTGAAGATAAAATATATAGGTAGGTAGGTATGGAGCGAAGATAAAACACATAGATGCGCCGTGTGAGTTGTGACGATAAGAATGTGCAGTAGCTCATTTAAGAAGTATAATAAACCGGCCTTTACATTATTAGCACAATATCAAACATTATTAAAGTATTTATTATACTTAATGAAAAAGCTTAAGTCACAACTCACAACTGCAGCTAAGTGTAGGTATCTCCGATTAAAAAAAAGACGGGTTGCACTCCGGGAGTGCCGGCAGAAGTGAAAACTTGATTATTAACGCTGTGCATTTTTTTGACCCATTTTTTATGAAAATCGATTATTAAAAAATCGATTTTTTTAATTAATCGAAACCCTTACAATCGATTAAATTTTTAACCCATTTTTTATGAAAATCGATTTTTAAAAAATCGTTTTTTTTTAATTAATCGAAACCCTTACAATTCGAGTTCGAGTTTTCGAGTTCGAGTTTTCGAGTTTTCGAGTTCGAGTTCGACACAAAACACTACTCTCCAACCGTCTTACGGTTTTTCTATGGTTTTTCGATCAACACGAAAATCTGACGCGAGTTTCACAGTTTTTACCCATCCCACAAAAGTGCTCAACGCCGCTAAAGAAGTTTTCACTTCAAAAAACAGAGTTGCTTACAATTATTATTATTATGTAAGCATTAAGCAGGTGTCCCTAACATTATTGGTCTAGGCTCTGACTTACCGACAGTAAATATAACTTTGTTCAGAAACAAAATTTTATTTTCTCTATCCTTAACATTTTCAGATTGCAATTCGTGTTCCTCAAATAAACCATTAAAAAATCCAGTAGTTTTAAGTACCTGAAATAAGGTAGACTTTAATGTTGAATGAAAATTGTGAAAATTATTTGTTAATTTTCACTATGCTTTAATCTTAATTCTCAACTAACTCTCAACTAAATCAGGCTAATTGCCTGGCCTGTAGCCAGCTGCGAAAGAACAATTAATTATAATAAGTATAATTAGTATTTATGGTGAGAAATGAAAACTCAGGGTGCTAATCTTCATTTCTTTATTATGATTGTGGGTTACCACTAGCTAGTTATTATAAAGAGATTATTTAACTACTGCTAAGTAGGTGCTGATTCATGCAAGGCACTTAAATAAAAGTGATGTAGGGACAGCAAATACACTTTAGTCTAATCAATACTTACAGACGTTATAATGTCGTGGATAAATCTGAACGGAGGTTTCTTTAACAATTTATCAGTAAGAGGTGGCCGTTTTATATATTTTCCTAAAGAGCTCTGTGTAGACTGGATAACAGTAATATCCACCTCATCTCCCATTGTACATCGTTTAAAAGTTAAGGTTAGGTGACTATTTGCCTTAAGAATTATGATATTATTTTTGTTATAAGTTCGAAACTTGACACTGTTTATTTGTATATATTCCTTGTTCCTATGGTAACGTAAACATTACCACTTTAAGCGCTCTCTAGACGGTAATTCAGCATGACATGCATTTACGTTGCAGTATTTGCTGATCGCGAAACGATCATGCGTGCATGTCATGCACATATTGCATGACGAAAAATATAATGCTGAAAGGAGCGTTAGCATTTCACCATTTCCTGATAAGTGCTGGACTCCATGGAGTATCTGTCAGATTAGTTATGGAGTATCTGTCAGATACGACGTGTAGATAGCCTATCCGGCACTTATCAGGAAATCGTGAAACAGGCCCTAAGGGCAGAGATGTGTTGTGAGGAATTTGTTTTGGGAACCAATAGAATCGCTTCATAGACTTGAGCGCGATGCTATTGGATCTTAATTCTTATAAACTCATTCCTCGCAAAACATCTCTGGTGGAAACGTATAGCCTAAATATACCATTAGCTCACCGTTGACCGTTTATTTCTTTAAAAAAATTTTGAAAGTGTTTGATAGAACTTTGGTTTGATTCGACGAATATGAAATAGCGAGTCGGACTCGCACATGAAGAGTTCCGCGTTATCCGTACCTACCGTTATAAAGAAAAAATTCGCCAAAAATTGTGTTCTTTTGTATGGAAGCCCCCCTTAATTTTTTATTTTATTTATTATTAATATAGAAGCGACAGAACACATTAAGGACTTTGTGAAAATTTCAAATGCCTATGTTTCCATTATTGACATCGTGAAAAATAGGTGAAAAAAAAGACGGGTTGCACTCCGGGAGTGCCGGCAGAAGTGAAAACTTGATTATTAACGTTGTGCATTTTTTTAACCCATTTTTTATGAAAACCGATTATTATAAAATCGATTTTTTAATTAATCGAAACCCTTACAATCGATTAAATTTTTAACCCATTTTTTATGAAAATCGATTTTTAAAAAATCGTTTTTTTTTAATTAATCGAAACACTTACAATTCGAGTTCAAGTTCGAGTTTTCGAGTTCGAGTTTTCGAGTTTTCGAGTTTTCAAGTTTTCGAGTTTTCAAGTTTTCGAGTTCGAGTTCGACGCAAAACACTACTCTCCAACCGTCTTACGGTTTTTCTGTGGTTTTTCGATCAACACGAAAATCTGACGCGAGTTTCACAGTTTTTACCCATCCCACAAAAGTGCTCAACGCCGCTAAAGAAGTTTTCACTTCAAAAATCACGTTTGTCGTATGGGAGCCCCCCATGATCTGAGACCTCCATTATTGTATAATGGAGATCAGTGGAGCCCCCTTTTTATTTGGTTGTTGTTACTTGTTATAATGGCAGCGGTTCTTCAGATACAGCCTGGAGACTAACAGACAGACGGACAGATAACGAAGTCTTAGTAATAGGGTCCCGTTTTTACCCTTTGGGTACGAAACCCTAAAAAGAATCGTTTTTATGCAAATATTGTGTGAGTTGTGACTTTGTCCAGAGAAAGAGAAGGAAAGCACTCAAAACATGCTCAAATAATTTATAAGTTTATGCTCAAAACAATCAAACATAATATTATCTCTTGCGTATCACAAATTCATAAAGTTAAAAAAAAACTATCTGTCAAATGTCAAAATGTAGGTAACGCCATATTTGCTAGCGTGTAATTTTGAGTTTTGACTGCAAGTTTGCGCCTGAGTGAAAGTAATATCAAATTATATATGGTCGATAATAGATTTCTTGTAGAAGGAGCTGTTTTTCATTATTTATACCTATATTTCTGCGATTTCTGAATACATAGGTAGGTAGGTCAACAATAATATTATGTCACTACTAGTACGCAAGAGACGAGGTAGACCTCCAGGTTCAAAGAACAAAATTAAACCTACTATTAAGGAAGAAAAAGACGATGGATGGTATTGCAGGACATGTAAATCATCATTCACAACAACTTCTGAGCTTCGAGCTCATAAAGGCGAATGCAAACAATGGATGATAGCATTAAGATTAAAGTCAAAGGTAAGAATTAAATTCAGACTACTTTTAATTAAGACTTAGTACCACCTTCCATCACCTAATTATTTCTATATAATCAAATTATGAAATATCTGATTATAGCTGACCGATTAGTTAGCTCAAAATGTGTTTTTTGTATTGTAAGTTCCATTACAATATTATCTTGAGTTTCATGTTTTTTTTACATAGTTAGGTATGCAAATATTGGTGTGATCAAATAATTTTACATTATACATAGCAGAAACCACCACAATAATGAGAACCTTGTACATTACAGAAAATTAGCAAAATTTAATAAATATAATGGATGTCTATTTTTAATTATAATGAATTAATGCTTCAACTCCCAAGCGGTCGAATTCGACCGTGAAAACAATAGATTTCCAGGAATCCACAGTCGAGGGATTAATAGAGGGTTTGTAATAATTATTGTCTACATTTTAGCCTAAATATTATTGCAAAAAATGCCCCAAAAAGTTCAAAGTAAAGACTTGCTTTGAAAACCATTTGTTGAATGAGCATTCAGAAACCCCTGGGAGTGTTCCGTGTGAGCAGTGCAACGTTGTCTGTCCCAATATTGAAGTGCTGACTGCTCACATAGCTAATATACATGAAAGAAGTATCTTTGAGTGTGAGTTCTGTGAGAAGAAATTTGTACGACAAGCCCATGTCATACGGCATATGTCGCAAACTGGTTGTGATGGAAAAGGAAAGCTGTTGTACCGGTGTGAAGTAAGTTATAATAGTTCATGTTGCTCTCTCTCTCTTAGGAACTTTACATAAAATGTAGGTGTCATTTTCCTAGCTTAATGCGTTTTTCCTTACAAATTGCACCAATATAACTTCTTCAAGTCAATGCATCCACAATATAATAGTATCATAATATGACCAATATTCCAATTTTACAGGAGAGCCATTTGAAGACATGTGTCTTGTTTTAAACAGAAGATTGGTTTTGATTACTTCATGTCCTCATATATTATGATAGTAATTTATGTAGCAATAGCTTCTACCCAAAATTATCATATTCTGTATGCCTGATTAATTATAATATTCAATACAAACAAAAGCAAATCAGATATTTATTTATTACAAATATGTTTTATTCACAGATATGCTCCAAGACATTTTCAAGAAAGGATAACTTGATGGTACATTTGAGATTGAACCATATTTCCAAGAAGAGTTTTGACTGCAAACATTGTAACTTTTCAACCAACAATTTTTCCAAACTTATTCTACATAATCAACATAGACATACAGGTAAGTGACGGAGAAACTAAATGTTGTATTACTACAGTTTATCATTAAAGCTAACACATTTTCAAATACAGTAATGAAAGAACAGTTGGTAGAAAAAGGGTTCCTCTAGGTTTCCTTCCTACGACAATAATTTCCTACAATTTGGTCTGCTTGGCCACAAGTTTGAAATCTTATTATCTGTTTCAGAAGTACCACATTTTGAGTGTCATCACTGTGGTAAAGTAACGGGATCCAGAGCTGCAATATCAAAACATCTAGAAATTCACGGGGATAAGAAATACAAGTGTGATGTGGTAAGAAAAAAATCGCATTGTCTTTGATGTTTAATTACTTTTTTATTCTCGTTTCAAAGGCCTTTAACACTCCATTTACTGACTTGTAGTGGTAAGAGAGCTCATGAGGATCAGCCCTTTTATCAGCTTTGCTGTTGTTGAATTTGCATATTATAACAATATAAGTGATATGTAAGCTGATAACCAGTGGATATTGGATAATAACTTGAATCTTATTTATAATATTTTGGCATGTAATTAAAACATCATTACTTAACTTAATATTGGAACACATTTCATCCATAAAAAAACTCGGTTGTATCTCTGTTGGTGAATCTATACTTATAAAATTACATGTCCTGACTGACTGACTGACTCACTGATTCATCATCGCTGAGCAAAAACTGTTAAAGTTACAGCCACGAAATTTGGTGAGTAGGGTTGTTTTATTAAGTAGACACCCACTAAGGAAGAAATTTAGAAAATTTTACCCTGAAGGGGGTGAAATAGGGGTTGAAAGTTTGAATGAAAGTCCGTTATTTCTTGAGTTAGAAACATGAAACTTTATTTTTGGGTTACTGATAAAAAATGAATGGATACATATTTAAGCATTTTTGGAAATTCTACCCCCAAGGGGGTGAAATTGGGGTTGAAAGTTTGAATGAAAGTCCGTTATTTCTTAAGTTAGAAACTTGAAATTTTATGTTTGGGCTACTGATTAAAAATTATTGGATACGTGTTTAAGCGTTTTTAGAAATTCTACCCCTAAGGGGGTGAAATAAAGGTTGAAAGTTTAAATGAAAGTCCGTCATTTCTTAAGTTAGAAACATGAAAGTTTATTTTTGGACTGCTGATTAAAAATGAATGAATAGGTATTTAAGCGTTTTTAGAAATTCTACCCCAAGCCCAATTCAGCCCCAAGGGGCTGGAATTGGGGTTGAAAATTTGAATGAAAGTCCGTCATTTCTTGAGTTAGAAACATGAAACTTTATTTTAGTGCTACTGATTAAAAATTAATGGATATGTATTTAAACGTTTCTGGTAATTCTACTCCCAAGGGGGTGAAATTGGGGTAGAAAGTTTCAATGAAAGTCCGTCATTTCTTGAGTTAGAAACATGAAAGTTTATTGACGTTTGCATTTGACGTTTGCTTAAATAAGGTCCCGTTTTTACCCTTTGTATAAGAAACCACAAGAAGGGGAAAACTGTCCATCTTTGTTATTTTTTTTAATTCTTTATTTATTAAAGAGGGTTTGTTCGCTTTGCGAGCATGTCACCCTCATAGGAACATAATACTATGTTAACGCGGACGAAGTCGCGGGCAACAGCTAGTCAATCAATAAATAAATAAAGAATATGATATTGTGTTAATATATTATATCATGAAAATATGTATGGTTTCTAAGTTTCTTATATATTTCTATGTCTTAACAATTCTTCTGGAATGGATTGGTGAGTAGGAGAAGGTCAGCATTTATATATAAATATTTGGTCAAATATTAAGTTTTGCACAATGTGTTATTAATTATTATTGTTAAAGCTAGTTGGCACCAACAAATTTTTTTTTTCAGCTTCTTCTTAAAGCGACTATCTCAGGTAGACTAAAATACACTTTTTCAATTTTATTTATGACACAATTACTGTTAGTTCTAATAAGTTAATCTGCTAGTTACATAATTACATTATACATAGGCACTTTACCAATAATACAATTTCGATCAGGTTTTGATGCAAACTCGATTTAAGATAGCTAAATGGTGCCTGGTAAAATAATATGTATTTTTTTTGTCTTTTAAAAAATATACTTGTTTATTGTTTAGTTACTAAATTATTATTTTTTAACAAAAAATTAAAACCGACTTCCAAGGTAAAAACAAAAGTAATACTTAATCTTAATCTAAAAAGAATCAAATAATTCTTATTCCTTATTATAGTGGCGTCTTCAGACTTCGCCTAAACCTCAACTATTTCTGTACTCAATCTTCATGCTTTTGAAGTCGGTACCAGCCCGGAAAAGTTCTGAGACCTTGACATAGCAATTACGCTAAGGTAAGCTGGTACCGACTTCAAAAGCATGAAGATTGAGTACAGAAATAGTTGAGGTTTAGGCGAAGTCTGAAGACGCCACTATAATAAGGAATAAGAATTATTTGATTCTTTTTAGATTAAGATTAAGTATTACTTTTGTTTTCACCTTGGAAGTCGGTTTTAATTTTTTGTTAAAAAATAATAATTTTACCCTTTTTAGTTACATAATATGAGATGACAAGGCAATAATATTATATAGCTTGTTGTCTTAGAGTTGTATGTACTACATATTACTAGCGGTCGCCTGCGGCTCTGCCCGCGTGGATGTCGGTTATGGCTGCAAAAAGCCTACCTAGGAAAGACTCGGTCAGCAAAATGATTCCCAGGTCAATTCACAGACTCCGACACTGACATCGACGACGCGGACGCAGTCATTATCCGCAAGCGCATCCCGCTTGGTGACGCCCACTATCGTAATATTTTAATTTCGCCATAATTTCAAAAAACCAAACGTCCAATTTTAATCATTCAAAGACCAAATTTTATCTACATAAACTGTACTTAGTGATGAAATAATTTATTTTGATAAGGATTAATGGCATAAGTAAAATAAACGCGTTTAAATGTTGTCCAAAAAAATTCAAGATTTTTAAATAAAAAAATGGTTATTGTGCCTCACTCGACATAGATAAGTATAGTGTGTCGCGGACTTTTTTGTAGATATAAGATCTACAATACTTAGAACATTTTATGGTTCTATCTTTTATAGTTTCGGCAGCGTACGCAAAATAAGTAACTTTTCTGGTTGATTTTTTCACCTGGCGTCCGAAAAACCCAAATATCTTACGAAACCCTATTTTTTCCAAAATAAAATTTAGCCTATGTTCAGGACAAATAATGTAGGATTTGCTTGGAGTAGTTTAAATAAAGTCAAAATCTTCAAACTTGTATCTATAAGGATTCAAAAGTTCTGTTGGGTACCTTCAGAACCAGGATATATCCTGGTGCAAAATCTTACTTTTTGGTAGTATATGCCTGAAATACTGCAGAAAAAATCGAAATCACCATATGTTCCCATATAAATTTCAAGGAGTCCCCTCGATTCCTCATGGATCCCATCATCAGAAACATTGAACATACAAAAAAAAAAAAAAAAAATATATATATATATATATATATATATATATATATATATATATATATATATATATATATATATATATATATATATATATATATATATATAAACAGACGAACATATAACCTCCTCCTTTTTGGAAGTCGGTTAAAAAGCATTTATTTATTTATGTATTAAAGTTTTACATTATTTTCCTTTCTCTAGCTTTTTCAATAGTCGTCCGCAGAAGCCCTAACAGCGCCTAGTAGGTTAGGCATAAATACAATCAAAAAATCAAATCAAATCATATTTATTTCGGGCATCAGAGGCCCAACAATATATCTACTTATATCAAGCTTGTAGGGCATTATCATCATGAATCAAACTTAGTAACTCTTTCCAATATTAGCAAGGTATATAGAATGATAGGTTTAATAATATAAATGGTAGAATATGAAAGGTTTAATCGGATTGTAATATAAGTATAACTTTATTTAATTTAAATTTCCACACTACCATTCCACAGAATCAATGCTATATGTAATATGTAACGTTGTTGCTACTGTTGATGTTAGCCCCTTAACCTACAATAATATTGAACAATTTATATTATGACCATTAGATTGAAAGGCGCGCGATGTTCAATATTAACCCTAGACCGTCAATAATATTGCACAATACGTGATATTCAGCAATAAAATTGATCGTCTAGGGGCCCGCTTATACGATGTATTGTATTGTTCAGTGCGGCCACAACACGTTCACGATCGAGGTGATGCGGCGCCACGTGCTCACTCACATCCCGAACAAGCCGCACAAGTGCCAAATCTGCGGAACCTCCTACATACAGAAGCTGCAGCTCGACCGACACATGCTCAAGCACATCGGCTTCGCCTGCCGAAAGTGCGATAAGATGTTCGACGCCAAGTCCAAGTGAGTTTGATAACGCTGTACATACTTTAAATAAAAAATCGGCCAAGTGCGAGTCGGACTCGCGCACGAAGGGTTCCGTACCGTTATTGAACAAAAGTTGGCAAAAAATGAGTTTTTTTGTATGGGAGCCCCCTTAAAAATTTATTTTATTTTTATTTTATTATAAATTATTAAAGTACAAATATAATTAAGAATATTGTGAATATTTCAAGTGCCTGGCTGCTACCATTATTGATTACGAGCAAAAAAGGCCAAAAAAATCATGTTTGTTGTATGGGGGCCCCCCTTAAATATTAACTTTATTTTCTTTTTAGTATTTGTTGTTATAGATATACATAATCTGTGAAAGTTTCAACTCTAGCTATTACCGTTCTTGAGTTACAGCCTGGAGACAGACAGACAGACGGACAGACATCGAAGTCTCAGTAATAGGGTCCCGTTTTCACCCTTTGGATACGGAACCCTAAAAAGGAATCCAGTTAATAATAATAATTCAAAGTTATTTTCACGTTGAATATTTTACATAATATACATGTAAGGAATAATTAAAAATAGGATCTGCTCAAATTGACAGTTTTACCACTTCCAGCGGTTTCAAATTTAAATAAGTAATAACTTTAAACTTATTTATTACTTACTAGATGATGCCCGCTCCGTTGCGCCAAAATTCGTTTACGCGGGAACAATACCGGAAAAATGGGATAAAAAGTATCCAATGTCCTTTCCCGGGACTCAAAATATTTCCCCATACCAAATTTCAGCAAAATCGGTTCAGCGGTTTTGGCGTGAAGAGGTAACAGACAGAAAAATTTTCGCATTTATAATATTAGTAAGTATATTGTATTTATGTTAAAACTTGTAATGGTTTTTTAGACTGTTGACGCACGACAGAGCCCACGTAAGGAAGGGGCCAATACTCTGCCCGTTTGAAGACTGTGAATATACCAATAAGGAACTCGAAGATATGGAAGCGTACGAGGAGCATATAAGAGACCATAACACAGTAGACAAGAGTAAGTAACAAAATTACAAATATCGCAATGATGAGTGGGAATACATAAACGCAACTAGTCACAACCTAAAAAACATGTTATGCAGTAAAAATTATTTTATTTTTATTTTTATCATGTTTGGGGGGCTTACAGCTAACTATATTAAATTTACTCTAAATTGTAGAAAACGAAAAGCCAATTACAAGCCTCCACAGGTAAAATTGTTGTGACAAATATTTCCCGCAACTTGTTTTTTTATCAAGCAGTAACCAAAAGATGCTGTGATAAAAGCTTTCCTATGTCTTTTTACAGATCTCAAAGTTAAGATTTCAAAATTCTGTCTAAAATTGTATGGTTATGGTTAGTGAATGAAAGCTTTATTTATTTACTAGATGTTTCGCGCGGCTTCGCCCGCGTAAATTATAGATATTTCACAGACAAATTATTCCACAAAAAAAAGCCTATGATCCTTCACGTGGTCTACTTCTTATCTGTGCCAAATAACAGAAAAATTGCTCCAGTAGTTCGTGAGATCAGCCCTTTCAAATAATTTCCCCCGTTTTTTCACATTCTCGTTTATTTCTTAGCTCATATTAGGCTCAGCATGATAAAATATAGGTTATAGCCTTCCTTAACAAATGGGCTATCTAACACTGAAAGAATTTTTCAAATTGGAACAGTAGTTCCTGAGATTAGCGCGTTCAAATAAGCCCTTTCAAATAATTTCCCCCCGTTTTTTCCACATTTTCCTTAATTTCTTCGCTCCTATTAGTCGTAGCATAATAAAATATAGCCTATAGCCTTTCTCGATAAAAGAACTATCTAACACTGAAAGAATTTTTCAAATCGGACCAGTAGTTCCTGAGATTAGCGCGTTCAAACAAACAAACTCTTCCCCTTTATAAAATTAGTATTTACTATTTAGATGACGCCTGCAACTCTGTTGCGCCAACATTTGTTTATCGCGCGGGAACCGTACATTTTTTCGGGAAAAGTATCCTATGTCCTTTCCCGGGACCCAAAGTATCTCTCAGCAAAATCGGTTTAGCCGTTTGGGCGTGAAGAGGTAACGGTCAGACAGACAAATACACTTTCGCATTTTAATTAGTAATCAAAATGATAATAATTTTTATTCAGAGTAATTTTTATACAAAAATTTTCCGAACGTCGGGTGACGGGTCTGAGGTGCCTACCACCGGTTCGGAATCTAACCCGGCGAGAAGAACCGGCGTAAGAAACGATAAAAAAGTATAGATTTAATTGTATGTCCGCAGCGTACGAGTGCACCGTCTGCAACAAGATGTTCAACTGCGAGTCGTTCCTGCGTCGTCACGTGGGCACGCACGCGCTCGAGCGGGCGCGCCGCTGCATGTACTGCGTGACGGCGCGGGCGTACGCGCGCGGCGAGCAGCTCGTGCGTCACGTGCGCAACAAGCACCCCGACGTGTTCCGAGCGCGCCTGCAACACGTCCGAACTGTGCTCGTAAGTGTCCGCTGTTAGAGCACATAACCCGGCCAAAAAGAGGAGTGTTATAATTATTCCCCGACGAAAATAGACAGTCGTCACGTGATACACGCGCTCGAGCGAAGCGAAGCGAGGAACCAAACATCCCGAAGTGTTCCGCGCGCGTCTGTCCCTCTGTCTGTCACCAGGCTGTATCTCAAGGACCGCGAAAGCTAGACTAATATGGCTAAATTTATAATTATAATTTAGCTATTAATATAGCTAAATATTAATAATAGCTAAATTTTTCAAATTTTTTTGTTTAATTTTTTTAGGGTTCCATACCCAAAGGGTAAAAACGGGACCCTATTACTAAGACTTTGATGTCTGTCTGTCCGTCTGTCTGTATCTCAAAGCTGTATCATTATTATTTATTAACCACCACACGTGTGCAGGGCTCAACGGTGACAGGCACGCGCGTGACGAAGTCCGAGATGGAGTCGGTGCTGAACGTGTTGGATGCTGAGACGGACCGCATCCTGGAGGACTACGGCCCCGGCGTGCTGTACGGCGGCCTGCAGGAGGAGGCCTTGGAGGATGACGAGGTCGAGGTGTGTATCAGTTAAGTTGATTCCTAGGCAGATGGCGCACCTACATCTTTTGGATGAGTTATGTCAATAGTAGTCGTAACGTCGTACGATTTTGCGATTTTTACGTCTCCAGCCCCTTGATTCACTAAGCGATTCCGCGCGGAAACTTCCCGATTTCGGAAACTTTTTCACTTTCAAGCAAATGACAAGTGAATACTTTCCGATTTTGCTGTCATGCTGACAATAGTGATAATAATTATCCGAGGATGAGTCGTTTTCGCGGAATGTTACCGACACCTCCAAGACTCGTGAAATCTTTTCACTTCGAGAACCGTGTCATGGCGGATATTGTTAGATGAAATTATTTAATGATAAGAATAAAAGAAAGCAATTATCTTCTTTTGTCGTGTCTTGTTTAAAATAAATGTACTACCTACGTAATAAATAATAATTATGTAATAATTATTAATTATGTGTTAAAGCTTTAGGAAGTGTTCATTGAACAATAAATATTTTTTATTTGTAAATGCAATATTTGTATTAATATTTTTTATAGGGAGTGCCTCCGCTGCCGGCTCCGGCTCCCAAAAATATCAGTAACGGGAACCGGCGGTAAGTACACTGCCGGCAGCCGAGATATAGAACAACGGCTGCCGGCGCTGGCACTCAAAATGGGAGCCGGTGATAGTGCGTAAAGCGCTAGGTTCCAGTGCCGATACACAAATTTTAAAAAGAAATAATTGTAATCTCAATAAGGAGTATGGAGTGTATTATATTCGACTTTACCGACTTCCAAAGGTGAAGTTTAGGTACCTATTTGTTCGGGTGTGGATATTTTAATTTTTTGAGATGCATTTTCTTAGCTTAGCTTTACCTTAGCTACCTTTTTTCAGCTACCAAAAAGTAAGATTTTGACACAGCTACAGTTATAAACCCCGTGGTAGGTATACTTCCGAAGGTACTGAACAGAACTTCAGATTCCTTATACATGTTAGAGAGTTTCAGCGTTGTTTAAAGAAGCAAAGATATTGTATTAAAATGGTACTATGATATGCAGATCACATATTTTATCAGCATCATCATCACCACCATTAACCCATCAAGATTCAAGCCCCATACGAGCACCGGTGATCGTGACAATAGAATACAATAGCATTTCCAAGAATCCCCGATCGAAGGATTCAAATATTATGCATCCTTACAATATGACTATTTATGACCTTATTATATTTTGTACTTTTCATAGTCCTTTAGCTAAAGATTGAGGTTTTTGATCATTATTCTGTCATTTGACAAGCGATGTTTGCCGAATGGGCGCCGGCAGCCTATTCGGCAAACATCGCGTGACTTCGGCAAACTTCGGAGTTCGGAAAACGGCGCCGGCAGCCATTTCAGCACCAGGCGCCGGTAGCCATTTCGGCAACCGGCGCCGGCAGCGGAGGCACTTCCTTTTTTATATTTTGTATACGTAGGTATTTCTTAATATGTTAAAACATAATTGTACTTTTACAATAATTTTAAATAGTTATTTAAGTAAGTCATTATAATGAGGCATTTTCTTATTTTTTAATTTGATTGTCAAACAGTTTTCATTTTAGTAACTAGATGGCGTATGTGTAGACACTAGACAACTATCGGTAATACTATCAATAATTGCTACAAAACTGGGCAAAAGAATGTAAAACTTAATACATTTCAATTTGAAAAAGATGCAATAATGTTCCAATGAATAGGATAATAAAGTTATTATAACGATGTTTTAGTTAAAACTCACGTAAGAAATAGCCCTATTTACCGTTATTCACACCAAATGTGACAGGAATTATAAATTTTGGTTTTGACAACATCTTGCCTGCACTTGTGAACGATAACGATTATTTAATGGCTAATATTTGACCAATAATGAACATCAAAAACCCAAATAACACAATTTGGGAAAAAAATAATAAAAACCACACCAACAATAAAAAGTAGAAGTGTCAAAGAGACATGCCCGCCAAAACTCTTTCAGTTTTCAGTTTGACAATTAGTATTATATTATGTCAGACTGTGTGTGTGTCCTAAACTGTTACCAGTATACTGGCCTAATCGCTTAGGCCAATGATCGCTTTACGTTTATATTATGCTAATGGAAACTAGGTAGGATATTTTGATTTATGTCACACTTGACAGTAAACTTATATTTTTTAGAAACACAACCAATATGTAGTCAGTGATGCTAACCTGCAGATAATTTCAGATCGGTGGGGAACCAATAGAAAATCTAGAAGTGTCTACCGTCGCGCCATCTGGTGCAGATTCTAAAAAGAAAACAACCCATTCCAAGGTGATACTCACCACCCGGGAACTTCCACATCTAATCACAACTTTTAAAATCGGCCAAGTGCGAGCAGACTCGCGCACGAAGGGTTCCGTACCGTTATAGAGCAAAAATAGACCAAAAATTGTGTTTTTTGTATGGGAGCCCCCCTTAAAATTTCTATTTTATTTAAATATTATTATTAATTATTAAAGTACACATATAATTAAGGCTTTTGTGGAAAAGTGCCTACCTGTTGTCATGATTGATACTGAGCAAAAATGTTTGAAAAAATACGTTTGTTGTATGGGAGCCCCCCTTCAATATTTAATTTATTTTGATTTTAGTATTTGTTGTTATAGCGGCAACAGAAATACATAATCTGTGAAAATTTCAACTCTCTAGCTATTACCGTTCTTGAGTTACAGCCTGGAGACAGACGGACAGACATCGAAGTCTCAGTAATAGGGTCCCGTTTTTACCCTTTGGGTACGGAACCCTAAAAACTAATATTAAGTAAATAAAAAATAAAAAAAAAACCATGGAGGCACTTCACATGGCTATTTGTATTTGCTATTGGCTATTTGTTGCATTTGGCAAAATTATTGACGTATACACAAACAAGCAAATAAAGGCAAATACGGCCTTCCACACATGGACGTCAAATACCAAACTTTTTGTGTGCGTCAAAAACCGACAAAGGTACGGATACGTGTATTTACTATTTGGTATTGGTAATATTTGTCAATTATGCAAATTAGGCCAATATTTGTCAAACATACCGTCTACACATGGTGATTGTTTGGCGAATACATCAAATACGCAAATAAATACAAATAGCCATGTGAAGTGCCTCCATAACACATGACACAATCAACAATCACACAACACACAACTATGGAGTGTAGATGGAGGAGAACTATCTTATATGGGGGATATTTGAAAAAGTGTCCAGCTGTACGCAGTAAATAACATGTAAATAACAGTTGAAAGTGGCGCTAGCTGCAGCAAAGGGTATGGAATGAATGTAGCCGTTGGTGACAAAATACTTAATAAATAAATAAAATAAATAACAAAATAAATAATACCAATATATTTTGAAAAATAAAACCTAAAATGGCTGAAATAAAAGCTGCTAAATGATTTAAAATTTACCCTGTTGCTACTGTACCACCACCCTAATTTAACGCATTTCAGCGGACACTTTTTACATACAGAGATAGTTCTCCTCCATCTACACTCCATACACACAACTTACAGATTTGACAGATTGTCGTTGTCACTCGGCAGTCGGCACATAGACAATATTTTTTGTTTTAATTCCACTCAACTAGCAAACGGCGGCAGCCGCTGCCGCGCTACTTATTCAGGGTGCAATTAAACCTTCCTGCCCATTTTTTTCCCGGGCTTAGGTATGTATCATTAGGAGAGTCCATTTAACCAAAAAAAATTGGGTGTTTTTTTTTCAATGACATTTTATCCCATTTAAAATCGTTGCAGAATGGTCACTCGCGGCGCGGGGGAATGAGCGGGGGTGACGCGGGATGAGGCGTGCGCGCGGGGGCACGTCACGTGTGGCCGACGCGTCGTGTCCATTTACTGTAGTGTTTTTTAGGATAACTTTCGCAAGCTATTTCTCAACATTTTTGTACTGAGTGATTATAAAAGAAAAAATACATGTATTTTTAACAGGGATCAATATATCAAAATTTGGCAGGAAGTTTTAATTGCACCCTGTATATCAAGTTTATATCAAAATAATTGTTAGACTAATTCTGATAAAAAATTATATGACTTATTACTATTGCACGCCTTAACGGCTAATTGTAGATAAGTACCAGGACATCTTTGTAATATCTTATGTAACCTTCAATTATTGCAAAAATAAATTATTTGAATTTGTACTTTGCAGTTTGTACTGCACGGTGCGCCATTCACTCAAGCTCCAAGCGGCACACAGTGGTCCGAAATCGCTAAATAGTGGACATTCACAAAAAAGTTCGATTTTGGTGTGGAAAAAAATACCATCCGATAGATTTTAAGAGGAGTAACAATAAATCCTTTTTAAGTTTTTTATAAAAATGTATATTTAAGGTGAAAAAAAATAATTACGAAAATGTTGTATGGGAAAGAATCTATAAATAGATTTTTTGCAAAAACTACTAAGTCATTCTGGTTCATTTTTGAAACAAGTAAAGTTCTAGGGGTATTTAAGGTTTAGAAAAAAAATTACGAAAATTTACGTGCAGCCTTTTGCAGTAGAGGGGTTCAACATTTTGAAATAATTTTACTAACTTTTTAGGTGTGGAAAAAATACTATTCGAAAGATTTCCTAAAGAGCAACAATAAATCCTTACTAAGTTTTTCATAAAAATGTATTTTTTAGGTGAAAAAAAAAACTAAAATGTTGTATGGGAAAGAATCTATAAATAGATTTTTTGCAAAAACTACTAAGTCATTCTGGTTCATCTTTGAAACAAGTAAAGTTCTAGGGGTATTTAAGGTTTAGAAAAAAAATTACGAAAATTTACGTGCAGCCTTTTGCAGTAGAGGGGTTCAAAATTTTTAAATAATTTTACTAACTTTTTAGGTGTGGAAAAAATACTATTCGAAAGATTTCCTAAAGAGTAACAATAAATCCTTACTAAGTTTTTTATAAAAATGTATTTTTTAGGTGAAAAAAAGTAATTATTAAAATGTTGTATGGGAAAGAATCTATATAAATAGATTTTTTGTAAAAACTACTAAGTCATTCTGGTTCATTTTTGAAAAAAGTAAAGTTCTAGTAGTATATAAGGCTCAGAAGAAAAAATACGAAAATTTACATGCAGCCTTTTGCGGTCGAGGGGTTCAAAATTTTGAAATAATTTTACTAACTTTTTAGGTGTGGAAAAAAATACTATTCGATAGATTTCCTAAAGAGTAACAATAAATCCTTAATAAGTTTTGAACAAAAATTAATTTTGAAGGCGAAAAAAAATAATTACGAAAATTGTATGGGTATAATATATTATATAAAACGAGTCCTTAAAAAGCAACAATACTTATATGTATTTACAAACATGGTTAGCAAAAACAAAATTAAACTAAAATTAACTACTTACTGACTATACTATTGTAATTATAATAAAGTAAAAATTGTTACACACACTAATGACTCAAACAATTTCAAATGAAACTTATAAATAAACAATAATAAATAATAATCAATTAAACCAACGCGCTTTACAAACATAGTGGATCTCCAATGCTATCATCGCCTTGTAATGACACAACTTCACTTTCTTCGTAATCTTCTGATAAAAGAGATCTTTAAAGCAACAGGTCGACTGTGTCTGGATGAAATTCTTGGTGTTTATTTTTAGACAACTTTGGACGAATGTGAGACACATATGGATCAGAGCTTATTGAGAAGTTGTGCAACAAATCTTCATTAGTTCCTGCTCGACTCGTCTTTTTGGTATGCATCTCTCTAGTATTTCTAAATTCTTTATTCCTTGCCTCTGAAGCTTCTTCACTCAAAAAGCCAATTGGAATAAAGCCAAAATGCTTACAAATGTCAGCACCATGTATAAGGAGTTTGTGAACACTTGCAGGCATGTAGTACCACGGAAAAAGCTTTACATACAGCTCTGCTGTTTCCCTAGAATAATTTCGAAAGTGATCTATATTGATAATTGATAAGCTTCCCAGAAGAAACTGTCTGCAATACAACGTATAATCCCATTTATTAATTCTAAATCTATTTTCGTTATTTCAGATGTTGTCCTAAAGTCCTGAAAAGAGAGAGATTTAGAATTAATAAAGAGATTATAGTACCACGGAAAAAGCTTTACATACAGCTCTGCTGTTTCCCTAGAATAATTTCGAAAGTGATCTATATTGATAATTGATAAGCTTCCCAGAAGAAACTGTCTGCAATACAACGTATAATCCCCTTTATTAATTCTAAATCTATTTTCGTTATTTCAGATGTTGTCCTAAAGTCCTGAAAAGAGAGAGATTTAGAATTAATAAAGAGATTATACGTTGTATTGCAGACAGTTTCTTCTGGGAAGCTTATCAATATAGATCACTTTCGAAATTATTCTAGGGTAACAGCAGAGCTGTATGTAAAGCTTTATCCGTGGTACTACATGCCATATGAACACTTGTTCACAAACTCCTTATACATGGTGCTGATATTTGTAAGCATTTTGGCTTTATTCCAATTGGCTATTTGAGTGAAGAAGCTTCAGAGGCAAGGAATAAAGAATTTAGAAATACTAGAGAGATGCATACTAGAAAGACGAGTCGAGCAGGAACTAATGAAGATTTGTTGCACAACTTCTTAATAAGCTCTGATCCATATGTGTCTCACATTCGTCCAAAGTTGTCTAAAAATAAACATCAAGAATTTCATCCAGACACAGTCGACCTGTTGCTTGAAAGACCTCTTTTATCAAAAGATTACGAAGAAAGTGAAGTTGTGTCATTACAAGGCGATGATAGCATTGGAGATCCACTATGTTTGTAAAGCGCGTTGGTTTAATTGATTATTATTTATTATTGTTTATTTATAAGTTTCATTTGAAATTGTTTGAGTTATTAGTGTGTGTAACAATTTTTATTTTATTATAATTACAATAGTTTAGTCAGTACGTAGTTAATTTTAGTTTAATTTTGTTTTTGCTATCCATGTTTGCAAATATAAGTATTGTTGCTTTTTAAGGACTCGTTTTATATAATATATTATACCCATACAATTTTCGTAATTATTTTTTTTTCGCCTTAAAAATTAATTTTTGTTCAAAACTTATAAAGGATTTATTTTTACTCTTTAGGAAATCTATCGAATAGTATTTTTTCCACACCTAAAAAGTTAGTAAAATTATTTAAAAATTTTGAACCCCTCTACTGCAAAAGGCTGCACGTAAATTTTCGTATTTTTTCTTCTGAACCTTATATACTACTAGAACTGTACTTGTTTTAAAAAATGAACCAGAATGACTTAGTAGTTTTTGCAAAAAATCTATTTATAGATTCTTTCCCATACAACATTTTAGTAATTATTTTTTTTTCACCTAAAAAAATACATTTTTATAAAAAACTTAGTAAGGATTTAATGTTACTCTTTAGGAAATCTTTCGAATAGTATTTTTTCCACACCTAAAAAGTGAGTAAAATTATTTCAAAATTTTGAACCCCTCTACTGCAAAAGGCTGCACGTAAATTTTCGTAATTTTTTTTCTAAACCTTAAATACCCCTAGAACTTTACTTGTTTCAAAGATGAACCAGAATGACTTAGTAGTTTTTGCAAAAAATCTATTTATAGATTCTTTCCCATACAACATTTTCGTAATTATTTTTTTTTTCACCTTAAATTTACATTTTTATAAAAAACTTAATAAGGATTTATTGTTACTTCTACCAAAATCGAACTTTTTTGCGAATGTTCACTATTTAGCTATTTCGGACCACTGTGCGGCAGCCGGTTACCGCGCTCATTTATTCAATTATGTAACGTATTTCGCTGACTTACAGACTACTTTTGTATGAAAGAGTTTGATTAGTTACGATCTTTGATACTTATATTGACCACATTCTGAAAATAAAAAATGTTACAAATATAGTCTGTGGGCAATTAGTATATTTTTGGCTATTCAATATTGTGCGCTATTTAGTGTGTATGTTGCTATGACTTGTACTTTGTTCGAAGATTTTTACTTGATTTTACGAATGTAAGTAGTGTTTTGTATTAATTTTTTTAATAAGCTGAAATATATTTTTTTTTTGTAAGGTAAGACTAATCTTAGTCTTATAAATTGTGTCCATTAAATTAAGAGGTGCAGGAAAATTTGGAGACAATTATTTTCCCGTTTTTTATCTTGATACTGACAGCGATGAATAACTAAGGCTATATGCCGTAGCCCGTAGCATTTACTGCCAAAAAAATCTAGTTTCAGTTATTCTCTTTGGTTTCGTATTCATTTCCACGCAATCCGCAACGGAAAGTTTGTGAATCGCTGTGATACCGACAGAATATGACTAACTTTCCGGCGATCGTGAATCGGGGTGCTGGTGGGATGAGGAGTAAACGGGGCGGGAATTCACTTACTAAATTAACTTGTTAAATATTAAAGTTTTGCTTTTTTTTGTCTCCTAAGGTCCAGGAGAAGAAGGAGCAGTCGCCACTGATGAGCGAGGCGGAGCTAGAGGAGCACTTGCGCCTCCTGCTGTCGCAGCTGATAGAGATCGACGTGCTCGAGTACTTCGGCTGGCCGGACGAGAGCGTCGACACGGTAACTACACGGTGCTAGAGCGAGAGGTCGCCGGGGACGAGCGAGGCGGAGCTAGAGGAGCACCTGCCCCCCTAGACAAGCGGCAAGCGATCGTCGTAAACGCTAACGCTACAGAATGTATGGGACTTGACATTAGTATACGCTAGCGAAGCGATGACTTATATCAAATCGCATACATTTTGTGGCGTTAGCGTTAGCGTTTACGATAATCGCTTGCCACTTGTCTAGGGGGGCTGCGCCGCTAGCTGACATATTACGGCCTGGCCACGGGGATCGGCGGTGCGAACGGCGACGCGGTGGGCGCGACGACCATTCGCGCTGCGCCGTTTGCAGGCCACGGGGCACGGGCAGTCACGTTCGCCGCCGCGACCAGGGAAGTCCGACAGCAAAATGTCTATCGAAATTATCTCAATATTGCTTAGGCCTTAGACAGTAATCGTTTTTTTGGTTCAAGACCTAATATTTGGAAGAGATTGTGTAGTACATGATTTGAATAAGAATCTGGGTATAGATGGAGAATTCCACAAGAAGTACGAGAAATACAGAATATATTATCCAGAATTTTTTTTGAGTATACCAGAATGAGTATTGAAACCTTCTATTATATTCTTATGAAAAAGCTGGCTAGCTCCAAATAGCTGGTCTAGCTAGTACTTCAGCAATAAAAGTCTCTGTGTTAATTTTTCGCGGCGAAAACGACTAAACTTGTTTGATCACTGCAATTTTCGCCGCGACTGCCGCCCGTTCCCGTGGCTTGCGTCGTACTGATAAGAGCTGTAGCAAACCGTATGTATTCGGTACTGAGTAACGGGTACGCCATCTAGTACCGAGTAACGAAACGTTACCCACGAATGCGTTTCGTTAGTCGTTACTCGCATTTTTCGTAATTGCCATAATATATTTTTTATTTTTTCTTACTAAAATGTCGCGACGAGCATATCAAACTGCATATCAAACTGCAAGCGTAAAGCCCGTCACAGACTCAGCTATAATATATATTAATATTTTTATAGGTAGGCATATTACTATATATTTTCTATACTAATTTTCGCGTGACCACACACTCAGCTATAATATATATTTCTGTGACATGTGGATTTAGTATAGAAAAATATGCCTAGCTATAAATATATTAATATATATTATAGCTAAGTCTGTGATGGGCTTTAACGCTTATCATCAGCTGGCATACCAGCTGATGATAAACGTTAACGCTTGCAGTATTCTAGGTTTAATTTAATTTTTTTGAAAAAATATTTTATAATCCGGGTTCCCTATACTGTACTCGGCGAAACATGGCGGTAGCGGTCATTGACTCCCTGTCAAAAACTTGTCATCTATATATATAAAAATGGATTTTCAAATGTGTTAGTCGCGCTAAAACTCGAAAACGGCTGAACGGATTGGGCTGATTTTAGTCTTAAAATATTCCTAGAAGGTTTTTAAGTGACACGAAGTTTACCGGGACAGCTAGTTTTCTATATAAACCGCGATTGACAATGAAGTGTCAGATGTTGTCGATCGCGGCTTTGTATGTAAAATTACAAGTTTTTGACAGGGAGTCAATGACCGCTACCGCCATGTTTCGCCGAATACAGTATAGAACATTTTTTTAAATTATTATCAAGCAAATTTTTCGTGAGTAGCTTCATTTTGATAAGACGAACAACAATCTCCTCTGCGAAAATTCTTGAAAGTGGGAGCTAACAGAGATAGAAAGGATTTAAACGTTTTGATGGTCCTAAAATATGGATTGTTCTTTTTGTAGGACAGTGTTATTCTTAAATTAAATAACTATTAACCTATCAAAATATATACAAAAATCGGCCAAGTGCGAGTGGGAATCGCGCACGAAGGGATCCGTACTGTGCACTGTGATAGAGTGAAAGTAGGGAAAAATAGTGTTTTTGTATTGGGGGCCCTTATTTATTTATTTTATTCTAATTTTATTATTAAATATTAAAGTATTTATAACTCAGGATTTTGTGAAAAAGAGAGGCCAAAACGCCAAAAGAACTCGTTTGTTGTATGGGAGCCCCATCTAAATATTAACTTTATTTTGTTTTTAGTATTTATTGTTAAAGCGACAACAGAAACACACAATCTGTGAACATTTCAGAAGTCTAGCTATAACGGAACGAGATACAGCCTGGAGACAGACAGACGACATCGACGTCTCAGTAATAGGGTCTCGTTTTTAACCTTTGGGTACGGAACCTAATAATCAAAAAAACTTGTTTGCTATGTAGGTATGAGCCATTAGGTATCAAAACTCAAAACTATCGAGTAACGAGTAACGACACATTAATAACGAGTACGAACAGTTAATTCATGAAGCCCCAAGCGGCCACATCCGGCCGCGATAACAATGAAAAAGCTATTGTGTCTCGTTTTGCCACGACTGATGGGACGAATACATACGGGTACGCTTTTTTTCGTTACTTTTACAGCTCTAGTACTGATTCATACTTTTGTTTTGCTCGCCCGCCGCGCCGTAAGACGCCGGCGCGAACCGCTCGGTACATTTCGCCGGTCGCGTCACCGGTCGCCGTTGCGCGTGGCATGATACGTACCTACATTGCTATACGTTTGTTTCAGTCGCAAGACGCTTCGCCGGTCGCACCGCGCGAAATGTCGCATAGGCGAATTTCCCGTGGCTAGGCGGTTAGAACACGACAAGCTACGATTATTGAAAGAAATGTTATTTTAACTCATGGTTAATTTTAAATGGGATTGTGGACAAGTGCTCCAATAACCAATTAACCATGCTCGCAGGTGCTAGAGAAAGTGATAGAGAAGATGGGCGCACGCGCGGCGCCCCACGACAAGTGGTCGCGCGTGCAGCGCATGCGAGAGAACACCAAGCACCTATTCCTGCACGCCGTGGAGGACGCCGCCATCGCGCGCATGCTCGACACGCACACCATCGACCAAGTCGTCAAGGTAAATACATACATTTTAATATGTCAGCTAATTACGAGTTGTTTTGTACCATCGAAGAAATTGATTCCTAGCACAGACATAGATCAAGATAGATACCGCATGTGTATGTCAAGGGGGTGACAGACGTGCGAGTAAGTACGCGGACTTATGGCTCGACGGTCTTAATCGCCTGTGTACTTTAAGTTACTTTAAGTTCGTACGTCTGTCACCCCTTTAAGTATGTCCTTGTATTTTTGTATGTTCTTCCATTTTGAATGCGTTTTATCATGCTTATATTTTATTCTCAATATTCTGAAAATTCAGATGGTGGAATCCGAATTGTGTGTAGTTCTAAACTTTATACAGTCAATATTATTACATAATTCTATTTTTTCAGCATATCCTTGAAAAAGTTACAACCAACGTTAAAACTGAAGATGAGTCTCCAAAAAAAGATGATGAAGATGTAAAAAATCCCAAGATGGAAGTGGACTAAAAAATAAAAGAAAAAGACCTCCAAAATAAATTATAGAAATCAGTACATAAAAGTGAACCAAAATAAAAAACATAAGTGAAAGTTCAAATGAAAACTTTATGGGCCCAAGTATTTTTTTATTAGCTGAATAATCATTTTTGGAATACAGAAATTAAGGATTATGATACATAATAATGAAACTTGCAAATAATATTGTTACGTTCGTTAACAGTTCCAAATATAAAAATATTATTTGCTTAACAAAAGGTCGGCTTGACTTAGGGCGTATTAGAAACGTGACACAGGCAAAGATAACAGATGCAGTGTATGTAGGGTAGACGAAAGCTGAGTTAATCCTCGCTGCAGGTGCAAGCAATTTTCATGTACCCTTGTTGTACCAAGCTTGTACAGTGTACACCGTCAGTCTTTTTCTAGTTAATAGAAGCGTGGTATTTTGGAAAAATAGCACAGTTTTTTATCATAATTATTGAACAACTGTAAAGCTATCAACTTTATTTCATTATATATTCGGTTTTTGTAACAAAAATAAATGGAAATATCACTACGTTCAGTACTGATATTTCCATCTGTTCATCAATAATGTAGCTTTTTTTGCAATATTATAAATAGGCTTAACTAATAAGTAATAACTATAATTAAATACAAAGAGCATTTAGCATTATGTAATTTAGAAAAAGGGGAAAGGTTGGAACAATTAATTTATCTTTTACATATTATTTTGAATGATGAAAATCAACTTGCCCTAATTTGTATCATGCGGCAAGACAATTAAAAAAAAATAATTTTAGTTCTTTAAGTTCTTTACTTATATATTTTATCGTATAAGGTCATCAAAGGAGTTTAGTGTTATTAAAGCGTTTACAAAATTATCAAAGTTATAAAATTAGGAAATAAATATAATTTATATTATATTGAGTTATAAAAAATATGCTTTTATATTGATATTATAGTCTTAAATATTATGTACTCTGGGCAATCAATTGTTAATATTGTAAGGTACTACTTTATCATTATTTTAATTTGATCGATTGTGTTTTTTTACTTTATTATTTAAATAATAAAATTAATTAATTTTGGTGGTATCTATGAAAATGTTGTAATTTTTATCAATTTATTATTGTGTAAAATATAATTGAAAATACAAAATATTATATTGAAGGTATGGGTAACTAATGTAATTTTAGCAAGTGTTGGTTTATATTTTATAAGATTATATTTTCATTTAAATGTTATTTGGTAAGGGTTTTCTGTGTATACTTTTTTATTAACGTTATAAAGAGAAAAGATTTGTTTGTTTGTATCGAGAGGGCCAAAGAGGATATAAACTACGTAAATGCATACGGGCGCCATCCTCTAGGAGCGCCAAATCGCCATCTTTAGGGGCGCCAAAACCAAAGACCCAAAAAATTTGCCTAAAGGGGCGCCAAAATCCTTTTTTTGCACAAAGGCGCCAGTAGCCCTTACGACGGCCCTGAGAGAGGACGTCGAAACTGATGAACTGACTGACTTTCGTTGGTGACAAGATTGGCATGACGAGGAAGAACATAGGTGAAAATATTGACTGCGGAAAATATTAATACAAATAAGATATTCTGAGATGAAAACATATTACTTAGTAATGTAATAATTAGTTTACGGATGTTGTAAAACATGTGCCTTTACAAAAATTTTGCTCAAAAGCATCCATCATATTTTTGAAATGATGGAAAGTTATAACTTTATAAGTTTAGCAAACTGTTTGTTAGCGTCATAAATAGATTGGGAATCATTAATAAAAGCAATGTTTTTAATGCGAGGATCCTAGTATAGTGCCTTAATATAATCAAATGTTTTACATGTTATTGTGGTAGCTTTGAGTAATTGCAAATTATTTCTACACTGACTAACAGTGTACTTTGTTAAGTTATAGTCTATATTATATTAAATATTTAAAAGCAAAAGTATTTGAGTTGTACTTATTTCATGCAAAGGTTTCGCAAGTAATAATTATTAATTCATGAACGTAGAAAAAAAGAGGCGGACGGAGTCTTATTATACACAGAACTGTGTCTTCAGAGTTCAGAGTCGGCCACGCACACATTCTTACGCCTGTCAAATAGTATGGACTAGCGTAATAATGTGTGCGTGCGGACCGTGTACATGCCGACCTATGCAAAGAACAAAGTTCTAATTGAATATAGCATCAAAGTACTATTATTGTATTTTTTACCGTTAACGGACCTCTACATTTCACAAAAAAAAATTAAATTCGAAATAATGTTTCGAAGATAGCAGTCGAACAAAGGCCTATTTAGTTTTGCTCTCCAAAGAACAATGTCCCAGCTCTATATGTGTCGTTAACCACTGTCCGGTGGACGCGAGCGCAGCGCGCGGTGTGGGTGACATCGACAGATGTGATCATGTTCTACGAAGACAAGGCCGCGCGCACGCTTCTGCGAAAATTTGCTATTTACGTATTTTTTCATAAATGTAACTATATTTTCCTATTTAAAATGAAACCAACATGCTCGAAACGCATGCTAAATATGCTATTTAAGTCGCATAGTGAAAATAATGATTGTACTACAATAGGCTCTGCTGGGATAAATAATGGAGAAATTGATATTCCTGGTACAGGAATTAAAATTTAGTTATTTAGATTAATAATTAAATTACATACATATATATAGATTACCCTCAAATGGTTTTTTGAAATATTTCTTGAATAGATATTTTTTTAAAGCCAAAATAGTCAGATGAACGGTTCCATATTCAAATACAACTTTGTTCTATGGAAATTATTAGATTTTATTGAAAAACGTAAAAAATGGAATTTCAATTCATTCAGTCTTTAAAAAATATATTAAATATCATGATAATCAATGAGTTTTGTGTATTTTTTATACTTGTTACTTTATTAGTCGGAAGTTATGTATAAAATATAGGGTCTATATGCAAATGTTACTTTGTTTGACGGAACTCATTTTTATCTTGTTCTTGGTTATTACATTAAGATAAGCCTTTGTTCTACTTAAAAACTATTTAAATCTCAATAAATATTTATATATTTTATATTAAATATTAATATATAAAAATTTATATATATTTCTACTTTTTTGTTTTGTTATTTGTAACGATGTATTATTTTCATTCATTTTTGTTTGCAGAAAATGTTGTATAGTAAGACCTTTGGACGGCCAGACTTTCCTCATTTTACAAAAGCTGAAAGCTTACCTGTTTGTTACCTTCACAGAGGTAAGAACGACGATCAACTATGAAGTTTCAGTCGCGGTTACTTTAGGAGGTATCCAGTTCTGAAGGACATTTTTGAGAGTTGCTTCCCACTGCCAGACACCCTCAAAGTCTTATTATGTTCTTTAAGAAAGTTTAAGAGTGTCTGGCAGTGCGAAGCAAAGTTGTCAAAAATGTCCGGCACTGGAAGACGAGATTCCTCCACTTACCGTGAAAAATGTAAGCTATGAAATTGGGCCTTACTCTTTCTTGAAGGCCAGGTAGCCCTTCAGAACTGGATACCTCCTAAAGTAACCGCGACCGAAACTCTATAGTTGCTGGTCGTTCTTACCTCTGTGAAGGTCACAAACAGGTAAACTTTGAGTTTTTTTCATGAATCACGGTCATTTTCTATATCACCGCTTCCACAGGGGGTTGAAAATATTGATCAAGAGATACCTGAGGTATGACGCTTAAGGTGCCGGTTGGCAGCCTGAGCGGGCGACATGAAGTAACCGCAGACGACGTGTCGCAGCGACACTACAGCGGGCCGATTCTGTATCGTGCATTTGTGAGTTAATAACTGAGTTAGTAACGAAACCGAGGAGTGAGTAACGGAAAGTGCCACTTTTTGTATTCACTTGCATACAAAAGTGAGACTTTCGGTTGCTCACTCCTCCGTTTCGTTACTAACTCAGTGATTAACTCACAAATGTACGATACAGAATCGGCCCGCTGGTTTGCATATATTTCTATGAAATACCCTCCGCAGCTAGCGACACGAAGCTAGCGACACTTATTCATAGAAATACATAGAAACCAGTAGTGTCACGTCACGACGACACGTCGTCTGCTGGCGCTTCTTGTAGCCGGCTTCCAACTTGTACCTATACACTCCTGACGTATAGCGTTTGCTGGTTCACCGGGCGAAATGTACATTGTACAGAGTACCCTTATGAAGTCCGAATTATATGACACAAAATAACCTTTTTGAACTAAAAATGCATATCAATAATAAAATTAGGAATAAAAATACAAAATTAAAGTGTCGTGGAATAGTTTAAGAGAAGTATTCATGGATAATTCAGAACCTTACAAGCTGTTGTATAAATATGATCTTAACGAAATACCGTAGACTACAAACTGATTTTATTATAGTAGGCGCGCTCAGTTTAAAAAGTCAATTTCATACCGAGCGAAAATCGTTACAATAATAGTATTCCACTAATACATAACAGCTTTGATCGTCAGCCACTTCATAATGGGTGGAATAACAATTGAGAGCATCTCAAAGTTGTTGGGAATCGTATTGAATTGACATTAAAAATATCCCAATTCGCACCCAATAAAGGTTCTTAATATCTAGATTATACACGTTTAGGTTCGGTAGGTGTCGTTTTAGTTTTAGTATATAACAACAGATGGCGCTTTTAAAGTAAAATTTATATCATTCTTCACAAATATTGACTATCGAATTAATTACTTTAAATTGCTATGTGAGATAATTTAATGGTTGATTTAAACGAAAATCGCCGTCAGCTGAATGTTTGCAGGTGGAAATGTCGTCTACGCGACGCCCTAGGATACATTGAGCGCGAAGTAGGGCTATATTGGTCATAACTTATATCGCTGGCTGACGGTTTTTCCACCATCGTATTAGTGACTGACGGTTTTCTTTATTATTTACAAAGTAGAAACATTCACCTGTATAAATTTTGTACGGTATAAAATGACTTTATATTCCAAAATTTTTTACATGTTCAGTAATGTGACTGACGTTGAATCCACCGTCTGCAATACGGCTGACGGTGATTTTTTGGTTAAACGTGACCTCAATAATCATCCATCAAAGTTTCATTCGGTATAAAATCACTTTTCGCCACTATTTTTTTTACAACTTTGAAATACTCTCAGTTAACATTCCACCATGGGTGCGGCGACTGACGCTGATTATATTGATTGATAAATATTAAGCTACCGCTGGACAAAAATTTGGTCGGTATGAAATGACTTAGCAAGCGCTAGCACTACCTCCCCTACTATTATGCTCTTATACCCGCCGTAATGCCGTTTCTTATGTACCAATCTTAGAGCAAGCTTACAAAAAGCCAAGATAAACATAAGGTTCTGATGCGTTTACTTGATTCGGGAATTATATCTTCTCAATTTCCGATCTCTCCCTTGTTTAGGCGACAATAATAACGCTAATCTTTACTAATATTATAAAACTGAAGAATTTGTTTGTTTGTTTCTATTGTTTGTTTGAACGCGCTAATCTCAGGAACTACTGGTCCGATTTGAAAAATTCTTTCAGTGTCAGTTAGCCCATTTATCGAGGAGGCTATAGGCTATAAGTATAATATTATTACGCTAAGACCCTTACCTTCCTACCCTACCTATCCTACCTACCCTACCTACCCTTAAAACCCGTGCCCTTAAAAATGTCGTGACCCAGGAAAACATGAATTCATTTTTATATTTTCAAATGTTGTAATTACTTTTTAAATATTGTTCTTGTAAGTGGCCAGTTCCGGATACATAAATAGCAGCCTATGTACCAGTCATTGGAAAAAGCACAAAAACACAATATTTAATAATGGTGCTTTGAAAATTTCCTGTTTTTAAAGTAAAAGAACACCTGTTTTTAAAGAAAAACAGTCAGTTTTTAAAGCAACATTAATAAATATTGGGTTTTTGTGCTTTTTCTAATGACTAGTACTGTCCAATCTACTAGTCATTTACCCTACAGCTGGCAAATGTCAGATTTTGACATTAACAAATGCCAAGATTGATAGATGTCAACGTGGTATGTTGTCAAAATATGACATATGTATGTCATCAGTCATCAGTAGGGATGGGGATTCTTGCCGAAAAAGATCGATTTTTAAATCGATTCGAATCGAGACCTGATGAATCGATCCACAAAAAAATCGAGGTCTAAAAGATCGATGTCCAAAAAATCGATCTTTTTTCAAATTAGTTTTTACAGTGTAAGTATAATATATCAAATTTTTAAAAAAACAAGACAAATGTTATAAATAACGATCTTTGAATCAGTAAAATCAGGGAATTCGATAATAACAATTATTTTATTTACCATGTCAAAGTATTATTTAAGTGAAAACAAGAATTTTTTTTCCTTATTCTGGCATGCACGATTTGTGTGTCAGCCAAGCCAGTTAGGAGGTTAAAGGTCCCTAACTCCCTACCTTAAACCATGGAATTTAATACGAAATATAAAATCAGATTTAAGACTCGAGGATTATTTATTTTCTTCAAAAAATTGCAATGTCAATCATGTTGCGGCCGCACGATTCGTGCTTGAGACGATACCATTGGTCATTAGACAATCTGCGTGTAACGTCCAATGGTATCGTCTCATAGCACGAAGCTTCGTGACGATAGACGAATCGCGGCCCGCGGCATCGCACTTCTCAGCACAGATACAAAACACAGATACAAAAAAAAAAGATATACAGACGAACATATAACCTCCTCCTTTTTGGAAGTCGGTTGAAAAGTCAAAAATTATAAACGTACAAGCTATTGCCCGCGGCTTCGCTCGCGTTAAGAAGTATTATTATATTATACAAACTTTCATCCCCTATTTTAACCCCTTGGGAGTTGGGGGTGGAATTGATCAAAATCCTTTCTTAGCGGATGCCTGCGTCATATTATCATCTACCTGCATGCCAAATTTCAGCCCGATCCGTCCAGTGGTTTGGGCTGTGCGTTGATAGATCACCATGTCAGTCATAGTCACCTTTGATTTTTTTATTGACGAGAAGTGAGGCGAAGGATACTAAACATACAGCTCACTCTTGTAATACGGGCCTTCAAACAGAAAAATCGTAACTCGATTTTAGGGTGTATAAGATCGATTCACGAGATCGATTCAATGCGTTGGATCGATTAAAAAGATCGATTTTTTTGCTCCAAAAGATCGATTTTGCGATTAATCGATCTCAGATCGCCAACCCTAGTCATCAGTCATCACTGATCACTCACAACTCACATTCCATTGTTATTCTAAAATTCTAAATTCTACGTTAACGTAGCGATAAAATTATATTTTCCACTATCTCATTATTGGAAGCTGAGAAACGTTGTTGTATTTAAGGTACCCGTTTTATGTGTGCGCCCATTACAATTATTAAAAATACCTTTAAGTAATGTTCGCAGTTCAAGGGTAAATCCTAGTGTATTTTTATCAAAATATTGATAAAAAGCGATTATAAAATGTCTGCAAATGTTCCTTTAGTCGTAAGATTACTAGCTTCGTCAGTATCGGTCGCGGGAAGGGCAGGGAAAATAGTTCGGGATGTTATGAGCAAGGGCGAACTCGGCATTGTCGAAAAGGTAATCGATTCGTCACTTATTTAGCAATTTACAATGCAATGAGGCTAATAGCTTTTTAATTCACCTACATTTATTTTGTGACTAATCAGGTTGCCAGTTTTTTTTATGCAACTTTCTCTTTGCTGAATTAAAAATGTTATCTGTATGAAATTGTTAATTTAATAATACTTACTACAGGCCAAAGATGATTACCAAACCGAAGCAGACAGGTCTGCACAGAAGTGCATCATTGCTTCACTGTCTGCTCAGTTTCCTAAGGTGAATATTATTGGTGAAGAGGAGCAATGTCAAAGTAGCGGGGTAAGTTATTGAATTCAATTAATAAACTCTATTTATACTTTATTCTCTTCAGTTCCAATAGAACCTTTACAATAACTTGCAGGAAGAAGTCACAGACAGTATAGTCTTAGAGGCAGATAAAGAAATTTTGAGATTAGATTGTCCGGCGAGCTTGAAAAGTGTCAAAGAAGAGGACATCGTTGTTTGGGTGGACCCCCTGGATGGAACATCAGAATATACACAAGGTTTAAATTTCTTTTAAATATAATTCATATAAAAATTAAGAAACTTAAACAATATACTAATAAAAACTTGCTAAGGAAGGTTCTATGTATACGGCTAGTGAATTTTCATTTTGTGGTAACTCACAAGGATATTAGTTTTATATCATAATCGAAAGCGAAATATGCTTGTGGGACATAAAAATTGTAACTCTGATATTGAATTATTCTAGGTGCTCTTATGTTGAAGAGAGATCCTTGGGAAAGGTGGAAAATGTATTTGACTCATCCGCTAATAAGCATCAAGTGGTACTTAAGTTTGCTCCAATCGAACTTTGGTAATTGGATAATTTGAACATGTAAAATGTAGTTAGTTGGGGTTCCATGGATGTTGTAAAATATTTAACACCCGTAGAAAGTAAGATTTAGCATTATCACCTCGAAACTAAAAAGGCATGCTTTTAATTTAGAATAATTTGTGTACGATACAACCAACACTTCTCAAGGATCTTTGTGTGCTACTCAATGCGTGAATTAATTTGAATTTTCAAATTACTTTTAACTAACAGTTTTATAAGTGCCATAAAAATGACATAAAAGTTTTCATTATTATTATAATGAAGTAACATAATTTCTGTGAAAGCTTAAAATTGCACACTTGACACTACTAAACCAGGCCTTAACATTGGTGTAATCTATAGTAACACAAATGCATGAGTATTTTAACTTTAATCTGGATATAAAATATTACACTAAACAGTCTTTTAACTAACTAGGTGTTTATTTCAGGATTTCTCGAACATGTAACGGTGCTGATTGGTATATCGGTGAACGAGCAGCCCGTAGCCGGGGTCATACATCAGCCGTACTACAGGAGTCTGGTGGCGGGGGAGAAGATCCTAGGGCGGACGATCTGGGGCCTGCAGGAGGTGGGAGTGGGGGGGTTCACCCCCGCGCCGCCCCCAGACTCGCTCGTCATCACCACGACCCGCAGCCACTCCAACCCCGTGGTGGAGAAGGCCCTGCAGGTCATGAACGCTAGCCAGATATTGAGAGTCGGTGGAGCTGGTTACAAGGTATTTTCAGCTCAATTACATTTGCTGGTTCATCAAGAAATTTTAAACCACCGCACCACCATATTATTTCCAAACAAGTCAAAGGATGTTTGACTTACTACACACTGCAGTAGTCAAGCTGTAGTAGTCTACTACAGCTTCTTATTCTATAGTTAGATAGTCAAAGCCCAAAGGATGTTTGACTTACTACACACTGCAGTAGTCAAGCTGTAGTAGTCTACTACAGCTTCTTATTCTATAGTTAGATAGTCAAAGCCCAAAGGATGTTTGACTTACTACACACTGCAGTAGTCAAGCTGTAGTAGTCTACTACAGCTTCTTATTCTATAGTTAGATAGTCAAAGCCCAAAGGATGTTTGACTTACTACACACTGCAGTAGTCAAGCTGTAGTAGTCTACTACAGCTTCTTATTCTATAGTTAGATAGTCAAAGCCCAAAGGATGTTTGACTTACTACACACTGCAGTAGTCAAGCTGTAGTAGTCTACTACAGCTTCTTATTCTATAGTTAGATAGTCAAAGCCCAAAGGATGTTTGACTTACTACACACTGCAGTAGTCAAGCTGTAGTAGTCTACTACAGCTTCTTATTCTATAGTTAGATAGTCAAAGCCCAAAGGATGTTTGACTTACTACACACTGCAGTAGTCAAGCTGTAGTAGTCTACTACAGCTTCTTATTCTATAGTTAGATAGTCAAAGCCCAAAGGATGTTTGACTTACTACACACTGCAGTAGTCAAGCTGTAGTAGTCTACTACAGCTTCTTATTCTATAGTTAGATAGTCAAATCCCAAAGGATGTTTGACTTACTACACACTGCAGTAGTCAAGCTGTAGTAGTCTACTACAGCTTCTTATTCTATAGTTAGATAGTCAAAGCCCAAAGGATGTTTGACTTACTACACACTGCAGTAGTCAAGCTGTAGTAGTCTACTACAGCTTCTTATTCTATAGTTAGATAGTCAAAGCCCAAAGGATGTTTGACTTACTACACACTGCAGTAGTCAAGCTGTAGTAGTCTACTACAGCTTCTTATTCTATAGTTAGATAGTCAAAGCCCAAAGGATGTTTGACTTACTACACACTGCAGTAGTCAAGCTGTAGTAGTCTACTACAGCTTCTTATTCTATAGTTAGATAGTCAAAGCCCAAAGGATGTTTGACTTATTCCACACTGTAGTAGTCAAGCTGTAGTAGTCTACTACAGCTTCTTATTCTATAGTTAGATAGTCAAAGCCCAAAGGATGTTTGACTTACTACACACTGCAGTAGTCAAACTGTAGTAGTCTACTACAGCTTCTTATTCTATAGTTAGATAGTCAAAGCCCAAAGGATGTTTGACTTACTACACACTGCAGTAGTCAAGCTGTAGTAGTCTACTACAGCTTCTTATTCTATAGTTAGATAGTCAAAGCCCAAAGGATGTTTGACTTACTACACACTGCAGTAGTCAAGCTGTAGTAGTCTACTACAGCTTCTTATTCTATAGTTAGATAGTCAAAGCCCAAAGGATGTTTGACTTACTACACACTGCAGTAGTCAAGCTGTAGTAGTCTACTACAGCTTCTTATTCTATAGTTAGATAGTCAAAGCCCAAAGGATGTTTGACTTACTACACACTGCAGTAGTCAAGCTGTAGTAGTCTACTACAGCTTCTTATTCTATAGTTAGATAGTCAAAGCCCAAAGGATGTTTGACTTATTCCACACTGTAGTATTCAAGCTGTAGTAGTTTACTAGAGCTTGGCTACTACAGTGTGTAGTAAGTCAAACATCCTTTGGGCTTTGACTATCTAACTATAGAATAAAATTGTTTATTTGTTAACTACTAGCCTAGTAGACAAAGCTTTTTAGAGTAATGATTTAAAAAAAACTTCCTACCCTCTGTTAACAAATAAACAATCTTATTCTATAATTTAGACCATCTGAGTTCTGACCAGATGGAGCTACAGTATTCCAGATTAATTAGTATGTAGGAATATGTGTGGCGGCCACAAAGGAAGATCTTCCGACCGAGTGAGGTGGTGTGCTCGGTCAGGTCGGAGCCCACGTGATATATTTCAGCAGTCGTATATATACCGACGCACTTAGAAAACTTCAAAAGCGCGATGCAAGAATGTTATGCGAATTGTGGGTACCGCCACAAGTAGAATTGAGGTGTTATCTGCAGGGCAGAAGCTGCAACATTGCCAAATAAAGTGGAATTGATGTCCGCAGGTTCTGCAGCTACTGGAGGGCGCGGCGTCGGTGTACGTGTTCGCGAGCGCGGGCTGCAAGAAGTGGGACACGTGCGCGCCCGAGGCCGTGCTGCGCGCCGCCGGCGGCCGCCTCACCGATATACTCGGCAACTGCTACAAGTACGGCCCCGAGGTACGTTATATTTCACCTCTGTACTATAACAGTAGAGATAAACTACGATAACATGGCGCGCCCCTCCAAAATTCAAAACGTTTGAAGTGCGTTGTCTTGCGCGGTCGCCGGGCGGCTAGTTATGATTAGTTGACCAATAAATCTTGGTAATAAGTGACATTAAGTGAAATATTACGAGTACTGGTTGATTGGTTGAATACTTACTACATACATACAAAAACTTTCATAAGAATGTGACTACACACATTGAAACAGTAATTTGGAGGGACGCGCCATGTTATCGTAGTTTATCTCTACAATAGTTTATTGAGACACAAATTACAAGGCGGGGACCCGAGTAACGTAACATTATAGATTCGTCTTTGAGCATTACATTACAATGATACTGACTGACGAGCATTCGCATGTAATGTAATATTGAAAATTCGACTTTAAGCATTCTATAGCAAGTTGACTTCACTGTCACGTAGCATTGATGTTGCAAGTTATATCAAGACTCGCACCTTGTAGGTAATGCTCGGTTCTCCTCCCTCACTGATGTAATGCTCGACTCTGTACGGTACATATTTAGTATTTACATCACAGAAATAAGATCTAGTTAGAAGCGCGATGTCGCTCCATTTGAATGAACACGAGCGTGTCACTTTTTTCATACCTACTGTGACGTCACAAGAGCGCTTTAGTGATGGGAATACCCGTACGCGCGGAATCGATTCAAAAGAATCGCCGTGCCCCGCCTCTTGTGCCATTTTAATAGGTACATATCGATTTTTTAATCGATTATTATTCGAGTTCATAGACAGAGGAATGATAAATCTTAAGATACGTGTTTGCCAGGACAGCTAGTAATGTATTATATTATTCTTAATTAAATCACTAAACAGGAACATAAATACATATTACATAACTAGCTGTCCCGGCAAACGTTGTTTTGCTATTTAAAGTATTTGTACTTCATCAGTTGATACAAAATCTTACCCCCTCTTTGGTCCCCTTAGTGGGGTGGGGGGAATTTTTTTTATACACCAGATGTTAAGTTGGAAGAAGACAAATATACCGTCGGTGGCCAAATTATTATACTCACTTGAAAAACAATACGTTTTTGTGCCTCATAAGGAAAATTTTTTATCTTTAAAAAAGTTAATAATTTTTTTAGCCTTATGGTAAGGTGCAGAGTCCTGCATGCATATGCAGGTCCCGTCTGGCTGCTATTCAGCCATCTGGGGATGGAGATGACTTTGTAAAACTAGCAGATATTGGTCTTAACGCATGGTTCCTTCAACCACGTGTAGTAGACTATTCCCGTTTGAGCTAATCTCGTCCCATGTCGTAACCGATGAAGGAGGTTTCACTCGTTCAATAACACAGTTTTTATAAAAAATTTCATGTCGCCTTCGGTGAACAAACTAGGGATTGTCCTGGAGGATCTGAATCAATTGGGTCATATTAAGGTCACGCCTTTTTCTTCATAATTAAAAAAAATGAAATTAAAATAACTTGTTTTCCTCCTTTCAGTATTCCTCAGGCCAGTGTTTTTACATTGTAGCAAACGCCAATCGCTTAGCATGCATGCATCTGGGGTAAACTTAGGTTTTTCGAAGGACGAAAACAACTGAAATTCAGTTTCTTCAGTTTCGCCTTAGCATTCTGTTAGATAAAGCTACGCCAGCATCATCTAACAAAACTTTTATGACTTTCAGGGGTTTTCTTCTGTTCTCAACACTAAAACGCCTTGTTTCCTCTCCTGTTCAAGCAGTCGAAAGACGTTTTCTACCACATTTATCAACTCGCTATGGGGACAAAGATTTTTTTAGGTTCATCACTTTTTTATATTTCAAAGTGTAGACTGGGAAACGCCTACTAATCTCGCAATTTCTCTCCGGGTATGATTGATATGACTCGAAGGTGTCTAAATTTTAGATTTATTTCTAGCTGAAATATCTGAATTCTTTCCCATGGCTACATCTTTCATTATTTTAACTTAAAATTACATTATCACAAAAAATAACCAAGAAACACTAGAATCATGTGTTAATACCTATTATTTATGCATTATAATAAAATAGATAAGACTTAAGTGTTGCTTTTTATAACACGTTTCACGCAAAAAACATTTTTAGCGCCTGTGTCTAACTCCCTATTGCACGCACTTCGCACAGGAAAATATGGCAATAGTGACTGTCGTACTAAATGGTGTTATTATTACAAGATTATTATTGAATAATAAATGTTACTGACTCACAAAATGTAGAGGACAGCCTAAAGTAACAAAAAATAAAAGAAAAAACTAAAACTAACAACACAAAATGGCTAAACAATCAACCAATACAAATCTATGTAAAAATCTCACACTGAGTATATTAATTTGGCCACCCACTGTATCTGCGAAAACCGCATTCAAATCGGATCAGTAGTTTTCGTGTGATAGTGGAACAAACATACAGACAGACAGTAGACAAAAAACTAACTACAGTTTTGGCTTCTATAGCGATGTAGTGACACCCCCCGCTTATTATTTTTTTAATACCTTTAATGTACAGAATTTTTATTTCTACAGTTTTATTATATGTAAGTATAGAAAATGTATAGAATATTTTATTATATGTATAGAAAATGTATAGAAATATAATTACCGAGTCACAAAATATCCCAAAGCGAACATTATCATTCCTCTGTTTCATGTCTGTTTCGAAAATCGATTAATTAGAATCGAGAATACGAGGGCTGCTATTTATGTATCCGGAACTGGCCACTTACAAGAACAATATTTAAAAAGTAATTACAACATTTGAAAATAGAACTCTTTGGTTGAAGAATACATTTTGTTTCATGTGACTGTCAATTATTTTTCCATTGTGGCGTCATTTTGAAAATTGCGTGTCTTTATTTGCCATGGATTTAACGCGTGAACATTTTCGTGCAATGATTTACTACGATTTTCGGCGTGGGCTAAATCAACAACAGTGCTTTATTCAACTCACCGCAACTTTTGGAGATGAAGCACCATCAAAAACCACTGTTTATCACTGGTACAGTGAGTTTAATCGTGGGCGGTCTATGTTCACGGATGAAAATAAAGAAGGTCGCCCAAAAACAGCTGTTGTCCCACAAAATATAGATGCTGTGCGGGAACTAATAATGCGTGATCGTCATGTTACATATCGCGAGATAGAGGCGTCCTTAGGCATAAGTATGACGAGCATACATAAGATATTACACGAACATTTGGCTGTAAATAAAATATGTTCGCGTTGGATTCCGCACAACTTGACAATCGATCAAAAACGGGCTCGTGTCGATTGGTGCAAAAAAATGATAAAAAAATACAACCGTGGTACGTCAAAAGCCGTTTATAATATCTACACAGGTGATGAATCTTGGATCTATGCATATGACCCCGAAACTAAACAACAGTCAACGGTGTGGGTGTTCCAAGATGAGCCGAAACCAACAAAAGTTACTCGTGCAAAAAGTACTTTGAAGCAAATGGTCGCCTGTTTTTTTGGAATTAATGGACATGTGGCTACAGTGCCATTAGAGAATCGTAAAACGGTTAATTCTGAATGGTATACGACCATTTGTTTACCAGAAGTCTTTGAAGAAATAAGAAAGGACAACCGACAACGCAGAATCATATTACATCACGACAATGCTAGCTGTCACACCTCAGCTGAAACAACTCAGTTTTTGGAGGGTCAAAAGATCGAATTGACTGGTCATCCGCCGTACAACCCTGATTTGGCACCTAGCGATTTCTTTTTATTTCCATACGCGAAGAACAAATTACGTGGTCAACGTTTTTCGAGCCGCGAAGAGGCTGTTGATGCGTTCAAAATGCACGTTTTGGAGATACCTCAATCAGAATGGAAAAAGTGCTATGAAAATTGGTTCCAGCGTATGCAAAAGTGTGTCGATCATCGCGGCGAATATTTTGAAAAGCAATAAAACCATATTAAATGATATATGTTTGTTTCTTTTTTTAATTCCGGATACATAAATAGCAGCCCTCGTATGTACAACACTATTTGCTTCATTTGACAGAAAAATGAGAATATTGACTGTACTTCGATGAGTGAATATTGACTGACTAAGCGATGAGTGAAAGTATCGATTGTTTTATTTCCATTGCGCGCTCAATAGCGGACAAACAGAACGGGCTCAATAATTTTCAAACTAAAGCGGCAATGTATTATGAATCATGCGGTACACACGCAGTTACGTAGATTTCATGGTAAAAACTACAGCCACACACGATTTACATTAAATAATTGATTTTAAAATAAAGGACACATGATTTAATAATAAAATTACTTACCGATGATAAGAAACGTGTCCACTATTTATACCAACGTTTCTATTCGAATTTCCACAGCCCAATACGGCACAATTAGGCATTTTTAGAATTCCGATTTCCGATTGACGTCCGATTCCGATAACGGTGGAGCGCAGACTAAAGAACAGACCTTCGAAAGAATAAAGTTTATACTCTTTTGGGAACGCGATGGCACGCGAAGTACATACACATGCGGGATCTAATTAGATAGAAATCTGTGATTTACATAATATATTACAAGCGTACGCTCCCTGTGAGGGGAGCACCTTAACGTGAATTTAAAAAAGTTAGATTTTCTGACAACCTAATTCCTCTTCCTTTCATCCAATTCATTTTAAGTGGAAGTTAAATGTCTTTGAGTGTGCAGGTTATTTTTAATTTTAAAAACATAAAAATCGTATTCCGTAACAATTTAAACATATCATTTAAAATCTATACTTAATATTAATATTATAAAGTTGAAGAGTTTGTCTGTTTGAACGCATTAATCTCAGGAACTACTAGACCGACTTCAAAAATTATTTCACCAATGTATAGCTAAGATGTCCCTGGATGCAGGGTTAAGGGCCCCCGCGCATTAGGCGGCCAGGTCGTGCGGCCAGGTCGCTGCGACCACCCCGCGCACTTTGCGGCCACGTCTGCGACCACACTCGTATGAGTAGTGATTTGATGAGTAAACTTTGACAATTATTTTGTTTTCTGTATACAAAAAACGTGTGGCCGCGGCGACCAGTGCGCACACACTGAGTAATTTCATACCAGGGGTAGGACATTTCCATACAATGGCAAATTTAGGTAGCATAATCTGTGAATTTAGGTTTTAATCTGTAGTTTTTAATCGACATCTGTGATCTTATGCCCCAATTAGTTGCCCACTAGTTAGTTGCTTTGTGGTATTACAGATGGCATCGTAACATCGTAGACCACAGATTAAGTATTGTCGTAGACTATACAATATCGACGGTTAAAAGTAAAATGTTCAGGAGAGTCGTTTAAAGTTTAGAGTTTACGAAAAACTGACGTATCTCTGTTATTTATTGACGTATCGTGATAATTTAAACAGTTATAAAATGATAAAAAAATGGGCCTCTTACCGGTATTGTTAGTTTTAATGATTTGGTGCTATTTAAAGTGTTTTTTGTCGCTTATAACAATTACTTTAAAATTTTGAATGAGGTAATATGGCATAAGAGACAAATGACAAAAAAAAAATATTAGAGGATAAGAAGCCTAAACAACATTCTGATTTCTTACATCGCAAAGTAAAAGGGTATACGAGACTAGACGATTCAGTAAGTGTTATAGGAAAAGAAGGATAACGTACTTTTTACAGGTCGTGTTATGGTCGTTTATTAGTTAATAGAACACAAGTAACAGTAGACTTTCAGAAAAACTAGAATTATAAGACTTAAGTGACACACATGTGACACACAATGTCGTTTGAAAGTGAAGGAAAAGAAGAATAATCAACATCTGGCGACTGGCATTGCGTGAGTCTATGGAAATATGGTTGAAAAAGGTTTTAGGGTATAACCGACAGAGTAATATGAAAAAAAAATTTGGATATATAGGGTACAAGCGCCAAAGCTATGATCAATTACGAAATGGAAGAAGGCTATAAACGACGTTTCTAATTTTTGAGAGAATTGCTTAAAAGATATAAGCAGCTGGGGTACAAGCACCTTTACAGACAAACTGACCTGAATTTTTGTCGGTTACAAAAAATACTACTAGGCTTTTTTTTGCTAGGGCATAAACGCCAAAAAACTCATCGTAGAGCTATGAGAGTCAGCGCATTCGAAAGAGCGGGAAATTTTAAGTAAGATGGCATTTAAAACTCATTTTTGACAAAAATGTCGCTTATTACCTTTTAACCGTCGATATCCTTTTTTTTTCAATAATTTTTTATGGTTAAGCGCATCACAGACGGTGAAGATAATATAAAATATATATTATCTTAGAGCAGCTATACTCTAAGTGTGTTCCGCGGAACTCTAGGGTTCCGCGATACCCCTGTAGGGGTTCCGTAAGAATTTAGAAAAAAATATCAAAACACCTCTCTCTGGTCGAACGTTTTGACTCCGCCCGCCGCGCCGCCGCCGCGCGCATACCTACTAATTGTGAGCGCGCGTCCTTTGATAAAAGCCGCCTCTGAATTAGACATTATAGTTGTGAACAAGCGACTTTCGGCTCTAACTTCAAAACATAAAGTCGAGATTGTTTACAACGCATTTTTGTATTTTTATTTCCGCTTTTTGTTTATCAAAGGCGCCGACTCGAGTATTTTTGAGAATGTTCGAGATTGAGTCTAGGACTAAGTATAAAAGCGGCGATCGCGTGTCGCGCCTCGTCAGTCAGTTGAAGCGTTCGGAGCGATAAGTTCCTACCTATCTACTTACAAGCTAGCTAGCGAATTGCGGAGTTTAAACGTGATTTGTAACTAGTGTTTATTGTTCTACTGTCTGCTGTATTCTGATTGTATCAGATTTGTACATTTCTTCTTTGGACTAAACTTAGTCTCTTATAAGCAGTAACGATTGTGAATTATTTTGACCCCACCATCCTGATTCCTGACGTGTAACATTATTAATAAAGAAGAATGGAACGTTGGCTTAAAGGCATTAAACGTGTTGCAATATCATCTTCTAATGACGCTGAATGTTCAAAAGCAGTACGCGCGGAGAATGCAGCAATTACCGATCCAGACGATGATGCCACGACGTCAAGCTCCACGGTTTCAAAGACGAAAAAAAGGAAGTATGATGAATCATATATCAGTTTCGGATTTGTTGATTCCAACGGCTCACCTCTCTGCATGCTATGTAGTAAACTGCTTCCTAATAGTTCCATGTCACCTGCCAAATTGCGCCGACATTTAGAAACTGTACACCCCGAGTCTAAAGACAAGAATAAAGAATTTTTTGTTCGCAGAAAAGAACAGTTATTGGAAAGTCAAAAAAATATGATGCATGTAACACAAACTATCAATGAAAAGGCCACGGAGGCATCATATTTAGTTAGCTATCGCATTGCACAAGCAGGTGAAGCGCACACTATCGCTGAAAATTTAATAAAGCCATGTGTGTAAGACATAACAAAATGTATGCTCGATGAAAAATCTGCAAAGCATCTTTCTACTGTGCCGCTATTAAACGATACTGTGTCACGGCTAATCCATGATCTGGCAAGCTACATCAAACAAGAACTAGTTACACGTCTACAAAAAACACGATTCGCCTTGCAAATGGATGAGTCAACTGATGTCGCTGGTCTGGCTATCTTGCTGGTTATCGTGAGATATCCATATGAAAGTTCTTTTGAAGAAGATATGCTTATGTGTTCACCGCTGCCCAAAACACTACCGGGGAAGAAATTTTTAATAAAATAAAGATATTTTTTGAAGAAAATAATCTCAGTTGGAACGATTGCATTGACATTTGTACAGATGGGGCCAAGGCGATGACAGGTAAAACAGCAGGAGCAGTGTCACGCATAAAAAATAAAGCGCCTTATTGTAGTTCCAGCCATTGTATTCTGCATAGACAAGCACTTGCGATGAAGCAAATGCCGTCAAATCTAAAATTAGTTATGGATGAAGCGGTAAAAATAATACATTTTATCAAATCACGACCACTACAATCCCGATTGTTCTCATTATTGTGTGAAGATTATGGCAGCAAACATAAAACACTGCTGCTTGCTCCATACAGAAGTGCGATGGCTGTCTCGGGGTAAAACTTTACAAGGCTATTTGAACTTAGAGCGGAGTTACAAATGTTTCTTTCAGCTGATACTTCTTTTAATTTGAAAGACCGTTTGTATGATAAAACTTGGTTGTTCCGATTGTCTTTTATGGCGGATATCTTTCAAAAACTAAACGAATTGAATTTATCATTGCAAGGTAAACAGACAACAGTGTTCCAATTCCTATAACAGAATAACTGCCTTCAAAAGAAAATTAGATTTTTGGATTGTTTGCGTTGATAAGAGAGAAATAGAAAGCTTTACGTCACTCAGTGAGTTTGTTAGCGATAACGACTCAGAAATGTTTCAAGATGATATTTTTGAAGAATTGGTCCAATATCTCACTTCGATGCGCGCATCTTTTGAAAAGTATTTTCCCGAAGAACAGAATACAAAAATAAAACTGAATTCATGGATTCATAATCCCTTTTTACCCAACTTGCAAAAGCCCGAAAGTATGCCAAACGAGATATATGAATCTCTTTTAGAAATGTCATCAGACACAAGTATGGAGTCACTGTTCAAAACGATGCCTCTCAACGATTTTTGGTGCAGAATTCGTAATGAATATCCAATGCTTGGCAAACTGGCTCTGAATATTCTTCTCCCGTTCCCAACAACATATTTGTGCGAAACAGGATTCTCAACGTATGCAGCCACGAAAACAAAATATCGCAATAGACTGGACGCCGAACCTGATATGAGACTGCAACTGTCTTCTATCAAACCTGACATCAACCAATTAATGAAAAATAAAAAACAGTTTCATACCTCCCATTGGTTAGATTTTTTCTTTTTTAATATCTTGTAATAATGTACTTGCCATGTGGCATGTTAAAGTAAGTAATAATTAGTAACTGCTACATTATACTTTTATTATGTTTATTAATAAAGAATACACTTTTAAAAACTATTATTTTATTGTAGGGTTCCGTCAAGTATTTTGCTTTCCAAAAGGGTTCCGCCACCAAAAATGTTTGAGGACCGCTGTCTTAGAGTATATTTTAGAATATCGCTCACCATACAAATCCTATGAACCATCACACACGACGAAGTTAATTTATATTTTATATTTTGTATCTTAAGATACCTAGCGATATGGAAATATATATTTCGTATCTTAATATGTTATCTTAAGATGCGAAATATATACATCTTTATGAATACAGGGTGTTTTTGTGTCGGGCAGCGGGCTCATCGGTGATCGGACGCACTAGTGGATGCAGTGTTGCCAGTGCTGTATGTTAGAAAGTTACATACTCTCAAGTTTCATTAGAAAAGTAACATTTTGAGGGAAAAAGTAACATTTCGGATAATTTTAAATAAAATTGACTTATAATTTATTGCTAGCTTAAAAAGCTCATGAATCGAAATGAATGTTTCTCTTGAATTTTTGAAATACTCCTGAAACTTCTTCGTTGACAGAATATATTGATAAAGGTTAAATTCGCCGCAGGTTTTTCTCTTTTTCATGTGAGGCTCTATCCAAATGTTTCTCCTTTTGGAATGTGCTACTGCAATCAGCATTTCACATTCTATATTAGAATCATCGTCTGAGGAGTTGTCTAACAAATCAAGAAGTAAGGCAGTATCAGTTATCACTCATAGTCAATCACCCTGTATATAGAACTCTAACAAGGAATACGTGTGGCACCAACGCAGACTCGTAAGGAAATGAACAGATTTTTAATATTATCGTATCTTAGCCGTGTGTGATAGCTTAAGATACTATAATATTTTATATTTGGGCATCTTAAGATAAAATATTATATTATCTTCACCGTGTGTGATGCGCTTTATAGTAAAAAGACCTTTAAGCCATGTCTTTTTTATACCGCATTTTATTTATAAATTTTTGGAAAACTTACAGCTAAAATATTATATACATAGAATCTTAATAAACAATACAAGAAGGCCAATTAAAAGTTTCCACAGATAGAGCATTTTCCACACATTATATTACTGATTGTTGCGTTTGCATTGATGATACAAGCGCGCGTATGAATTTATGAATTTATGCGTGCGCTTGTGTCATAGAAGTTCTTCTATGTATTACCAATTTTTAGACGTTGTATGTTAATGGCCACTCAATTTTCACTCGTAAATGGGTACTTATAGATTCGCTTTTTTGTACGTTTTCTTTTTAAAAGAAGTACTAAAGCTAACGTAAGCAGTGTTTTCTCAACCGATCCATTATACAACTGGACAAGAGGAGTCTATGATCAAACCGAAAGAGACGAGCGACTACAACAGATGCGTTGTAGTCGCTGTATCTGCACGTATACGTGCAGTAGAGGCGCGTTTCACGATCGCCCCGTGTGCTTAAGTAACAAATATGCGATCGAATCTCGTTTAAATTGCGATCGTTTAAAATACGCCGTGTACGGGTCTTAAAGGGTTTGTATAATACATCCTCTTTGGTCATGTCCAAAGAGTATTTATTAAGAATATCTAAAATATCAATGTTTTGTCTTATTATTGTCAGAAATATATTTTGACAAATATGGCAAAATATGTCCTTTACGTTTGTGCTTGTTAAATTGTAGTTTTGTTCTATGATATTCTATTAAATTTGTTTCTAAAAACGGATTTTGTAATGGTATAAATGTGAAATTAATCCGCTGATCCACGTTGAGTTGAGTGCAGTGTATGAATTTTTCGAAGATCTAATCTAATATATTATCATTAGGACTTCGGTGTTTTCTATTCCATACAATAATTGTCAACATTCTGTGTTCATGTAATAAGTAAGTAATCATAATATGATGTACCGTTTAGGTAATTACTTATGAATAAATAAACTGTAAACTAAAATTTGTTTTAATTTATGTATGTTTCATTAAAAAACTTTCTGACTTAATGCTCCCTTACTTTTATTAAGTATTATTAATTTACAATTGTGTTCAAGTTGATAAAGTTATTAATAGATTTATTAAGTTTCAGCTTCTTACTATTTTACTTGTATTCAAATTGATAAGTCTACGATTTGTAAACTTTATCAACTTGAATACAAGTAAAATAGTAAGAAGCTGAAACTGCATAGGTATATATATATATTTATATATATTTATGTATATAATATATATACATGCCAAAAGTTTGCGGAAGTTAATATCAGATGGCGCAATGTAGCCATCAATTCTCATTATAGTTTTGACAAAATTCTGCGAGGGGGCTCTCTATGCCCCGTGTATTATTTTCCTCTATGTTTCATACAAATTCCCGTATCTCGTTGGCCGCGGCGGCCAACGAGATACGGGAATTTGTATGTGTACGGGTGTGTGTCGCGATGTTTTTCGTTGGCCGCGCGACCAGAGCGTGACAGCTGGCCGCTGGTCGCGTAATGCGCGCACCTACTTAATATATCGTAGAAGAATTAGTTGGCCGCAGCGACCTGGCCGCGCGACCTGGCCGCCTAATGCGCGGGGGGTCTAAATCAGACCGCAAGGCGACGGGTAGTACTGCAGTCGCCAGAGGTTTTAACCTCCGAAAATTGTGATAGTGAATGGATTTTTGTTTTTGAGGTGTCATTTTCTTTTTTACACTATAACTTGCAAAGTTTACCAAAAATTTTTTGTGCTTTTAATTTTTTTAGTTAATTAATTAAAAACTACATTAAAAATTAATATTTCACCATATAAAACCGGTCCGGAAAAAAAAAAATCTTGTTCCTGTTATTTAATGACTCTTATCCGATTGTTTACCTTGAAAATTAACCAAATACACAATTTTTAAAAAAGAAAGTTTGCTTTGCTAAGCTAAATACAACTATAAGGTTTTTGCAAAGTTTTTAGACATTAACGCTCGTCGTAACCAAGATAAAAGGGTTTGGGTGGATTTAAGGGTTGTAACGAAAAGTGTGTTAAACTTACTTGTTGTGCGTATTTAATTTTTAGAGAAATGATAACTTTTAAGTACTTATAAACGTTTAAATATCTCCAAAAATGTGTAAAATAGACCGAAAATATTTTTCTATATTTGTTGAAAATTTATTTAAGTGAGAGCTAATACATTAAATGCATCGACAAATGAAAGACTTTTTGTAGTCTTTGAAATATATTTAAACTTCCTAGGTACTTAAAGCCAGAAAAAAAATTGTGTGCTACAAATCTCACGTACATACTAAAGACGCATGCTGCGACCTATGTTTGGAAAATGCTTACCTGGATACAAAAAATATCAGTTCTTAACCTAATTTGATTTTTTTCCTTTAAGTATGTTTTAGCAAATATAATTAATGAAAAAAATAAATAAAAAATAAATTTTATCCTGTAAAAACCTAACCAAAAGAAATAAAATACAGATTTTCTTCGAAATATCCGTGAAAAGTTTATGCTACATTTTCAGAAAATTTAATAAAGTAAGAGCTAAAAAGTTATACACATTAAGAAATAGAAGGCTTTGTTAAGCCTAAAAAATAATTTTAAACTTCCTATTTAAAACCAAAGAAAAATAGGAACGCCATTTACCTGGCGAGGCACACAACAAGCACATTTGGAGGTATGCTCATCTACATACAAAAATATTAATTTTAAATCTAAATTATATATTTTTTCAACTTATTTTCTTTCTTTGGAATATAAGCAACGATACAAATCAAAAAATAATAATATTTTTTTTATTTTGCTATATATTTAAAAAAAAGAAATATGCAATTTTTCTTCAAAATTGTACAGTTTATGAGTTTACTTGAAGTGGAAGAGAATAATTTAAAAATCAAAAGCACAACTTTTCAATAGGTAAACTTTATTATTTATGATATCAGCTACACATTCCTTTTTTTCTTTTCAATTTTCATCCACTATTGCAAAAATCGGAGGTTTGCACGATTTTTACGCTCTGGGAACTCCACTATAGATGCATTTCTAAATTTGTATGGATTTGACAGATTTTAACTGCGTGAGACGTCTTGCAAATCTGTCAATCCAGTTCAAATTTAGAAATGAATCTACGCGTCGCGTTGCGGTCTAAATTGACCCTATGGGCTATGTATGTACCACGGGCGGACTCGGGGCGGACTCCTAGTTGACTATAATATAAATGAAATAACAAAGCATTTCCTCATTAGGTGAGTCATCCGAACGCGACGGGCGTGCTGGCGGCCGCCACCACCGAGCTGCACGCGTTCGCGCTCAGCAAGATACCGCAGGAGCTCAAGGACAAACTCGCTTGTAAATAGTGTATACTTACTGGCTAATATTATATGTATTATGTGGAGGCTACGTCTGTGTTTTATTATATTATGTAAAATTACCTTTTCAAACTTTACAATTTACATGCAGTTGTCATATTGTAAAGTTAAAAAAGAAAAGTTTTGGTGATGCGATAATATGGCATGATGCGGCCCACTTAAAGCCACATTTACAAATGAGGACTATAACTGCCGCACTCAGAGACGCATATTACTTAACTGTAACTAAGGCTGATTTTAGAGTCACGCTGACTGCGCGCGCACCGTCGGCGCTGATGGCCCGAGATGTATGAAATTGTAGGAAGCGTTTTTGAATAACGCGTAGCGGACAGCGCTGACATTTCGGTGTCGGCGCCGACGGTCAGCGAGCGGTCAGCGTGACTCAAATCAGCCTCAGTGAAGATTTGGACAGAAGCCCCATACATTATCTGTCAAAATATTCATTAATAGTACAGAAGCCCTAGAACAATTTTTTTTGTGATTACTAACAAGCTAATTTTTTGTGAGTAGCTACATTTTGATAAGACGAACAACATTCTTATTTTCGAAAAATCTTGAAAATGGTAGCTAACAGAGATAGAGAGGATTTCATACTTTGACTTGATGGTCCTAAAATATGGATTGTTTTATTTGTAGGACAAGGTTACTCTTAAATTATATAACTATTAACCTACAAATATACAAAAAATCACCTGGTTTGGGTTCCGTTTTAGGGTACAGTAGTCAACCAAGTTTTGTAGATTACAGAACCCTAAAACGGTTCGAGATTTTTCGAAAATAAAAAAGGTATTTGTCTTATCAAAATGTAGCTACTCACAAAAAATTAGCTTGTTAGTAATCACAAAAAAAATTGTTCTAGGGCTCCCTCACTATAAAGTTTAATCATCATTAAATGCGAGTGCGGCGGTAAAAGGTAGCATTTCGGGGTGTCGTATTATCGGCAGTTTGGATGCATATACCCGCTAATGATACGTCTCGTCGTATTTGGTACGACTACGGCCCAGTCTGTAGTTACTTCTTTAAATAACTCATTGTTACATATTTCGGTGAGAAGATGAACGCCATTTTTACTTAAAAACTTTACTTACAATACGACAATGACAGAGAAACATGTAGCTATTTACCTACTCGAAAAAAATTAAATCATCCGCTGAGACAAACCCTATCCCGCATAGATAAGAGTTGGCGAGATTCGATTACACACCAGCTATATCCCACGTCCTAAATGGTTGTCTCAATTTATCAATATCCTATTACTTGCGCAAGAATGGATTTCCAGGATGCAGGATTTTATTACCTTTAATTTAATGGTAATAAAATTTTAAGTATCTCTCTGTCAAGGTTTCCAATGGCAATAACTTTCCATTGATTTACCATTTCAATTTGTCAAGGCAAATTGTGATTCAATTAGCATATTAATAGTTTGTGATCAGGAAATGGATACACAATATTCTATACAAAAGTTCCACAAGTTATCTTATCGGTTATCACACATAATATGCAAAAACGATTATAACGTAAATATTTGCATCACAACAACATGTTTTTATTGTTACATTGTTGCGCCGCGCCGATTGTCGTTGTAATGTGGAATTTGATAGTAGGCATTATAGTAGGAAAGGTCGCGCTCAGTTTAAAAAGTCATTTCATACCGAGCGAAAATCGTTACAATAATAGTATTCCACTAATACATAACATCTTTGATCGTCAGCTGCTTCAGAAGTGGTGGAATAAAAATTGAGAGTATCTCAAAGTTGTTGTTGGGAATCGTATTGAATTGACATTAAAAATATCCCAATTCGCACCCAATAAAGGTTCTTAATATCTAGATTATACACGTTTAGGTTCGGTAGGTGTCGTTTTAGTTTTAGTATATAACAACAGATGGCGCTTTTAAAGTAAAATTTATATAATTCTTCTTCACAAATATTGACTATCGAATTAATTACTTTAAATTGCTATGTGAGACAATGTTATGGTTAATTCAAACGAAAATCGCCGTCAGCTGAATGTTTGCAGGTGGAAATGTAGTCTACGCGACGCCCTAGGATACATTGAGCGCGAAGTAGGGCTATATTGGTTATAACTTATATCGCTGGCTGACGGTTTTTCCACCGTCGTATTAGCGACTGACGGTTTTCTTTATTATATACAAAGTAGAAACATTCACCTGTATAAATTTTGTACGGTATAAAATGACTTTATATTCAAAAAATTTTTACATGTTCAGTAACGCGACTGACGTTGAATCCCCCGTCTGCAAAACATGACCTCAATAATCATCCATCAAAGTTTCATTCGGTATAAAATCACTTTTCGCAACTATTTTTTTTACAACTTTGAAATACTCTCAGTTAACATTCCACCACGGGTGCGGCGACTGACGCTGATTATATTGATTGATAAATATTAAGCTACCGCTGGACAAAAATTTGGTCGGTATGAAATGACTTAGCAAACGATAGCACTACCTCCCCTACTATTAGTGATTAGAGATATTCTAAAAAAGTATTGTTTAGCTATCATTTTGCTAGAAAAAAAAAACATTCAATAAGCAAACACTTTATTTCAGAAATAAATAAAACACTTGAATTTAACAAAGGCTGGATTTATATGCGTGCCCGAACGCGCGACAAGCGAATGTATGTAAAGACGTGGGCTCGGAACCGGTATTTTTTTAACCAGGGTAAAACGCTCTTTAACCAGGTTTTTGGATAAGTGTTCGCTCGGAGCGAAACCGAGATGCGAGCGGTATTGCTTCTGAAATTAACCTGGTTAATTCCTCGCGGAAAGTAACTAGTGCAGTGATATCTTCTATCCCTTCCTAGTGCACCATCTAATAGCTAATAGGCCATTTGTTTTGAATGTGTGGACAGTTGGTGAGGGTCGTGGTGCGTGTGAGTGGGCGGGGCGAACACAATCGCGAAGGGTTCTAATCGGTATTTTGAGCAGGAGCAGTTTCATTTCGCTCTTTGAACAAAACCAGGCATAATTTCGGTCCGTTCAGAGCGGAATCGGAATGGACCATTTATTTAAATGTAGCCGCCAAACACAGCGCGTTCCGCGGACGCATATAAATCGAGCTACACATATAAAAACAATTTCATTGCCGGTCAAAAAATGTCACAAGTAAAATACTGGATTCGTCATCTTTGGCTCATATTATGTAACATAAACTACCCGAAAGTAATAATTACTTATTAAATATTTTGGAATGTAAACATATTATAACTTATAGTAATATTTTATAATAGTACTATCAATTTTACCAAATAAATGTAATCGCCAACAAACTGAAATGCAGTTTGGCGGTTTTTAGGATAAGGACATAATATTGTAAAATACTGGAATAAATATTAAAAAAAAAACCCATTAAATGTCTGACATTTGTTGATTGTAAAATTCAACAAAAATTGTACTTGCAGTACCCTCTTAAACTAATAACAGCCTAGCGCTGACTAGGTTTCAAATAACAACAGTAAAAGTAGGAAACAAAAAATGAACCTCCTTACTAATAAAAATGTACAATGGATACGCTAGAGCAGTGGTACTCAACCTTTTTTTATACGGGCATTGGTCTTAGTGTCATGGGCCGCAACCAAAATTTTTTGGGTTGAAAGTAACGTTCTTCAAAATTAACGATTTAATAGTAGAAACATTTTTGCTACTTTCACGACGACTGCAATATTTTGCCGGTGGGCGTGAATTCCAAAATGATTTAACATCACACAAGCCACTGATAAGGACTGATAAGGTCCTGGTGGGCCGCAGGTTGAGTATAGCTGCGCTAAAGTCTAGACAATATTTTATCGTCTGATACGATCTAAAAGTCGTTGAACTGACAAAGACAAAACTTTCTATAGCTTATTCATTGTGTTACTTTTTTTTAGCAAAGGGTTAAAGTATACGGCTATACGCTACCTATAGTAACAACTTAGATCTTATAGATCCGCCATTACAATGCCATTATTTGTAGTTAATAAAACATAATTATTGTAAAATGGCAGTGACCTGGAAATATTAAAATATAAAAGCTATAGTTGCAGTGATTACCTACGCAGCAACTTATAAATGTAAATAGCAAACCTAAAGCAACAAATTCCATAGACTTTGTACTATTGTCTTATAAGGCTCAATAATAATTACAATTTGCTCTTGAGGTGGGTCCCCAACATTTTCCTCAGCTCTCGTCTCAATATTTTTCCGGACGGATTTTTCGGGATTTCATCCACAAATATGACTCCCCCGCGTAGATGCTTCGTAGGGGACACCTGAAAATATATTATCAACGTTATATTACTTACGAAATATGATATTATATATTCAGACATACATATAGTTTTTATTATTCGTAGCATAAATATACAGGGTGTAACAAAACTAAGTGATAAATGATAATTACTTCAGGGTGTGTAAGTGTCCCTTATATAAAGGTCACTGAAAATAGCAGCGCTAAAAGCGTATTTTTTGTGATTTGTATAGGCAAGCGCCCCAGCGTCATGACTTTGCCCATACAAATCACACAAAAAAACACGCTTTCAGCTCTGCTACTTTCACAGTGAACTCTATATGGGCACCCATACACACCCTAAAGTATTACCACTTAGTTTTGTTACACCCTGTATCGTTAGGATTAGTAGGACGCCTGCGACAGACACTTCACCGCGAGAAACTCTATAATAGGCATGACGACAAAGGGCATTGAGTAACTTTGTATGGACCTGTGGCGTCATTTTTTTTTCCAGCGGCCAGGGATAAAACCATTACTATTTTGTAGCACTACATTAGAGAAACATATATCAGTAATAAAAATTGTTCTAAGTTATATCGGAGCTGAGCTATGATTATTTTAGTATATATATTTTTGCACCTTATGTTCACAAAATCAATAGTAATTAACATTACTTTATGGAGCTATCCTTAAAAAACAGATGTAGAAAGGGTATATTAATCTGTTGGATATATATTTCTCACTAGCTATTGCCCACGACTTCGTCCGCGTCAAATAAATGAATAATTTTTCATACATATTTTCACACTGGGTTTAATTCTCGTCCGACTAAAATATAGCCAGACTTGAGACTATCTTTCATTAGACAGTGGTTTCAAAGGGCCGGATGCAATATTAGGCAATTGTAATAATTATTGTTCTTGTGTATTAATGTGTTGTGGGTAAAATTACTCTAGGGTGTTGTTCCCATAACACAATGTCGATTATTTCCACTATTTAGCGAATTTTGGCCATAGTTTGATACTATAATACTTATATATTCTGTGCCATAGTGCAGTATGACGCTGGACGCCACCTTTCGGCAGAATTTTCAGTCTAGCTTTTAATCTACTTCCCGGCTCATTATAGAAGTGCAGCCACAGGAATGTTTTGTAGAATATTAGCTATTTACTTACACAATATATATATATATATATATATATATATATATATATATATATATATATATATATATATATATATATATATATATATATATATATATATATATATATATATATATATATATATATATATATGTAAAGAAAAACTTTAGTAAAGCCCGACCAACAAAATAAAAAACCTCGCCATATTGCGGAAAACTACTGGAACTAATTTCTTCAACTGGCAATAATCTTTATGAGATGTCATAATTGTCATCTGTCAAAGTGTGTTCTCGATTGTGCGTGATATATTTCTTAGACAAGTGGGTTATTTACGCGATATAATGCCGAAAACTATTAAAAGCCAGTTAAGAAAAGTTATTTATAATATCAATAATTACTTGTCGGAAAGAAAGTCTGAAGGAATTGACTCTATTCCTCTAAATAACATCACGGACCTTGTTGTCAACATGACTGGTAGGTACCTCATATAGTGTGTGCAATTTGAATTGGCTAATTTGTGATTAGTTTAATTTAAAAGTTCTGTTTTTAGGTGTATCCCGATCGTCCGTAATGAAAATACGAAGAGAAGGTCAGACTTCAGTTGTATTTTCTACACCTAAGAAAAATAAACCGAAAACAAAAAAGAAAATCAATCTGGATGATTTCGATCTCTGTGCAATTAGGCATAAAATACAAGAATTTTATACCGTCCGAAAAGAAGTACCGAGTTTGAAGCGGTTGCTTGCAGCTCTGAAAGAATCCATAAATTTTGTTGGTGGCAGAGAGTCTCTTCGTTTACTCTTGCACAAATTAGGTTATAAATTTAAAAAAATGTAGAAACCAAAGGACAATTCTTATGGAGCGGTATGATATAGTAGCTTGGAGGGATAAATATCTACAAGAAATCAAAGATGTAAAGGAGAGCGGTATGCCAGTTGTATACCTCGATGAAAGCTATATTCATACTTCTCTCAATCATGCAAAATGCTGGCAAAGTGAAAATGAGCCTGGTGTGTCTAAATCTGTTGCTAAAGGCAAAAGATATGTGATTGTCCATTGTGGCGGCAAAACTGGGTTCGTCCCGAATGCTTTATTAATTTACAATGACAAAGAAAAAAAAGAAGATTTCCACGAAGCCATGAATAAAGTTAATTTTAAAAAATGGGTATTGGATAAATTAATACCCAATTTACATGAACCAACCTGTATAGTCATGGACAATGCTAGATATCATTCTAGCCAAATTAACAAGCCACCAAACATGAATAATAGAAAACATGAAATTGCAGAATGGCTTACATCAAATGATATTGCCTACCCTGCTTATGCCACCAAAAGTATGCTAATGGTTATAGTCAATCAAAACAAACCTGACCCGATATATGAAATTGATAGTTTAGTACAGGATTATGGTCACAAAATATTAAGACTGCCTCCTTATCATTGTGACCTCAATCCTATTGAGATGATATGGGGTATTGTAAAAGGGAAGGTTGCCACAAAGAATGTTGGTTTAGACAATATCACATTCATGCAGCTTGTAAAAAACTGTTTTGAGGTAAATATCACATATTTCGACAAAAATAAAATTAAATATTTTGTTTACCATTACTGATTTTAAATTATTCTTATAGGATATTACTGCCGATACATGGAGTAATTGTTGTGATCATACAAATAAAATAGAAAAAGAATATAGACAAAGGGGACCAGTAATTGATGGAGAAATTGAACAATTTATCATAAATGTTGGCGGCAATGACAGTGAAACATCCACAAGTGGCAATGAGTCAGAGATATCTGACATTGAACCACTACAATCTGACCATGAAGATGAAATAATATATGAATGTGTTGAATATTTAGATTCTGAGTTTGATGAATAATTTAAATAAAAGTTTAATAATGAAATTATGAAGTTGTACTTTTTTAAACTGCCTATATACTTTAAAACTATACATAAATGCTATGGTTTTGTATAGTCTATATTAAAATTAGTCTATATTAAACACTAGCTAAAAATTGTACACTAGCCAATTCGCAAGTGTATCACTGTACTAGATGTTGCCATATTCATAGTTCATTTAGCGCCCTCAGGGCAGGTTTTCTATTTTTTTGGTCAGGCTTTAGTACCTACTGTTTTCCTTTATTATTGTCTGTGTTTTTGCCACTAAAACATTATAATTAAAAAATTAATTGTCAATGTCATTGTCAGGGCATTGGCGGCATGAATTGCTGTTTCATCGTGAATGTGTAAAAATTGATACTAATTATTTCCTGTAAAGTATCTAGAAACCATAAGTAAAGGCATTAAATGTTGTTTTTTTGTATTTCAGGTAAGTTTTATGATTGTATATTGTGATACATAGTGAAAATACGATGTATGAAACATTGATTAATAAAAACATTTTGTATTTCAGAAAAACGCATTTTGTCTTTATTTGTATCATATTAAGAGAGAAATATCATTATAAAACAACATTTTCTGCAAATAGTGAATTGACTATGGAAAAGTTGAGGTTTGATTTTGCTGTAAAATCTTCAGCAGATGGAAAATCAAATATTATTTGCATAACCTCAATAGGAACACCTACTGGCCAAGTTTTCAGTATACCGGATGAATATCAGCCTGCAAGTTTACATCAAGTAATCATAAATACTTCAAACTATGCCAAGGTGAGAAAAACATTGAATAAAAGACACCAGAGCAGAAAAATATGGATAAACTTAACCGATGAGATATCTAAAACATATTTGGATGAAGGACAAAACTTGCAGTTTAATGACATATACCTGGAGGAAATGATGGAAAACATAAATGATTATAAGTCTTTATCTAGTAGCTCAAGTCAAACATTGGAAAAAATATTGGAAAAATTCCTCGAGAAAAAACAAACTACATGTGAAACTCAAAATTTAGCAATAATCTCAAAAGACTTTATGATTGAGAAATTTAATGGCAGAAATGCAAATGCTCACCAATGGATTAAAAGTTTCAACAAGGAATGTGAACGTTTTCATATCGACAAAGACAAAAAGAAGATTGAAATATTAAAAAACTTTTTGGAACACTCCAGTATGGATTGGTACAGCTGTATGCTAATGAAGTTTACAGTGGAATCAGAGTGGAACAAATGGGAGAAAAATTTCAGCGATACATTTGGAAATAAAGGATGGTCACCCATCAGATATGCTCTTGCTTTTAAGTATCAAGCGGGTTCATTGCTTGATTATGCTTTAAAAAAAGAAAAATTATTACTAGAAGTGAGGAAGTCGATTGATACAGGAACACTAATAGACCTTATAGCAGCAGGTTTACCTAATTATGTAACAGACAAGATTGACCGGGAGACTTTACACCAAACCGAAGATCTGTACAATGAATTGGGAAAATTGGAACATCTTGTTGGGAAGAATAAATATGATAAAAAACCTTACACATACCCGGATATAAAAATAAAAAAAAATGAAGAAAAAAAGCCATGCCAAATTTGTGTCTCCGAGAAAAAAGGTAAACATTTCCACCCGGAGGAAAATTGTTGGTTCAAAGAGAAAAATAAAAAAGGTATTGTGAAAAGTGTAAACAACTCTGAATTGGAAATTGAACTAAATAACGAGAATCCAAAAAACTAGAAGTACCACCATTAATAAAAGTACCTTTACTATTAAATGACACTTTACAAGTTTGTGGAATTTATGACTCAGGTTCAAATGTCTCATTAATTAATGCAAAATTATTGAAGATACATAGGCCAAATGATATAAGTGCTACACAAACAGCAAACTTGAAAACTATTAATGGTGAGAAAAAAACAAAAGGTATGGTATCTCTAAAAATTAAAATATTTAATATGGAAAAAATGATGGATATTTTTGTCATAGAAAATGAAAATTTTCATTATGATTTTCTCATTGGCTTGGATTGTATAAAAAAGTTCAGATTAATTCAAAATGAAAATTTAAATATTAAACAATATAACAATCCAAAAGAAGACAGGTTCCTAAATGAAGAAAATATCAATTCAGATTTAAAATATGTCAAAATTCCTGATGCACTAAGTGACAAAAATATAAAAGATGTTTCTTCATATGCTGGGCTACTGGAACAAGGAGCTAATTATACAAACAAATGGGAAGTGAACTTTAATGAACATATAAACATTGACAAATTTGAAATTTCAGTAAACCATTTGGATGTGTATCAACAAAGGGAAATTGATAAATTAATAGAGAAATACAAAGCAGTCTTTGCTAAGGACAAATATGATGTTGGGACTGTGCGTGATTATGAAGCTCATATAGACTTAATAGTAGATAAATATTGTTACAAACGTCCATACAGGTGCACAGCTGATGATAGAAAAGAAATTGAATACCAAGTATCGAAACTACTGGAGAAGAATTTGATTGAGGAATCTTATAGCCCCTTTGCTGCTCCAGTTACTTTGGCCTACAAGAAAGAAGATGATAAAAAAACAAGGCTATGTATAGATTTTAGAGAGTTGAACAAAATCATTGTTCCTCGGTCGCAGCCATTCCCTTTGATCGAGGATTTAGTGGTAAGGACTGTGAACTGTAATTTTTTTTCTACTTTTGATATAAATTCAGCATTTTGGTCAATTCCTTTAAAAATTCAAGATAGATACAAAACGGCATTTGTTACCCAAGAAGGACATTTCCAATGGACCTGCCTTCCATTCGGTTTAAGAACATCTCCAGCAATTTTTCAAAGAATATTGACCAATATTATAAGAAAACACAAACTCTCAGATTTTGCAGTCAATTTTATTGATGATATCTTAGTCTATTCAAAAACTTTTGAGGAACATATACTGCATGTATCAAAACTACTTGAGGCAATATTAATAGAAGGATTTAGACTGAAATTTTCGAAATGTATTTTTGCACATAGATATGCCAAATATTTGGGTCACATAATAGAAAATAATTCAGTAAGTCCTCTCAAAGATAATTTAACAGCAGTTAAAAACTTTCCAGTCCCAGAAACAAGAAAAAATATACGCCAGTTCCTTGGAAAAGTGAATTTTTATCATAAATTTGTGCCACACAGTGCAATTATCCTGAATCCATTACACAATTTACTACGGAAAGATGTAAAATTCATATGGTCAACAGAATGCCAGGAATCATTTAACAAAATAAAAGAATTACTATGTTCCAAACCAATTCTAAAAATATTTGATCCTGAACAACAAATAAAAATTTATACAGATGCGAGTATTAAAGGAGTTGGAGCCGTATTAAAACAAGAAGATGAAAACGGGATCGACAAACCTGTAGCTTACTTCTCAAAAAAGTTGACAGAAACTCAAAAGAAAAAAAAGGCAATATATTTAGAATGTCTGGCAATTAAAGAGGCGATAAAATACTGGCAGCACTGGCTAATGGGAAAAGAATTTGTGGTATATTCAGATCATAAACCATTGGAAAATCTGAAGATCAAGGCTAGAACTGATGAAGAACTAGGTGATTTGGCATACTATTTGTCTCAATATAATTTTAAAATAAAATATAATCCGGGACAATCAAATCAAGAAGCAGACTGCTTAAGCCGGAATCCAGTTCTAGATCCTTGTGATAATACTGATGATTTTTTAAAAGTTGTAAATTTAATTACCTTGGAAAATATTAAAAGGGACCAACACACAAATCTAGATATACAACATGGAAAATCTAAATTTATAATAGAGAATGAAATCTACTACAAAAAGAATAAAAAAAGAAATAAAATCATATTGTCAGAAGAATTTAGCAAAACACTGATTAAAAATGTCCACAATACTTACTGTCACATTGGAAGAACCCAGATGATAAATAAAATCACACCTTTCTATACAGCAAAAAATATTATAGCAAATATTAAGAAGATTTGTGACGAATGTGAGATTTGTGTGAAGAATAAATCTAGAAGAAAATCGAAGTTTGGCCTGATGTCACATTTAGGTCCAGCAACACGCCCATTTCAAATTGTATCAATTGATACCATTGGAGGTTTCGGAGGATCAAGGTCTACAAAAAGGTATTTGCATCTTCTGGTTGATCATTTTACGAGATATGCTTATATATTGACGTCAAGGAATCAAAGCTCCAGTGACTTTATTAAGCTTATTAAAAATGTGACACAAAGTTATAATATTGATGTGGTATTAACAGACCAATACCCTGGCATAAATTCCAAAGAATTTAAAGACTTCCTGAAAACGAAAAACATAACAATAATATTTACAGCTGTGGACGCCCCATTTTCAAACGGGCTCAATGAAAGGCTAAATCAAACTTTAGTCAATAGGATAAGATGCAAAATAAACGAAAATGATAAAAAGATTGCCTGGACATCTGTTGCAAAACAATGTGTTGAAAAATATAACGAAACAGAACATACAGTCACAAAGTATACTCCAAAATACCTTTTAGAGGGCGAAAATGTGGATATTTTGCCACATGAGTTAAAATCAAGATTTACAAAAGAAGATCTAAAAAAAGATAGAGAACTAGCTCTTCAAAATTCAATAAAATCTCATGAATACAATAAGAAAATATATGACTTAGGTAGAGAAGACTATACATTCGAAGAGGGAGACAGAGTATATGTCGAAAATGGTAATCGATTGAACCGGAAGAAAATGGACGAATTGAGGATTGGTCCATACAGAATCTTAAAGAAAATTTCTAACTCTATCTATGAAGTTGATGCGGGACATAAGAAGACCGAATCCAATCTCTACCATATTACAAAGCTATCTCCAGCAGTGTTAAGCTCTTAATCGAACCACTGTGCAATAGTTCTCTCGGAGGGTGGGAGATGTAAAGAAAAACTTTAGTAGTACCTACTGTTTTCCTTTATTATTGTCTGTGTTTTTGCCACTAAAACATTATAATTAAAAAATTAATTGTCAATGTCATTGTCAGGGCATTGGCGGCATGAATTGCTGTTTCATCGTGAATGTGTAAAAATTGATACTAATTATTTCCTGTAAAGTATCTAGAAACCATAAGTAAAGGCATTAAATGTTGTTTTTTTGTATTTCAGGTAAGTTTTATGATTGTATATTGTGATACATAGTGAAAATACGATGTATGAAACATTGATTAATAAAAACATTTTGTATTTCAGAAAAACGCATTTTGTCTTTATTTGTATCATATTAAGAGAGAAATATCATTATATATATATATATATATATATATATATATATATATATATATATATATATATATATATATATATATATGTGGTGACTTAGTACATACAATAAGTCTCACACCACACACGTTACACATGTTTCGTCTCAATTTTCATCGCTATCGTTTTGTTTATGTTTTGTCTCTATTGTGCAAATATGTATCGTCTCTTTCTGGTCTGTATATAATAGCCGTAAGTTTCATGAATAAAACACTTCTTCTGATCTGACAGTCGAGTTATCATTTACTCCTGTACCTAAGTCCCAACATTGGTGACCCCGCACGAAAAAGAACAAGTAAGCAGAAACTATGGCCGAGGAAGCATCGAAAATCAGAAGCGAAGAAGAAATTCAGGCAGCCGGATCATCGAGAATTTCCGAAGAAAATCAACCTTGTCACGAACTCTCCGCCGTATCCGTACAGTCAAGACTCCTACCATTTTGGCGCGAAATTCCACGAGCATGGTTTATCCAATTCGAAGCCGTCGTGGAACCTCTCAAGACATCGGACGACCAGAAATTCCGCTACGTTCTTCAACAGCTGCAAAATACAGATCTCCAGCACCTCACTGACATCCTCTACAACCCGCCTAAGAAAGACAAATACGCAACAATCAAGAATCGCCTGCTCACCGTCTACGAGAAATCAGAAGTCCAAAATTTCCAGAAGCTCATCAGCGGCCTAGAACTCGGCGACCAGAAGCCTACACAGCTGCTCCGAAGGATGCGAGAATTATCAGGCGGCATGATCACTGAAGATGGTCTAAAAATAGAATGGCTCAATCATTTGCCACCTTACATACGTTGCGTGCTCTCCGTAAACAATGAATCATCACTAGACACACTCGCAGCGATGGCCGATAAAATGATGGAGTATTCCGGCGACAACAACACTATTGCAGCAGTCTCGTCGTCGTCTGCACCATCAACCAGCAGAGATAATAGCGTCATAGAAATGATGTCCAAGAAAATCGAAGAGCTTACCATTCAAGTGGCCGAATTACATACTCACTCATCGCGGCCGCACTATCGCCGTCCCTTTCACACGCGCGCGCGGTACTCTCGCTCCCGGTCAAAGTCCGCGCGCCGAAGGCCTGTAACGAGAGACGAATCGACGTGGGAATGTAAATATCACTTCCGATTTGGCGATAAAGCTAAGAGATGCGAGTCGCCATGCTGCAGAAGGAATAAAACGTCGGAAAACTAAAATCGACACCGACTGTGGCGGATGTCGGTGTCCCCAAGACGACGAATCGCCTTTGTGTCCGCGATCGCAACACTAACCAATGTTTCCTCGTGGACACGGGCGCAGATATCTCCGTGTTAGCCGCCACTATTAAGAACAAGAAAAAGGAAGAGGGTCCGTACACACTGTACGCCGCAAACAGCACAAAAATAAAGACATACGGCGAGAAAACTATCACACTGAACCTGGGGCTACGAAGATCATTCACATGGACATTCATCATCGCCGACGTCAAGACATCGATATTAGGAGCCGATTTTCTTCGCCACTATCAACTGCTAGTCGATTTACATAAGAATAAACTAATCGACAGCGTCACAGAACTATCAGTGAAGACTATAGAAATCGCAAGTTCCGTCGACAGTATTCGCCTGCTGAAATCCGAGCAGGTATACCACGACATACTGAAGCAGTATCCGGACATTCTTCATCCTTTTTCACTCAAGAAGCCCGTCAAACACGACGTCGTACACCACATAGAAACGACTGGACCGCCGCTCTTCGCCCGCCCCCGCCCGATTCCGCCCGACAAATACAAAGCTGCCAAAGAAGAATTTAAGCGAATGATGGAAATGGGCATCTGTAAACCTTCAAATAGTCCCTGGGCGAACCATATAGTCCAGAAAAAAGACGGTGGATTACGAGTATGCGGCGACTACAGAAGACTGAATACTGTTACGAAACCCGATCGCTACCCGATACCTCGAATTCAAGACTTCACTTACTCGCTACATAACAAGAAGATTTTCACGAAGCTCGATTTGAAAATAGCCTACTATTGCATACCTATGTCGAGCCCAGAAGACGCACAGAAAACTGCGATAATAACCCCGTTTGGTCTATACGAATTCACAAGTATGCCATTCGGGTTAAGAAACTCAAGTCAAACGTTTCAAAGATTTATGCACGAGGTACTCAGGAACATCGAAGATTGCTTCTGTTTTGTCGACGATATCTTATTGTACTCAGAAAACGAAGAACAACATAAGAAGCTGCTGCACGAAGTACTACGACGCCTTAACGACTACGGCGTAACGCTGAACATAGAAAAATGTCAGTTCGGCGTTAACAAAATCGACTTTTTGGGCTACGAAGTATCCGAGGCCGGCATAAAACCAACAGAAGAACGAACATCTGCAATATCGAATTATCCTAAACCCAAGACGGTAATCGAACTACGACGCTTTCTAGGCATGATCAACTACTACCGTGATTGCCTACCACAACAAGCGAATTTTCAACACGAACTCAACAAATATCTGCACAACGGAAAGAAAAATGACAAGACATCAATAGACTGGACGCCCGCCGCCGAAGAGAGTTTTGAAAAATGCCGCCAAAGCATTTTACAAGCTACAACACTCAGTCATCCGATACCTAGCTGCCCGCTCGCTATCATGACCGATGCCTCCGACCATAGCATCGGCGCCGTACTACAACAACGTACGAACAACGTTTGGAGACCACTGGCCTATTTTTCAAAAGCAATGAGTGCTACACAACAACGGTACAGTGTATATGACCGCGAATTATTAGCGATATACACTGCCGTAAGACATTTTCGAAGATTAATAGAGGGCTGCGAAGTAACAGTATACACGGATCACAAGCCTCTCGTTTACGCGCTTACAAAAAGTGCGAGCAGTAGCGACACACCGCGAAGAGAAAGACAGACGCATTTCATAAGTCAGTTCTGTTCGGCAATAAAATACATACAAGGAGAAGACAACACAGTCGCCGACGCATTATCAAGAATCGAGGAAATAATTTGCCCCACTACGATCGACTTCAATCAACTTTCCATCGACCAGAGCAGCGACAAACAATTACAGAAGCTAAGAAGTCAGGAAAACTTAAAATTCGGCGAAATAAGTTTGCCGGGACTCGAACGACAGATAACATGCGAGTTATCTACTTCGACGCCTCGCCCGTACCTGCCGCAAGTGTATCGCTACGCCGTATTTAAGTCACAACACGACTTAAGTCATCCCGGTGTACGCGCAACGAGAAGATTAATTCAATCAAAATATTTTTGGCCGTCGACGAATAAAGAAGTCACAGAATGGGCGAGAACATGCATCAGCTGTCAGCGCGCTAAAATTCAGCGACACGTCGTCACGTCGTTACAGAGTTTTCCAGAGTCACAGCGTTTTCACCATGTACACATCGACATTGTGGGCCCGCTGCGCTTATCTCGAGACTACCGATACTGCGTCACGATGACAGATCGATGTACGAAATGGCTGGAAGCAATACCAGTACAAGAAATCACAGCCGAAGTCGTAGCCAAGGCATTCTACGACAACTGGATCGCTCGTTTTGGTGTTCCCTTGCGTATCACTACAGACCAAGGACGCCAGTTCGAGTCGTCGCTATTCAGAACTCTACTACAGAAGTTTGGAATAACAAGAATACGAACTACGGCCTTTCATCCACAATCGAACGGTCAAATAGAAAGGTGGCACCGCACTATGAAGACTGCACTAGTGGCCCGCGGAGCATCGACCCAGTGGACAGATGAGTTGCCGACTGTACTTCTCGGCCTCCGCACGGCGCTCCGCGAAGATACGAAAGTAAGCCCTGCGCTAATGACATACGGAACTACGCTACGAGTACCCTCCGATTTCTTCGTACCGTCAACATCAAAAATCGAAGATGCAGAGTTTGTACGAAAACTAACTGAAACTATGGCCACGTTAAAACCGCAACAACGCTCCTCTGAAAAAAGGTCTACGTTCATTCACAAAGATCTATTAACATGCAGCCATGTTTTCGTACGAAACGACACAGTACGAGCCCCGCTGACCCCACCGTATGATGGACCCTACGAAGTATTGAAGCGCAACGAAAAATATTTCAAGATACAGTTGCCGCTTCGAACTACAGTCGTATCGCTCGATCGACTAAAACCGGCGTATCTCCTCAACCAAGACGCATGTGAATCGGAAAATACATCGAGTACGCCCGCGCCGCAGCCGCCGCAGCCGACGCAGTGGTCGCGATCCGCGCCGCAGACACCGCAGCCGCAAGTTCAAGTGACAAGGTCCGGCCGCATTAGCAAACCTACAGTGCGTTTCACTTGAAGGGGGGTAATGTGGTGACTTAGTACATACAATAAGTCTCACACCACACACGTTACACATGTTTCGTCTCAATTTTCATCGCTATCGTTTTGTTTATGTTTTGTCTCTATTGTGCAAATATGTATCGTCTCTTTCTGGTCTGTATATAATAGCCGTAAGTTTCATGAATAAAACACTTCTTCTGATCTGACAGTCGAGTTATCATTTACTCCTGTACCTAAGTCTCAACATATATATATATATATATATATATATATATATATATATATATATATATATATATATATATATATATATATATATATATATATAAAACAAAACGGCCCTCTTTAGGAAATTCGAGAAAAAATGGATTTGCATTTTTTTGCTAAAGGAATATAAATAGTTAAAAAATCATTAAATGACGGCGCGTTGTTGTACAGTTCGACAAGGCTTTAAATGAATATGTCAATGATGTCAATGGGCGCTGCAGGTAAAGGAGAACTGTCAAAAATGACGTTTTTGTATGATAGAAGCGTTATAGTTCCTTTTCTCGCCACGTTCATAAACAGCCTTGTCGAACTGTATGTTGAATGGTTAAGTCATTCTTCTAAAATGTACGAATAACTAAAATTAAAAATAAATGATGAAATGAATAATTATTATGCTTGTATCTATATCTACAGGTTGTAACAAAACTAAGTGATAATTCATTTTTTTTTATAAAATAAGGGGGCAAACGAGCAAACGGGTCACCTGATGGAAAGCAACTACCGTCGCCCATGGACACTCGCAACATCAGAAGGTGCAGGTGCGTTGCCGGCCTTTTAAGAGGGAATACGCTCTCTTCTTGAAGGTTTGCAGGTCGTATAGGTCCGGAAATACTGCTGGTGACAGTTCGTTCCAAAGTTTTAAAGTTTTACAGTGCGCGGCAGAAAGTTACGCGAGAAACGCACGGTGGAAGACTGCCACTTATCAAGGTGATGAGGATGGAATATTTTTCGCGTTGGACGACGGCGAAAAGTTGCAGGTGGTATGATTCCGAACAATTCCTCAGAGCACTCCCCGTGATACAACCGATAGAGGATGCAGAGTGAAGCTACATCTCGGCGTAATTCCAAGGGGTACAAGCTGTTTGAAACACAATGGCAGTCAACAATTCGAGCGGCCCTTCGTTGGATACGATCCAGAGGGAGCAGTTGGTATTTTGGCGCTCCTGCCCAGAGATGAGGGCAATATTCCATTATGTATGAGGCCGAACCTGCGCCTTGTAAAGTCCGTTGGTCCGGACTGAAGTACTGTCTCGCTCTGTTGAGAACACCAAGCTTCTTCGAGGCTAACTTGGCCTTACCCTCTAGATAATATCGTAACTGGACTTCGCTCGATATGCTAACGCCAAGTATTTCAATGCTAGGGGAGATGGTCAAAGATGTGCCCTCAAAACGAGGATGTACGACCATAGGTGACTTTTTAGCGGTGAACGCGCAGACTTGTGTCTTGGCGGGGTTGAATTGGACTAAGTTACGTCTACCCCATTCAGAGACTTTATCCAATGAATGTTCGTTTCGACTCTCAATGACATTTAGCCGAGAAATATTGGGGGAGCCGGTATATACAGCATCACCTGTACTATCATCCGCATAGCAATGAATGCCGTTGGTCTGTAACATGTCATTGATATGCAGTATGAATAGGGTAGGCGATAGCACACAGCCCTGAGGGACACCAGCATCAACAGACTGAGTTTCCGAGCATTCGCCGTCAACTACGACCTTTATGCTTCTGTCTGCTAAGAAACTTTTTTGTGATTTGTATGGGCAAGCGCCCTGGCGTAAAGATTTCCCCATACAAAAACAAAAAAGTCTTCTCTTTCAGCGCTACTACTTTTACAGTAAACTTTATACACGAGACTCATACACAGTACACACATTAAAGTATTATCACTTAGTTTTGTTATACCTTGTATACTAATATTATGCAGCTGAAGTGATTGTGTGTTTGAAAGTGCTAATCTCAGGAACTGCTGGTTCGATTTGAAAAATTCTTTTTGTATTGGATAGCCCATTTACCGAGGAAGGCTTTAAGCTAATAAATAATGCAGTTTTTTTTGTATTTTACTGAGTATTCATGTTATGATTGAATTTACTTTTAGTTGAAAATACGAACTTAAAATGCCTAATATCTCGGCTCCGATATAGTTTAGCTATATGTCCCCCATAATAAATTTACTCCTCTTGATATATTCTTTCATAATATGCCGGTTTGGTGAGTGGCCGCGAGATTTGAAAATTATGCCAACATTATCCAAACCCCTTTGCATGATGAATGATGCAGGATGACAGCCTCTAGCTCAGCTGTCAACGTCAATGTCACTGTCAAATGCTCCTTGTCACCTGCGACGCCACATAGTCGACGACGTCCCGCTCGGTGAGGTCGGCGCCGGGCTGGCGGACGACGAAGGCGAGGGGCAGCTCGCCGGCGCGCTCGTTGGGGACGCCCACCACGCCGCACTCCGCCGCGCCCGGGAGGCGCAGAACTACCGCCTCCAGCTCAGCTGGCGCCACCTGGGACATAGCAGAGAGTTGGGTTAGTCTAATGCTGCCAACTAGGTGGGTCGACGACAACTAGGTGGGACGACGATCTCCGTTTAGTTGCGGGTCCATGTTGGATGCGAGTAGCAGGAGGTCGGTCATCTTGGCGTTCATTGAGAGAGGCCTATGTCCAGCAGTGGACGAATATAGGCTGATATGATGATGAATGCTGGCTTCTCACGGCGCGTAATATCACGAGCCGCGCCGCACCAGCTCGAGCCACGCGCCGTGTGAAGGTCACTACCTCGAGCCACTGCTCGAGGTGGCACGGGCTTGCTCGAGCAGGCGCGTCCGATCGGATTGAAGTCGCCAGTCGGTAACTTCAAAGGCGCGGCTCGGCGCAGCTCGAGCGGTCTCGTGGAGACTCGAGCGCACTCGGGGTGGCGCATGGCAACGTGAGTGAGTTTAGAGTAGAATTGGTCTACCATCGGCCGCAGCCGGGCCTAACACGCGCCGCGCCCGTGTGCGCCATGTCGCGCCGTGAGAACGGTTAGCGCGGACTCGCCTGTTGGGCCGTGCTCGCTCGTACAAATCGGCTCGGTGCTGCGCGGCTCGAGAAATTACGCGCCGTGGGAAGCCAGCATAAGGTTATACGGTCAGTCTGGCATCAGTTCAGTCCATCAGTCTCAGATTGACGACAGAATGAAGGCCGGAAAGTACATAATATTAAAAAAAATATCAGTCCGTCAATCAAACGGTTACACGATCATTCTCCCGTCAGTCGGCATATTGATGGACTGATCTAGGTAATGCCAGACTGACCGTGTACCTCCCAAGTCTTATAGTACAGCAGTCTATCGTTGGCAGCCATCCACAGGGTGTAATAAAAAAGTGATAATAGTTCAGGGTGATTATAGAGTTAACTGAAAGTAGCAGCACTGAAAGAATTGCGTTGAGAATATGTGCACATTGAATATCTTGACTGCCATCATCATAGGTGTATCAAAATCAATAACTAGAACTACGGCGGGCAATATAATCTACTTTAAAAAACGTCAATGCCTATAGAAAAAAAACGAATAATACATAATATATTAAAATTAAAATAAGACTGCAAGAAAACAAGTTTAATTTTCATGATTTTTTACGCTCCAACAGTGAACTGAATTGCATTCAGTGAACTGTTGTATAAATCACTTTTGAAAAACTTTTATATTGTTTAACGTAGACCGTAGACGAATTATCAACATACTAAAAAACTATTTATGTAATATCCATCGGTACGCTTTATTATCGCCCCACCATAGAATCGAACATTGCGCATTCCCCCTTTTCCAAAACACAATAACTATATCACTTTGTCCCTAAAAGAATATTATTTTTTAAATAATATTATTAGAAATACTTTAATTTCTATTTTCGCATTGCTACAGTCACATTAGCCGGCCCCTAAACGATCAATTGTATAGTGCTATATCACGCTTCAATTTTATTGTACAGTTTATTTGATACTTAGATTAAAGGCACGTGATGTTCAATAATTAATATCAACCCTAGACGATCAATAATATTACTCAATACGTGATATTGAGCTATAAAATTGCTCGTCTAGAGGCTCAGTTAGACCTGTAAAAATGCGAAAGTACCAATACTAATGTTTATTTTCCCCTTAAATCTATCAGCAGTTCTTTTCGCATTTCAAATGCCATGATAAGCCCTACTTTTTTAGTGTTAACACCTTGTTAAAATGTTACGTGTTCTCTTTCATTCATATGAAAAATGAAAGAGGTAACATGATATTAATTCGAGCATTAACATTATGGCTGGTTTTGTCGTTAAGCGTTTCGGCAGCGCCGTTGGAGCGCCGCGCGTCGTTTCCACCAGAGATATTTTGCGAGGAATGTGTTTTTGTGAACCGGCGATGCTATTGGATCTTAAAACACATTACTCGCAACACATCTCTGGTGGAAATGCAGCCTAAGCCTACTATTTTGCTTACCTGGAAGCCATTATACTTGATAAGTTCCTTCAGCCGGTCGACGATGTAGAAGAACCCGTCCTCATCGTAGTACCCCACGTCTCCTGTCCTCAGGTAACCCTCATTGTCGACGAGCGCCGCGCCCGCTGCGGGGTCACCCATGTAGCCCTTCATGCGGAGTGGGGACTTGATCCACAGTTCCCCCTCCTTTCGTGGTCCGAGCTTCGCGTTCGTTTCTATGTCGATCACCTGAAATTAGTTGCATGAATGTAATGTACCAAGAAAGAATTAGATTCATAGGCAGTTGACGGACCTACGTCATTTGGTCGGATCATGTCAATTCAATGTTAGCTGTATTCGGTCGGATGGGTTTGACTTAACGCGACCAAATTACTTAGATCCACCATCTGCCTAGGAATCAACTTCTCTGAATAGTACTATCAAAGAATTTTTCACATGACGCGAGAGAGTCAGTCGGCAGTGATAATTGAGGGAACTTATGTTCTTTCCTCAGTTACTGCTATTACATCAACGTCTAGGACTAGGTTAATTTTGCCACGATAATTCTATTAATCAGAAGATCTGCAGTTGCTACTTAACACTAGGGCAGTTAGACCGCGGCGACTTGTTGTAGCGATGCAGTAGCGATACTGTCTGCAGCGATACAGTCGCTAAGCGGTCGCTAGTTGTTGTATTGTCGCTAGCTCTTAGCGATTCAGTAACGGCACAAAACCATGCAATACTCTAGAATCTCCTCCCGTTTCCTCCCCGGACCCCGTTACCGCCCGACAAGGTCGCGCGTTTGCATGGCTACAGTAGCGCGTTGCAAATGCGACTAACAGGTGTTAGTGATGCATTCGCACGTTCGATAAATTGATGTGTGCTAGTGCCGTTAATAAAAGCACTGGATACTATGATATATACCTTGATCCTCATGCCGGGCGCGGGTGTCCCGCAGGAGCCGAGTTTCTCCCCGCGCGTGAGGTCCACGCAGCACGCCTGCGTCACCTCCGTCAGACCGTAACCCTGCCGGATGTGCTCGATACCCGTCCTGTTACAAACCATAAATAAAATATAATATCACTTCGGGCCTGTTTCACCACTTCCTGATAAGTTACGAATAGGCTATCCACCAATTAACTTGACAGATTAAGTATAGAGAATCCGTCAAAAAAGTTGTGAATAGCCTATTCGGCACTTTATAAGAAAGTGGTGAAACAGGCCCTTAATATTATAAATGCGAAAGTATCTCTGTTTGTCTGTCAGTAACCTCTTCACGCCCAAACCGCTGAACCGATTTTGCTGAAAGGCATGGATACTTTAAGTCCTGGGAAAAGGACATAGGATACTTTTATCCTGGAAAATGTACGGTTCCCGCGCGATAAACAAATTTTGGCGGAATGGAGTTGCGGGCGTCATCTAGTTTGGTAAATTGGTATAAACAACAAAAAAAAAAAACACAAATTTTCTTTCAATAATGAGAATAACATAAACGCGTAAAATCAACTATGGAAACTTTCCATAGTTGATTTTACACGTCTGGCTACATACTTTTTGCTAAAGCGATTAGACTCGCATAGTAAAGCTACGAGCCATTTTTGATATATCACAATAAAAATTTCACAGCAACCAATCTTTGTTTTGAAATCGCTCTGAGGTGTAATCATAAAGAAATCTTTAAAATACGCAGTCACTGGTCTAGATGAGTAGATTTATGAATTAACAATATTGAGATATTCTTATCTCATTGGTTACATTTGAAACAAAATTTGTTGTTGTAGCAAATTAGCAATGACGCTATTTGATAGTCAGCGTCATTGCTAAATTTCCGACAAGGTCAATTTACTTAAGTCTTAACGTAAGTACTATCAGCAGTGGCAGGGCAAGACCAAAATTTTATGTGGGCGAGATACATTTTGCGAGGCCCCCTGGGCCCAAATGGATTATTTAAGACAAAACAAAATTTATAAATAAAATTTGAATCTCAAAACGCGTAAATTCTCAAAAAAAATCCTCGGGGTCCAAGAGGCGCGAGGCCCCTTGGACCGCGAGGCCGTAGGCGGTCGCCCACATCGCCCACGCCTTGCGCCGCCTCTGACTATCAGGAAGTTCATTCATAGGCGGATGGCGGACCTACTTTACTTGGTCGCGTTTTGTCAAACTCAGCCCACGGATGACGACTTAGCGGGCCCCTAGACGAGCAATTTTATTGCGCAATATCGCGTCTTGCGTAATATTATTGACCATCTATTTATTATTGACCATTCAATAAAATTGAAGCATTATATTGACAATACAATAATTGATCGTCTAGGGGCCGGCTTACATTAAGTTGACATAATTTCAACCAAATGTCTAAGGTCTGTCAACTGCCTCCAAATTTCTTCGATGGTACCTTTCAGTAATAGCCTTCTGTATCTCGGAGGAGAGCGGCGCGGCGCCGCACCATACCTCGTTGAGTGAGGTGAGGTCGTACTTCACCACCAGCGGGTGCTTCGCCAGGAACACAGCCAGCGGGGGGACTATTGTCGTCATGTTGATCTGTGGGACAGGTGGGATTCATTTATAAATATGTACTATCTAGGAAATTGATTCCTAGGCAGTTGACGGACCTACGTCATTTGGTCGGATCATGTCAATTCAATGTTAGCTGTGATTGGTCGGATGGGTTTGACTTAGCGCGACCAAATTACTTAGGTCCGCCATCTGCCTAGGAATCATCTTCTCTGATAGTACAGTAAAATTCGATTAACCGGACTGATTGTTGTGAGCATTATAAGGCATGGTAAGCGGTATAGCTGAGGGCCGGATAATCAATTTTCTACTGTATTTGTAAGGAGAATAATATATTTTATTTTGATAATGTTGTGAATATACATTATAATTTTATGTTGATGTTTTTGCTTAGCCCTCAGATTTTTTGTGAAGTGTTTATTTTTTATTAGTTTAAAACACTAATAAAAATTAAACAAGTGTGAATAAATTCTTCTAGTATTTTTATATCTTCCTATGTAAATTGTTAATCTTTGGACTTTGTATTGTAATCAAAGTCCATCTTGCAAAAACTATCAACTTACTTTGTATTTCTGTATGGTCTCCAGAAACTGTTGCTCCTCAAATCTAACCAGGAACACAATTTTCACATGAAAACTCAAGATGGCAAATGTCGTAATAAACCCAAAAGCGTGGAACCATGGTATCAAAGACAATGCTGTCTTGACTTCATGATTCTTGCTCTGCTGCGAGGTTAGCAAGTAGTATCTGAAAAATTTAAACAATATTATAATAAATATCCAGAGAGACTTGTATAATTCAATGTAGATATTAGTAGGTAACCATTTTGCATTTCATTAATTTCCTAGATATAAATCCTCAGATCTAATAATATTATATTTTAAATAAATGATAAATCATTGATGAAGATACTAACTTCATGTGTGCTGTGAGTGTGAGGAAGTTGACATGTGTGAGTTCAACACACTTGGGCAACCCCGTGGTGCCAGAGGAGCACATCACAGCAGCTGTATCATCGGCGCCATTTACATCCACAACAGTAAAGTCATTAATATTCACATGTTTCTTCACCAGCTCGTCGTAAAACATTGCTGGTATTACGTCATATTCCCCAAACAGAATAACTTTCTTGAGATATGGTCGATTCTGACTACATTCTTGTATGTTTTGGGCAGTGATAGGTGACGTAAATATAAACTTTGGTTTTGTTATATCAAATATATGAGAAATTTCACCTGAAAGAATAAAAGTGTGTTTATACATGGAGTTTGAAGTACTATGATTTAGAATTATTACAATATAGCATGAAATTAAGTAATCATTTCTTGATTTCAACATAAAAGCTTACCAGTGGTATAAGTAACATTAAGGGTGGACAGTATCCCTCCAGAGAACAGCACAGCTAGAGCGGCAACAGAGAACTCAAAGCGGTTCTCACTTATAAGGGCAACCACATCACCCTTCCTGAGCCCCAGAGCTTGGAGTGCTGCAGCAACATTGACGCTCTTTTGTAAGATATCATTATATGTCACCGAGTCCCCTGTTTCTGCACAAACCTGAAATTAATTTAAAATGAGATTCATATAGGAATTTTGTGTAAAGCACTCCATCCTTCGCAAAATATAGCACACGATGTGAGCAAACATGTCTTAAAACATTCTTTAGATTAGAGATAGGATTAAATAATTGAGAACAAAATTGACTTACAACAGCAGTTTCATTTCCACCATTCTTCAGTTGATCGTACAGAAACTGTCCGTACGATAAATGGGCCGGTATCAATTCCTCTTGAGGGCCATATACTACATTATTGTGTATCGTAGCCGGCATCGTAAGTAATTATTAAATTATATAAAAATTGGCACAGCTGTAATGATTGAAATTAATACGGTTTTGAGACCTTATAATCCACTTATGCCACTGAGAATTCTTGCATAGTAAATGAAAGTTTCAATATTTATCATATTATCCTATCAGATAAATTAAATTAATATCATTTTATAGTATCATTATCACTATACTTGGTAAAATATTCGGACTTTGGAGTTTGGTATCGTGTTCTTATAGCATGTTTTTGACATTGACATTTGATTAACTCTTTTTTTTCTTTTTCTTCTTTTTTGGCAACTTGACACAAAGGATGTGTATGTTGTGCCACAGACAAGGTAAAAAGGTAAGGAATATGGCGGGAAAACCATATTCCTCCTATTATAATTTTCATCATCGTTTTCATGTATCGTCAGGTCTAAAGTCTAGTCAAAGTCTAAGTAAAAGTCAATACAGTCACAGGAGTCAAGTCGGTCGATTCAGTAAAGTGGTAGACGCTTTACTGAAACTTTCGATGGAGTTTTGGAGGGAACACAAAATAGCACGTTTCTGGATATTACATCACTTTCCTACACTTGTTCATGAACACGAATATCTAATGGTTAATATTCTACCAATATTACACATTAAAAACCCAGCTAACACAATTTTAGGAAAATAATACAAAAACACAACAGCACTCTTTCACATGCCCGCCAAAACTCCAATTAACTCTTTTGACATTACCTCTTTTTAAATAGCGCTACAGCCATTACCAGTGTCTAGTAAAAGGCGGGAAACAAAATCTCATTTCTCATCAAAATTTTCAGCACCGCTTTTCTATGTTGTCGAGTCAAAATTTCAGTGCAAACGTAGTGATTATATTCTCTTTGGTCAGTGCTTGTTAAGTGGCGTCAATAATTCCAAGTCATCGATTCAGAAACATTTCGTGTACTCGGTGAATTGAGGCGGTAGCGGTCATTGGTAATTTTCAGGCCTAGCTGAGGAGAACGGTGAATCGAGATTCAAGGGCCGAGAGCCGATGCCCGAGGCACAAAGCTTCATTCAGATTGACAAAATTTGGAATTAAATTCTGTTTCCGGTCTCATTTCATTTTGTTCATTTTAATAATTTAACCTAATAGTTAGGGTGGGTTGCACCAACTTACTTTAACTATAACTGTAACTTTAATATAACTACTAATCAAAATGTCAAATCTTTGGTTAAAGTCAAAAATAGACGCCATATATTTAACCATAACCATAGAACTCGACAAGGCTTTAAATGAACGTGGCGAATAAAGGAACTAACGCTGTCATGTCATGTTCATTTAAAAGCCTTGTTGGACCAGCAACAGAAAGTTAAGTTAACCATAACAATAACCATAACTTTGACCATAACTTTGACCATAACTGTAACTATAACCATGCCTCTGGTGCAACCCACCACCCTAAGTATTTTTACAATATTTATTATTTAGTTATTTAGATTTGACGCGTTCCCCCGTACGTATAAATAAAGCAAGAAAAATGGCCATGGTACATTCGTCTAAGGTGGGTGCAAAACCCAATAAGACAAAGGGCAAACCCTCCCTTGAGGGCATGCAGAGTGACCAACAAAGCAGTCCTATATTAGTGCAGAAATCAACCGATTCTGTTGAGGCCCTTCTGGTAGAGGTAAACGGAACAGTTAAAAACAGTATCTATCTGCTAAACCAGACCAGAAATATGAGAGGAGACTTGAGGTCTGGCTTAGCAGGTAATCTGGAAAAGCTGGAAAGAAAAATAAGTGACATAGAGCGATTAGTAAGGAGGGAATCGATAGGAAAAGGGAAAGGAAGTATAAAGGAAACTAAGGAATCGGAAGTACAATGTAAATTAGAGACAAACGAAGTAAGAAATAACTGCGATAGTAAAGAAGAAGTAGTACAGCAGATTAAGTTATATTCATATATATATATATATATATATATACATATATATATATATATATATATATATATATATGAATATAACTTAGCATTTATTTGATGTAGCAAATAAAGCAAAAGTAAAAAAGTCAATTATTTGTAAAAATTTACAAATGTAAAATATTATAACTATGTATTTAATACATAGTTATAATATGTATTAAATACATAGTTATAATATTTTAAATGCTAAGTTATATTCATATATATATATATATATATATATATATATATATATATATATATATATATATGAATATAACTTAGCATTTATTTGATGTAGCAAATAAAGCAAAAGTAAAAAAGTCAATTATTTGTAAAAATTTACAAATGTAAAATATTATAACTATGTATTTAATCTTATGTTGTACTGTATTAATCTTGTATTTTATTTTACTAATTGAGAAAAACAATATTATCAACACTCACATAAACGGCTCTACATTTATAGCAAACCAAGAAGCGTCAATTTAAAAGTAGCTTAACCGTATATACCGAAATCAATAATAGGCCACGTACTGATATACCGCTCGTACTGATATCCTGTAGAGAAAAATATGTACCGTGGAATATACATATTGTATTAAACTGTAGTTTGAACAAATTGCTATTGAATGTAAAATTAATGTATAAGATAGTGAAATGTATAAAATGTGAGTTTGAATCAGGAATCAATAATGTGTAAAAATATGACAAGATAACCTATATTGTAAATGTTAAATGCTAATAATTATAAATGACAAATAGAAAGTAATGTATCATGAGGAAAAATTATTGTATAAAGTAAAAAACCGTGAATGAACAAAATGTCATATGTAAGTAGATAATGTAAAAAAGTTGGATGAAAAAGCAATGTATAAAACAGTGTATAAATGAAATGTAACAATTGATGTGAATAATCCATGTATAACTTCTTAAACAATATTATGAATATGTAAGAAATAAATAAGAGTAGAAATTGTCCCTTATAATGTAAGAGGAAACAAGAGGTCCCAAGTTAGGGGCCATTAAAAAAAAAAACCCACCCTAAGTGTCTAAACACACTAGGCGGAAAATACACAATCGAACTTTCAGGCCGATTTTACGTTCCGACGCATTCGGCGCATATGACACACGGAGCCGAAATTACGCAGCGTAAATTCAGTTGCGTAACTTTGTCCGAGTATTCAGCTTGCCTCGAGCGCTGCCGAATTGACGCCGAAAAAAAAATATTGCGTAAGGTCGGCAGCGATTCGGCTTTCTCCGATATCCTCTTTGGTACGCTATACGACGTAAATGCGGCATGGTGTGTAGTGTGTACTGCGTGTCATCAGTAATTTAAAATACATTGCAGGCGTAATTATGCCGAACTTCGGTCTTCGGCGGCGTAATTTCTGCCTAGTGTGTTTAACACTAGGTGAGACCGCACTTAGCGACGCGACTACGTTTTGGTGTCGCGTAGTGTCGCTTTGGTGTGGTCTCGCCTAAGAACCATAGCGGCACCGTTAATCAAATAATGGGCCCTCAGATTTAGGGCCTGTTTCAGGCACTTCCTAATAAAGTGCCGGATAGGCTATCCACAACTTATTCTCATACAGACAACAGACTCTCCATACTCTGTCAAGTTAAGTGGTGGATAGTCTATCCGGCACTGATTAGGAAGTGTTGAAACAGGCTCTTAATATTTTTTAATTTATAAGTAGACAGACGACAGTTGCTGCAATCGTCGGAAATTCGTTTAAAAGGCAGTACAATAAGTATTTAATTAATGCTATGGTTATTGTAGCTGTAAATTGTTTATTCTGCAGCCTTAAAACAAAAACCGGTCAGTTTGGCATAACATTTCAATAGGCGCGTGACATCTTTCTTGCAAAAAACACTAACAAATTGATTTCAATAGCTCGTAGTGTTACCCATTACCCTAATCGAGGTTTCTATCCGGTTTTTCCTTGACCTTATCAAAGTTATGGTGAACTCCTGAGCGATACCATCCCGATCTTGTTATACAGCCACCCGGAGGTCCTGAAGGGTATCTGCGGTAAGAGTCCGGGCCCTGATTCTCCTTTTGAGTTCTCCCCATGGGTTTTCAATAGGATTAGGGTTAGGGCTCCTTGCTGGCCAGTCCAAACCCGAAATTTCGACGTCGGAGAGATCTTGACGAATTATCGCAGCAACGTACGGTCGAGCATTGTTCTGCATCAATATGAAACCTTCGCCAACAAAACCAGCGTATGGCACCGCATGTTGTCCCAGCTCGCCCTGAATGTATCTATGGGTACTCAAAGTGCCAAGGCGCGGCCCGGTTACGAACTCAAGATTGGTTTTTGCATCAAAAGAAATATCGCCCCATACAGTCCCCGAACTCCTACCACATGTAACCCTTTCGTCAATGCACGCCTGCGCAAATCATTATCCTTGTCTACGGTATGCTTTCCTGCGATCATCGTTACCATAAAAACTGATTTAGCATTCATCACAAAAGAGCACGACCCGCCAATCTGCTCCAATGCTCCAATGAAAAATCAACATGAGAACGTGCGAAACTAAACTGCACTTGACGGTATGCTGGGGCTAATTTTGGACCGTTAGCGAGTTTTTGTGAAGTCAAACAGCTGCCTGCAAGTCTTCGTCGTACAGTCCACTCAATTACTGTAACTCATCGGACTTCTCTTGGTCGTCGTTGCACTTGAACTGCAGTGAGATGTCAATTCCGCAAGGACGTTGACACCTTAAAACGGTCATCACGATCAAATGTAGCCCAATGTCTTCCTGAACATGGTCGCATGGTAAAGTTTAGAGTCTCTAGAAAACTTCGGTATACTCTTGTAACCGAAGTTCGACTTAAATTAAGACTCCTAGCCACAACTCATTGGCTAAATTCAGCTCCAAGCAAAGCCCCTACTTCAGAGGCTTTATTCGGAGTCATATCCATTTTGCCATAAGTAAAGAAATAACGTCCAAAATCAAGTTAAATGAACAATAAATCTATAAAAATCAAGACAAAACAGAAACAATAACATTTGACCGATTTTTCCCACAGAACAAAACCGTTCAATTAACGATTATAAAACTGGGTGATGGGGGTGCTTAGTGATTTGTGTCGTTTGTAGTCAAGCATGTTGGTTTCTAGAAAATGTAGAGTAAACGTGCACATTATTATTATCATATTAACTCACATTATGAATAAAAATAAATAATTAATAACTATTATATATTTTTTAAAGATATAGCGACTTGAACAGAAATGCGCGGGGTGGGTCGATTTTTTTGCACGCTAGTGCAGTATTATGCTTCAGCTTCTCCTTGTGTATTTTGCATTTATTTAAATTAACGACCACCGGACTTCTGCATGTTACCGGAAGTTAACCTGTCCGTTAAATTTTAATCCGTTAATCAAGATGTTAACTTCGTTAATTTACGATTAACAGATTAACGAGTTAATGTCCAGCTATGCTAAGAACAAATAAAAAACCAACCAGATGGATATTATCTTTTTCATTTTCCGAGATTGGTTTAGCACAATGATAATTTACCTTAAATCGTAGCACTTATAGACCTGGATCCCAGAAGGATAAGAGTAACGATTTAACGAACACAAACGTGAGTTTGTGTTCGTTACGTTACTTCTTTACAAATACCCAGAGCTTAAGCTAGCTTAAGAGCTAGCTGCCAAATTTTACTGTGTTTTCTAATAAGTATTACGATCCCGGAAGAAGATTGACTTAAATCAAATTGAGATTTATTTAATCATGCATTGTATATTTATCTGATACTTACTTGCCTAACGGAAAACACGATTCACTTATTTTGACTCGATAGTTATATTTTTAACCGACTTCCAAAAAGGAGGAGGTTATATGTTCGGCTGTGGATGTTTTTTTTTATTTTATTTGTGTATGTTCAACGATTACTCCGCCGTTTGTGAACCGATTTTCAAAATTTTTGTTTTGTTGTACGAGTATTAGGTTTTACTCCAATTTGGTACCATGTTCACAAAAGTGGTGACCTGATGATGGAATCCACAAGTAATCGAGGGAACTCCTCAAAATTTATATGGAAACATATGGTGATTTTGGTTTTATGAGAAGTATCCTAAGCATATGCTACCAAAACACAAGATTTTGCACCAAGGTATATTATGGTTCCGATGATACTAAGAGAACTCCGGATTTCTTATAGATACAAGTTTGGGGGTTTAGACGCTGTTTTAAGAACTGAAAGCATATGCTACTATGCAAATTATATTCATCATCATCATCATCATCATCATTGCCACATCAGGGTCACCAATGTCACATGGTTATTTATAAGTGTATATGGATACAACACCACAATTATATCATTACGTTATCTCCTTATTATATTGATACCTTTCATAGCGATTTTAATAAAAATACATATTATAATGTTGTTGCAAAATAAATGATTCAAGTTCTTACCACAAAACTCAAAAAACAATTGCATTTCCGTTGTCTGGTACCTGTAACACAAGTTCTTCAGGTACTTAGCACGGGGCCAGACTGACGTGGTGTGAAGCGTCCATAGATATATTATATTAGATATTAGATATATTAGTAAAAAAATACTTCGTACTTTGTAGCGCCACCTATAATTCCGTTGCCGCAAACTACTGCCTCGGGAAGGCAAGTCCGTCCGCCACCGCGGTACCTACCTTTAGTTTTCGCCAGATGGCGACGTTTCGAGAGAGTTCGGGGAGCGCGCGGGCAAAATTTAACAATAAACAAAATAAAATTCGACAATGTCGATTGTCGGGTTGAATTGCGTGATGCGTCTATCGTTTTACATATTTAGGTACATAATATTTAGTTTTATTAATATAAATCATGTGGAACACGTAAATAAACACAGTTTCTGAAGTATAAACGCGAATGTTTTCGAATTATAATAACATAAGTACGTAGAATTTACGCGATGGTTTACCTACTAGGTAACTAAAAAAAGTGAAATTATTATTTTTAACAAAAAATTAAAACCGACTTCCAAGGTAAAAACAATAATAACATCCTTTTAATATGAACTAAAAAGTATTAAATAATTTTTCGTATCTAATAGTGCCTTTTTCCGAATTCGGCTAAACCTCAACTATTTCTGTACTCAATCTTCATAATTTTGAAGTCGGTGCCAATTCCAAAAGTTTCAAATATTCTGTCAGAGAACTGAAGATTCAGCTATTTGGTACCGACTTCAAAATAATGAAGATTGAGTACAGAAATAGTTGGGGTTTAGCCGAATTCGGAAAAAGGCACTATTAGATACGAAAAATTATTTAATACTTTTTAGTTCATATTAAAAGGATGTTATTATTGTTTTTACCTTGGAAGTCGGTTTTAATTTTTTGTTAAAAATAATAATTCTAAATTATGAATCAGCTTTCTGAGCTTTTCAACAAATATCTGTTACACTTATTGAGTTACTATCATTAAATAACTTGCACTACTACAATCACACACTTTATAAAATAATGGCTAAAGGAAATATTAGTATTGTACTTATTAAATTTTTTAGGTAATCATCAAAAACAGTTTTGGGACTTACGACCTTTACTTTCGTGCTATAATGCGGGAGCCGTTGTTACGCGACTATTACCTGCAGCGCAAAGTACAATTCTTGGGGGCACGATTCACGGAATCATATCCCGATTGGAGGATAGTGGGGTGTGTAGGCGGGGCTAGCGTGCTTTGGTATTTTTGACAGCAGGCTCTTAAATTGTCACTTATTAAGTATGTTCCTGCAACTTTTCGCCATCGTTTCACTCAAATATTAGGTATGTAACCTTCCTCGTCAGTCCTCACCTTGATGAGTGGTAGCCAGAACTTTCGGCCACGTACAGTAAAACTCTGAAACGAATTAGGTACTATCGCCAGCTCTACATATTTCCGGACCATCACCTGCAAACCTTCAAGAAGAGCTAAGTACAGCGTAACCCCTCCTAGAAGGCCCGCAATGCACTTGCAAGTTGCAACTATAATGTTGCGAATGTCCATGGGCGACGGTAGTTGCTCTGGTGACTTGTTTGCTCGTTTGCCACCTAATTTTATTAAAAAAAAAAACATCCTATGGTGCACGTATATAATGAACTCTTTATATTACTAGTTACTACGTATCTATAATAATTAGTCCATGGTATCTAAGTGATATCTCTAGTAATATCTCTTATCGTTAGGACTTTAGGGCGCGTTCAGACTTGCGCGTGTTCTGCTGTAGCGTTTGGAAAAACGCGCGCGCGCGAGTTTCCACAAACGCTACAGCAGAACACGCGCACGTCTGAACGCGCCCTTATTGTTAGGATAAAGACGTGTGACTTGTGATTGTTAAACTAATATGTATTCTGTGCTTGTGAGTAATATGAGTGTTACGATAAAAGTAGTCATACGTGCACTGATAGCAATTAACGCGCAATAGAAGTTTCATTTGAATCTCTTCAATAGTTTTAGGAATTAGCAAGATTAGGATCTATTTAATAAAGCAAAAAAAAAACTATTGCTAGCAGTAAGTCTTTAATTACCAACAAAATACCAAAGTCAGTGCCGTACCTAAGCTTATGATGTATCTGAATTTTGAAAAAACTTTTCAATGAATATTGAAAAGTTATTAATTGTATCAGAGATTGTTACAATAAATAGATAGGTATACATCTAAAAATTCTCAATAATTCGCTGACCAATTAATGTAATTGCTGTATCACAATTTGTCCACAAGCGTCGCCGGAGTGATGGATTATGGAGTCATTATATAAAGTAGGCAACTGTTTAAGTATGCTGAACTGAATCAATATGGGAGGATCCAATTACCTTTAATGGAATCCCAGAGCGCTCGTGGAGTTCAGCAAAATGATAAGCCGGTACTCACGGATAATCCAATCTACTATAACATATTGCTCGGCGTATTCCCAAGACGTACATTGATGTTTAAAAAGATTTTGCTAGTAAAAAATATTTTGAATGAAAAATGATCAACAATCTAACCTAGGTACTGACATTTTGTTCCACCTACTTATGATTAGACGCGTACTTACAATGGACCTTCTTGTTATTAGAAACTCATGCTCTTATTAGTCGCTGTAGTAATGAAACTTAGAAATTTCTGAACTCCAAAGGATCAAAACTCAAAAGTGCCTTTTCTCAAATAAAATTGTTTGTAGCGGAACACTTTCTTTTTGCCGCCATTCCGGCTGATTTCCAGTCGACGTGATCAGTAAGTGCTCAAAACGATAATATTTATTTGTACATAATCCCTGTTGCAATATCATTATGAATGTGCTATGCGAGCTGACAGGATACATTGGCGGGCTACAATTTACAAACGATGTTTACCTCACATCTCGCCTGCATTACCTCGCCGTCCGCCGTCCATTTACATTATTAATATCTCTAAATATATTTATTAAAGCAATATACATTATTATACAGTGCATTCCGACGGCTGATAGCTCGCATTAACGTGGGAGAGCCGTGCTTATGTATTTTGGTAGCCGTTTGTACCATCACGGAAATTGATTCATAGGCAGTTGACAAATCTACGACGTTTGGTCGGATCATCAATTATGTCAATTCAATGATAGCTGTTATCATGGCCGGTCGTCGGATGGGTTTAACACAACGCGACCAATTTACGTAGGTCCGCCAACTGCCTATCAATCGGAGTACAAAAAAACTACACCTTGGTAAAATACAAATATTTATCTTCAAGACAATGCTATGGGCTTATGGAGTTTACAGCAGTGTTTAAGAAAAAGCTTAAAAGTCTAAGGTATTATTTTTGCAGGATTTTTAAATTTAATTTTACGACGACAAAAGACTTCAAATTCGAAATAACTAACTTCACTGATCGCGTTAACTTGCTTCGACATTATATATAATCTATAGGTACCTAGAAAGTCTTAACAAAAGCTTTTGGCAATATTATTTCAACAGCTTATTATTCTTTATTTAGATTTAAAAAAAATGTATCGATAGTAGTCTTTAAATTTTAAAGATTTAAGTTAGTCTATGGTAGAGTCGTTACAGAATAAATTCACTCCTGAATGTTTTTTTGTATGTCAGCAACTTTTCTTCGTAAACAAAAAACAGTTCCATAGAAAATAGTTATAAGGGCTATTTTTTTGCAAAGTCTCGAAACGAAATAAATTTTCACCCTGTATATAATATTATATTTTTATATTTTATAGTAGAATTGAGGACAATGCATACTTAAGTTATTTTCGTACCAATGCTTGTCCGATACCATACAACGTAAGTATGAACTGAAAATATTAAATCTTATAATCAAATTGTATGTCACGTTATGTCGGACACGGCGCGGAGGGGGCGGTGGCGCCTCGCATAATTTAATATTGCGCGCGTGCACTTTGGGTCACCTAGGCCCTAGCATACGGAATCTTCACACGTACAACATTTCATCTCTTTACCATCGTCCATCACAAAGAGAGAAGGACAGACAGATGAACGGACAGAACCAAACTATAGAGATCTCTTCTTGTTCTTCATATCCGTCGCGTCTGGAGGCGTTTCAATAGATAGGCCTACGGAACCCTGAAATAAACGGATCGGGCAGATCGGCGGCTGTGAATGGAGCCGGGGCGGGCGGGGGCGGGGGCGCTCGGCGCGGCACTCGTCGTGCGGCGGCGGCGGCGGCGTGTCGGGCGGCAGTAGCGCGCCATGTCGGACGCCGAGGGCGGCGCGCCGGCCGCTGGCGCTCCGGAGGGGGCGCCGGCGCAGGACCTGTACCGCGAGAAGCCCGCGTCCAAGGTGGTGCGCATCATGACGGTCATGGCGTACCTGACGTCGGTATCGTTCGCGGCGATCCTGCTGTCGGTCTACTACATCTGCATCTGGAAGTCCCCGGAGGCGCCCAAGGGGGACGACCCGGGGTACCTGCTGGCGCGACAGGGCACGCACCGGGACTATGAGCCCGCGTACTACTCCGTGGACGTCCCAGCTAACTTGACGGGTAAGTATTTTGAGATGTTGCCGGCGTACAGTCCATGCCGGTTTATATGCATAATTAATGAGAAAGAATCTAACTAAATTTAAAACTAAAAGTGATAGTCACGGTAGAAACACTAGAAATAGGCACAAGCTGGAAATACCAGTGATCAGACTTAGCAAAATAAGTAAATCTTTTAAAGGTCAATGTATACGCCTTTACAATAAAATCCCGGAAAACGTTCAAAATCTATCAATTAATAAATTTAAAAAAGTTATTAAAGAACGTTTGTGTGCCAAAGCCAAAATACGGTCAATGATTTCCTAAACGATGGCACATCTTGGGAGTATGATGGCTGCTTGCTGCTGCTTCTACATTTATTATATTATGTGACTTACAATTATTGTGTATTCATGTTGACTTTCTATAATGTATTAGATTAAGTTGTTTACATTGTAAATTTTATTTTTTTAAAAGACAAATTTTCCACATTTTTGCTAAAAAGTGGCCCCGTGCGAGTTTCTTACGCCGGTTCTTCTCGCCGGGTTAGTTCCCGAACCGGTGGTAGGCAACATGTAGTTTAACGTTCTGAAAACATTTGATTCAAATTTATTCAGAAATAAAACAATTTTTATTTTATTTTTTTTATAATCTCCGTTGCCGTTGTGTCTCCTATCGTCTCTGTTGTTGACTAACTTTCTGTTGCCGGTTCATTGTCCAACTTTGTGTTTGTGGCAGGAAAATACTTGTAACCCCAAAACTTTTGACCATATAAGTAAGTATTGTATACATTTTGCACCTTAATGTACTTAACGACATTACAAACATTATTTACCAGCAAAACACATTAAAACAAAAGTTTTTTTGGCATTGTTTGTCACCAGTGCATAATATGCAACAGTCAACAAGCTTCCCGATCTGCCTCCAACGAGTACAACTTGTTGGAGGCATTTTTAGCAATACATTAGAATGTTTTTCTGTGTGTCATAGTATGTGAAAGCCTTTTTTTCTACGTTCATGTGTGAAAGTAGATTTTTCGCCGAGATAATAAAAATCTAGAAAAATATTACACCAAACTCAAAAGACACGACTTTCAAAGTCTGTTTAGTTTCAAAGACGAATAGCTTTGTCCACACTGGGCCTTTTTTTGTTCATCAAGGGCATGCTATAACGCATCAACAGCGAACGTGAGGCATGCCCGTGACGCGCGTTGAAATCGTAGGGCTCGCTATGACACTTTTCTTTGAACGCGGGCGGATTTTGACGCATTCAATTATTGAATATGCGAAACGAAAGTTGAATAAAAAGAAGATGACGAAAATTGAAGATGAAATTGCATAATGTGGACATAGCTAATAAGAAACAGATAGCGACCAGTTTTAAAGAGAACTTTATAGTTTAAACTTCCTAAATATAGACAAATAAATAATTTTATGGTTTTGAATAAAATGTTTATTAATATTTCCGTGGTGCTCTGGCTACTATGAAACAGGATTTAGTATTCTTAAATCCCTCCATGCCAAGTTTATAAAATCGTTTATGTGTTTTAAGTTTTTATAATTTTCGAAAACCTTGGTTTTAGACTATTATCATACTTGAAACATTACATATTTAGCTCTATTGATCGAATCCAGAAAATCTCTTAAAACTACTTAAGAATAATGTACATATTTGTGTGGTGTTAATTGTAAACATTTCAGTTCTCACCTAGGTGTTAACTTTTATACCACGATTTTAGCTTGAATTCTTGGAAATATTATTGTATTCTATTGTTGTCGCGATCACCGGTGCTCTTATATGGGGCTTGAAGGATTAAAACGAAATAATATAATTATAATTATTGGTCGCTGTTAAGCATTTGACCCAATTTTTTTTTTGTTTAATTTTGAATGCAGTCTTTTTCTTAACGATCTAAAGATATATACATAACTCGAATTAACATAATATATACATAACTTAACAGCGTCCATAATATACCACATAGCCCGGTCTAATTAGACGCAAAAAAATCGTAACCTCGGAAATCGGAATAATTCGCATAGAGCTGAAAATTGGTAGAGACGTTAAATACACCATTACAAATAAAACCTCAAAAGTCCCCGGCGATCCTCCTTGTGCTAAAAATTTTATTCAAGGTCAAAGGTATGAAAATTAGGTTTTTCCCGTTTTTTTTCCAAACTGTACATTTTATTACAAAAATATGTAGGACAAGAGTGTAGATCATAGAATTCTCTACAAAAAATATTCAGACACTTTTTTCATACGACTTACTATTCCTTACAAATGGCGGGCTTAAAGTTAGGGAAAATCATTTCAATTCAATTCAATTCAATTCAATATCTTTATTTGCACAAAACATGGTAAAAAGATGTTACAATTATTTTACGTAAAAACAGTACATGTTTTGCCGTTTTAATGGCATGCAAATAGTACAATAAAATATAGGATCCTCTAAACTCTAAGTAACATCCAAAATATTTAAATAATAAATATAATAATTATTATGTACATTGATTATAAACAAATATGTAACATTGATATTAACACACAAATATACATTATTAATGGAAGTGAACATTAAAGGACAATACTTTATTCATTATGATTGAAAGTTATTATTAGTTATCAAACTTTTTCATTTAAATATTCTTTAACTGTGTAAAAACTTTTCTCGATTAGGAATGATTTTAATTTCATCTTAAATTTATTTAAATCGTTAATTTCTATAATTTCATTTGGTAATTTATTGTAAAGTTTCGGCATCATTATATACGTACTTTTGTTAAATTTTGTAGTTTTTGATAGTGGCATTTTTAATTTTCGTTTGTGACGTGTGATGCTAAAATTTTCATATAGATGCATACTACTTTTCTTAAGGAATACTAAAGACTCATATATATAAATACACGGTAGCGTTAATATCTTTAGATCTTTGAAATATGACTGACAACTATCTGATTGTTTTAGGTTGCACATGGATCGTACGCATCTTTTTTGTGCCCTAAACACACGTTCATTATCGGTGGAGTTCCCCCAAAATATCACTCCATACCTTAATATTGTGTCAACATAGGCATTGTACGTGATAAGTAGAGTATCTAGATTTGCCACTTTCGACAACATATGTAATGCGTAAGAAAATTTTTGTAGTTTCGAGCATACTGCCTCGATATGTGAGTTCCAGGTTAAGTCATGGTCTATAAGAAGTCCGAGGAATTTAGTTTCTTTGATTTCTGATATAATATATTTGTCATAATTGATTTTTAATTATGGTCGTACTTTATTTTTATTTGCAAATCATATCTATACTTATAATGAAAGCCAAAAAAATTGTGGAACTACTGCTTTGAATTGGAGAATTAGTTTTTTGTTGGATAGACTTATTTATCTAGGAAGACTTGAGCTATATCACATCACGTTTCCAATAATAGGAGTAAAGAAACAGAGGAAAATGGGGAAAAACGGAGAAAATTATTTGAAAGAGCTTATCTCACAAACGGCTGAAGCATTTTTTATGTTATTTGGCACAGATATAAACTAGACTACTAGAAAGGACGTAGGCTATTTTGTTTCTCGGGAAAATGTACGGTTTCCGTGAAATACATAATTAACAGGGCGGAGCGGAACTTCTTGTACTACAGCACACGAGGGCTGTTCTCTTCTGACTTACCAAATCTAAACTTTTCGAATCGCGAAGTGCAACAGTACGCTTGCAAGTCACTCATAGACCTGGGACCAGTGACAGATTTTCATGACCAAGTCCCTCCCAACCGAAGCTTCGTAAAATGAATAAGGGACTTATACTCTGAATTCATCTTTCTTTCTTTCATTCTCAACATTTCCTCTCATTTGAAAATTTTTCAGAGTATTGTTAAAATACTCTAGTAAACAATTTAAAAAATCAGCTAGCTGTAATGTCAGTGGAAAAGTCGTCAGCTGATAAGTTTTAGTAGGTATATTATATGCTGTTGCCTTACACCTTTCAAGGTACCAGCTGACAAACTTTCTACTGAAATACAGCAAGCTGACATTAATTTTCATTCATAGTAGCATATAAACGATCACCAGGTAAATTTTTAGCTGAGAGGAAATCATTGAAAATATAATTTCTTTTCAAGTTCAAGGAGCCAGCTGACGTATAATCCACCGTGTTATGGTCAGCTGACTATGTTTTTCTTTCAAAATACTACATAAACTATACTCTGATAAATTTTCAAATGAGAAGAAATGACTGAAAATTTTTTTTCTTCATGGGTGGGAGGCTGCCACTGCCCAGTGCCCACCCCACCTACGGGGTCGCAGCTGACGGTCGCTAGTATTCATAGTTTAAGTTTCTTATGCATTGTACAAAGTTTCGCCCGGGAGGAAATCATTGACCAAAAATTTACCTGGCTCCCGGGCCATCAGAAGTATGTCAGGCTGAGAACCAAAAATAGAAGTCTTTGCCGAAAACCAAACCGAGAACATGTCAAACAACCCTAGTATGTAGTACTAGACGTTAAGCGTGGCACCGCCCGCGTTAATTATAAATTTCACGGAAACCGTAAATTTTCCTGAAAAACAAAATAGCCTATGTCTCTCCACGTGGTCTATTCTATATTTGTGCCAAATAACATAAAAATTGCTTCTGCAGTTCGTGAGATAAGCTCTTTCAAATAATTTTCCCCGTTTTTCCCCATTTTCCTCTGTTTCTTTCACGTTGCCAATAATAGGAGCAAAGGCTCCTATTATTGGCAACGTGATGTTATATAGCTCAAGTCTTCCTAGATAAATAAGACTATCCAACAAATAACTAATTATCTAATTCAGAGCAGTAGTTCCACAAATTCTTTGGCTTCTATACATATTATAAAACAAAGTCGCTTTTTTTTCCCTCATGTCCTTTTGTTCCCTTTACGAGTAATCTTCAAAACTACGCAACGGATTTTGATGATTCTTTCAGTGTTAGATAGCCCATTTATTGAGGAAGGCTATCCATACTAATATTATAAATGCGAAAGTGTGTCTGTCTGTCTGTCTGTCTGTCTGTCTGTTACCTCTTCACGCTTAAACCGCTGAACCGATTTTGCTGAAATTTGGCATGGAGATACCTTGAGTCCCGGGAAAGGACATAGGATAGTTTTTATCCCGGAAAAATGTACGGTTCCGGCGCGATAAACAAATTTTGGCGCAACAGAGTTGCGGGCGTCCTCTAGTAGGCTATATTTTATCACGCTAAGACTAATAGGAGCGAAGAAATAGAGGGAAATGTGGAAAAAACGGGAAATATTATTTGAAAGGGCTAACTTGAACGCGCTAATCTCAGGAACTACTGGTCCGATGTGAAAAATTCTTTCAGTGTTAGATAGCCCATTTATTGAGGAAGGCTATAGGCTATATTATTTTATCACGCTAAGACCAATAGGAGAATGTGGAAAAAACAGGGGAAATTATTTGAAAGGGCTTATCTCGCGAACTACTGGAGCAATTTTTATGTTATTTGGCACCGATAAGAAGTAGACCACGTAAAGGATCATCTAGGCTATCGATTTAAATCATTTTTTCAGTGGCTTTATATATTTTATACACGTGTGACGCCGGGGAGGGTTGCTAGTTACATTATAAGTATAGATATGATTTTCCCGAACTTTAAGCCCGCCATTTGTAAGGAATTAAGTCGTATGAAAAAAGTATCTGAATATTTTTTGTAGAGAATTCTATGATCTACACTCTTGTCCTACATATTTTTGTAATAAAATGTACAGTTTGGAAAAAAAACGGGAAAAACCTCATTTTCATACCTTTGACCTTGAATAAAATTTTTAGCACAAGGAGGATCGCCGGGGACTTTTGAGGCTTTATTTGTAATGGTGTATTTAACGTCTCTACCAATTTTCAGCTCTATGCGAATTATTCCGACGTCGAATATTTATTTTCCTGGGGTAACAGTGCATATTGGGAGCAATAATATTATTACATGCAATTGGCTGCATTATCGCAACACATTATTGTAAAATACGTACGAGTGCGGCGATATTGAGCAGATTGCCGATTCCGATTCACCGCTCCAGATCGATCGAAAACATTTCGCCTCAATAGCGATTTGTTTATATTTCAATCGGATATAAATACTCGCCTGGAAATAGTTAAGTTTTAATATTAGTTCGATAGTAAACTCGCGAAAAGTTTCAGGGTTCCGTAAACAGGAAAAATTCTCTTGGGAAATTGATGACGTGGTGAATAAGATAACAAAACCTAAAATTACCCGTTTCGGCATAATCAAAGCGTCTCGCTTGCTCAATGAAGCAATTTCTTAAAGTTAGTAATTTGTAAGAAGAAAGTACTTATATATTTTGTATCTATTGACGTATATAATAGACTTTAAGTAATTCGAGGCCAGAAGCGTGGCCGAGAAAATGGCCAGTTAAGTTTAATTTGTTTTGGGCCATATACGGTAACATAATTAATCGGTAGAATAAACATGATTCTTATTTTATTATCGTGCGGCTTATGCCCAGCTGTGTGTGGAATACCACAACTAAATAAATATGCTGTCTAAATGCTGATAGATAATAATCAGAGCTGCATTACTTCTAAAATACCGGTAATTCTACATGAATATACAGCGCATCTTATATTTATATCGACGTAGACATAATATATTTACCAAATCAAAATTCCTATCGCTTTACAAAATTTCCTGTAATTACTGTTCGTGAAGCGATCCAATCACGATTGTTATTACGGCGCGATTGAGAGACGCTGTCAAAAGCGGATTGATGGTGATGATGTGGAGCTTCAGGTACATCCGATATTGATCCTTATAGTGTTCGCAATAATGACCGTTTTGAGGTAAATGAAGTCTGGGCGGAGTGTGGACGCACGTCAAAACAAACGAAACTCGTTACGCGCGCACATTAGAGGAAATGACGCTCCGATCGCCGCGGCTGTCGGCGAACGTCAAAACAATGCGATATGAATCGGTGAATATCACTTGTTTACGTTTGGATTAAATTGTATCTGAATAGTGATGCTCGCCTCAATAACAGATGACTTGAAGGGCACGGAAGTCATTAGCTATGTCCACATTATGCAATTTCATCTTCAATTTTCGCCATCTTCTTTTTATTCAACTTTCGTTTGGCATATTCAATAATTGAATGCGTCAACGAACAACGCCAACATTGTCATTATTGTTTTTTGGGATACGGTCAGATTTTGGATGCGTCGCGGGCTACGAATAATAAAAACTAAGGAAGAGTAACTCCGTCAAGAAAAGTGCACCAAAAGGCTACAAAATGTGACCCGAATACATGCACATTTATGCATGTGTTCGGTACACATTTTTCGTGTATATATACTCGAGTGACGTTCAACCAGGTTGACATGATAATTATTGTTTAACTCATTTTGCAGTTTGTTTACTTACTTTTAACGAGCTAGCTTTTTACAATATTTTTGTTGTTAAAATGCCTAAATACCCTGTGAAATGGTGTAGAAGTCATACAGATACGACTTTTAAAACAGGAATAACCTTTCATATGTAAGTGAATTGTTTAAAATTACTTAGGTATGCTTAAATTTCTTGTATTTTTTCCGACCCAAAAAATTTGGTTTATTTAAGTTGGATGCTAGGATATTTGCATAAAATTAAGCTGGTCTATTTGTGTTTGTCTTATTAAGTTTACATGTTATTGTAAAAATGCAATAATCAAAAAATAATATAATTACAAAATTTTTACAAAGTCGCCATGGACAGTGTTATGCAAGATGTAACAATTTAATCATAAACGAAATTTTAGGGTCTGGCTGACATTAGTATTATTTCCTAAAATCCTAAAAATGCAATGCAACGAAAAAAGTGGATAACTGCCGTTCGTTTAGAAAGAAACGAACCGAATTGGATGCCGAGCCAGATTACTCGTTTATGTAGCATAACTTTAATAGTCATAATAACATTTGTATGAGTAATGGCCGAAAATTTAAGAGATTACGAAAATCTACATTGCCTATTTGCACCGTAAGTTTTTTATTTCAATTCTGTAATAATTTAGCACATAGATTTTTGTAATCTGAAAACGTCTTCTCTAGGTGCTCTGCGGGGTGATTCACTAAGCGATTCCGCGCGGAATCTTCCCGCTGGCGCACACTGGTCCCAAAGTAAAATAAATGGGACATTAAGAATTTTCGGATCGAAGGTCAACGGATCAGGCTGATTTTTTTTTGTAGACAGCTGATGCAATTACAAGTCACTTTTATAGATGTCGTTTTTTTCAAATATGCCGTATCTACAGAGATAAAAAATAATTAAAAAAAATTGTATGGACGAAATCATAATTTTGTCATTTTAATCCAAGATTCAAACGTATTCAAAATAAATCATAGCACAGCTTATAGAGGGACTCTTGTCGTACATTTTTGTCATAGACACTCAACTGCGATTTTTGCGCCTTTTAGAGCTACAGGCACTTTAATTTTTTTCGTCAGCGGATGAGGCTGATTTTTTTTTGTAGCATCTGATGCAATTACAAGTTACTTTTATAGATGTTGTTTTTTTCAAATATGCCTTATCTACAGAGAAAAAAATATGAATTATTTTTTGTATGGACGAAATCATAATTTTGTAATTTTCTTCCAAGATTCAAACGTATTCAACATAAATCATAGCACAGCTTATAGAAGGACTCTTGTCGTACATTTTTGTCATTTTGCTCAACTGCGATTTTTGCGCCTTTTAGAGCTACAGGCACTTTATTTTTTTTTGTCAGCGGATGAGGCTGATTTTTTTTGTAGCATCTGATGCAATTACAAGTCACTTTTATAGATGTTGTTTTTTTCAAATATGCCTTATCTACAGAGAAAAAATATATAAATTATTTTTTGTATGGGCGAAATCATAATTTTGTCATTTTATTCCAAGATTCAAACGTATTCAAAATAAATCATTGCACAGTTTTGTCATAGACACAAGTTTGTATTTTGACGGTCCTAAGCCCGTAAAAGTACTCGGAAGGGAAAATTTGAATTGCAATCTATGTGCCTATTTATTATTTAGCGTTTTCGAAGCGTTCGCTAGCGCTGAATAACAAAACAGAGCACAAATTCCAAGTATAAAGGTAATTACCAATTAGGCAATGAGTCATTACCAAACAATGTTTGCAAACTGGATGAGTCATAAAATAATTTACCTGTACGTACATGTTTTGAGATTTCTACTTTAATTTGTTTAGTTTTAGTATATATAGGCTTTTTTATGAATAAGACATTAGAAAGAGTTACTTGTCAATAAAGAAAACATTATTATTTGTCTATCCTTAACAATATTTATTAAAAACTATATGAAATACTCAGAAATGAATTATACAAAACAATAAAAATTAAAGTACCTGTAGCTCCTAAAGGCACAAAAATCGCAGTTAAGTGTCTATAACAAAACTGTGCAATGATTTATTTTGAATACGTTTGAATCTTGGAAGAAAATTACAAAATTATGATTTCGTCCATACAAAAAATAATTCATATTTTTTTTCTCTATAGATAAGGCATATTTGAAAAAAACAACATCTATAAAAGTAACTTGTAATTGCACCAGATGCTACAAAAAAAATCAGCCTCATCCGCTGACAAAAAAAATTAAAGTGCCTGTAGCTCTAAAAGGCGCAAAAATCGCAGTTGAGTGTCTATGACAAAAATGTACGGCAAGAGTTCCTCTATAAGCTGTGCTATGATTTATTTTGAATACGTTTGAATCTTGGATTAAAATGACAAAATTATGATTTCGTCCATACAAATTTTTTAAAATTATTTTTTATCTCTGTATATTATACGGCATATTTGAAAAAAACGACATCTACAAAAGTGACTTGTAATTGCATCAGCTGTCTACAAAAAAAAAATCAGCCTGATCCGTTGACCTTCGATCCGAAAATTCTTAATGTCCCATTTATTTTACTTTGGGACCAGTGTGTGGCGGAAACTATTTCACTTTCAAGCAAATGACAAGTGAATACTTTCCGATTTTGCTGTCATTTTGACAGTAGTGACATTTCTTTTGTATGAGTGAAATAGTTTCCGCCACGGAATCGAGAAGATCTCACCGCGGATGGGAGTTTGACATCCAACGGCGGGAAATTATCCGAGGATTAGAGTCGTTTTCGTGGAATGTTCCCGCCACCTCCGAGACTCGTGAAATCTTTTCACTACGAGATCCGTGTCATGGCGGGTATTGTTAGATGAAATAATTTAATGATAAGAATAAAACAAAGCAATTATTAATACTTAGTCGTGTCTTGTTTAAAATATGAAATAAATGTCGTACTGTAATAATTATGTGTTAAATCTTTAGGAAGTGTTCATTGAACAATAAATATTTTTTATTTATAAATGCAGTATAATATGTATTAATATTCGGTACTTAAAGATTTAGAAATAAGTATAATAATTTTTAAATTTTGTATTAACTATTAATCCTTCAATCGGGGATTCTTGGAAATGATATTGTATTCTATTGTTGTCGCGGTCACCGGTGTCCTTATGGGGCTTGAAGGATTAATACTTATGTATTATGTTAAACCATTATTGTGATTTTACAATAATTTTAAATAGTTATTTAAGTATATATTATCATTATAATTCCAAGGTCATACTCACCACCCTGGAACTTCCATAGTATATATTCTAATAAAAACTAATATTAAACAAAAAACAAATTTAAAACAAAAACAAACTTACATAAAATTTAAAACAAGTAATAAGTTTGTTTTACACATAAATAAAAGGTATTCTCACACAACAAGATTTACCGATATATTATAATAAAGTACTCTGTGATTTATCGGAGCTCAACACACTAGTCAACACACGACTTACAGATTTGACAGATTGTCATTGTCACTCGGCAGTCGGCACTTAAACAATATTTTTTGTTTTAATTCCACTCAAGCCCCAAGCGGCCGCGGCAGTCGGCAGCCGCGCTATTTGTACTTTGTACTGCGCGGTACGCCATTCACTCAAGACCCAAGCCCCAAGCGGCAGCCGGCTACCGCGCTCTTTTATTCAAATAAGTAACATATTTCGCTGACTTACAGACTACTTTTGTATAATCCTTCCATCGGGGATTCTTGGAAATGCTATTGTATACTATTGTTGTCGCGGTCACCTGTGTCCTTATGGGGCTTGACGGGATAAAGAAGTTTCATTAGACGTACGATCTTTGATATATTGGCTACATTCTGAATGAAAAATACTACAATATAGACTATGGGCGATTAGTATCTTTTCGGCTATTGTGCGTTATTTAGTGTGTGTTGCTATAACGTGTACTTTTTCGAAGTTTTTTTACTGGATTTCACGAATGTAAGTAGTGTTTTGTATTATTTTTTTTAATGAGTAGCTTTTTAATATTCAATGAAATACTCAAAAACATTCGTTGATTAAAACGCGAAATATATTTTTTTGTAAGGTAAGACTAATCTTAGTTTAAAAATTTTAGGTGCAGGAAAAAACGACAATTATTTTCCTGTCTGATGAATAACCAAGGCTATAATATATGCCGTAGCACTTATTGCCAAAAAAAAACTAGTGTCAATTATTCTCTTTGGTTTCGGATTCATTCCGTCGCGGAAGTTTGTGAATCGCTGTAATACTGACAGAATATGAGATCTTTTCACGTGAAAACTTTCCGACGATCGTGAATCGGGCAGCTGGACAGTTTTAGATTCGTCCGAGTCGTACAAGGTTTGTTCAAAATTATTATTATTATCGATGACTTTATAGGATCAGAGGAAAATGTTTGATTTTAAAATAATAATTATGCGCTCCTTTCTTCGTGTTAGTAGCTGATGTGCTTGGTGTATAATGCATAATACTATCCGCTTTTGAGAATTATTGTCAACGGCTTTGTTTCATAACTTTGACAATGACAATAACCGCGCAGGCTGTCGTCCGGCGCGCAATATTATGATACGATACCTGGGATACGACCTTGGCGAAAATCTGAATTGTCATATTTTAGTTTGCGAAAAGGTGCCAAATTTAAAACGGTTGAAGTATGGGAGTTACGTTTCCTTAGTTTATATTATTCGTAGGTCACGGGCATGCCTCACGTTCGCTGTTGACTGCGCTATAACGCATGCCCTTGACGAACAGAAAAAGGTACGTTGTGGACAAAGCTATTTTGTCGGGAGCAATTTTAACCCAGACACATCTAAAACAAATGGTTACAATATGTTACATGCCTAAAATAATAAGTAACTGTCATAATATCAAAAGAAATAATATGTACAACACTTGCTAAATGATGTTTATAAAATAAATTAATTGGATTTGTCTCTCTAAATTCATGAGGGGAGATAATAAATATTATATTATTTAAACGGTTATAATATATTGTTACTTATCATTTAACATATTATTTGCTACTGCTATTAGATCAGTCACATTTTGTTTAAATCTGTTTTGATTCTGCTTTTTACTATCAGAGGGCATTTTGATCCTGTATTTCGGGTTTTAAAAGCTGGTAGCAAAACTACTGAGGACAATTATTATCAGGGTCCTAACTCCTATCTAAACAACATAATTCAAAAGTTACATATCTGTTAATTATAGACTTGAATATAAACTTGTACTAAAACTAGACAAATATATATAAACTTTTTTAATTGTATAACCTTAATTAAAGGGCCAAGATTTACAAAAAAAAAATTACACTACTAGGTACGCGTAGAACGTAGAAGCTCTACGCCGTAGCTACGGGTTCTACGGCGTAGCACTACCGTAGACCTCTGTAGCTTCAGAAAAAGAGTCCGTAAAACAGAAACTTTAAAATATATTTTTTTCTACGATTGAAATACGGCAAAATGCTTCCGTACGTGACGTGAAACGGAAAGAATAAGGTAACGTAATTGAATAACGCGGTGTGAGGCCAAGTGGCGTGCAGCGATGTAGGGCTTCGCTGAATTAAGGGATAAATATACCGTAGCCTTGTCCGGATGTGGAACTCGGACGACGGCAAATCGGACTGGGAAGTGCCGGATGAGGAACTCTGGCAATGGCCAGTCACTAGTCTGGCCGAGAAGTCCCGCAGATGTGGAACTCAGATGGCAAAACAGAAAAATCGGACGTACGTCATAACGTCGTCTCTGTGTTCAAACACCGAAACCCAATACTATCCGACCGAAAGTCGATTCTTGGCCAAAGCCGAAGATTAATTGTCCATCTCCAAGATATTATAATATTATCGAGTTCGAGTGTCCATGGGTGACGGTAGTTGCTTACCATCAGGTGACCTGTTTGCTCGTTTGCCCCCTTATTTAATAAAAAAAAATTAAAAAAAAAGTGCACTTTAGATGACCCCCGCAACAACGTTGAGCCAAAATTCGTTTATGGCGCGGGAACCGTACTTTTTTCAAGATAAAAAGTATCCAATATCCTTTCCTGGCACTGAAAGTATCTCCATACCAAATTTTAGCAAAATCAGTTCAGTGGTTTGAGCGTGAAGTGGTAATAGACAGACACACTTTCACATTTATAACATTGGTGGATAGCTCCAATCACTTTCTGTTTATAATATAGTTATAGGAGGTGTCATTCGTATAATGTAACTGTGTACACGAATGTTCGGACAACGAGGTTGTGCTTGTTGACATACACTTTGTGGTGTTTGTATGCCAGATATTTGTTGTATAGATACTACGAACTATATAATATATTGTCAATACTGATATAATATTATGAAGACAAGTCTTTAATCTTTATGTTTGTTTGCATTGAATATAAAGTAGAGTAAATCATTCAATCGTAATAGAGAAGAAATCATAGGCTATATCAATATATAGCCTGGTCTGAATGTATATTTTCGCACGATTTTAGTTTATAAAGAATCAAAAACTACGACTAAAGCTGTTTGCACATTTTTCATACGTACGGCCGAACGTAAAGCACAGTTTACGAAATGCGGCGCGTACGGTGCGGACGAATGTGCGAGGTTTCCAATTTCACATTATTTAATACTAGCGACTCGCCGAGGCTTCGCACGGGTATAAAATATAATGAAATTTAGAATAAAGCCACTGAAAAAAATATTAAAATCGATTCAGCAGTTTTGATTATTCATTATTACTACCCGTGGCCCGCATTGGTCGGTACCGCCGCAAAAGCTACGTCTCACAGGAAATTGGAGCCTTTTGCGAGGTATAGGCAAATCAGTAAGGATCATTAGGTATTCTTGGTATATGAGCTAATTCACCAGCTGCAGGGCCGGTCATAATCTTCGCTACTGCGCACCCCCGCCTTGGTAGCGCCCACTTCGAAACGGGCGTAAATCGCAATTTTTAATTTCGTCATAACTTCTCAACCAAGCGTCCAATTTAATCATTCAAACACCAAATATTATCTACACAAACTGTACTTAGTGATGAAATAATTTATTTTGATAAGGATTATCAGAATGAGTAAAATAAATGCGTTTAAATGTAGTCCAAAAAAAATCAAGATTTTTAAATAAAAAAATGGTTGTTGTGCCTCACTTGACATAGATAGGTATTGTGTGTCGCGGACATTATGTAGATATTTATAAGATCTACATTTACTTAGAACAGTGTATGGTTCTATCTTTTATAGTTTAGGCAGCGTACGCAATATAAGTAACTTTTCTGGTTGATTTTTTTCACCTTGTGTCAGAAACACCCAAATATCTTACGGAACCCTATATTTTCCAAAATAAAAAGTAGCCTATGTTACTCGTAAATAATGTAGCTTTCGAATGGTGAAAGAATTTTTAAAATCGGTCCAGTAGTTTTTGAGCCTATTCATTACAATTAAACAAACAAACAAACAAAGTTTACCTCTTTATAATATTAGTATAGATATAGACAACAAATTCTAAAATTCGGCGCATACGGCGCGTGCTTGCTGATATAATAATTATGTGCAATGCAACACCTTTGAGCGTCATTACTGTATTGTCGGCACTACATATAGGCGAACGCGTTGGCCTACGCGTTGGCCAACGCGTCGCACAGTGGAAAATTTGGGTCCGTATCGGATCAAAAATCTGTAACTTCAAGGTTTTTCATCGTATTGTATTGAGATTTGGCACATGTATACAGTGATATACAAAGATTTTAAAAATAACTGTTGAGTTAGCAACACAAATATTTCTTTTTAGTCTGTAGATCAACTAGATTTATTATCTGTGGTTTACTGCAATACCACTTCCTCTTCCTATATAAAAAACATGGCGATCGGTGCGTATAAGTTTTGTAAAATCTTTAAATATAATAAAAGTGAGTTAATTGAAGAAATACTGCAGTTTAATTACAAGAATATCTCTTAGTAAAACATATATCGCAATAGTTATGGGCCCAGGTCCCTTTTCCGAAGAAATCTGAAAATACGAAAATTACGAAGCACCAGGTGAAAGCAAATTGCAATATGTCGGCGAGAGACGCTATGAAGTATAATATACCACAATTCGATGGTGAAAGTTTTAATACTTGGGCATTCAGACTAAAAAGCATTTTAAAAGAGAGCGGCTGCTATGAGGCAATTGTACAGAAGGATTTTGCAGATGAAAAACTCGAAGCGAGAGCCCAAGCTATCTTAATTTCTGCAGTGGCGGATAGCCATCTAGAATATTTGAGGAGCGACTCAGCATTTGAAATGTTCAAAAACTTGGAAGAGAGTTTTAAGAATCGAGGCACGCGTAGTAAATTGTTCCTGCGAAGGCAATTGAGTGAAATCAAATATGTGGAATCAAAATCTTTAAAAGAACATCTCACTAGAATGCAGGAAATTATAACACAATTAGAGGAGGCAGGATCTGTCATGTCAGAGGAAGAGAAGGTCAACATTTTCTTACTGTCCATGCCAAAAAGTTATGAAAACAGTGACTGCGTTGGAAACCATCGGAGATTTAAAACTTAATACTGTAAAAGACAGATTATTGGCAGAAGAAGAAAAAAGAAAGCAGTTTCATAACAAGGATATTGTCACTCCAAGTGCATTCTCATGCTTTGTATGTGGGAAACCAGGACATAAAAAATTTCAATGCCATAAATTACAAGGAAATGGATATAAGAATTTCAACTCCGGACAAGGACAAAGTTACGGGCCAGGATACAACACTAGACATGGGTTTCAGAGAGGACGTGGACAAAGAGGTCAAGGATTCTATGGAGGACGTGGGCATACTTTCAATAACCGAGGACGAACACATGGTGGCCATGTGAATTTTGCGGGTAATAATCCAAACGTATTTATGTGCTACGAGGAACAATATAATAGTGAAAATAACTCATTGATTCAGTTTTGTGTGGACTCTGGGTGTACAAACCATTTAGTTAATAGCAAGGAACACTTTATAGACTATATTGAGTTAAAGGTACCTAAGAAAATTGCAGCAGCCAAAAATGGGGTTAGTTTAGAAGCAGTTGGGATTGGAAATATGGAAGTATCATGTCAAGTTGGTAAGATTTTAAACAAGTTTCTTATAACAAATGTTTATTATATACCTGATTTAAGAAAAAATTTGTTATCGGTATCAAAAATGGAAAGTGCTGGTTTTAGAGTAGTTTTTAGCGGAGGTAAAGTAAGAGTTTATAAACTAGAGAACTTGATGATGATAGGTAATAAAATAGACACATTGTACACACTAAACTTGCAAAGTATTGTAACTTCATGTAATTTTTCAAGTAAAATTAATAATGATGAGTATGACTTGTGGCATAGGAGGTTTGCTCATCTAGGAATTAATAATTTAAATTTATTGGTAAACAAAAACATGGTACATGGTTTAGCAGGATTAAAAAATAAAACTATAGAAACTAACTTGTTATGTGAGCCCTGTGTATTAGGAAAAATTAGTAGACAGCCTTTCAATAAACCAGGAATTAGAGCGAGGCAACCTTTAGAGCTTGTGCATACTGATGTATGTGGACCTATCTCTCCACAAACTTATGATGGTAAAAATTACTTTGTAACATTCATTGATGATTTCACACACTTTACAATAGTTTATTTAATGAAAAATAAGTCAGAAACTCTTGAACATTTTCAGCATTATTATAATTTTGCAACAAAACATTTCAATAGAGATCTTTTAAAATTGAGGATGGATAACGGTAGAGAATATATTTCAAATGAATTTAAGAGTTTTTGTAGTAGAAACGGAATAGTGATGCAGTATACGGTGCCATACAATCCGGAGATGAACGGAACAGCTGAACGAATGAATCGAACATTGATGGATAAAGCTAGAACTATATTGATTGACTCGGGAATGAAAAAGGAGTTCTGGGGAGAAGCGGTTTTGTATGCAGCGTATGTGACAAACCGAAGTCCAGTCACTGGAAGAGATAAAACACCAAGTGAAATGTGGGAAGGCAGAAAACCAGACGTATCGAATTTGAAAATATTTGGATGTATCGCTTATAATTATATACCAAAGGAATTAAGAACTAAACTAGATCATAGAGGTAAAAAAATGATAATGATTGGATATAGTATGGCAGGCTATAAGCTATATGATGAACAAACAGGAAAAGTTATAACTGCGAAACATGTTGTCTTTGATGAAAACTGGAAGAAAATAAAAGGATTAGTTAACATACCTGAATATGAAGAAAATGAAAAAATAGAAAGCGTGAAAGATAGCACAGAGGAGGAAATAAATGAAGAAGTTGAAAGACAAGAAGAAAGTAATGAGAAAGCAAGAGATGAAATAGTGGAAATTTGTAAAGAAGAGAAAATTATGGAGAATAGAGAAGAAAGTCAAGAAATAGGAATAGAAAAGATAATAGTGGAAAATGAAGAAACGGGAAGAGGAAAGAGGAATCGAATGAAGCCAAAATGGCAGAATGAATATGTAACAAGCTTTAGTGATGAAGATGATGCCATGTATGCGTTTTTGTGTATGAATGATGATGTGCCGTTTACATATGAAGATATAAAAACAAGAGAAGATAAAAAGGATTGGATGAAAGCTGTAAGTGAAGAATTGAAAGTACTAGATGAAAATGAGACTTTTGAAATAGTTCCGAAGCCAGAACACAAGAAATCATTAGATGCAAAGTGGGTATTTACGAGGAAGGATACAGAAAGAGAAACAATATGTAAGGCTAGATTAGTAGTACGAGGTTTTCAACAAGAAGAGAAATTTGATGATGTCTATTCACCCGTATTAAAGCTACAGACGTTAAGGATATTATTATCTGTGGCTGCTCAACGAGATTATCATTTAAGTCAGATGGATGTAAAAGGAGCATTTTTATATGGAAATATAGAAGAGGAAGTATATATAAAACCACCAGATGGCATGAAAGTGGAACAAGGATGTGTACTAAAACTAAAGAAGTCACTATATGGATTAAAAAAATCACCGAAATATTGGTATGAAAAGTTTAATAATACAATTCTGTCATATGGTTTCAAACGATCAAACAATGACCATTGTTTATATTACATAAAAGATCTATATTTACTGTTGTATGTCGATGATTTGCTTATACTAGGCTCAAACTTAAATAAAATAGAAAATTTAAAACAATTTTTGAAAACTAAATTTAAAATGAAAGATTTGGGTAGCAATCATATAATTTACCTAGGTATATCAATTAAAAAGACCTCTATGGGAATAACTATTGATCAGACTAAATATTTAACAAGTGTTCTTGAACGTTTTAATATGAATGAATGTAAGGGATGTGAAACACCAATGGATGCAAATTATAAATTCAATGAGAACGGAGATATTGATATGTCATATGAGAGACAATGCCGATCACTGATAGGGTCACTTATGTATGTTACTGTCGGATCAAGGCCAGATTTAGCCGCATCTGTTTATTATTTAGGTAGATTTCAATCAAGGCCAAATATTGAATTGTGGAGATCTCTCAAACGTTTACTAAGATATGTAAAACATACAATTAATTTTGCATTGTTGTATACTAAAGATGATTGTAACATGCCTTTATTAGGGTATGCAGACGCTGATTGGGCTAGAGATTTAGACAGAAAATCGACATCAGGATATATGTTTAAAGTTTTTAATAATAGTGTTGTATGGAAGTCTAGGAAACAAAGTACTGTTGCCTTAAGCACAACTGAAGCGGAGTTTGTATCATTATGTGAATGTATTATGGAAGCTTGTTGGATGTTAAAATTACTTGCAGATTTAAATATCAATGTTAAAAATGTAACTATTTATGAAGATAATCAAAGTACTATTAAAGCTATTAAAAATCCTGATCAGAAAAGGCTTAAACACATGGATGTTAAATATAATTTTATAAAACAGAAGGTTGAAGAAAATATTGTTACTGTAAAGTATATTAATACTAAAGAACAAATCGCTGATATTTTAACTAAACCTTTATCTAAGAATGTTTTTAAAATTTTAGTTTCTAAATTAAGTTTGTGTTCCATAAATGTTTAAAGCTAAAACATATTGTATTAGAGTATGAGTATATTAAAGTTTAAAGTAGTTATTTACTTTTGTGAATGTTGAGGAATTTAAGTTTAATAAGTTTAAATGTAAGTTGTTGTATAGGTATATGTATAAGAAATGTTTGTGTTGAGGAAGAGTGTTGAGTTAGCAACACAAATATTTCTTTTTAGTCTGTAGATCAACTAGATTTATTATCTGTGGTTTACTGCAATACCACTTCCTCTTCCTATATAAAAAACATGGCGATCGGTGCGTATAAGTTTTGTAAAATCTTTAAATATAATAAAAGTGAGTTAATTGAAGAAATACTGCAGTTTAATTACAAAAATATCTCTTAGTAAAACATATATCGCAATAATAACCAAATATTTGTATTTTTTTTCAATGTATACATATTTATTTTAGGTTAAAAAAAAGAAAAGAGAAAAAAAGTAATACGAGTAGAGTTATATGTTTATTTTTTATAAATAAGTACTAATATGAGTAAAATTAAGAAAACTTAAACAATTATTACTTACTCGTATCAGTTATCACACCAGCATAATAAAATACATAAAATTATAAAATCGTGTAGTACCTATCTATGCTTCACACCAAACTAATTTATCTCAGATTAGACAAATCTTATAATATTATTGGTTTTATATAACTAGGTTTTAGTTACTTATAATGTTATATCTAATTGTTATTATCCTCGCTATTCCTAACTAAAATTACTTCCGGTGTAAATGTAGAATCACCTTCAGGTACCACCTTCAAAAGACTTAGTGCCTCTTCATCAAGATCCTTCACATTTCTCACATGACGTTTTCTTAAACTTGAAATGTATGGATCTGAAGTATATAGAAGCGTTTTAAATACGTCTTCATTTGTAGCTATACGGGAACATTTTCTGGCATGGTGCAGGCGCATATTTAAGTCTTTATTGTGCGACTCTTGTGCATCTTCCGACAGTTGCCCAATAGGAAGAACAGAAAAATGTTTGATCACGTTTTCTCCGTGTATAAGTAATTTGTGCACGGAGGATGGCATGTAGTACCAATCATAGTTACTAACATAAATTCGCGCAATTTCTAAGGCATAAACTCCAAATTTTTCGGGATCGATCATCATTCCAGAAGATAGAGCTTGTTAAATAATATACAAGCGTTTAATCAATGTTTCATCAACACCTGTTATGTTCGCCGAGCAAGTGCAATTGTAAAAGAACCTTCGTGCTGTATTTCCATCACTTGAGTTTCCACTGAATTGACGAGGTTTGTCGATAATTAATCCTAGCTCTTCCCTGAAACGTTTTTGAACAAATTCCTTCTTTTCTTTCTTCAATTTCTTTTTTCTTCTGTTGTAGCAGACCAAGTCTTAAAGTCAAGATTGTTGCAAATGTATAATACCATTTCCATGCTGCGAATCCAGGCATGCAATGAGGATAATCCAGCAGTAACCGCAAAAGATACCGAATTATCTACTCCGACCTCTATCACATTTTTTCCTATAACTTCCAGGGTCGCAAACTTCCGCAGCTGATTTTTTTATTTTTTCATTTATGAATAGTTAGGCTATCAAATAACATATAAAGTTGCGCGTCGGGAGACGTCGGTAAATGTGAAAACCTTCGACGAAAAAAAAGAAAAGTGAAAAATAGGGTATGTCAATTTTTAAGTACTTACTCAAAAATAAAAAGCATATTTAAAAAAGTTTATAGCTCATTATTAGGAACATAAAATATCCTTTTTAAAAATGTATAAAACCGCATGCATGTGCTAAATACTTTTTTCACAATATTCATTTGAAATAAGTGTATGCAAACATTTGAATGAGCCATCCGCTACTTCAACTTACTTCAACCTATGAAAAAAAAAAATATTCATGCAGTTTTAGTACAAAAAAATGTCTGATTAGGATTACTTGATTATTAGAGTATCGAATGCAATAAATATTTCATTCAAATTGTGATATTTTTAAAAACCATTTATGATATGCTCTAGTTCTACCATTTTCCATAGTGCGTCGGCCCAATGTGTAGAACGGGCGACTCGCGCGTTGGCGGTAGGTATTTAGACGTTGGCCGACGCGTTTTGTCGGCACTACATATAGGCGAACGCGTTGGCCGACGCGTTGGCCAACGCGTAGGCCAACGCGTTCGCCTATATGTAGTGCCGACATATGCTGAACGCGAGTAGCCTGTAGTCGGACGGTCTTGTTAGTCCGACTTCACGCCAATGAAGCGTAACAAGCGGCGGGATTAACTATTACGGATTAAGTAATAAGTAGAATTACGTTGTGACCATATTGTCTAGCAGCTAGAGAGCTCGGAATGTTATATACAGCAATATAAACATTAAACCTGTCTATATAGTAACTTATAAACATAACAATATAAACATTATACGCAAGTGTCGTGAGACTTTGTTCATCACATTAAAATTTTGTGGAGGTAGAGTAGTACTTATATAAGTAAAGGAAATAACTAAGAGTTTTATTTTTAATTAGCGGTGGGACGGGTGACCTTGACTGTATCTTTAAGGAAGAAAATGACTAATACAGCCGGCAATTTATTATCGGATATTAGTTAAGGACTAAACCAGCCAAGTCCAATATTTGGAAAACACAGTTGCTTAAATAGGTGGCTTTTTAAATTGAGTATTCTACGTGCTTTAACTTAAATCGTTAGTGCTTTAAATGAAAGTTTTCTGAAGTTCTACTAAGACCTGAAAGAACAAGTGCTGTTTAAACGTAATACTTTAAAGTGTGATTTTTTACGCCATACTATGTAGATTTTTTTTCCTTTTTTAATGTTTTGGCGTGTTGCCACTCCAGGGAGAGTTAGTAGCAATAACTCCACCACAATCGATCATCGGTTGACAAAGATTTATCGCGAGCAACGGCAGGCGGCGAACGGCGCATAAAATGCTCATAAAACCACTAATAACGCGCGTCTATAATAAACGTTAGCTTCAAAGAACGTGTTTACAAAACAATAAGCACCTTTGTTTTGTGCGAGCGTAAAATTAGCTATTTTATGACTTAAATTTAAAAACTAATATACTCGATTTAAATATAATGAGAAAATATTCCCGTACCACTTGTGAACGACTAAGGGTCAATTCAGACCGCAACGCGACGCGTAGATACATTTCAAAATTTGTATGGATTTAACAGATTTGCAAGACGTCTCACGTTCACAAAATCGCGTTACGATGCGGTCTGAATTGACCCTAAAAGCAAGTTTAACTACCTCGTTAGTATCTTCGTAGCAGAGCTACGCGACGTAGAGGTCCTTAGTCCCGACACCGTACGTGTAGCTATAATGTGCTTAATAATAATATTAAATACTTAGCAGCTATATGTTACGACACAGATATTTGGATTCCATAATCAATTGAGTGTACTGTCGATTCTTGGTGAAAATTAATGTCCGTCTTATTAATACACAATTACTGTTTTTTTTAATTCACGTTTTGATAGTAATTGTGTGTTATCCGGATTCCGGATATATCAAAATATCCAGAATCCGGATAACTTAATTGAACTTCATCTTTACTGTGCGGAGGCTGTGGTAAAGTATTCTCGTACTCATAGCTCAGCTACGCGCTACGACATAGAGGTCTACACTCTAGACACGACAAGCTTCGTGAATCTATACTAATATTATAAATGCGAAAGTGTGTCTGTCTGTCCGTTACCTCTTCACGTCCAAGCCGCTGAACCGATTTTGCAGAAATTTGGCATGAATATACTTTGAGTCCCGGGAAAGGACATAGGATATACTTTTTGTCCCGGAAAAATGTACGGTTCCTACGTGATAAACGAATTTTGGCGTAACGGAGTTGCGGGCATCATCTAGTACTGAATAATTCTTAATCGTAGTAGAGACAAAACCGTAAAGCGTCTCCCAGACATAGGCGGCCTGCGGTGGCGGTGGCGGTGGCGGTCAGTTGGATGACTTGAGAGTTCTAGAAACGACTAACTTTGTCTACTCTGGAACGACACAGACACACGCGGCCACGCAGCCAAGTCATCCAACTGACCGCCACCGCAGGCCGCGTCTATCTGGGAGACGCTTAATCGTATCGCAAGTACCGCCGAAGAAATTGATTCATAGGCAGTAGACGGATTATGTAAACTTAATGTAAGTTGTCTATTCATCATCCTACGTCATTTGACCGGATCATGTAACCTCAATGTAAGTCGTCATCTATTGGCTGAATTTGAATTGGCAACCAAAATAAGTAGGCCTGCCATCTGCCTATGAATCAATTTCTTCGAAGGTACAATAGCAAGCGTTACGAAACAGAAATTTTGCAATGTAGCTAGACCATAATCTGGTAGCACAACTACGCAGTACGTCGTAGAGGTAAATATTCATAAGTTTTATCTCAAAGTATCATAACCTACTATAGCACAGGAATTAAATATATGAAGCTAGACTTCTTATCCAAATATTTAAAAACAACACAGATTCGTTGCGCCAAAATTCGTTCACCGCGCGGGAAGCATACATTTTTTCGGGATAAAAAGTATCAGCTATGCAGTCCTTTCCCAGAACTCAATTTATCTATTACATACCCAGCAAAATCGGATCAGCGGTTTAGACGTGAAGAGGTAACAGACAGACAGACAGACACTTTACTCTGTAGCTTGATTGTATCTTCGTAGCACAGCTACGGGCTACGACGTAGAGGTCAGAAATCGAAGATTACTCCTATCAATTAATTAGTATTTGAAAATTTAAAACGAGATATGGACAAGATCTAACGTTAAATCACATTCTTGATTTGTTTTCTCGATACCTTAATTGACCATTAAAGTATCTCCAAAAACATGAAAGCTACTCTACCAAATTAGTAGTACTCGTGTACAAAATTAGCGGGACACGCAGGTTTCGTAATCCGATTACCGTAACCCAATATATCCGGCGAACACAATCAATTAGAGATAAACTACGATAACATGGCGCGTCCCTCCAAAATTCAAAACGTTTGAAGTGCCTTGTCAAAACGTTTATGAAGTGAGTTGTATTGCGCGTTCGGCTAGTTACGATTGGTTGACCAACAAATCTTGGTAATAAGTGACATTAACTGAAATATTACGAGTACTGGTTGATTGGTTGAATACTTACTACATACAAACCCTTTCATAAGGATGTGACTACACACATTGAAACAGTAATTTGGAGGGGCGCGCCATGTTATCGTAGTTTATCTCTACTCGCTAATATCACAGTGGACAGAACGAACCAGTAGGCCGACTTCAAACAAGCTGCCAAATCGACATGTTGTACCACGTGGTACCGCTGCTAGCATGCTACGAACGGCTGAGCATAGCAGAGTCGTGGCCATATACATATGTACCTAATCTGTGGTCGTGGTGCGCGCCGGCCGATATGAAATACTACGTGAAACGTGTACATTTTGAGAACACTTCCAAGGGTCAATTCAGACCGCAACGCGACGTGACGTCTCACGGTAACGGAATCTGTCAATTCAGTACAAATTTAGAAATGCATCTACGCGTCGCGTTGCGGTCTGAATTGACCCTGAGATTGGTTCACACGGCACAATCCTGCACGTTTTTTTTTGCAGTAAATGTATTAACGACGTGTACTTTATTGTACTGTAACAAATCGTGCAGTACAATCGACGTGTGAATGGTTCTATATTATACATTGTATGCACCACTGTTTATTCGATAAGTCATAAGACGTATACTGCAAAAAACGTGCAGGAAACGTGCAGGATTGTGCCGTGTGAACCTGGTCCGTTCTGTCTACTGTGCTAATATCTCCCCCGCAGTGCCGCGCGCCATTTCTGCCTACGGTATCGTCCGATGTTTCGACTGTAATCGTGTTAATGAACAATTACATTCATTGTATTTAGTCAACTGATCACTGATGTTAAATATTACTGGACCATGACATTGAACGTTGTTGCTTAGAAATTAAAACAACACAAAAAGGTTTTTAAGCTAAGCTATTGCATAGCTTTTATCGCGGACTACTCGCGGCGACTGAATCAAGAAATTTCGTAACGAAAATAAAGCTAACACTTCACGGTGCCTGACTTCGGCACGGTGTTTGTGTGCGTGCGACTAGAGTCTAGTCTAGACTCTCGACGAATGCGAATTATAATTGCATAAGTTGATATAAATGCTATGCAATAAAGCTTTACAACGGCAGTCCTCGAGTGCCACACGTACTGATGTAACAAGTCCGTAGGTATTAAATTAGTGTGTCTCTAGTCAGAGCTAGAGCCGTTCGTTTTATGTTACCTGAGACGCTGTTTTACATAATATAATATCAAGCTATCGCTGAAATCTCATGATGATGACGTTTAAGGGCCCAAGATCCTTGTTAGACTGTACCTCATTTGCAATAAATGCCACCAGAATTACGACAAGTTGAACACTTGTCGTAATAATTATTCTGGTACTAGGAAGATAAGCGATAGTTAAAAGACAAATGATCTTCGATTAGGAGTAACGATCGTTACTCCTAAATTTTGTTTTTATTTCTTATAAAATAAGGGGGCAAATAAGCAAACGGGTCACCTGATGGAAAACAACTACCGTCGCCCATGGACACTCGCAAAACTAGAAGAGCTGCAGGTGCGTTGCTGGCCTTTTGAGAGGGAATACGTCTCTTCTTGAAGGTTTGCAGGCCGTATTAATGGTCCAGAAATACTGCTGGTGATAGTTTGTTCGAGGTAATAATTAATAAATATTCTTGATCGAGGTACTTTAACTCATTTTGATAAATATATATAAACTGCAGAAACAAGGCCTGATGCAGTGGCGTGCAGAGCTTTTTGACATGGGGTAAGCAGCGGTATCGGTTTAGTAGTTTTGGCGTAAAGCAAAACAGACAGACAAACGGACAAAAAGAGATATTTTCGCATAAATTGTAATATTAGTGTGGATATAAATTAAAAACTATGTTTTCTAAACTATTATAATATATGAGTACGTTCTGTTATGAAGAAACAAAAAACGCCATCTGTTGTCACGTGTTGGAACTACAATGATAGTTCATTTGCGTTCACATGTGTGCTAAGCTAAAATAAATAAAAACGCCATAGATGGCGTATGGCGTAATATAGATTGTTATATATTAGAAATGCAATGTGAATTCATTTTCATCGATATTTCCATGGAAATTAGATACATAGTATATTTTTGTCTTATAAAAATGTAGCCTATGTCCTTTCTCAGGCTCTAGACTAACTGTGTACAAAATTTTATTACAATCGGTTCATTAGTTTTGGCGTGAAAGCGAGACAGACAGACAGAGATAATTTCGCATTTAATATAAAGTATATAATATTATAAAATGATAAAATAAATAAGTACATGAATATGAATTACATGAAACTTTCGAGTTACTTACATTTCATTTTTGTTGCTGGTTTAATTGTTGTAACTCAGGTACACGTACCTACCTTTCGACACAAATCACAATTAGAATCTTTTCACTGAATGACAATTGTGAAAACTTGTTTTTTTTAATTTTTAATAAACACACATTTTCAACACAAACCTCACAGTCAAATAACATTTTTAAGAAATCAAAAAACGCACTTAATATAGAAATTAGAAACTCAGTAATAACTAATATCTAATAAACTGTTAAATGTACAAACTTTTAAATGTTAAAATAATAAAAATCTTCTAAGAAAACTATAAATATACTGGCGCAAACAAAAATAATATGTTACAGTGCTCATCACATGAAAAAATGGCCTCCCAAAATACAAAACACTTCTGTAATGTAAACAAATATAAACCGTACTAAACAAAAATGCATTATGTGCATATGTGATTAATTAGATTTCCGTCTATTATTTTTACTCGGATTATAGGCAACGAACATATCCGATTACTTCCGAACGCGCCGGCGCTCGGCTAAGCTCGGAAACCATGCGGCAGGTCCTGGCCAAGTAAATCGCACACGCACACACGTTTGCGAACAGTGTACGAATACGAAAATCTTAACTCACACATATAGGCGGGGTCTGCGAGACATCGAGTGCCTGTAACCACAGATATGTAGTATAATTTTGGTGCGTACCTTCGCGCGGCGCGCCTAGTTACCACTTACCGACTTATGTTTATGTAGTTTTGCAAATCAATTGGTGCTATTTTATAAAAGTAGGCGTTAATGTGTATTCATATTTTTACTATTAATAATAATTAAAGTCATCTAAAACGTACGAAAGTTAAATTAAAATATGTGTATAGCAAGTATTTATCATTAGGTAAGCAGTGCTTTTTTGCCTTTATGGTACGCACGTCCATGGCCTGATGAATAGTCTTCATTCGTGTACGATCAATCACGACCACGGTAAACGACGCGTGAATGAAATGCTGAAATAAAATATAAATCGGAGCAATAACGTTAAAGTTACAAAGTACACACAGCTGAATTCTGGCACACGCCAGACGTTATAGATAGGAGTGTCTATTCTTCTTGTCATACTATTCACTTTTAAATACAAATTCATTTTATACATACTTCATCTGTTCGAGTGTTTAGAAACGTGACTACGATCTAATAAAGAGCCCACAAACAAGAAAACTTTTAGCAACAAATAAAACACGTTTCAGTTCCGAAGTTGCGAAAAGTTCAATAAGCCGGACTTACATAATGAGGAATTAATTGTTGTCGGAGCAGCTGCCGAGCAACAACAGACTCGCGGTCAAAGTCCTACTGACCTACTTTATTCTTTCACCTCAAGCTCAGGAGCAATAATAAAGTAAAGCTTAAAGCGGTCCTTGAAGACTCATAGACGAAATAAAGCTTTACAAGCGTTTAATACGTGTGCAGAATTTGTAACAATTGGCGAAATGTTGGGTCCGTAAGATGGGATTTATTGATCCCGCCCCCCCGCGCCTCCCCCCGCCCCGCCCCGCGCCGCCTCCGCGCGACACACGCGTCACTCCCGAGACACCCGCCGCCAAATTACCGTCGGGTCCGTCGGTCCCGGCGCTCGCCATCCGGCGCCCGACGCGTCGCGAAATCGGCGCGCTAACGGGAATAGCGCGTCGTAAATGAAGGATAAACAAATGAAATCGCCAGCGGGGCAGTCGGCGGCGACTGGCGCGGCGCGGCGGGCGTGACCCGGGGGAAGTGGGCCACGTCGATAGCGGGCGGCGGTCGGCCGCAGTCGGCATGTCGGGGCGGTGCGGCGCGGGCGCGCTGGAGTACGAGCGCAAGGACAACAAGAGCGTGCGCGTGCTGACGGTGCTGGTGTACGTGCTGTGCGTGTCGCTGGCCGCCATCATGCTGTCGCTGTACTACGTGTTCTTCTGGGAGCCGAAGGACGCGCACCACGCCCAACGCAAGGTGCACACTGTCACGCGCACCACACTGCCCACTTGCTTACCACACACGGGTACGTCGCCCGCTCGCACCTGACCGCCGCCAGCGGCCGGCCCACACCGGTAGCACTATCACGAACTACGTGCTAAAGTACTACTAATCGTAGCTCCGTCAAGCGAAATTTGTATGCAAATAACCACGATTTCCATTCAATAATACGAACGCTTTACCGCATAATATGCTTCGTGCTTGGGCTACAGGCCTAAGTTAACCACTATAGTTTACGACTGCTTTCCTAATGTCCATCGGCATTGACAGACGATGACATGAATTAGGAGCGTAGTCGCCAGTAGTAATAACACGTTTGGCCAAATAATAACACTAATAATAATACACTTGCACTCCGGTAGGATAGTTTACATTAGTATATTACAGTATACAATTAAGTGACGTAGCGCGCTGTTTATATCTGGGCGATTGTATATACGTTTGACGTAAACGAGGTGAGCTTTTCATTTACTGCGGCCCCTGCAGCGAAGATAACGCTTTGTATAATCCTCTTAAGACTTTTCCGTTGGGCCACGATGAATAGCCATGATAGGGCAACTGTTTACCACAATAATTGACGTTGCCCATCAAAGACGACAACAGTCCATAGGCTAGCGTAAAGGTCACATAAGAACCCTGCTAATAGTCTAAGATAATAATGCCTAATTAGTAGGCATAATCAGCAAAAGAGTTTAAAGACGAAAGAAGAAAGTATACGTAAGACAACTATAGTAAGTAGGCTTATAGTTCATAGATATCACACAACGTCACATATTATAACTTACTATTATAAGTACCCATTCTTGAAATTAAAAGAATACTTAATTTTGTTGAATACAAAATACATACCAGTTCCCTCTACAACATAATTTCTAAGTATTACTGGATAATATTAAGACCCTTATTAATAAAATATACAACTTAATTAAAAAAAGAAAGGTCTTAAAGCGAATGTAGCATTGTTTTAAATATAGAGTTGTAGAGAACTCTACAGGATCTTAATAAGATGATTACGAGTATAAGCTCGTTCATAGAAATTTCTGCGGACCGTACTTAGGCTAATAGCCAAAAGGTATTACAATCTTATTACCTTTATAATATTATAATCTTATTATAAGCAATTTAAAAATTATCACAAACTCTTTGCAGTATCAAATTAAGTCTAAAAACTCGGTACATTGGGCGGCGGAGTGCGGGCTAGAGGGGGGAGGAAAAGGGGGAAAGGCAGGGGGTTAACAAAAGGCGAAGTGGGTCAAGTCTCGTGGCCCAATCGGTGCTAACGAGCGGCCGAGTGCTCCAGTAAAAAGCTTTATATTATCTTTCCAGTTACAGTAATTGCTTTGCAGTTGAGGCGGTTAGAAGTAAGCGGATAATGAAAAGAACATTTTAAAAGTCAATTATATACTAATTTTTCTTCGCAATTTTGTTTTTGTTATAATGTGCATTGCGATGTCTCTAGTGATTTCAATTTCAGGCTATGATGTCAAACAATATAATATTAAGGATGTGTCTTCATTTTTTCTTTCACCTATTCGGAAAAAAGTGTCTTACGTCTTAGAAAATGGCGTCCAAATATAGCTAAAGCTATAGCAACTAATGTTTCATCTTAACTTTCATTCAAACTTTGAAAGACAAATTAACAATAATGACTTCACATTAAATAACATTAATAGTGGCGCATATAATTTAACGACAGGTTTACGAGTTCTGCGACGATAAAGTTAAACAAGAGCGTCTCGAAGTCCGCATCTTTCATGTATCAATTTAACAGCCATCAAACTGTTTACGACCGGCGATTGTTCACTTTCTTATGTAAACTAAGAGACGTGGGGCTTAAAGCGTTGTGCCGCTTTAAGGTGAACGCAGATTTGGGCCGCACCGCACGCACCGCAGTCGCTGCATTCGAATTCTTTATATGAAGTTATAGGCAAGCTCGCATACCTACCTACCCACGCCGCAGTCTTTGCAACTTCATAATAATATGAAGAATTGCGAATGCGGCGACTGCGGTGCGTGCGGTGCGGCCAAATCTGCGTTCACCTTTAATCTGGATATTAAAGACCTTTTTACACCTAGCGAGTAGATTGGCGAAAGAGAAAGACGTGCTCTCGGCCAATCCAATTGTCTGTTTGCACCACAGACCTAATCAAGAAAACCAGAAGAATCAAGATAGGTACCGCATGTCGCTCCATTTGTATGAAAACGAGCGTATCACTTTTTTCCTACCACTGTAACGTACCGATGATAAGAAACGTGGCCATTATCAAGGCCAATGTTTCTATTTGAATTTCTACAGCTCAATACAGCACTTTTAGGCATTTAGGCATTTTTAAAATTCCGATTGACGTCCGATTCCGATAGCAGACTAAAGAGCAGACTTTCGAAAGACGAGCATTGCTCGTCGTTTGGGAACGCGATATGGCACGCGAAGTACATACACATGCGGTATCTATCTTGATCTATGTCTGTGGTTTCCAGTTTACACTGTGTCGCCAGTCGGCAGTCGCCACATTACTCAGTAGCGTAACAAGGCCCTAACGTGAGACTGCACTACAGCGACTCTACAGCCATGGCCAAATATTCTTTGCATGAAATCACATAAAGTAAGGCGCACTAAACCACACTTTTATTTGGTTTATAAAAGATTAGTTTAACTCCTTCGGATTTACTAGATGACGTCCGCAACTCCGTTGCGCCAAAATTTCTTTATCGCGCGGGAACCGTACATTATTCCGGGATAAAACTATACTACGTCCTTTCTCGGGACTCAAAGTATCTCCATGCCAAACAGCAAAATCAGTTCAGCGGTTTGAGCGTGAAGAGGTAACAGACAGGCGGACAGACAGACAGACACACTTTCGCATTTATAATATTAAGTATGGATTAAAAAAATCGAAAATGTACAGTCAACAAAACATTTTCAGAGGTTATTTACAATTGCAAATTATTATGACGTTTTTGTTGACGGTCCGCTGATCTAAATAGCACTTCTCCATACGTCTCTCTCCACCCTCTGTAGTGGAAATGTAATCTCAGTGAGCCGCGACCTTGACCCGGCATCATCCATCCAGCAGATAGCATCATATGTTTACATAATCTACAAGCTCCCGAGTCTGTTGAAGGGGCTTTTTGCTGCCATCACTGCAGATTTAAGATGATTCATAACAATATTTTAATTCTAGATTGCAGAACAAAGTTTTATTTTTTAGCCCCCGAACAAAAAGAATGTTGTTACTTGTTATATAAGTGGTTGTCTGTGTGTGTGTGCAAGTCTGTCCGTCGCATCGTAGCATCTAAACGGCTGGACCGATTTTAATCTAGTTTTTTTGTTTGAATCCTGACGGTAGACTGTAGAGAGTGTTCGCAATAGTTCATGTCAGCATCAGCCCGTTCAGTGCAGCAAATTTTGGGTTTATCTATATTCTATTTCATAAAACGTGATAACTTCCAGTAATTTGATGGGTTCAATATTTTGCATCCATTCCTGACACTTATCAGAGTTTTTAATTGGGGGTTGTTTGTAAGTTTCTTAATGTATAATTATTTATAACACTGCAAATATTTACAAACGCGGGTTCATGCCTTGTGGCATACTTTACTACCCAATCAATAACCCTAGATGTATTATTTCAAATGATATTATTATCGCTTAAAATATGATGTTATCTTAATCCCAGCTAACAACTTACATATCGGAAATACAACATATCAGTAGTTTGAAAGATTTAATTTTGGAGAATGAAATAATATACAAACTTCTTAAATATAGGTGTCACAACTCACAATCGCTATGAAGTATGGAAACAGTTTTGTGCTTCATAGCGATCGTGACACCAAATTGTGTGCTACGGATCAGCTGACATTACGTATTATAGCATAACGATTACCTGTTTTCAGGAACAGAATCGGTTTGTAATACAATGCAGCACAAGTGCAAGCAGCACTCTAACCGAACTCAAACCTCAAGATGTTGGCCCAATTTAACGTTATAAAATGTTCAACTGCGCTCCGAAAATAATATATGGATCGTGTTACTCAGCACCGAGCATAATGGAATTACTTTATTCTGCTTTACGCAGATATAGAGATTACTTTACTATGTAATAACCATATTTTCGTCGGGTTTTCTCTGTGGGAGTTGTAATAAAGTTTGCTCGTCGGCAAATCCCTGAGGCGGTACCACAATTATCCACTTTCGCGATAAACGTTGTACATAATATAGCTTCTTTTCTTCTTATATTTTATAACAATACGAATTATCGTTCAATTTATCTACTTAATTCACACACAGTGTGTGTCACAGACCACAGTGCTTGTGCGCGAACTCCTCCAAACCAGCTCAACCGATTTTAATGAAATTTTGTATGTACAATGCGCATTCGGTAGGCCTGAGAATAGGTTTTTATATACTTTTTAGTTTTTATTTTGATACTAGAAATAATTTATATGGCAAAACAACGTTTGCCGGGTCAGCTAGGTTTACTCTATATTACTAATAATCATTTTGCTGATCATTGCAAGTTTAAAATCACTTTTTTAACCCCCGACCGAAAACGGGGGGACGTTATTAAGTTTAACGTGGTTGTCAATTATTCTTAAGTCATATTTTCCATACTCCCGCGTGATTTTCCCGCGCGCGCGACTCAAATTCCATACCCACCATAATCGGTTCAGCGGTTTAATCGTTAAGAGGGAGCAGACAGATATCACTTTCCCACTTTTATTACAAGTATAGAAGTATGGATTCCACTAAACTACCGCTTCTGAACTCTCAGTAAAGTAATAAAGTGAATGTACTGGGAAAGCCGTAGCACTTGCAAGTTGCAGGGCTATTTCCGTCAGTTACAGCCGGGATCAGCAGTGATAGCTCTAAAGCAGCCCCCAACCTTTTTTTCCTGTGGGCCACAAACATGTGGTGTCGCGGTCCGCAACAAGTTTTTAGGGTTAAAAAATAACGTTCTTCAAAATTAACGATTTAAAAGAGAAAAAAAAATCACGACTTTCACGACGACTACATTATTTTGCCGATGGGCGTGAATTTCAAAATGGTTTAACTTGACGCGGGCCACAAATAAAGTCCCGGCGGCGGCCGCACGCGGCCAGCGGGCCGCGAGTTGGGGATAGCGGCTCTAAAGTCTAAACTATAGCCGACATAAACAATGTGTACAGTGCGTTTGAGGTATAGGTATTTTATTATCTGTAGACTATGTGCCGGCATAAACAGCATTTTATGCATAGAGCATTCGACCTTTTGACTGCTGCTCCCTTTATAATATTACGTAGCTGTCTACAGGAATTTATGCTCATTGCCCAACACTATAATAATAAATTGTTATACGAGTAGCGTATTATAATAATGAATTAGCACAGTTACTTTCTCTACATCTATAGACACGAGGTATAGTGTCCAGTCTAGTTCAAGTCTAGATACTACGAATTTTACTCAATTAACCTACCAGACGCAGCTTCATAACTGGAGCACTATTTACAATAAGTTTCGACCATCAATCATCAGACCGCGAACGGCGAACATCGTATATAATATCCGGTGCATAAACGTCAGTTTGGTGTAAATCATGGGATCTTCGCCGACGGCGCTTCTTTCTAAATATTTACGGAACCTTGCCTGTATTTACTCGCCCGGGAGTTACGACCTCTATACATTTTTATGTTCTTTTTCACTATCCTTTGAACTCATCTGTGAGGCGCGAATTTACTGACTCACGAATCCACACTAGTTGTGTCTGATTGTCTGTTTACGCTTAAGCCGATGTCGAAACTTTGAAGCTTTCCCGGGAAAGGATAAAATCTATCTTGGAAAATGTCAGCTTCCGCACGATATACGGCTTATAATACTTGTCACGTATAAACAATATTTTAATTAGTCTGCAGGGCGATGTGTTTAAACATCATGTTTATGAGCAGTATGCACTAAGCACTAATTAGTAGTACAAATAATTACACGCCTTTCCAGGTTTTGTACATCATTACAATTTCCACAGAAATTGTAGCATTTGTTTCGTAAAACGATAATTATTTATAGAAACGTGCGAAACGTTCCCCAGGGATGACCTTATCGAAACCTGCCTTAAAGCGTTAATTAAGTTAATTGTATAGTCCGGTACGTCGGAGCTTCTAGAGACTGATCCTTTTTTCATCGGCATACGAGCCCCGTAAAGGTAAAATAACTGTAACGTGGTGTTTGTTCGCAGGACGAGGCGATACCACAGTGAGCGGGAGCGAGAACAGCACAGAGTCAACGTCGAAAGCCTTCAACTACACCTCCACACAAAGCACGCCGGACACATCCACGTCCGCGGACGCGGACGCTCCAGACGCGTCCGCACCTACGCTCACCCCAGACGCGTCCGCACCTACGCTCACCCCGGACACGTCCGCACGGACGTCCACTCCGGACGTGTCCGCACCCCCGCTCACCCCGGACGCGTCCGCACGGACCCCCGCCAACCTCACCGTCGACACATGATATACACTCATGGAGGATATTCGACATGTTCACCAGATATCCGTCTTATTGTGATAGACGTCTGACCGTCGTACAAGTCTGATGTAAACACCAAATATTTATTGTACAAGTGAGTTTCCGAAGCGCCTAAATTGAAGTAGAAATGTGTGGGGGAGTATTGGGCCTGTCCGCACACAGATTTTGTCGATGAAGATGATAACCACCATCGCGCTTGTCTCATATTATAACTGATTTTGTGATCCAGTCGATTCTTTTTGAGTAGTTTTGAAGTTTTTTCCAGACCATTTTATATTTCAGTTGACATTAATCGCAAGCGCCATGACGCGCGAATGCGCGATGCGTTATGTCAAGTACCACACATTTTTGACATTAACTTATCTATCAAAACTGAACGCATTCTGGCTAAGCACTCAGTTATACAATTGCAATCAAAACCTCTGTGCGGGCAGACCCTCATGTCATTAGACGGAGCCTCTGATCTCATAATATAGATCGTTAGGTTTAGAAAGGGCATAATTACTAGATGTAATTACGATACACTTTCGTCGCTGTGTCGTGTTTGGGAGGTGATCGCTCTTTATGTAGAATTAAACATATTTAAAGTTACTTTAAGTAGACACATAAGAAGCAGTCTGGCAACGAACTTAACAGGTTAATCTATAATGAAATGAGATCTATTCGAGTCCCCATAGTTTGAATGGGCATGAATTCGCGATAGAGTCGAAGCAGGCGCCAGAGAGAAAAGAGATAGGGAAAATTGTGAAGAAAATCGCTGTCAGTAAGTATACCTAATTATTTTTTTCTAAATCACTGACCATATAATACTTTTAGGCTCAATTTCATCAACGACTGTTAAAGTTAATGCTCGAATTAGTATCATGTTACCTCTTTCTCTCCTAACGAAAGAGAAGACAAGACATTTTAACAAGCTGTTAACACTAACAGACGTTGGTGAAATTGGGTCTTAATCTAGCCTATAATATAATAATAAAATCTGCACTTTGTATACGAGTTAAACAGTCAGATAGAAAAGTGGCTTAAAAGACAAGGACCAAACATAAAACATTGTACAGCGGTAACGTCCTACGTCTGTATAATATACGATGTAGATCTTTTAAAACTAAGACGGTAATTATTATTAAAAAATATATTAAGTAGACGCAAAATAGTTATAGTTTCAAGTTTAATCGAGTACTGATAGAGTCCTTAGTACTAGTAATACGGAAGCAACTCCTGGCGCCCGCTTACACTACTAGCCCCAAGAATGTTGTTAAGCTTCTTGCCTAGCCCACAAGTCACAAGATATTATGCACACTCTGGTCTCTGTTGCAAGATATGAAATGCATTACACATAAACAAACCTTAAGTATTGTGCACAGGGTTTGAATTCAGTTATACAAACTAGCAAGCTGAAAATCATTAATATTGTCAAGATATCATATCGGTCGGTTCGCTCGGGTGGTTCGAGGCCTTTATTAAAAGTTTTATTTTGATTATTATCCACCGGATCGGACTTGACCTGTTATTTGCCTAATAGTTATTGTTAAACAAAATTTAATTATATTTATATAAATGTAAGATATTATATATCAATTTAGAAAGAGATAGATATATTAAATAAAATAATGTTCAATTTTATGTTTCCATTTGTCCCTTCACGCATGAGGTGAAATTTGTATCTCATAGAGCTTAAATTTGTATATTATGTCGCAGGGAAATGTGGATATTAGGGATTTCACGAAATCCCTAGGGATATCACGAAATCCCAGTAGATGCCGAATATTCTTGTTTATTCTCTTCTTATTAAAAATATCTAGCGATATGTCATTTCACTAAACTAGTGAAATGTCAGAAAAGCGGATACCGCCGAATAAAAATCGAGCCGCACATTTCTCTCGCTCGCATTATCATATGTGTAATGCAACTATAGCTGCAGATCTGAGGGGGGATCACCATATCTCTGAATCATACAGTTGAAACCAGCTGAAGGTTCTTCATCAGATACTTCAGACCTTTGATTTTCGACGTCAAATGAAGCGGCCCACCAATTTGAATATTTTTTGTAAAGGTGGCATGTCGATCTCTAATAGTTTGGTTAGGCTCTTGTGTTTTCTAATCAGGGTGACCCTGATTAAAAAAAACACAGGTACTCCAGGCAATCCAGATGATTTTGTGATATCCCTAGGGATTTCGTGAAATCCCTGATATCCTCTTTTCCCTGCGACATATAGTTCATAAAATGAATGAGTGGGACTCAACCTTTGGTTGCTTGGGTTACCTAAGAGTTTTGGAGTGTCTGCTTCGATTTAAACCCGTCGCTCACAGAACTGTCTTGTGGTAAAAAAAAAATTAAAAACTTAAGTAGTTCGATTCCGTCTGCCACCAGCACTTGGCATGGCTACCAAGAGATGTTTTCTTTGTACGGAAGAAAATACAGATTAATAATTATTATCAAAGTAAATCTGCAATTTTTTTCTTTATAATCTATCAGTATTTTTATTACCCTTGCATTTGTTACCTATCTGCAGGCAGTACCTCACATGACCCAGGTCTAAGCAACTGTTATACAGCAGCGAGTCACCTCATGTTATGCTTATTGAGCAAGCTCTAGAGGGCACGAATAATCGAAAACTGCCAAACAGAGGGGACAAATAGGCACACACTGAACGATTTAAATGGTTTGCTATAGAAAGGTTTAACTCACGCCGATTCTATGCAAGAGCAAGCGACACTTCCTCTTAACTAATTTTACGTTAGTAGGAACGAATGTCAGACTAGATAAATAAAAATGTATACTATTGTAGTCAATTTTATAAAAGAAAATAAATACGATAAGTTAAACTGTGTTTTACTCCAGACCTGTATACTTTTCAGGCACGTTACGCAAGATATTATGTCTTTGTCATGTGCCATTTCGAATGTGCCAGGCAAAGACAAGCAAGCCTGTATTCGCCTTATAAATATCTTTATTAGTAACGTAAGGGATAAACGTTAAGACGTCTTTACATTTAAATATCCCCATTTTATATTATACAAGATGTTAGTGTAAACACCGTTGTCCTTGAAACCATCAAATGAGCCCGGGCGGGCTCATTGGATGGTTTCAAGGATAACGGTGTTTACACTAACACACTGCACTGTATAAAATTCTTTTCCATGTCAAAAGAAAAGAAAATTTACGAAATCGGAAGAAATTACTTATCATTTCAATAAAAACCTTGATTTATATTTACAATAGATTTATTTATCACCCGTGACGTACATGTGCACGGATTTGTCGGAGGCGGCCATCTTGGCGAGCCGCGACGCACCTAAGATGGCGGCGGCACGCTGCATGTCATATTTACAGTACAGAATACTCACAGTCATGTTGCACTCACTCCCACCGTATTTGTTTTGATTGGTTTCCTGAAATATAAATGTTTGGTTTTATTAATTTATCAGCACTAGGCAGACTCTAGCGACATATTATTTATAAATAAGTTAATGATAGCTCAAATTCGTTGTCGATGACCGTTTTCAGTAATATATCAAGCCAGCAGGAGGCCCAAAGTGTGTACAATACACAAAGACAGAGATCAACAGGTATATAGGTAACAGGTGCACAGCCTGTATAATCGTAACCAAACTTGAACATAACACATTAGTTGCTATAACGCTTTAAGCCACCATAGACTAAGAAGGTGTCAGAAAACCTATTATATAACTGAAATTTAATTACTTTATAACTGAAAATAATAATGATAATAGGCAACACACAATAAATGTTCATGGGCGACGTTAGTTGCTTTCCATCCGGTGACCCGTTTGCTCGTTTGCCCCCCTCATTAAAAAACATATGTAGCCACAAACCTGCATCAAGTTGCATATCTCGGAGTAGAAGTGCGGGTAGGTGGGGGGCTGGTAGAAGATGATGTGTCTGATGCCCTTCACCCGCAGCCGGCGGAAGAAGTGCACGCGCTCCGAGTACAGCAGAAAGTGGGCCTCCGTGTGGAAGAACATGTCACGCGCGCGGGCTATCTTCGCGTCCTGATATTACAAAAAAGTGGCTGTGACATGACATCTCTATGTATACCCGAGGAAATTGATTCCTTGGCAATTGACAGACCTACGTCGTTTGGTCGGATCATGTCAAATGTTAGCTGTGATCGGTCGGATGGGTTTGACTTAAGGCGACCAAATTACTTAGGTCCGCACTCCGCCATCTTCCTAGGAATCAACTTCTCTGACACCTCTAGTCCACCGACGCATTCGCATGCGGCAGCGAAAACTGTTAGCAAACTGTCAGTAATACGGCAGAATTCGCATACGCTTTGTCTTGCTCTAACATTAGCTTAAATGAATTAGTTGCGTCCTTGTCGGTATTGTTTCGCAAGGAACTGCGAAACCGTCGTTACACAGACGCGAGCGCTAGAGCGAAACAAAGCGTATGCGAAATTTTGCCATATTACCACTGAGGTTTATATTAGTGATGCAACGAAAGTGTCTTAGCGGAACCAGAAACGGAAACAGCGGGGCTAAAATGGTCGCATAGCAATTCCTCTCCATCAATTCACAAAATGAATTGTCAAAACTGTCAAACTCACGAATGTCAAATTTAGACCAATTCAATTGGTCTAAATTCGTACTAATTTGACATTCGTGACTTTGACAGTTTGACAATTCATTTTGTGAATTGATTGAGAGGAATTGCTATGCTACCATTTTAGCCCCGCAGATGTCAAAAGTAAATTTTAGCAGAAACGGAAACGGAAACGGATGCAGAAACGGAAGTGTAAATAATATGAAAAAACTGGCTTTTGCATCGTAAATCTCAACAAAGTAGCTCCAAATAACACTAGTTTTTGGTTTCATAATTGCACTAAAGTTACAAACAGCAGCAGAAAATATTACACGCTTAAATTCACGAAAAAGTACGTAAACTTCCGTTTAAATCTCCGCTATAAAAGTTGCGGAAGCAGAAGCAGAAACGGATCTTGAAAATCGCGCGGAACTTCCGCACTTGCGGAAACAGAAACAGAGATCCGTTGCATCACTAGTTTATATTATAGATATGCATACTACCACAGATTAATAACACCATACTACTGACAGTTTTCGCTGCCGCGTGCGAATTCGTCGTTGGACTAGTCCAGAGGCGTGATAGTACCAAACGTGACGAATCCATAAGAGTTCCGGTTTTTGCCACTTGGCTACGGAACCCTAAAAATGAATGTTCATGATGACTATATCAATGTACTAAATGACGCCCGCAACTCCATTCAGCCGAAATTCGTGTATAGAGATTAGAGCAGGAATCGTACAACTTTCCGCAGAAAATATCATATTGTATCCTTTCTCTCAATTAAATAAATCAAAAGTAATTTGTAAGGTATGAAGAAAATGAATATGTGTCGGACTACATTGTAAAACACGTATGTTCATAAATCTGCCGTGCAGACACTAAAACGCAGTAAGTGCAAAATCATGATTCGGAAAAAAACGCATTTAAAGTTTAAAAACGTAAAAAAATATATTAAAATGTATTTGTTTTGTTCTTTGTCGACTTTATCTCAAAAGGAATAACGTAAACTTAATCCTAGACATAATGAATGCCCTGAAAACCCCATGAATAATTTTTTACAGGTATTAATATTTTTGAGGCCCCTTTACTGCACAGAAAAAAAAGAGAATTACATATTAAAACGCAGTAAAAAAGGTGCATTACTGCACTTTAGTTAGTTTTGTGTTCTGGAACATAAAAGCAGTAGTGCATAGTGCATACAAATGAAACAGCATAATAATTTAATTACGAAAATTTTATTTTATTAATCAAATAGGATGCGTTTTTCATTTGAACTTCGTTCCTAAGCTAAAAATTTATTTAAAAAATCTGTATTTTGCATAAAAAACTAACAATTATTATCTTGTCTGAGTACGTTAACATCTTTATTTTAAAATAATGCTTAAAACTGTAAATACCTAGTACTATATTTTAAAAAATACCATTTTAAGTGCATTAGGAATACTATTAGCACTTACATTATACAATTAATCAGTCTATAATTGGCACTGAAAGGAACACAAAAATCTATAAAATGGTGGAACTGAGAAATAAGTGGTATATAAATAAGTCACAAGACGTTTACGAATTAATCAGTCTTATCAGGGTATATAGCTTATTTTTTAACTTATCAATTGTCATTATTAAAAATTAAAACCGGCCAAAATTAAGCGATTACACTTATCGTTAATTAATATGGCGTCATTTTAACCATTGTTGATATAGTGAAATCTAATATTGACCTCACCATGCAATAATAATCATTATAATTGAATATCAAAATACGATTTACAATAGCCAGCAACTTGCAAGTACTTATATCTTTTTGTAAAAGATAGATGTACGAATTGCATGCATACAATCTCTTTCAAAGAATACAATACAAATACTGCATTTTAGTAAGTAGTATAGATTATGTCAATATAGCAATTAATTTTTTAAAATGCAGTATTATACCTGAATTTACTGCATTTTAATTAGTAATCACTAGTACTGATTAAATGCAGTAAAAACTGTTTATATGGAGTTAACATATACTGCGTTTTAATTAGGTTTTCACGTGACTGTGTGTGTATACGGAACTATTTAAAAAACAGTATTTTATTTGTATTTACTGCGTTTTAATCTGAAATCACAAAAAAATCCTTGCAGCAAGTGATTTTACTGCGATTTATATAGCAATAATGTCTTTTTGGCGGTAAAATGGGATGGTTACTGCATTTTCAAAAAACTTTATGGTTAAAAATAAAATACTTCCATTTAACGTAGGATAATGTGAGTAAGCCAGAAATAAAGAGAAAAAATGTAGATTTAGAATATATCAAAAACGGAAAATCACAAAAATGCGCCTTACTGCGCTTTAGTGTCTGCACGGCAGAAATACTGTCAGCAACTAATTGAACGAGTGTGTACATGTGGTGTAGTGTACATGATCGCTCTCGCTTACCTCGCGAGAGCCAACGAGACCCTTTGACTCGGGCCCAAAAACCGACAAGCCACCGAGAGCGATCGAGACGAGGACGAGAGCGCGAGGCGAGACGAGAGCGCCGTACACACTCGCGCTCGGCCTGTCTTGGAGTATCTCGATGAGTGTGTGCAGCCACCATTAGATTTGCGCGTTGAAACTTTATGAGTTCCCGGTTAAGATAGAGTCCAGTTGCAAAGCCCTGCCTTAGAGTACTCGCATATCTGCACGAAGCTGACATCCTCCTTCTTGAAGTAGTTGCGCAGGCGCACGTAGTCGAAGTAGCTGGGCACGTAGACGAGTGTGTGCGACATCAGCGGGTCGCGCTGCTTGGGCAGCACTTCTTTGATGAAGTACTCGAAACGCGCCTCCACAGCCTGCAGCGGGTCGGTCGCGTTGAATCTGCAATACCAATTGTTTTTTTTTTAATCGATCGATGTATCTTACCATGTCTAATTTGCATGTCAAATAAATAATAATATTTTGGATTGACACAGTGCATCGCGGCTTAACACTAAGCGATGCGTTAAGTAAAATCCCATGCATTATTCACATTGAATCTGTTCCGAAATACAATCCAGTATACTGAATAGTGCTCTTGATTCGTTTCGTAATATTATACGCCAGTGCATTGACGTATGTGATTTGGTGGCATGTCATTAGTGTTATTTACTAATGTCGACAAATAGATCACAATTATTATTGTCCCACACCACAATATGGCGCCGGATGACGTCATCAACACTTATTGCCTGTTTACTGGGTTATATAACTTACGCATTATCTGTCTTCAAAAGCAACTCGACTAGGTTATCCTACTCAGTAAACACAATTTACGACACAATAATAACACTACAATAACTTATAGCGTTTTCGGCATCTGGAACTGCCCCGGGGCAGGGCAGGCAGGGCAAGCCTACTGGATACGGAAATAGCCGAACAAAACCGATGATCCACGAAGCACGTAGACTTCGTACTAGTGCAATACGTAGTTTATGTTCTTAATTTAAACTTCGACTATTTTCCTATCCGTTCGGCCCGCCCTGCCCCAGGGATGCCGAAAACGCTATTAGATTCATTAAATTACCTGTGGAATAGCTGCGGCACCTGCACGAGCACGTGTTGTATGGCGCCGGTGTCGGGCACTCCGCCCGCCACCGCGCGGCCCGCGTAGTTGTGACACTTGCGACCCAACACTGACCGCAACTCCGGCAGGGACACAGACGAGAATAATAGCGTTTGTCTGAATAAGTTATTATTATTATCGAATGTATACTTTGTCATTTACTCTCCCACGTAAATTAAAAAAAAAAACGTTTAATATTATCTCACCACAAGATCAATACAATGTATGTACCTAATTTGAAATTTTTAAAACTTAATTTGAAGGGGACGCTCGAACAATCTAAGACTCGCCATTGATAATAGTTATCAATCATTTACAATTTACGACCTCAGAACACAAACACGAGTGACTCATCAGGTCATCTTACCTATAATATTTAGACCATCCGTTCACAGCCCACGAGCGGACGCGCGAGAAGTCGGTGCCGTGCGTCTTCCGCGGCTGCAGGTGGAGGTGGTCCAACACATGCAGCAGGTGGTCCCAGTTCTGCATGAGGAACACGTCCGCCTGGTCCAGCACCAGCAACTCGATGGACGCCAGGAAGTCGAAGTCCCGGTCCTCCTCGCCCTCTGCTCCAACTATCATCCGTAAACCCAGAGGAGATGCTATCAATATGTCCGACGAGTAGAAGTCTGTGTACAACTGAAAGGACAAAAGGGATTACAAATGAAAATAATTTATATATGCTATGTTGAATTAAATAAATAAATATGTTATGTGCAACAGAGTACAGTAATGGACAATGGTAAATATTAAACTATTAGAGAGATCAGCGTCTCTCTAATATTTTAAGGTGTTCCCAAAATTTTTTGGAATACAAAAATCACTTGTTATATAAATAATGATTGCTTGAAGAACACAACTATATATCTTATATCTTTAAACGAGCAATAAATGTATATATATATATATATATATATATATATATATATATATATATATATATATATATATATAGGGACGAGGTCGCGGGCAACAGCTAGTTACTATCTAATATATCTATGGACGCTTCACACCACATCAGTCTGGCCCCGTGCTAAGTACCTGAAGGACTTGTGTTACAGGTAGTTACCAGACAACGGAAATATATATATATATATATATATATATATATATATATATATATATATATATATATATATATATATATATATATATATATATATATATATATATATATATATAATTATAATTGGAATCTCGGAATCGGCTCCAACGATTTTTATGAAATTTAGGAAATTTAGTATATAAGGGGTTTCGGGGGCGATAAATCGATCTAGCTAGGAATCATTTTTAGAAAATATCATTTTATTCGTGTTCTATCGAATACCGAGCAAAGCTCGGTCAAATAGCTACTATATTATTATAATATGTAACAAATAACATGCTCATTATGATAATTGATAAACTACATTTCATAAACCTTACCTTTAATGTCTTCTTAGTTAATGTCATGCCAAGCCTAAATGTATCATCTGTGTTGCCACTGAACAGCAGCTCATAGTCCTCAGGTTTAGGGTTCTTGCTGGGCATTATTAATTCACCTCCCGTGAAATCCTCCTCAAACCTGTTTTTGTTAACAACTTGGCCTGATTCTTTCGGTACAACTAAATCTATTATAGTCTTCACAACTCTGTATGCTGCATCCTTGAATGGAACCATTATTAATACCTGAAAAATATCATGTGTTATTGCATGTGCTTGGCTTCATCATAATATTAATTAATCTGTCTACACCACAAGTGAAGCTAACTGAAACTGAATAATTTAAAAGAAAAACTGAAATGAAATGAAGAATGTAAAAGAAATTTATAATTTAATAATTGTAAAAAAAATAATCTGAATGTCTCATGAAGTATTATTTTATATCATTACCCTATTATTATTAAGGAAAAAGATTGAGAGTGTTATCATGAAATAAAAGCTAGTCATATCATTTTACAAGATTCAGTTGTTGACAAATAGTTATACCCACCTTAGGTCTAACTAATCCTTGATCTCTGTACTCCTCTGTTGAGTCTGCATTTGATTTCTTAGCTAGTTTGGCATTGTGGTGTATAATCTTAGTTCTAGTTTTGAGCATGTGGTTTACTACATGAAGGCAGTAGGTGTAGCGGATTTCCTCCGCATTGGAAAATGTCCTCTCCGGGTAGTACAGATCTTGGTAGTTATTGATGACAGAAAATAATTCTTTCTGTAGAGGTGTAAATATTGCGTCCAGTTCCAAATCACACTTCACCAGGTTTCTCTTATTTGCTAGAACAATGTTTCCCTGAATTTGGGACTTTAGATGGAGGGTGTTAAAATCTACCTGGTGTATTAAGTTAGGAACAGTAGCTATAGGTGCATATATTTTTTCTTCCAGTAGGGATAGTTTTGGTTTTGTTTTCCTCAAGGTTTGAATTGGTTGGGGGATGGTTACTGTTATCTTTCCCAGTGTGGGCCACGACTTAGTAGTTTCCTTTTCTGTGGGTAGAGTGTTTGTGAGGGAAACTAGGAGGTCATCTCCCAGGTCGTACTGGAAATGCTTTGTGAATGGATCATCTTCTGCATCAACATCATTCTCTGCATCCTCTTCATTTGGTACCTGTATAATAATATTGAATTTTAAAATACGTAAGACTAGGCATCGGTGGTACTCTAGTCATTAAATTAAGTGAAATATCTTTCAAATTTAAGTGAGTAAGAGTAAAGTTGTAAGAGTTTTACTTATAATTTTGGCTGAAGATTTGAAAGCTACAACAAATATGATACAAATAAAAAGTTACCATAATTTGCTCATCTTCCATGTCCTCCTCACTGGGACTATCTACATTTTTGTCATCTGCGGTTTCCTCTTGAGCCCCTGTCGCTTCATCGTCCTTCCTAACCTCACTCATATCCACATCACTGTCAGACTCTTCGTCGTCACTTTCTATTACTTTCTTCGACTTTTTCGGGTCCTTAAAACAGGAAACCAGCTGCTCGTAGGTGTCCTCTTCTGATTCACTCTCGGAGTAAGCAACGTTTTGCTTCAAAAAACGGTCCTCCATTTGCTTCTTCTTTATTAGTTCTTCCTCCACTTTTTGTTTATCTTTGTATCGATTGAACAAAGCTTTCTTATTGACGGTCTCATGTTCTTTATGGGGTTTTTTGTTTTTCGTGACCTTTCCCTTGAAATTACCTTTTCTTTTCTTGCCCAAAAAGCGTTTTCCTTTGCCCATGTTAGTATGCGAATTTGCAACTTTTACAAATTTATGAGAACCTACGTTGTAAGAAAATAGAAGGTTTACTTCTGAACTACTTCTTATTTGAGTATGTTGGTTTAATTTACATTATATTACCTATATACTTTGGAAGAAAAAATGAATGTTTTTATTTATTTTGGTAAGCGACCCACAGACTAATAAGAGATACTACAACTACTACAAGCGACCACATGAGTTTGACATTTGACACTTGATAGCTATTTGACACTACTTTTTTTGCTACGCAGCTACATAAGTAGCATTAGACATAATTATTATTTTGTTACTAATACTTACGAAACCATAGACTTATAAGTAACTAGATGATGCCCGCTACTTCGTTGCGCCAAAATTCGTTTATCGTGCGGGAACCGTACATTTTTCCGGGATAAAAACTATCCTATGTCCTTTCTCGGGACTCAAAGAATCTCCATGCCAAGTTTGGTTCAGCAAAATCGGTTTAGCGGTTCGAGCGTGAAGAGGTAACAGACAGACAGACAGACAGACAGACAGACGGACAGACAGACAGACAGACGGACAGACAGACAGACAAACAGACAGACACACTTTTGCATTTATAATATTAGTATGGAAGTTTAGAGGACCGGTTGGTCTTTCTAAGAGTTCACTAGAGGTTGGAGGAGTAAAGAGTAAAACTCGATTTACTGTGGTGAACTGGAGTGGTTTATTGAGAGATTTGTGCTGCTTATATGCAAAAAATTATCATAATTATTATTACTAGAAAATGTACAGAAAGTTAAAAGATTAATTCTTATTGGCTAACAACATTAGAAAGAGAAATCTAGAAAGGGATAAAAATATTTACAAAACAAGAAAGAGAAAAAAAATCGAATAGGAAATATTTACAAGATTGGAAAATTATCCGTGCGCGAAACTGGCCGTCCCGCGATACGTGGCGCTGGTATCGCGTGAGTATAAATATGGGCTCCCGCGGTCCGCGAGTTCAGTGAGCCCGCGCTCGTCATACCGACGTCGTCTCCCGGTCGCTCGCTGCCGCGCCGTCGCGAGTAGTTGTGCCGCCATTTTGTGAAGCTCTGCAAACGCCATGTAGACTGTAGCTACGCTGCGAAGATTCCTCTCTCGATGTAGGCACGATGTGTAGTGTTGTGTTGTGAAGAACTCTTATTAGAAAAAGTCCTTTTCAGGGCTGTTTCGTGTCCGGTGCAAATGCACTTAATATACACGGACGGTTTCTCTCGTCATTTCGAACGTACGTTCTTTGCAGAACGATTTTCTTCTGTGTTTCAATCTTCCATGACGAACGTATACAAAGACGGCGGGCGCTCCTTTCGGAGCGTGTTGTTTTCTTTGTTTCAATCGACGAACGAACGTGTAGGTACTTTGTAGGTACTGCTACAGTGCTCCCCCTCAAGCGAAGCGCACCGGCAGTCTGACGGCACGGCCCGTTCTTGTTGTCTTCTGTGCTGGACTTGCTGGTGTCTTCTGCTTGATCGGTGATGCACTTGGTAATGGTTGTGAGGTAATAGGTAAAGGTAATGAGGTAACGGGTAAAGGTAATGAGGTATTTTGAGGTAAATTATTGGTATGTGAAGGTAAGGTAACAGGTACATTGGTATTAGGTAAGTTGGTAATTACCGGTGACTGTTGTACATTGCTCGTTGACTCGCCGAGGTAATCTTCACTTAGTCTAGTATGTAGGCGGGTTTTAAACGATCGATGGATACTGTTGCTGTGCGATCGGGTAGTTGTATCACGTAGCATTTTTCTTCTCGTCGAAGAACTTTGTACGGCCCATCATACGGACTTTGAAGTGGTTTTCGAACGGCGTCTATTCGTAGAAATACGTATTTGCACGTAAGTAGATCACGATGTATGAAGATGTTGCGTTGATTACTGTGGCGATGTACATTGTTTTTCGGCTTGGGAGAATCGATGTTTTTTCTGAGTTGCTCGATGTAGGTATGATCTAGGCTCGATGATGATGTTGTTTCGAAGAAGTCGGCCGATAAGCGTAGGTTACGGCCGTAGGTTAATTCGGCGGCGCTGACTCCGGTGTCCTCTCATATTGCGGCGCGTAGTCCGAGTAAAACTGTAGGTAGCTCATCGATCCACGATGTATTACTATTGATGAGTCTTGTTTTCAGTGAATTCTTGAGACTTCGATGCCAGCGTTCAATCGTCCCGTTTGATTGCGGGTGATACGGCGTTGTACGGGTTTTATCGATTCCCATATAACGTGTTAAGTTGACGAACAGCTGACTCTCGAACTGGCGTCCTTGATCGGTTGTTATTGTAGTAGGACACCCGAATCTTGCTATCCATTGTTCGTAGAATACTCTTGCGACGGTTTCGGCGGTGATCTCGGTGAGCGGTACAGCTTCAGGCCATTTTGTCGAGCGATCGATCATAGTAAGTAGGTATCTATGACCACTCGCTGTTGTACTTAGCGGTCCGATTATGTCGATGTGCGTATGTTGAAATCTATCGACTTGTGGAAATGTCGACACGGCGCTCGATGTATGTCGTTGTATTTTGCTTCGCTGACATTGTATGCAGGTTTTCGTCCATTCACTAATGTCGGAGTTCATTGACGGCCAGAAGAATTTTTGCGCGATGAGTTTTCTTGATGCTTTTGTTCCAGAATGACTTATATTGTGAATAGAGTCGAAAATGGCGCGTCGAAAGTCTTGCGGAATGTACGGGCGAACGTATTTTGTTGATGTTTCGCATACAATCTTGATATCGGAGTTAGGTAGCGTTGTTGTTTTGAAACTTAAGTTTTCTTGACCGTACAGTGTAGGTAGCGTGCTATCTCGCTCTTGCGCGCGGGATAGCTCTTCGTAGTTTACAGCTGACGGCGCGTTGATTGTTTCTATGCGGCTGAATGTGTCTGCGACGATATTATCTTTTCCGCTGATATGACGAATGTCGTGCGTGAACTCGGAGATGAAAAGTAGTTGCTGAGTTCTTCTTGGAGTTTCCGATGTCGATGTTTTCTTCTGTAGGGCGAATGTCAATGGCTTGTGGTCGGTGAATATAATAAGTTCTCGGCCTTCGAATATTTTTCTGAAGTATTTTACTGACATGTAGATAGCTTGAAGTTCGCGATCGTAGGTGCTGTACTTCGTTTGCGCTGTAGTAAATTTCTTCGAGAAGTAGCCGAGTGGTTGCCATTTGTTATTGTAGTATTGTTGTATTACAGCTCCCGCTGCCGTGTCCGAGGCGTCGGAGAAAATAGCGATCGGTGCTTTGTGATTCGGGTGGGCAAGCAAAACAGCGTTTTTAATGCTATTTTTGCAAGCCGTGAATGCTTCTTTCGATGTCTCGTTCCATTCGATCGGAGTCTTGTCTCGCTTTTTCGCATTATGTAGGTATGCGTGGAACGGGGCTTGAATTGTAGCGGCGTTCGGGATGCTGTCTCGGTAGAAGTTTAGCATGCCGAGGAAACGACGTAGTTCTTCTATATTCTTCGGTAGCGGGAATTCTTTTATGACTTGTAATTTATCGTGTGGCGGCTTGATTCCGTCGCTGTTTACGCTGAAGCCGAGGAATTTAGCTTCTTGCTTGCCGAGTACACATTTGGCTGGGTTGATTGTGATCCCGTTATCTTCTAGGCGTTGAAGAACACACCGTAGATGTTGGCGATGTTCTTCTTCGTTGCTGGATGCGATTAACGAATCGTCGATGAAGGAAAACACGAAATCGTATCCTTGCAGTATTTCGTGTATAAAACGTTGAAATGTCTGGCCTGCGTTTCTAAGGCCGGGACACATTCTCGGGAACTCGAATAATCCGAATGGTGTGATGATTGCTGTCTTCTCTATATCTTCTTTATGGACTTGTAATTGTTGGTAGGCTCGGTTCAAGTCGATCGTCGAGAAGATAGTTTTTCCGGCGAGTTGAAAAGTGAAATCACGAAGTCGTGGTATAGGGTAGCGGTCGGGCTTCGTTACTGCGTTGAGTCGTCGGTAGTCGCCGCACACCCTTATGTCGCCGTTCTTCTTTGGTACGACGTGAAGCGGAGAAGACCAGGCGCTCTTGCCCAGTGGTGGTGGCCCAGACGTTTCGATGTAATGTTCGACGCTGTGTTTCGGCGTAATATTCATTCAAATCTCGTGATGCCGGGGAAGTCTACGAGTATGCCGTGATACGACTGCGTGCTGTCGACACTACGAACAGTAGGTACGTCCGTGTAGCGTCCAGGTGTGTTGAAGTGCAGACTTGTTCTCCCGTCGATGAGTCTTCTATTTTTCAGGTCGACAATAAGTTCGTGGTGTTGCAGGAAGTCGGCACCGAGGATTGGTTTTGATACTGCTGCGACGATGAACTTCCATTTGTACGGTCGGCGAAGTCCAAGGTTAAGTTCTAGTGTTTTCTCGCGTGTTTCTAGTGTTCTAGTTGAAAAGGTAGCGGCTGGAGATGGATGCCTTTCTTTTTTGGTATGACGGATATATTGGCACCCGTGTCTACCAAAAAAGTGAGATTCGTAGTCTTGTCCGTGACGAATAGGCGGTATTGTTTGTTGTGAACGCCGGATTCCGCCGCTGCCAACGTTCTGTCTAGTTTTCCGGGTTGTTGAATGTACACGGTTGTGTACATTTTCGCGCTTCTTTTCCGAATTTGCTGTGGTAGTAGCAAAATGGTGATGGTGATGTAGATCGTGGACGTGAAGTTGATCGTTGCCGAAATCTTGACGATGATCTGTGTCTTGACCTTGAGCGTTGATAGTAATTTTCTTTTCTATAATTATTGTTATTGAACTGTTGTTTTTTCAGTTCGGCGACCTCTAGGGAGAGTTTTCGTATTTCTTCGATGAGAAGGCACTCGATGTTTGATGATGGTGATGCGGAGCTATTTACACGATGACTGGATGCGATGCTATGTACATTATTTACAGTTGACTGCTCGATGATCTTGTTGGCCAGCGCAGCTTGCTCGTCGAGTGTGGTTTTCTTCTGGAAGGATTCGCTAACGGCCAGGACGGAGCGAATGTTTGCCGGGAGGAGATTGGCCCACATGAGCTGTAGGGTGGAATCGGGGACTTTGTTGCGAGCCAGGTTTCGCATACGTCGGAGTAACTGTGATGGTTTCTGGTCTCCCAATTCCATGTCTGATAGCAGCGTTTGGAACTGCCGGCTGTCAGACTCTTCATAGGTGGAGATGAGTCGGTCCTTCAGGGCTTGATATTCATTCGTTTCCGGCGGGTTGTACAGCAGGTCGACGATTTGTTCGATGTCTTCTTTCTCCAGACGAGCGATGACCATCTGGGAGAGCTGGCTTTGGTTTTTCTGCAGGCTGCTGGTGGCTGCTTCGAAGGTGACGAACCAGAGCCTGGGTTTGTCCCTCCAGAAAGGTGGAATTCGCATGGAGAGTGCGATGCTGGCGATCTCTTGCGATGACGGTGCCGGGTTGCTGGTGAGTGCCGAGGTTTCGGGCAGGGATTCACCTCTGGGTTCCATTGTGTGGAGAGATTTGCAGCAGAATTCCGTCGAGCAGCGTTTCGTGGTGCAGCGTTTCTTCTGAGCAGCGTTTCGTTGAGCAGAATTTTCTTGGGCAGATTTTCCTCTTGAAGGTGCTTGCTGGTCTTCGGGCAGAGTTTTCTTCTTGCAGGTGCTTGTTATTCTTCGGGGTCACCAGTTTAGAGGACCGGTTGGTCTCTCTAAGAGTTCACTTGAGGTCGGAGGAGTAAAGAGTAAAACTCAATTTACTGTGGTGAACTGGAGTGGTTTATTGAGAGATTTGTGCTGCTTATATACAAAAAATTATCATAATTATTATTACTAGAAAATGTACAGAAAGTTAAAAGATTAATTCTTATTGGCTAACAACATAAGAAAGAGAAATCTAGAAAGGGATAAAAATATTTACAAAACAAGAAAGAGAAAAAAAATCGAATAGGAAATATTTACAAGATCGGAAAATTATCCGTGCGCGAAACTGGCCGTCCCGCGATACGTGGCGCTGGTATCGCGTGAGTATAAATATGGGCTCCCGCGGTCCGCGAGTTCAGTGAGCTCGCGTCATACCGACGTCGCCTCCCGGTCGCTCGCTGCCGCGCCGTCGCGAGTAGTTGTGCCGCCATTTTGTGAAGCTCTGCAAACGCCATGTAGACTGTAGCTACGCTGCGAAGATTCCTCTCTCGATGTAGGCACGATGTGTAGTGTTGTGTTGTGAAGAACTCTTATTAGAAAAAGTCCTTTTCAGGGCTGTTTCGTGTCCGGTGCAAATGCACTTAATATACACGGACGGTTTCTCTCGTCATTTCGAACGTACGTTCTTTGCAGAACGATTTTCTTCTGTGTTTCAATCTTCCATGACAAACGTATACAAAGACGGCGGGCGCTCCTTTCGGAGCGTGTTGTTTTCTTCGTTTCAATCGACGAACGAACGTGTAGGTACTTTGTAGGTACTGCTACAGAAGTATGGATGACTCTACGGAACCTCTTTTTCTTATGTCATTGTACGGAACTACCTTTAGGCTACCTTAGTCCTTAAAGGCCGTATACACGATCGGTTCCAACTTCCAACCACCAACAGAGGTCACCTTGGTAGGGTTAGAACAAAAATCAACCGTGTAGACGTTTGTTTTTGGTTGACCAACCAAATAACCTTCAATTACCTTTGAACATTTTTAGAACATTGAGTTGAAACACGACCGTGTAGACGCTTGTTGGCGCTCAGTCGCACATTGATCATCGACTGCGTTGCATGTGGTGACTGGTGTGTAGCGCTAGCAACTGTAAATTGCGGCACCGGCGCGCAATGAACGCGAAATCTTGACTGAATTTTTAGAAATGTATAGGAGTTTGCCTACGCTATGGGATATTGGTTCCGATCTTTATAAAGATCAGGACAAAAAGAGTCAAGCGTGGCAGTTGCTTGTCGAAAAATTAAAGGACCCTGAGGCAAATATGTCGATGGCAAAAAAGAAAATTGAACACATGACATGAGGTTTAGATAGTGGTCGCATTGTTCACTTTTCCACAGCCTAGCCAAGACTGACGAGTTGATTTACGTGTAGACTATAGAGATTCAACTTTGTTGACCCAACCAAGGTGACCTCTGTTGGTGGTTGGAACCGATCGTGTATACGGCCTTTTACTCTGTAGTGTACATATCTAAATTTCTTTTATAAAAACCTTTTTTATATTATTTTGTACTCTTTAGTTTATGGTATTTTGACTTGTTTACTTTTTGATAGATTTTGTCATGAGATTATGATAATTCATCTTGAACATCGAGTGCGTTATTTTACAAGATTCTCCTTTGCACCTTCTAAACTGAAAGTCGGGCAAGCGATTCACCTCGCAACGACGCGAGGACCGTGCTCACTTCATTGGTGACCCCGGAAGGAACACAGGATGGAGAATCTGAAGGAGAATGTAACCAGCGAACAAGGAGACGGCGCAAGACATCGGTGACCATACACGCCATCTCCATCACCATCACTCCCCGCCCCTTCGCACCGCGTCAGCCAGCATCGCCTCATCGGGTATCTCGTCCACTAGCCGCAATGTACCGCGTCCTGGACGACTCCGCATCGGCATCAACGGGCTTTCTCACTACACTGACCGGTCAGCAAGCAGAGCACATCTCTCCTGGTCAGCACGTAGCATCGGCCCCGCACGGCAGCTATCCGACTCACTGGATCCCGTGCAGCAGCTTACAGTTCCGACTCACTGGGACTCACTGCAACAGTTCCGACTCACAGGAACTCTGGCGACTTAAGCGACAAGACTTAAAGATTCTACCTTCCGTCATGTAAAATTTCCGGACTATTATCGCCCTTGACGGTCTCTGGAGGGGGGTGATGTAGTGTACATATCTAAATTTCTTTTATAAAAACCTTTTTTATATTATTTTGTACTCTTTAGTTTATGGTATTTTGACTTGTTTACTTTTTGATAGATTTTGTCATGAGATTATGATAATTCATCTTGAACATCGAGTGCGTTATTTTACAAGATTCTCCTTTGCACCTTCTAAACTGAAAGTCGGGCAAGCGATTCACCTCGCAACGACGCGAGGACCGTGCTCACTTCAACTCCTTACTAAAAAGGGCTGAGGCTGAGGGACGAATAACTAATCATAGAGCTTTAATACCTAAGAGCATAACCTGCAGATAATTTTTTACAAATATTTTAGCTACAAAAGTGGTGTATAAATAATTTATTTTTCTTTGATTTGCATCGTATGCATCGTATGACTTAATATCTCGTTGCTAATTGCTATAAAAAATTTGGGTAAAAAAATCTAAGCATTTTTTGACAGCAGTAAGTATTCTGTGTTTGACAGTGACGTTTGAAATGGTAAACTAAAAATTTGCAGCAAAAAATAAAAAAACCTATCTTTATAAGTAATTTATATGTGTTTTATTTAATATACTAATCATGTAAGTAGAGTGTGAGTAAGTTAATTAACGTTTTGTTAGATTAAGATTAATGTTTTGTCTGTCCCAGTCAGTCAAAAAGCTGGACACATACATAACCCAAAAATTAACTTGAATTTGTTTGCTTTTCAGGTACATAATGAAACGAATATTTTAATACTCGTGCTTATTCTAGCCTGGTGAAGACTTAATGACAATATTGTAGATTTATATCTCTAATTTATAAATCTAAACATTCAGCATGAACAACCAAATTCGATGCTACGACGATATTGCATCGAAAGTTTTCGATGAGGAAGGCATCGAAACCAACACTTCAACCGAACAAGTAACTTAACAGTTTTCCTCAATGAAGCCAGAAATGATTTTGTCATTGCTATTATTTCGTTATACGACCTCTGCTTTACTTTCAGATCGAAGTGGAACAATCTATTCTGAGATATTATAAACAATTTGAGCAGAAAGCATCCATTGATCCAGACTTACCGAAGTTGAAGAAGAGCTTACACCAAAAATTTTTAAGGAACTACATAGAAAAATTGCCTCGAAGTTACATGTCCTTAGAAGCCAGTAGACCTTGGTTAGTCTACTGGAATCTCAATGCCCTCTGGACTATGAAAGACCTCCCTGATAAGAAAACACTGGATAACATTGTCAACTTTTTGGCCCAATGTCAGCACAAAGGTGGTGGGTATGGCGGGGGACCGATGCAGCACGCTCATCTCGGGGCCACATATGCGGCCATAAATGCATTGTGCATTATTGGCACTGATAAAGCTTACGACTCCATCAACCGAAACACATTGCAAAATTTCCTGTGGTCACTGAGAAGTACAGATGGAGCATTCTCCCTCCACAAGGGTGGAGAGCAGGACATCAGAGGAGTTTACTGTGCCTTGAGTGTAGCTAAGTTGACCAATACTTACACAGATTCCTTATTCGATAAGACCGCCGAATGGGTAGTCAGTTGTCAGACTTATGAGGGTGGGTTTGGTGGTTGTCCGGGGATGGAAGCCCACGGAGGCTACACCTTTTGTGGTATTGCAGCCCTGGCACTGTTGAACAGAACACCACTCTGTGACTTGGATGCACTGCTGAGGTGGAGTGTGAACCGTCAGATGTGTGTGGAGGGTGGATTTCAAGGTCGGACAAACAAGCTAGTCGATGGATGCTACTCCTTTTGGCAAGGAGCAGTCTTCCCTATTATAAGTGCAATATTATCAAAAGGTTTGTTTAAATGGCAGTATCTAAAAAATTATTGCTTCATTTTCTTTTGCTTAAAAATTAATATGTATAATCAGTCAAAAATTAATTCTTCTCCTTGTTTTGAAGTCACTTAAAAATTTTAATCTCTTTCTCTTTTTAGATAGTAAAGAAATGATGGAAACAGTCCTATTTAATCAAGGTGCCTTACAAGAATATATCATAATATGTTGCCAGTCACCGCAAGGAGGCCTTATAGATAAACCAGGAAAGTAAGTAACTATGTTTTCATTATCCTTTTAACACTATAAGGGTTCACCACAAATTTCATGTGACACCCTGATGTCTTCAAGCTTTGTCAAACTAAATTTCGAATCTTTTTTTACAGACCTCATGATTTGTACCACACCTGCTACACTCTCAGTGGTCTCTCAATCGCACAACATGGCACTTGTGCTGGTGATCCATTCATTGTTGGTTCTCCCCGAAACGAGCTAAACCGTGTCCATCCACTTCACAACATCGGACCTCATCTTGCATATAATGCCATGCACTACTTTATAAGGCATCCCCCTCCAGAAGAAGACGACAAATGAATTTATTACTCTCAAAATAAATATTTAACATCAGTTATATCTTATTATTTCTATTCTAGTCTAATATTACTTGCCTGCCTGAAGTCCTGATAGAGACCCTGCAAGAAGTTCTAATATTGCAATGGGTAATCCGTAATGAAATTAGTTTCTTTAATTACACATTATATTAAATGCTTTTCTTAAATAATTTTATGTATAAAGCTAACAAAGTGCTTAAAGCTTTTAAAAAATAACTAAATTAAGAACCTTACTAGAAGAATAAAAACCCATATTAGGTTACAGCAACCTAACACATGTTACATGGAATTTTACAGATTTTTATTATTCTGGTCATACAGATGAGTTATCTAACAATAAAAATTAAAATGTATCATTTTACATATTTCTGTTGCAATTATTTTTAAAGATAATGCTATAATCTACAGTGTTATGTTTTAAATGTTAATTCATATTTTTCTATTAGTTTCAAACTATTTACATTTACAAAATCTTTGATATTATATTGTAGCACAAAAAGTGTCACAAAGTTGGACATTTAAATTAGAACAAACTCTTCAGATTCAATATCTGTATCACTGTCCAATAAGTTTGGAGCAATCCAGTGCTGTTCAGCCTCATATATGGAATATCTAATGTTCGGTGGATTCATCACAGAGGAGCGAGATCCATTATGTAAAGTGAATATAGGGTATTCGTTGTTGGCCGTGACTCCCTGAGGCACAAGGAATGCACTTACAAGATTTACAAATGTTTCAAATTCATGGTGTGTTGCAATGTAGAACCCTATGCAGCATGATGGATCCATCTTCGTTATGATCATCTTTCTTGGTGAATGACAATGAAATGTTTGCAGGGAAAAGTTGGGCTGCCAGACATCCACCATTTCTTGACAGTAGTGAGGGTCCAGGTGTATGAGTCTGTCCTCCTGATATCCAACAAAATATAAGGAATGCTTGGGTCTCCCTCCAATTATGCCGATACAATAATCCAGAGTTAAGAGAGAGGTGAGACACGGACCATAAATAGGATTAAACTTATCATTGCCTAGCTTGACAGGAACTAGCAGTATCAGAGACTTCCACCTGCTATCTGGCAATCGACACTGAGAGTACACATCCTGTATGTATATTGTTGATTCTTGAGCAACATAAACTTCTAAATTATCAAACTCATAATTTTCTTTTGAGGCGGCGGCGACTACAGACTTTAAACAATGAGCAACGGATGCGGGTCCATACCAATCTCCCGGTTTCTTTCCTAAGGCTTCACCCAAGCCCACCATCTGATGAATAGACAGAGGGCTGTTCACAGATGACTTATCACCGAACCATTTGATGATCATGCGGTGAAGGCAGTCTTCTTGAAATTCTCTAGCATTCTGTATGGGTTTGTCTGGCGACCATCGCCACGATCGACCCAGAAAATGGCACACTAGTGCCTGGGCTAGCATCATTTGGCCACTGCGCAGCATACAGCCCCATCCACAATCTGTCGTGAACGATGAGCCTGATATCGTCGGAAACTCTCTTCTGTAAGTCATCCATATTCTACTAATAAAATCAGATTTGAAACCTTCAATTCCTTCGCCGTAAATCTGATCCACTGCATTGTGAGCGGTCGCCTCGGTGCCCATTTCCGTGGAAGACTCTAGTGAGCCCGTAGGACTCAGTTTCCGATGGTAGCAACGACCGAGGAGCCATACTGGCGATTCTTTGGAGAAGCTCGTCTTTATCTTCACTGTCCATCCGAACTTCACATTGTTCCACATGGACATCAATCTCGATTCTACCTTCCCCTTGAGGTCCAGAAGATCTTCCGTGCTGTCGCGCGCATTATCTCGAGACGTTGCGGGTTTTGCAATGCTCGAGACCTGCAATGTACTTGGGTTTTGTTCATCGTCAGTGAGTTTCACCAAAGACTTAGGACCGAAAATGCTATTGGTGCTGTTAGACCCGTTCATGACAACTTGTAGTTATTCAATAGATAACTGTTTCAACACAATCTTGTATAAGTGCAATGCCTTTGCATAATATAATAAATTATATTATTATTCATTTTGTGAATGAGTTCATAAAAATCTTAGAAAATAAAAATAGTACCTAGGAAATACGAAAAATCTATATCTGTCAACTGTCAAGTGTCAACACTCAACACTTTATTCGTCTCTCTTATCTATGGTATCCAGTAATGCTACCAGACTATAAAAATATTTATTAATTTTATGGTCATATCTAATATCAACCACTTTTATCGTTTTCGGCATCTGCATGACTGCCCCGGGGGCCGGGGCAGGGTGGGCTGACAGGATACGGAAATAAGCGAAGTTTTAAATTAAGAACATAATCTATGTATAGTAGGTACTAGGTTTTTTTTCGGGAGTGGCGGGAAACAGGAAAAGTTGGAAATTTTTCAGCACTGAAAATTTAATTTGATTTTTATTGTAAAAAGTTGTTTAATTGTAGAATATTTGTCGTATTGTATATATTTTTTAATTGTATATAATTATTTCTTCGTTCTGTTGGTAAGTTTTTTAATTATATAAAAGTCCCTTCACGGGACCAAGCGCGCCGCGATGTCTCAGCGGCCGTCCAAACAGAAGAAGAAGAGACCAATATCGTCTAGTCCGGTGGATGATCAGGCTGAGTCGAGTAGCTCTGAACAGTCTGAGCCCACAGAGAAATCTAACAAATATGCTCCTTATAGAGTCAATGATTACAGCCGTCGCTATCCAGAGGACAGCGCAGCTGGATTTGAATTTGTAGTTTTTGTGGAAAGCACAGGTGAAACTCCTATAGGTACTCGTGACCTCATGGGCTTAAGTCGTATTTTCCAACAATCGATTAAGGGAATATCTTTTTTGAGAAAAAATAATAAATTCAAAGTTGGAGTATATTTTAATCGGCCGAACTTAGCTAATGCATTTCTTGAAAATACTACTTTTTTACGAGACCAAAATTTAAAAACAAGCATTCCAGCTGGTAGCACGGAGTTGACTGGTGTCATCAACTCCGTACCAACCGAAATGTCCAATCAAAAAATTTATAAAGCAATTTTGAGTAGTACAAAAAGGGTAATATGCGTACGTAGAATAATGAGAAAAGCTAAGGTTAACAACAGATTTGTGCTGCAACCAACGCAATCAGTGGCAATTACATTTTCGTGCTCTACATCATTGCCTGAATATGTTTTAATAAATATGTGGCGATTTCCTGTTACGACATAATTATATTCTACCAGTGAAACAGTGTTATAAATGTTTAAGATTTGAGAAAGATGGACATTTAGCAAAGTTTTGTAAGAATGCAGAGCGTTGCTCGATCTGTGCCGAGGCTTACAATTATAAAAACTGTACCCAAAGCCCAGATATCTATATCTGGAGTATGTAGAGTTAAAAAAATGAAAATAGAAGAAAATAAAAAAAGTATACAACTACACCATATGCAGACCTTTTTAATAATAAATTACAAAATTTCCCTTCATTGAATGAAAACACAAATAGTAAAGACTTATTAAATGTACTTCTCTCAAATAAAAACGCACTTACGTTACTCACAGAATGTTTAATTAAAGCTATTACTCTGAACAAGACTCAAAATGCAAGCATAAACTCACAGCTTCTTTCAGAGGCAATAAAAGAAATAAATAACAATATAAAAGAAAAAAATAACAATCTTTCACATTCTCTGCCCAAGTAAATAGTCGTGTTCGTTACGTTTTTAAACTGCGCATGCGCGGCTTTTTTGTGTGTCAGTGTGAGTGTCATATTCTAAAATACCTTGTCATGTTCTAAAATACCATCAATTTCTATCAGATCAGAGAGAAATCTGACAGGTATTTTAAAACATGACAAGGTATTTTAGAATATGACACTCACACTGACACACAAAAAAGCCGCGCATGCGCAGTTTAAAAACGAACGAACACGACTAGTATTATGCAATGGAACAGTCAAAGCTTGCCAAGTAATAAATATGAACTACAAAAATTTCTATTAGATAATTCCATCCACATTTGTATAATTAGTGAAACGTAGCTCAAACCACATATCACATTTAACATGAAAGGATACTCTATTGTGAGAAATGACTGTGGTAATGATCACAATGGAGTAGCCTGTTGATAAATGTGGCACATTTATCAACGGTTTGAATAAGCCTAAGTTCTGCACCCCAACTGCTAATCCTGTTTCTCAAAGTTCTGCCTGTAGTAACAGTAAAAAAAAAGTTTAAATTCCATTAGTATGGTGCAAAGAGGATGTAAACTGTATACTACGGCTGTGTTCCGAAATGGTACTGCGACCACTGCACAGTGCTATCACTGTAGAAAAATCGTTCCGTAATGGAGTTGCAGTACACTGCCGCAGTACCCTAGTGAAATATATGACGTCATCAATCGTCGCCATATTGTACTGTGAGCACTGGCGTTTTGGAGGTGAGACACTCACAGTACTTTGATCACGTGATCAGTCAACTGTCAAAAGTCAACTGTCAAGTGTCAAAACCACTCGAGTGTCTAACGTTTTAAAACAATACCTACAGTTTAATCCCAAAGTTATTATTTTCTGTAATTAAATTTGGATTAATAATAATAAAACACTGGAAGAATTGCAAAAATTAACCTTATTAGACTGTGTTGAAAATGTTCAATACGAGCTGTCAAAAATGCGGTTGATAGATATACTGGATTGCGTTCCGTTTTAAATAGTAACCAGTATACCAACAGTATACTAACAGTATACTAACAATAAAGGAACGGCTTCGCAGTATACTAAAATGACGTCACACTCTGCAGTGTTCGCAGTAGATTAGGAACATAGCCTGAGTAACAAGAGGTCGGACTTAAAAGAAAAAAAATAAACATCCGTTATTTTTTTAATTTGAAACTGAAGTTAAAATTTTTAAGTGCAAAATCTTTCACTCTAAACATACCAAAAATTAAAAAAATAATAATAAAAAAGAAAATGAGCTCAATTAAATGTTTTATTTCAATAAAAAATATTGTACATAGCTAAATAAATAGGCTAATAAGGTAAATTAAACAATAAATCAGATTTAATCCACAAGCTTTTGTTGATTTCTATTATTCAATATTATAATATTACAGTACAGTTTTATGTATTTTATTTATAAATATAATAGAAAAGCTGTCTATGCTACTCTACTAACTACTTGATTGGCTTATACAGTAAACTCTTTATAGGGAGGGGATTAAAGCTGCGCGTCCACCAGGTCGGAATCGGGACGTACGGTGCGGACGGCGCGTCGTGTCGTCATATAAGTATTTGTCAGGCGCAGAATGACGTTCCAGTACTTCTAGTGCAGTTCACAGCAGTCAATACCATACATACAAAGCAACAAATACGTCCGCTGCGTACCTACGCTCCGATTCCGATCCAGTGGACGCGCACCTTTTTACATACACACTTAAGTATCATTACTTTGTTTTGTTACACCCTGTATACGACAGCTGAAATCTATCGCGTGGGCTCAGGCCAGCTGCATACTACCTCACATCTTGATCAGAGGATTTTTCCTTGGTGGCCGTACCACTCAGAATCCCATACCTTCCTTCTCCTCCTAAAATCTCCATAAGAGCTATTGCTTGCAGACTAAAATGTTGCAAACTAGTATAGGGACCTAAAAATCTGAAATTAATGAAACATTTTTCATTTACTTCATTTCCATACAGTTTACATAAATTATTAAGTATAGTGAACAACCTTATGTATTATAAATTATTACAATAAAACAATATACAAATTTCAACATTTTCCAAATTAACTGCATACTGATATACATTATAATATTTTCTATGAAATAATAATCTATCTTTTTCATAATAAGGGAAAGGCACTAATGCTAGACACGGAACTAATAGATGACACTTACGACAAAAATACCATAAAAATAAGAATTACTCTAATTATTTCTCAACACTGTAAATTTTATAAGCTTCTTAAGCTATCTGTTGATGTGAAAAAATATATTAGGGACGCCTTCGGGGACAACATTTTAAAATGGGATCAGTTTTCATAAATAATGTGATCGTGTCAACACGCGCTCGGCAATTTCTTAGCAAATAAGTTAAGGAAGGCGAAATTTCGCACGTAAGTTTTGAATACATTTGTTTGATTTTTTGTAATTTCTATTGATTTCATTGAATTAATGGTCATGTTTTATACACTAATTAATGTTTATTTATGATTTTTTATCTATTTTCCCTAACAATATAAAGGGTGTCTACTATTAGTTCTTGAAAACGTAAAAAACCTAATAGATGACATGGATCTCATCTTTTAGTTTTGCAATACATACTAAAGTTATTTTGTAGTTTATTCTACTGCAAAAAATATAATTCTATTGACAAACTAACAACTTAGAACTACTGTACCTAAAAATGGACATGGTGTCTAATATTAGACCTTGTACTGATCTAAAAATCGATTGCTTTAGTTTTTTAGCAGTAAAAAGAAGAAAAAGGATTGCTGAGAAAAAAAAGAAGAAAAAAGAAGAGGCAAGAGAAGCATAGAGACTAAAGACTGAAAATAAATTTGCTAGAAAAAAAATATGAAAAATAAAAATAAAAGGAAAGATAGTCTCAGCATGCAAGAAGAATGGATAGAATCTGGAGATAACGTGGATAATATTTCTGATGCATGTAGTTACTATGATGAAGTAAATGAAATCTTTTGAAAAACGGCAAATAAAGACCTAATAATATGAAAAATGTAAAATGTAATTTATTTAATGTTCTATGTCAACTATAAGTTCATATTGGTGTCTACTATTAGTGATATTCGTTTTTTGTGATGTCATCTATTAGCTCTTTTGACTAAGTTTACAAAAAGACTAATAATATTTTATTTTATTGATTTGTCAGAGAATAATTATAATAGTTTTATTTTGTAAGAGTTACTGAAGACACGGAAGAAGTTATCAATCCTTTATTTTCATAAATATATATTTTATAACATTCAAATTTTTCATGTGTCCTTAAAGTGTCTGCCATTAGGTCTTTTCCCTTATTAATATAGTATAGGTTGTAAATTATTGTACAAATATGCAAATAATACATACTTTGTATTAGAACATGGTATGACATAGTTATGTTTTGCTTCAATTTATCAATTTACGGTTACATTTCCATTTTACAATGGCTTACCTTTCGTTTTTCAATATGTAATTAATCCACTTAATTTACAATTTTTGTATGAGTAGCTACAAAATAATTTTCACAAAATGAAAATCGAACTTTGAGTTTTAAACTTCTTCTTCGTCTTTTTTCTCATGTAGTTTATATTCTCTATGGTCTTTTTTATCAGCCAATCACAGTCGACCTTGCACAGATTAGCTGATTAGGTACAGTTGCTACCATTGAGATAATATACACTAGGAGAGAGCCTTATATCGGTGTATAAGCGTCAAAAGCGTGTAATGTTATGTCCTACTTACTCGGACATAACAAAGGAGTCGGTCTGCATATTCCATGTAATAAAAGTGTTATTAAAGGTTTTAAGTGAACATTTTATGTAAGATATTGTTGAGTTTTGTGGTTCCGCTAAATAATAAACCATAAGAATGGCCAAATAATGCCTCAAACACGTGGATTTAACATTAAATACGTAAGTTTTGAACAACGTTTTTTGAGCTTTTCAATCGGTATTTTTGTAAGCTAAAAAGATAATTTATAAGTTTAATAATTCCTTATTCATGCTATTTATATAGCCTATATAATGCCTTATGGCATTAGTGCTAAAAATGTCACATCAATTAATAATTTGTCTACGAAAATTGCATAGCTTTTTACGTGTGTTTACGGATTCTCATTACTTGAACTATAGTTTATCGATATTATGAACTAAATGACTTTCTTTTCTGTTTATTAATGTGCTTCGAAATGATCGACAAATAGAAATATTCAAGAAAATAAACGCACACTACTTGTATGAAAATAAGCACAAAATGGCCACGCGATGACGGGCTAAGGTTACATCTATATAGATATCCTTAATCTGTGGTTGCTACGTTTAAATTTGGAACCCAATTTTTTTTTTGTTCGGAACTTTCGTCCACCTGGTATGGTGGAATGAAAAATGTTCCAAGGCTGTACATGATTGTCGTCAAGCCTATGCGCGGCTTAAAGCGAATTCTTGTATTGAAACTTTTGTTGAATTTAAGCGTCTTCAGGCGCATAAAAAACGCGTATTGAAACAAGAGCGAAGACTTTCTTGGGAAAACTTTTGTAAATCTGTTACCTAGAAGTAGTTTCATTGATAGTGAATGGATATTACATTTTTTAAATAAATATACTCCAGATACAGTACCAAATAATTATCCTCTCAGGCGCACAGATTAATATACAGTAAAACCCGTTTAAGACGATTTCACAGGGACTCAACCAAAAACGCGTCTTAAGCGTGAAAGTGTATTATGCGGGATATAGGGAAATAAAAAAACGAACCTACTACATACGTATGTATTAATATTTATTATTATACATATGTATTTTCGGATGTAGGTGTTCCTATTAATGAAGATGCGTCTACATATTTTAATCTGGAAGTGATCATCTAGAGCTTTTAACCAATCGATGAAACGAATACCGGTCATCCATGATCCAAGCTCGAGATTGTGTATCATAATATGTTACAGGAAGCAATTTTACGTTTTTGAAACAACGTGAATTTTTCGCCTTACCAATCACCAGCATAATATGTAACTTTTCTGACTCATCAGAATTGGCACAGGCCAGGACAGTCAGTCTCTCTTTATTTGCTTTGCCACCATGACAAGTCTCTCCCTTGAAAACATAGGATTTTCAGGCATCAATTTAAAAAATAAACCGAATTCGTCGGCGTTAAAAATTTCTCGTAATTTTGCAACAATTCGGGAAGTGTTGCCACTTGCCATCCACGTATCAACTATGAACATCTCAATTCCCACTGATTCGACGGTACACAATGCCGTGCCTTAGGGCGTAATAAACGGGATGACGATCGTATTATGCGTTAAAGAATGTATGAAAACATGTCTCAAGTTGCAGGGACTCATGCAAAATGGCGTATTATGCGGGAAATCGTATTAAACGTGATCGTCTTAAACGGGTTCTACTGTATGTAGCATGCTCAGGCGTCGGACTCGTTATAAGAACAGTAATGGGACATTTTCTTATTTTTTTAATTTGATTTTTTTTTTTCTTCTTTTTTGGCAACTTGACACAAAGGATGTGTATGTTGTGCCACAGACAAGGTAAAAAGGTAAGGAATATGGCGGGAAAACCATATTCCTCCTATTATAATTTTCATCATCGTTTTCATGTATCGTCAGGTCTAAAGTCTAGTCAAAGTCTAAGTAAAAGTCAATACAGTCAAGGAGTCAAGTCGGTCGATTCAGTAAAGTGGTAGACGCTTTACTGAAACTTTTGATGGAGTTTTGGTGGGAACACAGAATAGCACGTTTCTGGATTTTTTTGGATTTTTTCTGGATTTCATCTGGATTTTTTCTGGATTTCATCACTTTCCTACACTTGTGCATGAACACGAATATCTAATGGTTAATATTCTACCAATATTACACACTAAAAACCCAGTTAACACAATTTTAGGAAAATAATATAAAAACACAACAGCACCCTTTTACATTCCCGGCAAAACTCTTTTAGTTTGATTGTCAAACAGCTTCCATTTTAGTAACTAGATGGCGTATGGGTAGACAACTATCGGTAATACCATCAATAATTGCTACAAAACTGGGCAAAAGAATGTAAAACTTGATACATTTCAATTTGAAAAAGACAGAATGATATAGTTAATGGAATCAGGCGTTACTTTGCGGAAATCCATAGCTTAAAATTTAGTTTGTTATTATTTTTAACAATATTCCGCGAAATAAACTTCCACCTTTAAGTAAATGAGTGAGTGCACGCATAGGCATGCGTACAGCACCTCCCTCCTCCCACACTGCCTATGCGTACACTCGCATGCAAGAACTTGCAAACACCACCACCACACAAGCAATAATGTTGGCAAATCCGTGCAAGGCCCCTCACCACCAATCACCATGCAGGTTGAAAACCTCGACGCGCGTTTCGCTCCAACACCGGAGCATCCTCAGGATGTGGACTCTACGAACAACGTCCGTCAAGTGCCGCCACCGGCCAAAACACCGCTTTTTATACCCTATCGAGCCCCGCTACTATCCCCACTACCCCCACTACCCTCACCAGTACCCCCGAACATATTAATAAGCGGTGACGTAGTCAAGCAAGTTTGGTCATTCAACAATGCAAATCTGTTGTTTTTCTTTTCTTTTATGATCTCCAATTGTTCCAACACGCTCAGCCGAAAGCCTTTATCGCATTTATGTAAAACTTTATAGGAATAGACATCGGGCACGGTATGGTTACTATCTAAAAGATGTTTAGCAAAATGTGACTTATCAGGATGACCATTCCTATAAGCCGCGATATGTTCTTTATACCGAGTCTCAAAGCTGCGTCCAGTTTGACCCACATAATATAAACTATCGCATTGAGGACAATCGATCTTATAGACACCGGACTGATATTTTTCATCAATCCGGTCTTTATTATGACACAAATGATGTTTTAAAGTATTATTTGTCCTGAATGCGACATGCATATCGTTGTTTTTCATAATTTTGGATAAGCGTGCAGATACCTCTCCCATGTAGGTCAAACTGGACTTATATCTAACTATCTCCTTATCAATAGGACCTGCGTACAAAAACTTAACCAGTTCTTTCTTGTTTTTATTTTTCAAAACATTATTAATAATTTTTGGACTATATCCGTTGGATATCGCAATTTGGAAAATGATATTAAGCTCATTTTGATAATTATCTTTACTAAGAGGGATCGATAATAATCTATGAATGTAACTATGAAAGGCCGCGAGTTTGTGTTGCCAAGGATGACATGACGAAGCATGAATAGTAGTATTAGTATATGTCGGCTTGCGAAAGATTCCAAAACTGTGTTTATTATTAACTCTAGAGATAGATAAATCGAGAAAATTTAGGTTGTTATTATCTTCACATTCTAATTTGAATTTAATTTTAATATGTTTTTTATTTAGTTCTTTAACAAATACGTCCAGTTGCCTCTGTGTACCCGTCCAACAAAGAAAACAATCATCTACGTATCTAAAGTAATATAAAATACTTTAATTAACGACGATATTTCTTTGTTCAAAATCGTCCATAAATATTTCGGCCATCAAAGGACTTAAAGGTAAACCCATAGCTTGACCGTCGTCTTGAACAAAGAATTCGCCGTTAAATCGAAAGTAATTTTGTTCCATGCAGGTTTTAGTAAGAGTAACCAATTCATTACTTTCACCAGGAGGTAAACGTTTTTCTAATGCATTCCTTAAAATACCCAATGTTTCCTTACGTGGAACATTAGTGAATAAACTATCGACATCAAGTGAAACTAATTTGCAACGAGGTGGCAAAGTCACATCTTTAATTTTGTTGACTAATTGTAGACTATTTTTTATGGCATAAGGTGGCCGAAATGAGATCTTTTCTTTTATTATGAAATTAAGTGACTTTGCCAGCTCGTATGCTGGTGCACCTATGTATGAGACAGCTGGACGCATGGGAATATCAGTTTTGTGAATCTTTGGCAAGCCGTACAGTGATGGTGCGTGAGGATTCATTGGGATGAGTTTTTTCTTTGATGATTCAGTTTGAAACAAATATTGATTATTGTTAATTGCTAATTTAAGCTTAGCTAAAAACTTGTTTGTTGGGTCAGAAGGAACCCTTAGAAATTGTTCACCCTGAATCACGTCATTAACTCTGTCCAAATAATCGTCGCGCTCCATCACTACTACTGTGTTACCCTTATCCGCTTTCGATATTACTAAATTATTATTATCTATTGTTTGTTTTGATGACCTCAAAGCCACTCTTTCGGGGTTAAAAGAAGAACCGGAAGGAGTACCTTTGATTTCGTTGGCTAGTAGGCCCTTAACCATGTTATCTTTCTTATTAACTACGGCAGTTATTTCCGAATCCACCGCAAGCATTTCCAAAGCATTCTGATTAATATTAGGAGTGATATTATATTTAAGACCCTTTTCCAAAAGTGTCATCTCATCCTTGGCAAATTGTACGCTGGTTAAGTTTTTGACGCGAGGGTGGAATGAAAAAGGTTCAGACCTGGATTCTGTATGTGATTGGACAATCCTGTTTTTATTTACCAAAGTCTGAAGCTTTTTCTTTTGACTTAAATATTTAGCGTGCACTTCGATTGCTGCGAAATGGCGTGCCTTTTCGTCTAAGCGATCGAATTCGATATTATGTAATTTAAAAGAGAGCTCGGTATAAAGAACTTTGAGATGTAATTTTAAATTATCCCTAACGGTAAACCAGTGACGTGTCTCTTCGTTAAGCCAGATAGTCTCGGCTTTTTTTATAGCAATATTGGAGGCTCGGCTGTGCGCGTTGGTTCTTACATTAATATAATTAGGAACAACATTTAGACGTTTCCATTGTTGATTGAACCAAACATTTTGAGCGGCTATACGATGTAATTTTGTTAACTTAATGTAGAGTCGAGCCTGATCGGTCATGCTCACCGATTTTAAATAGTTAATGGAATCAGGCGTTACTTTGCGGAAATCCATAGCTTAAAATTTAGTTTGTTATTATTTTTAGCAATATTCCGCGAAATAAACTTCCACCTTTAAGTAAATGAGTGAGTGCACGCATAGGCATTCGTACAGCACCTCCTTCCTCCCACACTGCCTATGCGTACACTCGCATGCAAGAACTTGCAAACACCACCACCACACAAGCAATAATGTTGCAAATCCGTGCAAGGCCCCTCACCACCATGCAGGTTGAAAACCTCGACGCGCGTTTCGCTCCAACACCGGAGCATCCTCAGGATGTGGACTCTATGAACAACGTCCGTCAAGTGCCGCCACCGGCCAAAACACCGCCTTTTATACCCTATCGAGCCCCGCTACTATCCCCACTACCCCCACTACCCTCACCAGTACCCCCGAACATATTAATAAGCGGTGACGTAGTCAAGCAAGTTTGGTCATTCAACAATGCAAATCTGTTGTTTTTCTTTTCTTTTATGATCTAACTATAAATAAATATAATAACAAACTAAATTTTAAGCTATGGATTTCCGCAAAGTAACGCCTGATTCCATTAACTATTTAAAATCGGTGAACATGACCGATCAGGCACGACTCTACATTAAGTTAACAAAATTACATCGTATAGCCGCTCAAAATGTTTGGTTCAATCAACAATGGAAACGTCTAAATGTTGTTCCTAATTATATTAATGTAAGAACCAACACGCACAGCCGAGCCTCCAATATTGCTATAAAAAAAGCCGAGACTATCTGGCTTAACGAAGAGACACGTCACTGGTTTACCGTTAGGGATAATTTAAAATTACATCTCAAAGTTCTTTATACCGAGCTCTCTTTTAAATTACATAATATCGAATTCGATCGCTTAGACGAAAAGGCACGCCATTTCGCAGCAATCGAAGTGCACGCTAAATATTTAAGTCAAAAGAAAAAGCTTCAGACTTTGGTAAATAAAAACAGGATTGTCCAATCACATACAGAATCCAGGTCTGAACCTTTTTCATTCCACCCTCGCGTCAAAAACTTAACCAGCGTACAATTTGCCAAGGATGAGATGACACTTTTGGAAAAGGGTCTTAAATATAATATCACTCCTAATATTAATCAGAATGCTTTGGAAATGCTTGCGGTGGATTCGGAAATAACTGCCGTAGTTAATAAGAAAGATAACATGGTTAAGGGCCTACTAGCCAACGAAATCAAAGGTACTCCTTCCGGTTCTTCTTTTAACCCCGAAAGAGTGGCTTTGAGGTCATCAAAACAAACAATAGATAATAATAATTTAGTAATATCGAAAGCGGATAAGGGTAACACAGTAGTAGTGATGGAGCGCGACAATTATTTGGACAGAGTTAATGACGTGATTCAGGGTGAACAATTTCTAAGGGTTCCTTCTGACCCAACAAACAAGTTTTTAGCTAAGCTTAAATTAGCAATTAATAATAATCAATATTTGTTTCAAACTGAATCATCAAAGAAAAAACTCATCCCAATGAATCCTCACGCACCATCACTGTACGGCTTGCCAAAGATTCACAAAACTGATATTCCCATGCGTCCAGCTGTCTCATACATAGGTGCACCAGCATACGAGCTGGCAAAGTCACTTAATTTCATAATAAAAGAAAAGATCTCATTTCGGCCACCTTATGCCATAAAAAATAGTCTACAATTAGTCAACAAAATTAAAGATGTGACTTTGCCACCTCGTTGCAAATTAGTTTCACTTGATGTCGATAGTTTATTCACTAATGTTCTACGTAAGGAAACATTGGGTATTTTAAGGAATGCATTAGAAAAACGTTTACCTCCTGGTGAAAGTAATGAATTGGTTACTCTTACTAAAACCTGCATGGAACAAAATTACTTTCGATTTAACGGCGAATTCTTTGTTCAAGACGACGGTCTAGCTATGGGTTTACCTTTAAGTCCTTTGATGGCCGAAATATTTATGGACGATTTTGAACAAAGAAATATCGTCGTTAATTAAAGTATTTTATATTACTTTAGATACGTAGATGATTGTTTTCTTTGTTGGACGGGTACACAGAGGCAACTGGACGTATTTGTTAAAGAACTAAATAAAAAACATATTAAAATTAAATTCAAATTAGAATGTGAAGATAATAACAACCTAAATTTTCTCGATTTATCTATCTCTAGAGTTAATAATAAACACAGTTTTGGAATCTTTCGCAAGCCGACATATACTAATACTACTATTCATGCTTCGTCATGTCATCCTTGGCAACACAAACTCGCGGCCTTTCATAGTTACATTCATAGATTATTATCGATCCCTCTTAGTAAAGATAATTATCAAAATGAGCTTAATATCATTTTCCAAATTGCGATATCCAACGGATATAGTCCAAAAATTATTAATAATGTTTTGAAAAATAAAAACAAGAAAGAACTGGTTAAGTTTTTTTACGCAGGTCCTATTGATAAGGAGATAGTTAGATATAAGTCCAGTTTGACCTACATGGGAGAGGTATCTGCACGCTTATCCAAAATTATGAAAAACAACGATATGCATGTCGCATTCAAGACAAATAATACTTTAAAACATCATTTGTGTCATAATAAAGACCGGATTGATGAAAAATATCAGTCCGGTGTCTATAAGATCGATTGTCCTCAATGCGATAGTTTATATTATGTGGGTCAAACTGGACGCAGCTTTGAGACTCGGTATAAAGAACATATCGCGGCTTATAGGAATGGTCATCCTGATAAGTCACATTTTGCTAAACATCTTTTAGATAGTAACCATACCGTGCCCGATGGCTATTCCTATAAAGTTTTACATAAATGCGATAAAGGCTTTCGGCTGAGCGTATTGGAACAATTGGAGATCATAAAAGAAAAGAAAGCAACAGATTTGCATTGTTGAATGACCAAACTTGCTTGACTACGTCACCGCTTATTAATATGTTCGGGGGTACTGGTGAGGGTAGTGGGGGTAGTGGGGATAGTAGAGGGGCTCGATAGGGTATAAAAGGCGGTATTTTGGCCGGTGGCGGCACTTGACGGACGTTGTTCGTAGAGTCCACATCCTGAGGATGCTCCGGTGTTGGAGCGAAACGCGCGTCGAGGTTTTCAACCTGCATGGTGGTGAGGGGCCTTGCACGGATTTGCCAACACTATTGCTTGTGTGGTGGTGGTGTTTGCAAGTTCTTGCATGCGAGTGTACGCATAGGCAGTGTGGGAGGAGGGAGGTGCTGTACGCATGCCTATGCGTGCACTCACTCATTAACTTAAAGGTGGAAGTTTATTTCTCGGAATATTGCTAAAAATAATAACAAACTAAATTTTACAGAATGATATTCCAATGAATAGGATAATAAAGTTATTATAACGATGTTTTAGTTAAAACTCACTGAAGAAATAGCCCTTATTATTGTTATTCACACCAAATGTCACAGGAATTATAAATTTTGGTTTTGACAACATTTTACCTGCACTTGTGTACGATAACGGATATTTAATGGCCAATATTTTACCAATAATGAACATCAAAAACCCAAAAAACACAATTTGGGAAAAAATTATAAAAACCACACCAACAATAAAAAGTAGAAGAAGTTTCAAAGTAACATGGCCGCCACAAGCCCGTTAAGTTGTCAGTTTTCAGTTGGAGTTTTGGCGGGCATGTGAAAGAGTGCTGTTGTGTTTTTGTATTATTTTCCTAAAATTGTGTTAGCTGGGTTTTTAGTGTGTAATATTGGTAGAATATTATCCATTAGATATTCGTGTTCATGCACAAGTTTAGGAAAGTGATGTAATATCCAGAAACGTGCTATTTTGTGTTCCCTCCAAAACTCCATCGAAAGTTTCAGTAAAGCGTCTACCACTTTACTGAATCGACCGACTTGACTCCTGTGACTGTATTGACTTTTACTTAGACTTTGACTAGACTTTAGACCTGACGATACATGAAAATGATGATGAAAATTATAATAGGAGGAATATGGTTTTCCCGCCATATTCCTTACCTTTTTACCTTGTCTGTGGCACAACATATACATCCTTTGTGTCAAGTTGCCAAAAAAGAAGAAAAAGAAAAGAAAGAAGAAAGTTTTCAGTTTGACAAGTTTTTATTTTAACAGCGTGTTCCTAAACTATTACCAGTATAATGGCCTAATCGCTTAGGCCAATGATCGCTTAGGTTTAAGATATTTTGATTTATGTCACACTTGACAGTACACTGATATTTTTTAGAAGCACAACCAATATGTAGTCAGTGATGCCAACCTGCAGATAATTTCAGATCGGTGGGGAACCAATAGAAAATCTAGAAGTGTCTACCGTCGCGCCGTCTGGTGGAGATTTAAAAAAGAAAACAACCCATTCCAATGTGACATTGACATGTGACAATGTGACAGCTTCTCCAAATTCTTTTTTAGTAGAGAGTAGCTTGCTACATATATTAATCTGTGGTAGAGAGTTTTACATTTGAAGAGCTGAAAGCAGCCATAAAATCTCGTAAAGATTCTGCTTGTGGTCTAGATTATTTATCTTACAAAATGTTTAAATTGTTAGACACCAAAAATATGAAGTTGTTCCTTAATCTATTAAATTCATTGTGGTGCCATTCCATGATTCCTGAACAGTGGAAAACAGATTGTCTCGTTCCAATATTAAAACCCGGAAAGGATATAAATGTTGCAGATTCATATAGACCTATAACTTTAAGTTCTTGTGTTGGCAAAATATTTGAACAGCTTATTAAACAGCGATTGGAATTTTTTATAGAAAGAAATCATGTTTTACCTAGTAATCAGTTCGGTTTTCGGCATGGCCGTTCGGCTAGAGAGAGCTTGAGTCATTTTTGTTTGGACATTCACAATGCTCTGTCTTATAATTCAATATTGGTTGGTATTTTCTTTGATGTTGTTGGCGCATATAATAATGTCAATTTGGAAAAACTTTCATCTATTTTAACTTCTTTACAATTACCTGAAAAATTGGTAAATTAGGTGTATCATTTTCTTAGTGGTCGTCAATTATTTGTGAAAATTGAAAATAAACTGATTGGTCCAAGGTACTCCTACAAAGGAATAAGTCAAGGTGGAATTCTCAGTCCTTTACTATTTATTTTTCATATACATAAGTTAAATATTGTCTTAGGTCAAAACATTACTAACCTACAGTTTGTAGATGACTTAACTATATATTGTACTGCAGACAAGTTGCCTGCAGCTATTGAAAATCTCAGAGTTGCTCTCCTCGGCCTTAAGGCCTATTATGATGATCTGGGCTTGGACATCAGTTCTGAAAAAAGCAAAGTTTTAGTTTTTTCAAAAAAACCTAGCAAAACAACAAACATTGTCCTACAATATGGAGATAGTAAGTTAGCAGTTGACAAAACTGTTAGATTCTTAGGTGTGATTTTTCAGAACTCCTTCAAATTTAATAAATATATTGATTACTTAGCAAACAGGGCTTTAAAGGCTTGCAATATATTAAAGTCTTTAGCAGGCACATATTGGGGAGCTGATCCAAAAATGTTATTAATTCTTTACCAGGCTATTGTAAGAAGCCATTTTGAATATGGTTATGTATGCTTTGCTTCTATTCCACATTTTGTTGATAGACTAGATAAAGTTCAAAATAGGTGCTTACGGATTGTGCTTAGTGCGATCTGTGACACCCATAATATCAATGCAGGTTGAATGTAACATCCCTCCTTTGAAAATTCGCTTTAAATATTTAATATACAGGTTTTTGTTGAAAATTTCATCCATTAAAAATCATCCTCTTCTTGTAAAATTGCAGAGTAGTTCTTCTTCCTCTATTTTATTACATTACCTACCTGAAATTGTAAAAATAAAGCAAGACCTTAACTTATGTGAAAGTGACTTATGGCCTTCCTCTTATAAGTCTGTGCTTATGGCCTTGTTATATGAGCACATTTAGCTCTAAATATTTTCCACTAAAAATTGTAATTGATAATTCTTTGAAATGCAAAGAAGATGTCTACCTTCTACTAAGTAACCTAGTTGGTTATCAACAAGTCTATACTGATGGTTCAAAGACTTCTGAGGCGGTATCAGCAGCCATATATATTAAACAGGATAAGAAAGGATATTATGGTATTAGGCTTCCAAATTTAACAAGTATTTTTACTGCTGAGTAAACACTCAGCAGTAAAAATACTTGTTAAATTTGGAAGGAGGCCTACCTTGTTACTTTCCCTTTCTAGGTCTATGAGCATGCTTTGTAGGTGGTCTTTTGTCTTGGCAAATAATATGGTGTCGTCAGCGAATCTTAGGTTTGATAATAGCTCACCGTTTATGTTTAGTCCGTACTGGTCCCAATTTAGTTCTCGGAAGATTCCTTCTAAAACAGCAGTGAATAGTTTAGGTGAAAGCGGGTCTCCCTGTCTTACTCCTCTTTTTTTTAATGCAGACAGAACTGCTAAACAGCAGTTCTGTCTGCATTAGAGTATATCGAAACTCAAGTTTATGATAAATGGATTATAGTGTCTGATAGTCTTAGCGTTCTTCAAAACTTAAATAACCCCAAATTTTGTGCTACAACTAACTATATTATTCATGACATTAGAGAAAAATATACAAAATTAACAACATTAAACAAAAAAAATATAGTTTTAGTCTGGTCACTGTCACATATTGGTGTTAAGGGAAATGAACAGGCTGATTTTCTAGCAAGAGCTATAACCACTTGTTCTCAGGAGCATTGTATTAAAAACATAATATGCCTTCCAGAATCTGATGTCTTAGTCAAAATAAAAGAAACCTTTTAAATCGAATTTACAAATTTTTGGAAACAGACCATGGAAACCAAAGGAAAATGGTATTCTAAGATTAAACAGGAGTTGTCAGTCCCATGGTTTACTAAAGGTGTTTCATTTCATGACAGGAAATTTTATTCTACTATTTGCCGTCTTAGACTTGGTCACTGTCGATTTAATGCTCATCTTCACAGATTGAATATATTGTCTTCACCCGTTTGTAATTACTGTAAGCATTCTGAACAAACCTTGGATCACATTTTCTTTACTTGTAACAGTTTTACTCTTCAAAGATTTATTTTTATTAATCACTTGATGGATATCTTTAAAACTGCTGAAGCCATCCCGCACTCCCTTCAGCAGCTTCTGAAAACACCCGATTGTTATAAGCCAATATTTTATTAATTTAATATTTATTATTATTATTATTATGAGTACGTCCTTTCTACCATTGGTGATATTTTTAAAATACTCACCAGTCATCTATACATATAATAAAACTGTAGAAATGATGATTCTGTACATTAAAGATATTCAAAAAATAATAAGCTATGGTTTCACTACATCGCTATAGAAGCCAAATCTGTGGTCAGTTTTTTTGACTGTCCGTCTGTCTGTCTGTCTGTCTGTCTGTCTGTCTGTCTGTCTGTCTGTATGTTTGTTCCACTATCACACGAAAAGTACTGATCCGATTTGAATGCGGTTTTCGCAGATGTATTTGTCCTCTTCCAACTTAACATCTGATGTATAAAAAAATCCCCCCACCCCTCTAAAGGGACGAAAGAGGGGGTAAGATTTTGTATAAGACTTTTGCTTTAACACGAAAACTAATGATCCGATTTGAATGCGGTTTTCGCAGATATATTTATCTTCTTCCAACTTAACATCTGGTGTATAAAAAATTTCCCCCCACCCCTCTAAAAGGACAAAAGAGGCGGTCAGATTTTGTATAAGACTTTTGCTTTAACACGAAAACTACTGATCCGATTTGCATACGGTTTTCGCAGATATATTTGCTTTCTTCCAACTCAACATTTGGTGTACAAAAATCACCCCCCCCCCTCTATGGGGACCAAAGAGGGGGTTAGATTTTGTATCAAACTTTTTTCTTTAATGGACTTACTTCATATTATTAACTGTATTTCCAACTTAACATCTGGTGTATAAAAATTTTCCCCCCACCCCTATTAGGGGACAAAAGAGGGGTTAAGATTTTGTATCAACTGATGAAGTAGAAGTACTTTAAATGGCAAAACAACGTTTGCCGGGACAGCTAGTTACCTATATACCTTGAGATTGTATATAGTAACACAGAGATAGTTCTCTGTAACGGTTATGTGTTGTAAATTTCCTAATTATATATAAGTACTTTGTGGTTGTAAATAATTCTCTTTTATATTTGCTTTTCATCTCGTTTTTCTTAGTTTTAGCAATAAAATATTATTTAATTAATGTAAGTACATAACTTTGAACTGTTTATTAGCAGACTTTTTAGGCATCTGTCAAGAGTCAAATTAAAGAAGGAACAGTAAAATACTATCAAAACATGAGATATGGCTTCGGCCTGATGAAAAAACTTATTTTATAATATTGATATCAAAGAATTGGCTTCGGCCTGATGAAAACTCTATTTCAGATGGTTAATATAAAAGAACTAGCTGTTGCCCGCGACTTCGTACGCGTTAACATAGTATAATAACAAAGATGGATAGTTTTCCCCTTTTTGTGGTTCCTTATACAAAGGGTAAAAACGGGACCCTATTTAAGCAAACGTCAAACGCAAACGTCAAAAAACTTTCATGTTTCTAACTCAAGAAATGATGGACTTTCATTGAATCTTTCTACCCCAATTCACCCCCTTGGGGGTAGAATTACCAGAAACGCTTAAATACGTATCCATTCATTTTTAATCAGTAGCACAAAAATAAAGTTTCATGTTTCTAACTCAAGAAATTACGGACTTTCATTCAAACTTTCAACCCCAATTTCACCCCCTTGGGGGTAGAATTTCCAAAAACGCTTAAATACTATCCATTCATTTTTAATCAGCAGTCCAAAAATAAACTTTCATGATCCTAACTTGAGAAATGACGGACTTTCATTTAAACTTTCAACCCCTATTTCACCCCCTCGGAGGTAGAATTTCCAAAAACGCTTAAGCACGTATTCAATCATTTTTAATCAGTAGCCCAAACCTAAAATTTCAAGTTTCTAACTTAAGAAATAACGGAATTTCATTCAAACTTTCAACCCCAATTTCACCCCTTTGGGGGTAGAATTTCCAAAAACGCTTAAATACTATCCATTCATTTTTAATCAGCAGTCCAGAAATAAACTTTCATGTTCCTAACTTAAGAAATGACGGACTTTCATTTAAACTTTCAACCCCTATTTCACCCCCTTGGGGGTAGAATTTCCAAAAACGCTTAAACACGTATCCAATCATTTTTAATCAGTAGCCCAAACATAAAATTTCAAGTTTCTAACTTAAGAAATAACGGAATTTCATTCAAACTTTCAACCCCAATTTCACCCCTTTGAGGGTAGAATTTCCAAAAACGCTTTAATATATATCCATTCATTTTTAATTAGTAACCCAAAAATAAAGTTTCATGTTTCTAACTCAAGAAATGACGGACTTTCATTCAAACTTTCAACCCCGATTTCACCCCCTTGGGGGTAGAATTTCCAAAAACGCTTAAATACCTATCCATTCATTTTTGATCAGTAGTCCAGAAATAAACTTTCATGTTCCTAACTTAAGAAATGACGGACTTTCATTTAAACTTTCAACCCCTATTTCACCCCCTTGGGGGTAGAATTTCCAAAAACGCTTAAGCACGTATCCAATCATTTTTAATCAGTAGCCCAAACACAAAATTTCAAGTTTCTAACTTAAGAAATAACGGAATTTCATTCAAACTTTCAACCCCGATTTCACCCCCTTGGGAGTAGAATTTCCAAAAACGCTTAAATACGTATCCATTAATTTTTAATCAGTAACCCAAAAATAAAGTTTCATGTTTCTAACTCAAGAAATGACGGACTTTCATTCAAACTTTCAACCCCTATTTCACCCCCTTCGGGGTAAAATTTTCGAAATTCCTTTCTTAGTGGGTGACTAATTAGTAAAACAACCCTACTCACCAAATTTTGTGGCTGTAACTTTAACAGTTTTTGCTCAGCGATGATGAATCAGTCAGTCAGTCAGTCAGTCAGTCAGTCAGTCAGTCAGTCAGGACATGTAATTTTATAAGTATAGATTGGCTTCGGCGTGATGAAAACTCTATTTCAGATGGTTAATATAAAATAATAATAATAATAATATCTATGGACGCTTCACACCACGTCAGTCTGGCCCCGTGCTAAGTACCTGAAGGACTTGTGTTACAGGACTTACAGGTACCAGACAACGGAAATATATTTAATACTTTTATACTATACATATATTTAAGATTTTTATTTTATCATACACATATAATACGCATCCATGACCCAGGAACATTGAAAAACTTTTTGTTCCGTCGGCGGGATTCGATCCTGCGACCCCCGGCTTGAGTTGCCACACATTCTAACCATTGAGCCACGGAGGTTGTCAAAAATAAAAGAATTGGCTTCGGCCTTCACTATCATTCATTAAATAGAGAAAACATAGAAATGGCTGTATGGGCAACGCTCCCTTTGCCTGTCCCGACCGGGAAGAATTAAAAAAAAAAGTATAGTAGGTACTAGGTCCACACCATAGATAAAGTAATAAAGTATAGATGTAATCTAAAGCGCTTATTCCACTTATCCTAGCTTGGTTCGTAAGTAATGTATGGCACCGCTTCCGAGGCCCGCGACAGACGCGCGACCGTGTCAAAGTTATATGGCACGGTCGCGCGTGGCTTACGACAGTCGTAGGCCGCGCGCGTCAGTCACGACTCACGAGCCTCGGAAGCGGTGCCATACATTTTCATACGCTGACTATGGTCGCGAGCGATCGACGACAGTCGTAGGTCGTGCGCGGCCGCGATCGATCGCGATGCACGGAATTGTACCTTTAGCTTACAAAAATACCGATTGATGAGCCCAAAAAACATTGTTCAAAACTTACGTATTTAATGCTAAATCCACGTGTTTGAGGCATTGTTTGGCCATTCTTATGGTTTATTATTTAGCGGAACCACAAAACTCAACAATATCCAGCATAAAATGTTCACTAAAAACCTTTAATAACACTTTTATTACATGAAATATGCAGACCGACTCCTTTGTTATGTCTGAGTAAGTAGGACATAACATTACACGCTTTTGACGCTTATACACAGATATAAGGCTCTCTCCTAGTGTATAATATCTCAATGGTCCACACTCCACGTGCTTCGTGGATCATCATTCATCAATCATCAATTCATCATAGTGCAATAGGTACGTAGTTTATGTTCTTAATTCAAATTTCTGCTGTTTCCGTATCCTGTCGACCCACCCTGCCCCGGGGCAGTGCGATCTCCGATAGGAGTAAAAGCATGAAGGTACATACTATTGGAGGGCGCCTTATATTTTGACAGTTGATCATGTTACTCTTTCTAACTAACGATGCAGTAAGTTGAGTGAAAGAGAAAGCTCATATCGGTGTATAAACGTCAAAAGCTTATAATGTTATGTCCTACCCAATAGGACATAACAAAGGAGTCGGTCTGCAATATTTCATGTTAAAAAGTGCTAATAAAAGTGTTTAGTGAACGTTAAATGCAATATCTTGTTGGGTATTGTGGTTCCGCTATATAATAAACCATAAAAACGGCCAAGGAATGCCTCAAACACGTGGATTTAACATAACGTGCGTAAGTTTTCAACAACGTTTTTTGGGCTTATCAATCGCTATTTCTCTAAGCTAAAAAGAAAATTTATAAGTTTAATAATCCCTCAATCATGCTATATAAGGCATTTGTGATAAAAATGTCACATCAAGTAATCATTTGGCTACAAATATTGCATAACTTTTTACGTGTACTTTAGGGATGCACTTTACTTGAAGTATAGTTTTTTTTTTTTTTTCTTTTTTTTTTTCTTCTTTTTTGGCAACTTGACACAAAGGATGTGTATGTTGTGCCACAGACAAGGCAAAAAGGTAAGGAATATGGCGGGAAAACCACATTCCTCCTATTATAATTTTCATCATCGTTTTCATGTATCGTCAGGTCTTAAGTCTAGTCAAAGTCTAAGTAAAAGTCAATACAGTCAAGGAGTCAAGTCGGTCGATTCAGTAAAGTGGTAGACGCTTTACTGAAACTTTCGATGGAGTTTTGGAGGGAACACAAAATAGCACGTTTCTGGATATTACATCACTTTCCTACACTTGTGCATGAACACGAATATCTAATGGTTAATATTCTACCAATATTACACACTAAAAACCCAGTTAACACAATTTTAGGAAAATAATATAAAAACACAACAGCATCCTTTTACATTCCCGGCAAAACTCCCTGAAGTATAGTTTATCGATAAAAATATTGTCATGGACTAAATGATTTTTTTTCAGGATTTGAAAATGCTTCAAAATAGACGACGAACAGAAATATTTAGACGCAAGTTTCATGCAAGTTTTAATCCTCATGAAGGCATCACAATATTGGGATTATCATTTCAAACGTAAATTTGAAATAATGATTTTATTGAAATAAAAAAGTTCTAACGGAGAGTAAAATGATCAACAACTCTCACACCTCCCCCTGTAAGTACTCAAATCGTTACTTGGATATATTTTTTGAAATTTTATCCTGGCATTACTCTTTTTTTAATAAAATGTAAAATTTTAATGAGGCTAAAGTCATAATCATTTAATAAAATAAATTTAATACCTCGATCGTCGGATACCAGACACAATAGATATTGTGTCTGTTGATTATGCGGCACTTGAATTCTGCTTGGGGCTTGATGGGTTAAGTATGGAAAACTTACATAAAGGATATTGCCCCGTATACAATATTATATATTATGTATATATTTTATAGTATTAAGTACATTTAATGACACGTAACTATTTTTTTTAGATTTTTGGAATGCTTCTAAAGAAGAGTTCAATATGATGGTGATGACGGAGAGACCTATAATGAAGATAATATTATTTTTAAGCTTAGATTTTAACCGAGTATTCTGGTGGTGAGATGGAGTGAGGACTGAGGAGGGATGATTTAAGTGAGGAAAGTCCCCCCTTATCACTACCACCTTCAGGAGACCCCCCCGCTAAGAAAACTGTTGTCAACTGTTTTCATTGTTTGAATATTTTTCATGTAAGAGGCCGGGTGCCATCGAAATTCTCATACATATGTAATACCAAAATCATTTTCTCATACGAAAATATTTAACATGTTTGAGCTATTTTTCAGCTTAAAATAGTAATTACCTAGGTTCCTGAACAAAAATTTACTACAAAATATTTAAACACAAAAAAAAATTTTTTGTTTAAATATTTTGTAGTAAATTTACTACTATTTTGTAGTAAATTTAAACACTAAAAATATAGTAAAATACTAAAAAATATAAAAATAAATAGTAAACTTACTACAAAATATTTAAACTAAAAATTTTTTTTTACTATTGAAATATTTTGTAGTAAATTTACTATTTATTTATATATTTTTTAGTGTTTAAATATTTTGTAGTAAATTTTTGTGCAGGAACCTAGGTAATTACTATTTTAAGCTGAAAAATAACTCAAACATATTAAATATTTTCGTATGAGAAAATGATTTTGGTATTACGTATGTATGAGAATTTCGATGGCACCCGGCCCCTTAATTTCTAATTTTTAATATGTGTGTAATATTATACAATGTGTCCTAACACCGGTGTCCAATCCTTTATGTTATGATGTATGGTATATTTTATTGACTGAAAGATAGGCCACTGGTGTTGGGACAGTGGACCCAATATCATATTATTATATGTCCCGTCACCAGTATGAAGTATCCAAACATGCTTCACGTCACACACGTCTTTATTTCTTCGATACGGTAATACATAATAATTGTTATTTTACAAAATTGTTGTTTATTAGTTAAGTATAATAAAGTACATTTGATCTTCTGTTGTTTTTTATAAAAACTGTTGATTTTATTGATATTACACTCCGGTCAAGCTTTCGTGACTTATGGAGTATACATATTATGCATATTTTTAACTATTTATGTAATTATATACTTAAATATTTTATTTATATAAGTATTTTCATATAATGATCATAATATTATATCCTAAATTGAACATGCAGGTCGAATTATTGATAACCTCCTTTTTTGATGTCGTTTAATAAAAAATAAAATAAAAATAAACGATCGTTTTAATTAATTAATCAAAACCCTTACAATCGATTAAATTTTAAACCCATTTTTTATGAAAATCGATTTTTAAAAAATCGTTTTTTTTTAATTAATCGAAACCCTTACAATCGATTAAAAAATATCGACAATCGAAAAAAAACAATCGATTGTTCGATTAATCGATTTCGATGTTACAACACTACTCTCCAACCGTCCTACGTTTTTTCCTTGGTTTTTCGATCAGCATGAGAATCTGACGCGAGTTTCACAGTTTTTACCCATCCCACAAAAGTGCTCAACGTCGCTAAAGAAGTTTTCACTTCAAAAATCTATAACATAAAATTATGGTCGACTATTGGTCGATAGCTGTAGTCTAATTTTATATTTTTATCGATATATACAAGCAGATCGCCCATCCCTACACGCACACTACGGCAGTTGCACACAAGCATAAAATGCCCACGCGCTGGCGAGCTAAGAAGTCATCTATAGTGCGTCAAGAATGTCTAGGAGGCGAAACTTTTTTTTTTAGCAATAGCAACACTCTTTTGACATTTAACCCTTTGTTGTATCAATACTCTATGACATAAAATTAACAAAACAAACATTTTCAATTTGCTTAAATTTAGTTTTACAATGTGAAAACTACATGTTACTGTGATGAATATTAACAATTAAAGTGAAAGACGTGTCTCTGACACGTCTTTCACTTTAATTGCTGAAAATTTGAAGATTTTCATTGAAGAAAAATAGTAAAACGCGAAAATATCACTGAAACTCTCGCGTCCACATTTCAGATTCTGATTGTTCAATCGCCATAGTAGCAGGTAATTAAGCGTTTGTTTTATAAATTCTGTTTGTTAATTTTATTGTCTAATGCAATTTTAAGTAGCCTGAGTAGGTATTATGTGGTATATTAAAACAACAATTTTACATAAACCTTATGTTTACGTAAACAATGAACTGTCAAAGAAATCTATGATATAACGCGCCTAACAATGATTGATACTTTGACTTAGGTGCTTTGCGTAATTAATATTTATTTATCTTAGATGTATATAAAATTCTCGTGTCACAGTGTATGTGCTTAACTCCTTTAACACTTTGATTATAATATTATAATTAAGTATTACGTTTTATGTTTACAGGTAGCAGAAAAAGCGTTTAATGAAATAACCGAAATGACTGGGAGTATTTATGCTATCATTTTGAAAAAAAAAACACTGAAAATAAATACAAGGAGTGGGAATTAACCCTTTATTAGGATATTGAAGAGCTGATTATTGAAGACGAAAGTGCCTCTTCACTGTGACACCACTGCTGTAACTACCTACATGGACCTAGAAAGTGGCGATGATTTTGTTTCCGGCTGCATTGTATAATATTATTAATTGGATGATCATATTTTATTAAAATAACAAATTACAAACCCCTGTTTTTTTTTGTATTTTTTAAACAAGTAGTTCCTTAATAAAACAGGAGTGAGCTTCTCTCAGCTCTGACTGGTCATCAAAGTAGCTCTGCACCTCTCAGGGAGAGGGTACTTAAATAACAGGTGTTATAAATTCATAAAAATATGTAATACTAGTGACTAGCTGATGTCCCGGTGGCCGGTGGACTTCGTGTAACTTATTTATTTATTTATTTAAATAATAAACACTTATGAAACCTTCCCTGGACTTCCAGGAATATTTTAAGATTAAAATTAGCCACATCGGTTCAACCGTTTAATCGAGTTATTGCATTTTTATATAGTCCGTCAAGAAAATTAAAAAGTAGCAACATCGTAGTGTCATCCCTTTTTTCTTAGATTGATTTCAAAGGGATGACACTACGATGTTGCCACTTTTTAATTTCTTCACTTTCTTGACAGACTATGACATATACAAACAAACAAACAAATCTTTATTTCCCTCAAAAAAGAATTTTACATGTTAAGTATCTTAAACAAAAAACTGCTCCCCACACTAGGATTCCCTGTGTCATGGAGAGCAGTCTCTTCCATCATGCACATATAGACAAAAGACGAAAAAAAAAAATATATATATATATATATATATATATATATATATATATATATATATATATATATATATATATATATATATATATATATATATATATATATATATATATATATATATATATATATATATATATATATATATATATATATATATATTTTTTTTTTTTAAAGCAGGTGATGCTTTTATAATATGATACAAAATACACCTAATAGCATTACAAGATCATTACCAGAGCCACCGAAACCAGCTACAGTACGTGTAAGTTAGTAATGAGGTGAGTTATACAAAGATTAAAATACTTTACATACATTAGATTGTTTCTTGTAATATCGTAAATTAAAGACACACTATAACTACATCATAATTATTTCAAATTTTCTTAACTACATAATAATATATATAAATCATAATATTTACAACGTGTTTTTTAAACTGTATTTAATATAAAGTATCAAAATCTTTTATAGTGACTGGATACAGTGTGGCCATAAGAGGCCACACCGGAAACAAGTGGCGACTCTATTAATGTCGTGACTTTTTTGACGGACTATACCTATATCCTTAATCTGTGAGTAAAAGCGTTCTGTGGTGCAGATAGGAGTAACATCAAAGTGTTCTGTGATGCCACTGTGGTGCAGATGCCGAAAACGATATTTGACATTGGCAACTCACTACGGGGCCAATTAAAACGTAGTGATTATATTCTCTTTGGGGCCAATAACCATTTTTAAAAAGAAGAAGAAGCATTTTATTTTTTTGTAATATTTTGTGAATACTTTTTTATAAAAAATAATTTTGTAATTCAATACTTTGATAGTGGTAAATCAAGAATCCTCTCAAGATGATGCCCGGTAGAATAAACCACCTGCCATTGCCCGCGGAGAATCCACTCACAGTTTCTTGGCACGATTCTGCTTGGATTCCTTCCTTGAATCCATCCAACATAATGGACTACTTCTCCGAAAGATCTAACCCGTTTTTCGATCGAACATGTAACAATGAAGTCGTTAAAATGCAGCGTCTTAGTATGGATCAATTGCAGTGAGTATAAATTCGAAAACTTTTCTTTCAGCCTTTTGCTAGCATAGGTAGGTAGAAGGTACCAATATTATACCGTGAAAGTGTAGCTGTCATAACTCTTAAGTCGTTCACTGCCTCCTCACGCTTAAAAGTGCTGTAAAGAATTTGCTGAATAAAAGAGTTCGAACCTTTTTGTTTGGAGCGTGGTATACTTATCCTATTTGTAAACTTTATTTTAAAAGATTTATTTTTTTCTCACTTTTTTTGGTAAATAAAGTGGGCCCCCTGCGAGTTTCTTACGCCGGTTCTTCTCGCCGGGTTAGTTCCCGAACCGGTGGTAGGCATCATGTAGACTTTCAGAAAATATTTGCAAAAATTTATTCTGAATAAAAAATTTTGAGTTTTGAGTTTTTTGAGTTTCTATGTTTAAAGTACTTAAAATGGTATATTTTGGTGTACACCTATGAAAAATACATCAATCGAGAGAGAAAATAATTACAAACAACAAATACTCTTTGACAAAATGTCGTAAATGTTATACTTTTTAAAATATTTCAGGTTCTCAATCTAAAATGTTATTTATTTTACATGTTCAAACTGAAATAACTCAGAAAGTATATTATTTACGACATTTTGTCAAATAATATTTATTGTTTGTAAACATCTTCTCTTTCGATTGGTGTATGTTTCATAGGTGTACACCAAAATATGACAGGTATGCCAATAAGGTTCGTTGTTCTTTATCGAATTCCTTTATGGTACCTACTTTGAGCCCTGGCCCTGGGAGCGGATAGTTGAAGGCAAGGACTGTTGTTGTTGTAAATGAAGTTGCAGACAACCTTATAAAAGTGTTTTATAGTTAAATATTACCTCACTGCTAATTATATTTTAGGAATATGACTGGACTGGAGTACATTTTGTTGCATGTTCAGGAGCCAATTTTGTATGTGATAAGGAAGCAACATAGACACAGCCCCATGCAAACAATACCTCTGGCTGATTATTACATTATTGCTGGTATTGTGTATCAAGCTCCAGACTTGGCAAGTGTCCTAAACTCCAGACTGGTGAGTTTTTTTATTGTGCACAAAATATCAATGATAAAGATTTATAGTCTTTCATAAAGAGTATACGCTGAACAACATTTTTTAATCGTAATCACTAATCAGTATCAGATGGTGGTTTTTCCACTGCATATTTTCACTGATTTTTGTATACTTCAAGTATTATCATTTTGGCACATTTTATATTTGGTTCAACCCATCAAGCCCCATAAGGACACCGGTGACCGCGACAGCAATAGAATAACAATAGATTTCCAAGAATCTGTGATCGAAGGATTAATAACGTTTTTCAATATTTATGCTATACTTTATCTTGTAATTTTCTCTGTGACTATTATTTTCATTTCCTTCTTGAACTAATATGTCAATATGAAGTAGTTAAGTAGGATTATTTTTAGCTCTCTGCAGTCCATCATTTGCAATGTTCATTTGAAGAAACTATGTCCTACTCTAAATATCATCCCAGCAAAGGATACTGGTGGGATTTCAAAAGTAAAACAGGTAATTTTTACGTGAAAATCAATTGATTTGTGTAAAATTACTTGAACAAAATAAATAGGTAAATACATGGAATTCTTTTAATCTTTTAAGGTCCATACAACATGGGTCCATCTGCCCCTAAAGAAGTGACAAATACTCCCAAGGAAGAACCCGCTACAATGTTCCAGCGTACCAGGGTGGACATGCTTTTGGCAGAATTAGTCAGACAATTTCCTCTGCCATCATTGACACAAACAAATCAGGTAAAATTAATTATTGCAAACTATAAATATTAAATAGTTTGCAATTATAAAATCACATTGTTTATCAATGCTGTGACATTAAATAAACACTTGATGTCTTTTTTTTTTACAGACAAATGGTGTTACTGTTAAGACAGAGAATGTAGGTGACAAGGTTCCCGACAAGCCAGCTGATGGAGGCAACCAGCAAATGAACAATATCACTATTAAACAGGAGCCCATGGATCCAGTCTCCTCAGATATGTCTAATGGCAACCTGCCGGGCCACATGGAAATAAAGACTGAGATCAAACAGGAGAACATGAAACCACCCCCAGAAAAGAAGCCAAGAATGTAAAAAATAAATATTAATCTTTTGGGATACAGCTGTCAAAAAACAAATACAACTCGTTAGTAAGATCAGTGTGCAAATCAAAATAGTTTTGTATAAGTTTCAATAAATACAAGAATCGTAATGTACATACGAATGTTAATTTTAGGATGTAAGTAGTAATGTCCTGTCAAAATAAGATATTGTGGAGATATTATTAAGCCATTGTTTAGATGGTTTTTATTAATAAAAATAAGACAATTAAATCATTGGTTTTGTTATAACCCTGCAGATTTGCTCAGGTACTCATCATTTTTCTCTTTTTGTATATTGAATAAATCTCCAATATTTTTTCTATCAATATCACCAGCTACACATCTCTGACAATTTATTCTTCTAGTATCACTTAATTGAGAGATAGGTACTCCATTTCGCTGTCTCCTGAAAGATTATTGAATAATAAATTCAAAATGACAATGCAAATATAATATTCAAATTGAAATGTTACATAAATTAATAATAATTATTGATTCACATACTTAGCCTCCTTTAGGCCCAATTCTAATCCAAATTGAAGGCCTTGTGAGTAGCCCATATCGAAACTCGATTGATAAGTAGCATTTTGTCCGTCTATAACGCCATCTGTATATCCATCCTACAAAGTATTATACTTGTACACTTCTTTATTATATTTTGTAAACAACTTTCACCATTAGAAGTTACCTTTAAAATACTATCGACAGTTCTTGTCCATGTCCTAGTAGAAATATCTTTCTCTTCAGTCATTGTGATTTGTTAAGCACATATTATAATTAAGTAAGTAGTTAAAAATCTCAATGTAAACAAAATAATATGAACATAACCTCAAAAGCGCATTCCACAGATTTTGACAGTTTTAGTGTCAACTGTCAGCTTGGTGTCAGCTGTCATGACAAATAAGACATTTTGTCTTTTTAATTATATAAGCTGTTCTGGGCAATAATTTTGATAAAATTATTACTAACATGTGAAGCCGACTGCAAAAAATGAAAACAAGGCGAGGCATCTTAGGGCCTTATCACACTGGCGATTAGCGAGCGGTTTGAAAGCGACGCGATTGCGCGACGTGCACGCCGCGACAGCGCAACGGCGTCGCGGCGTGGTGTGGACGCCATTTTGTACACTCGTCTAGGGAATTCCTAGACAAGTGTACAAAATGGAGTCCACTCGTCTAGGGAATTCCCTAGACGAGTGTACAAAATGGAGTCCACGCCACGCCGCGACGACGACGCTGCGCAATCGCGTCGCTTTCAAATCGCTCGCTAATCGCCAGTGTGATAAGACCCTTAATCGTATATTTTTGAATCCTAAAGGGCCCCCGAGACGGTCAAACGGTTTGACTCAAACACGTAAATTTTGGTTTGACTCGAAACCATTTTGATCGTTTACAAAGCTAGTTTGAACGGTTTGTCAAACATTTACGTGTTTGAAGCTCGTTTGATGAAATTTCATATTTTTGTTGTGTTTGACGCCCCTTAGGGGGGTATTATATTATATTGGATCATTTATAGGATGATAAATGATGCACTATAAATGATAATGTAATACCCCCCTTAGTAGTCTGAGGTTTGACGCGCTGTTTGATCGTGTTCCGATGCGTTTGAACAAACTTTGTACCATTCTTTGGAGTACATTATTTTTAACAGACTAAAAAAGAGGAGGTTATCAATTCGATGCGTATGTAATATTATGTACTTATGTAATATTTCCAGAACTGCCCAGTTTTCGTATATGTTAGTCTATATCCGCATCTGAACAAATGTGCAAAATTTCAAAAGTGTATGTATGTTTTTATGTTTGTGTTCACATAATATCTCCGGAACTACAAGTCCGATTTAAATATTTTTTGTTGTACTAGGTATTGTTTAACTTGGGAGACTTCTGCAAGTTTCATCAAAATAGGTTAAGTAGTTTTTGAGACAGGGGAATTTTAATTCCCAATTTCGAACAATTTTTAAGTCGGTTTTATCTTTTAAAAACTATGATATAATATTATAAAAAAAGGTAGATATCGCACTAGCGCGTAGAATCTGGGGCAGGCAAATGAACCTAATTAGTGTCTTTACGAATTAGTTGCATGTTGGCAGCGAGCGAGTGACGACGAGTGACGTTTTTGATTAAAAATGCCAAATCGTGTATTCAGAAAATGCAAAAATTATAATACAAAGGTAAAAAAGGATGAAAAAGTTCCGTACCACACGGAATTACATGAAAACGTCTAGTAATTTACATTATAAGTGAATATTTTCCAAAATTTTTGAAAAATTATTTAATGCTTTATTTTACACTGAAAAAGGATAGAGAATACGGACGACAACTGTAGCGAGATAAGGACAGATAGTCGCGTGTCATAGAATATATAATCAATTGAAGTATTCAGAAGCGATTACGTAGGCATCAACACGTAGGCATAAACTAATAATTGTAAACATGTTTCCGTTTTAATATTTTTTAATTTCAAACATGCGAGCGCCTTTTTAACTTTCTAGCCTTAGCCAAATACTAATTTTATAAATTAAAAAAATGGATAAGCCGTGTAGTTCGCCACGTGCCGCTCGGTTTTCGGGGCCTGTCCATAATTTTCGGGGCCTGTCGAATCTTTTGTCGACCTTCGAGGCGCCGGAGTTCTGGCCGATGGATGTAGTCTATCGGAGGTTCCGGGTGAGACTCCGGAACGAAGCGAGTCACGTCGCCGGCAAAACGTGACAGTGTTAGTTTTTTAAGTATAAAATATGTATGTTAGTTTTAAGGTATTTATTATATAATTATAATATGTATGCTAGATTTTTAAGGTATTTGTTATATGGGCCTCTGATGCCTGATATAAATGATTTGATTTGATAATATACATAAATCTATACAATAATAATATATAGCCACGCGCCGCGCCGCTCCCGCCCCGCTGACTGCTAGTTTCAAACTCCAGTCTTAAACCACCTTAAACGTAATTTGAATATTATTTGGATATGAGTGTTTGCTTCTTTTACATTATAACAGAAGTATGCCTTTATAAATAAGTAGCCATGTCAATATTACTAGCTAAAAGCTGAGCTTTGTGAGGACTCGCGTCGTTTTTCTGTGTGGTGTTAATCTATAAGGCAGTTTTTTTTTATATTTAGTAACCAAACCTTGAATGACCGATGATAACACATCTACATAACATCTGTTGAGAAATTCGACATTTTAGTACTGAGTGATTATAAAAGAAAAAATACGTATATTTTTATTTTTAACAAGGATCATTATATCAAAATTTGGCAGGAAGGTTTTATTGCACCCTGTATAATATGAAAATTACTATAATATGTTAAAACACAAATCATTAGGCGTAATAGTTTTTTCGTAAAGTCTACCACAAAAGTGCTCAAGTTGTTGGATATACTAGGGCTCGCTTCACTCGCACTGATGATTTGCAGGTTTCTGAGTGAAGAGCTAAACCATACTAATATTATAAATGCGAAAGTGTGTCTGTCTGTCTGTCTGTTACCTCTTCATACGTGGGAGAGCCATGCTTCGGCACGAATGGGCCGGCTCGACCGGAGAAATACCACGTTCTCACAGAAAACCGGCGTGAAACAGCGCTTGCGCTGTGTTTCGCCGAGCGAGTGAGTTTACCGGAGGCCCAATCCCCGTTTGCTCGTTTGCCCCCTTATTTCATAAAAAAAAATGCCCCAACCGCTGAACCGATTTTGCTTAAATTTGGTATGGTAATACTTTGAATCCCGGGAAAGGACATAGGATACTTTTTATCCCGGAAAAATGTACGGTTCCCGCGCGATAAACGAGTTTGGGCGCAACGGAGTTGCGGGCGTCATCTAGTAAGCCATAAATAGGTCGACAAAGAACGGGTAGAAAGGGGTGAGCATAACTGGATGCCTACAAAAAGTAGGTGTCCAAAAAACTTTGCGAACGTTTAAAATGTGAAACGTGTCGTTCATGTTTGTTCACCGACGAAAAATTGTGGTTTCACAAACTGGTAACTTTGAAAGATATGCCCAAGTTTATGTTTCGCTTCACCCAATGTTTATTTAGTTTCCTATTTAGTTTTATATTAAAAAAAAGGTATGCAGTAGCAGTACGTTACGAGTCTAGCCCGAACATACATTTAGACAAACAGACAAAAATTCTATTTTTGGGTTCGATATCGTTTGTTAATCACGGTCCAGGTATTATTTAAAAAAATATTCAATGTACACTTCTTACGATTTTATTATAATATCTGTATAGGTTAATAAAAAATAATCTAACAAACAATTAGTTTTAGGGAGTGCCTCCGCTGCCATTTAAGCAACCGGCGCCGGCAGCCATTTCGGCAGCCGGCGCCGGTTGCTTAAATGGCTGCCGGCGCCGTTTTCCGAACTCTGAAGTTTGCCGAAGTCACGCCATGTTTGCCGAATAGGCTGCCCGCGCCTGTTCGGCAAACATCGCTTGTCAAATGACAGAATAATGATCAAAAACATCAGTCTTAAGCTAAAGAACTATGAAAAGTACAAATAATAAGGTCATAAATAGTCATATTGTAAGGATGCATATTTGAATCCTTCGATCGGGGATTCTTGGAAATGCTATTGTATTTTATTGTTGTCGCGATCACCGGTGCTCGTATGGAGCTTGAATCTTGATGGGTTAATGGTGGTGATGATGATGCTGAATAATGTGATCTGCATTACTATGCAGATCACATTATGCTACTGCATAATACAATATCTTTGCTTCTTTAATTAAACAACGCTGAAACTCTCTAACATGTATAAGGAATCTGAATTTCTCTGCAGTACCTTCGGAAGTATACCACGGGGTTTATAACTGTAGCTGTGGTGCAAAATCTTACTTTTTGGTAGCTGAAAAAAGGTAGCTAAGGTAGAGGTTAGCAAAAAAAATGCATCACAAGAAACTAAAATATCCACAGCCGAACAAATAGGTACCTAACCTTCACCTTTTGAAGTCGGTAAAGTCGAATATATTTGAGATCATAATTATTTCTTTTTAAAATTTGTGTATTGGCTCTGAAACCTAGCGCTTTACGCATTATCACCGGCTCCCATTTTGAGTGCCAGCGCCGGCAGCCGTTGTTTTATATCTCGGCTGCCGGCAGTGTACTTACCGCCGGTTCCCATTACTTATATTTTTGGGAGCCGGCTTGTTGTAACCTATTTATGTAATGTTGTAACCTAGGTAACCTATATAAATATGCAGGGTGACCATATGTGGCAGGTTCCTGCCATTTTGGCAGGATTGGCGTCTTATTCTAGCCTGTGGCATGATAGGTTGACGTTTTAAAAACTTGGCAGGTTTTGGCAGAATTGGGGTATGAAAAATAAATTTTATTATTGCATCTCAAATTTCCGACAATGGCAACCCTGGATACTTTACGGGGGATTTCCCTGTACTTGTTATGTTTGTGTGTGTATGTTCGTGTATTCTGTGTGTGTGTAATCTTGAGTTTGTGGTCGATATTATCATTTATCAATTATCAGTCATAGTAATTGCTTGATGCTTGGCTTGTGAGTCTAATTATTGATCATAGTTTCATTGACAACATCTTGTGTGGTATCGTGGGTGATAGTTTTATTGGTGGTGGCACTAACAACTCCCTGGTGGTGGCTTTATTCCTCAATCTATATACTATAATTAAGTATTATATTATAGTATATAGCTGATGGAGTCTTAGCCCATCATCGCGTGGCCATTTTGTGCTTATTTTCATACAAGTAGTGTGCGTGTATTTTCTTGAATATTTCTATTTGTCGATCATTTCGAAGCACATTATAATCCAGAAAAGAAAGTCATTTAGTTCATGGTATCGATAAACTATAGTTCAAGTAATATGCATCCCTAAACACACGTAAAAAGCTATGCAATTTTTGTAGCCAAATTATTACTTGATGTGACTTTTAGCACTAATGCCTTATATTATAGCATGAAGGGATTGTTAAACTTGTAAATCATCTTATTAGCTTACAAAAATACCGATTGAAAAGCCCAAAAAACGTTGTTCAAAACTAACATATTTAATGTCAAATCCACGTGTTTGAGGCATTCTTTGGCCGTTCTTATGGTTTATTATTTAGCGGAACCACAAAACTCAACAAAATCTAGCATAAAATGTTCACTAAAAACCTTTATTGACACTTTTATTACATGAAATATGCAGACCGACTCCTTTGTTGTGACCGAGCAGGTCGGACCTAACTTGACACGCTTTTCAGTCATATACACCGATATAAGGCTCTCTCCTACAGTCTATCTCAATCACTGATACATACGTAGTATCCCCTTAGTAGTCTGCGACTTTAAATTAAAAATTAAATTAAAAAATTAAATTAAAAATTCATTTATTGCAGCAAAAATAAATATACAGGATTCCCAGAAGCTATTAGGTACAGTGTTTTATTTTTTATTTATTTTTTGCTGTTTAAATAATTACCAACATGATTAGCTGTAGCTCTCACACTAGGATAACCTGTGTCGTGAGAGCTGATTATATTATGAACAGGAAGATTAAACTCGGCACCACCACCATTAAAACATTAAATAGATAAATAAATTATATATATATATATATATATATATATATATATATATATATATATATATATATATATATATATATATATATATATATATATATATATATATATATATATATATATATATATATATATATATATATATATATATATATATATTAGAAATAAGTATACAATGGGAAGAGTTCAACTTTAGTGTCTAGGTATTAATAACATAATTAATGTGTTAGAAGTTTAGAATTTTTTCTGTATCATCGTAATCCAGAGATTTTAAGTACTTTGAAATCAAACATTTAGCCTTCATAGATGTACAATTTTTAATGTTGCATTTCAAACATATTTTGTTATACATGTAAATGCCTATAAAAGGGTTAAAACGTTTTGCAAAAGTGCTTTTTACGGTCACATTCGGAATTCGATAGATGCGTCTAATAAGAAGCATATTATGTATACTAGAACGCAAAGAAACCTTATGACTTATGAGTCAAGATAGTGTTATTGAGTATAAAAAGTTGACGGACAGTTAAAACACCACACTCCTTGTATAAATCAGTAGTGGGAAACCGGAATGGTTTGTTAAGCATAACCTTTAGAACTGCTCGTTGAGCGCGCTCTAGACAAATCATGGTTGTTTTCCCCGCCCCTCCCCATGTGCATATACAATAAGTAATGAGCGACTGACACAGTGAGTAGTATATAGTTTTAAGCAGATTCATTTCAGCAGATTTATTTAACTGTCTCATGATGTATATAATTTTCCTTACGCGGGCAGATACATGAGCAATGTGTTTATGGAAGCTAAATTTTTGGTCAATTATTACTCCTAGGTATTTCGTTTCTTTTAATCTTTTTATTTCTGTACTATGTCCGTTACAATTTTTAAAATTTATGGTTGTTATAGATACAGGGTCCGTCACTGCTGTTTTATGAAAACATACAAAATTAGACTTGTCTGTGTTTAGTGTTAGTAAGTTATTCTCTAGCCATTCACTTATCATGGATAGGCCATGTCTAGCAATCGACACCGTCTCTTTCCAGTCACTGCCATGAAACACAATAGCAGTGTCATCTGCGTAACAAAGAAGGACAGCGTTCTTAAGAGGAAGGTTATGGATATCATCCATATATAAAATGAATAGGGTTGGTCCCAGAATGCTGCCTTGTGGAACACCGAATTTTACATTCCTGACAGAGCTCGTATGTTCACCTATCTTTACTTTTTGAGATCTGTTGTTTAGATAGCTCTCAAACCAGGAAAGTGTGTGTCCATTGATACCATTGTTTGCAAGTTTTTTAAGCAGAATTGGGATTGATACGGTATCAAACGCCTTGGCGAGGTCGAGAAAAACCCCAAGACAGGCCCTATTACCATCCAACTGTGAGACGACTGTGGATGTAAGAAGCTCTACGGCATCTGCCGTACTCCTTTGTCGTCTAAAACCAAATTGGTTGTTTGATAAAATATTTTTTGACTCCAGAAATTTAATAAGACGTACATTAACAATTTTTTCCAGGATTTTGGAGAAGATTACTAGCAATGATATGGGTCTATAATTATTGGGATCATCGCGTGGCCCAGCCTTGTGAATGGGACAGACAGCAGCTACCTTCCAATCATCAGGGAAAATTCCAGATGAGAGACTTTTATTATAAAGGAATGTTAATGGTGATATTATTTCACTACAAATATGTTTTATAGACTGATACTAAACAAGTTATAATGGAGGTCAGTGATCTCAATGGTTTAATCTAATAAAAAAATTGCAATAAATATGTGTATTTTTACTTGATTTTTACTTTTCTTACTTTAAAACAACACAGTAAAAAAAGTTGGCAGTATTTGGGCATGTTTGAGTACAGGCTTTGGCAGTTTTTTGACCAAATTAAGGCAGGATCTGTAATTTAAATATGGTCATTGGTCACCCTGTAAATATGACAGAAGTAAGTACGTATATGTCGTTTAAGGAACAAAATCTGAGGACCAATTTGTATGAACATACGCCATCTTTATTAAAACATTGTTTAAAAAATACTATTTATTCGTCACAAGACGTGAACTCGACAGCGCGTATTGAACCAAACTGCGCAGTGTCGTTTGACAAACAGTTCAAACCGACATCAAACGGTTGCATCAAACACGTAAGGTTTGAATCAAACCGTTTGATCGTCTCGGGGGCCCTTAAAATCAAATCGATTACTCGGTGAATTGCCTTTTAATAGTCACTAAGCACTTAATTCTAATTATTCATTAACCTAAAAAAAATAAGCCTAATAAATTACAGATCAAGTTTGTATTGAGTTATATGCTCCTTATCTGGAAGTCTTGTGCGCAATATAAACATATTATTAACTTCTGATGTCAATTCCAATGTCTCCAAGTAGCCAAACCAGTATATAACAAGCCCTGGCCCAAACCGGTTCCAGTAACAAATCAGCTGCTCTTTCAAGTAGCCCATATGGTTTTCTTCATCTCCAAAAAGTGCTTTACTTTCTATCCAGTTTACTATAAACCCATCAATAGCTATAGGAACATCGAGTTTAAAGTCAGGAGTTTTATCATATCCGCGCAACCTCAAAAGCTTCTCATCAGAGAAAGATATGTTGAGAAGCCTCAATTCTCTCTCCAAGCGCAGTTCATATTCCAAACCAATAGATCTGAAATTTGAAAAAAAGATGTAATCGTAATATTTGTGATAATATTATTATTTATATTTTTAACCCCCGACCAAAAAGAGGGGTGTTATAAGTTTGACGTGTTTGTCTGTCTGTCTGTGTGTCTGTCTGTGGCATCGTAGCATCCAAACGGGTGGACCGATTTTGATCTAGTTTTTTTTTGTTTGAAAGCTGACATGACCGAGAGTGTTCTTAGCTATAGTTAATCATCATCAGCCTGCTCATTGCTGAAATATCACGGTTTATCTGGTTCATGATAGGACGATTAGCAACTTGCAGTCGTTTGATGGGTTTTATATTTTGCATTCTGGTTCGTGACACTTATGAATAGGCATATACCATTATTGGAAAGTTGACCTGGTGCTGCAGCATCACCTGGTAATCAATATTATACCCAACTCCTCACCAACTTAGAGCAGTTTCGTGTTTGGGCTCATTTTAATTGCAACAACCAGTAAGACGTAGATAAACAGTAAATATTTGCATGCTGCTGCTGCTGCAGCTATATATTCTATATAGCTATATATATATTCTATAGTTAGTATAGGAGGTTTCATGTTTGGGCTCATATTGACGGCCTCATCCAAGAGGACATATTTTATAGATGGTATTCATTGGGATGTGATCCAGTTGATAGGAATTATTCTGCACAAGTTTAAAAAGCATAAAATTAAATTAAATTAAGAAATTAAAAAAAACCCCCGCCAAAAATCTATAAAAAGTTATGAAATAATATTTACTGACTTTAAGTTTAAATAATTCCTAAGAGTAAAGTATTATTTTAGTCCATAAATGTTGTCAAGGTGTGTCGGGGGACCGCTAATGTAGATGTTTGATTTCACATAACATAGTTTAAGGGTCAGTTCACAGCGACCTGAATCGAGAGAATCAGCGACTATTATGGCAATACAAAATGCAAAAGTCGCTGTTGTGGTAGTTTACTTGGCGGTCCCCCGACGCACCGTGACAACATTTATGGACTAAAATAATACTTTACTCTTAGGAATTATTTAAACTTAAAGTCAGTAAATATTATTTCATAACTTTTTAAAGATTTTTGGTGGGGGTTTTTATAAATTTCTTAATTTATCATTTACACGCATTATTCAATACTTACTGTTTTATTATATCAGCGTGGGGTCCATACTGATTGTCATTTACAATGGCCTAAAATAATTTAATACTCTTATTAGTATTTTAAATTAATATAAAATAAAATTGGTTATTTCTACTTATAATTTGATCAGAAAATTATCTTACCACAAACACTTGAAAAGCCAAATCTTTATTTTCTATTAAAGTTGTGTCTTTTACATATTTTTTAACCACAAGGGAGTCAGATGACACATTCTGTAGTAAAGACCTTACAAACAGTGCGGGACTTATACCTTGACTTTCAGCCAAACTGTAAAGAATAAAATTTGTATTTAAAACAACCTAAAATATAACTGTAGAATTATAATTTAAACCACAATTATTCTGCTTGTAATACCTAAATCTACTATTAGTTAAAATAAATAAAAAATTAAGCATTGATGTAGTTTTGATGCAGTTTTAAAACTACAAAATGGTATTTGTTACATCATATACTCAAACATTCCATTCGGTCAAAACTCCAGAAATCAGTTGTTTGATGTTTGTGAGAATACTTTTTGCTGAGACTTACTTAATAATTAATATTAATATTGGACTAGGAGATTCAGGGTACAAAATTTTTCTTCACCTTAAAATAACATCAGCTTTTTTATTCTCTTTCATCAGTTCTTTGTACAAATCCATGTATTTGCTGGATATGGAAGGAGACTTTCGGTAACTCTGCTTCATTGATCTCTGAACCAACAACGAAATAATACTACCCATGGTAAACGTTGGAACACTAAAATCAAAACATATAAAATTATTATTTTTTTATAATGCGTGCAATATGCATGCGTATAATGCATGCAAGGTTCATTATATAAAGAATATAACGATTTAAGAAAGTACTTACTCTTTGTATTTCATTTTTAGTTCATTTTCTGTTTTTCTGCTAAACAGAGTAGTTTTATGAAAATCTCTAACAATACTGTTGTATGTTTTTAATGACATAGGTTTTATATCTTTCGACGACATGGTAATAACGTCGCTGCGGTGCAATTATTATTTTTTGTCCTATAATTTCTCCAGCGTAATAATTATTTTTTGTAATAATAAAATAAAAATGTAAACCGATTTTCTTTTCTTTCTTTTCTTTCTTTTTCTTCTTTTTTTGGCAACTTGACACAGAGATGCGTATGTTGGTAAAAAGGTAAGGAACGGCGGAAGGAATAAAAGATAACGGAATTTGGAAGAAAGTTAATTAAATCAATGCGGTAAATTAAATTCTATAAACTAAATAAAATAAACATACTTATTCTAGATATTAATATTATTTAATGTTAAGTAATTAGATATACAACTATATACACATTTATCATTAGAACTAAGAAGTATATTTACAGAAGTAGGAAATGGAATAGGGATTAAAGACAAGTTATGATACAATTGGGAATGATCATGGAGGGAACATGAAAGTATAATGTGGTTCAAGTCACCTACATCTCCACAGTCGCACAAATCATCATCTCTGACGCCAATTCTCCTAAGATGCGTTGGAATGCACATATGACCAAGTCTCATCCGAATAATTGACGTTGTTATATTTTTAGAAAGGAAAATATTAGAAAACCAGGGCTTAGTAGGGATCTCTGGTTGAATTTTACGATACTGTATAGCTTTTGTTTGACTGCTCAAGGCCCATAACTTATTCCAAGATTTCAATAGGGAACCCCGTGCCAGAGAAGCCAAATCATGCGCATAATTATTAAAAGGGAACAAATCACCACTAAAAACAGCCTCTTTTGCCAATTTGTCAGCAATTTCATTGCCAACAATGCCGCAATGGCTCGGTATCCATATAAATGTTATTGAAAAGCCTTGAAGTTTACATTGATATAGAAGGTTTCTAACTTGGACAATAATTGGATAACAATTTTTTGATTTAAAAGGAAATTTAATCAGGGATTGAAGAGCGCTTAAAGAATCTGTAAATATTAGTGTCTCTTTAAGCCTGCCAAGTAAAATATACTCAACAGCCTTAAAAAGGCCGTAACACTCTCCTGTAAAAACAGATGTTTCAGGCGGAAACTTTACTTTTTGTACAATATTATACTATAAATGGTAGACGCCAACTCCAACACAACTATCTATAGTATTCTTCGATGCATCTGTATATATGTGGTGGTAGCCCTGCCAATTGTTATTCGTGATGTACTTAAATATATTGTTAGCGAAATATGTATCAGTTTTTTAATGCCAATGTCTAATCTAATATCTGGCACAAGCGTTAGTGCTTCATATGCTGAATCAAATAATGGAAAAGTTTGAGAACGAAAAGTGGGGGCGTCAATGACTAAGAATTTACGATAGCTAGTGTACGATAGTAAGTAAGGGATGAGATTTATGATGCCAGTATTTATTATTACTATGACACAAATGAAATAAGGTTCTAAGTTTGGGAATTAAGGGGTGATTTTTAAATTGGTAACAACGAACAAAATATTTATCCGCCAGATATTGTCGACGGAGTTGAAGAGGAGGTTCGCAACATTCTAACTGAAGTGCGTTTATGGGAGATGATCTCATAGCTCCGCAGATTATACGCAAGGCTTTCGCTTGTATTTTGTCAATTTTTTGTAAACCAGTTACGCTACACGGCTCTAAAAGAAAAGTGCCATAATCTAGGACACTTCTAATTATTGCATTGTAAATTAATTTCATAGTAAATGGGTGTGATCCCCACCAAACACCAGATAAACACCTTAACATATTTAGAAGCCGCTCACATTTGGCACAGATGTAATCGATGTGTGCGTTGCCATTTAATTTTCCATCCAAATATAGCCCTAAAAATTTGACTTTGTCTTTAACAGGAATCGGCGCACCATCATAAATAATAGTTATCGGGGGAGGCATACGCATTCGGGTAAATAAGACGACGGAACTTTTGTTGATCGATAAGTCTAAACCATGCTTGTCCATCCAAGATTTTAACTGTTTCAAAGCATTAATAAGATCTCTACAAGCAATATTTATAGAACTATTGATTACATAAATAGCCTTGTCATCTGCATATTGAAGTAATTTTATTATACTTAAATCTAGACAATTTTCTAAGTCGGATGTGTAAATATCGTAAAGTAATGGACTTAAAACTGACCCCTGAGGAATACCTTTCCGAATAGTTCTAGTTTCCAAAGAGTTGTTTAAAACTATTATTCTTTCTATTAAAATATTAATAATGAAATTAACTAAAATTAAAGGCAAACCAAATTGTATTAGCTTTTCTTTTAAGATACTTATGATAATATTATCATATGCAGAATTTATATCCAAAAAAGACGCAACGACAGATTTATTTTCTGTGAATGCTGTGCGTATATCTGTGGTTAATATGGCAATATTATCTATGGTACCTCTACCTTTACGGAATCCAAATTGTGTATTCGAAAGGAGGTTATGTTTTTCTATAAACCATTCTAGTCTGTTTTTAGCTAAATGTTCTGCAATCTTTAATAAAACAGAGGAGAGCACAATGGGGCGATATGATGTAGCCAAAGATGGGGATTTGTTGGGTTTTGGAACTGGGATAACTTTTTGTTTTTTCCATGCGGCAGGTAAATTACCAGTTAATAAAATTTGGTTAATTAACTTGAGGTAGTACTGTAAAATTTCTTCATCAGCATGTTGAAAGAAGGAATATGGAATGCCATCCAATCCGGGAGAAGAATCTTTCAAGTTTTGTACTACCCCTTTTAACTCTTCTATTGTAAAGAGTGAATCTAGTTCTTCAGAATTAACATTTTGTAAAGGAGGAGGTGGTTCGTTAGAAATAGTAGGAGGAGCTAAATTGTCTAGAAACTCAGAAGCTAAAGAATCAGATATAGGGTGAGAAGGAGTAGTGAATGCAGATCTATACCGTCTTATGTTTTTCCATACTATAGTAGGATGAATACCTGGATTTAATGATAAACAAAAATTTCTCCAACTTAGTATCTTCTTTTTCCTAAATAATTTCTTAGTATCTTTAAGACAATCAAGATACAGCTGGTAGTTGGCTATGTTTGGATTTAAATTATATTGTTTTTCAATCTCTTTCCTATTCTTAATGGCAACTGTGCATTCTTGATCCCACCAAGGTGGAGATGGTGTATGATGGTGTGAAGTATTTTTTTTTGGAAATGATTCATCAGCAGCTTTAATAAATGCTGAAGTCAAAGCCTCAGCACATAGTGATTCATTTTCTGATGATATTTCGGGAAGAAAAGATAACTGATTTCTGAGTAAAGTTTGAAATTTATCCCAGTTAGAATTACTGTTAATATGATATTTTATTGATGCAGACTGATTTGATTTACTTTTATCTTTACCTGGAAATGATAGAATTATAGGAAAATGATCACTGCCATGACTTGACTCCAACATGTACCAATGAAAAACAGATGATAGATTAGGTGAACATATTGACAAATCTGGTACACTACAACCTTCATGAGGAGCAGTGCGACGAGTCGGTTGGCCAGAATTAAGAATACACAGTTTATTATAATCTATTAAGTCTAAAACTTCGTAACCCCATTGATTGTCTTTGTGACTCCCCCATGACTGGTGCTGGGCATTGAAGTCTCCTAGTATTACCACTGGTTGTGGTAATTGACTAATAATACTTTTTATTTCAGAGAAAATGCAGTATGAAGAATGAGGTATATACAGTGAAACAAAACATGTGTTATTTACAGATGCAGCAATGATTGAAAAATCAGAGTTATGTGAAGGAAGAGGTATATGATGAAATGATTGATGGTGTTTGATGAGCATGGCTGTACCACCATACCCATCTGATCTGTCTTCCCTGAGACAAGTGTAGCCAGAAATCCTAAAAAGTGATTCCGGCTTGAGCCATGTCTCTTGTAAGGAAAAGACGATAGGTTTGTATTTATTAATTAAAAAAATAATTTCGTGTTTTTTACTAACCACACTGCGGCAGTTCCACTGGACTATGTTGTCCATTGTTGAAAGTGGTATTAATTTGTGATTCAGTGGTGAATATGGCAGCGTTGGACGGTGATAAAGATGATAATGATGTAATCAGTTTGTTTAATGCTAAAATTGTTTCATGTATTGAATCCATGTTAATACCGGGAGCTGGATATGCAGATCCATTATCTCCTACTGGAGGATTATAATCTTTTATTAAACTATTATGTGTTTGTCTGTCATACCCATTTTGTTGTTTCTGTGGCAGTTTTGGTTGTTTGAAAACAGTTTATTTATATGACCGTTGCATTAAATTCAAATTCTGTTTATTATTATTGTTGTTGAAAAATGATTTTTGTGTATTTACAGGTGATGATGATGAAGAAGTAGATGACATTAATACGTCAGAATATAATTTTGAAATGGGAGGATGTAACTTCGAAGCTTCCGAGTAGGATAGACAATTATGAGCCATTGACTCCTTAATTGATTTTTGGCGTTGGAATTCTGGGCATTTTTTATCAGTTGCAATGTGCGAACCGTGGCAAATACAACAATAAATAGACTCCTCTTCAACTGAGCAACTATCACCAGCATGCCCTTGGCCACACCTAAAACATCTAGGTGTTGACCGACATTGGTTTTTGACATGTCCGTATCTACAGCAATTGAAGCACTGTATTGTAGGGAATATATATAAGTCTACAGGAAGTGCATTATAGCACATGAAGACTCTCTTTGGTAATGTCTGTCCGTCAAATGTTATTACGACAGATTTGGTGTTATTAAATTGAGCGATTCCATTCACTATTGTTTTTTTCTTTAACCTTCTGATTTTTAATATTTCACCACATCCAATTGGTAAAGTAATATTATTAATAACATCATCATCGGACCAATCAGCAGGTATACCTCTAACTAATCCTATTCTACTTACCTGAAAGGTTGGAATAAAAGATTTAAATTGTTCTGAGTTAAATTTAAGGTTACTTATAAAACTATTGGCTTCATTATATGAAGAAAAGGCTACAGATAATCGGTTTCTGGCTATTTTCTTAATACTACCATCTACAATATTTTTAATGTTATTTGTTTTCAAGTAATGGCCAAACACTATGGGGTGAAAGTTTATGTTTTCATTAGGTGACTTTGGTACCTTTTGTATATGGACAATATACGGAGAGGAGTCTGTATCTTTATACAGCATCCTACCGACCCGTGAAACTAAGCCCTGGGATTTTTCAGTTGTGTTCACATTTGGTTGAGTTTCAAGTATAACGTCTTGTTTAAGAACATTATGGTTTTCGGTATCGCTAAGACACATGCAATTGATATCAGGCTTGGCCTTATTAGGGTCTTTTTTAATTTTTTTCTGGCACTTTTTGCAACGCCTCCTAGGAATCGCTGGACGTTTTCTAGTATTTACTGAGCATGAGGTGTCAGTGTCCATGCTCGAATCATTCGATACAGTAACATAAAGACCAACGGGGGGACCAGGTCCCCCCGGGTCGGGCTCCTCCATAATATTCTTATGAACTACGATATATAAATAAAAACTTACCAAATAAAATTAATATATACAACAAGAAAGAAAATTAAAACTAAAACTACACTATTTAATTAACTAATTATAGATATAAAAAGAATTTTAAAATTTTCCAAAAAAATACCGCGTCCGCCCTTTGGAAGTTCCCGCGCTTTTTTCAAAACCGATTTTCTAACATTTTTCTAACTTCTTCTTCGTCTTATTTTTTTTTTTTTCTTCTTTTTTGGCCACTTGACAGAAAGGATGTGTATGTTGTGCCACAGACAAGGTAAAAGGGTATGGGTACGTGCTATTTTAGCACGTTTCTGGATATTACATCACTTTCCTACACTTGTGCATGAACACGAATATCTAATGGTTAATATTCTACCAATATTACACACTAAAAACCCAGCTAACACAATTTTAGGAAAATAATACAAAAACACAACAGCACTCTTCCACATGCCCGCCAAAACTCCTTTTTTTATATCTTTCTTTCTTTCTTTTTCTTCTTTTTTGGCAACTTGACACAAAGGATGTGTATGTTGTGCCACAGACAAGGTAAAAAGGTAAGGAATATGGCGGGAAAACCATATTCCTCCTATTATAATTTTCATCATCGTTTTCATGTATCGTCAGGTCTAAAGTCTAGTCAAAGTCTAAGTAAAAGTCAATACAGTCACAGGAGTCAAGTCGGTCGATTCAGTAAAGTGGTAGACGCTTTACTGAAACTTTCGATGGAGTTTTGGAGGGAACACAAAATAGCACGTTTCTGGATATTACATCACTTTCCTACACTTGTACATAAACACGAATATCTAATGGTTAATATTCTACCAATATTACACATTAAAAACCCAGCTAACACAATTTTAGGAAAATAATACAAAAACACAACAGCACTCTTTCACATGCCCACCAAAACTTCTTTTTTTATATCTTTCTTTCTTTTTCTTCTTTTTTGGCAACTTGACACAAAGGATGTGTATGTTGTGCCACAGACAAGGTAAAAAGGTAAGGAATATGGCGGGAAAACCATATTCCTCCTATTATAATTTTCATCATCGTTTTCATGTATCGTCAGGTCTTAAGTCTAGTCAAAGTCTAAGTAAAAGTCAATACAGTCAAGGAGTCAAGTCGGTCGATTCATTAAAGTGGTAGACGCTTTACTGAAACTTTCGATGGAGTTTTGGAGGGAATACAAAATAGCACGTTTCTGGATATCACATCACTTTCCTACACTTGTGCATGAACACGAATATCTAATGGTTAATATTCTACCAATATTACACACTAAAAACCCAGTTAACACAATTTTAGGAAAATAATATAAAAACACAACAGCACCCTTTTACATTCCCGGCAAAACTCCCCTCTTCGTCTTTGTCAATTTGACAGTGACATTTGAAGAATTCTCCTTCATCTCTGTTACATAATAATTTGATCACAATTTGCCAAAAGTTTGCCAACAAAAGTTTAATTTTTTAATGCATACTTGGAAAAAAAGCTGTCAAGTGTCAATAAAAAGCGAAGACGAAGAAGAATAATAAAAATTCAATAAATTTTTGATTTAAAAAAAGGGAGTTTTGGCGGGCATGTGAAAGGGTGCTGTTGTGTTTTTGTATTATTTTCCTAAAATTGTGTTAGCTGGGTTTTTAATGTGTAATATTGGTAGAATATTAACCATTAGATATTCGTGTTCATGCACAAGTGTAGGAAAGTGATGTAATATCCAGAAACGTGCTATTTTGTGTTCCCTCCAAAACTCCATCGAAAGTTTCAGTAAAGCGTCTACCACTTTACTGAATCGACCGACTTGACTCCTGTGACTGTATTGACTTTTACTTAGACTTTGACTAGACTTTAGACCTGACGATACATGAAAACGATGATGAAAATTATAATAGGAGGAATATGGTTTTCCCGCCATATTCCTTACATTTTTACCTTGTCTGTGGCACAACATACACATCCTTTGTGTCAAGTTGCCAAAAAAGAAGAAAAAGAAAGAAAGAAAGATATAAAAAAAGGAGTTTTGGTGGGCATGTGAAAGTGTGCTGTTGTGTTTTTGTATTTTTTTCCTAAAATTGTGTTAGCTGGGTTTTTAATGTGTAATATTGGTAGAATATTAACCATTAGATATTCGTGTTCATGCACAAGTGTAGGAAAGTGATGTAATATCCAGAAACGTGCTATTTTGTGTTCCCTCCAAAACTCCATCGAAAGTTTCAGTAAAGCGTTTACCACTTTACTGAATCGACCGACTTGACTCCTGTGACTGTATTGACTTTTATTTAGACTTTGACTAGACTTTAGACCTGACGATACATGAAAACGATGATGAAAATTATAATAGGAGGAATATGGTTTTCCCGCCATATTCCTTACCTTTTTAGATTGTCTGTGGCACAACATACACATCCTTTGTGTCAAGGTGGTGTCAAGTTGCCAAAAAAGAAGAAAAAGAAAGGAAGATTAAAAAAATTAAATAAATTTAACTGTTTTGCTCTCAAAATGAGTGAAAATAAGTCCGACGATGTGGTATTAGAGAAAATATTAGGTGTCGCTCGAAAAAATCCAAAAGGTGTTTCAGATAAAGATATGGCGAGTGCGGTACCTGAGCTTTCTTCTGCTGAGCTTGTTGTTGCTATAAATAAGCTCCTACAGCAAGGACTGTTCGATCTATACAACCAGGGTGGAAAGCTTATATACAAGTAATATTATAGAGACAACAGTTGTGCTACCATTCGTATAATACTTGCTTCTTAAAGATAGTGTGTTTGTAGGTTAAAAAATCAGAGCTCTAAGCAAACATTAGCCAAAGGGGCAGATAACGAGGAAAAAGTAGTTTACAATCTCATAGAAGAAGCGGGCAATAAAGGTATCTGGATAAGGGATATAAGAGTGAGATCCAATCTTGCCAATACACAACTTACAAAGGTGTTAAAAAGTTTAGAAAGTAAAAAACTAATCAAAGCAGTAAAATGTGTAAATGTAAGTAATCAAAACATATTACTACAAAGAATCTAGATACATTTTATAGTGATAATTTGTGATATATTAATTCTATCATGAGTTATGTATTTTACTTTTATTGTAGGCATCAAAAAAGAAAGTGTACATGCTATTCAACTTAGAACCAGACCGGTCAATATCTGGTGGAGCTTGGTATCAGGATCAAGACTTTGAGTCAGAATTTGTAGACATCCTCAACAGACAATGCCTAAGGTTTCTTCAACAGCGGGCTGATAAAATAAAAAATAACCCACGGGGACCAATAGTTGGCAGAACTCAATCTTATGCAACAGCAGCTGAGGTGCAGAAGTATATTACAGACTTAGGCATAAGTAAAGTAAGTAGTAATTTTAATTACTACTTTAATTATTGGTTTAGGCATTTGCCCAAATAGTTGTATATTTAACCGTATATCATTATTTAATACCTAGATTGTGAAAAAACCAGACACAATAGCTTATCTATTGATATTGCGGCCGCTTGGAAGTTGAAGCATTAATACAATTATACAGTAATTGATAAAATAGTAAGTGACATTTTGTATGCTTTTTGTTATAGGTAAAACTGGAAGTAGAAGATGTGATAACAATTTTAAATACCTTAGTTTATGATGGTAAGGCAGAGAGCAGTGTTTACCCTGATGGTAATAAAGTATACCGGGCAATAGAGTCCCTTATTCCAACTCCAGGGCTAGTGCAAGTGCCGTGCGGAGTCTGTCCTCTAATACAGAAGTGTGGCTCCGTGGGACTGATCACTCCACAGACTTGTAAATACATGAGCGAATGGTTAGATCAATAAAAAGCTACCAAGTAACTGTACATTTTATTCTCAATGACTAACACCCAAACAAATTCATGATATTTAAAATACCATTGTCTCACTGATTTTAAAGCTAGAATTATACATGTAAAAATTTACAAATGAATGAACTTAAAAGTATATTTAATAACTTATAGTAATAATTCTAATAATCTGCTCCTAGGAATCTTAAAACAAACTCCTTAGATTGTTTTCAATGTCATTAAGAGCATGGGAGAGCATGGCCGGCTCTCGTTTGTAATCACTCTTTGAGGGTTTTTCGGTTTGAGTTGTTTCTGTGTGACTAGTTTTGGTAAAGAATGAGCTGAATACGTCCATCTGTATGTAGTTGAGGGACTGCAGTATGAGGCCCTTGTCAGGGTATGGTGTAGGGCCAGCTGGAATGTACTCCTGTACGTAACTTATCTTCTGCGGCTTGTTTCCTAGTTCCGGAGACAGTGGTGTGTTTCCTTTCACAGGTGTATCAGTTTTACTTGGAGTTGGAGGGGACTTTGGTTTCTGACCACCTGAAACATAAATGTCTTAGAGTATAAAATCTTTGAAAGATATTTTAATATCTTTGTTATGGAAGAAAGTTTATACAGTTAATTTTGGAAATTGGGTCTTATTTGAGTACAGAAACATACTTATAGAATGGACAAGTCTTTCCATTTCTCTGAGTTGGGTCTGCTGCTGTTGAACAGTGAAGTAAAGATCTGTTATTGTTGTTGTAATGTGTTGCATTTCTTCTTCCCGCTTTGCTTCTTTTGCACTCTCCTTTTTGCTTTGTCTGAAACATAAAATAGAACAAGTTTTATGACAAACACACAGTAAAATAAAGGTTTAGCCGTAATTTTTCATTGATTGCATAAAGCAATTGCATGTATAAAGAGTTAACACTATTTTTGTCTTTGTTAGTAAACGCAATAAGGGAAATAAAAATGGTGACATCACCTGTTATATTCTACAATGAGTAAACCAGCACCAATAATGAATATAACACTCTCGCCCAGTAAGTTGGCTCCCAGCTCTATTGCCATCTCTTGGCTTAGCACTGGAATGTTCACAGGCTTTCCTAGATTTAATATCCACATTTTTGCCTTCACTTCGCACCAGTTATAAACTGAAAGAGGATTATATTTAGTTTGTTTACTCACATACTATTACATAAGAGAATATTACGATTGCATAAATCTTACATTGAGCTGGAGGCATACACACGTAAGTCCTAAAAAAAGGACTATTTTTGGCTCGTTCTTTGCAGACATTTGCGATGGGTTTACTGATTTGTTTTATTAACAAAACCGATAATTTTGCAATGGGAAAAGCGCCAACAACCATTGTTAAATATGCTTACAACTGTGGTCTTCAAGTTTACGTTAACTCCTATTATGGTTCTACATTAAAGTAATTTCTTCTAGGATCTAATAATTGAAAATTTTTGGAAAATAAGAATGCAATGGCAGGCAGTCCAAAATTTACTTTGACAGTGACATTTCTGACAATGTTTTTTTTTTTATTTTTTACGATGATATTATTGAGGGTAGATGAAGGAGAACTATCGGGGATATTTGAAAAAGTGTTCAGCTGTCCGCAGTAAATAACTATAAATCCTCCAAGAGTGGCGCTAGCTGCAGCAAAGGGTAGGGAATGAATTTAGTTTGTTATTTATCTATTTGGAATTTAAAACCTGGAAAACGAGCTGAAACGAAAAGAAACTTATTTTGTCCTTATTTGTTTCTTTATCCGAGTCTAATATTTATTGGTGTCTACCACAGATTACAAGTATATATGGTGTCTACAGACGGACGAACCCGGTACGAAGTGAAGATAGGCGTAGGCGAGTTTGACAGCTGTCAAACTCGTATGCAGCTACTTCACTTCATCACTTCGTACGAATTTGACAGTTTTGTCGGTTCGCAGCGAACCGTCAAATTTGACACGTGGGCTTAGTGCTGCCAATTTAACAAATATCTGCCTATATATAAGAAAAAATATTTATTGTATTGAATTTAACGCAAAACTTAACCCTAGGATGGTAACATAATTTACACGACCGCGCATAGTAACAGGGGTGCCAGGTCACCCCAGTTGTTATGAATAAATAAAAAAACTTTTGTTTCATGAAAACCAAAACTTTTTAATATAAAACAAAATAGAGCAACACTTTTCTTGAGATCAATCAGTAACTACACGAAATAAATCTTGAAATTATTTAGTTTTTCTTTATAAAACACAATTAATACAAATTTCCAAGCGTTGTTCTGTTCACGCAGGTCTTTTGGATTTGGAACAAAAAATATTTAATTTTTTGTCATTTTTTCAAAGACACAATGTACATCGAGCAAGCTTTGGTAATTTTCAAGCAAACTTTCGCTTGCTAGAACTTCTTCGGCGATATTTAGAATGGACCCTAGATATTTCTCGATAGTAGTCGAGGTAAATTCGACTCTAAACGTCGTTTCATGTGCGGTTCGGCTAGCTGTATTGCTAGTTTTTTTAGGAGATTGCTTCTAAATTTGTTAGCTGGTGTGTTTGGTTGTTTTACATTCTTCTAGATAGAGAATCATATAATTAGAATCGGAAACAATATCATCTTGGTCGGAATGCACGGAAACGAGAGACAGATTCATTTTCAAAAGGTTGCTTGGCCTATAATAATGGTCTGTTTCACTCTCATCATCTTCAGCAATAGTATTTAAGTACCGCTCAAGCTCTTCATCATTACAAAACGTCATTATGAACTGAAAATAATGCATAAATTAAATATGTGAACAAAAAAAAAAAACGGTTGTCTGTAAAGTCGGTTTACTGACGATAGTTGAACGTGACAACGTGCCTCTTTGTCGCTCGTTCCGCGCTCTCGCTTGCACTTCAAGCCTTAAATAGAACGCCTCAGAGCGAGGTAACGCCGCATGAGTCATGTTTTTTCGTGCGTGCAGCCGGCTCCATCGAATTATAAGACGTTGTCACGTAAAAACTCATTTCCCCGACTGTACATATTTTCTGCTTAGCACAATTTTCCCCGACTGTACTTTTCTGCTAAACAACTCATTTCCCCGACTGTTCATTTCTGCTAAACAACTCATTTCCCCGACTGTACATTTCTGCTAAACAACTCATTCCCCTGACTGTACATTTCTGCTAAACAACTCATTTCCCCGACTGTACATTTCTGCTTAGCACAATTTTCCCCGACTGTACATTTCTGCTAAACAACTCATTTCCCCGACTGTACATTTCTGCTTAGCACAATTTTCCCCGACTGTACATTTCTGCTAAACAACTTATTTCCCCGACTGTATATTTCTGCTTAGCACAATTTTCCCCGACTGTACGGTGCTCTGTGCGGTGTACTGACGATAGTTGAACGTGACAACGTCATAGCCTTAAATGGAACGCCTCAGAGCGAGGTAGCGCCGCATATTGCGTCATGTTTTTTCGTGCGCGCAGGCCCCATCGAATTATAAGACGTTCTCACGTCAAAAAATACCTACGTAAATAGTTACAGGGGTGTCGCATCACCCCACACATACCTGCAGAACGAAATTGACGTGTTGCTGCTCCCACCGGCGACGGCTACTAATGACTTACAGTATAACAAAAGAATACACAATATGCTAGCTCGAAATAGCCAATAATTTTCGAGCAATCGGCGCGTGATAGTTTGCGTGGGGTGTTGGGGCACCCCTGTTACCAATTACCATCCTAGGGTTAACATTACTTACGGCTACTGTCTTTACTTTTAAAATAATTGGGGTTAATTCTTCTTGAATAGTTAATTAATATTTTCGATCCAGCTCATTAGAGCTGGATCGAAAATATTAATTAAAATTTTGGTCGCATTAGCGACCAAAATTAAAAAAAAAAACCTAGCAGCAAGAGACAAGAACTGTCTTATTTTTTGCTGTTTCATGTTTGATATTGGCATTTGGCAAGGGTATTGGACATTGGTATTTGGTGCATTATAGCCTATGGAGGGTAGATGGAGGAGAACTATCTTATATGGGGGATATTTGAAAAAGTGTCCAGCTTTACGCAGTAAATAACAGTTGAAAAATCCTCCAAGAGTGGCGCTAGCTGCAGCAAAGGGTATGGAATGAATGTAGCCGTTGGTGACAAAATATAAATTGAAGTTAGCCGAATAGCCGAGTCACAGAATTACTGGGTTAATACCAATATATTTTGAAAAATATAACCTAAAATAGCTGAAATAAAAGCTGCTAAATGATTTAAAATAATTTACTCTGTTGCTACTGTAGCGCCACCCTAATTTAACGCATTTCAGCGGACACTTTTTACATACAGAGATAGTTCTCCATCTACACTCCATATTAATAGCCTTGTTCGTTTGCTTTTTAAACTGCGCATGCGCGGCTTTTTTGTGTGTCAGTGTCATCAGTGTGAGTGTCATATTCTAAAATACCGATCAATTTCTGTCAAATTTTAAAAAATCTGACAGGTATTTTAGAACATGACAAGGTATTTTGGAATATGAAACTCACACTGACACACAAAAAAGCCGCGCATGCGCAGTTAAAAAAGCAAACTAACACGACTATAAGCCTTGTTCGTTTCAGTTTTCGACTACGCATGCGCGGTTTTTTTGTTTGTCAGTGTGAGTGTCATATTCTAAAGTACCGATAAATTTCTGTCAGGTGAGTGTCATGTTCTAAAATATCTGTCAGATTTTGACAGCAATTGATCGGTATTTTAGAATATGACAATCACACTGACACACAAAAGCCGCACATGCGCAATTGAAAAACCAAACGAACAAGGCTATTGCCACAGATTAAGGATAGGTAGATGGCTTCTTAGCTCGCCAGCGCGTGGCCATTTTATGCTTGTGTGCAATTGCCGTAGTGTGCGTGTAGGGATGGGCGATCTGCTTGTATATATCGATAAAAATATAAAATTAGACTACAGCTATCGTCCAATAGTCGACCATAATTTTATGTTATAGATTTTTATTAAACGACATCAAAAAAAAAAGACGGGTTGCACTCCGGGAGTGCCGGCAGAAGTGAAAACTTGATTATTAACGTTGTGCATTATTTTTTTAACCCATTTTTTATGAAAATCGATTAAAACAAATAATAAAAAAAGATCGTTTTAATTAATTAATCGAATCATTCGACCCGCATGTTCAATTTAGGATATAATAAATTATGATCAATAAATTAGAAGTCGCTTTCAATTTGGTGAAAAGATATTATTTCATATTTATTTAAGTTTATGAAAATACTTAAGTAAATAAAATATTTAAGTATATAATTACACAAATAGTTAAAAATATAATAATTATGTATACTCCTGCTACGAAGGCTTGACCGGAGTGTAATTTCAATAAAATCAACAGTTTTTATAAAAAACAACAGAAGATCGAATATACTTTATTATACTTAGCTATTATACAACAATTTTGTAAAATATTTTTTTATGTATTATCGAAGAAATAAAGACGTTAAAGTATTGAATACTGGTGACGGGACACATAATAATATTATAATGTGTCCACTGTCCCAACACCAGTGGCCGATCCTTCAGTCAATAAAATACCTATGCTATACATCATAACATGTAAGGATTGGACACCGGTGTTAGGACACATTGTATAATATTACACTCATATTAAAAATTAGAAATTAAGGGGCCGGGTGCCATCGAAATTCTCATACATACGTAATACCATTATTATTTTTAACAAAAAATTAAAACCGACTTCCAAGGTAAAAACAATAATAAAAATAATAATATGAACTAAAAAGTATTAAACAATTCTTACTCTTTGATAGTGCCTCTTTCAGAATTCGTCTAGATCTCAACTATTTCTGTACATACTATAGTCTTCATTATTTTGAAGTCGGTACCAGCTAATTTAATCGTGAGTTAATCAGTCAAGGTCAGAATATATGAAACTTTTGGGACTGGTACTGTAGTATAGCTGTCAGTTGTAGATATATAGGATTTAGGTATGAAACTATTACAACTACTATACTCTACTCTACTAAAAAAGTTTTTTTATATACTCTACTAAAAAAGTTTTTTTCCTACGTATCTCATAGATCCCATGATTAAATTGTCAACTTAGTAACCGCAACACCAAGTTTAAATCATTTACTTTGTAACAACATTAATATAATTTTCAAAATCACTCGACAAACTCGAGTCTCGATCGAAAAGACTATGAAAAGTACCAATAATAGGGTCATAAGTTCATAACTCATAACGATGCATCGTGTGATGGTAGTGATAATTATGATGATGATGATGATGATGATGATAATGAATGTAATTTGCATAGTAGCATATGCTTTCAGTTCTTAAAACATCGCCGAAAGTCCCAAACTTGTATCTATAAGGAATCCGGAGTTCTCTTAGTATCTTCGGTACCATAGCATGTCTTGGTATAAAATCTTATTTTTTGGTAGCATATGCCTAGGATCCTTCAAATAAAACCAAAATCACTATATGTTTCCATACAAATTTTGAGGAGTTCCCTCGATTACTCATAGATCTATCATCAGGTCACCACTTTTGTGAACATGGTACCAAATTGGAGTTGAACCCTATGCAACAAAAGAAAAATTTTGAAAATCGGTTCACAAACGGCGGAGTAATCGTTGAACATGCACAAATAAAAAATAAAAATAAAAAAAATAAATATCCACAGCCGAACATATAACCTCCTCCTTTTTGGAAGTCGGTTAAAAATCATTTTCTCATGCGAAAATATTTAAATTGTTTGAGTTATTTTTCAGCTTAAAAAATAGTAATTACCTAGGTTCCTGCACAAAAATTTACTACAAAATATTTAAACACTAAAAATATTTTTTAGTGTTTAAATATTTTGTAGTAAATTTACTACTAAATATTGAAACACTAAAAATATAGTAACACACTAAAAAATATAATTATTATAAATAGTAAATTTACTATAAAATATTTAAATACTAAAAAATATTTTTAGAGTTTAAATATTTTGTAGTAAATTTACTATTTATTTATATATTTTTAGTGTTTTACTATATTTTTTAGTGTTAAAATATTTTGTAGTAAATTTTTGTGCAGGAACCTAGGTAATTACTATTTTAAGCTGAAAAATAACTCAAACATGTTTAATATTTTCGTATGAGAAAATGATTATGGTATTACGTATGTATGAGAATTTCGATGGCACCCGGCCTCTTAAATGAAAAATATTGAAACACTGAAAACAGTTGACAACATCTTCTTAACGGGTGGGTCTCCTGAAGGTGGCTGAAGGTGCTGGTGATAAGGGGAGGATTTTCCTCATTTAAACCATCACTCCTCACTCCATCTCACCACCAGAATACTCGGTAATAATCTAAACTTAAAAATAATATTATCTTCATTATAGGTCTCTCAGTCACCACCACATTGAACTGTTCTTTAGGAGCATTCCAATAAGCTAAAAAAATAGTTGGATTAGTGTCATTAAATGTACTTAATACTATAAAATATGTATGTACATTTTATATTATATACGGGGCAATATGCTTTATGTAACTTTTCCATGCTTAACCCATCAAGCCCCAAGCGGAACCCAGGTGCCGCATAACAACTGAATATCTATTGTGTCTGGGATTCGATGTTCGAGGTATTAAATTTATTTTATTAAACGATTATGACTTAAGCCTTATTAAATTTTTACATTTTACTTATTAAAAAAGAGTAATGCCAGGATAAAATTTCAAAAAGTAGATCTAAGTAACGAACTGAGTACTTACAGGGGGGAGGTGTGAGAGCTGCAGTTGATCATGCAATTATTTTGCTCTCCGTTAGAACTTTTTTATTTCAATAAAATCATTGTTTCAAACTTACGTTTGAAATGATAATTCCAATATTGTGATGCCTTCATGAGGGAGTAAGAATTAAAAACTTGCATGAAACTTGCGTCTAAATATTTCTGTTCGTCGTCTATTTTGAAGCATTTTCAAATCCTGAAAACAAAATCAATTAGTCCATGACAATATTTTTATCGATAAACTATACTTCAAGTAAAGTACATCCCTAAAGTACACGTAAAGAGCTATGCAATATTTGAAGCGAAATTATTACTTGATGTGACATTTTTATCACTAATTCCTTATATAGCATGATTATGGGATTATTAAACTTATAAATTTTCTTTTTAACTTATAAAAATACCGATTGATAAGCCCAAAAAACGTTGTTGAAAACTTACGTATGTTATGTTAAATCCACGTGTTTGAGGCATTCCTTGGCCGTTTTTATGGTTAATTATTTAGCGGAACCACAAAATCCAACAAGATATTGCATTTAACGTTCACTAAACACTTTTATTTGCACTTTTTAAATATGAAATATTGCAGACCGACTCCTTTGTTATGTCCTATTAGGTAGGACATAACATTACAAACTTTTGACGTTTATACACCGATATGAGCTTTCTCTTTCACTCAACTTACTGCATCGTTATCTAGTTAGAAAGAGTAACATTATTAACTGTCAAAATGTAAGGTTACCTCCAATAGTATAACCTCATTGGCTATTGCCATGGCCCAAAGGCATAGAGTATAGACCTTTGTAAAAAAAAAATTCAAATGACAAAAATCATAAGAGTTTTGGCGGGCATGTGAAAGAGTGCTGTTGTGTTTTTGTATTATTTTCCTAAAATTGTGTTAGCTGGGTTTTTAATGTGTAATATTGGTAGAATATTAACCATTAGATATTCGTGTTCATTCACAAGTGTAGGAAAGTTATGTAATATCCAGAAACGTGCTATTTTGTGTTCCCTCCAAAACTCCATCGAAAGTTTCATTAAAGCGTCTACCACTTTACTGAATCGACCGACTTGACTCCTGTGACTGTATTGACTTTTACTTAGACTTTGACTAGACTTTAGACCTGACGATACATGAAAACGATGATGAAAATTATAATAGGAGGAATATGGTTTTCCCGCCATATTCCTTACCTTTTTACCTTGTCTGTGGCACAACATACACATGATCCTTTGTGTCAAGTTGCCAAAAAAGAAGAAAAAAAAAAAAAAAAAACAAAATCCCCATCCATATATAATAATAATCTGTGAATCTGTGTCCCCATCAAAGGGAATACATCTCTTCTTAGTCTGTGGGGAATACATTTAACATACATAATACATGAACAATACATGAAAGTTAGTTTAAAATTCAAATAATTTAATTACAAATCACACAATGTAACAAATGTGCACGTACAAAAATGCTCATAAGTATTTCTAGCATGTCCTAAGTTAGTACTTAGTTTGTCAACAACGGTTGTTGCAAAAATATTAAGAAACATTGAAACCCTTGGATTATTAGTAAAAACTGGTTTTCTACAGTATGAGGAGACCAAGTTTGTTTAAAACTATCACTTTGCTATGCTTTATTATTGTGGTTGTTTATATTTTTTCTGTAAAAAATGGGACAACTAAAATTTCAAATATTGAACATAAAACGTAAGTAAATTATATAGAAATGTGACTTCCTACTTGGTTATGAGTATGCATAGGTACATATAATTTTAGCACCAGCGTATGTGCGTGTTAAATAAACCAAATAATTATTTATGTTTCAGAGACTTATCACCACCTCCGCCACAACCTGCACCGCAGAAAACTGCCGACAATACTATAACAATATCGTTTGTAGTTTGTGACTCAAGATTCAATGAATCCCTCAACGTAGTGAAGTCAGTTCTACTATTCACCAAATCTCCAGTCCGTTTTATAATATTTAGCGATGCAAACCTGAAAAATAAGTTCGAAGGCACTCTGAAAGCATGGCAGAAACTCACGAGACACCGTTTGACTTATGAAATACATGACATAAAATTTCCCAAAGCCCATGAAAAAGATTGGCTGAATTTATTTAGCAAATGTGCTGCACAAAGATTGTTCATACCAGTAAGTATACACTATCAAAGATGCTATCCTGAAATTAATATTATAATAATAATAGTCCATACAAATATTAAAATTTTTAATACAATATGGAAACAATTTCAGGCAATTTTATTAAAATTATGTTACCAACTATTTTAACACAACTAATTACTATTTCAGGATCTAGTCCCACACATAGACACCATGATATATGTCGACACTGACACACTGTTTTTGGGACCAGCTGAGGTCCTGTGGCAGAAGTTTACTGAGTTCAACAGCTCACAAATATCCGCCATGGCCCTCGAAGACGACAACCCTAATGTGTCGTGGTATCCACGTTTTGCTAAACATCCTTTTTATGGACAATATGGTATGTGACATTTAAGGCCTTGCACCAACATTAAACATCTTACATTCATTGAGTATTTATTATAAAATACTAGCTGTCCCGGCAAACGTTGCTTTGCCATAATACATATAAAGTATTTCGTCCATATTATTATTTTATTGAAGTGACTAAATAAGTATGTCACCATGGCAACGTCGATCGCTATCCCGTCGCACAAACAATGGTTGCCGTCAGTCTCAGGTTGTAATAATTTACTATTATTTATTCAACAAATGCACTTATCAATTTATAAAGTACCCAGTAGCTGATGGTATCAGTAAAGCCGTTTCGGAGGAGTTCGCTGACTAACATTGTGACACGACAATTTTATATATAAGATTAAGCATTACAAAATGTCTGTCAAGATGCTAAAAATATTTTATTTTTAACTCTTATTATAAACCTACTATAAGATTTGTTTCTGTAAAATTTAGCATTTTTTTGTAAACAATTTCCAGGCCTAAACTCAGGTGTGATGCTGATGAATTTAACAAGGATGAGGAACTTTGGTTGGGTGGACTATGTGACTCCAATAATGCTCAAGTGGAAGCTTTATATACCTTGGGGAGATCAGGTAATGTTTGTTATGATGGAATATTGTGAATGATCCAACCCAGGCTCTCAGCTAGAAATACAATAAAAACAATGTTAAAATTATAATCTCAATATCAATCTGGTCTGTCTACCAGACAAGTGAATCTAACTAATTATAGTGGAGTGGAGGTAATTCGCTGTTCGACGTATATTCGCGCTTCCTGTTGCGTAAATATTACGCAACAGGTCGTGTACCTTTGACACTGCGCCAGTGTAAATGAGCGTAAAGGTAGCATTCGAATCAAGACGACCGCCACGCAGTCTGCGACTCGAGACCGCGAACAGCGACCGCGACCCACTGCTTTATATGAATTAATAGGAAGTGCTGACGGATGCAAGCGACCGAGTCGCGCGACGTGTGGGCGTGGCCTGCTAGCGACTTGCGTCGCGCAACCTAGTCGCCACAAGGCAGTGCCGTGGCGCGACAGATACAAAATGGCCGCGTTTTCTTCGCACGAAGACGAAATTTTTACGAGTTTCGTATGGGTCGCACAGGGTCGCACGACTCGCTCGCGTAGATTCGTAGGTAGCTGTCTCCCGCGACCTGCGACCGGTTGCCGGTCGCGGTCTCTCGTCGCGGTCGTCTTGATACGAATGCTATCTTTACGGTAACTATGACTCTCTCCCCAGGACATAATCAACATAATATTCCACTACCACCCGGGCGCGGTGCGGGTGCTGTCATGCCGCCACAACTACCGCCCCGACCAGTGCATGTACGGGGACGCGTGCGCACGCGCCGCCGCCGGCGTCACCGTGCTGCACGCCAGCCGCCGCGCCGCGCACAACAACAAGCAGCCCGTTTTCCAGGTACCAGCAGCTCTGGATTTATGTATAGGCAGTAAAGGCCATGGCCTATTACCCCAGGAAAATTAAACATTAATTGATCTCGGAATAATTCGCATAGTGCTGAAAATTGGTAGCGACATTAAATACACCATCTATACCTTGTGCATTTTAAGATGATATGCGTGACACATAATAATTGACAATAGTAGGGAAGTTACCTAAAAAAATTAATCGATAATTTAAAAATATCGAATCACTTCGTAAAGGAGTTGCAATCGAAATTATCGATTTCGTACTGACGTCTCAGAGTGGCGCCGGCGATTTAAGATGGCCGTCCTTTTTATCGATTTGATTTCGATTCAACAGTAGCAATCTCTATTCGGAGCGTGCGAAGTGGGTGGAGGGGACAAAGAAAGCGATTGCCGCGCTTGCCGCGGCAAAAATATGTAACCAATAGGGCTCAGATAGTAGTCAAACAAACTTGTCAATCTTGTTTTGAAATTTTTAGAAATTGGTCTTAATTGTTTTTGTATCGTAGACTGCAAAAATAACAGCAAAATATAGGTCGTCAGTACAAATTTAATGTTTTTCCTAAATCCACTAGGAAATTAAATCAGATATCTGCTCTAAAAATGAAAAAGTATGTGATTCGATATAACCTAAAATTGCATTAACAGTCAAGTCAATTTTATTTGAGTTACATTTTATAAAGAGTTTTTGAGTACCTAACTATTGTTTTATTTAGTGTTGATGGATCACCATAATGGTCTCCAAAACCCGACGACATAACTTGCAGTGATAGTTTCATAGAATATTTCATTTAAATCCAAAGTATCATGTGGAAGAAATAGTGACTCACAAATGACGACAAATCAGATACTACATCTGGTTTAACTGATCTTTTAGAAGCTGGAGATAGAGTTTTGAATGAAAAAGGTTTTTCAAGTAAGCAAGTTTTAGATGAAAGGGGTAAAAAAGTTAAAATTATTATGCCCCCATTTTGAGCAAAACAAAACGAGTACCTACTCTCAAGAGGAAACCGAAAGAACTTATGATATTGCTCGAGTAAGAATCCATATTGAAAGCAATGATATTCTATGTTACTATTTTAGAAACTCATTGATTGAAAGTGTATTAATTCATGAAGCCCCAAGCGGCCACATCCGGCCGCGATAACAATGAAAAAGCTATTGTGTCTCGTTTTGCCACGACTGATGGGTTAATGCAAAGACTCAGAAACGTGAAAAATGTTTGCAGTGTTTTAGTAAATTTTTGTCCGATTTAGAGAAAGCTACTGATAGCATTGTACGTTGATGATGAATCTTTGCCGCATTTCGTTCAGAAACACCTCAGTTTCTATTGAACTCGCTGACGCTATTAATCCATCATCAACGTACAACGCTATCAGTAGCTTTCTCTTTCCCTCTCCTCTTTTAAACAAGCAGGGGTCGCTCTGACTCTGTTTGAAACCAAGTTTGAGGATGTGTTCAGTAATGGTGGAGTTCCAGCATCGCGGAGCTAGTTTAAGTCCATAGAAGCTCCGTTTAAGCTTGCAAACCTTACAATCATTGTTTGAGTATCCTTCAGGAGGCTTCATATAAATCTCCTCTTTTAATGTGCCATACAGAAAGGCGGTTGAGACATCGAACTGGGATAGAGACAGGTTTTCTTGTGCAGCTACACTTAGTAGTGCTCTAATGGTGCTTGTTTTTGCAACAGGGCTGAAGGTTTCATAATAATCCAAACCCTTTTTCTGCGAAAAACCTCTTATTACAAGTCAGGCTTTATACTTATCAATCGACCCATCTGGATTCGTCTTGATTTTAAAAATCCACTTGCTTGAGATTGCTTTTCTACCTTTAGGTAAATCTACCATCTCCCATGTGTCATTTTCTTTTAGAGAATTAATCTCATTATCCAATGCCCTTTTCCACTCATTTGAATCCTTACATGTTATTGCTTCCTTAAATGTGTTCGGCTCTATTAGGTGTTCATCGTTGATCGAATTCATACAAACGGTGCAGACAAAGTCTTTATATTTGGCCGGTGGCTTAAGATTTGATCGCTCTCTTAGCGTCATCCTACCTTCAGCTTCAACCTCAGATGCAGTCAGTGGGGTGTCTGCCCTTGACTCACTTGCATCGTTGACTTCATAATCTGCTTCGATGTCTTCGTGCACATCTTGCTCGAATACTGGATCATCAAAGGATTGTTCCGTCTCAGGAAATGTCTGTTCTGCCACAGCCATGTCATCTTCAAAAGCAGCTCCATTCTCTGCACACGATGGTCCAGCATCATGCACAACTTACTGAGTGGGTGATGCTATACCTTCATCGTGGCTTGTCGATGGCTGCTGGTTTTCTATGACGGCCGGTTTAAAACTTTCAATTTCACGAGGTATGACGAAGTCAAATGTGGTGTCAGGTATTTTATCAGCGGTACTGTTCGGTGTGGCTATGGGCTCGTCAGACTCTTCTGGATGACCGATTAGAGGATTCTCATCAAAGATTACATCACTCGAGCGAATCAATTTGAAGGTGCTGCTGTCCCATATGCGGTAGCCATTATCAGCATCATAGCCGATAAGTATTCCCTTCTGTGCCTTCTTATCTAACTTCTTTCGTCTTTGTTTCGGAACATGTGGATAACAGTTGGATCCTATTATTCTTAAGTGGTGTATTCTGGGCTTCTTCTGGCGCCATAGCTCATACGGTGACTTATTATCTACAGTGGTAGGACCTGTCCTGTTTAAAATATACACCGTTGCAGATACCATTTCAGTCCATAATGCAGGAGGAATTTCGGCATGTGCATACATTAGACTTCGTGCCATTTCCACAACGGTCCTGTTGTCCCTTTCAGTTGGGTTCTGTTGTGGCGTATAGGTCATAGTCAATCTTTGTACAATTCCTTCCTTCTTGAGAGTAGCTTGTACTTTCGCGTTGACAAACTCTCCGCCATTGTCGCTCAGCAGCTCTTTAATAACAACTCCAGATGCTTTTACTTCAGCGAGCATGAGTAGCAACTTTGCGTGTACTTCAGCTTTCTGTCTCATAAAATATACAAATCTGTACTTCGTATATGCATCTTTGAAGAGGACAAAGTATCTTAAGTTTGTAATAGAATATGGGAAGGGATCGCATACGTCTGCATATACCAGTTCTCCGGGTTTTGTAGCTTTATCTCTGGTCCCAAACCTTAGACGGTGTGATTTTCCATAGATGCACCCTTCACAGAGTTCTTTGGTTGCTGGCACTTTTATGGCCAATTCCTTCTCTATCACTTTCTTAACGTGACTCTTATTTTGATGTCCAAATCTTTCGTGATATAGCTGTAACAGATTAGAGGTTGTGGACACATGACTAACTCGAGTTGGTTGTAGACATCTTAAATTTAGTTTATACAGTCCTCCAAACTTGCTGCGAGTACCAATCAGTTTCGTCTGTCCATCAATCTTTATTGTACATTTTTGTGTGGTAGACTCAAAAAAGCTTTTGTCCGAAATATCATTGGTGGAGAGAACTGAGAATAAATTCTTGCTAATGCCGGGTACGTACCATACATATGTTTCAGTAATATTGATACTGGTTTACCGTTTACATCAGCCTCTGCGAGAATATTTCCGATGCCCAGGGCTTCAATACATTGGCCATTCGCGCCAGTCACTGCTTGACGGCTCTCGAAATATTTAAAGGTCTGGAAGAAGTCACTCCGATTGGTCACGTGACTGGTTGCCCCATTGTCAACGTACCAATTTAAATCCTTCCTGTCACCAAAATCTGGCTGTATTGTCATTGCCTCTGCGGTCTTGGATTCCTTGGGAGGTTTCGGAGGTTTTCCATCCTGGATCCACCTTGCAGGTTTTTACCCTGTGACCCTTATCCTTGCAGTAGTTGCATTTGAGCTCTTTGAAATTATTCTTTTTCTTATTACCCCTCTTGGTTTTCGCATACAATGCTTCTGCAATTGTGTCGTCAGTAACTTGTGTGTCTGTCTGACGCAACACTCTCTCATGTGCGCATAACTGACTTGTCAGGTTCTCGACTGAGCGTTCCTTCTTTGAAATCAACAGCCAACTGGCCCTAAATCCAAGATATTCAGGAGGTAATGTATCTAATATTTTACATACAAGGAGAATTTCTGGTAATTTCGCCTCGCTCTGTAGTTCTAAACACAGTTCGCTCCAGATATTCTTTAAAATTGACACATGTGTAATTATGTCATGATCTGGGTCCTTTTTGTAGCTGAAGAATTTCAGGCATAAGTCATATGTCTTGTCTACACACCAGGCCGTGACATGATACGTGTCCGATGAATGTGCGATGAAATGTGAATGAACTTTTAATACTCGTAAACCTTTATGGAACGGGGGTGAACATCGCGTCGTCGTCGATAGACGATAGTGCGGTTTAAACAGTGCAGTAAAAAGTGTTTAAAGAATTGGAATGTCTCCTGTTTACTTTTGTTTCGTGTTGAAAAACTCTGCAATCTACATTGAGTTAGATGGAGCACAGCTCGAACTGCATTTCATAAAAGCAGACAGCTGATCACGGGTCAGTGAACATGTTATCAAGTATTTTTTCCATAGATAGGTGTAAGTAACTGTGTATTGTATTTTTACAACCTGATTCGGATGTGAATTATGATTTCTTTTCCTTTTTGGCCGGAAGTAAAAACTGAGTATTTTTGAGTAATAAACTAATAACCTAAGAAACGGTAATTAATAAATTCTAACATTATGTTATCTAATAATTATTACAATATTGGTGGTTTATTCACTACCTACGGGCTAGGGCACACCACGATCAGCTGTTTTGTCTAGCGCAGGGCCGCGCGCGCGGGACTCGGCGCGGGCCGGGCGGCGCATGGGGGCTGACTCGGCCCGGGGCTCCACTGGCGTGCGATACTAACGCGCATTTACATCAGCGTTATACATTGCGTGTTGAAAATTTTGACTATTTTAAAAACTGGCGATTTAAAGAAAATTACTTGCACCAATGGATGCAAGTAATTTTCATTATTATGCCCTATAATAACCCCACGAAGTTATCGGAAGCGGTCTTTTGACACTCTGTATAATAATACTTCTTAACGCGAGTAAGTTATAAATAAAACCTCAAAAGTCCCCGGCGATCCTCCTTGTGCAAATTTTTTTGTTCAGGGTCAAATGTAAGAAAATGAGGGAAAATAGTATTTTCATACCTTTGACCTTGAATATTTTTTTTTCCACAAGGAGGATCGCCGGGGACTTTTGAGGTTTTATTTATAATGGTGTATTCAACGTCTTTCAACGAAGTTCAACCAATTTTCAGCTCTATGCGAATTATTCCGAGGTTACGATTTTTTTGCATTTAAATAGACCGGACTATATGGGCGGCAGCGTCCAAGGATGGCGGCAGAGTTCGTACATGGGGGCGGAAAAATTAAAGTGGCCTATACTCATAAAAATATTAGGGAGTGCCTCCGCTGCCGGCGCCGGTTGCCGTAATGGCTGCCGGCGCCGGTTGCTGAAATGGCTGCCGGCGCCGTTTTCCGAACTCCGAAGTTTGCCGAAGTCACGCGATGTTTGCCGAATAGGCTGCCGGCGCCTATTCGGCAAACATCGCTTGTCAAATGACAGAATAATGATTAAAAACATCTGTCTTGAGCTAAAGGACTATGAAAAGTACAAATAATAAGGTCATAAATAGCCATATTATTGTAAGGATGCATATTTGAATCCTTCGATGGGGGATTCTTGGAAATGCTATTGTATTCTATTGTTGTCGCGATCACCGGTGCTCGTATGGGGCTTGAATCTTGATGGGTTAATGGTGGTGATGATGATGCTGATAAATGTGATCTGCATTCTGCATATAGTAGCATAATACAATATCTTTGCTTCTTTAAACAACGCTGAAACTCTCTAACATGTATAAGGAATCTGAAGTTCTGTTCAGTACCTTCGGAAGTATACCACGAGGTTTACCTATAACTGTAGCTCTGTGGTGCAAAATTTTATTTTTTGCTAGCTGAAAAAAGGTAGCTAAGGTAAAGCTAAGCTAAGAAAATGCATCACAAAAAACTAAAATATCCACAGCCGAACAAATAGGTACCTAACCTTCACCTTTGGAAGTCGGTAAAGTCGATTATATTTGAGATTATAATTATTTCTTTTTAAAATTTGTGTATCGGCACTGGAACCTAGCGCTTTACGCATTATCACCGGCTCCCATTTTGAGTGCCAGCGCCGGCAGCCGTTGTTTTATATCTCGGCTGCCGGGACACACGAGGCTAGTTTTTCAAGCTAGGATAGTAAGCTAGTGTTAGTAAGCTAGCAAGCTAGTACTTCTGGCTTCGTGTAGACAAAACTATCTTCATTTGTAAGCTAGTAAGCTAGTTTACAAGCCAGGCTAGTTTTTAATAGGATGGAGTTCTATTTTCAGGCTAGTAGCATCCCCCCACCACTGATTTTACTATCCTGGCTTGTAAACTAGCTTCATGTGTCCGGCGAAGCTAGGTTTCAGTTGACTCGTAAGCAGTAACCACGCGTTTTGGCGTCACAAGACTCAACAGAATATCAAACAAATCAGGCGTCATTCGCAAAATACTCTTATATTTGCTTATGCCCTAAAGCGAAATTCTTCCGAAAAAAGTAAAGCAGATGGTCCACATTCATCTCTTCTTAAAATTCACGGTCGTATCCACACCCGTTCTTGTAATTCATCTTCTAGTACGTCTAGTGCGAATTGACACAGTTTTTGAAGTAACTGTTTTTCAGTCGAAGTGTTTTTTTTTCGCGTGCAGATCATTTTGGACATGTGGTCACCCCAGTCACAGCAATAATACTAGCTTTAAATAATATAGCCTCGTGTAAACAGAACTAGCATGCTCCAAGCTAGGTCAGCAAGCCAGGATAGTTTGGTAAAAAACTAGCTTGCTATCCTAGCTTGAAAAACTAGCCTCGTGTGTCCCGGGCATTACCGCCGGTTCCCATTACTGATATTTTTGGGAGCCGGCGCCGGCAGCGGAGGCACTCCCAAAATATTATTCTGGATCTAGAGTCATTGCTACCTGCTTTTCAGCTTACTAGTGTAAGCGTATTGTATTTGTATACGCTTATGCTAGTGAGCCTAGTCTACTAAATATGGTTACTTAATTTTCATTGTATTCTGTCAGAGAAGTTGATTCATAGGCAGAAGGACTAGTATAATTTACACAGAGCCAGTACTGGCTGCCAATAAGACTGGCAGCCAGTATTGGCTTGGTATATGCCGCGTGTGAACAGTTTTTCAAGCCAGCAGGGCAATCGCGTTATTTTTAAACGTTTCAATTCAGGTTCACATCTGCTTTGGTTGTGGTTCAGTTACGGTTCGGTTCCGCTGCGTCTGAGCAAATTTCAGTATCGTGCTATTGTTCCAACCGTAACTCAACCTTAAGCTCCGTTTAGACCAAACGAGCGAATGCTCATTCTAGTAAAGCTCTTTTGATGTAAACTAACAACGAACATTCTTTCGTTGTTCTAGTGTGTTCGCCACGTGTTCGGCTGTAAATAGGTAGAATGCTCTAAGAATCTCGCTCGATTGGTGTAAACGACGCAAGAGCGCTCGAGCAATTGCCTAGAGCGTTCTTTCGTGTTCGGACGTGCTCGCTCTTCGAGGCGGTCTCTTCAAAGGGATTCTAGTGTTCTTGATATTTTTACTTTTTGGCGGCTGGTTTTAGGTAGTTTATCAAAGGTTATTTCGTAAATATGGATTGGAGTAATGAAAAATGTTTACAAATGATAGAATTATACCATAACAAAAGATGTTTATGGGATCCAACCTTTGATGACTATAAAAATAAATTAACTACTTATCGTTGACGAATGAGCAATGAGCATTCGCTCGTTTGGTCTAAACGGAGCTATATGATTCTCATCTATAGAGCAAAAATTCTTATTCTTGATGTTCTTGTTGATTCGATTGGTGTAAACGATCTAAAGTATGTTGTAACGAATTATAGTTTACACTAAACGAATACGAAAGAATGTTCTTGTGCTGTTCTTGCTCTATGTTCTTTTGGTGTAAACCCACCTTTAGATGGAACTCGAACGAAGCGCAACGTTTGACCTTTAGACAGACAATGCTCGCTGCATTCACCAATCAGCGCCCTTCTGATTTAATTTTAATTGGCTTGAAATATATGAACAAATTTTTTCCGATGCGTTAATTGGTCAATACTCAATTGACAAATTGTTTATTTACTTAATGATGAATATGACACGAGTGAAGTTGTTTTGGTACTTGGTAGTTATGATGATCAATGATGTGAATGATTATAACTTGGAGTTTTTAATTTACGTAGTTGAATTCATAATATTGTTTTACTATATTTTGCAAACGCCATATAAGTGTTGAATAGTGACTTGTGAGTTGTGACTTGTGACAAAAGTTTTTTGTGGCGCAGAAAACATTTACGTAAAGAAATAATGTCAAAATTCAATTCACTTTTTAACAAACTCAAATAACAAAACATAGTCCGTAGTATTATTTTACAGCTTTGGAGTAAAACATAAGCTTATATTATAATTTAATTATAGCCTATGTTATATTTTTCCATCGATTTTGGTCAATTTAACACACCCAAATAAGAAACGTTTCAGAAACGTGCGAGTAGAAGTTGCATTGTATCAACTTTTTGTTTTGACAGCGTTTGCGCTTGGGCTGAGGTTCAGTAACGTCTCAACTAGCTGTCAAAACGTTAGCGCGATACCGAATCTTTCCAAAAGTCGATCACGTCCGAGTTTCACTTGCGGTTCAGTTGAATAAATTTAGCGCGATTGTCCTGCAGGCCAAACTGTTCACACGCGGCATATGTCAAGCCAATACTGGCTGCCAGTCTTATTAGCAGCCAGTACTGGCTCTGTGTAACTTATACTTTATTCATATTGGTCGCGTTTTGTCAAACACATTATCCGAACAAATGACGTAGGTCCGTTATCTACCTATGAAACAATTTCTTTGATGGTACTAAAGAGTAACGAGATGTTCCGCAACTTAATTTAAAACCGTTTTTTTGTAACCAAGTCATCATATTATTCTTATGAGTTATGACTTTCCCTGTGTCTCAAATTATCGCCATACCGAATTTCATCTCAATCGGCTTAACCATAAATATTAGCGTGAAGAGACAGACAATTTCACATTTATTAAATAAACTTATGAATAGGGGTAAGAAACAGGGCTGTGTGTGTTACATAAATCCGAGGCATTTTCTCCGAAAAAAAAAACGAAAAATATGACGTCGTATTTTTTTAAACATTGTATTTTTTTTAAATCCAGGCGATCTACCGGGCGATAGACGAATACGAGATCGGCGGTGATCCGCGACAGGTGGTGATGAACATGGACAAGTATCTGACAGCCGCCCCGGACTCCTACTGCGGGAACATGAAGGACGCCTTCCTCAAACTGCCGCTGCAGATACTGACGCTCGATGTTAGGTAGCCAGTGGCGCAGTGGCGTAGCTAGATGCGGGATAGGGGGGTGGGGGGCTATCATTACTTATCTCCCCAACTTATTTAGCTGCCGCTGCAGATACTATAGGTAGCTAGTGGCGTCTGATTTATATTTTTTATGAGTATATGCCACTTTAATTTTGCCGCCCCTATGTACGAAATTAGCCGCCATCCTAGGACGATGCCGCCCCCCTCTAGAACGCCATAGGGCGCTGCCGCCCATAGGCCATGGGCCTATACTGCCTATACATAAATACAGAGCTGAGTAACGTAGCTAGGGGCGGGGCCGGTAGGGGCGTATCATAACTTTTCGACCCATTTTATTACAATGGCCACCACGGAAAAGGTTTCTTTCTACAGCGGAATTGACAAAATGATAGTTCGACTGCGGAAATCGATAGATTTCCTATCAGAATCTACTGCGTTCTCATAGCTGGGACTCTGTATAATCTACAGGGTGCAATTAAACTTTCCTGCCAAATTTTGATATATTGATCCTTGTCAAAAATAAAAATACACGTATTTTTTCTTTTATAATCACTCAGTACTAAAATGTTGAGAAATAGCTTCCGAAACTTATCCTAAAAAATACTACAATTAATGGACACGATGCGCCTCACCCCGCGTCACCCCCTCTCATTCCCCCGCGCCGCGAGTGACCGTTCTGCAACGATTTTAAATGGGATAAAATATGTCATTGAAACAATTTACACCCAATTCTTTTTGGTTAAATGGACTCTCCTAATGATACCTAAGCCCTGGAAAAATTTGGCAGGGAGGTTTTATTGCACCCTGTATATGGCTGATAAACGGTCTATAATATTTTCAGTTGATTAAAAAATGTATATTTTGCTTTATTTCTGTTGCTATAATTAGGCACATAAAACTTCTCAAAGAATCTTTAATTATGTCTTAGATCTGTTATAGTTATAAAATCTCTACAGACTCTACAGAATAATTTTGGTATAAAACAATTAATTTACCAATTGGTCGCGTTGTTTGTTTAACATAAAAAAGGTTATTATACAATCAATTTAAATATTATCAAACTCTATTTTATATTCTATTTGTAGAATAATTGAGGAGATAAAGGATGCGCACAGCACTCGTACAATCTAAATTCTAAAGGGACTTTATATTTAGTAAGAATATTTTTAATTTTATAATATTTCAATGCAAAAGTTTTTTTTAGATTTACCTTAATATAAGTAGACTTATTTTATTTTGTTTTGTGAAATTGTTACCATGAACCTAAGTATTATAATAATATTATACTCTGTATATACCACACAGTCTATGTAAATTAAATTAAGTTTGCACACTCCATACCTCGATAAGTTAAGTTTTTAGTTACATTATAATGTACGTAAGTTATAGAATATTTTCTTATGAAATGAATTTCCAGACATTTTAATTGGTTTTGCACAAAACAATAACTGTTATCACATGTACCTACTATTAAGTATTTAAACATATTGTATTGCTTTATTGTTTTATGTAAATATTTATTATAAGATAAAACTGATATTATGTATTAGCCTATTCCTCGAATTTTTGATATTATTGAAGTTATACTTCTTTAGGCGCGTTATGAAAAAATGATGAGAGTGAAATTTTAAGATGCGCGCGCACCTGTGACACAAAATTAACAGTATGAAGCCGTCTGCTTAACCGCTCATTAAGTCTCGAAAAAAAAGCTACCAACAAAATAGGAATTGAACCTCGATATTAGTCGCGCATGTTGGTACGCTCGTCACCTCTGATCACTGTTTTCATATTTATAATATTTATCAACATGTCTCTAGTTTATACATTCACAACACGTGTTTGAGTTTCATACAAGTGCGAATTATATATGTGCTAATAAATTATATTCAGTAGTGATTTAAATTGAATATTTTGATTGATATTACTTACTATTTGTGAATATTAGTGAAAAAAATTGTGCTTATATACTTTTTCAAGTGCTCCAATATAATTGAGGCTAACTATCCGTATGTATTATTTATTGATATAAATTAAAATACTTTTATTTAATATAATTAACACTAAATATTATTAAATTATTAATGTTAAATACTTATTATTGGTTATTTAATATTCACAAAATAAAGAAATAAATTTAATAAAACATTTAATAAAAAGTTTGTGATAAAAATTAAAATTGAACATCAAATTATAATATTAATTTTTAATATTTGCTATTTAATGATGCCAAAGAAGTATAACTTCTCACGCGCGTACATAAGTACACGCACCCATTTTTTTATATTTAAGTATTTTTAAAATACGAATTTATATTTAAGAAAGGTGTAATATTCACCATAAAGTACTTAGCGGTAAGTTTCACAAGAGTATTGTTCATCTGCCTCATTTTTTATTGTAGTTTAAACCGTTTTGCATTTTTACAGCGTATTTAAAATATAACTAATATATTCACTGACTGAGTTTTATTATACTAGATATTTAAGTACATAGTTAGTTATTAAGATATTTTATAAACGTAGATTTTATGGTTATGATAAACTGGAACTTGGCCTGCGCACTGTCGCGAGCTTCGATTCGAACGATTGCGATTGCGAACGAGTGCGATTCGAACAGCTGAAATTCTTTTAACGATAAACCTAAGATTACCTTAAACAAGGTGGAACAAGACAAAGTGAAAATACTTTAGGGTGTGTATGAGTCCCTTGTACCGAGTTCACTGTAAAAGTGGCAGCGCTTAAAGAGTAACATTTTTCTAAAACTGGGCAAACTCTTGAGTCATGGCGCTTGCCCATACAAATCACAAAAAAAGACGGGTTGCACTCCGGGAGTGCCGGCAGAAGTGAAAACTTGATTATTAACGTTGTGCATTATTTTTTTAACCCATTTTTTATGAAAATCGATTTTTAAAAAATCGATTATTTTTAATTAAGTTTTCGAAACCCTTACAATCGATTAAATTTTTAACCCATTTTTTATGAAAATCGATTTTTAAAAAATCGATTTTTTTAATTAATCGAAACCCTTACAATTTTTTAACCCATTTTTTATGAAAATCGATTTTTAAAAAATCGATTTTTTTAATTAAGTAATCGAAACCCTTACAATCGATTAAATTTTTAACTCATTTTTTATGAAAATCGATTTTTAAAAAATCGATTTTTTTAATTAATCGAAACCCTTACAATCGATTAAAAATATCGACAATCGAAAAAAAAACAATCGATTGTTCGATTAATCGATTTCGATGTTACAACACTACTCTCCAACCGTCTTACGGTTTTTCCAAGGTTTTTCGATCAGCACGAGAATCTGACGCGAGTTTCACAGTTTTTACCTATCCCACAAAAGTGCTCAACGCCGCTAAAGAAGTTTTCACTTCAAAAATGCGCTTTCAACGCTGCTACTTGCACAGTGAACTCTATACACATACCTACACACCCTAAAGTATTGTCACTTAGTTTTGTTACACCCTGTATCATATCGGGTTTAAAATTATTCCAAAGCGAGTTACTATTATAGATAATATTTTAAATTTTGTGATGTGCGTTATAGAAACACAAGAACACATAATTATTAATTATTACTATAGCTGAATTTAATTTTTGTTTAGATAAAATGGCAACTGAACAGAGTTTGTTGACTGGATTATAATTACTGGACCTGAAAATAAAATTTTTATTTTTAAACAATAATCTGCGGTGGAACGAATTTAAAATGAGCCCGCGCCCCGTGTGAAATCGGTAATAATTATTATTGTAATCGTTATTGTAATTTGTTGGTATTCTCATCTAATAATATGTTAATTATTATTTCTTTGTTTCGTGCGCAGGAATTTTTAATAATTACAATAATAATAACAATAAAAATAATAATATCTATGGACGCTTCACACCACATCAGTCTGGTCCCGTGCTAGGACTACAATGTTATCATTCTGCTTATTTAAATTAACTGTATATCAATGTTGTCAACGAGAACTGTACATTTTCCGGGATAGAAAGTGTCCTATGTCCTTTCCCGAGACTCAAAGTACCTGCATACCAAATTTCAGCAATATCGGTTCAGTGGTTTGGGCGCGAAGAGGGCAGACAGACAGAAATACACTTTTATAATATTAGTATGGATATGTTATAACTACGATCACGCCAATTATTTTCGGTTTTTTTAGACATCACTTATCATCTATTTAAAAACACAGATTGAGATTTGAGGAGAATCTCATAATCGAATTGGTTTCACTGTGAGATCGTGCTACAAACCAGTTAAAAGCCGTCGGTTATAAATAGGTAACTATATTATGCTGTTAGTTAAAACCTGTCTGTTTAGTACGACGCCCGCCGGTGGAACTTCATTAGATCACACAATGCCGTCTCGTCAGACTAATTCAGTACTTATTTACATCCATATACTTATAGTTATAAGTAGACATCGGATTATATGCATTTGCATACTTGCATATGCAAATGCATATAATGGCACTTTTTAGGCGATAGTGTATATTTTGGCAATTTTTCGTTGATAGTGCATATTTCGGTAGTTTTATGCCCTCGTAGTCTCCAAACTAGCTATCATGACACGCCGAGGCCACAAAACAGAGGCAGGATAGATCAAAACACTTCAAATATGTGGCTCCATCCCCATTAAAAGAATGCGATGCACCCGATAACATCGATAGGTACAATATCTTTCTAGAAACAAAATTTTTCTTTGTAGTTGGCAACATTAGTAAAAACGATTGTCTGTAAAGTCGGTTTACTGACGATAGTTGAACGTGATAACGTGCCTCTTTGTCGCTCGTTCCGCGCTCTCGCTTGCACTTCAAGCCTTAAATGGAACGCCTCAGAGCGAGGTAACGCCGCATGAGTCATGTTTTTTCGTGCGTGCAGCCGGCTCCATCGAATTATAAGACGTTGTCACGTCAAAACTCACTTCCCCGACTGTACATTTCTGCTTAGCACAATTTTCCCCGACTGTACATTTCTGCTAAACAACTCATTTCCCCGACTGTACATTTCTGCTAAACAACTCATTTTCCCGACTGTACATTTCTGCTTAGCACAATTTTCCCCGACTGTACATTTCTGCTAAACAACTCATTTCCCCGACTGTACATTTCTGCTTAGCACAATTTTCCCCGACTGTACATTTCTGCTAAACAACTCAAATGGAACGCCTCAGAGCGAGGTAACGCCGCATATTGCGTCATGTTTTTTCGTGCGCGCAGCCCATATCGAATTATAAGACGTTGTCACGTCAAAAAAGTGGAATAAAGTAGTTACCGATTTATTAAACTTCCATGAGCATTAAGATTGCAATCGGAAAATGTTGGTAGAAAATTATTATTGGTGCTGTATAAAAAATTTAAAATCATGGATTTGAGGAAATTACAAAATTGACGCTTTTGCTAACGGCGCCACCGGTACGCTCTTCAAAAAATAGATAAATTTTAATAATTAGTGACTTTTGATTGTGCATATTTTGTGCATATTTCGGCCATTTATCGTGCATACTTGCATGCATATTTCGGCACTTTGATCGTGCATATTAGTAGGGGAGGTCGCGCTCATTTTGAACGAAATACCAGCTAGTGTACTTATATAATTCTTCTTCACAAATATTGACTATCGAATTAATTACTTAAAATTGCTATGTGAGACAATTTTGTGGTTAATTCAAACGAAAATCGCTGTAAACTGAATGTTTGCAGGTGGAAATGTCGTTAATGGAATCAGGCGTTACTTTGCGGAAATCCATAGCTTAAAATTGAATTGTCTAATTGAAATGTCGTCTACGCGACGCCCTAGGATACATTGAGCGCGAAGTAGGGCTATATTGGTTATAACTTATATCGCTGGCTGACTGTTTTTCCACCGTCGTATTAACGACTGACGGTTTTCTTTATTATTTACAAAGTAGAAACATTCACCTGTATAAATTTTGTACGGTATAAAATGACTTTATATTCAAAAATTTCTTACATATTCAGTAACGCGACTGACGTTGAATCCCCCGTCTGCAATACGGCTGACGGTGATTTTTTGGTTAAACATGACCTCAATAATCATCCATCAAAGTTTCATACGGTATAAAATTACTTTTAGCAAAAATTTTTTCTACAACTTTGAGACACTCTCAATGTACCACTGTCCACCACGGGTGCGGCGACTGACGCTCATTATGTTGATTATTAAATATTAATTCTACAACTGGACAAAAATTTGGCCGGTATGAAATGACTTAGAAATCAATAGCACTAACTCCCCTATTATATAATCCGATGTCTAGTTATAAGTTACCGTATAACATATCTGAATATGTTATATTATAAGTATATGGATGTAAATGACTGGACAGGTCATAATAACCCTATTCTTCGGTCGTCCAAAAACTTACTCTTGCTTTTCCCTCTCACAATACCGCTCGGCGCTCACTATATGACTCTTCCTTCACTGTTTCTGCTATAATACGCCTATGGAACGCTCTACCTGATACCATTCAAAAATCAAAATCAATAAATATTTTCTCTATTTGTACATAGTTTTCCTCTATTGTGTTTTTAAAGTTTAAGTTTAGTTTCAAGTTGTACAAATAAAGTATTTTCTATTCTATTCTATAAATGCGAAAGTGCGTCTGTCTGTCTGTCCATGTTACCTCTTCACGCCCAAACGGCTGAACCGATTTTGCTGAAATTTGTCCAGGGAAAGGACATAATATTACTATATATTACATAGGATACTTTTTATCCTGAAAAAATGTACGGCTTCCAAGTTCCGCGCGATAAACGAATTTTGACGCTGTGGAGTTGCGGGTACTTTAAAGCCGATCACGAGTTTAATAAACTCTGTCGCAAGACTGCGAAAACCGAAAAAAGTTAACAGTAGCAAAGAGATACGCACCTAACATACTTAATACCTCTTCATACGCTGCAATGTTTCAAACAACATGACTCTATAGTTCTCTAGTGAACACCTGTTTTAAGTCAGCGTTTGAGTAAGCTGTTTTATAACAGGTACCTACATCCTACAACAAGGTCTGTATGTATACCTACCATCGGTGATATGAGCCAAGATGCTTGCAATAAATGGTTTAAAAATAAAATAAATAAATAATGGCTGGTTTACACGTATTAAGTAGATAAGTAGTTAACTAAATTTTAACTTAATTTTAAGTTATTTATTGCATGTAAACACAAAATTTAGTAGCAAGTAGTAAGTTAAAATTTAGTTAAGTACTAAACAAGGAAATTATAATTTTGACTATTTTCTGTAAGGCTGTAAGGCGGGGCTTGTCACTTGACACATTTCGGGCAGGCACTTCAAATTAAGTTAAAATTTAGTTACTACTTATCTACTTAGGTGACGCAGCGTTAAAGTAAGAATATGTGTGTTGGATATGTTTTAGATTGCTTGTTTTCTATGAGAGGCCGGCCCGGCCTCTCATAGAAAACAAGCAATGGAACAGCAAAAAATGTAAAGGGCGTAAGCGACAAAATGGTTTTTGTCGCATAATTTAAAAACCATAAATACATTTCATATAAGCTATGCACAAATTAAAGTGCATGCTTGAACCAATTTATGTACAAATTTTGGAACCTTAAATCACTCTCCTCTGTTGGAAAAATAGGAATCCCTTTTTTTACAGAGGTCTTTTCGATTGATTATTCTGTGCTATAAAAGTTGTCCAATCGTGTTATGCTATGGGCAATTCAAAGACAAAGACATGATGAATACTGACAATGAACTTAAATTTCTTAGCTTTAGTCATTGCTGAGAAAAATCGGCATCGCTACAGCCAAATTATCAAGGCGTCGCCTTAATACGTGTAAACCAGCCCTTAGTCAACGGTTGTGTAGTAGCTGCTTAGACAATGTGGTCTGTGAACTATGTGGTTTACCTACTGAGAACACTACTGCATGTGTCAGTTTATCAGAAATGAGAAATATTACTTGTTATAGAATAGCTCTAGAGATAAACTACGATAACATGGCGCGCCCCTCCAAATTACTGTTTCAATGTGTGTAGTCACATCCTTATGAAAGAGTTTGTATGTACTATGTAGTAAGTATTCAACCAATCAACCAGTACTCGTAATATTTCCCATAATGTCACTATTAGTTATGACCATGTTCAGCCCCGGATCTTCGATTTTTTTAGGCGGAGCAAAAACTGAAAAATGCCGCCCCGCCTACCTACTTATATTTATTTTCACCTTTATCTTTACTTCTATACTAATATTATAAATGCGAAAGTATCTCTGTCTGTCTGTCTGTCTCGCTTTCACGTCAAAACTACTGAACCGATTGTAATGAAATTTTGTACACAGATAGTCTAAAGCCTGAGAAACTACTACTACTTTTTAACTGGAAAAAGGGGCTGTAAGGGGGTGAAAATGCGTAAAGTTCAAATTAAGTTAGTTCCAAAAATTGATAACAGATGGCGCCAAGAGTCGTCTACATCGCGCTAGCGCTTACTCTTACGTGTTTCTATAAGAGGTGGTACCATCTCAATAGTCAACACATATTTTTCGATGCTTTCGATTGTTTTACACGTTTTTATATAACTCACTACTCAGTACTTTATCTCTGCAGTGACGTAACCTTAAACCTATCAATGATAAATTATAGTTTACTAGATGTTCCGCGCGGCTTCGCCCGCGTAATTTAGGAATTTCAGGGAAACTGCACATTTTTCCGTATAAATACCCAATGTCCCTTCACGTGGTCTATTTTTCATGTGTGCCAAATAACATAAAAATTGCTCCAGTAGTTCCTAAGATAATAAGCAATGTCATATAATTTTCCCCGTTTTTTCCACATTTTCCTCTATTTCTTAGCCTAGTCTTAGCGTGATAATATATAGCCTATAGCCTTTCTTGATAAATGGGCTATCTAACACTGAAAGAATTTTTCAAATCGGACCAGTAGTTCCTGAGATTAGCGCGTTCAAATAAGCCCTTTCAAATAATTTCCCCCGTTTTTTCCACACTTTGCTCTATTTCTTCGCTCTTATTAGTATTAGCGTGATAAAATATAGCCTATAGCCTTCATCGATAAACGGGCCATCCAACACTGAAAGATTTTTTTCAAATCGGATCAGTAGTTCCTGAGATTAGCGCGTTCAAACAAACAAACTAACAAACTCTTCCGCTTTATAATATTAAGTATAGGTGGGTAAAATTGTGTAATGGTCGTGTAATCAATAATCTCAATAAGCTTTAAAATTTGGCATAAATAAAGTTTAATTGCCTATGTCCAGCAGTGGACGAATATAGGCTGATATGATGATGATGATGAAAGTTTAATTTAAAATAATGAAATATTATGTGCACACTGCACAGCTGTTTTTGGGTATTTTGATGTAAGGGGTAAGGGTTTTAAAAAGCTTTTAAATTTGACAGCAATTTTGTTGACACCGCGCGCTTTAAACTGAAGTCCACGCGGACGAAGTCGCGGGCAACAGCTAGTCATCCATATAATCTCAGCTATAATAATATAATGTGCTGCCCCGATCTGCGATTCCTGCAGGCGAGCGGGAGCCGGGCGCGTATTTTGAACTATGCCTAGCCTACGCGCCTCGCGAATAATAAAATATTATGTTCGTGCACGGTGCAGCACATCTCACTCCGCGCTCAGGGTATCGGTCAAGTTGATATGGCCATGAAATTTCTGTACTTGTGCTATTATTTATTTCGTGGTCAAAGTTAAATAAATGTTGAGTTGTCTATTGGTTCGTGAAGTGTGAATTTAGCCGCCCCCTGAATTTGCCGCCCGGGGCATGGGCCCCGGCTTGCCCCCCCTAGATCCGGGGCTGACCATGCTATTACCAAGATTTGTTGGTCAACTAATCATAACTAGCCGACCGCGCAAGACAACGCACATCAAACGTTTTGACAACGCACTTCAAACGTTTTGAATTTTGCTAGAGTTAGTAAGCTCTACCTAGAGCTAGAGATAAGGATAAAAATTCAAACTGAAAACTCGTTATAAATCAATCCATCATTTTGGTTTCATTTTATTGTACACAAGCCTTACTGACTAATGTTTAGTTATAACACGTGAAGGAAAAAAATGCACTCACGTGTTTTAGGGCAACCTTGTACTGTGTACCTGACAAAAGCAATATTTAAATAATAACTTAGCTCGTGTGAATACTATGTACCTAAGTATCTGGCTGCTAGACACAATTAATATGTTGTCGACAGTCGGATACGAAGGATCGGAATCCCAAATTGACAATACATATTTAGTTATTTACACATCCTTTTGTAGATAAATTTTAAAATATACGTCTATAGGTTACATACACGTAGAAACAAAAGTATGTGACAATACTTAAGTGTATGTGCACTGTGCTGCAGGGCCCCCGTAAGGGCTACTGGCGCCTGTGTGCAAAAAAAGGATTTTGGCGCCCCCTTAGGCAAATTTTTATGGGTCCTTGGTTTTGGCGCCCCTAAACATGGCGATTTGGCGCCCCTAGAGAATGGCGCCCGTGTGCATTGCACACATTGGACATATGGTAGCGGGGGCCCCTGTGTATGTGTCCCACAATATAATAAATAGAGTTTGCTGGGGAAGTAGCAGTACAGCTAAAAGAGTTACTTTCTTTCTTTAAATTATAATACAGGGAGTGAAGGGACCAAGGTGTAACAAAACAAAGTGATAATATCCTAGTATGTTTATACTTATTGTATTCGTTATACATATAAAGTTAAAAGTTTACTGTAAAAGTAGCAGTTCAAAAAGGATTACTTTTATTAATTATTGTATGGGCAAATTCATGATGTTGGGGACTGAGGTATTTCTCATAGAAACATAGAAGTGAAAAAAAAAACTCTTTCAGCGCTGCTGCTCTGACAGTAAACTCTTTTTAAGGAACTCATACACACTCTAAAATAGTATATCTATCACTTTATTTTGTTACAGCCTGACGCCTGTAGATATAAAATATTTTTTTCTCACCTCCGGGCGGAAAACGTCAATTTTCTTCCCTCTGCGCTTACCAATGTTGCCGTTTTCCGCCTCCGTCGATGAGAAAAATAGTATACGCACCATGTTCAGTAAATAAGAAAGATTCAGATCACATGTTTACTTGTGATCTGAGGCTTTCTTATGAATTATATGTGATCTGAGACATTTCTTATTTTCCTGCCCTAGGTGCGTAATGTACTATTGACCGACTTGCGCGTCTCCTCGTAACCAGAAATGCCTTTATTTAAAAACTTTGGAGCGAACCGCGACAGTCGGTCCGCGCTGCTCACTACCGAACATATTTTGTTGGTGCTTATTCGTTTTTTACAAGGTTGTCGCTGGAACTGGTTTGACGTGAGTGTATATTAACGTTCGGACGAGTATCTTTTAGTCGGTTTTCATCCACCATGAAACAAATCGTCGTGTTGGTGTCGCTCGCGCTGGTGGCCGTCATCGCCGCCGAGAAGATCACACCCTCGGAGCAGTGCGAGGGTAAGTCCACTATCTTTTCTTATTCTGTGCCTACATTATCGAGGACATACGAAACACAGAGGTGTCTCAACTTTGAAGGACACATTGAGCAATCTATACAATACCAATTACCAACCCCTCGGTTTGGGAATCGATAACATCTTTTGGAATTCCCAAATCTACATTATAAAGACTAAAGACAAAAGATTTCATTGTTTGTCGTTTGTAGCAACTGAAGCTTTATGTTTAATAGCCTTAGCTTTATAAAAAGTCGACGGTACCAGAAAATTCCGAATATATAGTTATAATTATAATAATAAGGGGAATTTGTTTTGAGTGCAGCCACTCCAAAATCCAAATGGATAATTAATGTACGTCCAGTTTAGGTATAAGTATAGCTTTTGTTTTAACACGTTTATATTTAGAGTGTGAATCACGTACGGACGCTGTGTGAGTAAATAAATGCTGTACAATGTACTTACATAATGTAATATACCTATTTAGTCATAACTACCCATATATAAGTATCTAGTGTTTGTAGATCATTATGATGTTAGCTAATTCACTCAACTACCTATAACTATTTATCTATCAATAGCTCCATGCTGGCTGTTGTAGGAACTCGTAAATCGCAACTTTGTTGTGTATTTACTGAATACCTACTGCAAACATATAAACATTATTATTATTATATAAACAACACATTATCTACTCATTGTACTTAATACATCTACTTATAAGACTCTAGTCATAGTAGGTAACGTCACAGTATAAACGTCTTATAAACCTTTGCAGTTTTTTTGTTACGCCACCAGCAAGACTTAATATTATGTCGTATTTCATTCTGAAATTGTTATCTTTACGTCTCAAGACATAAAGATAAGAACCTAGGGGTTTAACTGAATTAACGATACCTGGGCGACTAATTAAGCAGTTACGAAGAAACACTGCTTTTTGCATAATTTAATGAGTGTCAACTAACACCAAAACGCCAAGCGACAAATCTAGATATAATGAAGGTTTATTAACTAAGTATGCAAAACTTTATACCACTCCTGCAATTAACGTGCACCTTCTTATATAGCCAATACGGTTCAATTTATTATTTAGAACTGCGTCAACTCGCCTCTTCTTGTCCTGTGTTAGCTGAACTGACCCTTACAATGTATAAATGTAATGGAAATTTCCGGAAATACCTGAATTAAGAGCCCGTACTATCTTTTCTACTGCTCTCTTCACACTCACGCCCGTCTTTCATATGCCAGATGAAAAAGGACGATCGCCAAGTTAGCGGGCAGTTATAGGTATTCTGTTTTTTAAAGGGTTTTTTTTATATTGAAGTGGTAAAAAGTAATTCCAACATTGTATAGACGACTTTCTCAACAGTACATTGTATTTTTTTCATACCGTTAAGACGTCAATACAATCCATAAAAAGGTGATATTCTAAACCTTTTACAGCAAAAATCACAAAACTGTCGCGAGTTTGAGTTGTATTATTTAAAGATACTTAAAAAAAAAAAATCTAGCTGCAACATTAGATTATAATTGAAATGATCTTACATGTTGTGCTTTAAAACTTATAGAAATACTGTATTTTAACTGTTAAATCACTTCTGTTAAATGAGCGAAATCGGCATAATTTCGTATACGGACTCTTAAGGCAGCTATAAATAAATGAACACAAGTTCACATGGCAAGGTGAGGTAGTTTTATAATTATTATTATTACGTCATGCGTTATTATACTCGTATTAATTATCTTCTTTACAGTGAGATACAAGTTAAAACATGATGAAGATCCTTGGTATTAAGGAAATAATATATGTAACACGTTCTAAGTCTGACTACCTACTGAATGCCTAAATAAATAACAATATAACATTACTTACTCTTATAGAGAACTAGACTTTAGGTAGGTAATACCAGAGAAGATCATTCATAGGCAGATGGTGGATCTATAATGTAGTTTGGTTGAGTTGTCAAACCCAACCGAGAGATCGCGACTAATTATATTGCATTGACATAGATCAACCAAATGACACGTAGGACCGTATGAACCAAAGACCTTGTATGAACCAATTTCTTCGATGGTACATATGTATGTACTTTGTAATGATTTTGACCTGTTTAATGTGTAACAAAATCTATAATGTTCAATTGTTTAATTCCAGGAGCAAACTTCGACGACCTGCGCGGGCGCATCCAGGTGTCGCCGTGCGGCAAGACGCGCTGCAAGCTGCGGAAGGGCACAGACATACATGTACACTTCCGTTTTAACCCCAGTGAGTATTATGTATGCGCTATCCATGTTAAAAATCTGTCTTTTTTTATAAGACCCGAGCAAACGGGTCACCTGATGGAAAGCAACTACCGTCAACCATGGACACTCGCAACTTCAGAAGAGCTGCTGCTGCTGTCTGTCGAACTTTCTGTCTGTCAGTCTGTCACTTATTCAAAACACTGAACCGATTATGCTGGGTATGGAGATACATAGATTCACGTGAAAGGACGATTCTTTTACTCTCCACTTCACATCCACTCGATATTATAATATTATGTTTCGATTCAGTAGCCTGTACCTATGGCTTGGGTCATGAAGAGGCGATTAGATCTTCTAATCGCGAAAACAGGTTTGTATTTTAAATATTTAGTACCTGGTCTAGGTATTCACAGATCGTACCGCTGTACATTGTTTATTAGTGCTCGAAAATCTTCGTTTTCCTGTGTAAATGACACATATTGTATGATAAGAATAATAAATAATTATTTATTATTAGCAGGATATCCGCGCTATACATAAGAACCTTGCTTAATGCTTTGTTAAAATATTTATTCGACCATTTAGGAAGCGGTTATATACTGCAATATTTAAAAAAAAAGTAAAAAAAAAGTTGTAACGTCATGTGCTACGTCTCGTAGCACCTCTACGCGGGCCACCCGCTACGAACTACGGGCTACGGCCGTACTACGTTTTAGCATAATATTCCTATTTCCATAGTTATTTTAATTTTTAACCTTTTTGTGGTACAATTTAGCTCAAAAAGTCTTTTAATATGGTTTCTAAGAAGACAAAAAGCTCGACAAGCTTTCCGGTTTATGATGTGTATTTATAATGTATAATATTAGTATGCTAGGCTAATATGCTTGGATATCTTTATGTCCATATCAATTTTCACACGTATCTTTATACTTGTAACAAAGAAGATTTGCTTCACACTTGCTCACGCTGGAAAATTATTATATACGAATGAGATTTTTTGCTTCTTGTATGTTAAAGTGGTTTTGTTCCAATAGTTTTTGTATTAATCAAGGCTACCACGTGAGTAATTAATTTTACTTTCAATAATTCATAAGAAATCTTCCTTAATTGTCTTAAACAATGTAACGTATAAAATAAAACTTTACCATTTATAACTACTCATATTTTGAGCTGTATATACCTGTAATAGACTATTGCGTTAGATCTCATCATAACATGTAGTAGATTTTAAATATGAATGTTGCCGCAATGTGTTGTTGTTATGTCTTTAATAAATAAATAATACTATATGAGATTATAATATTATACCTATTCACGCTGGCGAAGCTGCCGGAAAAATATTCGATTTTTACAAATATCAAACAGTGATTACAACATATATTATATTAATGACTAGATGACGCCCGCAACTCCGTTGGGCCAAAATTAGTTTAATCGCGCGGGAACATGGCGGGAACCGTACTTTTTTCCGGGTTAAAAGTATCCTTTGTCCTTTCCCGGGACTCGAAGTATCTCCATACCAAATTTCAGCAAAAAACGTTCAGTGGTTTGGGCGTGAAGAGGTAACAAACAGACAGACACACTTTCGCATTTGTAATATTAGTATAGTAGGTATGGATATTGTAATATCATAAACATTGTATTAGTATGTTTTTGCCGAATGATGCCTATTATTATGTAAGTTGCGAGGCCGTATGTAAACTAGCGATTTTAATTGTCAAGGACGCTTATTTCTTATCAAAGCTAAGACAACAGTTGCTTATATTAATAGCTTATGAACTTTTGTAGAAGTATCATAAAATAAGTGAAATTAAAAACTGATATCTAAGGTAACTTTATCCAAAAAAGAATCCTTATTATAGAATAAATACCCGAGAGTCGAGACACTCATATTATGCGGAAAGCGCAAATACCAAATAAAATGTATGGTACGCTATACTGAAAACACAGTTGAGAGTTCACCCATATACTTAATATTGTAGTATGTTACCATACTATTTATTATTACCTACCTACCTAGATATTACCATATACTTAATATTGTATACTTAATATACTTAATATTGTAGATCTAGATAGTATTTGAAGATGTAGTAATATTACAAACCGGCTTCGATAACACAATATACCAGTTAGGTATAGTTATATTTCCAGACTTACCAGCCACATGAATTAAACATCACTCTTTCGTAGAACGGAACTATTGAGTAACAAGACAGTAAAACATTCAGTAATAAAACTTTACCTTCGACTCGCAACTTGTCGTTTCTGCGGTATTACGTATTCGGTATTCATTATCGTGTTTAAGTATTCCGTATTATGTAGTAGGTTGCTACTGGCTTTTTTGCGTTTCAAAGGTTTGTGCCTCAAATTTAAAAAATAAATAAAATATATATACTTCGCAATTCCTTTGTTCTAAACTTCGCGTTGACTTTTTTACGTGTTGATATTATAACGTCAGTCTTATGACCACACTTAGAGAGAGAATGATTATTACTTATCTGTAATTAATGGAGTTTTTTTAGCATGACTAGACCTCCTCTATCGACAAAGTGTTTTCTATCCCCTAAAATGGTTACTCAGCTAACAGCGTGCTAATGTTCCCATTGAAAATAAATTCATGTTGGAACTGTGCTTCCCAGGTCTCTTACTTTATTAACTCCAGCGCTTTAATTTCCAGCTACCGAGGTGAAGAAGCTGTCGAACAGCGTGTGGGCGATTATCGGCGGTATCCCGCTGCCGTTCCCCGGCGTGGACGGCACGTCGGCCTGCGAGCACGTGTCCAACGCCGCCGACGACTCCCCCGCGGACTGCCCCCTCGCCCCCGGCAAGGAGTACAAATACGAGAACTCCTTCCATGTCGAGGACTTCTATCCGGAGGTCAGCATGCGCGTCCACTGGGGCCTCAACGACGGCAAGAAAGACGTTATCTGCTTCGAGGTGCCCGCCGTCATTATTAAGTAGTCACGTGACCAGTGTGAAGTTAGCGCTAATGAGCGGACTTCATGCATGAGCCTATATGTCAATAAACTAAGTAATGCTACTGTAAATTATAATAATTATATCTTACTTAATAATTTAGTCGTAGTATTTATGAATGAACGTACGTAATTTTTAGAAAATCTGAAAGTTTACGATATATATTTAGTTTTCGAATAGGAAGCTACTCTATGTTTTGATTTATTGCTTAAAATTGTGCCTTTTTTTTTCCTTTCTCCTCTCCCCTGTTGCAATAACTACATACACTGGATTATGAAGTTTACACATACTACAGCAACCGTCAGTGTCGAAGTAGGTAGTTATTAAACTTTTCACAACCAGGCGGCTAGTCTTTGCCCAGTTTTTATTAGACTTGAACCTAAACCTAAGGCTGCGTCCCCGTCAAACACGGCGTTGTGTCGTCGACGTGCCAAGACACAACTACCGAAGCAACGAAATGAAATAACGCCTCCGTGGTCCAGTGGTTTATGGCATGGCTCTTGACTCGAACGTCAAGTCGTCGTCGTGGGTTCGATTCCCGCGTTCGAAACATGTTATTTCCAAGTTTGGTTAGGATAATGCAGGCTGATCACCTGATTGTCTGACAAGTAAGATGATCCATGCGTCGAATGGGCATGTAAAAAGTCGGTCCTGCGCTTGATCTCTCGCCAGTCATGTCGGTCTTCCGTCCCACTGGGTTATGAGAGTAAAGGACACTTGGTGTCTATAAAATTACTCCTGCATAAATGGCCTGGTTTCAATGAAACCGGCCACCGTCACCGAAAGCGGTGTGGGAAGTATTATTATTACTGAAGCAACGACGAACTGCACGGCTTTAATAATTCGAGCCAAGTATTTCGCCACTTTGCACGATTAATTAATTATCACACGATAACAGTGACATTCGATAAAATACTAATTAGAATCGCTTTGTTCGTTATGGACAAGAGCGGACTGCACCTTAGTTGTTTATATCCAAAGTCCTGTTCGATTTCCGCCCGATTTTGTATACAAAATAAGTGTAATTTTAAAGTATTATCGGTACCTGTGATTAGTAGCTGTTAATCCCTTAATGCAGTTAAGGTGACGTCATATAATCCGTAGCGCGATATATTCGGTTGTGGACAGTTGCAGTTCTGTAGTCTACTCGGATGTTGCTAGAAGCTGTTCTGCTGCAGTTGCTTGTGCTGGCGACCCGCGCCTCGCCTGTCATATTCGAGGATTGCGGTAAGTAGATTGGGAGTAGGCCTAGCGGTGTCGTCATGTAGCGGCCGTAAAAGAGCGGTGGTTAAATTGTTTATGGAAATAATATGCCACCGTTTCTAAAGAGTGGTAACTATCACCGTATTTGTCGACGGTAACTCCTAGAAAAATACAGCTTAACACTTTCATAGATATTGATTATGATAAAAACATCATTTACTAAAATTTTTAGAGGATAGAGAGAATTTTGTACGCTGACCTATCTTCACACGAGCAAGAAAGTAGTGGTATCAGACTAACATATTGTGTATGTGTGTTTAATAATATGAGATACCAATATTTATGAGCGGGAGTGAAAAAGAAAAGCTATAGGTCAATGACCGAATCCCTAGTCTTTATCCGGCGATCTCGTTTTAGTCATACAATTGGTATAATATTATGTTCAATGATCAATCTCTAGATTTCTATCATGGCTCTCCACAAAAGTGTGTCTTACAAGCACTACCTAGGTAACACTGAAAATGTTTAGAAAATGAAAAATGGCTTAATGCAGAAAGTTGTCAATACTTTTATTGTTTTTAGAAGTAATTTCCGATCCTCTCTACACATCGTCGCATTTGATGGAACCCCCGAGAAAAGCAGTGCGCTGCTGTCAAAATTTTTCCAAGACAACAGGCAAATAGCAATTGACATACCTTTCTGCAGTAACTGTCCTTTCATCTTCTAGCACAATTATTGTCGTAAAATTACATTTCGGACAAAAGAATGAGGCAATCATCTTTTTGCCTTGAATTCTTCCTTTCTTTACGTCTTTTGTTTTCGGGTTCGAAGCAATATATCCAGCTTTCTTCACCTGTTAGGATGTCAAATACAGAATTTGAGTCACCGCCGTTAAACTTATTTAACATTTGGCAACACCAGTCCATGCGAAGGCGTTTCTGGTCGTCGATTGACGTATGGGAAATCCATCTAGTACAAAGCTTCCTGACGCCTAAATGTTCATGTAATATTTTTTGAACTTGACAGACAGCAATGCGTAGGCTTGCCCGTATCTGCTGATAGGTCACTCTTTTATCTCCCTCTATCAAGCGTCGCACAGCACTAATGTTAACTTCAGTAGTCGCTGTTAAAGGACGTCCCTCACGCGGATCATCACTGAGATTTCTACGTCCACGCTAAAACTCTTTAAGCTAATAATTGTAAATAGTGGCACGAGATGGGGCTTCATTATGAAATGGTAATAGCAGCCTATCAAAGCTTTGTTATTAAGTAAGCCCACAACGAAAGTCATAAAAATCGTTAACTGAAAATTTTCTCGCGTTAAGTTAATTTTCACGTGTAACAAGAGTTTTAGATTTGCCGCCAATTCACCAAAACAAATGACAAATTAATGCATTGAACCACATTATGTTACCAAAGAGTTCTAAAATTGTAATTTAAAAAAGTTTTCATTAGTAATGTTTCTAACTAGCTAGTTCTAAACACTTTCAGTGTGACCCACGTATAAGAGTAGGTACGATAGTCGTAACTTGTAGTTAAACCTTATATAAGGTGTAACAGAACTAAGCGATAATACTTATAGGGTGTGTATGTGTTCCTTGTAGAGAGTTCACTGTGCAAGTAGCAGCGCTGAATTTTTTTTGTGATTTGTATGGGCAAGCGCCCCAGCGTCACGAGTTTCCCCATACAAAAGTGAAAAAAAAATATCTTTCAGCGCTGCTACTTTCACAGTGAACTCTCTACAAGGAACACATACACACCCTAAAGTATTATCACTTAGTTTTGTTACACCCTGTATATTATAACAGACTTGAAAACATAATATATTCAAAACCTGATACATTTAAATTCCTCGAATACTACTGGTATTGACTGCATTTGTGACTGACAAGTTTTTGCTAATTCCACAAAGCGCAATACAGGAAAGCCGAAAACAATGACCTTAACACGAAAGCAAAAACTTTGTAAATCATCGTTTTTTGCTTTCGTAGTGACCAAACATACCAAACAAATATTTTGTGGTCTGCCTTCTGACACTTCTCACGAACTCGTGCTCGTTGCTCGACTGAGCAGAGTTACACCGACATAGTTATCCTTTATGCATAATGTAAAATGCAGTACATATTGTTTACTGTTCATAGTGTGCAGGTACTTGAATAGTTACAATTTGTAATATATATATATATATATATATATATATATATATATATATATATATATATATATATATATATATATAAATAGTCAAATGTGTATAATTATTTATTACAACCTACATATATTATGATTTATGGGTAATTACTGATTACACACTGACAAACCCTAGCGAAGTTGAAGAAGGATGCAAAAGTCTTAAGTGTGGATATAACCTGATATTATAAACTAGTTTGTTTAGGAAAAACTGCGCTAATAATTTCAATGATTAATTACAAAAACGTGAGGATTCTGCAATTAGCTCTACAAAGTATTACATGAAGTTGGAACAGATTTCTAGATAATAGTTATTTATTCAGATGGGAAATCCATACTAATATTATAAATTCAAAAGTGTTACAGCTGTCTGTCTGTTACCTCTTCACGACCAAACCGCTGAACCGATTTTGCTGATATTTGGAGGTGTTTTGAGTCCTGGGAAAGGAAATAGGATACTCTCTCAGAAAAATTTATGGTCCCGCGCGAGAAACGAATTTTGGCGCAACGGAGTTGTGGGCGTCATCATTAAAATATCTAAATAATAAATATACTTATATTATATAACTCAAAGGTGAACTGACTGACATGGTGATCTATCAACGTACAGCTCAAACCACTGGACGGATCGGGCTGAAATTTGGCATGCATGGTAGATGTTATGACGTAGGCATCCGCCAAGAAAGGATTATGATCAATTCTACCCCCAAGGGGATAAAATAGGGGAAGAAATTTGTACGAAACTTTGTCAATTGTAAACCGATCGGGCTGAGACTTTGATACCTAATTAATAATAATATTTCCTAACGCGAGCGAAGCCGCGGGCGAAAGCTAGTTTTGTTATCAGTCTGTTATCATAGATATTTATTAATGTAGAATGCTGTGATTTTCTATAAATATGCCTGATTAGATTGTTATCTCTCCATTAACTACGAAGAAAATCAAATCTAATGACTAAAACTGTAAATAACTCTACAATTTCTTAGATAATAATGATAAGCGATAGCCGCCATAAATATTGGTTTTTGTTAAATATTGGTTTTTGAAGCCTGTTTTATCATATTTGAGTATTGATTAGCTGTTTAGCAGTAACACATGGCTTAGTTTAAAGCTCTAGCTCAGGGGTTTCCAAACTGTGCACCGCGGCGCCCTGGTGCGCCGTGGAAAGGCAAGAGAGGCGCGGTGAGTCAATCCTCCATCATTATGCGAAACCACGAATATCATAATATAAAATTATAATATTAATTAGACAAAGCAGGCAGATGATTAAATATTTGTTTATTGTTATTTGCGTGTTTAACCTAACTCTAATACTTTGATGAGAGGTCTCGATCCAAGGGTCAAGGGAATCTGGTACAGAACTATCCAGCATACGTTGTGCAGATCCCCGTGGTTCGAGAACATAAAATTGAATCGAGAGGAGGTCATCATTGCCTTTCGGCTTAGGTCTGGACATATTCCATTGAACGCTTTCGGTTTCCTTATGAGGAAGACGCCGAGTCCCAACTGTGAGGAGTGTAACGTTGTGGAGGACGTATATCACGTTCTGATGGAGTGTGTCCGGGCCGAAGCCGAGAGACAGGATTATTTTTATGTTATAATTTTCAAGTAGGTTTCTGTAATACTGTTTTGTCCTCTCCAAATTTTATAGCTGCCAGAGGGCTTTATAAACTTTTTAAATGTTGTGTAAGTCGGCGTTAGCATATTTTGTTTTTATATCTTTATTTTTTTTTCTCTCTTTGTGTTGATTTTGTATTGTTTGAACTGTAATAATGTACCAATGATGGGGGTGATATTTTCCGCTGGGAAAAAATCCCCTGCTTAAAACAATAAATAAAAAAAAGTTTCGATCAAATTTCGATCAAGTTTCGATCAAGTTTCGATCAAGTTTCGATCAAGTTTCGATCAAGTTTCGATCAAGGTTTCGATCAAATTTCGATCAAGTTTCGATCAAGTTTCGATCAAGTTTCGATCAAGTTTCGATCAAGGTTTCAATCAAGTTTCGATCAAGTTTCGATCAGGTTTCGATCAAGGTTTCGATCAAGTTTCGATCAAATTTCGATTAAGTTTCGATCAAGTTTCGATCAAGGTTTCGATCAAGGTTTCGATCAAGTTTCGATCAAGTTTCGATCAGGTTTCGATCAAGGTTTCGATCAAGTTTCGATCAAATTTCGATTAAGTTTCGATCAAGTTTCGATCAAGGTTTCGATCAAGGTTTCGATCAAGTTTCGATCAAGTTTCGATCAAGGTTTCGATCAAGTTTCGATCAAGTTTCGATCAAGTTTCGATCAAGTTTCGATCAAGTTTCGATCAAGTTTCGATCAAGTTTCGATCAAGTTTCGATCAAGTTTCGATCAAGTTTCGATCAAGTTTCGATCAAGTTTGGATCAAGTTTCGATCAAGTTTCGATCAAGTTTCGATCAAGTTTCGATCAAGTTTCGATCAAGTTTCGATCAAGTTTCGATCAAGTTTCGATCAAGTTACGATCAAGTTTCGATCAAGTTTCGATCAAGTTTCGATCAAGTTTCGATCAAGTTTCGATCAAGTTTCGATCAAGTTTCGACCAAGTTTCGATCAAGTTTCGATCAAGTTTCGATCAAGGCTTCGATCAAGTTTCGATCAAGTTTCGAACAAGTTTCGATCAAGTTTCGATCAAGTTTCGATCAAGTTTCGATAAAGTTTCGATCAAGTTTCGATCAAGTTTCGATCAAGTTTCGATCAAGTTTCGATCAAGTTTCGGTCCAGTTTCAAATTGAGTTCGAGTTCGAGTTCGACACAAAACACTACTCTCCAACCGTCTTACGCGTTTTGTATGGTTTTTCGATCAACACGAAAATCTATCGCGAGTTTCACAGTTTTTACCCATCCCACAAGTGCTCAACGCCGCTAAAGAAGTTTTCACTTCAAAAAAAAACTAATTCTAATCATAGGTGTTTATTTATGTATATTTTTCTAATAGATAGGTAGAGTAGGGCGCCGTGACAAAATATTGAACGTGTAAATGCGCCGCAGGCTGAAAAAGATTGGGAACCCCTGCTCTAGCTGTTTAAACAGAGACTTAGATGAGGATCACAATATTCAAAATATAGAGGCAAGTTCAGCCGATAGTAGAGGAATTATAGGGACCCTACGTGGTACGCCCGTACTTTTCCGCTGTCGTTTCAGATAAGTTGAATATTTTTTCAAATAAATTACACAGGAGTTTTATAGATAACCTTTTAAAAACATCCTGTTATCCAGATTCGGCAGAGCTCCAAGTAGTTTCCACGAATAGTGATTTGGCCGAATATCGAATCGGAGCCTCCAAACAAAAGTGCCACGTGCGTGCGTGCCTGAATTGCAACCCTAATATTACCTACATTGACACTAATCTATACCATACCTGGGTATTGTACATAGATTAGGGTCGTTCGTCATAAAAGTATTTCAGTACATACTTAAAATAAACCCATATAAAACATAAATGAAACAAAATGTTTGATATTTTCTGATTCATTGTCTTCCTTAAATGCGCTATTAAATATAAGTAACATAGACCCCTTAGTTAATCTGGTAAAAAACAACATAATTCAATTAGTAGATAATAATGTTGCCATTGTTTTAATCTGGATCCCTAGCCACCAGGGCATTCCCGGAAACGAAGAAGTCGATAGGGAAGCTAAAGAAGCTACAAAATTAGAACAGTGCAATTACTTAACCTCTAGTATCAAAGACCTCAAAAAATATTATAAGCTAAAAATTAAGAACCTGTGGAATTGGGTAAATAATAACAATAGTCATTTATTTGAGATAAGAAAAACAGTTTTTGAAAAAAGCACGCTAAAGCCAAATAATAGAAGAGATCAAGTAGTTTTAAATAGATTAAGAATAGGAATGGCATCTCATCACCAAGGAAGCGAAGAAAAGATGCGCAAGGTGTGATAGTGATGTTTCTGTTAAGCATCTGTTAATTGATTGTCCAATGTATAATACTGAACGCCTAAATGTTAAACTCCCTACATGTTTAAATAAGTGTTATGAAAGTACCGAAAAAATTGTAACATTTCTAAAGTTAATTAATTATTATGATTTAATTTAAAATTGTAAGCCTAAAGTGGTCGCTAATGACCGTGCTGTTTGAGCGACCTAAAATAAATAAATGAAAAAAAAAACCCCGTGTAATAATAATTTATTGCTGATTTCTTCGATAGCTGTTAAGTGTTAATGCACAAGCCAAGTGCTAATCCGGATTATATGGGCCAGTAATCTTAGGATTAGTAGATAAGTGATCACTTTATTCATGAACAATACTTAACTTTCACTTTATCAGCCGCTGATAATGAGTATTGAGTATACGTGAATATTTTTAGATCCTGTTTGTTTGACTCTAAAGGTGTTCTTCATCGGTAAACGAGTATTTATAGATCTTGAACTTTGTAAAACAATAACGTGTTGGATAACAATATTATATAAAATACATAATTTTGTCTACACGTGTCGATTTTCGTTGTGAGGGTTCGCTTGAAGCCTTGTATCAAATTACATGGTCGAAGAGAGTGCTTTAGAAAGAAGTAGAATTAAACTACCGATTTATTATAATCTATACATAAAATAAATTACTAATATAACTAAGGTAATATAAGTAAGCGGTAACTTACTACTACCTAAGTTGCTATAGTATAATTATCCCTGTATGATGTAGAGATTTTACAAATTATTTCCGATTGTAGCTTGGAATATTTAAAACTTATCAGAATCGATCAGCCTGTTTACTCATCAGCGTATTTTTATTATAATCACGTATATTTGTGAATCAGGATGACGTCACAAAAACTGTGTGCCTGATCGTACGCGGTGCGCAACACTAACAATGGGATTATGATAATGTGATTTTTGTTTATTTTACAAATTACCGCATACATTTATACACCGCCGTAAAAGTTTTGTCTGTAAGGGCTTCTTATTAATACCTTACCTACTGGAAAAATTCAAGAAAATTACTTTCTTCTCTTCATGTGTCACGTGACAGCAGTCTGTGTTTGTGCCATGGCCCACGGCGTGTCGATCTGGGCACCCACAAGACCACACGTCGAGGACTTAGCTAGTTTTCATAACATTATTGAAGCTTTCATTTGTTCTCCAAATCTTTATAGGCTTGGAATAGAATTTAATTTATAATCTTGTGACTTGTACCGATTCAGATGGTCCACATGTAAACTTTTAGAGTGGATGCCTATTTAGCGCATAATGTGATGAGGTGCAGGCCGCAGCGGTATGCATTTTCCATAAAAGTTTTCTGAGTGAAAATTGAACCCCCTGGCCGCGGTCCGTCACAATGTGCGCGAAGCTTTATTTATCAAAATGTCGCAGGGTCGGCCTACGACTTATTCATCGTGAACATCGAGGGCTGCGGCGCCGCCGTGCCCTGCTACGTCACGCTCGGCGAGCAGATACCCGTCAACGTCATGTTCTACGCCGGTGAGTAGAGACTAGAGAGAGAGAGAGAGAGAGGGGGAGGGGGAGAGATAGAGAGGGGGAGGGGTTTCAAATTAGGTCTGGGACAATTCAAATATCTGTTACCTGGGTCAAATGAATTGACAAATTTCAAAGGCGTCAGACGTCTTGCAAATCTGTCAAATCCATACAAATTTAGAAATGCATCAACGCGTCGCGTTGCGGTCTGAATTGACCCTTAAATACAATATATCTGTTACCTAAGGCCCGTCATACACGCTACGGTCTACCGGAGAGGTCACGTGTGCAATTATGCCTGCGCAGGTATCAGTCGAAAGAATTGATTTTCGATTTTGCGCCAGTTGCCTGCGCAGGTCCAAAAAACTGCACAGGTCTATTCCCTCACACATTCCGGCTTACCTGCGCAGGTATACCTGCACAGGTGGACCTCTCCGGTAGACCGCAGCGTGTATGGCTTACATTACTGTTAACTACAAAATCAAAGCCCGATAATAAGCAATTAAAGACGAATTTCCACCAGTATAATATTATGTTTTCGTTATTTGCCAACCTAGTTAGGCGGTATAAAATATTTCTTCCACAATTTGTTTCCTCCTCATAATAATGTCGATATAATAATGTCGATTTTAGATAGATAGAAAATGCTTTATTTGTACAAAACTTAGAAACTAAATTACAATTTGAAATAATAATTATATGAACCTGTACAAACAGGCGCGGGCGGTCTTACCGCTGAAAGCGGTTCTTCCAGACAACCTTGAAATAATATAAAACAAAACTAATAAGTACTTAGGTATGGCTAAAAATACTACATACGTCTTACTATAATATTATACTATAGTATTCATATTAAAGATACATAATATAATAAAATAAAGATATATAATACATAATGGTATGATAAACTACACAAAACTTTACGTAAATATAATAAAAATGAAAGAAGTAGAATGCTACTCAACATGACAATTTTAGATAAAACTCTTTGACCCGTTTTTTAACAATATTAATTGTAGGTGATCTTTGGATGGTTTCGGGAAGAGCTTTCCATAAACGTATAGCAGATACGGTAAAAGAACAGTCGTAGTAGGCGGTATTATGGGAGGGAAAAGCAAGAGTGAGTTTGTTGGATGAGCGGAGAATAGGGTTTTATGTCCAAGGAAGGTGAATTTATCTTTTAAATAGTGTGGAGAATTTGGATTGAAGAGAATATTGTATAGGAGATGAAGAATGTGAGTATTCCTACGCATCTTGACCGGAAGCCACTTCAATTTGGCCCGGTATTCCGATACATGATCGAATTTTCGAAGACCAAATATGAAGCGGATACACAGGTTTTGTAAGCGTTCGATAGAAGATAAGAGCTGTTCGCTGAGATCACAGTAACACACGTCGGCATAGCCTAAGATAGGAATAATAAAGTTTGAGCTAGTCTACGAATAATAAAAACAGGAAGAGTAACTCCGTCAAAAAACATGCTCCAAAATACTTGTCAAAAAAGTGAACCTTAGGTTCACTTTTCATACATTTGCAATATTTAGGTGGCCTTGAGCGGTATAAAGGCTGACGTTACATGACAGTTCAAAAGGAATCAAATTTTAAACGGTAATAGTATGGGAGTAACGTTTCTTTAGTTTTTATTATTCGTAGGAGCTAGTGTAATTTTAGTTGGGATAGGAAGGAAATTGCTAAGACGTCTGAGGGAAGCGGTGGCGGCAGTCAGCTTTTTGCGCAACATTTGTACTTGAGTGCTCCATGATAATTGATAACATTTAACTCCATGATAATTGATTTAGGATGAGCTAAACGGAACTAATGATCCATCAATATTTATGCTGGGTAACTGCGTGAGGTTTTAATTGTGCTGCAAAGCACAAATCAAAATCACCAATTTCAAATAGAGTTTCCTTCTTTAGGCTTTAGGATTAAGGTGTAGGTATACTAACTTTCGAATACCAAATAATAAATAATTTTTAACAATAAAATATCGTCTATACAATATACATATAATAAAACTGTAGAAATGACGATTCTGTACATTAAAGATATTCAAAAAATAATAAGTGGAGGGTGTCACTACATCGCTATACAAGCCAAAAATATGGTCAGTTTTTTTGTCTGTCTGTCTGTCTGTCTGTATGTTTGTTCCACTATCACACGAAAACTACTGATCCGATTTGAATGCGGTTTTCGCAGATATATTGATCTTCTTCCAACTTAACATCTGGTGCATAAAATTTTTTCCCCCCACCCCTCTAAAGGGACAAAAGAGGGGGTCAGATTTTGTATAAGACTTTTGCTTTAACACGAAAACTACTGATCCGATTTGAATGCGGTTTTCGCAGATATATTTGTCTTCTTCCAACTTAACATCTGGTGTATAAAAAAATTCCCCCCACCCCTCTAAAGGGACGTACGAGGGGGTCAGATTTTGTATAAGACTTTTGCTTTAACACGAAAACTACTGATCCGATTTGCATACGGTTTTCGCAGATATATTTGCCTTCTTCCAACTCAACGTCTGGTGTATAAAAATCACCCCCCCCCCCAAACCCCCCCAAAGAGAGGGTCAGATTTTGTATTAAGTAAACTTTTTTCTTTAATGGACTTACTTTATATTATTAACTGTTTTTCCAACTTAACATCTGGTGTTACATAACATTTTTCCCCCCACCCCTCTTAGGGGACAAAAGAGGGGGTAAGATTTTGTATGCTGATGAAGTAGAAATACTTTAAATGGCAAAACAACGTTTGCCGGGACAGCTAGTATATAATTAATGCGCAATCTTACAACTTATTGCCATAAACATACAGCGGAATAGTATTTCCCAGGGTTTACTTATCAGATGCAGGAAATACCTTATTTAGATTGTGTTATGGCCACAGTTATGACATTTTTTGTTTGTTACCTATTTAATGCACAAAATATCCTTCAAACTGGTCACAAGTTTGGGGAAATCAATAAAAAGTAAAAAATGCTGCTTCAATCGATCGAGCAATACTCGGAACCGAATGTAATGGCATTGTAGAGATGCCATGCACAAATCAATTACTTTTTTTTCAATTTGACGTTATCATGTGCGGTCTCATTCGAAGAAATGAGAGACATGTTTAGTTACCGTTCCTGTTAAATAATTAAAGACGTGACTGGAAAAACCACTTAACTAACATTTTATAATATTAGGACAATAACGCATTTTTTCCCTTATAATTCGAACAAACCTCGTAAGTCGTAACTTTATCTGCTTCTTCCACTCACGTTTTCAAGTAGTGATTTAATATAATATTACACTGACACACCACAAATCAAATGAACTAAGTATCTCGAGTCGCAAAAATATTCGTATTGTTTTGCTCTGGCTAGCTGCCTAACCTTTAAAACTTAATTTTGAGATTTAAAACTACTTTATTTATTCGTGGAATTAAAACTAACATTCAAAGTCGGTATTTTATATTTAAATAAAAAAGTTTCTATATGGGAATTCCTCTCATTTCCTCCAAGGAAAGGCACTTAAAATAACACTTAAGAGCCTATCTTTATATTATCTACTTACATGTTTAAGGAAACTCGTTATACGGAGACCGGAGTGAGCAGCCATCTTGTTAATGGTTCCTGCAATTACAGGCCCACACACACGTTACGAGTATGTCTTCCACAGGGGCAATTTTTAAGATGTACGGTAGATGACGCTTCCGGTTTTCCCCTTTTAGAACTTAATTTGGTGACTGGTGATTTGCCCTAGACTGCACTAGGACGAACAATCTGAAAATATTGCAGTCAATGTGGTCTTTTGTTTCATTTGATATTTATTTTGGTCTGATGGGTTTAAAAAGCTTATTTGCTACTGCACTGTTTTCATGCAGGCGCAGCGCAAAAAGTTTTGTTCGACGTTTGACAACGTTTCTATCAATATGGTCGGATTATTTACTGTATGTGCCAGTAACGCCATCTGTTCCAACCTATGCGTAATATTCCCTATTAGCATATGATGCAGATGCTGATAAAACACTTTTTAAAACTAAGACCTGTGCAGCTAGATTAGTACCTATTATAATTATTATTAGGTATGTTATATTCCTATTTAGTATTTGGTGTTTGTAATTTTGACTTTTGTGGTGAATCATTAGCGTAATTTTGTCTTCAATTGAAACAATTATTGGCTGTTTTAATGTTCTTCTGGAAGTATTTTTCCATTAGTAGACTTATTTTGAGCATAGCATAAAATATAAATACCGGTACTTAAAATAATGTACTGCTATCATTCGAAATAAGTAATTCCTTTGTTTCAAAATTTTTTTTAAAATATTGTCATAGAGGAAGGCCACAAACATTTGCCTCCCTCACCTTGTAGTACCTTGTACAAGTTGTACATCTGCGATGAATGATGATACAGAGTTGACGTCCTCATGTAGACAGGAATTGTTTTTTCCACAAAACGTTTTATTTACTGTCAACTGTACTTAGCGGAACTCTAACGATGCTAACCACATATTTACTGTATTTAGTAAACAAACTGAGGAAATACATATTTAAAGTCAGCTCAAGACAATGTATGTCTTAAATTTAGTATTTACAAAATTTTGTAATTAAACGAATTGTATGCCATTAAAATTGAAAAATATCATACGATTTTACGTATAGGTACCACACTCGTCAAGTCAAGCCTGATAATGGTAAAAATGCCAACAGACCATTTAAAAATAATACCCATCTGCTCATCGCATTATTATGAGCATTTGTCTTAAACCCATTCTTTAAAAAAAAGTTTCATACAATTTCGACGTTTCTGATTTTCCAGATTTCGTGTCTCGTCAGCTGGACCAGGACGTCACCATCAACATCAACTACATCCACGCGCGCACGCCCGTCACACCCGGTGAGTAACGAGCGGTCAGATCGCCTGCTAGCAAGCAACTGTTATAGCGACAACTATCCACTTATAGTGTCTTTCCTTAAATCTTTGTTTTTCTATTCCAATACATACAACTTTACAAGAATACTTTTGTAAAGTATGAAAGTAAAAACGAAAATAGCCGTGCACCATCAGCTTAAGGACGATCGCGTTGTAGGTGTTAAGTAAATAATATTATTATCCGTCACGTTTGTACAAGTATAGATTATTTTACACACTTCACTTCTAACTGGACGCTGTTTAGCATTAATTAATTATTGTGTATCATCGTATCATCCCACAAAAAACAAGTATTGAGTTAAGAATGCAGTCATGTTCTTTAAGATCATTAGAACTAGATTGCATTCATAACTTAACAAAAAACTTTTTGTGGGTTAATACTTAATACTTACACAAAAGCTTAACAGGGACCTCACTAATATCAGGTAGGGATGTACCTAATGTTTTTCAAAATTTGAATTGTAATGTTGGCCAGGTTGCCTAGACCTGGCAACTCAAACGCAGAGTATTATTGTTTAAGATGTTTTTCGTTGGTTGTATATTATAATAGCCCTTACAGTTTACCGCGAAAATGTCGGAGTATATAGAGTAGTGTCGCTTGCGTCCAAACACTTCAATTTCATGTCATTATGATAAACCTGATACCTAAAAAGGGAAAGGCACTAATGCAAGACACGGAACTAATAGATGACACTTACGACAAAAATACCATAAAAATAAGAATTACTGTAATTATTTCTCAAAACTGTAAATTTTACAGGATTCTTAAGCTATCTGTTGATGTGAAAAAATATATTTGGGACGCCTTCGGGAACAAAATTTTAAAATGGGATCAGTTTTCGTAATATATGTATATGTATACACTTATTAATGTATGTATGTTGACATTGTATAATTTTAAGTTACAGCATTGTAAACTTTATTTTAAAATATTAATTTTTTCTCACTTTTTTTGGTAAATAAAGTGGGCCCCGTGCGAGTTTCTTACGTCGGTTCTTCTCGCCGGGCTAGTTCCCGAACCGGTGGTAGGCATCATGTAGACTTTCAGAAAATATTTGCAAAAATTTATTCTGAATAAAAAAAAATGAGTTTGAGTTTTGAGTAAATAATGTGACAACACGCGCTCGGCAATTTCTTAGCAAATAGGTTAAGGAAGGCGAAATTTTGCACGTAAGTTTTGAATACATTTATTTAATTTTTTGTAATTTCTATTGATTTCATTGGATTAATGGTCATGTTGTATACACTTATTAATGTTTATTTATGATTTTTTATCCATTTTCCCTAACAATATAAAAGGTGTCTATTAAGTATTATTAGTTCTTGAAAATGTAAAGAACCTAATAGATGACATGGATCTCAATTCTCATCTTTTAGTTTTGCAATACATACTAAAGTTATTTGTAGCTTATTCTATTGCAAATATTATCACTATTCTCTGAAAATATAATTAAATTAACAAACTAACAACTTAGAACTACTGTACCTAAAAGTGGACATGGTGTCTAATATTAGACCTTGTACTAATCTAAAAATCGATTGCTTTAGTTTTTTAGCACTAAAAAGAAGAAAAAGCAGAGCTGAGAAAAAAAAGAAGAAAAAAGAAGAGGCAAGAGAAGCATAGAGACTAAAGACTGAAAATAAATTTGCTAGGAAAAAAATATGAAAATAAAAATAAAAGTAAAGATAGTTTCAGCATGGAAGAAGAATGGATAGAATCTGGAGACAACGTGGATAATATTTCTGATGCATGTAGTTATTATGATGAAGTAAATGAAATCTTTTGAAAAACGGCAAATAAAGACCTAATAATATGAAAAATGTAAAATGTAATTTTTAGGAGACCCCTTACGGGAATGATAATCAGAGATATTATATTGAATATTTATTGGGCGCAACTAATCGCGCGCACCTCCACCCGATGACTGGCTATACTGCCGTTTACATACATGAACAATACTCATACAATATACATAGAATACCCCTACAATATTCCCCCCCTTTTAAAAAAAAAATAAAAAATAAAATAAATACAAAGTCAAGTGAAAGAAAAATTATGTACCTACTTAGACACAGCTTACATGCATTTAAAGGTTGCGCAGTATACATTTAAGTTATAACAACACAAATAATATCATGTTATATCATAATAACTGATTACAAAGTGTGCATTGCAATGGAATGCAAGTTCATTTACAAGTAAATATTGTCATGCACGTACGCATGCTGCCTAGCCCTACGACCGAAGTCTTGGGATCAGTTTACAACTGCTAGGAGACACAACATAACAAAATATTATACACGTACAACTTACAATTATTTAAAACTTATCTAGCACATGAACGAAAGACACAATATAGCACTAGTATCATTATTCATCACTATACTTGCTGCACAGTATATGGGCGCTGATTTGCATTTCCCCCTTGGCTCAGCCCAAACGACAGAGATGATAATCCGACTTGTTTATTAAAAAGCTTAATGGTATGCTTCTTGTAGTGCTGATAGAGCACATAGATGTACAGCATGACCACCGCTGCTATTACACAAAACAACATCACGTACACGTGGTTTATCTTACTATCCATTGCAATTTGTTGAGCGGATGCACTGTTTTGAGCAATTATGATCTCTTGCTCTTTACTTTGGTTCTTTCCCATTATGCTCGCGAATATAGCAATGTTTAACTCGTAAAGTACTGATAACAAATGTGAAACAATTTCTGAAATTACAATATATGAATTGGACAATTTATGCTTACTCTATTGCGCAACAATACAATACTTGCTAAATAATTTAGAACTTGAATCAGCGTTTGCGTTTAGCCTCCTTAGAAACCATAAGGGCAGGTACACACTATCATAACAATTATTTTTTATTCTTACTCAAAGTCAAACCTAACAGGCCGTTTGATCAATCTACCATGCCGGGAAATTTTGGGCTGCACTGTACATGACTTACTTGAAAAATCAGGACTAGGAGTTTGACGCTCGTTATTTGTAAATTGCTTAGCTAAATTTACCTGCTCATTCGGAGTGTGATCAGGTACCGGATGAGTCATCAGGTAGGCTGGTTTGAGTCTATCTATTGAAACTCGAATCTGCCTTTGGGGTAGCTGCACGGTATATACTTTACCACTTTTTTGTAATACCCTGTATGGGCCATCATACGGCGGTACCAACTCACAACGGTGAACAATACTCATACAATATACATAGAATACCCCTACAAATTTAATGTTCTATGTCAACTATTAGTTCATATTTCGTTTTTTGTGATGTCATCTATTAGCTCTTATGACTAAGTTTCCAAAAAGACCAATAATATTTTTTTTTATTGATTTGTCAGAGAATAATTATAATAGTTTTATTTTGTAAGAGTTACTGAAGACATGGAAGAAGTTATCAATCCTTTATTTTCATAAATATATATTTTATAACATTCAAATGTTTCATGTTTCCTTAAAGTGTCTGCCATTAGTGCTTTTCCCTTATATAAATAAATATTTTTAACCTACCTATCACGTACTTTTCCAGAATATTTAATTGCAAATTTATATGACATTAAAACAACATGATATATATTTTGATTTTGATATATATATTTTTTTATATATTGAAATATATAAAAATATTTGAGGAAAATGATCTGTGGTCAAGTTAAGCAAATATCAAATAATGCGAGTAGCTATTATTATCAGTAAAATTTCCATATTCTGCTCATAAAATGATATTGTTATTTAAATTAATAATAACATTTATTCATTGTTATTATACCGGGCGATATATTTTATCCTCGCGAATTTATTTATATAATTTTTTCATAGGCAGTACGAATACTCTCAAAAGATTCAAATTTCAATGTGTTACAGATTTACGAGAAAAAATATTTATGAATATTTTGTTTATCCCGAAATCACTAGATTAGATAAATTGAATTTCAGAATTTTAGGGACCCATGAAAGAGATTCCCAGGATTGTAATTCCCTCTAATTGCATGTCACTTATTATATAAAATATATAAATATTATATTTATACCTATTATATAAATAACGACGCCTTATATTAATGAGATCCCGTACATTTTTGAAATGGTCATTTCGTTACGTACTATGGGAGATCGCACACGTCACACTTTTTGTATGATCGAGTCTGCGGCTTACATACAATCTGCATGGCGCGCGCCATCAGATTGTATGTAAGCCGCAGACTCGATCGCACAAAAAGTGTGACGTGTGCGATCTCTATAACTAACAATAATTGCTCTTGTTGTGACTTATAATTATAGCCAAACATAATATTCTTATAGGAGTCGTATTATCGCTAATAGGGGTGCATTTGGACACAATTTATAAAGATAATAACTATAAACCCTCCTTATAGTTGCTTTATTGTCCGCTCTTTTTCCTTATACGTGTTATATAATGACAAAGAACAAGGTACTTCAACTTATAATGCTCGGGCCACACTAACGAGAAACGCCGTTAATTATCGCGTTAATTCTAAAACATGTTATAGCATTATCGCCTTTACATGCCACTAATTAAAGGTGATAATGCTATAACAAGTTTTAGCATTATCGCGATAATTAACGGCATTTCTCGTTAGTGTGGCCCGAGCATAAGAAACATATGGAAAGCGTTAATACCTTCACCCTTATACGTGTTATATTATTGTCCGATACAAGGGAGCTTAAACTCAATGCGGCAAATCAAAGGCTCTTAAAATCCGTTAGCCCTTTTTGCCGTCATAAGTGATTTACATTTTCGCAACAACTTGGAGAAGAAATAGAAACGTCAGCCATTTTACTGTCAAGTAAACGATAAGTCATTATTTTATGTATAGTTTATTTACCTGATTTAGTGCTCGTTTATATTGAAAAGTGTATGGGAATTCAAATGCATGATAAAATTTGATACGCTGTGTGTTTTGGTATCAACTCGCCCTTGAATTTAAGCTGTTTTTGTGCTAAAAACGTCATTAATTATTTAGGCAAGTTAAATACAGTGCTTTTAAAAGAACAACAGGATTCACACATCGTCTATAAGGAGTCTATGAGAGTAAAGACTTTATAACGGCATCAATTGTTTATTATGCTATCGCCATTTTACATATAGTTAGGGTTCCTTTCACACTAACAAATTCGCACCTAGCTAGTGTTATTCCCGTATATTTTATGTAAAATGATTTTTTTCCACTGTAGTTGGGTTGGCTGAAAGAGACCTCTTTATAAGGATACCTTAGCTCACTTTTGTGCACTAATTTTAAGTTTGAAATATTATTAAAAATACGTGATTATCAAATGAATTGTTTTATTTTTTACTTTTCTTCTGTAAACATCACTCCTTTTCAACTTCTTCCACTGTTTTGTATCCCTCTATAAAAGTACGGAACCCATCGTGCACAGGTCCGACTCGCACTTAGCTGATTATTCCGCTCCGCAAGATATTCACACAATCTGTTGTACGTTTAAAATGGCAAATTTAGTTCTGTAAAGCATTTTATTGTAACCTTAAAGAGAATAATATCTTTATAATCACTGTATAAGAGAATAGGGATTGCTTTCATCCTTGTTAAGGTCATATAAAATGTTAGCATTCGTTTGTTGGATAGATGTCTTATTAAATGCCCCTATAAGTTAAAAGCATTATAGTTCCCCTGTGCATTACTTTTATAAGAATAATTGACCATATTAAAAGCCTTTATATGTCTTTGAATATTATAAGGCTAAAAGGCAATGTAACTAGCTACTATAAGATGAACATATTTCGAAGCATTATAGTTGCCGTATAAATTAGAGTTATTAACGTTTACCCAACCAAATTATAAGAATAAAGGTAATATTAGCCAAATCACCTAATAATGTGCCATTATAAGTAACATTGACATAATGAACTTTCTTTTTTTTTTTTTTTTTTTTGCGGGTAGGCATAGCAAGAACATCTTATTTAAAGTCAGGAACGTAATTTTCCAAATAAAAATACTTACAGTTTTTTAAACAACCTATGTATTGCACTAAATTATAGTAATAATCCCTCTTTGCTCGCCACATAATAAACTTTCAGTCATTTAAACACTTTTTCGTCAATTTCCATCGTCACTATAACCTCACTATAACCTCACTACCATGGATGTGTCCACTCAACTTGCTACCAACATGGAGGATCTGGCCAAGCTCTTCCAATCACGCATGGAGTCCTACGAGCAGCGTCTCCACAATGCCACCGCGAAGCCGTCGCAACCTGCAGATCTCTCCAGCTTAGCCCGTGAGTTTGTTGACTTCAAAACTTTTGTTTGGGAAACTCTATTAAAATTAAAAAAGCAAATAGATCTTCTAACACTGGGACTGGACAGGCACGAGACATTCCTCCGCAGGAAAATTCTATTGTTTCATGGAGTGGCTGAAACAAAAAATGAAAATTTATTTGATGTCGTGAAGAGCATAATCACCGACAAAATGAATATTGAATTTACCTGCAGCGATATTCAGACTTGTCATCGCCTTGGTCCCTCCAGCACTAAAAGCCGTGCAGTCCTTGTTAGATTTCGGGATATAGAGCAGAGGCGCCTAGTGTGGGACGCAAAGACTTCACTCAAGAGCTCGGGTGTTGTTATCTCAGAGTTTCTCGCTAAGGCAAGACATCAAGCCTTTGTAACTGCACGACAGCACTTTGGGATGCGTAATTGTTGGTCCACTGACGGGAAGGTTGTGATTATTTTGCCCGACAAATCGCGGCGCAAGATTGAGTCCATGCAGGAACTGAATGTACTTATGGGCACATTCCCCGCCGTTGGGGATCCCAAGCCTGCATCTTCTCACCCGGCTAAGAGTGCTCATGGCGAAGTTGCAAAGCCCAGTATTAAGGATAGTGACCCAAAGTCTAGCAGATCAGCGTCTTCCTCTCGTCGTGCCAGGAGAAACTAACTATAGGTGCTAAGACGTTTTCATAGTTTTAAACATATTATTATTAGTTTTATGTTTCTTCTTTAAAACATAATATATAACTATGTATAGGTATTAGTTTTGTTCTACGTTTTGAATTTAAGGTAGCTTTATTATTTTCTCTGTACACCCGATAATATTAACTTTAATCTATTCACTTTTCTAAATTTAAATTTGTATTTTGATTTTTGAACCTACAAAGTACTAAAATATTACTATCAACTTGTTTTGTCATAATTGACATCTGTCAAGTGTCAATGTCTTAGCAATGTATTTTTTTTTTTTTCCTTTATTTAAAATGTAGTCTTTGACTTTTGCTTGACAGTGCCAATATATAAATAGTTAACATAACATGGGACTAGCTTTTTACTTTGTGCAGATTTCCTTCGTAGTTTATTTTATCGCTACAATAATAATAATATGTGATATGTAAAGTGTTTGTTGAATTAAGTATCTAATTTTTCCTCACTATGGTGAGCTAAGATGGGTTGTAAATTGTATTATTAAATTAGTTAAGTAGATATTTGTTCATATTATTATTATTATTATTGTGTAATCATATTGTTATTATTATACATTAGTATTAATAAGTATATTACATATATTTTAGTTTATTATACTATATTATAGCTTTTATCGGTAGTTTTATGGATTCAGTGATTATTGATGAGAATATTATCGATAATGCCTTTCTTTCGTGCTGTTCTTCGTCTGACAGTTTTTACAGTGCGGATAGTGATGAGAGCTCGGAAATATTTTCTGCTCATGAACGGCTATGCAGCGCCTTCTCCTCTTTTCGCAATAATTTCAACGTAGTTCATGTCAACGCACAGAGCATACCTTGCCATCATACAGATCTTCTCGACATGTTTAGCGATTCCCCTGTGGATGCGATCTTGGTATCCGAGTCCTGGCTGAAGCCGTCACTTTTGTCCACTTCTTACGCTATACCCGGTTATAAGCTGATACGCAATGATCGAGTGGGTAAAAGTGGTGGTGGGGTGGCTGTTTATCTGCGTGGAGACATAGTGGCCAAGATTGTTTCAGTTTCACCTAGTCACTACTCGGGCTCTGCTGAACATTTGTTCGTTGAAGTCACCCTGCACCACAAGAAAGTCCTGCTTTGTGTGGTCTATAGCCCTTCTTTACGTGTAGACTACTTTAGCGCTTTAGAGTCTCTGTTGGCCACCCATTGCCCAAATTATGACTACACTATACTTGCAGGTGACTTTAACACGTGCCTTTTAAAATCTGATTTGCGTGCGTCCAAACTCCGTGCCCTATTCTCCTGCTTAAACTTAAGCATACTCCCACTTTCTGCAACCCATCATGCCCCTAATATTACCCCTTCCCTTTTAGACCTCTTAATCACCTCCTCACCTGATCTTATAGATTCCTTTGGCCAATTCCCGTCTACCATATCACATCACGACCTAATTTTCCTTTCCTTCAAAATTAGACCAGCTCGTCGTAAAACCCAATTTACTTTCTCGCGTAGTTTCAAGGACATAAATTTGGAGGCTCTTAAACGAGATATGTATGAAATTGATTGGTCTCTTGTATACTCCACCACTGACATTGACCAAAAGGTAGCTATAATGACTGGTTTAGTAACTGCTATTTTCGATAAACATGCCCCGGTCAAAAGAATTAAAATTAAGCATGTACCGGCACCTTGGTTGACACAGGATTTAATTAATATTATGGCCAAACGTAACCGTGCATTGTGTCGTTACAGGAAGAGACCGACTGACGAGAATTTTGCCAAATATAAGTACCTGCGGAATCGTTGCAGTCGTCTGTGTAGGGATGCCAAACGACGCCACATACACTCCTCAATAGATCAAAGCAACCCCTCACAGTTATGGAAATTTTTATCAACCCTCGGCATTGGTAAGACTGCTAGTCACTTCGACAATAATTCTTTCAGCTTAAATGATCTCAATGTTCATTTCTCGACTTCACCAGTTCGTCGACCAGACTACAAAAGCACACACAATTTCCCATCTCGATTCCCTTCCTCGCCCTTCCTGTTCTCCTCTCCTGTTCAAACCTGTCACTGAGGACGAAGTCTTAAGGCATGCCAGAGCTATCACCTCTACAGCAGAGGGAAGTGATAATTTGAGTCCTCGCATGATATCCCTTATCCTTCCAGAACTCCTGCCAATCCTTACACATATTCTTAATTACTCATTGACAACGAGTTCTTTCCCGTCGGCATGGAAACGTGCTAACGTCATTCCACTCCCTAAAACCTCTAATCCTACTTCCTTATCGCAATTCCGACCAATTTCCATATTACTCTATCTATCCAAGGTCTTTGAACACATTGTCCATAACCAGATTTCCCAATTCCTCACCTTAAATAATTTATTATCTCCCTTCCAATCCGGCTTCCGTCCTGGTCACAGTACCGTTACAGCGCTGCTAAAAGTCACTGATGATATACGTCTAGCAATGGAAAACAAATGTATTTCCATTTTAGTCTTACTAGATTTTAGCAGCGCTTTTAATTCGGTTGATTTTGACATACTCCTCTCTGTCCTTCGTTCCCTTAATATCTCCTCCTCTGTGTTAGACTGGTTTGACTCATATCTTCGGGGACGTTCGCAGCGGGTCCGCTCTGACGAGGCTTTCTCGGATTGGTGTGACGTCGAGGCGGGTGTTCCCCAGGGTGGCGTTCTTTCTCACCTTCTATTTTCAATTTTTATAAATACTGTTTCCAAATTAATTGCATCCAATTTCCATCTCTACGCAGACGACTTGCAAATTTATCGTCATTCGCTCATTGAGGACATTATTTCTGCAATTGCAGAAATTAATGCTGATCTCCAAAGAATTGCTGAATGGGCTAAATCATTTGGTCTGAGGGTTAACCCAGGTAAGTCACAGGCCATGATCATAGGTAGTAAGTACATGACTCAGCGTGTACGTGATGCACCCAGTATCGTATATGATGGGACTATCATTCCTTTTACTGACACTGCCAAAAATCTAGGCCTAATTTTAGATAATAATCTTTCTTGGATTACTCAGGTTAGTGAAGTCAGTAAAAAGGTGTACTACTCGCTGCATAAGTTGAAGTGCCTCCAAAATTTTTTGCCTATGAAAACTAAAATCCTCCTCGTCCAGACCCTTATCCTTCCTATCCTAGACTACGCCGACTCCTGCTACTTGGACATCACTGAGGAGCTGTTAACAAAACTAGAACGTTTACAGAATCTCTGTATCCGTTTTGTGTTTGGACTTAAAAAATATGATCACGTATCAGCCTTCAGATTGAGGCTCAAGTGGCTTCCTATCCGTCTTCGTCGCAACTCCCATATCCTCTGTTTACTATATAATATATTGTATAATCCTCTCTCTCCATCCTATCTGCACGATAGATTTAATTTTTCCCGCCCTCCTGAAATCCCGTGCAGATCCAGTGTCCGAACAAACCTCTCCCTGCCATCCCATCGCACCAATTTCTACTCCTATTCCTTCACCGTGCACGCAGTCAGATTATGGAACTCGCTTCCCCACACTGTTCGTGACAGTCCAACTATCGCTGTGTTTAAAAGACGACTGAAAGAGCATTACCTTAATTCTCAATCACCGTAACTTGCGTTATTATGTATACATATTATAGTATTTATTTATTATATGCATATTATTATTCATTGATTTTATAAATATATATAAATACATACCTATATGTATTTATGTATGTGTATGTATATATATATATATATATATATATATATATTATATGTATATATAGGCTTAAATAGTTTTAGTATAAATTATAAGTTTGATATTATTGTATTTATAGTTAATTTAGTTTAATTAGTTAATAACTTTATTGATTGGGCACGTCCTATCTGCTGTCTTTTACACTCGTTTCTCTTAGTAGGGCTGCTGTAAGAGATTTCTTCAGAAATAAGCAGTTCCTTTGTGTCGTCTTTCCGTGTTAAGTGTATCTTTATGTATTTTTCATGTGTGCAATAAAGAGTTAAATAAATAAAAATAATGAATGCTCTTTTATAACAAGTATAAGAGTTTAGACCTTATTGACTCAATTTTATAAGGTTCGTTTGTTTGTTGTGATATTTGCTTCAGACCTCGCGGCATGGGCGCCGGCAGGGTTGGTGCCAGGTGGTGCACTTGTACCGCTTGGGAATCTCGGGATCAACAAGAACATGGAATGTCATTTTCTAACCCTAACACCATGCCGTACAAAGATAATTCGTAATGTTTCGGTACTAAACGTATTCTGTTGACGTAAATAGACAGTCACTGTTGTTCGTAAAAAGTAAAAAGAAAAGAAAGAAAACTAAAATCTGCACCCCTTGGAAATTATTTCTGCCGGCGCCCATGCCTCGCGGTGTAGCGGCCAAAACGCTCCTTCGCGCGGACGCATATAAATCGACGCATATAGCTAAGTGCTTTGTTGCAGACGACTAACGAATATATACATACAAAATGTGTCACAATACAAACAAAGCAGTGGAAGTGACGGTCGGTCGGACACCGAGTGTGACGGTTTCCGCAACACACTGACACAATGAGATGAGCACAATTGGCATGCGCCTGCGCATACAATCTGTAACAATGGATGTGGAGTACGTCAGACGCCGTGAATAACAAGTCTTTAGTTCTATTTCTAACACCCTGATTAATTAAAAGATCTATACTGTATACATATCAGATGTTGTCTAGCGTAATTTTAATGTAGGTATAAGATACTCACTACCCCGTACATCAGACAATTAGGTACATCGTTTTGTCAAATATAACTACAATGTCTGTATATAATACAGTATGTATCTGAATGCAGAATGGATATTTGAATTAGTAAGGGTAAGTAAATGGGGTTAAATGAATATTGAAAGTACGAGTAATAAAAACATGCAGCATTTTGCCAAAATATTTTTTTATAAATATTAAGTATAATTATTATTAAACGTACAAGACTTAACTCACGGTTAATATATTTATTCAACGGTAATAAACAAAATTCGACCGATTCGTCCGGACAAGAATCATGATCCTTTTTTATTGAACCGAGGGTTAGGTACCTATATAAACTATGGTCATTAGTCATTACTCATTACTATGGTTTTTTTCCATGACGCCACCGCACTCTGACTTGGCTCATTCACAGAACTAATGATCGCTGTCAAAGTCACCATCACCCTCAATTTAAACGCGATCGTCACTTGATCATCTTCAGATTATGTTAAAACCACATTCGTGTAAATAAAATGTTAAATTTAGGGAGATCGCAGACGGCACACTTTTTGTGTGATCGAGTCTGCGGCGCACATACATTCTGCATGGCCGCGCCATGCAGATTGCAGAATGTATGTGCGCCGCAGACTCGATCACACAAAAAGTGTGCCGTCTGCGATCTCCCATATAGGCATGGACGTATAAAAAAAGGCGGACGTAGTCCCACCATACACAAAACTGTGTCCTTCAGAGTCGGCCAGCTGACTGCATGTACACGGTCCACACGCACACATTAATAGGCTAGTCCATACCATTTGACAGGCGTAAGAATGTGTGCGTGGCCAACTCTGAAGACACAGTTCTGTGTATAATAAGACTCCGTCCGCCTTTTTTTCTACGTTCATGTATATAGGTAGAGACAGCTATGTGTGTTATACTTCTATAACACTGATAATAACAATTTGTCTACATACGTTTAAATCGTTAATGATAATGAATTATTAGTCAATAACAATTATTATAGCAAGACAATAACACATTCAAATGTCACTCAACGTACAAAATATTGGTTGTCTACTTGTTAAGTTTACGCTTTGGCAGAGATAGCAATATAATATAATAACAATATCTATACATAGAATAAAACTGTAGAAATGAAGATTCTGTACATTAAAGATATTCAAAAAATAATAAGCGGAGGGTGTCACTACATCGCTATACAAGCCAAAAATGTGGTCAGTTTTTTTGTCTGTCTGTCTGTCTGTCTGTCTGTCTGTATGTTTGTTCCACTATCACACGAAAATCACTAATCCGATTTGAATGCGGTTTTCGCAGATATATTTGTCTTCTTCCAACTTAACATCTGGTGTATAAAAAAAAATTCCCCCCACCCCTCTAAAGGGACGAAAGAGGGGGTCAGATTCTGTATAAGACTTTTGCTTTAAAACGAAAATTAGTGATCCGATTTGCATACGGTTTTCGCAGATATATTTGCCTTCTTCCAACTCAACATCTGGTGTATAAAAATCACCCCCCCCCCCATCCCTCTAAGGGGACCAAAGAGGGGGTCAGATTTTGTATCAAACTTTTTTCTTTAATGGACTTACTTCATATTATTAACTGTTTTTCCAACTTGACATCTGGTGTATAAAATTTTTCCCCCCACCCCTCTTAGGGGACAAAGGAGAGGGTAAGATTTTGTATCAACTGACGAAGAGAAATACTTTAAATGGCAAAACAACATTTGCCGGGACAGCTAGTAATATAATAATTGGGTAGCGTCTCAATAGGGAATATTACGCAAAGGTCGGAGAAAAGGGCGCTACTAGCACATACAGTAAATAATCCGACCAAAATCCGACATGTTACACAAGTTATATTAGAATATTGACATGGAAACATTGTCTGTTGTCAATAAAACGTCGAACAAAATCGTTTTGTTTACTGTCTATGCTGGTGTTGATGTGTATGGTGAAAGCAGTATACCTAATATTATTTCCTATTTAATAAAAGCGGCGACTTAAGAAGGCGACTAACCCAAAATTGACGATTTTATAAATCATTTTTGTACTTGATAATAAGCCCCGAATCGTTTAATTTTCTAAACATAGATACTACATTATATTTCCGAGAATTCGATCTGAGCGAAAACACGATATCGTGAAATTTTCTCGATAGAAAAAAATCACAAAGATGCATCTAACTTTGACGATTTTTTTCCTATATTCCCAAAACCATGCAGTAAACTGAGTTAATATTTTTACACATCATATAAAATTCTATCACCGAGTGTTCGTTCTAGCGGATTTTTAATATTTTTAAGATATTTAAGAAAAACCACATTGGCGCTTCACCGCCAGATTTGTCTCACCTCTCAGTCGCCAACAGTCACGTTCGCCGCCTGAGGATAGGACGTACTTCTTTTGCCTTTACTCCGGATTGAGAAAATATTTAATCGAAACCATGGGAAACAAACAAAAATTAAATAAACACACTAAAAGCAACATTTACAGGAGAAAACGGGAGCCGTAGAAGGCTTTTTAATTTAATGTAAAATATGTATTATTTGTTAACAAATATGATAATATTATCATGACAAATAATTTGTCAAACCCATATGTTGCGACCGCACATGCGTAGTGCTTCGTGCTTGATTGGACGATCTGCGTGTATCGTCCAATGGTATCGTCTCATAGCATCTCAGCTTCGTGACGATAGACGAATCAGCGGCCGCGGCAGTAGAGATTGAAAAAATAAATCGGCTTTAAATCGATATAGTTTTGACAAAAACTAGTGTATGACAGCGATTTGAAAATCGATTTGGTTTCAATGAATGTCGTACTCGATACTATGGAAATATCGAATAAATTTCTTTGGTACAACGCTACGGTCCTGAAATGAAAAGATTAAATTTTCAAACAGTGATAAGTGATAACATTATAATATTATATGCAAAATTCACTACTTCGACCATTCGCTTGATAATAAATATTAATTCTTCGATCGCGGATTCTTGGAAATGCTATTGTATTCTAGTGTCGCGATCACCGGTGCTCGTATGAGGCTTGATGGGTTAATAACAAAGGTGACGGCACATTTATGAAAGGATTTAGAAGAGTACATACTACATAATAATATACTACATAATATAATATTATAAGTTCTTTTATACCTATGATATTGCCGTTTTGTTTGAAAAATGTTCTTTTTAGGGTTCCGTACCCAAAGGGTAAAAACGGGACCCTATTACTAAGACTTCAATGTCTGTCTATCCGTCGGTCTGTCTCCAGGCTTTATTTCAATAACGGCTATAGCTAGACTTCTAAAATTTTCACAGAATGTGTATATCTGTTGCCGCTATAGCAACAAATACAAAAAATAAAATTAAATTAATATTTAACGGGGGCTCCCATACAAAAAAACCAGATTTTTTTGCTATTTGTTGCTCGATATCAATAATGGATATAGCTAGGCACTTGAAATTTTTACAAAGTCCTTAATTATATTTGTACTTTAATTATGGTTAATAAAATTAAAATAAAATAAATATTCAAAGGGGCTCCCACACAAAAATTACAATTTTGGGCTATTTTTAGCTCTGCGGTACTGAACCCTTCGTGCGCGAGTCGGACTCACTCTTGGCTGATTATTTCGAACTTACTTATTTCTGTTTATCAAAGTAATCACCCCTGCAATCAATGCACCTTCGCCAACGCAGTGGCAGTGTATAGATGCCCTTATTGAAAATATCAGCTGGACGGCAGACTACACTTCTAAGGCATTTTGTACAGCCTCTCGCGATTTGAATTTTCTTCCCGGTAAAAGTTTTACCAATTTTGGAAAAGGTTATAGTCGGTATGGCAGATGAGGGAGAGCTTCCAAACAAAATGGGGTCGCGCGTTGTCATCAAGGAGCAGCGGAGACGATCGACTGACAAAAACTAGTTGCAGACGTACGAACATCGCCATCATTGTGGGCAGTTTTCAATGTACACATCTGCAGTAATGCTCTCGCCGTTTTGTAAAAAGCTGTTACTTATCACACCGGCAATTAGACCACCAAACTCCAAAGTGTAACCATCACATGTCTTGGGGTGATTTTTCGTTTTGCACATTGCTTTGGTGTCGAACCAGGATCTTACCAACTTGCTGAGCATTTTCAAGTGTCAACCGAATACCATTTTTCGTCGCAGGTTTGTTAAGTTGGCTGGTACCGCCTATAAAGTGTGAAGATTAAGTAGAAAAATACATGAATTGTAGACGAATTATGAGTAAACGAACGAACGAATTATGAATGAAAACTTTATAAAGAAAAAAAAATCTAGCTAGTTACAAGTTTCTAATTAAGGCCAAAAGTTCCTGATTTTAAGTTTTTAGCTCTTTAAAACTGAAAACAGTGAGTCGTAAAGAACTTTATGAAAGCTACTAAAATTTACTACGATTTTGTCTTTCAAACTTTGTATCTAACTCCAATCATTGCCTTGCTATGAGCTTGTGGCCGATTTTTTCAAATACACATATCAAGAAGGTCCTAGAATATTTGTGTTTTATGAAATATCTGAAAATATCTAAGAATCTATTTGAAAGAGCGTAAATGAAAGAATTTTAGCTTATTTTTAAAGTTATTAATAACAAAAAAAATCTTCCGGATATTTTTATTTCCGATATAATAATAAAACTAGGCCTTTTCATCCGTTGTGGATGATTTATACAGTATTTTCAGAGCGAAGCTACTCAAATACTGTATAAGTTGGGACAAGATTTTTTTAAATGTCCGTGTCTTTTTTAATTGCCCAAGCACATACGGCATCCTCACAGGTCCCAACATAGTCGGCCTAGTCCAGAGGAAAGAACGAGTCAATAGTTCAATACGTCTGGGACCAACTATGTGCGGGTTTCCTTACGATGTTTTCCTTCACCGTACGAGCGTCCGTATTATGTACTTGAGATCAGAAAATGTCTCATTGGTACACGCCTCCACCCGGGATCGAACCTGCACCCTCTAAGAGTGCGAGCCAAAGCTCTACCTATTAGGCCACGGACGCTCTTATATATAATTTATTTATATTTATTTATAGCCTTTATTTTTCAGACTGTTCGATTTTTCTAATAGCTTAACCTGCTGACTCTAGCGGGTCAGTAGTTCCATAGACTTGGTCTGTTTTCCCTTTGGCAAAGGCCTCAACCATTTTTTTCCATTCTATTCTGTTTAGCGCTGTCCTTGTCCAAGTTTTTCCTGCTGTCATTTTTAATTCATCTTCCCACCTCCGGAACTGCCTTCCTCTATTTCTTTTACCATTTCTCGGGTGCCAGAACACTATGTTTTGGTCCACTTTTCAGTGCCTCTTATTATGTGGCCGGTCCATTTCCATTTTAGTTTCCTAATTCTTGTTATTACATCCTCGATTTTAGTACGTTTTCTAATTGTTTTGTTTCTTATTCTGTCGGTCTTCCTTATGTTTAGCATGCTTCGTTCCATTGCTGTCTGACAGGTTCTCAGTTTGTTATTTTGTTCTTTGGTGAGTGCCCAAGTCTGGCATCCATAAGTTAGGACTGGGAGTATGCATGTATTGTATAGTTTAGTTTTTACGTTCATTTTTGTTTCGTTGTTCTTCGTTATATCCTTGAACCCCCAGTAGCATTTCCAAGCCTGCGCAATTCTTGTGTCTATTTCTGTTGACATCATATTAGTTGCCGACATTTGCTGGCCAAGGTAGGTGTATTCCTTCACAAACTCAATCGTTCTTCCGCTTATGATGATGTTCTCTTCCGTTGCGTTTGTCAAGGCCTTTGTTTTGTTGGCGTTCATCGTGAGGCCTACCTTGTTACTTTCCCTTTCTAGGTCTATGAGCATGCTTTGTAGGTGGTCCTTTGTCTTGGCAAATAATATGATGTCGTCAGCGTATCTTAGGTTTGATAATAGCTCACCGTTTATGTTTAGTTCGTACTGGTCCCAATTTAGTTCTCGGAAGATTTCTTCTAAAACAGCAGTGAATAGTTTAGGTGAAAGCGGGTCTCCCTGTCTTACTCCTCTTTTTATTTTTATTTTTTCTCCCTCCTTCTCTAGTCTGATTTTGGCTGTACTATTCGTGTATATGTTTTTCAAGATCCTAATGTATTTGTGTTCGACTCCCTGTGCCTTCAGGCATTTCCAGATGTTTTCGTGCTCTATTGAGTCAAATGCTTTGTTAAAGTCGATGAAGCAGCAGTAAAATGGCATATTGAACTCTTTACTCTTTTCGAAAATTTGTCTTACAGTGTGTATGTGGTCGATAGTCGAGTATCCTGCCCTGAAGCCCGCCTGTTCTTTTGGCTGATTATCGTCTAGGGTTCTAGTTATGCGCCCCAGAATCACTTTTGCAAAGACTTTGTAAACATTAGACATAAGGCTAATCGGCCTGTAGTTGTTAATGTCGTCCTTGTTCCCTTTTTTGTGGAGAAGGATTATTGCTGATGTGGTCCACTGTGTTGGAATTTTTTCCGTGTCCAGTACGTCGTCGAAAATGTATTTTAATACCAATGCAATGACACTTTTGCAGTCCGATAGCAGTTCATTCTTAATCCCATCAGGACCGGGAGCCTTATCCTTTTTCTGAGTTTCGATTGCTTTTATTATTTCGTCTATTAGGATAGGAGGTACTTTATCGTTATTGTCTAAAATCGTAGTGTCAATTTGGTTGTTGCTGGTATAGAGGTTCTCGTAGAATTCCGTAGCTGTGGATAGTATGTCAGATCTTTTAGTCTTTGTCTTGTTTCGGTCTTTAACTTTAGGTATCCAGGTTGTTTTGTCCGATAAAAACTTGAGCGCCTTTTTTATTCCTCCCGTCTTATTTGTATAGTTTTCGAAGGTTCTGAGTCTGTGCTGTTCTGTCTTTTCTCATTTGGCTTTTAATTTCTTTGCTTACTTTTCCTATTTGTTCCCTTATATCTTTTGTTTTTATATATAATAATAAATATTAATTATATTGGAATTTCAAGTAATCTTTTGTTCTAACTTAAATACTAGATAATCTTTGAAATTTATTCCAGTACTGCAATCTGGAAAATATGAAGGGTTGTTTTTTCACGAGTTTGGAAGATTGATAATAAAATGATAATGGTAACACCTAATGGGACGAAGAATGGCTCTCCAGAGCCAGTCCAGGATGGTTAATCAATGCAGAATTTATCGAACACGTGATTTTAGTATATCGAGATGAAATTTGAGCTGGGGTTTTTATCAGCACCAGCATCAGAGACCATTTTAGTGATACCATGGTCCATGGCTGATAACTCCGCCATTTGTTGCCCGCCGTTGTTGACGGATTTCCAAAATTCTTATGTTACTGTATAAGATGTAGTCTGAATTTCGTAACATGTTAACAAAGGTGGTGATCTGATGGTGCAATTCATGAAAAATCGAGGGGAGCTAAAAGGAGAAAACTAGCTGACCCGGAAAATATTGTTAAATAAAAAAAATTATCAATATAAAAGTATATAAAAACCTATTGTCAGGCCTAACGAATGTACATAACAATACAATCGGTTGAACCGTTTTGGACGAGTTCGCGCACAAACACACCCGAGAATTTTATATATGTCGCAGGGACAAGAGGATATCAGGGATTTCGCGAAATCCTAGGGATATCAGGAAAACCCCGTAGATGCCGGATATTCTTGTTTATTACGTCTTCTTACTAAAAATATCTAGTGATATGTCATTTCACTAAACAAAATCTAGTGAAATGTCAGAAAAGTGGATACTGCCGTATAAAAATCGAGCCACGCATTTCTCTCGCTCGCTCTAGTACCCACACGGGCAAGCGGTTCTTGAGATACAGCCTGGAGACAGACAGACAGATGGAGAGACAGTTTTACTCTTTGGGTAAGGAACCGTAAAAACTAGGATAATCGAAGATCTGGAGTACCTGTGTTTTCTAATCAGGGTCACCCTGATTAGAAAACACAAGAGCCTAGCCAAACTATTAGAGATCGACATGTCACCTTTACAAAAAATATTCAACTTGGTGGACCGCTTCATTTGATGTCAAAATCAAAGGTCTGAAGTATCTGATGAGTGATGTGACCTGGTTTCAACTGTATGATTCAGAGATAATATGGTGATGCCCCCTCAGATCTGCTATAGTTGCATTACACGTGTGATAATAATAATAATAATAACTTCTACACCGGTTTCGGTGAAGGTGGCCGGTTTCATTGAAACCAGGCCAGTTACGCAGGAGTAATTTTTATAGTGCCCAAGTGTGTGCGCAGTACACAAGAGCAATCTCTTTGTTCCTTTACTCGCATAACCCAGTGCAGTGGGACGGAAGACCGACACGACTGGCGAGAGATCAGTCGCAGGACCGACTTTTACATGCCCATCCGACGCATGGATCATCTAATATCTTACTTGTCAGAGTAAGATGTTAGATGATTCTATCAAAGTACCCGTGTGGGTACTAGAGCGAGCGGGAGAAATGCGTGGCTCGATTTTTATTTGGGCGGTATCCACTTTTCTGACATTTCACTAAATTTTGTTTAGTGAAATGACATATCACTAGATATTTTTAGTAAGAAGACGTAATAAACAAGAATATTCGGCATCTGCCGTGATTTCGTGATATCTCTAGGGATTTCGTGAAATCCCTGATATCCTCATTTGCCTGCGACATATATAAATTTGACTATATGACCCGGCAAACGTCAGTTTGCCATATAAATTATTTCTAGCATCAATATATTATATCAAAAAGCAGATAAAAAAATTATTCTCAAGCCAAACGAATGTATGTATGCAAAATTTGAGAATTTTGTATATTTTAATCTGACAAATGTTAATATATTATTTTACGCAAATACACACAATAACTAACCAAATTCGGACGTGGACGAAGACGTGCCTAGTAGATTATATTAAATAAAGTTATAATATTTTTGTAACAGCTATAGCTTAGGAATTCTAACCAGAATCGATCCATTAGTGTCAAATCCTATTCGATTTCGATAAATAAACTTATCATAAAGTATTACTAGTGTATAAGGCAAAAAGTATTAATTTGATTCTCAAAGTGCAGATGGAAAATATGACTCAAACTTCTCAAAATTTTATCTGATATATTTGGTTATACTACGTTCGTACAAAAAGTGGTTACGAGAGTAATTACACAAATTTATAGCCGCGGTGACATTTTGAATGCGTTGGGCGAGTGCGGGGGTATGAAGTGCGCGGGTGAAAACCGATTTTTTTCTGTCATAGGTCACAGATTTTGACATAAGCCCCACACATTATCAGTTAAACTTTTCATTAAATTGAAATGTAATCAATAATCATTAATATTATTACTAAAATATGTCTCTGAGTGCGGCCGTAACTCTTAATTTTTTTTTTTACGAAATAAGGGGGCAATCGAGCAAACGGGTCACCTGATGGAAAGCAACTTCCGTCGCCCATGGACACTCGCAGCATCAGAAGAGCTGCAGGTGCGTTGCCGGCCTTTTAAGAGGGAATAGGGTAATAGGGGAGGGTAGGGAAGGGAATAGGGTAGGGGATTTGGCCTCCGGTAAACTCACTCACTCGGCGAAACACAGCGCAAGCGCTGTTTCACGCTGGTTTTTTGTGAGAACGTGGTATTTCTCCGGGCGAGCCGGCCCATTCGTGCCGAAGCATGGCTCTCACACGTAATGATTTAAGTGCGGTATCTTAACAGCGTCCAACGACTTAAGAGTCTCTCAAACTAAGTGACACCACGTGCTCGTTACAATGCGCGACAGCCGCGTGTTAGTCGTTTGTATGCCCGCCGTAACGTTTCCTTGTTCATGTCATAATAATTCTTTGTTTTGCGATATAAACTAGTTTTTGTTCAATTGTTCATTTAGCATCATGCTTTAAATAATAATATAAAGATTTTGTAATAATTATTGTTAGCTAATAGCTAGTCTGTTCGCGCAGAATTGGTGAACGCCTTAAATCCTTAAATACTTAGTACTTAACCACGAATAAAAAAACTATTAGCGAATCTTGTTTCGGAACTCAAAGTATATATCCTCAAAAAATATGAAAATCAATTCAGTGGCTTAAGCCTGAAGAGACAGACAATTCGATAGTATGAATAACAATTATGTAGGAGTACACAATATAATATATTAGAATTTTGTTCGCAAAAAAAGACTTCAACGCGAGCGAAGCTGTATAATTTTAAGCAAGAAACGCACATCACCAGATTTTAATTCTCCAGATAACATTATTTAAGGCCCTATAGACCCGAAAATTAGCAGGTCGATGTCTGTCAGTACAAATATCGACGTAAAGGACATTAAAATAACATTCATATCAGCGCGCCTTGTACAGTGGCGGTTACGACGCTCGCCGCGTACTTGATAGGGCGAAATAGGAGAAAAAAAACCTTTTTTCTTTGATAATTAAACCAAAATGCAAAATGTAACCACAAATTATTCTTCTTTAAGTTATGAGCTTTTCATAGATATGATTTTTGATAGTAAAACTATCATAAGCTTCATGAAAAATAAGAAAAATATCACAAAATATTCGAAGTTAGCCTCCTCTTCGGAGTTATTTTTGATCGAGTGAAGTTTTCAATATTATGTTTCGAACCACAAATTGTCAAAGTACATTAAGTAAACAACAATGTGTATTTTTTTGGCTTTTAAAAGTCACTATTTGTTTGTTTATTATTGATTCAAAGTCATGTAAAATTGGGTCTATAGGGCCTTAAGTAGAATGTGAATTATAAGTATAATAATTTATTTAATTATATAGGTAGAGCTAGATATACATAATATACGCCATGTATACGCCATTATGTTAGACATAGCGTGCCTCCTTGTACGTGTTTTTGGGGTGCGGTAACCAAGCTTGTATACAAATTACGCATATTTGCATACATTTTTAAATGCCATCACTTCGTATTCTGTGTTGGTAATTTTAAGAATTCTACTACAGCTAGATATTTGGAATTTTGATCCGTTTATATTAAAGATTAATTGATCAGATAAATAAACCTGTGACTCTTCAAAATTGGATACTTCTTTGTTTTTTTTTTAAATAAAGCCTCAATGTCTACATAAAGCGATTGTTATTTGTTTTCTTGTTTTAATTTTTAACCGACTTCCGTCGGAGCCAGCTCCAAAAATTGCAAAAATCCTTGATATGGAATATTTACTTGGCTGGAACTGCATTCAAAAGTGTGAGGATTGAGTAGAGAAATCGTTGAATTTTAGGACAATTCTGAAAATGCCACCATTTAAGTAGTAACAATTATTTCATACTTTTTTGTGAATTGGAAGTCGGTTTACAATTTTTGTTCAAAAATAATCATACCTCTTTCTCGTTCCAGAGCCGTGCGAGACGGTGATGTGTCCGGTGCAGAGCGACGCTATCACCTCCTTCACCAGCGTCATGTCCGTGCCCACTGATATGGCCCTGGTGAGTATATAATCTTTTATATCTTAAACGTGAAACTGGACTAGGAGTTAGGACTTAGGAATGGAGGGGTTCCGACACGATCGAGGTGCTTGTCGGAAAGCACGTAGACTTGTGTAGGATAGTAGCTCGCTCAAGAAGTTTGATGTGCTCAAGCAGCGTTATCCATCACAGCAAGAGGCGTCCTGCAGTAAACAGGCGTGGCGCGACTCGTCATAATATTATGGTACTAGAGTGTAGACTCTAGAATGCCGCGTCGCAAAGTTCAAAGTGCAGTGCTAATTGCGATGCTCTCGTAACTTGATATTAAGAATATTTATACCTCGACGTGTCACGTCGCATCGCTGCAGCATAGTACGGTTTCACCGATTTCCACAACATAAGTATTATGTTCAAACTTTAACTCTTGATTAAAAGTGTTACAACAAAACGCAATTATAGAGGCGAGGATAATATAAAGTAGGTACTTTATTCGGAAAACCTTACGTGGCCGAGGCTATAAACTAAGCTATCAATATTATTCATGGAATTGATTAGCTGTAAGTATTATGAAGAATCATAAATATTTATTAAACGGCCTTTAACAATATAAAGTTATATTTTTACATTCTGCACTTCAATTACAATAATTGAGTTAGATGAAGCCCAGGACTTGTACGTATAAAGTTTATATTATATTGCGCGGTAAGCGTACATTTTACCGCATTAAAAACTATCCTTTATTCTTTCAGTCCATACATCTATACTAATATTATAAAGCGGAAGATTTTGTTTGTTTGAACGCGCTATAATCTCAGGAACTACTGGTCTGATTTGAAAAATTCTTTCAGTGTTAGATAGCCCATTTATCGAGGAAGGCTATAGGCTATAATATTTTATCACGCTAAGACTAATAGGAGCGAAGAAATAGTGGAAACTGTGGAAAAAACGGGGGAAATTATTTGAAAGAGCATAACTCACGAACTACTGGAGCAATTTTTATGTTATTTGGCACAGATAAGAAGTAGACCACGTGAAGGATCATAGGCTATTTATTGTGGACTAATTTGAAATAGAGGATGCATAATTTACGCGGGCGAAGCCGCGCGGAACGTCTAGTATATGATATAACTACAAGGTGTCTCAAAAGTAAGTTCACATTTGCTTATCTTATTACGCGAAAGCAACTATTCTGAGGGGCGCGGGGGGTATGTCAGTCGGTAGTCTGGCTCTTGGGAATTTAGTCGCTATGGAGCGTTTCTCTGGTGCGGACCGTGCGTTGTGCGTACGTGAGTTTTACAAAAACGGTAATTCGGCGACTGTAGCGCGTAGAAAATTCTGCAGTATTCGACATATTCGTCACTTAAATGATGCGCCTAGCACTCGACTCATTGCAAAATGGGTTGAGAAGTTTGAAGAGACTGGGTCAACTCTGGAGAAACCAAAATCTGGGCGGCCAAGAACATCAAGAACAGCCGAAAACGTGGACAGTAGCGCGTAGAAAATTCTGCAGTATTCGACATATTCGTCACTTAAATGATGCGCCTAGCACTCGACTCATTGCAAAATGGGTTGAGAAGTTTGAAGAGACTGGGTCAACTCTGGAGAAACCAAAATCTGGGCGGCCAAGAACATCAAGAACAGCCGAAAACGTGGACAGTGTTACTCAGTCTATTCGAGATGATCCAAACCTCTCGATTCGGAAGCGTGCTGTTGCTTTAAATGTGCACAGATCTTCATTATGCCGCATTTTACACAAAGATTTAAAGCTGCACCCGTACAAAATTCAGTTAGTGCAAGAACTGAAGCCTCAAGATGCTGGTCAGAGGCTTGCCTTTGTAAATCAGATGATTGAGCGCTTTCCAACGTTCACCAACATCTTGTTTTCCGATGAAGCCCATTTTCACCTGAATGGGCATGTAAACAAGCAAAATTGTCGTTACTGGAGTGCAACCAACCCAAAACAAAAACATCAGAAACCGCTACATTCACCCAAAGTCACCGTATGGGCAGCGATGTCGGCGCGAGGAATTATCGGCCCTTACTTTTTTGAAGATGGAAGGGGACGCACACTCACAGTGAATTCAGAGCGTTATGTGGAGATGTTAGACGAGTTTTTCGTACCCCAACTGCAAAACTTTCCTGGTTACAACCAAAGAACATGGTTCCAGCAGGATGGAGCAACTTCACACACGTCCAACAGATCTCTGCCTCGAGTTCGAGAAATTTTTCCGAACAAATTAATCTCCAGGCGAGGTGACATAAATTGGCCTCCACGGAGTCCCGATTTAACGCCTATGGATTTTTTCCTGTGGGGTTATGTCAAATCAAAAGTTTACGCTAATAAACCGACTTCCCTGGCACAATTAAAAGAAAATATCCGTCATGAAATGGCAGCCATCACGGAGACTACCTGCCGAGCTGTCATAGGCAATTTTAGTGCCCGACTAAATGAATGCCGAGAGCACAACGGTTTACATTTGGACGATGTTATTTTTAAAAAATAAATTCCCAAACAGTGTACTTCAATATAAAATAAACATTTTTTCAATAAAGCTAAGACTTTTCTTTTAAAAAAAGATTTAAATGTGAACTTTCTTTTGAGACACCTCTATTTGCTAGTCTGGACTTCGCTTTTCCATAGAAATAATAAATGTAAACGACAATAGCGGAAATCCCAAAAGCGCTCTTTTGAAAAAAAAATTAGGTACATATTTAATCTTCTGATAAATAAAATTATCTTGACGAGTGGTTCGTTGCCAAACTTCTACGAAACAGCAGAGCCCCTAGCTAACACGTTCTCCTTATCGCTTTTTTATAGAATCGCGAGGAGTCGAATGTCGACATCGTATTATCGAATGCTTATGTCACTTTCGTACATTTTTGATCGGAGATTCTATAAAGGTGCTCCCTCACCGGGAGCATTCGCGCGTAATGTAACGTTATCGAGCATTACATCAGTAAAGGAGGAGAATTGAACATCGAATTTTTAACCGACTTCCAAAAAGGAGAAGGTTATGATATAGCTTGTAGCCTATAATTTGACAAAACACGCGAATGCTCGTCGGTCAGGGAGGTAGTATTGTAATGTAATGCTCAAAGTCGAATCTATAATGTTACACTTACATTACACGCGAATGCTCCCGGCAGGCTCCCGGTGAGGGAGCGCCATAAAGAACACGTGTTAGCTAGAAGTACATAGTACTTAATAGCTTCAAAAGTTAATCACGGAACCCTAAAGATGCAGAATATTTTAGATTACCTAATAGTTAATACTTACCTACTAGCAGGTAAACAAGATAACCGCAACTCGTGTTATTTAACATTCCGTACGTGCTCTACCGAACACTACCTTAGCACGAAATATCAATACATTTCTTACAGCCGACAAAACTTATAGTTTACCACTATTGGATCTTAAAGCTATTGCAATAAAGTCGAAAATGTACAATGCATATACCGGCGACTGTATGATCGTACCCCGATGAACAAAAAACACATTCAGCTAATGTTATTTGCTAACCGTCAATATTAGGGTCAGTTCGCATAGCGACGTGACGGCACGCGACTAGTTACGATTTTTTTTTAAAGTACGCGTACGGCACCGCTTCATGTTGGCCCTCGATGGTAATAACTGATAACTAATAAATAATTATCATGATCGAGTAGATGTGTATTGTAATCAACGACAATTATTGGCAAAGGAGTAGCCCCCTCTACATGTAATCGCCTGGTATACATTAAACTATTAATGCAATAAATAATGGATCGCTTTACAGACACGCATTTCATTCATGTTGCAGGCCTCATAGTTGCGTGTGTACGGTGAATTATACGGCTATTAATGAACCAAAGATTTCCTTTGGTAGGATTGGTCCTTATGGTCCAAGGATGAATTTAAGATGTGGAGCCACCGCGATTTTTGATGTTAGTTTTTTTTTAATTTTTGCAGCTTCTGCTCTGGAGGAAAATAGAGTCTCAATCTGTATAGAGGCATTAATTATGGTACTATTCCAAGTTCGGTACCATATTCGGATGACTTAAGAATGCTAAATTCATTTTAGGACTCATATTTGCACGATAAAGATGTTAAACAACGTAAAAAGAAGAAGAAGAAGAAGCATTATTTAAACGCGCTAATCTTAGTATGAGTCAGTAATTACTGGTCCGATTTGAAAAATTCTTTCAGTGTTAGATAGCCCATTTATTGAGGAAGGCTATAGGCTAAATTTTATTACGCTAAAACTAATATAAGCGAAGAAATAGAGGAAAATGTGAAAAAACGGAGGAAATTATTTGAAAGGGCTTATTTCACGATTTTTTCAGCAATTTTTCTGTTATTTGGCACAGATAAAAAGTAGGAACGTGAAGAATCATAGGCTATTTATTGTGGACTAATTTGTCTGTGAAATATCTAATTTACGCGGGCGAAGCAGCACGGAACGTCTAGTAATATTATAAAGCTGAAGAGTTTGTTTTTTTGAACGCGCTAATCTCAGGAGCTACTCATCCGATTTAAAAGAATCTTTCAATGTTTGATAGCCTATTTATCGAGGAAGGCTATAGCCTATATTTATCACGCTAAGACCAATAGGAGCAAAGATACAGAGGAATATGTGAAAATAAAGCTGAAGAGTTTGTTAGTTTGTTTGTTTGAACGCGCTAATCTCAAGAACTACTGGTTCGATTTGAAAAAGTCTTACAGTGTTTGATAGCCTATTTATTGAGGAAGGCTATAAGCTATATTTTATCACGCTAAGACCAATATGAGCAAAGATACAGAGGAAAATGTAAAAAAACGGGGAAAATTATTTGAAAGGGCTAATATCTCACAGACTACTGGAGCAATTTTTATGTTATTTGACACGAATATATAGTAGACTACGTGAGATATGGGTTATTAATTTGTGAGATTTCAGATTTACGCGGACGAAGCCGCGCGATACGTCTAGTAATATTAATATATTTATTGCTCTATTCATCACCATGTCTTTGGCATGCAGAATAATGCGGCTATCAGCCTCCTTATATTAATTTAGCCCTGTCAACAGCGTTTTCGTTGGTTGAAAATCATATATTTAAAAATTTTTATTTTATTTTTACTATATTTTATCTAAATATTATTCAAAAACTGGCATTTAAACATTCGATTCAATCGAAAATGATACCAAACTCGCCTATATACCTAAATCCCACGCAGTTATTGACCTCATACCTTGTTAAAGCTAAAAACCTCCCCCTCCCCCACCTGCATGAAATATTCAGGTGGCTCCACATCGTAAACCCATCTTAGGGATATAAAGATCAATCCTACCAAAGGAAATCTTTGGTTCAGCAAAAGCCGTATTCCTCGTTTTTTTGTCTTGTACGCACACGACTATCATTGCTATAGTTTACATTTTGAATTGCACGGCGTAAATAAAACTTGAATCTGTTTTTGTAGCAAATTAAGTTGAATCAGTATTATAATATTATATTGATTGAAAACGGAATTAAAAGTAACAAATAAATTATGAGGCGCAGCTTCGCGTGTAATCAGACCTTACAAAAACACGACAAAATATTTTCAACCGACGCGTTTTTTTGGCGGGACCATCGCAAATAGCTTGGTCAATACTGTGTAGTGTAGTATGATTTAAACAAATACCAACAATGACCTTCTGATTATGCTACTGGAGGAGCCATTCATACCTACCTAGGTAAGGAATTTTCTGCAAAATTGTGCCTTCATATATATTTTTATATTAGAAGATATACTTAATTTAGGATAATTTCAAGACAAATGAGATACGAGATAGTATGCATTTAATTCCCGTTTTCGAAAATATTTCCGTGTTAGGAGCGCAGGTATGATAAAAATAATATTGTAAAAAATCTTTAGCAAAGAATTTAAATTATTTTTAACACTACTTATATATTTTTAATGATTATAATATGTATAACATTTGACCTTAAACTTTGATGTAATAATTTTATTTTAACAAAATATTTAATATACTTATTTTTAGTTTTTATTATTCGTAGCTTATTTTAGACAATACTTAGGTATTAAATATTAATATCATGCGCAGTTTGGCTGATGGGGCACGTGAACCGTCTACGTTCTTTTCGTTTCAGAAAGGGAAGTTGCTTCAAGAATCTATTCTTTAAAAAAAAATAAAAATTTTTGTCATACGGTCTATAGTTGCAGGGCAGTACAACTAAATATTATGTCTCATACAACCGTTGTCAGTTTAAGCACCACCATCGCCATCGTGATTACTTCGGCGCCCCTATCGAATTCTCGAAGCGTGAAAAACTTCTTGTTTACTTTCGGCGCCTGCCCCTTTTTATCCGGCGCCCTGGGCGGTCACCGCTAACGCCGCTACTGTATAAACCTAAAATACAACTTTTTTTAATTGCACTTCTTAACTTTAAATAAAACCAGACGTTTGCCATAACTTTCTTGCGCAGAATATCATCTATCGCTCGTAAGCCGGTTTTCTATTAAATCGCAATTGAGCAGCGGTTTAAGCGCGAAGGGACATACACCTGTGCTTCCACGTTATCATATTAGTATTGTTTTTGCAGAACCAGCGCGGCTACCTGCAGTGGCGGGTGTACAACGAGGCCGGTCGGCAGGTGCTCTGCTACTCGGTGCTGGTCCAGACGCAGAACTACCTGCAGAAGATGATGAGGCAGTACGTCTCTGAGGTCCACCGGAAACGGCTGCACCGGTTGGGGTTCTACGCGCTATAATTTCAGTGTGACCATGTTGAGATTGGTTTGAAGTGTCATTTTGTACTACCAGAGAAATTCTTTCATATGTATAAGCAGATGGCGCACCTTCGTTTTATGGTTGGGTTATGTCAACGACAGTAATTTATCTTTCGGATTCGGCTGGGCTTGACAAAATCCGTTCAAATTACGTGGGACCGCCATTTATCTATGAATTTATTTCTCATAGTACATCGTCTGTTAATTTTAATAGAAAAATTAAGGTTGTCATGACTAATGAGTAATGACTAATGAGTAAATATTAGCTGATTGCTAACAGCGTACAGTTGGAATAAAATTGTATAAGGCTGATTACAGGCTTATATTTTATTTGAATTTAAACAATGTCCTCCATATTATTATTTGTAAAGATCGTTAATTGAATTTTAAGGAATATACGTCGTCATAATATAACATATTATATAAAAAAATATATCTTATATTATATCGTCCGTCCTTCCAGAATATTATACTTATATACTATATACTTACATATTACGTTTTTCAATAAAGTCGATCTCACAGTTTTGTCTTATTAGTTATTGTTATTCTTAATATTAAAATACATTTATATTTTTGTTCGAATGTGTTTTATTTTACTTCTAATATAAGTCGGGTTTTCCTTCCTGACGCTATAACTCCAGAACGCACGAACCGATTTCCACGGTTTTGCATTCTTGGAAAGGTCTCGGGCTCCGTTAGGTCTATACAAAAAAAAAATCAGAAAAAACTTCCAGAGAAAAGCAGGAAAACAAGGAAATTCATTTTTCACATGCAGCGCTATTTATATGGCAAAACAACGTTTGTCGGGACAGCTAGTGGCTTATAAATTAAATTCTTTTTTTTCCATCGTGCGTTTTTCGTTCTGCCACGCACTGTAAAACTCTGGACTATCATCCAGTATTTCCGGACCTATACGACCTGCAAACCTTTAAAAAGTGAGCATATTCAACATGATATCAACATCAGAAGAGCTGCAAGTGCGTTGCCGGTCTTATAAGAGAACACTCATAAGAGTGTCCGGGGGCGACGGTAGTTGCTTTCGATTATGTGACCCGTTTGCTCGTTTGCCCCCTTATTAAAAAAAAAAAACTTCTTAGGTATTGGAAATACTTAGATAATAATACAGACGATATACAGTCCCGAGCGTGTTATTGTGGTGTCTTATTAATTGTAAGTTCCATTAATGATTGAAGTATATCTACATAATGCTTTGTTCAAACCTACGCGATCAAGCGACTGCGAAGCGGGAGCGTCAAGTTACGTCAAGTTGTCAAATGTGTGTTTTGAACGGGGAAGTACACCAGAAACTTTTCCGCCAGGCGGCGCTGTGTGTTTGTTACATTGGTGCAAACGTCAAAAAAGCTCTCGACGAGAATATCGTGTTTTTATAGCGTTTATATTGTCAAGACCCTTTTTTTGGTGTAAAATACAAGTTATTCAATATGTATTCTACCTGAAGAATAGCAGAATTGAAAAGAGAACTGAAAAATAGGGGTGCCTCGCAACAAGGAAAGAAAGCGGAGCTGGTTGCAAGGTAAGTTCAATTATTCGTTTGTTACCGTTCCCCAGCTTTGATCAAACTCGCTGTCTTATGCTAGGTTTTGTTATACACCTAAACTTCATAAAGCAGAATAAGTCTAAAGTATTTTAAACTTACAATAATAATATAACCTCACATTTAAGAATGAAAGACTAAACATTTATTCTTTATTGCAGATTAGAGGCGTACGACCGTAATTTCATAGTAGACAAAACAGCCCAGAGCCACAGATGGGTTACCACATGAAGGAGAATTTCGAGATGTGAATAGTAATTAGTAACACATTACCTTCTCTGACCAGACAACATATACCATACATTTATATTATGTATTTTTCAAGGTAAGATAGAATATTATGCAATCAAAATATAGGTAATACAAAAAGAAGATTATTTTTACTTGTTTCTGAACTGAAAAATAGTAGCTTCACTCAGGCTTAATGTCTTATATTTCCAGTTTTTTATATTAGTAGTTTATTCTAAATTTATCTAAAAATATAGATGACTGACTGATTTATTTAATTATGTATTTCAGATTCAATAAGAAGACTGATGATAGATTTAGAATGTATGAAAATAGATATCTTTTGGTCTTACAATCATGTACAGTTGGAGAATGGACTTACATTAAAGGTTTGTGTAAAGCATCAATGAACAAACTTCAATATGAAGTCAACGTAAAACTTCAAAAAATGGCACAATAGAAGAGTGTGCATGTGAATGTGCTGTAGGAAGTGGCAAGAAAGCCCACTGCAAACATGTATTGTTATGTTTGATTTATAGAAATTATGAATAAAACATTATGTAAATTGTAAATCAATATAATTTAGTTTATTTACAATACCTTCCCTAAGGTTACAAATCATTATATAAACAAAGAAAATTCTAGAAAGTAGTGGTACATAATAAGATTTTATTATCCTAAAAGTCTTACAGTACAAGCATTGTCTAATAAGGGCTCATCTTGTAGTTGTAATGATAGTACTGGGTATTAAGCAACGCTTAGTATATCTTCTTTTCAAACGTTCAGCTCGTAAAGAAGAACCGGGGTCTGACGAAGTGTTACAAGGAAATATTGTGGGTATGGCAGATTTCTTCAGAAATTTACGTTGAAGTGGAAAACCTAAAACAACAAGGCAAATACATGGCAAATACTTACAAAATGTAAAATGGTTACGATGCAATATTTAAAAGACTAATTTTATCCACATGACGACCACGAAACAAGACATTATTTGATAGATATTTTATAAAATACACACCTGTTTCTTTAGAAATCGTTTCAAAATCAGTATCTTCGAAATGCTTGTCTGCATAACCTAGAACAAACAGATACCTTGAAGTTTACTCTTCTCAAAGCTCTTTCCGCATTTTCTTCTTAGGGTAGGATTAGAAGGGAATTTGTGTGAACCTATTTCTTTGACATTGAAAAGCCACACACCGACCCAATAATATATAAAATTAAATTTCTTCGAAATATGACAATTTTGAATGCAGTTTGACATTTACCCTGTAACAAACAATGGGCGCCCTCTACAATTAATTATTTGACAGTTTTCTTCCCACTAGACTTCTTTTTTAAAACCATTTGACAACTTGACGCTCCCGCTTCGCAGTCGCTTGGTCGCGTAGGTTTGAACAAAGCATAACATATTTTACCATACATTATTATACCTAGTTTGTTTTACAAACCATCTTCGTACAAAAATAATAATTTACGGTATAAGAAAGTGAGTTATTGCGAGTTGAAGTTTTTGTCTGTTCCTTCGTGTATCGGTCACTTGGGGAAACTTCGTTGTGTGTTTGTTTGTGTTGTGTGTGAAACTTTAGAGCGTGGCTCTCAACTCCGGAGGTCGTGGGTTCGATTCCCGCGTTCGAAACATGTTATTTCCAAGTTTGGTTAGGATAATGCAGGCTGATCACCTGATTGTCTGACAAGTAAGATGATCCATGCGTCGGATGGGCATGTAAAAAGTCGGTCCTGCGCCTGATCTCTCGCCAGTCGTGTCGGTTGTCCGTCCCACTGGGTTATGAGAGTGAAAGGAATAGAGAGTGCTCTTGTGTACTGCGCGCACACTTGGGCACTATAAAACTAGGTAGCGCTTGTCTAACTTAAAATGACGCGGCCCTCCCTCGTATTCGCAGTACAAAAATGTTTCATTTATATCAACTTTGAAGTGGTGGGGCGCGTCATTTCAAATGAGACAAGCTCTACTCCTGCGTAACAGCCTGCCTGGTTTCAATGAAACTGGCCACCGTCACCGAAACCGGTGTGGGGAGTATTAATATTATTTATTATTATTTAATCATAAATTCATAATACAATCTTAGCACAAAATGTTAGTTTTAATAACTTATATTATTTTTAAAAGCTAACTTTACGATTAACATATTTAACTTATAGGTAAGTACACCTAACAAATGCTTGTACAAATTTGTCACAATTAATTTTGCTGCAAAAAGTGTTTTTGCCGCAGACACATTAATCGATTAGGTAGGTATTGCATTAAATTTTCTATTATTAATAATAACGACTTACGTAATAGTACAGAATATATCCAAATAGCTGCTAGGAGTAGTAGTTATTAATAATATTATAAACTTATTAATTGTTATAATAGTTTAAAATGTATATTTTTTATAAAAATATTTTTTCAGTTTAATTATCAAGATGCAGCGCCTGCGAGTTGCGATTTTGCGATGCGCCGTTTAGTGTCTGACTAACCCCTCAGCGATCGTATGGGGTCCTATAGACCCGAAGGATACGAAAAAGATAGATTTATTTTTCATTATTTGCATAAATTTCCATAGAAAGTATATCATTTGTCCGTTAACTCTCGTAAGTCGTACGTACCCGGTACCTACTGACTAATTTATCACACAGCACACTAGATCTAATGTATCACAAAGTGTACTTACACTGCTTCTTTGTCATCGTAATAAATTATATCATTTTAGATATTTCGTCTTTTAATGAGGCAACTCGCGTAATTAAAACTAGCTATATGACCGAGCTTCGCTCGGTATTCAGAAAATTCAAAAACACACATAAAATGACATTTTATGAAAATGATTCCTAGCTAGATCGATTTATCGCCCCCGAAAACCCCTATATACTAAATTTCATGAAAATCGTTGGAGCCGATTCCGAGATTCCAATTATATATATATTATTTAAATACAAGAATTGCTCGTTTATATATAAGATAAGTCTTTATAACAGTTTCGAAATAGGTAAGTAGACTAATCGCTAAACGTGTTTACCTATTTATAATTGTTATGAGGCTACTTTATAGTTTATTCAGATAACGTAGTGATTATATTCTCTTTGATTCAGATAAGCCTACTGTAACACCTAAAAATGAAGGAAAATAGATTCTAATTTTAATGCTGACGACTTAGTTTTCGTACTTAGTGGAAACAATGGCATCGAGACCACCGCGGCGTGCGTATAGATGCAACGTCACTCGGCTTGATTACCCACTATAAGCACGTCTGGGATGCTGCGTGCCACGCGATTCCCGCCTCTGTGGCATCGCGATAAGGGTCTGCCAGACCACGTTCGTGTGACGTCAGGTGCTGTCAAGTCGTAACCGTTAAAAGCGGCGGGCGCATGCACCGCTCCCAGTCAGTCCGCAGTCGTCTGCCAGCCACCACCCGGGCCGCTCCAGTGTCAGTGTTAGCTCGTTGTCCAGGTCTCGCGATGTTTGTGTTCGCAGTGCTAGCGTGTTGTGTAGCGGCCGCCGCGGCGACGGAGGTCCGGCAGTGCGAAGGTTCGTCTAAAGCAGTGGTCCCCAACCTTTTTTTCATGCGGGCCTTGGTGTCGCGGGCCACAATAAAAATTTTTTAGGATAAAAAAATAACATTCTTCAAAATTAACGATTTAAAAGTAGAAATTTACCTAACGACTATCATGTAGACTTTACATTATTTTGCCGGTGGCCGTGAATTTCAAAATTGTTTAACATCACGCGGGCCACAAATAAAGTCCCGGCGGGCCGCGGGTTGGGGATAGCGGGTCTAAAGTCTAAACTCTAGCACAGAATATTATATTATATTAGTAGTACCAAACTCTAGTAAACCACCGGTCGCGGTGATCCACTTTCGTTTCACTCGAATGTTCAAACCGCTCCTAACCACATTACTAAATAGTGAAATGTAGGATTTAATTGTAGTTTTCAATGAACTAAATGACATGTTAGTAAATCAAATCGGGGCAAATGTATGCAATTTAGTGACCTTAGATGATTGCACACGGAGGAAAACAGGAAGTGGAATATGTCAGCTGCCTCCAGGGAGAACGGCATTCGATACATAAATTAATGACAGTGTTGCCAGATCAGGGGATTTCTCTCTAGATTTAGGGGGTTTTCCACTAAGATAGGGGCAAAATAGAGGCAAAATATCGGGGTTTTCCCCTTGATTTAGCTAGATTTAGGGGGTTTTCGACCAAGATAGGGGCAAAATAGGGTATTTCTGGGGGAGTAATCAAATAAGTTCAGGGGGAAATCGCCGAGACCATCTGGCAATACTGAATTTAATGATTAGGTGACGAGACATCAATAAATTAGTTTCAGATTATGCCGTAGACCTACAAAATGCAATACAACTTAAAATGTAAAATCAGCTGCGGACTTTTTGGGGGTATGATCGAGCAGTTATAGCTTATATCGTCGTATTACTGCAAAAACCGCTAATGTGCAAAAATCTCATTTTGAGAAAACTTCATTTAAAGGTTTGAGAATAACTTTTTGTATGAAATCGAAGACTTGTTTGTACCTATTTTATATCATTCAAAGCTTCAATTACTGTTGATTATCATTATTTTATGAAACATACAAAATGTTTTAAAAATGAATGATAATAATATGATTCAAAATATGATGTCGCGTAATTTATGTCACTTAACTGGTTTTTGCAGTAAAACTACATTCTCGTATATTTTATTAAGTAAAGTATCTACTGCTGTATTTTTACTTTATTTTGATTTATTTTATAAGTAAATTTACTGAAACCTCAAAATATATTAAAAAAGATCGTTAGTTTTCGAGATTTGTCGCTCCTTACGAAAACTTAATCGGTTTTACCTGTAACAAGTATTAAGAATTGTTGATAAAAATGTAGCTTAACATTTTTTGTAATTTGTAAAAGTTTAATTTAATAAAAGTATGTACACGAGATTACAATTTGTGAAGCATTTTTTAATAAAAACAAATGTTTAATTATTAAAAATTAGTATGTTTATTGTTTAGTATCAAAATTCAAAACATAAAACAAGGTTATAAAGAGGAAAAAAAATTATTTTGGACAGTCGTTTCTCCTGACTACTCCTCTTCATCACTAGGTTCCTAACTGCCACATCTAGAACTCGATCAATAATATCATTTTCTGCTCTCAAAGAGTGAAACCGTCCATGATATTCCTTAGGAATTATCCCTTTTTCACACAAAGTGATCAAATCCTTTTTTTGTAGTAAAAATTGGCATTGGTTTGTCAATAAAGCTTTTCTAAATTAGGGAAAGTAAACCACTCTCTGGTCTCTGGGTTAGGGGGTGGTTCAACAGAATTAGGGTTGTGGTTCAACTACTTCTGCACCCAATTTTCATCGCTTTGAAGTCGATACCAGCTCAGTCCTGAGATCCTTGACCTATGTCAAGGATCTCAGGGCTGAGCTGGTATCGACTAACTTAGCCGGTAACGACTTCAAAAGAATGAAAATTAGGTGTAGAAGTAGTTGAGGTTTAGTCGAATTTTGAAAAAGACACTAATAAAGAATAACAATAATTTTATACTTTTTAGATCATTTTGAGAATATTGTTTTTACCTTGGAAATCGTGTTGAATTTTTTGTTAAAAAATTATAATTTTACTCATTTATTTATCTGCAAAACAAGGCTTTATGCGTAAAATGTAGATAACCACTACGAACGTTAACCATACATAAAATTATATTATTATACTACTGTAAGCAAAATTATTGAGTGCTGAAATTTCCAAACTTATGTTTAAAGGTTTAGGAGTTCTGTTCAGTGCCTTTGGATCCAGACACATCTTCACGTATTAAATTTCACTTATTTGTAACATATTATTAGTTTGAGTTACTAGACACAACATCTTTGTGTGTTTTTATAAATTTCAAGAATCTAACTCGATTGCTTGTAGATTCAATGTTAGTAGGAAATGCTATGTACCAATGACATGTTTTTCTTGGAGATAAATTGTAAATCAAAAAATTTTCATCGACATTTCAGTTTTTTCTTGCATATTGTGTTAAAAATTGAGCACTTGACTTTATCCAAAAGCTAAAAGCTATCTTTGTAATGGATGCTACTAGAGAAAAATGGGTTTTACTAGTTTATAGAGCATAAAAAACTAATTCTAAAACTGTAATAAAAACAATTTAAGAAAAATGTCACTTAACCGGTTTTGGAAGCAATACGACGATATTAGTTGATGCGTGGTTGATGCCCACAAGTCACAACTCCACTTGCGCTTGCGCAGAAAATCGTTTATCCTTCGAGAGCCGTCATTGATTTCCCCATACAAAAGTTATAAAAAAGTTATTCTTTCAGCGCTGCTACTTTCACAGTAAACTCTATACATGGGACTCATACATACCCTAAAGTATTATCACTTAGTTTTGTGACACCCTGTATAATCGCAATCGCATTAATAATATTATATTGGTAATACAATCGGCTGATCTTATGTGTCTGTAAAAAATTAAGAATTTTACAAAATATTATGCTTTATAGTTATAAAGCACTAGACGTTCCCCGCGGCTTCGCCCGCGTAATTTAGATATTTCACCGACAAACTATTGCACAAAAAATAGCCTACGATCCTTCACGTGGTCTTCTTATTATCTATGCCAAATAACAGAAAAATGCTCCAGTAGTTCGTGAGATCAGCCCTTTCAAATAATTTCCCCCGTTTTTTCCACATTTCCTCTATTTCTTCGCTCGTATTAGTTTTAGCGTGATAAAATATAGCTTATAGCCTTCCTCGATAAATGGGCTATCTAAAACTGAAAGAATTTTTCAAATCGGACCAGTCGCTCCTGAGATAAGCGCGTTCAAATAAGCCCTTTCAAAAAATTTACCCCCGTTTTTTCCACATTTTCATCTATTTCTTCGCTCCTATTAGTCTTAGCGTGATAAAATATTATAGCCTATAGCCTTCCTCGATAAATGGGATATCTAACACTGAAAGAATTTTTCAAATTGGACCAGTAGTTCCTGAGATTAGCGCGTTCAAACAAACAAACAAACAAACAAACTAACAAACTCTTCCGCTTTATAATATTAATATTAGTATGAAAGAATTTTTCAAATTGGACCAGTAGTTCTTGAGATTAGCGCGTTCAAACAAACAAACAAACTAACAAACTCTTCCGCTTTATAATATTATATTAGTATAATATATTTATAATATTTAAAATAATTAAAGTATCATGTCAAACTCAGAGTAAGGGTATTTTTTACCCGTCTAGCAAAAAAAGGCTTATATTTTGCGATAAGTATTAAGTTATTTGCAAATATCTTCTATGAAATAACTAAACTAAAAATAACTTTTCCTAGCAGTATAAAAATACATTACTTATTTGTTTTATAAAATTTTAACTGAATCTAAAATTAGTTAATTAATAAATAATTTTTCTTACTTTTGATTTCGTCGAATTTCGACCGCAGGCGAATAGATTCGTTTGAGGTCAATTTTTTTTAAAAGTCCATAGGCCTAATCTTTATTCTTATCAACGTATTCCGGCGGTTGCTGTCCGGATGTTTGGTTAACAGTTAACACTGAATATCATTTGCATTTATTTACTATCAGATGTTTCATTCAATTAAAATATTAATTCGTTACATTTAAAATTTAAATTCGAAATGTATGCAACATTTTAATAAGATGTTTAGGGTGGGTTGCACCAACTTACTTTAAAGTTAACTGTAACTTTAACTATAACTACAGTGCAAAATGTCAAATCTTTGGTTACCGTTAAATACGCCATATTTAACCACCGCTCATACTTATATCTAAATTTTTTCGTGAAAATTTACTATGTTTCACAGTGTTATATTTTTCCTGTCTATTTTTACGGATAATTCAATTTTTTATACTCTCAATCCCATTACCTGTAGCTTCAGTGGTCAAAGCAACGGCTATAACAGCAACATGTAGATTTCTGAAAAAGCCTTTAATAGTATATATACTCGTATTATATACTAATTTTTTATATGCCAGAAAGATAGTTAAATCATAAGATTTGAATTTTTTTTATTAAATAAGGGGGCAAACGAGCAAACGGGTCACCTGATGGAAAGCAACTTCCGTCGCCCATGGACACTCGCAGCATCAGAAGAGCTGCAGGTGCGTTGCCGGCCTTTTAAGAGGGAATAGGGTAATAGGGGAGGGTAGGGAAGGAAATAGGGTAGGGGATTGGGCCTCCGGTGAACTCACTCACTCGGCGAAACACAGCGCAAGCGCTGTTTCACGCCGGTTTTCTGTGAGAACGTGGTATTTCTCCGGTCGAGTCGGCCCATTCGTGCAGAAGCATGGCTCTCCCATGTTTATTTACAATATTTGAAATACTTTTATTTTGTAAGCGCGTTGCATTGGGTGCGAGGCCGGACCGGTTGCGTGAATAACGTAGTTGCAAAACACCGCGGCCGACGGAGGGTTATGGTGCTTATGCCACCGATCACTGACCGGGGAGCGGCTGATAAGAGAAAGGTGATGAAATAAAGCCCCCAATGTCAATGTTATAATTTTATTTATATAAAAAATCTTAATCGATTCGGTAGTTTCAACATGAACCAAGAATAACAGTGAAGACACAAACTCTAATATAGTTGATACCTGCAGGTTGACTGTATACAAACGACTAGACAGACACTATTTCGCGTTTTTATTATAAGATAGTATTAAGATTTTTTGCTGTCGAGGCCTTATAAGGCTCCGTCTGTCTCTGCTGAACCGGCGTCAAGTTCAAGGCAACTTACCTACCCCGGAACGTATGATTATTTCAAGGAGAGTACGAAGTAATGGTAACTTAGTACTAGTAATAATTACTGCTTATACTCGTAGTAACCTATATTGGGCAACAAACAACAATAATTTTTATCCGGTGCCCTGGGCAGTCGCCCAGAGTCACACTCCCCTCCCCCCCTAACTGCAAGATGTAACAATATTATCTCTGTTACGCTCAAACACCGAAAACTCAATGAGCGAAAAAATGGCTCTCAACGCGTTGTGGTTATAGTGAAACGGCCACGACGCGTTCTGTTAATCGAGAAAAGCTATGACGCGTTCTGAGCATTTAAAAACAGCCACGACGCGAATTTGTGTTGTGGCCCTAATGAAACGGCCACGACGCGTTCTGAAACCAGGCCAGTTACGCAGGAGTAATTTTATAGCGCCCAAGTGTGTGCGCAATACACAAGAGCACTCTGGTTTCAATGAAACCAGGCCAGTTACGCAGGAGTTATTTTATATTGCCCAAGTGTGTGCGCAATACACAAGAACACTCTGGTTTCAATGAAACTAGGCCAGTTATGCAGAAGTTATTTTATAGTGCCCAAGTGTGTGCGCAATACACAAGAGCACTCTGGTTTCAATTAAACCAGGCCAGTAACGCAGGAGTAATTTGTATAGTGCCCAAGTGTATGCGCAATACACAAAAGCACTCTGGTTTCAACGAAACCAGGCCAGTTAAGCAGGAGTAATTTTTATAGTGCTCTCTCTAACTCCGGCGTAACTGGCCTGGTTTCATTGAAACCAGAGTGCTCTTGTGTATTGCGCACACACTTGGGCGCTATAAAATTACTCCTGCGTAACTGGCCTGGTTTCAGAACGCGTCGTGGTCGTTTTTATTAGGACCATAACACGAATTCGCGTCGTGGCTGTTTTTAAATGCTCAGAACGCGTCATGGCTTTTCTGGATTACCAGAACGCGTCATGGCCGTTTCACTATGACCACAACGCGTTGTGAGCCATTTTTTCGCTCACTGAGCGTTTTCGGTCTTTGAGCGTAACATCTCTATCTGACCTTTAGCACGTATGACGTAACATATATCTAGCGGCCATTATCTCACGATTAATATAATAATTAAGTATATGAGTGTCGCGGTTGCAACAATAATAATTATTTTAATGATAGTTACAATTAATAACATCTAATGACCGTAGTTCACGATTGCTCGGAGCGATGTTATCTATGTACACTATTTATATGGCATTCTAATTAGGTATATTATTAATTATATTATGTGTTCACGTTAGCATCATCACTACAACCTACCCTTCCTTTTTAACCCCCGACAAAAAAGAGGGGTGCTATAAGCAGAGGCGGCGCAAGGCGTGGGCGACCGCCCACGGCCTCGCAGCCTAAGGGACCTCGCGCCCCTTAGGCTGCTTGGTTTTTTAAAGGTTTTACGAGTTGAAATACTCAAATATTCATAAATAAAAAGTTTTATAAATTAAACTTTGGGTATCAAAAATTATTTTCACATCAGGGGGCCTCGCATAATATATTTTAGGGGGCCTCGCAAGAGATTGCCCACATAAAATGTAGGTCTTGCCCCGCCACTGGTTATAAGTTTGACGTGTCTGTCTGTCTGTCTGTGGCATCGTAGCATCCAACCGGGTGGACCGATTTTGATCTAGTTTCTTTTGTTTGAAAGCTGACTTAATCGAGAGTGTTCTTAGCTATAATTCATCATCATCAGCCTGCTCAGTGCTGGAAGATCGCGGTTCATCTGGTTCGTGAAGGGCCGATTTAGCAACTTGCACTCGTTTGGTGGGCTTTATATTTTTTACATTCTAGTTTGTGACATTTACGAATGTAAACTCATTAATGGAAAGTTGACCTGGTGCTGCAGCATCACCTGGTAATCAATAGGATATCCAACTCCTCACCAACTTAGAGCAGAGGTTTCGTGTTTGGGCTCATTTTAATTGCGACAACTAGTAAGACGGAGATAAACAGTAAATATTTGCATGCTAAATTGCTAATGCTGCAGCATCACCTGGATTCTATAGGAGCCGAGCTCCAATATGAACCCAAAGTGGAGGTTTCATGTTTGGACTCATATTATCGATGGCCTCATCCAAAAGGACATTCCTAGATGGTATTCATTGGGATATAATATGATCCTGTTGATAGGAATTATTCTGCACTATAACCATTAACCAACACAAGTTTAAAAATTAGGAAATAAAATTAAATTAAGAAATTTAAAAAAAACCCCGCCAAACAACTTTAAAAAGTAGGTAATGAATTATGAAATAATATATTATTGTACTGACTTTAAGTTTAAATATTTCCTAAGTGTAAAGTGATATTTTAGTCCATAATTGTTGTCAAGGTGTGTCGGGGGACCGCTAATGTAGATGTTTGATTTGACAAAAATATCACTTTACACTTAAGGAATTATTTAAACTTAAAGTCAGTAAAATAATTTATTATTTCATTACTTTTTAAAGTTCTTTGGCGGGGGTTTTTTTTAATTTCTTAATTTAATGGCTTCACTGTTCGCCTTCATTTGGCCTAGAATTTTTTTTATTGCGCGAGAGCTTTTTCCGAGATAAAGGCTATGTACCTATATTCTTTATTATACTTAGGTACATACCTACAAATAATAATTACATACCATTTTACATCGAAATTAGTTACAGTGCATAATTTGGTATTATTTATACGTATTACCCATTAGTAGGTATTGATAGTCTGTAGTCTGTACTCTTTGTTAACTTTTTCTCTTTGAGTCGTTACGTATATTCGTCTCTATAGTTTATAGTTAGATAATAGGTACATAATGATAGCCATTGTTTGTGTGTGGGAAAACCCGGGCGTAATTCATTATTATTACTTCGAGGTATCGCACTTCACTCCCAATCAGTCCAGTCTATTGTGCTGGAGAAACTTCGAGAAAATTTAAAGTGGCAGGGTCGGATTCAGGATGGTAATGTAAAGTCATCTTAGTTTGACATGCTGATTCTCCTACTTCATCGAGTGGAAAAAGGGAAGAGAATTCTCTTATTTGTCTGTTTTACCAAAAGTGGGCGTTAAGTTGCCATACTGCCTGCTTTACAATACTAAACAAGACGTAGTGATGAGCGACTTGACGATACTTAGGCGCAGCGCAGACGACAGACTATCCGTGACGCACTTTTTAGTCTGTGGGAAATAAAACTTATGCAATTATATGCAGTAACGCACACGACGCGGGTTGGCGGTAAGGCGGGTGCGCGTGCGGGAGGAAGACAATCTGTGCAGGGTGCAGCCTGCGTATAATGACTGCGTCGTCGATGTTAGTGTCGGAGTCTGTGAATTGACCTAGGAATCATTTTGCTGACCGAGTCTTTCCTGGGTATGCTTTTTGCAGAGCTCACCGACATCCACGCGGGCGGAGCCGCGGCCGACCGCTAGTAATATAAAAAAAAAACCAAAATCCGCCTGCATGGATAAATCCAATATTAATTAAAAGTTAACTGACATTACTGAAACAAGATGAAAATTCAATGACAAAGTATTAAAAAAAAAAACAATGATTTGGTACTTAAAACTAGAAACATACATTGAAACAGTACCAAACCTATGTACCTATTATAACGTATTGTAGGTAGGTACACTTTTTTACTGCGCATCGCGACAAAACGCAGTGGAACGGCCTAGAAGCAAGCCCCCAGTGGGGCCTCTGCTCGGCCTGGGGAGCGAGTAAAACGCTCCCATCGAGAGGAGTCTGCAGCCCACTAAGCAGACGTCCGCTGATGAAGTTGTGGTGTCGTACAGTTCCCGCGACTTCGTCAGGAAGCGGTGGCTAGGAGCACCGTAGAGTTTTAGTGGGTAGGGCCGCGGCACACACCATCTTCGCCCGCGGCGAGCCCCACATATCCAGTGGGAGTCCCCATCCCCTGCGGAATGCGTCACAGCATTTCTCTACGTAAAAAAAAAAGGTACACTTTTCTAAGTGTACCTACGATATATTATGGTTATATCAGCACGGCAGTTTTTCAATTTTTTATTAGATTGATTGTCGAAATGGTTAGATGACTACAACTAAAAAGTCGCAAATAAAATAAATTAATTAAAAATCAAAAATCCCGACTGCAAAAAATGTTAACTAAAAAGAACGAAACAAGACCTAATTCAGCCGGAGGCATCGAATCCATGTTTTAATTGATACGACTCTTGCTTACTAGTTTCATGCCAGGATAAATAGAAGGTTACATAGAAAAATGTAGAAGAAGAAAGTGGATAATAAAATGCAGTCGGAGGCATGTCGCACCAAGTTTAACATTAATTCATAAATCATAAAATATTATGCCTCCGACTGCATTTTATTATCCACTTTCTTCTTCTACATTTTTCTATGTAACCTTCTATTTATCCTGGCATGAAACTCGTAAGCAAGGGTCGTATCAATTAAAACATGAATTCGATGCCTCCGGCAGAATTAGGTCTTGTTTCGTTCTTTTTAGTTAACATTTTTTGCAGTCGGGTTTTTTTATTTTTAATTAATTTATTCAACTTGCAAATCTTCTGATTGCTTTAGGTACTGAAAAGTAGTGATTTTGCAGATCGGACTTTGTTCTACGCATAGGTCGAATTTATATACGTTAAAACTTAAGGCTCCTCTCCAAGTTAGACCACGATGGATTATCAGATATAATATACGTACCTACATAATATTATGTATCATGGTGCTAATCATAGATATTAATTATTATCTATGATTAGCACCATGATTGTAAAGCTGTATGTAGCATATATAATCGACGTCGATCAAAGGCAATCCGAGATTAATATTATGATTTATGCCCCTTACCCTTGATGATGGGCCAACATGAGGAGACAGCGTTTATTGCCCGGTTCCAATATTCACAAAACGAATCGTTTTGCTTACGGATGGTAGATTCGAGGACGAGGCGTAAGCCGAAAGTGTTTCTATAAAAAACGTTTCGTAAGCAAAGTTACCGTATGCTTGGTACCTGCGGATGGTAGGCGGTAGGGAGGGCTTAAATAACGGACCGTTAGGTTATTGTATGGGCATGGAAGCATGTGGCGTTTCTATAAATTATTTTGTTACGTCAAAGTTACCAGACGTTTGTTGTTTACATACTCGTACCGCGCGAAATCAGTCGGTTGAACGTTGTTGTGTTCTTTAATATTGTGAGAAATACTCATTATGTCTCATTCAGACAGAGATCAGACTGATCTAAGTGATCTAAAAATGTTATCAGACTGGAATGGCTCTGATTCCGATGAAGATAGTGGTAACAATCATAGGATATACAAAACGAGAGTCGACCATTTCAATACCCGCTGGATCACTCAGATTTTCAGCTTAGATTTCGACTGGATAAACCGTGCGTGCTTACTTAAAAGTGAAGGGAACTAGGTATGTAGTGACTGTTTTAATTTGTTGCTTAAAAAATTCAATGATAAAAAAAAAAAATACTTTTGGTGCCTGGAAAGGAACCTGCGAAGTGAAGTGTGAAGTGTGATCAACGCGTAACATTTATTATAAAATAGAAATCACAAAACTTTGCAGTTTGCACAAAGCATAACATATTTTTGTTTTTGTTTTGTTACTAACGACTGTTCGTAGCTGGTAGAAGCTAAAATAACTTTGTGAAACGTCTTAAACGGTTCGTTACCCGTAATTGAAAAACGTTTGGTATCTGATGTACAATGACGATTCGTTAAATATAGGAACCGGGCATTAGTCAATGTAGATAATTTATATAGTTAAGTATTAACTCTTCGTTAGTTTTTATAATTCGTAGCTCTTTGCTAATTACTTATTATGTAACGTGTATTCAATATTTGCTTATTAATAGTTATTAGCTTATTACATAATATTTATTTAAGGATATATTTAAAAGAATCTTCGAACAAAAAGTATTTCTGCGTGATAATAAATATATCGCTTTAAATATGTATAATACATATAATAATAATATTAATTCCAAAAATGTTTCTTATAGTAATACCTTTAATTTAATAAACGTTAGAGATGGACTTGCGAGCTTTGCGAGTCCCGGAAAGGAACATACCTAAATTATAGGATTGTTAGAAAATTTATCGGTTCCTCAGCATTGGATTAGATACGTAAAGTGACTTCAATAGATGCAATACAAAAATAATAGATACCTATACTTACATTGTTCCTTATTTATGTAAGTAGTAGATAAGTAGTTAATTGCATTTTTTTGTATTGTGTTGAGGATAAATAGCTGCAGGATGATAATATTTTTGCACACTTCACAAGGATAGTTAAAATAATATAAATTGCACGTGGCCCGACACATACTTGGCCGGTTTTTTTCTTATTTTGTTTGGGTACCGATTAAAATTTAAAGTCTAACAAAAAAAGGCGCAAAAAATCCTACAATAGGTACATATTTGAACCAAGAAATCTAGCATTAGATGTTCTTGATTTCAAGGTCAGGATTTTTTTGGGCTGTTTTGATGCATTGCAATAAAATATTATTCTGTATATTCCCAATCAAGCCGTTTTGATCGATGTGACAAAAAACAGTACAAAAAATTCCTATATTTAACCGAATATTATCAAGGATCTTTTTGATCAGTTTTTGTCTTATTTTCGTTGTTGTTTTGGCTCACGATGTAAGATGTTTTGGTTTAGTAGGTATGCTGAATGCTGCAATCAATACATACAAATGATTACAGTATATCTATTATTAAAGTTTCTTCCCAATTAGTAGTAATTAGTAAAACTAGTACATGTTTTTGTTAGCACCTTGTTCTGACGCAGTGCTTTTCCAATTTCAGGGATGAACATCCCAGGACTTTCGAATGCCGTCCAGCTGGTGCCGTGCAAGAAAATCCCCTGCACCCTGAAGAAGGGGACTGACACACACATTACTATGACCTTTACACCCGGTTTGTACTTTTGCAATTTAAATAGGTACGGTACTTTTAGTATAGTATAGTCTCGAAGAAGCTTGGGGTTCTTAACAGAGCGAGACAGTATTTCAGTCCGGACCAGCGCCTACAAAACTACAAGGCGCAGGTTCGGCCTCATATGGAATAAGCTGTTCTTATCTCTAGGCAGGAGCGCCAAAATACCAACTGCTCCCTCTGGATTGTATCCAACGAAGGGCCGCTCGAATTGTTGACTGCCATAGTGTTTCAAACAGCTTGGACCTCTTGGAATTACGCCGAGATGTGGCTTCACTCTGCATCCTCTATCGGTTGTATCACGGGGAGTGCTCTGAGGAATTGTTCGGAATCATACCTCCTGCAACTTTTTGCCATCGCCCCACGCGAAAAATATACCATCCTCATCACCTTGATGAGTGGCAGTCTTCCACCGTGCGTTTTTCGCGTAACTTTCTGCCGCGCACTGTAAAACTCTGGAACGAACTGTCACAAGCAGTATTTCCGGACCTATAGACCTGCAAACCTTCAAGAAGAGAGCGTAATCCCTCTTAAAAGGCCATCAACGCACCTGCAGCTCTTCTGAAGTTGCGAGTGTCCATGGGCGACGATAGCCTTCCATCAAGTGACCCCATCGCTCGTTTGCCCCCTTATTTCATAAAAAAAGGTATAGTACAGCTGGCCAGACGAATTTTTTTCTATAGGCAGATCAAAGACACAGCTGTGAAATTACGTATTTTCAGAAGTTTAATTCTAAAATATCGTGGTCCAATTTTTGTCCAATTCTTACCTATCTTTTGTTTTTTTAATTTGTAGCTTTACCAAAAGTAATAATTTTTGAGGTCTTGTAGGACCATTCATCAGTGCCTAGTCCTTGTTTTACTGTAAAATCTCATTATACACACCAACATAGCTCATAGAACCTCCTCCATTAAAGTAAGACGGATATTAAACACACGAAACAGGAATATGTTAAGTGTCGACACTACATCATATTAATTTTGTACTCTCCTTTGCAGAGAAAGATACGAAGACCGTTACGAACCACGTGACAGCCCTAGTGTTTGGGGTTCCGCTGCCGTTCGTGGGTGTCGACGGGAACTCCGTGTGCGACAAGCTGGAGACGGAGAGCGGGGAGAAAGCCTCCTGCCCACTCTCCGCCGGCGTCAAATACGTGTACAAGGACTCGTTCCCAGTGTTGTCCTTCTATCCCGACCTCACCACGACCGTGCACTGGGCGCTTAAGGCCGACGGCGACCAACCAATCACGTGCTTCGAAGTCGAGGCTAAAATAAGGAAGTAAATCGGGTACCGCAAAACAGGAGCATAGTTTTATAAGTACTTAAGTGCCAATAAAGCGTGTTTTTGATCTAAGGAAGCAAAAGGCACTGAAAAGACTTCATGTATTAGAATGCTTACACTTTACAGACGAACGGCACTTGTTGACGGCATGCGTCGACGGCAGCCGACGACGGTGCCGTCGCCCGTCGACTGCCATCGACGCTTGCCGCCGACTGCCGTCGACACGTGCCGTTGACAAGTGCCGTTCGTCTGTAAGAGCGCTAAGAAGCCACGGAAATAGTAAGCATAAGGACAGCTTGCTCACCACCATGTCATTTTTTATTACGAGTATTATGCCACGATTGTTACTTTAACTTATTAATATAAATAACAATAGATTGGTTAACAAAGAGGTCTTTCGGTCCCCCGATAGTGCGGCATAGCTTTTGATGAAGTTTTGATTTTATCGAATAATAAAATATATACATAGTTAATGTGCAAGACTAAGGCCCAATTTCACTAACGTCTGTAAAGGCTGCCTTCACATTACGTCGCAAGCACTGCGGCAGCAGCGCTGCAGCCGCACAGCTTGCGACGTAATGTGAAGGCGCTCTAAGGCTGCGTTGCACCAGAGGCGTGGTTAAAGTTAAAGTTAAATATGGCGTCCAAACACCCCATATGCTCATACGACATCTGTCAATTTTTCCGGTTAAAGTTAAAGTTAAAGTCAAAGTTAGTTCGTGCAACCCACTCTAAGTGTTAACAGCTTGTTAAAATGTCATGTCTTCTCTTTCATTCATATGGAAAACGAAAGAGGTAACGTGATACTAATTCGAGCATAAACAGTCGTTGGTGAAATTGAGCCTTAGACAATTAGAGCTTGTACAACTTCGCTGTTTATAGATAATAAATGTTTTATGAGGGGAAAGTTTTTAGAAGTGGCCGATAAGAGCTTAGTGCTATTATCATCATTCACGTACAATGTTAGTTCAAGAGCCTGCCGCATTATGCTTGGGGGAATTCTGGTTGTAAAACAAAAGACTCGATCTCTGAAGATTTTTTTTGTTACGAAAAAAAAATTGTGGTCCTTTGACTATCGTTGTATACCTAATGATTGTGATCTTTCTACAATTAATAATGTTGGATCTTACTGCCGCACTCAGAGTGGGACATTAATTACTTAGAGCTACCGCACACCTGAGACACGACTGTCTTAAGACAGACTATCGCATAATAAAATGCACTAGATGCGCACATTTGAGACAAAACGTCTAATAGACAAAGTTGTCTAATGCGCCCCGCGACAGGTCTGACTAACGACTGTCGGCTTCCCTTTAAAGTGTATGCGAGCGCGCACATCTACGACAAAACTGTCTAGCCACAATAGACATAACTACCAGTAGTTCGACTCAAGGCTCGGAAACCTGGTTTATCTTCGCGATCCTGTTCGTTAGAAACGCCATACATTTCCAAAAGAGCGTTTTCATTTCGATTCCGCTCTGAACGGTCCAAAATTATTTCTGGTTTTGTTCTAAGCAAAATTAAATTGCTCACTGCTCAAAATACCGGTTAGAACCGTTCGCAGTTATGTTCGCCCCGCCCACTCACACACACCACGACCATCACCCATTGTCCACACATAAACAAGTTATGGCCTATTGGCTATTATATGGTGCACTAAAAAGGGATAGAAGATATCACTCCACTAGTTACTTTCCGCGAGAAATTAACCTGGTAATTTCAGAAGCAATACCGCTCGCATCTCTATTTCGCTCCGAACAAACACTTATCCAAAAACCTAGTTATAGGGCGTTTTAACCTGGTTAAAATAATACCGGTTCCGAGAGTTACTTTCCGCGAGAAATTAACCAGGTTAATTTCAGAAGTAATACCACTCGCATCTCTATAATTTCGCTCCGAACAAACACTTATCCAAAAACCTGGTTATAGAGCGTTTTAACCTGTTTAAAAAAATACCGGTTCCGAGAGTTACTTTCCGCGAGAAATTAACCAGGTTAATTTCAGAAGCAATACCGCTCGCATCTCTATTTCGCTCTGAACGAGCACTTATCCAAAAACCTGGTTATAGAGCGTTTTAACCTGGTTAAAAAAGTACCGGTTCCGAGCTCTGGACTTCGACTGCAAAGAGACGGACAGGTTTCAATATAATATTATGTCAAATTCGTCGGGTTTCACTAAGATTATGAATGGTATGTGCCTCGTGCTGGCGGTTATAATTTATTTTTAAATACTTTTCAAAATTAGATTCTGAAAATTTTAATCACATGTGCCAAAACATAAACAATAATACGACCAAAAAGAGAAACACGTCCAGTGATCCAAGTACTATCTTTCCCGTCGAGTCTTTCCCGTTTATTTTTGAAGTTATTTTTATCCGAATGAAAACTTTTCTATCTATATCTATAAAATTTTTCAGAACTGCTCGCAATAGACGCAAAATGCACTCGGTTTTAATTTTATTAATATACAATTTGTTATTTGAAATAAGTACCTAAGTTGTAAATATAAATTATTTCAAATTGACGTGTTTCACAGCCCGTTTTGAGCGTGCTTAACATGTTTAACATCCCAGAGAAATACAGTAATAGGAAACCCTAATGCCTGTAATAGGTGTGTCATAGTTTTAAGTTCGTAGTGACAAGTTAACAACCCTAGCGATTTTCGTCATATACGTCAAATTTAAAAATTTCTAACTTCTAAGTCGGCATACTCTATAATTCTGTCTACTCTGTCCGGGCGTTCTCTACTGTTTAATATACAATTGTATGCGTTGCGTCATCGTAGTCAAGACAGTTTTGACTTGGTGTGCGCCATATGATAGACACAACTGTTTTAATTGTGTCGTAAGACTGACTTGTCTATGTGAAACAAGACTGTCTAACTACAGTCGTGTCTCCGATGTGCGGTCGCACTTATCTACTTAATTGTAATTAATTCAAAATTTTGTGATATAAGCCCCATATATTATCTGTCAAACTCAGAACTCTTCATTAAATTGAAGCTTAATCCTAATTAAATGTCTCTGAGTATTGTTGTAAGTATATTAAGTAGCGTTTAATGTCGTTAATTTTATATTAAAATAAATAAAATTTATTAAAATTCGTATTTATTTTAATTTTAACTCCAATTAAGAAGTACAGCAGGATTTTATAGAAATAACATGGAGATGTATGAATTATAAAAGAAAAAAATATGATAACATGGTTACTATAATTTATACTCTAGCAGCTAGCTTATAGCTACGTTCCTACTCAATTTTACATACACACTTAGAGCGGGTTCAGACGTGCGCGTGTTCTACTATAGCGTATGGGAAAACACGCGCGCGGCACGCGCTGAATCCGCGCCGAACCCGCGCGCGAAACGGCACCTTAGGTTTATTTCCACAGTTTGTCCATACTTTCGCATTTCCGCTGGTCGCCGTGCTAGCGCTACAGGAGATCACGCACAGAACACGCGCACGTCTGAAAGCGCTCTTATAGTTACATAGAAAAACGAGACTGTCCCTGTCCATCAATTACCTCACAATATACAGAATGAACCAGTAAGCCGACTTGGAACAAGCTGACATAACGGCGCGGGTAACGCTGTAAGTACTTTTACTCTGTCTACGGCTGTAAGCATGCTTGCAGCTTGATGCCATTGAACGGCTGAGCAACGCAGAGTCACGGCGCGCACCGGACGATATGTCATGCTACTTAATTACTACGTCAAACGTTTTTAAAATTCGAAAACACTTCTATGTCGGCCTACTGGTTATTCTGTCTATTGTGGTTATATGTAATTTTTATTGTCGGTAACCATGGACGTATAAAAAAAGGCGGACGGAGTCCCACCATACACAAAACTGTGTCGTTCAGAGTCGGCCAGCTGGCTGTATGTACACGGTCCGCACGCACACATTCTTGCGCTAGTCTATACCATTTGACAGGCGTCAGAACGTGTGCGTGGCCGACTCAGAAGAAAAGTGAAGACACAGTTTTGTATATGACAAGACTCCGTCCGCCTTTTTTTCTACGTTCATGTCGGTAACAAAGACGTGATTCATTCATAATAATTAAAGCGAAAATGCACTAGAGCGACGCGTATTGATTACATTCTCTTTGTAACGCGACACGACGGCCAGGGGCGCCGACTCCGTGGGTGCTCGGGTGCTCGAGCACCCACGAGAGGTAAGTTAGTGGGTGCCCACCACCCACGATTATGAATACTTATCTAAAATAATTTTCTTTCTCATCTTTTAACTATAGGTACCTAAATAATATAGGTACGTAATACGCGCGCCTAAAAACAAACCTAGCCGCTCTCTGCACGCACGCCGGCTATTGAGATTCAGCCTCCACAGACAGACAGACGGACAGACATCGAAGTCTTAGTAATATGGTCCCGTTTTTACCCTTTGGGTACGGAAACCTAAAAACTGGAGCACCCACAAGAATTTTAAAAACTCGGCGCCCCTGCACGACGTGACACTTTACAAACGAAGTGTCGTGTCGGATCGTGTTGATCGTGCCGCACTAATGCGGCTTAACCTTAAGAGGCCGGGTACACTTGGAATTTCTCATACATGCGTAATTCCAAAATCATTTTCTCATACGAAAATATTTAACATGTTTGAGTTGTTTTTCAGTTTAAAATAGTAATTACCTAGGTTCCTGCACAAAAATTTACTTCAAAATATTTAAACACAAAAATTTTTTTTTTTTGCTTTAAATTTTTTTTTGTAAATACTACTAAATACTTAAACACTAAAAAATAGAGTAAAACACTAAAAAATATATAAATAAATAGTTAATTTACTACAAAATATTTAAACTCTAAAAAATATTTTTTAGTATTTAAATATTTTGTAGTAAATTTACTATTTATTTATATATTTTTTAGTGTTTTACTCTATTTTTTAGTGTTTAAATATTAAGTACTAAATTTACTAAAAAAAAATTAAAAACAATTTTTTTTTAATGTTTAAATATTTTGAAGTAAATTTTTGTGCAGGAACCTAGATAATTACTATTTTAAACTGAAAAACAACTCAAACATGTTAAATATTTTCGTATGAGAAAATGATTTTGGAATTACGTATGTATGAGAATTTCGAGGGTACCCGGCCCCTTAATAATCCCTTATTCGTGCTATATAAGGCATAAGTGCTAAAAATGTCACATCAATTAATAATTTGTCTACAAAAATTGCATAGCTTTTTACGTGTGTTTACGGATTCTCATTACTTGAACTATAGTTTATCGATATCATGAACTAAATGACTTTCTTTTCTGTATAATAATGTGCTTCGAAATGATCGACAAATAGAAATATTCAAGAAAATAAACGCACACTACTTGTATGAAAATAAGCACAAAATGGCCACGCGATGACGGGCTAAGGTTACTTCTATATATATATATATATATATATATATATCCTTAATCTGTGCTTCCATTTGCGCACTTTTACCCCAGCATCGGGGTATGTGTACGCAGCACTTTGGGTAAGTGAATATAAAGAACATAAAGAATATTCTTTTATAATTTTAATTTGTAACTACTTATAGTTACTAAGTAATCAACAAAATCGTCTTAAATCGAAATATGAGAACAATAATTTTCACTTAGAAATATTTAGTTACTTCGTCATACATGTAAATTGTAATACAAAAAAAAGTACCGTGTGCGGAGCTGATGCACTGTTTTTGACACCAGACTCCACAAAGGCTTCGTTCAATTCAATCTTCAGTCGGTGGTTCAGAATACTGTTCACCACATAAGGGAAAAGGCTTCTGCGCACACTTAACCCAAAGCATAGGAACTGGGTTATACGAATATCCTTAATTCCTGCATCATCAGAATATCCTAAACACTGGCAAATAACAGACTTGATATTATGTTGCACTCGATAGCAAAAAGCTTATTTAGAAAAAAAATACATGACTCCAAAAGATTAAGCATCAAAATTTACAAAATATCGTTAATATTTGAGCAAAAATCTTCATTTATCTGTAATTCAAAATGGCGCGCGCGCAGCCGCTGGGACACGACTCCGAGCGCTTCGCAGGGCGTCCTGTGGGTTATTGAAGAGGGGGGGTTGCCGTTCCTTAGCGTCGTATATTTTTCGAGATATTTACAGTGCGCACACTTACACGCTGTGCACACTTGACATACATGACCATATCGGTCGATAAAATCGCAGCAGTGTGCAAGGAATTTTTCAAGGAATTGGTCATTACTCATAAAGCGGTCCATTCACGGAAGTCCGCCTTGCCGTCCGCCGGCTTATGCAGGCAGCAGGATAGTCAATGGTGTCGCAGCAAAGACCTCTAAAGGCCTGCGACACCATTCACAATCCTGCATAAGCCGGCGGACGGCACGGCGGACTGCCATGCAGGATAGCGAATGGACCCTTTTACTCTGAAAATCAACGACACTAATAAAAAAATATATATGTCACTGTCAACTGTCAAGAGTCAAAGAGTTGACATTTATCATTTGACAATTTCGCATAACCAAAATTTTATATGAAAAATATGAAAATATTTGATAATGTTTATTAATTATTGTTATTTGTATGCCGTTAAATTTGATGAAAACAAATAAAAGATATACGAAACATTTAAACTCCATACAAGTGTAAATATAGAATAATAATAAGTAGGTTTTTATGCTTATTAGTTTAAGCGGCATAAAAATGTTAGTGACTCCTACTATTTTCAAAACAAATCGGCTACTGCTGAGGCTTCTACTAAGATATCAGCATAAACTAAAGAAGCCTGTTGAAGAAAAACCCTCAAGCCCCATATCTCAAGAAGTCAAAAACTATTTGGAAAGTTCGGAAGATTATAAGGAGATTTTGGACAAAATACCAAAACACCTTTTGAAAAAGTATAAAGCCCCTGAAACAATGTATTTAATAAACAAAAAAACAGCAACACAGATAGTTAGCAATATAAAGAATAAGATAGAGAAAAATTCTCCCATTGTAGAAGTAAATCCAGGTTTTGGCTACCTGACTAAAGAGTTGTTGAGTGCACGCAACAATAACTTATTTCTGTATGAGGTTTCAAATCACTTTACTAAAGGACTTGAGGTTAGTATAAACTTTGTCTGTACTAATTTTATAAACAGGAATGATTACTCAGTTTGTTTTCTTTAAGTACTTAGTATATTGAGGCATTGATATAGAGCAGACCATTTAGATTTTAGGACATAGACTTTGGTTATATAATTATTACGTCGATCGTGGGAATCGCAGACACAATAGATATTCAATTAAGCTATGCGGTTGATGGGATAATTTCAAACGTATGTTCACTTTATTAACATGAGTACAGCAGAATTAAAAGAAACATTAACAATATCTAAGTTCAAATCCTGTTTACCTGATAATTTTTTTACAGGAAATTCAAGCAAGCCACCCTGAAAGAGTGTCATTTAAGTTGGATGATTTCTTTGGAATGTGGAAACTAGCATTTCAGGATAAAATGGATGATGGAAATAGAATCAGCGACCTCCTGGGAGACTTGGCTACAGATGATAAGGGTACAATTATAGCAATGTAATCTTTCATTAGATTGACAATGGGAATTATTCTATCTGTTATGTTTAATCTATCTGTTATATTATAGTTTAAACCAAAGCCTTCTGGTGTCATTCTAAATTCTGAACCTTGTAATAATACAGGGACAACAACCTAGAGCAGGGGTCGGCAAGTAGTTTTAGGTGGGGTCCAGATACTGTGGGAAAATTTTAACGAGGTCCAGAAAAAACACACTTGTCCTATGAAGCTTAAAATTATTTTAATTAAAAAAGGTATATGACTATACGTATACCTTATCTATGTATTAATTGATATTTTGAATTGGTATAAAATACATTACACTATTTCGCAGTCCCAGATTTGACCTGTCGCGGTCCGCCTGTTGCCTACCGCTGACCTAGTGTCACTTAAATTTTCATTGAAAGTGACCTTTTCTTTCTTATATTAGTAAAGTAGGAAAATGACAAATAAGTCTATCAACCCCCAAGCGGTCGAATTTGACAGCGTAAGCAATAGATTTCCAAGAATCCGCGATTGAAGGATTAAAAGCATATGTAAAATTCAAGTATTACTTTTTAATTTACAGAATGAGTTAGCCTTAGTAAAACCAACAACTGATATTTTCAGATAGAAAGTTGAGTATTGTGGGTGCTATGCCAAGTCTATCGTTTGTGAAGCATTTGATCAACACAATAGTGTTCCACAACACCACGAGTCAGCTTGGCAAACCTGACCTGTTTATTGTGATGCCAGGACAGCATTACGAGGTAATTAATGAAATATATTTTATTGCTGATATTAATTTTAATGTCATGTATGTACATGATTTTTATAATGTCTATGCATACATTCCCTGTCTGAATAGAAAAGTTAACTTGTAATAATATTATGTTACATTTACATATTTTTTTTCTTCAATAAAGAAAAAAATTATCAAAATCTAATATTTTAGTTAATTTATCTAATAAAAATAACATAAAATCATAACTAAAGTGCTGAATCAATATTAATGACGTAAAGAAATCAATAAACCATAGGTAATAACCCCATAATTAGCTATTTTTTGTCTGTAAGAGCCTTCTCATAAGTTTTTCAGAATCTATGAATTAATAATAGTTTATATCTTTTTCAGTTTCTGACAGACGCGACAATACAACTGAGTAAACATAAGTCAGTGCCAGCTCTATTCCAACTTCTGTTCGACTTTAAAGTGCTGGACAAAGTACCCAAAGTGCACTTCCTGCCGTGGACCCATAGTACAGCTAAAAAATCAAGTGTGGTAAGTTTTATACTTTGTAACAATATCTACCCCACTGATAAAAAGATGAACCATTTATAGTTTATGTGGTTTATACTCATGTTTTAGGCTGGTATAAATAGTACTTAAGATGCAACCCGGTCTCAAGACGCGGTTCGGCTCTGTGATTGGTCCAAATTTTGACAGCCAACCAATCACAGAGCCTGAACCGTGTCTTGAGACCGAGATGCATCTTGAGTACTGACCAAAAATACGGGCCGTAGTGACACAATGTTCTGTTTTGTTCTGTTTGTCTGTTAATTTTGAAAAGTCAACTAGAGGTGTCGCCTAGTGCAGTCAGCACTACAAGGGCAAATGTTTGCATAAAATTTTATGAGCTTAGCTGCACTACACATCAACGGAGCTACGCAACACAAAGGCCGTGTTCACACCAAACTGACTATACGCCGCTGAATGTGAGCGAGCGTTACGCAGTTTATTGTATTTCCATACAAATTCACATTTTCGTTCACACCTAACTGACTATACGCTATTACGCTAGGCGTAGGCGCGGACATTCGATACCGTATATTTTTACGTTCACTTACGTTCACACTGGGGCTCACAGTGAGCCTGCTCACATTCGGCGGCGTATAGTCAGTTTGGTCTGAACAAAGTAAAGTGGACCGTGAATCCACTCGCTCTCGCGTCGCTCCATTACAGTGTACTTAGTATCTCTTAGTGCGGTCTCGCCTTAACAGAATCAAACCTTGTGTAGTCTCCTTTAACTAGCTACGAAATATTTTCAGATAGACGAGCATTGCATGTATCTCGTGAATATAAAGCTGAAGGACACCCTGCCCTGCCCGCCGCGCCACCTGCCACTGCTGTGGTACTTCTTCAAGCCGCATACCTTCTCCAATTCTACCAGAGTTATTCCTAAACTCGAGTAAGTGTTAATTCACAAACACCTTGAGGACTACTCCCCCTTTTGATATGAAATACTTATTCAAAGTAATAATGACCAAAATCTATCTACACCTCACTTTGAAAGTCGAATGAAAACAATACCAGAAATCTTTAGGACACACATGGCATGTTGCGCATGCTTAGCGCCGACACAGCGTTGTCGCTCCGTCGTTTTACACATTGAAAACTATTGGTGCGCTGCGTCGACAACGTTTTGACGACCCGAGAACGTCGGATATAAACCCTCGACACAAAGCGGGAGGTGTAACCACATACCACTCCACAGCTCCACAACATTTTAACCGCTCGGATTTTTTTCTCACTTTTGTAACACATTGAATATTATTAGAGTATCCGCACTTGCGATAAAAATATAATTAAAAAATAAAATTCGCGGCGCGGATAGTCCCTTACTTGTTACTGCCCAGTTTACGGTAATAAATAGACACGCAGATACCTATTTTGTTAACTTTCTTCGCTAGATGCTGCGTCAACAGCACGTCATTACGACTGCGTCGACGCAACGCGCCGTATAGACTCGCCCTAACCTCAATTTTGGTTTGACCGTAGTTGAATCATCTTCGACTACTTAGTAAATCACTTTTGACTTATAGCCCCAATTTTACCTACGCTTGTTAGTGTTAACAGCTTGTTAAAATGTCATGTCTTCTCTTTCATTTATATGAAAAACGAAAGATGTAACGTGATACTAATTCCAACGTTAACTTTAACAGTCGTTGGTGAAACTGGGGCTTAAGGTTGTAATGTTTTATTACAGACAATGGATCCCGGGCTGCGGCGTGCGGCTGATCACGGGCCAGGAGCCCCCCGCCGACCTCACCCCCGAGCCCGCGCCCCTCCCCCACATGAATATCTTCACGCAGTTCAGTGACCTCACGCTGCACCAGAAACTGACGGTATTCAGGAGGTTCGTATAGTTTTGTTGCTATCTAATGGTAAAGTCAAACGAGCCTAATTTTGTGAGTTTTTAAATTTTTCGGTTGGCAAAAATTCTGCTGCATTCTGTTTCATATAAAATTCCTGCATCATTCACACGAGCGTAATTTTGTAAGTCATGATTAGTATGAAAAATAATTTACGCGACCGAAATTCTGTGACTCACGAGTCACGACACCTCACGACTCACAAAATACGCTCGTTTGGCTTCACTGAAGCCAAACGAGCGTATTTTGACACTCAGCTTGACTGAAAAGAAAAACAAGTTACAAGCGTACGCGGACGAAGGTACGGACGCGTACGCGTGCAAAATTAACCATGGATAGAGAAGATCTAGAAATTCTAGAAAATGAGAAAGAGAGGAATAAAGATTTGTGGAAGTTTTTCGTAGTAGCAATTCCGCGAAATAATTATTATATATAACCTTGTATTCGAATATATATAACCTTGTATAACTATCTATCATCTGTGTTAGTATTATAGCTAGTAGGCCGTGTTCACACCAAACCGACTGTGAGCCGCCGAATGTGAGCAGGCTCACTGTGAGCCCCAGTGTGAACGTGAAAATATACGGTATCGAATGTCCGCGCCTACGCCTAGCGTAATGGCGTATTGTAGGTTAGGTGCGAACAAAAAAGTGAATATGTATGGAAATACTGCGTAACGTTTGCTCACATTCAGCGGCTCACAGTTGGTTTGGTGTGAACACGGCAGTAAGGTATACTAGTGTATAACGTATTGTTTAGATTCGTGTCGTGGCCGGAGTTCGAGCAGTGCGGGTTCCGGTCCGCGATGGAGAATAACCTGCCCAAGTTCGCCACGCACCTCGACGACGCGCGCGCGCCGCTAGACGACGTCGACGACGAGTTAGACGAGTGATGGTGTCGTGATGTCGAGTTAGACGACGTGTGATGTCGGTAGTCGAGGTGAACATGTGATACGACGAAGCCATATTGACATAATATTATATTTTGTCGTCGACGCGAAATTAAATAACGCTCGTGCTGAAACATTACATAACATTAGATATATTAATATGATTAAAGTTTTGTCACTCGGAAGCAATGTGTCTTCGCTCCTTTTCTTTAATATCGTTAAACTATTTTTGTACGTGTAAATAAACATTAGCTATAAAAAGTTTTTTTTTTAGTTTCCAGTTGTGATAAACTAGCAACTCATTTCTTATTCTAAGTGAGTCAGTACTAAATTCTTAGTGCAGGTTTAGAGACCACAGATTAAGGTGACGCCGCGTTAAAGTAAAAAAACCGTGTTGGATATGTTTTAGATTGCTTGTTTTCTATGAGAGGCGTTGGAACAGCAAAAAATGGAAAGGGCGTAGCGACAAAATGGTTTTTGTCGCGTAATTTAAAAACCATAAATACATTTCATATAAGCTATGGGCAAATTAAAGTGTATGCTTGAACCAATCTATGTAAAATTTTGGAAGCTTAAATCGCTCTCTGTTGGCAAAATAGGAATCCCTTTATTTACAGAGGTTTTTTGATTGATTATTCTGTGTTATAAAATTTGACCAATCGTGTTATGCCATGGATAATTTAAAGACAAAGACATGATGAAAAGACATGAATTTCTTAGCTTTATTCATTGCTGAGAAAAATCAATATCTCTACAGCCAAATTATCAAGGCGTCACCTTAAATGGCGTGCGACTCAAAAGGGTTATTAAAAAAGAAGGAATAAAGTCTTTGCTGCGAAACAATATATTTTGTACACAAATGTACACTATCTTACATATCATTCAATTAAAAATTAGATAATATATTTAAATAATAAATATTGCTTTCAAACAAATTAAGCTAACCAATACAAATGCAGTATTGAGATGATATTTACACACGAATAAATAATTAAAATTAATAATACATACGGGACGGTCGATTCAACTTAACAATAATAATCAAATATACAGAACAAATCATAATTATAATATGACTAAACTATATGAGCCTTAATTATAAAGGAAGAGAAAGACCGACTAATTTCATAATTGCTGTGATTATCTACCAAACAATTCTCAATTGATAAAACAAAGTTAGCAATATAATAATACTTAGTTCCGACTTTTTCCCCCTTTATTAATAAGGCTGAATCGGTATTCAGTAGGTATAGTATAATACAAACAACTTCAATCTATTTACTCCCAGTAAACCAGGTCACGTGATTAACTCTTTATTTTTACCAACACGGACGTAGGACTAGAACGTTAGACGCTAGACTAGTAACACTAGGACGTAGTTTCTTCATACGGAGGTATAGATATAATTTTTGACAAGGTAGACAAAAAGCTTTTCTACGGAAGTTGAAAACTTGACCACTTATACTGGTTGTTCGGGCGAACATCGTTATCCCTAAAACCATCAAACGAGCCCGTCAAAATGAACAACTTTTTCTATGAGAACAATGCTGGAAACTCAAATAAATCCATCATACCCAATATAATGTTCAATATTATGTCCTACGCTCGTTCCACATATAGATAAATAACCTCCTCCTTTTTGGAAGTCGGTTAAAAATGATAAACAAATCGAAGCTGATCAAGTGACCCGGGCTACTCGGGCTAATATTACCCACCACCATATTTACAGTACACTAGTTAAGTACAGCCACACAGCCGCTGTGTTATAAGTTCTGGAAGTGTTTGTCCGCGTACCCCCGACCCGCGGTTTTGGGCGTGATGTAGTTCAACGTCGGAATGTCCAGGCTTATTTGATTGCTTTTTGGGTACTTCACGTGATTGGACTTCTGGTGGTTAAGATTCGATTGCACGTTAAAGCTAATGGTGTTTAGGCCGTTGGGTTTGACGCTGGGGCTGGAGACGAAGTCCGTCCACTCGTCGTCGTCGCTGAAGGTGGTCGTTTTCTTGGGCGTGGGGGGTTTGGGCGCGCCGGACACGAAGTCGCCCCAGTCGTCTTCCGGCTCGCTTCTGCCGTGGACGGGCGTCGACAGCTTGCTCTGGCTGCTGCTGGAGTCGCTCTTGAGAGAGTGCACGCTCTCTATGGGGTTGAACTTGGACAGGTCGTGCAGGTCTATGCCGGGGTTCGGCCAGTTGATCTGCGAGAAACCCTCCAAAGATAAAGGTTGCAGGATCTGCCCCGAGCTCTGCTGACTCCTGTTGACCGGGGAGGGTTGGAGAACCGGAAGAGAACTAACTTGCGCCGGAAAAGGCGCCAGGATTTGCGTCGAAAAACCTTTGTGATTCGTTTCCGATCTGAAGGCGGAGTCTATATTCGAGGGAATCTCACTCGGTTTGGAGTTAGCGTCGGTTCTACTTTCTAATTGAGTGGGTAATTCTAAGCTGCTAATTCGACTACTCGTTTCTGGAATGTTCGCGAAGCCAATGGAATGATTCGCGGGCGGCGCCGACTGGAACGTTTCGAAATCGTCGTCGTTATCAACGATCCCCTCGTCCTTTTGAACCTTGTCTTCGACTCTTTGAACTGGCACCTGATTATCTGACCTTACCATACCTGAACCCTCCGAGGGTTTGAGATCTTGAGGATTACTTACAGTTGTACTTGATATAAAGTCGGAAAAGTCCATAAAGGTCTCTTTAACCTCGCCGGGGTCCGGCCAGTTCAGCGTCGGCACTATCGGCTCCATCTTGATGGGCTGCAGTATCGCCGTTCCGAATGTCTTTTCACTTGAGTCTTTTGGTGCTTCAGGAGTATTTTTAGGTTCATCGTTTGGAACGGCACTCGCGTCTCCTTTGAAATGTTGAAAGTCCCAGTACTCGTCTTTCTCTGGACTTGTTATGTGAGTCGTTTCTAGCTTTTGCTTCACTATTTCTGCGTCGAAACCGATTCCTAGTGTGGTGTTGTCGTAGTGGATGGTTTTAGATCTTGGCGTCTCTGAGTCTGTGGGAGTGAAGATGTGTGTGTCGGGGAGGCTGATCTGTCGTATCGGCTGGACGCTCATTGCGCTGGAGTATATTTTACTGCTGGTGGCACACTCACTCGTGAAACCGTCTAAAACGTTAGGTTTGACCTCCGCGGCAGGAGTCTCGCTTTCGGGGCTGCACGCTGTAAATGCGAAAAATCATATTAGGCACAGGCTTAATTCATTTTGTATAGTTGTTGCTGCTCTACTTATATGCCGCAATACTTGGATGAATTAAACAGGGCACTTAATATTTAAAGCCCGTAGCTCCATACATAACGTGACCATTTATTTTTTTTGTCAGAGCGGGACATCGACGGATTTATTATTAACTAGCTGTCCCGGCAAACGTTGTTTTGCCATTTAAAGTATTTCTACTTTATCAGTTGATACAAAATCTTACCCCCTCTTTTGTCCCTAAGTTGGGTGGGGGGGGGAAAATTTTATACACCAGATGTTAAGTTGAAAAAAACAGTTAATAATATGAAGTAAGTCCATTAAAGAAAAAAGTTTGATACAAAATCTGACCCCCCTCTTTGCTCTCCTTAGAGGGGTGGAGGGGGGTGATTTTTATATACCAGATTTTGAGTTGGAAGAAGACAAATGTATCTGCGAAAACCGTATGCAAATCGGATCAGTAATTTTCGTGTTAAATCAAAAGTCTTATACAAAATCTGACCCCCTCTTTAGTCCCTTTAGAAGGATGGGGGGATTTTTTTTTATAGACCAGATGTTAAGTTGGAAGAAGGCAAATATATCTGCGAAAACCGCATTCAAATCGGATCAGTAGTTTTCGTGTGATAGTGGAACAAACATACAGACAGACAGACAAAAAAAATAACCACATTTTTGTCTTCTATAGCGATGTAGTGACACCCCCCGCTTATTATTTTTTGAATATCTTTAATGTACAGAATTTTCATTTCTACAGTTTTATTATATGTATATTTTTTGAATATCTTTAATGTACAGAATTTTCATTTCTACAGTTTTATTATATGTATAGATTATGAAAGTAAAGAGGTAAATACAATTGAGTATTTTGTGAATGTCTTGTGCCTATCTGTATAAGCATGGCAGAATAACCACATTTGTTGAATGGGAGTGCGTTACTTCCAGGCATTACACAGGCATTTCAAACATAAAAATACTTTTACAAAGAGAATATAATCACTACGTTTACTTTTAAATTGTTGATTTGTCTGTTTGCAAAAGCGGGACAATTTCGGCCTCGCGGGGGACAGCGGGACAGACTGCCTGAAAGCGGGACTGTCCCGCCCAAAGCGGGACGTATGGTCACGTTATCCATACATCATATTATAAAGTTTAAACTTTGGTTCATTTAGTTTCTTAGCAAATCTAATATTTTGTGCTAGTGCTGAAGTGTATAAGCGACTTATAATAAATAGATACTCCATAAGTCTAATTCTCTGAAGATTTAAAAAGTAGCCTCTTAAATCAGCAAACCCCGATATAGTTTTTTTTTTAATTTTAAATAGCAAACCTTAAAACCTTTAGCAATACTTCCTGTGTTTTGCTCTTAACGAATTAACCCCTTATTGAATAAAACAGTACTTACCATGTGAGAGTAAATCTGATATTTTAAGTGTGGAGTGTTTGTGAGCCATTTGGTCTAGAGTGGCCATTAGGTGTTCTAGGTCTAGGAGTAGCGCTTCTGCGTAAGTGTCTATGAGGACCAAGCATATGCAAACGTGTATTTTCCATGTGCAAGACATGCAAAAAATATTGTGAGTCAGAAACATGATTCAAGCTGTCGTTTTACCTACAATGAGGGTGTAGCATGAGTTTCTGTCGCCATAGTAATCGTTAAAATTATCGAATGGATTTGTATGAAAATTTACGATTTACGTGTACGAAAAACTTTACGATTATGTAGCTGTCTACAGTAGCTCGTGCTCACCCTTCCATAGCCCTGACGTAATTATTATTTTCGCTAAAATGTCGTTTTCGTTGACATGCTGTTTCAATCGCACGCGTATTTTTATTCGCGTGTGGAAGTGCGACAGCGTGCCGAAGAAAACGAAATTCATTCAAAAATAATAACGTAGATTAGCTCTTTTATAATCTCAGTAAAAACATAAAATGCTACTTGATCTTCACCTATCTTTCTTCATTTACTAGTTAGAAGGGATATAATAATTTTCGGCTGACATGTTACTGAGATTATAAAGTAATAAATTTTTTAGCAGTGTTAGCCATTATTAATACACAAATACAAAGTCATAAACTTGTATATTTACTAATTAGTGATTACTCATAGCGGAGTCATCAGAATTAATTACTGTAGTTAAGTTAATAAAGCATTTTTATATACAATAATTAAAATTTCATAAATATTAATTGTATCACTTCAAATGTTAATTAGTTAACAAAAAGTGTTATGCAATTGCTTATAGTTAGAAAGTCGAGCTGTACGAGTGACTTACATTCCTGGCCGTGCGGGGTGAAGGGATCAACCCATGTGCTGTCCTTGTCTGCAGGCTGCTCCGAGCTCTCCGGGCTGGACTGCGCCGGCTTCTGAGGCTGGAGGGGTGATGCACTCAAGTTGGCTGCAAACTTCGGCATGTTGTAGTTCCATCTTGTACCAAACAGCTAAAAATAATAAGAAAAATATTTCATCATTTTTAAATTGCTGTCATTATTTTCAAGTTTATTATAAAATATTAAACCATATTTGATAAATCATTTCATTCAAAACTTTTTTTAGCAGCCATCTATTGTGATTTTAGTTTTTACAACATAAACATAGGCTTATAAGAACATACACTCACAACAGATTAGCACCAACTTCTATGACTTATATTCCAGCACATTCATAACTCTTAGGATCTTAGGCTCAAGGAAACAAAGTGTTGCAAAAGAGTAATAATTATAAGACTCGAAAATAAAACTTACAATATTTCGAGAATCTATACACAAAGCCTTCAAAAGGCTCTTCTGCCCCAGTGTGTTGTTCCAACTGACCATGTACGGCTGACGGACGTCCGTGTCCACAAGGTGGCCCCAGATCTCACCCAGACTTTTGTCTATATTTGCTTCTATCATTTCACTGGGCTCGGACACTTCCTCAGGGAATATCGTAGCTAGCACCTTGTTAATATTCTCCATGATCTGCACTTCATTGTCTGATGTTGGAAAGTCGAGTACACTCGAATGGGGCATAACATCCTCAGGTGCGGTAGCTGTATCAGCTTTTTCTGAAGATTTAAAATCATCAAAGTCACCAAATTCATCGTCATTATCATCACCATTGCTTCCTATATTTTCTGATGTATTTTTAGTTTCACTTTCTTCACTTATTTCTTTCTCAGTCACCTCTGCTGCTATAGGTTCACTATTGTCAAAATTGGCAGTGAAATCCCCAAAGCCTTCTGCTTCTGTATTGCTGTCCCACGGATTCTCTACATTTAAAATAGACTCTGACTGTGTTTTTGTATCTGGATTGGTAAATTGAAAACTATCAAAATCCCCAAAGTCATCCTCATCTACAGTGTTTACTATGTTGACAACAAATTGACTAGCCGTTGCTTTGATTTCTTCATTAATTTTCTCTACTTCATCTTTAACATCTATCGGTAACACTTCATCTAACTTCTTAATATCATCATTATCATTGAAGGAAATATCTCCAGACGAGTTATCCAAAATATTTAAATCATCATTTTCACTCGGTTCCTGTGACAAACTTTTAATTTGAACATTTTCAATATTGTCATCTGTTCCACCAGCGTCTTGTATGTGTAACACGTTGGAGTCATCTTCATTTAAATTAGGGATCTCTTCACTTTTATCATCTGTGTGCATATGTAAGCTCTCTGTAGTTAATTCCAAATTTAAATCTTCAAGGACACAATCTTCTTGGAGGTCTGAGTTTTTCTCGGAATCATCACTCAGAGGAGGCACAGAGCTGTTAGTTTTGGGTTCACTTCCTGGAGATGATGGGAAAATATTTTCTATTTCAACATTTAGGTTTTCGCTTAATTTCAAGTCTTGTATGCTTTCTGTTTGTGTTTTATATATTGTATTGGAAGAGAAATTGTCATAATTATAACTAACACTATCTTCATCATCATCGGGTTGAGCTGAAATTAAAAATTGATAATTAATGCTGGCGCTGAGAATTTAAAAATTGTTACCAAAAAAGTTAAAGAAAAAGTGCTTTCAAGTACATGATACATTAGTTTATTGCGTAATTAGCATTTGTGTTGATGCTTAGAATGTGAAATAGCACAATGAGTATAAACATTTTAAAGATTTGTCATCACAAATAGCATGCAAATCACTTTGAATATGTTTATTATTAATACAAGAAGACAGTATCAAACAGATATTAAACAAAGCTTAAGCACAAGGACATTAAACCCCAGGTACTTGTTGGATGTTGAGACTTAATATCGACGATTTACATAGAGTTAACAGATATTGTTTTACACAGTATGTATTCTTTAACTATATCATTATTACGACGAAAGACATAAAGTTAACGTACAATTATACTGGAAATCGTAGTCTTCGGGTTCCTTGTCGTCTTCGCACTGCTCGGGTGGTGGTGGACTGCTACAAACCAAAGGTGGTATCGACATTTCAACTTGTACTTCTTTTATCACGACCTTTTGTTATTATGGATATCACGACCACTAACACATCAATGACCAACACAAATACACAGTTATAAAATCAACTGTGTCATTTTCCTTCCAAATAGGGACAGCTGTTCATTGTAAATTTTCGATTTGTGTAATTTTTATTTTTTTGTCAATTTTTCTTCGCCAATCATCAATGTCAATATGATGTCAATTGTCAATCTGTCAAAGTTTTCAAGACCGTAGACATTTTTTTTTAATTATTCGTCCCGGTCGGGACGTGACAGGCCAGGACAGGCAATCAAGACCATAGACACGAACATTGCCAGCGTAGAAGTTTGTTGGAACCACAGAACACATATTTTACTCCTGGCGGAGGTTGGAACTTGGAAACAGGGCTTCATGGAGGCACTTCACATGGCTATTTGTGTTTGCTACTGGCTATTTGTTGTATTTGGCAAAATTATTGACGAATACACAAACAAGCAAATATAGGCAAATACGGCCCTCCACACATGGACGTCAAATACCAAACTTTTACTTGATTTTCTTTACTTGCCTATTTGACTCCTTTGATGTGCGTCAAAAACCGACAAACATACGGATATGTGTATTTGGTATTGGTCATATTTGTCAATTAAGCGAATAAGGCCAATATTTATCAAACATACCCTCTACACATGGTGATTGTTTGGCGAATACATCAAATACGCAAATACAAATAGCCATGTGAAGTGCCTCCATCATAACGTTATCGAATAGCAGAAAAAATATCGTTACGTACCGTTATTTTCATAATGGTAGCATGGTAATTGGTAGCAACATAACGTCGTTATGTCATAACTCTTAACGAAAAAATATCGTTATAATAATAACGGTAAATATAACGTTATTTTCTGGTATCAGGTATGCGATCGTGCACGGTGCACCAAATCTCACTCGCAGCATACGTAGTATCCCTAAGTAGCAATAGTCTGTGCTAGCAGCCCAACTTCTGACTTCCGAGCACCAGTTTTTTTTGCGAGATTTGTGCTTACCTACTTTTAGGAGTTTAAGGCATAGAGAAATAAGTAATAAAAATAATAGTTATTGTTTTAGAGTAAAAATGGGCCGTAAAAAGCAAAACACTGTAGGTATATAGATACTTTGACTTAACAAGTCAAGATGGTGCTGCAATTTGTTTAGTCAATGAATGCAGAAAATTATGCAAGGTACCTATGTCCGTATTTTTTATACTTGTTTTAATTGTGGCGAATGCGGGGGATGGGCAAAATATAGATAATTATTTGTATGTCTTAGTTTAGAGCCAGTGCACATGGCGGGCTCTGGCGGCGCGGCATGTCCGCGGCTGTCCACCGTGGATCACACAAACCAGTTTACATGCAGTAACGCAGACGACGCGGCGGCGTGGGGCGGCAGCTACTAGCTAGCTCTATTCTCTCTATCTCCACTAGAACGAACGTCCTGAACTGACTGCCTCCACCCGTCGTGTGCTTTGTGTACCTACGCGGCGAGGGCAGCTGCAGACATCGACGGGCAGATGCGATCTTTATTCCTTCGTGGACGAAAAGCCCGCCCCGCCCCGTCGTCTGCAAAACAACAGAGTCCGCCCGGCAGCCAGCGCACGGCGCACGTGCTGGCAATACAATAATTTACTATACAAACCATAGATTAGTAATATTTGAACAAAGATACTGAGTACTGAACTACTGACCATGTCATTCTCATTAGACGTCATTTTTAGGGTTCCGTACCCAAAGGGTAAGAACGGGACCCTATTACTAAGACTTCGTTGTCTGTCCGTCTGTCTTTCTCCAGGCAGTATCTCAAGAACCGCTATAGCTAGACTTCTGAAATTTTCACAGATTGTGTATATCTGTTGCGGCTACAACAACAAATACTGAAAACAAAATAAAATTAATATTTAAGGGGGGCTCCCATACAACAAACGTGATTTTTTTCGGCCTTTTTCGCTCTATATCAATAATGGCAAAAGGTCTGAGGTAGGCACTTGAATTTTTCACAAATTCTTTTATTATATGTGTACTTTAATATTTAATAATAATGTTTAAATAAAATAAAAATTTAAGGGGGGGCTCCCATACAAAAAAAAACAATTTTTAGCCTATTTTTGCTCTGTATCGGTACGGAACCCTTCATGCGCGAGTCCGACTCGCACTTGGCCAATTTTTATTCCTATAATATACACCTACTGGTCATCAGACACGTCTAGACTCTAGTTTAATTTTGTGCATACTGCATACTGAACTGACTGATTAAATTAAGTACTTATTTTACAAAAGGTAACGTTATCAAAGAACATAATTATTATATTTACCGTTATAAATCCTATTAACCGTTATAACATTTACCGTTATTAATTTCAACTTTTATCGTTATTCATAGTATCGGGTAAATTTTCATTACGTTATCTAATATCTATGCCCTTGAAGCAGTAACGTTATGAAAAAATAACGATATTTGAAGCCCTGCTTGGAAATTGGTTGGAAGCAAACGGATTCAACGGCTGACTGATGTCTAATTAACTGATCTGAATCCGTTTGATTCCAATCAACTTCAGCCTGATTTGGATAGAGAGGTTTATTTATGAAGGCTTTGGAAATATAGGATTATTTTAAAATGAGTTTTAATCTACGAATCATAAAAACTAAAAAAATGTTTTTTTTCCGTGTTTCAAACTCCGGTAGGAGTATACAGAGTCATGCGGGTCAAGTGTGCGCATTTAAACTTTGATGCTTTAAAAAACTCAAATATTATTAGTACAATGAAACAAAACTGTGTTCATTTGTAAGACTGTTTATTTGTCACCAACTTACAATAGTATTTTTCAATAGCTTATATTTTAAGAAACTTTAGAAAACCATAACCCTTCCATTTGCGCACTTTTACCCCAGTATCGGGGTATGTGTACGCAGCACGTTGGGTAAGTGTACGCAACAATAAAATATATACATTTTAGAACATAAAGAATATTCTTTTATAATTTTAATTTGTAACTACTTATAGTTACTTAAAGTAATCAACAAAATCGTCTTTAATCAAAATATGAGAACAATAATTTTCACTTAGAAATATTTAGTTACTTCGTCATACATGTAAATTGTAATACAAAAAAAAGTGCCGTGTGCGGAGCTGGTGCACTGTTTTTGCCACCAGACTCCACAAAGGCTTCATTCAATCCAATCTTCTGTCGGTGGTTCAGAATACTGTTCGCCACATAAGGGGAAAGGCTTCTGCGCACACTTAGCCCAAAGCATAGGAACAGGGTTATACGAATATCGTTAATTCCTGCAACATCAGAATATCCTAAACACTGGCAAATAACAAACTTGATATTATGTTTCACTCGATAGCAAAAAGCTTATTTAGAAAAAAAAATACATGACTTCAAAAGATTACGCATCAAAATTTGCAAAATATCGTAAATATTTGAGCAAAAATCTTCATTTATCTGTCATTCCAAAATGGCGCGCGCGCAGCCGCTGGGACACGAGCGCTTCGCAGGGCGTCCTGTGGGTTATTGAAGAGGGTTGCCGTTCCTTAGCGTCATATTATATTTTTCGAGATATTTACAATGCGCACACTCACACGCTGCGCACACTTGACCCACATGACTATAGAAATATTATAGTCCGTAAAAAAAGTGAAGAAATTAAAAAGTGGTAACATCGTAGTGTCATTCCTTTTTTCGATTGATTTGAAAGTATGGAGTGCAGATGAAAGGAGAACTATCTTATATGCGGGATATTTGAAAAAGTGTCCAGCTGTACGCAGTAAATAACGAAATTGAAAAATCCACCACGAGTGGCGCTAGCTGCAGCCAAAGGGTATGGAATGAATTATGGAGTGTAGGAATGAATGTAGCCGTTGGTGACAAAATATAAATTATTACTGGAATATAAATTATTACTAGAATTACTGGGTTAATACCAATATATTTTGAAAAATATAACTTAAAATAGCTGAAATAAAAGTTGCTAAATGATTTAAAATTTACCTTGTTGCTACTGTAGCGCCACCTTATTATAATTTAATTCATTCTAGTTTCACCCTAATTTAACGCATTTCCGCGGACACTTTTTACATACAGAGATATTCCTCCCCTATCTACACTCCTATATTTGAAAGGAGGGATGAGTGATTAGGGATGGGTAAAAACTGAATCAGAGTAAAAACTCAAACTCAATAAATAAATACTGAGTATTTACATTATTGTATGAGTATTTACTCATTGGACACAGTTAAAACGTTTTATTCAATATTTTAGGTTATAATTACACTTAAACAAATCAAGAACATTACAGAATAATAAAAAATACTTATAATTTAACAGATGCATAATTTTAAGTAAAATTAAGACAATATAGACCAGTGCCGATGCCTTCAAAAATAATAAAAAGTGAAAAAGAATAATAGTAGGATGAAACCCATAAGGAAAGGAGGAGAATAATATAAAAATTAAGGGAAAAATAATTTACGGGCGATCTGAGTTCGGGAAAGGTGGTGGGTTTTGGTTAAAAAACGATTTATCTCGATTTGAGGTAAAACTAAAAGTCCTATGGAAAAAAGTTAAATGGCAAAGTTGTAGGAAATAGAAAGATCTAAAACTTTTGTAGTTACGCTTTTCCACATTACCTTAAAATTTCTGTGAAAAATTAAAAAAAAACATGTTTTTGGTTTTTTATTATGTAATATCTTTAAAAAAATTTTTTTTTTCAGGAAATTTGGTGAAAACTTACCTTTTTTGTACCTTATACGCTGTAATTTATTTGATAAGAAATATATTTTATTTTTTCACCTTATTTCGCAATTATATCGAAAAAATACCCTAATTTTCAATCGAAAATTCACCCGTCAAAATATGAGCTGTTTTTGAAAAATTGATATGCTTTCTATTCGTTGAAATCTCTACTTTCCAATGGTGAGTATATATATATATATATATATATATATATATATTATACTTAATATAGTAAATCTTTTCAGAAAATGCAAAAAATCGAAAAAAACTCAAATTTGAAAATTCTTTAATAATTTCATTTAAAAATGTGATTGCTGCAATTTGTTGTAATTAAAAAGTTGATTAATTATTTAATTATAATAACATTTCTGTCATATAAAATCTCATTATATATAAATATAAATGAAAATCTATACTCTGTGGCTCAATGGGTATAGTGTGTGGCAGCTCAAGCCGGGGGTCGCGGGTTCGAATCCCGCCGACGGAACAAAAAGTTTTTCAATGTTCCTGGGTCATGGATGTGTGTGTATTAAATATGTGTATGATATAATAAAAAAATTAAATACTTATATGTATAGTATAAAAGTATTAAATATATTTCCGTTGTCTGGTACCCGTAACACAAGTCCTTCAGGTACTTAGCACGGGGCCAGATTGACGTGGTGTGAAGCGTCCATAGATATTATTATTATTATAAAATAATATGTCCTGACTTACTGACTGATTCATCATCGCTGAGCAAAAACTGTTAAAGTTACAGCCACGAAATTTGGTGAGTAAAGCTGTTTTATTAAGTAGACACCCACTAAAGAAGGAAATTTCGTAAATTTTACCCCGAATGGGGTGAAAGTTTGAATGAAAGTCAGTCATTTCTTAAGTTAGAAACATGAAAGTTTATTTTTCGGCTACTGATTAAAAATGAATGGATACGTATCTAAGCGTTTCTGGAAATTCTACCCCCAAGGGGGTGAAATAGGGGTTGATAGTTTAAATGTAAGTCCGTTATTTCTTAAGTTAGAAACATGAAAGTTTATTTTTGGCTTTTGGAAATTCTACGCCCAAGGGGGTGAAATTGGGATTCAAAGTTTCAATTAAAGTCATGTTATAGTCATATATAATGAGATTTTCTATGACAGAAATGCAATTATAACTAAATAAATCAACTTTTTAATTTCAACAAATTGCAGCAATCACATTTTTAAATAAAATTAATAAAGAATTTTCAAATTTGAGTTTTTTTTCGATTTTTTGCATTTTCTGAAAAGATTTACTACAGTATTATATAAGCATATATTTTTTCACCATTGAAAAGTAGAGATTTCAACGAATAAAAAGCATACCAATTTAAAAAAAAAAGCTGATATTTTGACGGGTAAACTTTCGATTGAAAATTAAGGTATTTTTTCGATATAAATTCGAAATAATGTGAAAAAATTAATATTTCTTATCAAATAAATTACAGCGTATTTGGTACATAAAAAGGTAAGTTTTCACCGAATTTCGTAATTTTTTTTTTAAAGATATTAATAAAAAACCAAAAACATGTTTTTTTGAATTTTTCACATAAATTTTGAGGTTATGTGAAAAAGGCGTAACTACAAAAGTTTTAGATTTTTTTCTTACCTACAACTTTGCTATTTGACTTTATTTCATTGGAATATTAGTTTTGCCGGAAATCGAGATAAACCGTTTTCCCCCTTAAGACCTCAGATCGCCCGTAAATTATTTTTCCCTTAATTTTTATAATATTCTCCTCCTTTTCTAATGGGTTTCATCCTACCATATTTTTTTTGTTTTAAAATTATCTGACTTGGTCTAATGTAGTTTCATGCATGGAATTAATATATAATACGTTATACGTAGTATATAGTAATTCCATGGTTTCATGTTGAAGGTTGCCAATATCATATGTCGACCCTTCGCTTCTCTTAATTTCTTCATAGCACCAAAAACTTTGAAAAGTACCAATAATAGGGTCAAAACGGGACGATACATGGTTCTTTAATGGTTTATAGTAGTGAGTGGTGACGATGATGATTAATGTAATTTGCGTAGTAGCATATGCTTTCCGTTCTTAAAACAACGTCGAAACTCACAAACTTGTTTCTATAAAGAGTCAGAAGTTCTCTCAGCACCTTCCAAACCATAGTATACCCGGTGCAAAATCTTACTTGTTGGTAGCATATGCTTAGAGTACTGCTCACGAAACCGAAGTCATCACATGTTTCCATGCAAATTATGAGGAGTTCCCTCAATTTCTTATGGATCCCTTGATCAGGTCACCACTTTTATATGAATACGGTATCAAATTGGGATGATAATCTTTACACCAAAAGAAAAATTTTGAAAATCGGTTCACAGACGGCGGAGTAATCGTTGAACATAAAAAAACGAACATAACACCTCCTCCATTTTGAAAGTTGGTTAAAATTGTAGCCTATGTGTTATTCTGATGTATAAGCTAAATGTAAAGTTTCCATTCAGTAGTTTTTGCGTGAAAGAGTAACAAACATCCATACATCCAAACTTTCGCCTTTTTAATATTAGTAGGATAATATGTATACAGCTACCTATGACATTTTTTTATAACACCGACACTGTAAAAATCGTCTACCTAAATACCAAAATTAGGTAATCTATCATCGAAATTAGGTATTATATAGCTGAGGTACCTTATTTTTCGTTACTGAGTCAAAAAAATATTAAAAGGAAATTTCGCATTCAGTATATTATACAATTTTATTTTTATTTATACTGGTTATACTTAAAAAGAACATAGCTTATATTTAAAATATAATACAAATAAATAATAAATAAAGAAAAACCTTAAATAATTCAATTGTGCTTAGTAAAACATAAATACTCACTTAAAAGTAAATACTGAGTGTCTAAATTCATTTTTACTGAGTATTTACTCTGGTCTGAGTAAATACTCAGTAGCTTACCCATCCCTTTTCTTTTTCTTTCTTCTTCTTTTTTGGCAACTTGACACAAAGGATGTGTATGTTGTGCCACAGACAAGGTAAAAAGGTAAGGAATATGGCGGGAAAACCATATTCCTCCTATTATAATTTTCATCATCGTTTTCATGTATCGTCAGGTCTAAAGTCTAGTCCAAGTCTAAGTAAAAGTCAATACAGTCACAGGAGTCAAGTCGGTCGATTCAGTAAAGTGGTAGATGCTTTACTGAAACTTTCGATGGAGTTTTGGAGGGAACACAAAATAGCACGTTTCTGGATATTACCTCACTTTCCTACACTTGTGCATGAACACGAATATCTAATATTCTACCAATATTACACATTAAAAACCCAGCTAACACAATTTTAGGAAAATAATACAAAAACACAACAGCACTCTTTCACATGCCCGCCAAAACTCCAATGTTGTCAAGGTTGTCACATGTGACATATGACGTTGACTTGTTTGACTTGTAATTTGTATTCGAATTTTGAGTTTTTGGTATTGTTTGGTCTGAGGTCTCATTTTCAGCGTAAAATAGACCCAAGGTGATAAATAATAGTATATAACTGTAATATCCCATAGCTTTACAGTCCATGATAATGGCATTATCGATGTTTCTTCGTGCTCCAGGTAATTTCAAAAAATATAAAATTTTGGAGTTACATAACCCCAATTCCTGTAGTAATTTATGTAGATGCAAATTTGCGAGACAGATAGCGCAGAATGGTTGTATGCATACAATAAAAACATGATATGCGATAGTTCAACCTGTTACCATTGTATTGTAAGGATAAGTTGATCTTTTGTAAGTTGTAACCTTACTCTAGTCCTGAAGAACTAATAGAGTATTTACAAAATTACAGCATGCACAAGCCGGCTATTTAGTCAGCAACTGAGGCAGCTGTCGACTCAAACTATGCTGAACCCAGCCATTATTAGATCATCAGCAAGTGCCATCCAGTTAAAAAAAATCTCCTTGGTCCCTGAAGCAAAACCTATTCTAAATGCTGTAAGTTAATCTTGAAAATATGCTTTGCGGCTTGATTACCCTAGCATAGAATAAATGAACATTGTTTTTTTTACAATCTGTATATTAGGAGGCATATTAAAGTTGTTAATAAACTATTTTCATTTTCATTTCATATTATTTTTTAAAGTTTAACTTTTTATAATTGTGTTTAAAGATATTATTAGAATAAACAACATTGTAATCTTTGTTACCTTGGTGTTGCAGGTACGCCCTTTCCAAACATCAACGGTCAGGCTGTCCGGAGAGAAGGCACATGACCATGCCAAGTTGTGGGTGATAGAGAAGGTGACGGCCGCGGCTCTTGTACCTCTCATTCCATTATCTCTACTGATGCCCAACAAGCTGCTCGACTCTGCTCTGGCTCTTTTGATTGTTGCCCACAGCTTTTGGTGAGTTTAAGCACTAACAACTTAAACACTTATTAGTTGCTAAGTTATTATTCTCCTACTAGTCCATAAGATCATTTAATTATATTTTACCAACGACTTTTAAAATTATTTATTGATTTTTTCTTTGAATATTATTCCTTAAACGTGAAAAAACGAGACACAACAGCCTTTCTATTGTTATCGCGGTCACACGCGACCGCTTGGGGCTCGAAGGATTATTTAAGAAGATACATGATTTTATAATATTCATAAACACTATCAAACTTGGGTGTATTTACTAGACTATGCCTCCCCTCTTTAATTCTAGTTTTATGTCCTTTCCTTAACTCTCCTACCCTAAAATATACAGTTAAACTACCTCGTAACTAGGGATTGCAATCCGGATACTTCAAAAACCCAAAAATCCATATAATTCTTATGACCTACCATTTATTTTACTATATATTGTAAAATAAACGGTAGCTCATAAGAATTTACTAATTTATAATATTAATTTAAATATTCTTTATCGCGCACACAATACAGAGAGAATACAAACAAAATATATAAACAAACAAATAGTACATAAGTGTCACAATGGCGGCCTTATTACTAGGTAGCAATCTCTTCCAGGCAACCACGGGCGAAGTGAAATTTTAGTAGAGACTAGCGATCCGCCCCGACTTCGCACGGGTATATTATAGCCACTGAAAAAATGATTAAAATCGATTTAGCAGTTATTTATATTCATTTTTAGTACCCATACCCGGCGGTACCGACCAATGCGGGCCCATTGGAAATCATATTATGCTGTAAATGGCCATATAGATCTATATTAAATCGACAATGTATTTGAAGTGTTTAATTGAATAAGGATTATTATTGGTTAAAATCGCTTCGAAAATTAGCCATTATATTTTGTCGTTAAAAATAAATGACAAAAAACTGTTATTGTGGGATTTGTGGGATTTCCATAACAGATAGACATACCATCGCGGAGTTTTCTGTAGAAGTTTTCATTGTGTACTATTGTACACAATGAAAACTTAGTAAATTATTTTGATAAATCTCGTAGGGTTCAGCCTGCGTTTTTTGCAATGTAAGCGGAAAAAAATGAAATTTACGACATCATAATATTAGAAACCCCAAAAATAACAGTATTTTTCCACTATTTAATGAATGTTTTTATACTTATAAACCTTCCTTTTGAATCATTCTATCTGTTAAAGAAAACCGCATCAAAATCCGTTGCGTAGTTTTAAAAATGAAAGGGACATGAGGGGGAAAAAAGCGACTTTGTTTTCTATACTTATTAAAAAACAAAGTCGCTTTTTTCCCTCATGTCCCTTTGTTCCCTTTAATCTTTAAAACTACGCAACGGATTTTGATGATTCTTTCAGTGTTAGATAGCCCATTTATCGAGGAAGGCTATAGGCTATATTTTATCACGTTAAGACTAATAGGAGCGAAGAAGTAGAGGAAAATGTGGAAAAAACGGGGAAAATTATTTGAAAGGGCTAACTTGAACGCGCTAATCTCAGGAAGTACTGGTCCGATTTGAAAAATTCTTTCAGTGTTGATAGCCCATTTATTGAGGAAGGCTATAGTGTATAGGCTAATTTTATCACGCTAAGACTAATATAGGAATAGTAGGAGAATGTGGAAAAAACGGGGGAAATTATTTGAAAGGGCTGATCTCGCGTACTATAGTCCGCGCGGAACTAGTTGGCCGCGCCTTAGGTAGGGACAGGGGTGAGGGGGCGGGTTGCTTGCTGCTCGCAACGCACATGAAATTAGACAGTGACGACCAATCTCGCGATATCGTGAACAATAATATTATTTAATTATTGAAAAAAATAAATTAAAGACAATTGATCAGTTTTATATTCTAAATTATAATTGACATCGGCTTTCCGTTTTTTAAAAACATATGCACTTTAAATATTATTTCCATAGATTGTCTTTTTATCGGCGGACTTATCTTGCTATTGCAATCTCTTGCGCGTTTTGTCTAAACTAGCTAGAACTGTCAAAATTAAGCGCCCCTGCCTCTCCGTCCCACCTAAGGCGCGGCCAACTAGTTCCGCGCGGACTATACTGGAGCAATTTTTATGTTATTTGGCACAGATAAGTAGACCACGTGAAGGATCATAGGTTATCGATTTTAATCATTTTTTCAGTGTGGCTATATATTTTATACCCGTGCGACGCCGGGGCGGGTCGCTAGTGATTGATAAATAAAGTCGATTTGAAAATATGATTTTATCTTTTTAATTTGTACTGACGAAAACGCTTTTGCGGTACTTTCGATTTGGATGTGATGTCATCATACACTAGTAAAATATTTAAATGTAAGTTTATTTGTACATAAATAATAAGAATAATTCTAGAAAGATTTGTAAAATATATTTTCTTGAATAATTCAAATAAACATCAGTTTTATATGTATATTACTATATTTTATACATCTATATCTATACTTTATAAAACAAAGTCACTTTTTTTTCCCTCATGTCCCTTTGTTCCCTTTAATCTTTAAAACTACGCAACGGATTTTGATGATTCTTTCAGTGTTAGATAACCCATTTATCGAGGAAGGTTATCCATACTAATATTATAAATGCGAAAGTGTGTCTGTCTGTCTGTCTATCTGTCTGTCTGTCTGTCTGTCTGTCTGTCTGTCTGTCTGTCTGTCTGTCTTTCTGTCTGTCTGTCTGTCTGTCTGTCTGTCTGTCTGTCTGTCTGTCTGTCTGTCTGTCTGTCTGTCTGTCTGTCTGTCTGTCTGTCTGTCTGTCTGTCTGTCTGTCTGTCTGTCTGTCTGTCTGTCTGTCTGTCTGTCTGTCTGTCTGTCTGTCTGTCTGTCTGTCTGTCTGTCTGTCTGTCTGTCTGTCTGTCTGTCTGTCTGTCTGTCTGTCTGTCTGTCTGTCTGTCTGTCTGTCTGTCTGTCTGTCTGTCTGTCTGTCTGTCTGTCTGTCTGTCTGTCTGTCTGTCTGTCTGTCTGTCTGTCTGTCTGTCTGTCTGTCTGTCTGTCTGTCTGTCTGTCTGTCTGTCTATCTGTCTATCTGTCTGTTACCTCTTCACGCCCAAACCGCTGAACCGATTTTGCTAAAATTTGGTATGGAGAAACTTTGAGTCCCGGGAAAGGACATAGGTTACTTTTTATCCCGGAAAAATGTACGGTTCCCGCGCGATAAACGAATTTTGGCGCAACGGAGTTGCGGGCGTCATCTAGTAGGCTATATTTTATCACGCTAAGATTAATAGAAGCGAAGAAATAGAGGAAAATGTGGAAAAAACGGGGAAAATTATTTGAAAGGGCTAACTTGAACGCGCTAATCTCAGGAACTACTGGCCCGATTTGAAAAATTCTTTCAGTGTTAGATAGCCCATTTATTGAGGAAGGCTATAGGCTATATTTTATCACGCTAAGACTAATAGTAGAATGTGAAAAAAACGGGGGAAATTATTTGAAATGCTTATTTAGTAATAGTTTGAACGCGCTAATCTCAGGAACTACTGGTCCGATTTGAAAAATTCTTTCAGTGTTAGATAGCCCATTTATTGAGGAAGGCTATAGGCTATATTTTATCACGCTAAGACTAATAGCAGAATGTGGAAAAAACGGGGGAAATTATTTGAAATGCTTATTTAGTAATAGTTTGAACGCGCTAATCTCAGGAACTACTGGTCCGATTTGAAAAATTCTTTCAGTGTTAGATAGCCCATTTATTGAGGAAGGCTATAAGGCTATATTTTATCACGCTAAGACTAATAGCAGAATGTGGAAAAAACGGGGGAAATTATTTGAAAGGGTTTGTCTCGCGAACTACTTGAGCAATTTTTATGTTATTTGGCACAGATAAGAAGTAGACCACATGAAGGATCGTGATAGGCTATCGATTTTAATCATTTTTTCAGTGGCTATATATTTTATACCCGTGCGACGCCGGGGCGGGTCGCTAGTCTATATATATAAAAGAAAGTCGTGTTAGTTACACTACTTATAACTCAAGAACGGATGAACCGATTTGGCTGAAAATTGGTGGAGAGATACTTTGAGTCCCAGAAAAGGACATAGGATACATTACGGTTACCGCACAATATACTTTTATGATTTGCGCGTAAACTACTCAATCGATTTTGATGAATTTTGGTATGGAGATACTTTGAGTCTCGGCAAAGGACAAGGGATACTTTTTATCCCGGAAAATGTACGGTTCCCGCACAATAAACTTTTATGATTTTCGCCTAAACTATTCAATCTATTTTGATGAAATTTGGTATGGTGAATGGTGATACTAAATTTATAAAAATGAATCCACAAATACATAAATGAAACACCAAGTTGCAACCTTTCGAGAAATTGTGCGATGGCCAAAGTGTTGCAGCAGAGCAAACTAATAGTTTTATTTGGGATGAATGCACGTATAGCACAAAAAAATAAACACACTTTTTTATTAATTATGCCAATTCGAATTAAATAATCATCGTTAAGACAGGACAACGTCTGTCGGGTCAGCTAGTATAATATGTAGTGATAAGCGCGTGCATGTGTATATAATTATGATTATAAGAATAAATATACATAATATATAATACAATAGTACTATACATAAATACTAAATATAATATCATAAAACAATACTAGATTTACATAAATAAGGAATAATTAATGGAGGAATAATAAAGAATAATTAATGCAATTATGAGACATGTACGTGTCTTTTAGAATATTGTAAGTATTGAATAAAATGTTTTTCTATAAAATCTTCTGATTTGTAAGTCTGTCTAATGAAATAAACTATAAAGGAAAATAATAAGAGTTTATAAAATAATAAAATGTTGGTTTAAAGTTTAAATAATTATTTTAGTTATTTATTCTGTACAATAGCCTTAGATACTATCCAAATGCTGGGGAGAGGTTCCAGAAGGATATTCCACTTATCTGGCTCAAGCGTCACTCCTCATAACATGTCTCCAAGGAGGAGTTTGCAACCGTGTGCAAGGCTGAGGTATTTGCAATCATCGGTTGCTCACTAGAGAGCCAAGAGCAATAGTTAGTAAAAATATTTTTATCTTCTCTGACAGTCAAGCTCCACTTTAAGTACTGACTGCAGCAGAAATAAACCAAATTGGTTCTAGATTGTGGTGATACGTAAAACAAGCTAGAAGGCAACAGCAACGTTCGACTAGTATGGGTCCCCAGTCACAGTAACGTCTTTGGCAACGAAACCGCAGATGTGCTGGCGAGCCTTAGGGCAGAAAATCTCATATATTATACGGTCCAGAGAAGCGGTCTGTGGAATATCTCCCATTACTACAAAGCAAGTGCTCGAGGAATGGGATCGCAGACTAAGCAAACAGCAATGGGTTGAGACCCCTGGCCTTGAACATTCCTGGCTTTTACAAAACTAACTATTAACACCTTATTCTGTAAAGGTAAGGATAAAAATCTTAAATCCTTACCTTTACAGATAAGTATTACTAGCATTACGACTTCCAGATTCTGAGGAAAAGGGCGAGAGTCGAGACACCTTTTTAACTTGTTTTGTTTTTACCTCGTCGACTCTCCTACTTTACTAGACAGCAGAAACTCACCTACTCTACTTAAGAGGAAATTAGTGGCACCAATTCCAAACACATCGTTCATTTTATGAAGATTAAGGAGTCACAATATAGGTCGGTCGATGTGACATCAGGGTTACAGTGATCTGCTTTCGGAGGGAAAAAATGCCTCCAAAGCATCGAGCAATCTTTTCCTAGGCCTCGATACCCATTTTGTCGACATCCAGCCTAGATGCATGTGGATAACATGACCCAATGCCACTTTAGCTTAGCCGTCTCGACTCCTACGTCTATGATTCTTCTTTGGATGGATTTTTTTGTTTTGTCGAGAAGACTTACTTCAAACTTACTGCGCTCCATTGCTCTTTGGCGACCCCGAGTTGGATTTTTTGTAAATCGGTCAATGGCCGAGTTTGCGCACTGTTGGTTAGAACGAGCGAAATACACATGTCGACGAATCTGGGCTTCACTGAGATCGGTATGTCTCCCTTCATCAACTTCTTCATGGACTAGTTTCTCTGTCTTTTCTTGTCAGTTATGAGAGAAACTAACTGGCCCAAGTAGTCATAGTCAATGTTTTACCCTACCTCGACCCTACATCTATCGTGCTATTGGTCATTGTAGGATCAAAAAGGGCTTACGCGTCCATAGTGGAAATTGTTTAGGCTTTTATTGTTAACTTTAATTCCACTTATTTAAATAGTTAAACAAAATCAAGGTATTTTTTAAGTTGTTATTAATGTCTTAACTAACAGATACTGTTATTTTAATTTCTTACATTATTACGCCCATGTGAAAATCACTAACTTAAGAAAAATGATAAATTTTTAAGATGTGTAATTTTGCACTTTTAAAATGAATGTTTAATAAAGAAATATCACGAAAATAACTTGCATTTAATGCTATTTATCAAAAATATTAGAAAGTCAAAATCCGAAAATCCGGATTTAAAAAAAAATCCGTTTTTTGCAATCCCTATAAGTTATAACCTATTAATTACTTATCTTACCTATAAGTTATAACCTATTAACCTATCCTTTCCCTTCTCCTATCTCCCAGGGGTATGGAAGCCGTCATGGTCGAATATGTGAGAGTCATTCTGTTTGGTCGCATTATACCCAAGATAGCCATTGCCATTGTATACCTACTTTCCGCGATGCTTCTTGGAGGACTTTACTATCTCATAAACAATGATATTGGATTGAGTCGCGCCTTCTTACGTATTTGGCAGAATATGGCTAAACCGAAGGACATTGTATGTGTGGATTACTTTTAATATGTAGAAGTCTCTTTTACAAAGAAAATATTTATAGCTAGTTGTACATGCATCATGATTTCATATAATATCTAACCAACATACAAATTAATTGTGTATGTTGTCCATGTTTTCCTTAGATGATGATGGTACCTTACTAAAACACGGAAAACCCCTCATTAGTCATCTATTTACATCTTTTTATTTTACGTAATACGTTTGTAGTTGTAGAAATAGTGTATTATCGTTCTAAAATGTCACAAAGCGTCCTATAATACATCTAGAAGCGATAAGGGCCTTATCACACTAGCGATTAGCGAGCGATTTGAAAGCGACGCGACAGCGCAGCGTCGTCGCGGCGTGGCGTGGACGACATTTTGTAACAAGAGTGCGTGTTTTGTATACTTCCTAGACGAGTGTACAAAATGGAGTCCACGCCACGCCGCGACGACGCTGCGCTGTCGCGGCGTGCACATCGCGCAATCGCGGCGTGTGCGCTGCGCAGTCGCGTCGCTTTCAAATCGCTCGCTAATCGCCAGTGTGATAAGGCTCTAACTATCCAAAAGAATAACACTACACTAATATTATCCAACAGAAGCTGTACTTACATAATATGTAAGATGACTTTACTAAAGTAATTAATACTATTCCAGGGGCCTGGAGGCCATAGCTGTTGACTACGTGCGCGCCAGCATATTCGGTCCCATCATACCCAAAATCGCCATCGCGCTAGTGTACCTCATCTCCATCGCGACCCTCGGCGGCCTGCTGTACATCACCACGCACGACATCGGCCTCGCCAACACCGTCAAGCAGTTCTGGGCTATCAAATCCGAGCAGAAAGCGTAAAGACTAACCGACAATTCCTAACCGTATGGCACTATTCTGAAACTGGGCTTTATTAGGGCTCTATATGTATAACTGCGAATTCGCATCGCATCGCAAACATCTGTTACAAAACTCATAATAAAAATGCGAATTCGCAGTTATTTGGGTGCCCCTTACCTCCAGTTGTTGCAACACAGCTGCATAGGTGACAGAAGGGTGTATAACACAGACAAACGAAATATCAGTCTAACCAGAAATTATAATATGATTGTGTTAGTGAGCAGCGGGTTGTAAAGATATAAAGGCATACTCAGTCACATATTTTTTTCTGGTTGGTACTCATTCTTGCCATAGTTAATTTTGATATCGTCTATATACACATAGTTTAGCGTGGATTCAACTAGTTTCAGATGTAGCGTCATACGCGCTAATCGCTAGATATTATGTACCGTGATTTTAGTATAATTAGGTAACGTCATACGAAAAATATTACAAGTTAGAACATACTACAAATGAGATGAGAACGTGTCTTTTAATGTATAGTTTATTTTTTAATTTGGTCGAAACTTAATGCTCATATTTCGCATCTCCAAAGTATTTGATATAATCTCTATTTAAAGTTGATATTATGGTTAGTGAATTCATGTAACACACAAAATAAATAGAACAGAGTAATAATTTTTGCCATATAATTTTATTCGATGACCATAAGTTGTATTAATTTTGCTTTAATTGTGATGTAATTATTTGAGATTGACGTACTTAATGCGAAGCAAATTCAATTTTAAATTGTTTGTTTAATTTATTTATTTTTATCGTGAGACGATGTGTTTGGATCGAATGAATATTGAATTTTATAAACCTTTTTTATTTTTAATCGTTTCCTTTTCCTATGTTAATCAGAATTTTATGTTCAAAATAACACAACTAGTCAGTAACGGAATATTATAATTTTATTTCATAAAATTTGAGTAATAATTCATCAGCAATAAATCTTAATTAAGTGTAATTTGCTAATGGTGATAATTACACTGACAATGAAACTGACGCGGTGGAATGTGATGAAAATAATATATCTAAGTATATTCTCTATTTTTAAATAAAAATATAGACTGGTGTTACCCACAGGTGCTACCCCATGAATTCTTAATCCTTCAAGCCCCATAAGAGCACCGGTGATCGCGACAACAATAGAATACAATAGCATTTCCAAGAATCCGCGATCGAAGAATTAAAAGTATGAGCAAGCATAATAACTGCCGATCCATAGATTTAATTTATGGTATTGGATATGGAGATTGAAATAAACACCTATATTAATGTCATTACGTAAAACGGAATTCGTTTTAAATCTGAATATTCTAAGAATTATTTAATGATAAAATAAAAATAATAATTAATTTAAAATCAGTAATTATATTTCATAATATGACGTTCATACATATACAGAAGGTATTTTGTTATTACCACTTAAATCACAATCCACCGTCGCCGTAGTTATAGATAGTATAGATAAAACAAGTAATTATCCAAAAATAAAAAAAATATACATTAGGTAATTAACAGGCAATATCTTAACAATACTTAACATTAAACATGATGTCACTTTTAAATTTTAATAAATAATTTTTTAAATTATGTTTGTTACTACATATATAATTTTAATTTTTTTTTGTTACCGAACACCAACCCAACACCCACACAGACGAAGACAAAAATTTACTATCACACATATTATATTGTGTACATTAATTAATGTATATTTTGTATATCCATAACTAGGCCTTTTACCTCTTCAAGTCAATTCTGACAAGGCAGAAAATAAGCCAAACATAATATTTTAGATAGCTGTATGTATGTCGCAGCCAGCTGGTTTAAATAGCCTTTGACTGAACAACGCCATTCAATCTCACGGCTAGCTTTTTAATTGAATATTTCAGTCGCTCGAAACGTTCAACACGATTCAAGCCACTGGCGTTTGATTGAATTAGTTCAGCGCTCACCACCGCGGCGCTAGGTGCGTTTTGTTTACAATATGGCGTCAACTAGCCGGTGTTTTGTGATTGTGTTAAGATATTTTTCGTAAATATACGTTACAAGTGTTATTAAAGTGACAGAAGTTATGGGGGCACATACGAGTGAATCAAAATTTAAAGAAATATTCGAATTTCGAGGAGAAATTACGGGATTATGAAATGCATCACGAAGGTATTAATTGCAATTGTGTTCAAAATGAGTTAGAATACAGTTTATTCTGCTTTTTATCATTGCGCTTGTGTAATAAAAATAATACAACTAAACTAATGGTCAGCTTAGTTAATTTGATATTTAACCAGTTAGCTAAGCGTCGTCTAGCTGTAGTGTTGAACGTTGCAGTCAACAAGTCGGCTAAACGACGTAATAGCCGTGTGATTGAATGGCGCTGTTCAGTCAAAGGGCTAGCTGTTTGATTGATCGGCTATTTAAACCAGTTGGCTGCGACATATCCATAACTAGGTCAGAGGTCTTTACCTCTTCAAGTCAATTCTGACAAGGCAGAAAATAAGCCAAACATAATATTTTAGATATCTGTATACTGAAAAATATAATTAAGTAACTATTATAATTTATGAATCATTTTCCCGTTGTCTGAAATGACCGTTACAATAAAATACACCATTCAATACTTTTAGCATAATATTTGATTGACATTATATAACATCTCTAGTAATTTAATTTGTCTATGATAGTACTCACACAGAGTTTCATCAAAATCGATTCATCAGTTTAGGCGTGAATAGGTAGGTAGCAGACCGTTAAGTAGCCCGCAAACAAATTGTTTGTCAAATTTTACGTGTTTGTCAAACAGTTGATAGTGTACACTGTACAGCTTTGTTTGAAGCGTTTGTCAAACAAACTACGTGTTTGAAGTGTTTGAAGAAAATTTGCAGTGGCGTAGCGTTTGACAAACGTGTTTGAACGTGTTTCGCTGAATTTGTCAAACAAGATGTCATGATCTCATACCGATTCTAGTTAATTATTTGACAAACTTGTTTGATGCACGTTTGATCGTCTGCGCTGCTGTTTGATGAAAACGTAAATTACATCAAACATGTTTGTCAAACAAATTTGAACATTTGCGGGGTACTTTAGACAAGGACAATACAGACAGATGGTCACTTTCGCATAATATTAGTATGGATTGTAACAAGCATCAGACTGCCCAATACGAGTAACTTTACAAAACTTAAACATAAGTACTGGCTATAAAACTGAATTACTAGTACCATTCAGTTTTATAGTTAGTGTTATTAAAGTCTATTTGCGTCATCGAGGTAATATCATTACTTATATCAATTAAATTCGTTTAATAGTATTAACAAACCAACCCAAAAACTTTGAGGTAGCGTGTTCTATAGCTGGTATTAACAAACTTATGATTTAGGCCGCGTACAATTTTAAATCGCCCGGCAAAAATTGAGGGGGAAACAGTGGATAGATTTTTTAGGTCTCTTTGATGGGGTGATAGATCAGTGATAGGGTAGATCAGACGGTGTCACGTGATTAAGATATTGTACGTTATTGTTAGATATCGTACACATTCGCCTATTGCCCTCCATTTTCGCCAAGCGAATTTAAAGCTATGTACGACTCATACTAAATTTCCTATACAGGGTGCAATTAAACCTTCCTGTATATCGAATATCGATCCTTGTTAAAAATAAAATTACATGTATTTTTTCATTTATAATCACTCAGTACAAAAATGTTGAGAAATAGCTTCCGAAAGTTATCCTAAAAAACACTACAATTAATGGACACGACGCGTCGGCCACGCGTGACGTGCCCCCGCGCGCGCGCCTCATCCCGCGTCACCCCCGCTCATTCCCCCGCGCCGCGAGTGACCGTTCTGCAACGATTTTAAATGGGATATGTTATTAAAAAAATAACACTCAATTTTTTTGGTTAAATGGATTCTCCTAATGATACCTAAGCCCTGGAAAAATTTTGGCAGGAAGGTTTAATTGCACCCTGTATAATAAAAGGTCGAAAACACCTCAGCAGTCCAGATTTTCTACAAATCATATTCGACATTATAACCTTGGTTATTACCAAGGTTATAATGTCGAATATGATTCAGGTGGTACTTTTTAGCGTCTCATTGTGATCACGTTTGCACGTGATTGCTGTGGAAGATGTCGAGCGCCTGCCACTGCTTGGTGTGCAGCAATATGTGCGGCCGCCGGGACCGCATATACTCTACGGCTTCGTTTGGACTCCACCCGTTTTTCTGAAAAAATAAACATTACAGAAACCGTACTATGCTGCAGCGACGCAATAAGTCCTACCTAAATATCCCTATAATATTTAAGCCCAAATATAATATTATGCTATGAAGTTGTAAAGTATAATTTACACAGAGCCAGTACTGGCTGCCAATAAGACTGGCAGCCAGTATTGGCTTGACATATGCCGCGTGTGAACAGTTTGGCCTGGCTTGAAAAACTTTAAACTGTTCACACGCGGCATATACCAAGCCAATACTGGCTGCCAGTCTTATTGGCAACTGGCTCAGTGTAAATTATACTTAAGAGCTAAGTCGCACTACGCGACAGCGAAAATGTCTTAAATGAATATTTTCGAAGATATTGCATATTTAAAAATTGCGAGACGTAGCTTATTTGCGGCGGTACCGACCAATGCGGGCCACGGGTATAATGAATATAAATTAAAACTGTTGAATCGATTTTCATCATTTTTTCAGTGGCTATATATTTTATACCCCTGCGAAGCCCGGGCGGGTCGCTAGTTCTATAGTAAGATGAAAACTGAAGTGTCGCGTCGCTTCGTTGCGACATGCATGGTTAGGTCTAGTGCAGCCTCATCTTTAAATGTGCTTGAAATACATGCTATAACTACATTTTTAACTGAACTGTATTTATGTCACTCAGAACTGATCTCGATACGTTTGATATAGTATGTCACATCGGCCGGCGCTCGCCGCCGTGCTAATGCGTTATTAGCTTTGTCCACACTGTGCCTTTTTCTGTTCGTCAAAGGCATGCGTTATAGCGCAGTCATCAGCGAACGTGAGGACACCGACCACACAACCACCCATTGACGCATTCAATTATTGAATGCGCCAAAACGAAAGTTGAATGAAGGAAGATGACGAAAATTGCAGACGAAAGCGCCTAGTGTGGCCATAGCTATTCAGCATTGTGAAACATGTTGAAAGTGACATTAGCGCCCAGCTCGCGTATATTCTCCCGTTTGTTTGAAGTCGAGGTACTCCTTAGTATACTCTGGCTGTACATAACGCATCTAATTAGCTTCAACAAGTCTCACCAGCATGAGGTAGCAGCCGACGAGCGTGGCGCTGCGCGTGCGGCCGGCCTTGCAGTGCACGTACACCGTGCCCTGCTCCGTCCGACCCTCGTCCGGCACCGTCCGCAGCTTGCCGCCAGGAGGCAGGAACCTGGTGATTACCACCATATTAAACTTTATCTTGGTTATTTTAGTGCTCAGTTTTGCTTGAACAAAACTATTAACCAGCATATTAAACTTTATCCCGGTTATTTTAGTGCTCAGTTTTGCTTGAACAAAACTATTGCTTCTCTGGGCTGGTAGAAACAGCAAGATGTAGACTTTACTATAAATAACTTAATCTGTGACGTAGACTAAAGAACAGGAGTTTACAGGAGTCACCAAATGACCGCCCACTCATTGTGTGCGGACCAAGCATTTTCGAAGATGAACTTCGTTAAAAATTAATTCCGGTCCCGACTTACTGATGAACATCTACAGGATTTAATGTCAATAGCTTATGCTATCCACCAATTTCATTCCAAACATACGAGAGATTAATAATTATTAGCTACAAAAATTGTCACTTTTCTCATTGATATGTAAATAAATAAGTACCTTTGTAATTTCCATAATTAGTTAATGAATAATTACCTTTGTTTAATATTTATTAAACAAAGGTAGGTAATTAACTAATTACGGATAAATATTTTATTTTTTATAAATCGCGAATATCAAGTGGACCTTGAGCGAAACTTATTGGTGACTACTGCTATAGAATGTAATTAGGGTGTGGCCATTTTAAAAAGCACTGATGGGAATATGCGTGGTGGCCATAAAGGTTGATCTTCCGACCGAGCGATGCAGTTGTATGGTATGCCAGGCCGCACCGTCGGATATTCCACTGGCCTACTCGGCCTACTGCACTTATAAAACTTCGATTGTTGCGATAGTTGGTACGCCACAACACACTATTGGTTCTCCAGAGTTCAGACCGCTAATAGTAGCGGCCGCACAGGTTGAAATTAACTCAAGATATTATGCATTATGGCTATAAAAGTAAAGCTTAAAATAATGTAACTTTGATGCTGCTAGTTGACCATAGTAAAATACTCTATAGAAGAAGTTATAACTTATAATAATATTATGTAGTAATTCTCCTGCAATTGCTCCTCGTACATTCACTTTTACCATACATAACGTTACCATCTTAACAACTTGTAACACACGCTACTTTTAATAACAGTTTAACACAGTAGTCGCACGACTCTAAAACCGAGTGTCAACACATCAGTTAACAGTGATTACATCAATTGTGGCGATCATTGTACTCTGCCACTCACCAGCATCTAAATAAATAGGTCTATAAGGCATTGACCTTTTCTGCTATTAGGCCATTCTGGTATTTATCCAAGGGCTTAAAATCACGCGATATACTACTCGACCAAGCCAACTAGACGACTGTCAAATCATACTCTCTCGCACTTATGCATTACTAGCGACGTGCGTAAGTGCGAGAGAGCAAGCTTTGACATTCGTCTAGTTGGCTTGGTCGAGTAGTACTAACATATTTCGCGCACAAATTTAAGATCTCTGAGCAAACATTTTTTGTTTCGGTGGCTTGAATCGATTTTGATATTAGTTTTTTTGTTACCAAGCTGAGCATGTTCTCATCTATCCTGACTGCTCGACAATGGTGAGATCTCATAAATATAAAATGCTGTGAGCGTGTGTGACGTTAAGGGCTCCCACACATAACTGCGAATTCGCATCGCAAATATCTGCGACAAAATCCATACTTCCATACTATCCATAATAATATCCGGGAAAGGACATAATATACATAATAATATAATAATATCTATGGACGCTCCACACCACGTCAGTCTGGCCCCGTGCTAAGTACCTGAAGGACTTGTGTTACAGGTACCAGACAACGGAAATATATTTAATACTTTTATACTATACATATATTTAAGATTTTTATTATATCATACACTTAATTAATACACATCCATGACCCAGGAACATTGAAAAACTTTTTGTTCCGTCGGCGGGATTCGAACCCTCGACCCGCGGCTTGAGCTGCCACACACTCAACCAATTGAGCCACGGAGGTCGTCACATATGATACTTTTTATCCCGGTTCCCGCGCGATAAAAGAATTTTGGCGCAACGGAGTGTCATTTAGTTCATAATAAAAACGACATTACGATTCGATGCGGATTCACAGTTTTGTGTGGGAGCCCTAAGTCGAAGTTATGTGTGAATACCTCATCTATACTAATATTATAAAGAGGTAAACTTTGTTTGTTTGTTTGTTTGTTTAATTGTAATGAATAGGCTCAAAAACTACTGGACCGATTTTAAAAATTCTTTCACCATTCGAAAGCTACATTATTTACGAGTAACATAGGCTACTTTTTATTTTGGAAAATATAGGGTTCCGTAAGATATTTGGGTTTTTCTGACACAAGGTGAAAAAAATCAACCAGAAAAGTTAATTATTTTGCGTACGCTGCCTAAACTATAAAAGATAGAACCATACAATGTTGATGTTACAATGATCAAACCATACACTATACCTATCTATGGCAAGTGAGGCACAACAACCATTTTTTTATTTAAAAATCTTGATTTTTTTTGGACTACATTTAAACGCATTTATTTTACTCATGCTGATAATCCTTATCAAAATAAATTATTTCATCACTAAGTACAGTTTGTGTAGATAATATTTGGTGTTTAAATGATTAAAATTGGACGTTTAGTTTAGAAGTTATGGCAAAATTAAAAATTGCGTTACGCCCGTTTCGAAGTGGGCGCTACCAAGGCGGGGGTGCGCAGTAGCGAAGATTATGACCGGTCCTGCAGCTGGTGAATTAGCTCATATACCCGTTGCATATACCAAGAATACCAATGATCCCTACATAACAGCTGATTTGCCTATACCCTGCAAAAGGCTCCAATTCCCTGTGAGACGTAGCTTTTGCGGCGGTACCGACTAATGCGGGCCACAGGTAGTAATAACGAATACAAGTCAAAACTGCTGAATCGATTTTAATCATTTTTTCTGTAGATATATATTTTATACCCGTGCGAAGCCGGGGCGGGTCGCTAGTATAATATAAATTACAAACATTACCTATTGATGAAGCGGACTCCCTCATACAGTTTGTCCTGGTCCGGGGCCTCGAATATGTCCGTCGTCGCCAGCTGCAGGAACTCCACGCCGTGTTGACGCCATTTCTGAAAAAATAATTAACTTTTTTATACTGTACCTATCATGTATGTAAAAAAATCGCAATAATAATTATTATTCCAATTGTTTTTTTTAATTTAAATATATGTCCTTGACGAGACAAAATTGGTACCTACATAAACCTTATTATAAATAATGAAGTACTCATTAATTAATGAGCCTGTCTTATTTTGACTCATTATTCCATAGTTAAAACAGTGATACGAATTTTAGCAGTAATATGCCTTCAAACATTTTGATTCTATAATGTAAGTAATACCTCAAGAAAAAACTTAAACTCTCTTGCACAATTTGAGTACATACTTGTATCTTTATTCTTTACTAAACTCAAGCCAAAGATTTGAGTTTTTCTATAAACTATTTGCATGACAATAATATAGTGTATTGTAGATTTATCTACATTGTACTATTAGTTCCGGGACGCGTATGACGATATATACATTAATATTAAACAGCTCATACACTATTGACTATAATAGAAATTAGAATACAATAATAAAACTATTATTATAAACTTTATCCTGCTCGCTACTTCGTTGCGTCGATATCGGCTCAGGCCTTGTAGCCAAGACGTTTTCTTTATGCCTTCTTTATAGAATCGCCGTTCAAAATGTATGGAATTGACATTAGACCAGTCGAAGGTCAACATCATATTATCGAACGCCATTTCCATACATTTTGATCGGCGATTCTATAAAGAAACGATAAAGAAATCGTCTTGGCTAAAGGGCCAGGAATCATCCACGATGTAGTCACAAAAAAATCAGCCAAGTGCGAATCAGACTTGCGCACGAAGTGTTCTGTACCATTATAGAGCAAATAATAGGCAAAAAATGTTTTTTTGTATTGGAGCCCCTCTTAGTAATATTTAGTTTATTTGCAAAGAATGTTATGTAAATCTATCCCATCAAGCCCCAAGCGGTCAAATCCGACCGCGATAACAATAGAATAACAATAGATTTCCAAGAATCCGCGATCGAGAGATTACAACATGTATTTGAATTTTGAAGGAGTAAAAAATAATCATTGGCGGTGGTCAAAGCGTACACAGTATGATCGTCTGGTACTCACCTCACCATCATTAGAGAATATCTTGAGCTCATATGTTTCGTTCATTGACACAACACCCTTTATATTCTCCTCCTCAATCAGCTGTAAATGAAGTAATAAAAGATGTAATAAAGGCCATAAACATAAAAATTTTATTATGTCCGTAACAGTAGATTGGTATAATGTTTTCTATAAAAAGCTATATTTTATAATATTAAAAGTTACTACTATTAATTCAAATTCTTTTTCAAATTCTTTATTAAGCATACAATAATATAACATAGTATACAAGCTAAGTAGCATACATTACGTAATCTAATCCCATGCTAAGTAAAAACTTGTGTTATGGCAATCAGACAATGGATGCACGCCCAACAATTTTATTAATAACAGCTACTATTCAATATTTGGATTTTGACTCAACAATTTTTGTATCTGTGTTCTGTATTCTTAAATATTTATTAAAATGTAATTTAACCCGTCAAGCCCTGTACAAGCACCGGTGCTCACGATAACAATAGAAAGGCTATTATGTCTCGTTTTTCCTCGATCGAAGAATTAAGTACATGTCTGATGATTTTGATTATAACTACCTACACAATAGCATTTTAATATCTACGGTTTTATTTTATGGAATGGTTTATTTCTTGATAGAAATAACTAGCAAAATTGATTTATTAACTCTTTGTCTAAGTTTCTAGCTATTGTATAAACTCTATACTTAAGTCTGTATACTTAGGACAATAATATTCCAGTTCATTCATCAGAATTTAGAAGATTTAAGAACTTTTTTTTTAACTTAAAGGTGTCTTAACCTACATACCTGTTTAGTCATTCCTTGGAATGGAAGAGCCCCGAGTATCACATTGTCATCAATCCTGTCGTACCATCGTCTGCTGGTCACCTTCTCCATCACCACATTATATAAAAGTGTGGGGTAAAAAGTGACTCGCGCGAACATCGTCGTTGCCTGTTGAATATACAGTTAGTGAGTACGTAGAACCGGTACGTAGCACATCGCACTAAGGAATCATCAAGTAACGCTACCATGGTGCTGGAGAAAGCGGTACTTTGTGGTGGGGATAGTGTAAATTAAAATTCTAGCGGAGTTTTGCAAACGAGCTGGATTTCCAATGTTTTGACTTTTGACAGCGAATTGACATTTGACATTGACATTTTCTTTTCTTTTTTGGCAACTTGACACAAAGGATGTGTATGTTGTGCCACAGACAAGGTAAAAAGGTAAGGAATATGGCGGGAAAACCATATTCCTCCTATTATAATTTTCATTATCGTTTTCATGTATCGTCAGGTCTAAAGTCTAGTCAAAGTCTAAGTAAAAGTCAATACAGTCACAGGAGTCAAGCGGTCGATTCAGTAAAGTGGTAGACGCTTTACTGAAACTTTCGATGGAGTTTTGGAGGGAACACAAAATAGCACGTTTCTGGATATTACATCACTTTCCTACACTTGTGCATGAACACGAATATCTAATGGTTAATATTCTACCAATATTACACATTAAAAACCCAGCTAACACAATTTTAGGAAAATAATACAAAAACACAACAGCACTCTTTCACATGCCCGCCAAAACTCCGACATTGACATTTGTGAGCTCTGAAATTGACATTTTTTTTTAGGCAAAGGGAGCGTTGCCCATACAGCCATTTCTATGTTTTCTCTATATTTTAATGAATGATAGTGAAGGCCGAAGCCAATTCTTTTATATTAACCATCTGAAATAGACACTCCACATTATGCGCTTTCGTCTTCAATTTTCGTCATTTTCTTTCATTCAACTTGAATTTTTGAAGTTTTGGATACGGTCAGAGTCGCCATCCCCAACCCGCGGCCCGCGGGCCGCATGCGGCCCGCCGGGACTTTATTTGTGGCCCGCGTAATGTTAAACAATTTTGAAATTCACGCCCACCGGCAAAATAACGTAAAGTCTACGTGATAGTCGTATAGGGCATGCGTCGCGGGCATGCCTCACGTTCGCTGTTGACTGCGCTTTAACTCATGCCCTTGTAGAACAGAAAAGTGTAAAACACAATGTGGAGCTAAAGAAATTAACCTAATTTAAGTAAACAAAAAATGCTATACATAAATACATAATCACATTATGGGTCAGGGAAATAGAAATTAATGGGAACTCTATGTATAGTCTGTCAATAAAGTCTTGACAGGCGGGAAAATTTTCTAAACGTAATCACGCTTTTATGGTGTATTTTTGAAGTGAAAACTTCTTTAGCGGCGTTGAGCACTTTTGTGGGATGGGTAAAAACTGTGAAACTCGCGTCAGATTCTCATGCTGATCGAAAAACCAAGGAAAAAACGTGGGACGGTTGGAGAGTAGTGTTGTAACATCGAAATCGATTAATCGAACAATCGATTGTTTTTTTTCGATCGAAAATCGATTTTTTAAAAATCGATTTACATAAAAAATGGTTTAAAAATTTAATCGATTGAGGGTTTCGATTAATTAATTAAAACGATCGTTTATTTATTTATTTTTTTTTTTTTTCATTATTATTTTTATTTTTTTTATTTATTTTTTTAATCGATTTTCATAAAAAAATAGGTAAAAAAAAGCACCACGTTAATAATCAAGTTTACACTTCTGCCGGCACTTCCGAAGTGCAACCCGTCTTTTTTTTTCTTTGTATTTTCACAGAGAACGCATATTACATTTTAAATATTGTCACCTTGCACATTTTTATCTCGAATTAAAGTTTTCATATTTTTTATTTCATTTAAAAATTTTCCCGCCTGTCGTGACTTTCTTGACAGACTATAGTGTTTGTATGTTTTTTACTTTAATAATGAATATTATTTTAATTTTTAAACATCAGATACATCATACAATATTATAATCTCTTGCGCCAAACCTACAACTTGGAGCCATTGCTATAAAAATAATGTCAGGCAGAAGAATAGAGCAAGTGCGGTGTAAGTGGTGTAACTTTATAAAAATAATTGATTGTACAAAATACAAATGCTATATAGCATTATTCGTAGGCTATAGCCTTATTTAATGAGGTTTTATGAATATATACTTATTTTAATAAATAATAATTTAACCTGTAAAATTAATTATGCACATAAAAAGGAATAGTTTATTCGGCTCCAAGGCAGGCTCCAAAGTATTTAAGTAATACAAAGTTATAATAGCAATTGCTCCGAATTTTTTTGTAGGCTTTCAAAAAGTAAGTAAGTAGGTATCAACTAGCAAAAATGATTAACGTTTTTCTGATAAAACCTCGGCATAACATAACATTGGGTTAGGTTAGCGGCGAGTTTCTGCCTGGGCTTTCTCCTGGCCCAGGTAATAAGTCCTTTCGATCCTAAAAATCTATTATATTTGTAAGCACAATATATCAACCAATAATTACCTATTAAATTACTATCGAACCTTTCCTGTGTTCAGGTAGGACGGCAAGAATTTTCACATATTATTAAGTACTTACATAGGTATGAAATATCTACCTGACCATTTGAAAGACATTGTAATATTATATTGATTAAGCTGTCATGAATAATTGGTTTAGGTATGATTGAATTATATTTATAATACTACCCGTTGAACTTCTTATTAAGTACTTCCCTTCCTACGTACATTTTTCTCACCGCACGTTCAACCGGCAGAGGTGAGAGCAGAGAGACACATCCAGGATTAGTAGGTAGGTACCTAAGTTCCGTCACTTTCCGTCCTTATCTTCGTTTATTTAGGGGGCGTCCACAAATTACGTGAGGTGTTTTTTTTTTATTTTTTGACCCCCTCCCCCCTGGTGAGATTTCGTGAGATTTTATTAAACCCCCCCCAAATCTCACGTGAGATTTTTCAAAATGTGGGTTTCTTACGTTAACGCGTTGGATTGTTAATTTTTTTAAAACAAAACGGGCAGACGAGCAAACGGGTAAGCAACTACCGTCGCCCATGGACACTCGCAACATCAGAAGAGCTGCAGGTGCGTTGCCGGCCTTTTAACCTTTCATATGTTGAAAATACCGGCTCCCGGTATAAACACATGTTCGCCCGCCATGTTGACATACCGGGAGCCGGTATGGGTAAGTGTGTTCTAAGCAGCTCCTGGAAGATAGCCCCCCAACAATTATTTTTTTCTAATTTGTTGATTTTTATACTCGTATATCGTTTGTTCGTCGTTTGTTCGTGATTGTTCGTTATAAATAATCGTTTGTTCGTAAACAAATGTTTAATCAATAAAAAATTATTAAAAATATGATCCTAAGTTAGCCCCCGCATTTTAATTTTTAATAAATTTATGTCAATATTGAATTATAAATATTCAATAATGATTGTTCGTGCATAGACATTTGTTCTTCCTTCTTAATGTTGATTTTTGTTTTAAGTTTTAACTTTTTTATTTAGTTTAATCGTGATCGTGTTCAAGAGGTACACAAATGTTCCGCTAGATGGCTCTTTATTAAATAACACGCCTTTTGTTGGTAAAACAGTACGTCGGGCGCACAGATTAATAAGTAATAACACATGTGTCTTTTATCTGTGGTCGGGCGAGAGTATAGTCTGTCAAGAAAGTCATGACAGGCGGGAAATTTTTTAAATGAAATAAAAAATATGAGAACTTTATTAATTCGAGATAAAAATTTGCAAGATAACAATATTTAAAATAAAATAAGGGTTCTCTGTGAAAATACAAAGAAAAAAATACACCTTTTAAGCGTGATTACGTTTAGAAAATTTTTCCGCCTGTCATGACTTTCTTGATATATAATTTTTTATTTGTAATTTTTTGATTTTTATAGGTACTCGTTCGTTTGTTCGTCGTTTGTTCGTTACTTGTCTGTATTAATAATTTCGTGCAGGGGTACGGTAGACTCGATCGAAACCTTATGTGAATAATAAATAAAAAAATATTGATTTCGAGTCGACAACTTATATCCGCAAAATTCGGATTTTGGAGTATTTCGTTAAATTCTAATGGCACTGACAACAAACTTCACGCGCCATCTTGCTGTAAACTGACACATGCCATTGCTCATTTTCTACCTGCTGGCAGTCATGGTGCACCATAGCGCACCCTTATTTTGTTGCTTTTGTTTGAACATTATCAGATAACAGCGTCTCAACAATTAGCAATTAATGTGTTTTTGACATCTAGGGAATTTAATTCTTAAGGGGCCGGGTACCCTCGAAATTCTCATACATACGTAATTCCAAAATCATTTTCTCATACGAAAATATTTAACATGTTTGAGTTGTTATTCAGTTTAAAATAGTAATTACCTAGGTTCCTGCACAAAAATTTACTTCAAAATATTTAAACATTAAAAAAAATTTTTCGTTTTTAATTTTTTTTAGTGAATTTAGTACTTAATATTTAAACACAAAAAAATAGAGTAAAACACTAAAAAATATATAAATAAATAGTAAATTTACTACAAAATATTTAAATACTAAAAATATTTTGTAGAGTTTAAATATTTTGTAGTAAATTAACTATTTATTTATATATTTTTAGTGCTTTACTCTATTTTTTAGTGTTTAAATATTTAGTAGTAAATTTACTAAAAAAAATTTTAAAGCAAAAAAAAAAAAAAAAATTGTGTTTAAATATTTTGAAGTAAATTTTTGTGCAGGAACCTAGGTAATTTCTATTTTAAACTGAAAAACAACTCAAACATGTTAAATATTTTCGTATGAGAAAATGATTTTGGAATTACGTATATTATATGAGAAATTCCAAGTGTACCCGGCCTCTTAATACATAGTACATACATACAATTTTGAAGTTGGTTTTATCTTTTTATAATAGTATTGGAATGAAGTTCTTTATGGCGCGTTCGGCGTAAAGAGGGCTAGACAGAACGACATTTGACCTCGACGCTTTTTTATTAGTAAGTAACTGCATGGTAGGGGCAGAGGGCGTTGATAGTATTCCTGTGCGTCAACTAGATGGCGTTTTTTGAGAATAAACAGCGATGCGTTGTTCCTGGGCGTCAATAGATGGTGTTTTTTTTAAAACCAAACACGTTAAACCAAATTAACAAAATTAACTTATGTATTGCAAAGCGTAGATATTTTTTATATATTCTTTTGATAAAATATAATGAAGGAGTAAAATGGTTTCATTCAACGATTTGGTGGTGATTTGTTTTTTTATTTCTTTATTATGTGATACCGATTTTTTTCAGATATAATTTCTCTGTTAATGCCGATGAAAAGTTGTTTCATCTGCACGCTTTTTTCGAAAGAGCAGCCTTAAGGCGCGTTCGGCGTAAAGAGCGCTGGACAGAACGATATTTGACCTCGACACTTTTTTATTAGTACCTGCATTGTAGGGGCAGAGGGCGTTGATAGTATTCCTGTGCGTCAACTAGATGGCGTTTTTTGAGAATAAATAGCGACGCGTTGTTCCTGGGCGTCAATAGATGGCGTTTTTTAATAACATTTTTGAGTGTATATGTAAACAGGTTTTTTGAACATAAGAAATACTTAACTTCGTTCCATTCGGGTGTCCCTTAGCACCTCTCAAGTTTTTTGAAGTGAAAACTTCTTAAGCGGCGTTGAGCACTTTTGTGGGATGGGTAAAAACTGTGAAACTCGCGTCAGATTTTCGTGTTGATCGAAAAACCATAGAAAAAGCGTAAGACGGTTGGAGAGTAGTGTTTTGTGTCGAACTCGAACTCGAACGAAATGTACAGTCGGGGAAATGAGTTGTTTAGCAGAAATGTACAGTCGGGGAAAATTGTGCTAAGCAGAATTGTACAGTCAGGGAAATGAGTTGTTTAGCAGAAATGTACAGTCGGGGAAAATTGTGCTAAGCAGAAATGTACAGTCGGGAAATGAGTTGTTTAGCAGAAATGTACAGTCGGGGAAATGAGTTGTTTAGCAGAAATGTACAGTCGGGGAAATGAGTTCTTTAGCAGACGCGCTGATTAAGGCCGCGTTCCACCTGCAAGACAACTGTCGCGAGAAGTGTCTGACAGTCTGTCTGACAGCAGCTTTTTTTTTCGATTGTCGATATTTTTTAATCGATTGTAAGGGTTTCGATTAATTAATTAACCCATCAGTCGTGGCAAAACGAGACACAATAGCTTTTTCATTGTTATCGCGGCCGGATGTGGCCGCTTGGGGCTTCATGAATTAAAACGATCGTTTCTTTTAATCGATTTTCATAAAAAATGGGTTAAAAAATAATGCACAACGTTAATAATCAAGTTTTCACTTCTGCCGGCGCTCCCGGAGTGCAACCCGTCTTTTTTTTTAATTTCAAAGATAAAACCGATTTCAAAATTCAGACGCTGATATTATAGACTAATATACGAAAACGAGGAAATTCTGGAAATTTTACATACATACGGTTCGAGATGCGAATTGATAACACTTTTTTTTAAGTCGGTTAAAAATACTATACCTACCTACTATAATTGTTTTTAAAATTAGTAAGTACTAAGTAGGCACTTACCTACCTGCCAATGTAGAGAAAAAGACTAAATGCAAGAGAAATTATTAACCTTAGATAATGTTGATTTGAAATAAAAATGTTTAAGTAAGTATGTAAAACTTTTGCAGTTTAATTTACTATTTTTAAATATAATGAACTAAGCTATACGAATCTTTACGAGTCTTGCTTTGCTTTAATATTTCTTGAGAAAAGAAGACTACACAAATATTTACCTACATTTTGTACATAGATATGTATTGAGTTACAAGTTTACCCGAGCGAAGCCGGGTTTTCATCTAGTTTATTTAATAAAATAGTCCCTTTTTTCGCCACTTTCACATAAAGCCTTGTCAAGCTTTACAGCAAAAATTCAGTGTTGCCAGACCGTAGATAATTGCCCACGCCATGGGCAATTTTAGGATTATTTTGGAAAAAGGGCGGAAGGGTCTTGGAACCGGTAAAACATGGGCAATATTGAAAACAAATAATAATTGTATTTCTTTACTGAAACAAAATGCTCACTTAATATAAAAACACTTCACGTAATTTGTGGACGCCCCCTAAATAAACGAAGATAAGGACGGAAAGTGACGGAACTTAGGTATGTACCTACTAATTCTGGATGTGTCTCTCTGCTCTCACCTCTGCCGGTTGAACTATTCGTGGAAGTCTTTGTGCGGTGAGAAAAATTTACGTAGGAAGGGAAGTACTTAATAAGAAGTTCAACGGGTAGTATTATAAATATAATTCAATCATACCTAAACCAATTATTCATGACAGCTTAATCAATATAATATTACAATGTCTTTCAAATGGTCAGGTAGATATTTCATACCTAAGTACTTAATAATAATATTATGTCATATAGTAACAATACTATGATAATATATTATCATAATATGGCACTCTGAATGAAATAATTACGTAACTTAACATTAATGAGAGAAGTAGGTATCTAATCAACTCAATATAAAATTATTATAATATGATATTGTCATTGCTTTGCATAAATAGTTTTGTGCGAGCGACGACCTCTGTGGCTCAATGGTTAGAGTATGTGGCAGCTCAAGCTGGGGGTCACGGGTTCGAATCCCGCCGACGGAACAAAAAGTTTTTCAATGTTCCTGGGTCATGGATGTGTATTAAATATGTGTATATAAGGTATAATATAATAAAAATCTTAAATGTATTATGTATAGTATAAAAGTATTAAATATATTTCCGTTGTCTGGTACCCGGAACACAAGTCCTTCAGGTACTTACCACGGGGCCAGACTGACGTGGTGTGAAGCGTCCATAGATATAGACTATATATTATTATTATTTTGTAGTGTTTTTTGAGGTGATCCTGACCTCATGTTGGTAACAAGCCATCTTTTTATGATGCAGTATGATCATAAAGCATAAAGTATGATTATGAGGGTGTCAAGCTAAAAATAGATTCCCCTAACAACCTGCGTGGGCAAATGTTTTGATCAGGTCTGGCAACACCGAGCGGAATAAAGCAAGTAGCAACAATGGGCGTTTTCACACTGCAACGATAACGACACGACACGATATCGTCGGACTGGTAGTTTCATACAATCACTACTAAACGCTTTCACACTGTGTCGTTGCAGTCAACGATATCGTCGCCGACAGATTGTCGTGCCGATATCGGGACGACAAACCTTTGCTGACGCAATACTACTAAGGGGGCATCCACAGATTACGTGAGGTGTTTAGGAGGGGAGGGGGTCGAGTCAAATCTCATCTAATCTTACGTTGGGAGGTCTCGGAAAATTTCATGTAATTTTTTTCTCAACAAAATAAATACTTTTTTGGTCCATTTATCCAGATTATACGTATGCTTATTCGTTATTACGATTAAGATCTTCGTTCGAAAGAAAATCTACTGACTGTCAAACCAAACGTTTACGTAAGAAACCCACATTTTGAAAAATCTCACGTGAGATTTTTTTAAATAAAATCCCACGAAATCTCACCAGGGGGAAAGGGGGGTCAAAAAATAAAAAATAAAACACCTCACGTAATTTGTGGACGCCCCCTAACCGCATGACAAGCTGTTGGTTTATATCGTGTCGATATCGTCGGACGATATCGTTGTCGTCCGAGCAGACGACACAACAGTATCGTGTCGTGTCGTTATCGTCGCAGTGTGAAAACGCCCTATCTCGAGCTGTCAAAGGGCGTTTTCCCACTGCGACGATAACGACACGACATGATACCACAGAATAGAGGGCCACCACACATATTATACAATTTCAAGTTGGCCGACTATCGTACAAACTAAATTGCGTGGTGTCACAATTTGATTGGACAACTTCATCGTGTACGCTGCCAGCCACAGACTTATAGATTTAGTTGGTAACGGTGTTGCTAGCCTAGCGACGTGTTGCTGAACCATTTTTGCTGAAACAGCAAAAACGGTTCAGCGGCTTGGGTGTAAAGAGGTAACAGACAGACAGACAGACACACTTTCGAATTTATAATATTAGTATGGAAGTATGGATATGGATTATTATCAACTTTTTATCTGGATTTTTTCATTAAAATTTATCTGGATAATATCGAAGTTTAAAATGAAAGGTATGATCAATGATGTTTTCCTAATTCTAATCTGTCACTTAGTACCCAAAATATTCTCCTTTCTTTTCGCCTTCGTTTTATTAGTGCCACAATAAAAGCGTGCTTTTTACGCATTTTAACACGCACGTCGCTAGGCTAGCAACACCGTTACCAACTAAATCTAAAAGTCTGCGGCTGGCAGCGTACACGATGAAGTTGTCCAATACGCAATTTAGTTTGTACGGTAGTCGGCCAACTTGAAATTGTATAATATGTGCGGTGGCCCTTATCTATTCTGTGGTATCGTGTCGTGTCGTTATCGTTGCAGTGTGAAAACGCCCAAACGAAACCGAAATTTATTTATACGTATGGGCGTTTTCACACTGCGACGATAACGACACGACACGGTACCACAGAATAGATAAGGGCCACCGCACATATTATACAATTTCAAGTGGGCCGACTATCGTACAAACTAAATTGCGTAGTGACACAATTTAATTAAACAAAATCATTGATTATACCTTGCATTTTAAACTTTGATATTATCCAGATAAATTTTAATGAAAAAATCCAGATAAAAAGGTGTTAACTGATAATAATCCATATTTCCATACTAATATTTTTTTATTATTACTTATGTGATTCGGGGCCGTCACGATGAAGTTGTCCAATTAAATTGTGACACTACGCAATTTAGTTTGTACGATAGTCGGCCAACTTGAAATTGTATAATATGTGCGGTGGCCCTCTATTCTGTGGTATCGTGTCGTGCCGGTATCGTGCAGTGTGCAAACGCCCAATGTGTGTAAAAATTAATTGTTTACGTTTGTTTACGTAACCTATTGGGCGTTTTCACATTACAACGATAACGACACGACACGATATCGTCGGACAAGTAGTTTCATAGAATCTAAAACTCAAAGGAACAATCAAAAACAAACGACGAACAAACATTATTGAATATTTATAATTCAATATTGACATAAATTCATTAAAACTTGGAATGGGGGGCTAACTTCAAAGGATATTTTTAACTCACTTTTATTACATAGACTAGTGACGAACAAACGATTATTTATAACGAACAATTAAGAACAAACGACAAACAAACATTTTTGAATATTTATATTTCAATATTGACATAAATTCATTAAAAATTAGAATGGGGGGCTAACTTATGCCTGTCAAAAAGTGAAGAAATTAAAAAGTAGCAACATCGTAGTGTCATCTCTTTCAAATCGATCTAATAAAAAAGGGATGACACTACGATGTTGCCACTTTTTAATTTCTTCACTTTTTTGACAGGCTTATAAAAGGATATTTTTAATTATTTTTTATTACACAAACAAGTGATGAACAAACGATTATTTATAACGGCCAATCAAAAAGAAACGACGAACAAACATAAATGAATATTTAAAACTCAATATTGACATAAATTTATTAAAAATTAAAATGCGGGGGCAACTTGAGATCATATTTTCAATTATTTTTTATTAAATAAACAAGTAACGAATAAACAATTATTTTTAACGAACAATCAAGAACAAACGACGAACAAACAATAATAAATATTTATAATTCAATATTGACATAAATTCATTTAAAATTAGAATGGGGGGGCTAACTTAAGATTATATTTTAAATTAATTTTTATTGAATAAACAACAAACGATTATTTATAATGAACAATCACGAACCAACGACGAACAAACGATATACGAGTGTAAAATCAAAAAATAAATTCTTGGGGGGCTAACTTCAAGGACCCGTTCTAAGCTTCATTATTGTAGATATAGACCTTTCGTATGTTGAAATACCGTCTTCCGGTATAAACACATGTTCGCCCGCCCTGTTGACATACCGGGAGCCGGTATGGGTAAGCGTGTAAAAGTTTAGGGCTGTCTGTTGACCATACCGGCTCCCGGTATAACAGATACAGAAAAAAGTGGCTAATGTCATTTCAACATTGCAAAGGTTATGAGGGAATACGCTCTTTTCTTGAAGGTTTGCAGGTCGTATAGGTCCGGAAATACTGCTGGTGACAGTTCGTTCCAGAGTTTTACAGTGCGCGGCAGAAAGTTACGCGAAAAACGCACTGTGGAAGACTGCCACTCATCAAGGTGATGAGGATGGTATGTTTTTCGCGTGGGACGATGGCGAAAAGTTGCAGGTGGTATGATTCCGAACAATTCCTCAGAGCACTCCCCGTGATACAACCGATAGAGGATGCAGAGTGAAGCTACATCTCGGCGTAATTCCAAGGGGTCCAAGCTGTTTGAAACACTATGGCAGTCAACAATTCGAGCGGCCCTCCGTTGGATACGATCCAGAGGGAGCAGTTAGTATGGTGGCGACCTGCGCCTTGTAGAGTTGTAGGCGTTGGTCCGGACTGAAGTACTGTCTCGCTCTATTAAGAACACCAAGCTTCTTCGAGGCTAATTTGGCCTTACCCTCTAGATGATATCGGAACTGGACTTCGCTCGATATGTTGACGCCAAGTATCTCAATGCTAGGGAAGATGGTTAAAGATGTGCCCTCGAAACGAGGATATATGACCATTAGTGACTTTTTAGTGGTGAACGCGCAGACTTGTGTCTTGGCTGGGTTGAATTGGACCAAGTTACGTCTACCCCATTCAGAGACCTTCTCCAATGAATTCTCCACCTTAGACACAAGTTCGTTTCGACTCTCAGTGACATTTTGCCGAGAAATATTGGGGGAGCCGGTATATACAGTATCACTTGTACTATCATCCGCATAGCAATGAATGCCGCTGGTCTGCAACATGTCATTGATATGCAGTAAGAATAGAGTAGGCGATAGCACACAGCCCTGAGGGACACCAGCATCAACAGACTGAGTTTCCGAGCATTCGCCGTCAACTACGACCTTTATGCTTCTGTCTGCTAAGAAACCAGTGACCCACTTACATAATTTCTCGGGTAGCCCGTATGATGGAAGCTTTGATAGCAGCGCTTTATGCCAAACCCGATCAAAGGCCTTCGCAATGTCCAAACTAACAGCCAATGCCTCTCCCTTCGACTCAATTGCCTGAGCCCAACGATGAGTCAGGTACGCCAAGAGATCACCAGCCGAGCGACCCTTACGGAACCCGTATTGTTTGATCGGGTGCACCAAGGCTGTCTTCCAGGAAGCCGGGACGATGCCAGTGGAATAGGAGAGCCGAAAAAGACACGTCAAGACCAGAGCCAACTCTGGAGCACACTTTTTCAACACAATAGGCGGGATTCCGTCAGGCCCACTCGACTTTTGGATATCAAGGGAACGGAGGGCTTTTCGCACTGAGCGTTGATGAAACCGAATATCCGACATGATGCTCGTGCATCGCGGTATGGTCGGCGGTTTCTGCCCCCCGTCATCCAGGGTCGAGTTTGACGCAAAGAGCTTGCCCAGAAGATCGGCTTTATATATTATTATTATTATAGTCTAGACTCTAGACTCTAGTTTAATAATAAAATATATTAAGTAGCCTTAAGGTGTAGGTACGTCACGAAATGTTGCGTAAAAACTTGTACGGGATATGGTGGTTTGACAGTCAGTAGATTTTCTTTCGAAAGAATTTGTGAATGATCTTAATCGTATAACGATTACGCTTATGATAAAATCTTAAGCATACATACAATCTGGATGAAATTGACCAAAATAGTACTTATTATTTTGTAGAGAAAAAATTACGTGAGATTTGCCAATTGCCAAGACCCCCCCTCTCCCCAACGTGAGATTAGATGAGATTTGACTCGACGCCCCCCCCCCCCCCATTTATGGACGCCCCCTTATGCCAGAAGCGCTTCGAGCTAATTCATAAGTTTGAATCACAATTCACAATAGATAATAATGTTCTAAAACACTAATCCCAAAATGTAATTTTCATAACAATAAATCCCATTAGGCACCTTATTAACTCCTTCACAATATATTTAGTTCACCTTGGCCGGTCAAGCATTATTACTTATTATTAATTCGCCGGCCACGTTGCGTCGGAAATCGGAATCCTTTCAAAAATTGAAAGAGATATCATCGGACTGATGTTAAATATATGAACACCATTTATAACGCCGCGGGGCGCTGCGTCGAGCGACATTCTGAATTTAAAATTAAATTAAACGCGGGAAAACAACATGTTCCAGCGCGCTGCGTTCAAATTTGAATTAGATTCGATCTAGACCGATTTGTCTATGACTCTATTTATACAAAAAGCTATCTCCTATCTCGAAGTATATTACGTGATCATGTTACGACTCCGAATATCGAATTCGTTTTCGTTGTTTAGAATAATTCGATTTAACGCGAGTTATTTGTAAGATGCAAATTAAGAGTCGCTATGCTACGGTAATCTTTTAATTATCTGAGTATTAATTAAGGCGACCCCGCGTGGTCGAGCGAGGTAAATAATTAAATTAGATAAGCGTAACCATCGCGTTACGAATGATAAAGGACCTCATTCGCCTCCGCTGATAGCACATGATAGCCCGGGGGTAAAGCTACGATTATTAATAAACAGCTAGCGCCCATTATTTGCTGAACCCATTTCGGGTCGACTGTTCCCGTGTTAACTTTCATGTCCTAATTCATAAAAAAGTAACGAAACAGCCAAGTCATACATAATATTATTTGTACTGATAATTTATTATGTGGAATTTGTTGAAATGAAATGAATTTGAAGGACCCTATCTGAAGGACAGACTAGTGTACAGTAACTAAAAAACCTATTAATAAGTACTTACAAGAAGCAACTTACAAAAATAACTGAAATCCCATCAAAAACAATTCATGTAAAATGTTGTCAAGACGACCACATTTCATTTCTTTTCAACAAATTCCACATATCAGTCGGCTGTTTCCTAGCTTCCTTCAGATCCGAAACTTTCGCATTACCTCCATGACGGTAGCAAAACGGCGAAGCCATACATTTATTTACTAATATTATGTACTATCAGAGAAGTTGATTCCTAGCCCTGTATGGGGAACCTACGTAGTTTGGTCGCGTTACGTCAACCCAGCCGACAGATCACAATAATTATTGACATGATCCGACCAAAATATGACGTTGGTCTGTCAACTGCCTAGGGATCAAGTTCCTCGATGATACTTAGAATTAGTTGAAGTGAGGGTCGGTAGAGTTAGGCCGTGTAGATTCAAAAGCTTGGTTCTACATGAGATCTGATATCTTTTTCACAGGGCAAACCTTATATTGTGGTCGTCTTGGCAACATTTTACATGAAATGTTTTTGGTGGGATAGAGTTGATTATTATTATTATTATTATTATTATGTTTTTGTAAAGCACTCCTTGCTCACGGGCAATTAAATCCCGGACCTTTGGAAGGAATGCGTGGGGCCGAAGCCAACACGTAGAGGCACGTTACTTGGTACTACTAATATAATATAAGTACAGGGTGCAATTAAACCTTCCTGCTAATTTTTTTCCAGGGCTTATGATCATTATAAGAGTCCATTTAACCAAAAAAATTGGGTGTTATTTTTTTTCAATGACATAATATTTTATCCCATTGAAAATAGTTGCATAACGGTCATTCGCGGCGCGGGGGAGTGAGCGGGGGTGACGCGGGGGGAAGCGCGCGCATCGTGTCCATAATATTAAAGTGTTTTTTCGGAAGCTATTTCTCAACATTTTAGTACTGAGTGATTATAAAAGAAAAATAGGTAGGTAGGTACGTATATTTTTATTTTTAACAAGGATCAATACAAAATTTGGCAGGAAGGTTTAATTGCAGAATACAGATTCTGTCACAGTTATCTAGATGTAATGTGACACTAGCCGACGACTCTCCTTGTCCGCACTATAGGAGTACGACCAAGGAGAGCCAGCGGCCAGTGTAGGACTATTGCAGCGAATGCAATTAAAAATGGTATCGGGCTATGGGTGTGAGGTGCTAGTGGACTGAGTAACTGGGACTATGGAAGGACTATGGCGTCTGCCGATACAACGTTGTAACACGTATCATAAAGTTGGCAGACGGTGACTCGTCAACTCTTTGAATGGGCTCCTCAAAATGGTCGCACGCACGGTGCACCGAGGCGGCAACATTGACAGAGCGGCTTAAGGCAGGAGAGGTATCGCTGGACTTTAAACGCCGATCATTTGCACCCTCAGAGGGTCCCATCACGTCGCCCACTCGCCACTTGCGCTTCACATCCTCCCTCCGAGCTGAAGCTCTCGCGACTCCACTCTGACCGGCAGGTGAAGGCAAGCCGGAGATGGAGAACAGGGGCTTCCCTGGGAGCACTCGGGTACGTGGGGTCGCTACTCCCCATTCCCCAACAGCTTGTCACAAGCTGCCCTGCGGCCTGCGGGCTTGTTATTATTATTAGGATGAAAGTAAACGACTGAAAAACTTAGCGACGGATGTAATGTATAGGGATTGGGGAATAGAAAGGTTCTATGATAAGAATTTTAATAAACTATCAACTAGTATCCTTATTAGCTATTAATGTCTCTAGTCTCTAGTTTCGAGTCTCTACATTAACTTTTTGTCTTCGCGTATCATTTCTAGCTAGAAGTGCTGATTATAAAAAATAAGGTGTGTACCTTTATTATGTCCATAGTCTAATATTATAAATGAGAATTTTACGGCCAAACTGCAGAACCGATTTTGCTGAAATTTTGGTATGGAGTACTTTAGGTCCCGAGAAAGGGCATAGAATACTTTTTATTTCGGAAAAATGTACAGTTCCCGAGTGATATGAGAATCTAGCATTATCTACAATAAATATTTCACATGCATTTGGTTTTACGTGCTTTAGTTTTTGTCTTTTGAGTTTCGATACTATTGCCTGTAACTTGCAAGTCCTGGAAGTTGCAACCAAGTAAGTTTCGGTCCGACTTTTTAATCAAATTAGTAATAACTTAATAATTAACCCATCAGTCGTGGCAAAACGAGACACAATAGCTTTTTCATTGCTATCGCGGCCGGATGTGGCCGCTTGGGGCTTCATGAATTAATAAGTAATATAATCATTAATCTACCTAAACAAAAGTCCAAAAAGTAAGACTCTACAATTTGTATCACAATTTAAAGTCAATTATAATTAATCGAAAGGACAACCATTAAAAAACAAGACTATAATCATAATTTGAAAATGGAATTAATAGATAATAGAGGAGTAATAGTGGATGTAAAATTTGTCACGGGCATGAACTTATATCATCCGCCTTTTTTTCTTTCAACGACTAAACTCTCCAGCCCGATACAGAACGCATTAAGCCGCGATACGGTATCTCATCTGTCATCATTAATGCCACAGCATCCTAATAAGTTCGCTACAATAAATAAGATGGAGAATATCAAAGAGTCGCGGCCCGTTTAATGGTTGTAATTGTGGGCAAATGAGTTATGGCGGGCGGCGATACGATGTCGTGGGCGGTGGATGTCGCGCCCGTAATATCGACTTTTATACGCTATCAATTTTTTTAATGATCACCTCAACGCGTCCCTCTAAAGACTAATACGTTTTGGAACGCTTCAACATACGCAGCGCCGCGAATAGTTTAAAAACAAACGAGAATCGCATAAATAGCGCATATCTTCCCAGGTCCTGGCATTATGCGCGGCAGACGGCGGACGCTTATTTGTGTCCGAAAAGCGCTCGGAAGACTTAAAGCCCTCGGGCTTGATGTATGGCGGCGACACGCGAGCGCCGACCTTTATATTCAAATCCGTATTCAAATCGCCCGTCGTCTCCGGTTGACAATTCGCGGGCGAAAAAAAAAATCATATCATTCCTCGCTTTTAGGCGCGCCGATACGCATCTGGGCTCCCGGGGACGTGCTCTTATTGTCCGACGAGATATAGTTTCGAGATGGAAGATATTTGACGGGGGAGGACTGATAAAGTTAGTGTTTCGAATGGGCTGGACGTTAACGAGCGGCTGAGTAATGAGCCGTGCCGTCGTGGATGCCCGCCGATGGCCTATTGTTTCTGTTCTGACAGCAGATGTTATCCCGCGACCGAGACATTAGCACGAGTCTTCCTAGATGTAGATGGACAATGATCGTATGGCCTAAAGTATACACCGAGTCAAGAGGGATGGTCTTTTGCATACGGCCTGTCTAGTGTTTTGAACGGCCTGTCTAGTATTGTGACCAATTACCAAAATATTGCAGGTATTCGCACTAGATTCCAACCCAACTATTTTTTGATTTCGTTCAGTATATAATCGATTTCGCCGTTCGCGGCACAGTTCAGATGAAATTTTGCATACAATTCGATCAAACCAGACCAAAAGGCTACTAAAATCACAAACGGTCTGTAAAGGAAGTTCTATTTCCCCACGAAGCTCAACTTATTTATGATTAAGCTGTGGCCGCTGCGCAGGCTGGCAGCTGGCAGATTTATAGGTGCTGGTGCTGGTGCTGGCTCTCTTCGTTATGAATATCTCAAATGTGTATCTAAAATATGTAACTAAACGCGACTGCTACTTCGGACTAAATCTACAAATAGATTTCTCTTGAGTCTTGCCTTACTAAGTACTCTTCGTCTGCACAACTTTTTAGTACGTGTCGTACTTACCATTATAATGGGTTGAGGTTTTTAACAGCAAACCATTTGGTCAGCAAGTACCCCGAATCTACTATTCCATGCAACATTACAGCTTCATTCCTCGTTCGTTCATTTCAGTTCATGCAATATCAGTAACATACTTAGTAGAATCAAGGTCAAATGTAGCCTGTTTGCATAGTACCCAGCCAGGCGGTTTCTACATGTTACTAACATACCTACATGTTTAGAAGTTGGCTCGCTGTGTTTCAGCGAGCATGCCTAACCCATGTTAGCATATGTGTTTATTATAATTAGGTGGGGCAGTTTGTTTGAAATTTGATGCAAATCACGGCCCGATCTGCATACAATGGCGGCCGCGGCTCATTCTGTAATTTACCACAAGCAGTTCGAAGAGAGATGTCGTCCAAAGATAGCCAAAAAGTGTGCTACCTATAGCGAATCCTTCCCCTAAGCGTCATGATACAATCTGACCGATTGAGCAAGACCGACCATAGGCGAGTTAGGAAGAGGCTTTAGGTTTAACTTATAACATCACTGCAACTACAGTTTTTGGTATTGAATTAGTTCAATAACACGCATGGTCTGAAAAAACCCCACTAGATTAGTCTAGTGGGGTTATTTTCAGACCATGCGTGTTAGGTCCTTTTTACACAGCAACTAGCAAGCCCCAAAACTCCCAAATTTAACTTTATGATTTTTCTTCACTCGTCCCTCGCAATGTTGGTACTACAGTCAGGACAATTTAAGGTGGCACCAGCGGTCATTGATCTTTCGAGTCTAGGAGCTATGTGAAAAATACTCACACTGCATTCTGTTAACTTAAGAATAAAATTGAATTCTGGTAAAGAAACATAGACTATATTATAGTTTCATCGGAAAACGTCTTGGTAACTCTTCGTATGATAATCTCCAACTAATTATGAGTTTGAAGTTATATAATTCATATACTGTGTTCACATCGTGTATGCAAAATACGATATCGCCCTTAGACTAGAAACATCTGTCACTTCATTGACAATCGCGGTTTGTATAAAAAACGACGAAAGACTTGACTATGACTATGATAGTTTTTCGACCAGTAGTCAATGACCGCTACAGACAGAATTCCGCGATTTGAGAATAGCTTTGCTATCAGAAACGAAGAACAGCCTCTCAAGTAACAGTTTTATGTTCGCACTCAATTGATAGGTAGCATCGAGGAAATTGATTCCTTCGCCAACTGCCTAAGAATCAACTTCTCTAATAGAACATCACACTTATTAAGTACAGTAACAGTGTCATAACTTCATAAGAATAATGTTGGGCATAGTCTTATAGTACGAGTAAGGTAGATAGGATAATAACTGCTTTCACGAGCCGTAGTAATATCTACTCGGCATACCACGCGAATAAATGAGGTCAGGAGGTCCACAAAACACAAAGCAATACATTACGAGGAGTGTACAGCGAGGACATCATTATTATCATTTGTTGCATTATACGCAGATGTTTGTCGTCCTTCAGCTGGCAGTTATATAAAATTACATATGTAAATGAAGCTCGGCACCTGCTTTTTGCACTATAGAAATATTCGAAATATCCACTCACCCGGTGACCCCGCTGTCGGAGCGCCGAGCTAGTGTGCCCGGCGGACCTCCTAGCCGCGAAAATAATTTACCTGTTTATAGAAAAATTATCACACCATTAATTCGTGTACGCCTCATTATATTAAATAATAATTAATATATTATATAATTTATGTTTTGATCTTGTTCATGTGTTTTTAATTACTTATTTTTTCGAAATGAACTTATTAAGGTGCTAATGAGGCTATCTTTTACGATTCGTAGTGACACTTGATGATAGTTGTTTGAATTTTTGAATTTAGAACTTTATTATTTGTAGTCAGTGTGTGAAGGCTACGAAATTGCCGCCTTTAAGCCTGGGAAAAATATATTTAGGTTGGTATCTATAAATTAGCAACTTTTATTATCTTTCAGTGTGTTATAAAATTGGAGTCCTCGTAAATTACAGGGTAATTAGTGCTTAATTAATACCATCATAGTCCGTAAGTATAGGTAATTATAGATACTTACTATAATAAATATAATTTTAAGAGTGCCTATAAGATAATATTAATACGTGTGAGCATAGATTACAACATGTTTACAACTTACTACTTTCATGTGACTCTAAGGCCCATATTAATATACCGCTCTCAATCTCCTACTCAATAACAATCTTGGCTGATACGCTCTCAGCGTCTTAAGATAGTCTTGATACCAACTTTGACATCATTAATTAAATCAAGGTTTGACCACATGCAAGAAACAGCCTCGCAAGAGTCGCAAGTAAAAGTTTGACACCACAGCAGAGTTTCGTTTATTAACACGTTCGCACTCAGTTGATACGCCACACTGGTGGCGAGTGCGAGTAAAGTACGATCAACCAATTAAAACAGCATCCCAATAATGATCTTGATCATAATCTTATCAGTAAGAGCGGTTTATAAATACGGGCATTAGTTAGTTGATGAAATAATAAAAGATAGAAAGCTGCGTTGCATCTTCAGTAACTCCTCAGTATAGCAATATTAAGGGATATTGCTATACTGTGGTAACTCTATGCCAGTGGGCGCTCAAGGTCTTACCCCTGAAATCACCCCCTAAGCCTCTACACAAGTAGAGGCTTAGGGGGTGATTTATTTCATCTGGATACATTTTAAATTATAAACAAAAGGGGCGCTAAAACAAGATTTTATCTCAAAGTGGGTAGTAGACCAAATAAGTTTGGGAACTCTGGCTCTATACTCTATACCAGGGGTCACCAAATGGCGGATCGCGGTCCGCATCCGGACCGCCGACCCATTGTGTGCGGACCAAGCATGTTCGGAGATGAACTTCGTTAAAAATTAATTTCGGTCCCGACATAAGTACCTAATGATGAACATGTAGCAACAAAAATTGTCACATTTGTCATTGATACAAACACCTTTGTAATTTCCGTAATTACATTTGTTTTTTTTTAATGTGCGGACCGCGAAGGTCATTTTATTTCTTAAAACGGACCCCGAGCGAAAGTAATAACTAATTGGTGACCCCTGCTCTATACTCTATAGTCTATGATCATTGATCAGTGATCACAGACGACAGAATACACCATACATGTTATTAGTTACTATGGTGTAACAAACGTCTGGGCCGGAGGCGGGGACGCGAGGGGACAAACAAGTGCTTTTTATCACCAGCTGACCGCCAATTACGTACGCAGTACGCACACGCCCCCGACAAATTGCTCCCTTCGTGATCCAACATGGCGGTGCCCTGACTCACGACAATACTGAAAAACTGGAAAATCCCCGGCATACTTCTTATGGGTTTAGTATATATGTATTTACATCCCAAATGTTCTAGTTTCTGCCCAAGTGATTTGTTATAATTCAGATTTATCGTCTAAGAAGTAAGAACATAATTTATAAAATGTAATTTAAAAATAGAATTAAGTAAATTATGGAGCAAATTAAGTTTTAAAAGCAATAGGCAAGAAAGTAGTAAAATATTTTTAACTAGCGACCCGCCCCGGCGTCGCACGGGTATAGAATATATAGCCACTGAAAAAATGATTAAAATCGATAGCCTATGATCCTTCACGTGGTCTACTTCTTATCTGTGCCAAATAATATAAACATTGCTCCAGTAGTTCGCGAGATAAGCCCTTTCAAATAATTTTTCCCGTTTTTTCCACATTATCTTAGCGTGATAAAATATAGCCTATAGCCTTCCTCAATAAATGGGCTATCTAACACTGAAAGAATTTTTCAAATCGGACCAGTAGTTCCTGAGATTAGCGCGTTCAAGTTAGCCCTTTCAAATAATTTTCCCCGTTTTTCCACATTTTCCTCTAGTCTTAGCGTGATAAAATATAGCCTATAGCCTTCCTCAATAAATGGGCTATCTAACACTGAAAGAATTTTTCAAATCGGACCAGTAGTTCCTGAGGTTAGCGCGTTCAAGTTAGCCCTTTCAAATAATTTTCCCCGTTTTTTCCACATTTTCCTCTATTTCTTCGCTTCTATTAGTCCTAGCGTGATAAAATATAGCCTATAGCCTTCCTCGATAAATGGACTACCTAGCACTGAAAGAATCATCAAAATCCGTTGCATAGTTTTAAAGATTAAAGGGAACAAAGGGACATGAGGGGAAAAAAGCGACTTTGTTTTATAATATGTATAGATGATCAGCCTAAAACTAGTTTCTTAGTCCTTACGAATTTATTTAATTCCTAACTGCTCGTACATAACGGACAACAATTAAGTTGAGCGATGACGGCTCCGGCGCAGGTGACGGCAAGCTGCAACTGAAACTCTACCAGTTCATTGTATTAATGATACATTTGAACAAGCCTATCTTACAAGGAAAATATCGTGTGCTAATGACTAGTAAACATAAACTAAAAAAATCATTAAGGTATACTATCCTCTACAATAGATATAATATTTCGACTGCTCCTAGGTAGACTATCGTAACATCAAAAAGACAACTTTACAGGAGGAGCGTTTGAAGTTGCAAATTTGAACCACGACTTCATTTTTTAACCGATTGTTATAAAATTTGGCATGAGCAACAACAATAGTGTTAGGTATTAACTTATGCAATAAAATACTATATTTTATGTTTGGTTTAGCTAAAATTGTTGTTGCGATATTATTCTTCGGAAAATCTACAACGAAAATTATTGCAACTAACACTAACCAGAGTTTACGTTGAAATTTTTCCTTGGTAAAATATAGTAACAGTTACTTACCATAATATACAGGGGACTTCTTTAACGTTTTTGTATGGTATGTAAGACATATCATAATTTACAGGGGAATTGGCTAATTAGAATTTATGGTATGTTTGAGAAAATAAATTATTTATAAATTATCTTTTCTGAAAAAAGTGTGAAATACCTTTAAAAATTGTTTTATAAATTTTAGAAGTAGGTCGTTGATATGATTTATACTGTTAATGTGCAAAAAAGTGCTAAAATATAGTAAATAATCACTAATCAACTTAATTGGCTTGCAAAGCATCATTAGTAGCAAAATTTTATTATAAATAATATTTTGTTATAAATAATATTTTGCTGCTTTTAATAATAATATCTATAATAATAATATCTATGGACGCTTCACACCACGTCAGTCTGGCCCCATGCTAAGTACCTGAAGGACTTGTGTTACAGGTACCAGACAACGGAAATATATTTAATACTTTTATACTATACATATATTTAAGATTTTTATATTTTATTTATATCATACACATATTTAATACACATCCATGACCCAGGAACATTGAAAAACTTTTTGTTCCGTCGGCGGGATTCGAGCCCGCGACCCACGGCTTGAGTTGCCACACACCCTAACCATTAAGCCACGGAGGTCGTCAAACTTTTGGAACCAACGCGTCCATCCTGGCTAAGCTAAAATTTATTTTTACAAGGCTCTTTACCACAATATGCCTCAAATGTATTTTAGAATACTATGGACACATATCCAGAAAGAAAGGAGACAATATTAACCCATCAGTCGTGGCAAAACGAGACACAACAGCTTTTTCATTGTTATCGCGGCCGTATGTGGCCGCTTGGGGCTTGATGAATTAAAATAGTCATTGGCAAGTCCGAGGGAGAAAGACCGCGGGGCCGCAGTCCCATGCGCTAGTCCGATCAAATACGCACCTCTTTTTTTTTTAAAAAAAGAGATGCGTATTTAAAATTTACCATCTTGATGAGTCTTTCACAGTAAATCTGAATCAAACTGCCGCCAGCAGTATTTCTGGACCAATACGACCTGAAAAACTGAAGAAAAGAGCGACCTTCTTAAAAAGGCTGGCAACGCATTTGCAACTCTTCTGATGTTGCGAGCGCCCAGAGGTTGTCCACTTACTTCCCATCAGGTGCTCTTTTGCCCCCTAATTTCATAAACAATAGTTGTAATAAAATAAATAAATCGGTAAAGTATCGTATGTTAATGAATAGTACGACGTAGAACGTAGTAAGATATAGATACAATAAATAAAAAAATAATAGTTTCCGTAGTAGAATATTGTATAATTAACATACAATATTTATCATAACTTTAATTCCAACGAACAAAATCGTAAGTTACACTTGCAATATATTTTTCAAAAGAAGTTCCAATGTAAACTATTGTAAATAGTACAAACTGTAGTTTACGTTAGTCTTTATCCGGCGTAGACAATCGCAACTGATACATACGATGTGTAAATTCGGGCATCTGCTCCCCTATTACTTCGCGTAGACTATCGCTAAGGGAGTTAAGATAAATAACGTCAGAGGCGTTTGAAACATACTACAGTTTACGTTTCAAAAAAGGCAGTTATAGTTCGAATTTCATATTTTTTCTTGAAGACCCTAAAAGATCTAACAAAATTCTATGCATTTTCGCAATAAACCGAAATTTGCCATTTTGTGGCTTACGATAGTCTACCTAGGAGCAGTCGATTTATGTACATCATTAATCTGCGACAAACGTTTCTCAAGTCAAACAATCAACAGAATATTTCGCCAATTTCTTGCCGTATGCCTTAACTCTTAACTCTTGAGTGCTCAGTTAAACCGACCATAGACAAATCTTATGATTAGCAAATTGTGATAAATACCCCACTCACGACGTTATTAATTACCCACCAAATTAACGTTACCAAACAATGGTTTTTAATCAGGTAGCCCGATAAAAAGGCGGCATCGAGCACTGAGTAAATGAAGGTATTATTCCCCGTCCGAATGATGCAGAGGATGGATGTGGCAAAAGGAATAAAGCATTGAATTCAAATGCCGCCATTGTTGTCTGCCTGTTTTGGACGATTTTTACGGCGGTGATGAACGGCTGATGTTGCTAATGCCGCGGTTTTGGGAAACCACCAACTCTATCGTGCCACCGATGCGTTAGCAATAGACGATTCTTAACATTTTTACAAGTTTAATCTTGACCGTAAATTAAACGATAGCTGGAGGAGTGTTAAAGTGTCTGTTAATTTCTTAAGGTAAATCCAGTAATTTCGGTTACTTTAGCTCTAGGTACATTCTCTACAAAATGAGTTCAAAAACCTATATAGTAATTTTTCTGTGAATCTAGTTGTTACAATAGCTCAACCGTAGTTGTACTCTTTCTATGGATACTTAATCAAAATCTACCTTCACAATATATCAGCGGGCCCGTCGTCCTTGTTTTTTATCTACTACCGCCGATTGACGAGCTGCAGTTATGGATAACTCATTGACAGTTCCGTGCCAGTTTGACATTTTGACAAATGCTTGTCTATGGACAGTTTTGGCGCCAGAATTGAAATGTCAACAGTATTAATGGTTGCAGCTTCGGATATGTAGATAAAAACTGTGTAGTGATTAGTGATCACAATATTTGAGACGCAATAAATATTATTGTAGGTTGAATAATATAAATGTATGCCACCTTTCATAGTATTGACTTGTTTTAAAATAACCAATAGCGATCTAGTAAGTAAATACGTACTAGTACTAGATCTGATACCGAGTATAACAGTAGGTGGTCTCGCAGGTGTAAAGTCAAAAAGATTAAACTTACTAATGGTTTTAACTATAATTGCAATAGTGTTAGAAACATTCATCTATAATCTAGAATCTAGATTCTCGGAAAACGTAGAAAAGTCCATGAAACACAAACGCTAAGGCATTAACGACACAGTAACGTATTAAAGGTTATTAATTGCTATGGCAACACCGCTCATAACGCGGTAGGCAGGCTAGGGCAGGCTAATTGCGAAGCCTGTGGGCGGCTAGATCGAATGCAATTCGCATTTAGAACACGCGATCCTATCGGCGAATAAAAAATTCAAACATGGAATACGAATTGCCGTTATGACATTTAAAATGGCGCCATTTTGAAATGTCAATTAGAACGTTTGAACTTCGTGTTGCTATCGGGAATATTTGTTTATTGTACTTTGTGTGGTCAAAATGCCAGTGCTCTAAGTCCAATTACTGTCAATAAGCTGTAGTAAATAACTCAACCGTGCAGCAAAAAATGTGCAAATGCAGATGTAATTGAAAATATTTATTTTATTTTCCTTGCAATATTAGTTTAAAATAATTTATATTGCACGCAACAATTCATTCACTTACCTGCGTAAGCGTATAAAAGATGTATAACAATACAAATAAACAATATATATGTATTACTATTGTGTATTATAATTGTATGCTTAATAAATAATCTGAATTAATTTGAATTTGAATTTGTTTGTCTTTTAAGACCAGAAAAGGTTATCTTTTTACAACAATAACCTTTGATAATATTATACCTAACCAGCTATTTGACCGAGCTTTGCTCGGAATTCGATAAAACACGAATAAAATGACATATTTTTCTAAAAATGATTCCTAGCTAGATCGATTTATCGCCTCCGAAACCCTCTATATACTATTTTCATGAAAATCGTTGGAGCCGATTCCGAGATTCCAATTATATACAAGAATTGCTCGTTTAAAGAAATGAGATATACCAGTAAGCTGCAAGTTCTAGTTTGGTACCATATTATTAATTAAAGAACGTTTAACACAACAAAATATAATAATCTCAACGCTTCCACTATGCTGTGCAGTTTCGGCCAATGTTATTGAGCATCATAAAGTTAACAGAACGATGGGCGTTGTTGCAAGTTGCACATGGTATTTAGTTATTTTATGTGCATTGCGTCATTAAAACATGATAATTTAAACTAGAACTAATAGATATAATATGTACTACCTGCGCAAGCGCAACTAAAGTAGCACTAAATAAAATTAATTACTCAAATATTATATACCTACTTAGGTACTCTACATTGAGAGTAGAAACCACAGAAACATTCCCATAGGACAAAAGTGTAGACTGTTATAAAGATTACAATTTACATCATTATACTTATACTGTCTTATACAGACCACCCTTCTAATATCTTCATCTGTATAATTTATATTTATTTGTACTCTCTTTTGAACTAATCGAGCTATATGTAGTAAAATACAGTTTTTGGCAATATTTTTTGTTTTTCCCTTGTTCTCTCTTAGTTTTTTGTTATTATTATCCTAATTTTAGTAGTTCTCCGATTAGGAGAACTACTAAAATTAGGAATTAAAGTGAATTAAATTAAAGGAATTAAATTAATTAGAAATTAAAGTGATTACTTTAATTTCTTGGTATTCATTTAGATTCAGTGGAAAGAAGAATGAAGACGCACATGCAGCTAGCTCCTCGGGCCGCTAATCGCTACCTGTCTGCTGCGCTGCGCGGACGCCGGACTGATTGCTGTTATTTGCTAATTGTTGCTTCGCTGTTAATTGTTCCTTGGGAAATTAGTGTTTTGTATTTTGTGTGTGCAAAGGTTGAATGGCGTATAATAATAATATCAAGAAAATTGTGAAGTTTTGAGGACTTCACCGCCCCGCTTCCACCCCACACCGCGACATCCGGCTCGAAGGACCAAAAATTATCTATAGTATTTCTACAGATAGATAAGGATTGGATGATACATTCAAACCCCACGAGTGCTGTTCTTGCACTGATTTATTAAGTAAAATGTTGCAACGTTCATGAATCTAAACTGCTGACACAAAGCTCCCACTTAGCAGTTAACCTAATATAAGTATAATAAATTTATTATTGTACTTTGTACACAGAGACATCATATTTTGATGACGATTAAACTTCAATTTAATGAAGAGTTTAACAGATATAATGTATGCGGCTTATGACAAAATCTTTATTTAATAACAGTTAAGTAGGTAATTACTAATTAAGTAATATTCGTCTCTGAGTGCGGCAGTTACTCTTAGCTTAGAAAATAAATTTGGTCCTTTACTGAATTCACCAGCGCCTTCGCTGCACCTGTTTAATCCTTCGATCGCGGATTCTTGGAAATCTATTGTTATTCTATTGTTGTCGCGGTCACCGGTGTCCTTATGGGGCTTGATGAGTTTGGATTAATCATTGATAAAATGTATTATCTCTTCAATTCTATCCATACTTATGGAAGTAACACAGACAGACTCACTTTCGAATTTATAATATTAGTTTATAATATTTATAATATTAGTTTATAATATTTATAATATTAGTTTAAAATATTTATAATTTTAGTTTATAATATTTATAATATTAGTACTAATATTATAAATGCGAAAGTGTGCCTGTCTGTCTGTTACTCCTTCACGCTTAAATCACTGAACCGATTTTGCTGGAATTTGGCACGGATACACCTTGAGTCCCGGGAAAGGACATAGGATAGTTTTTATCCCGGAAAAATGTACGGTTCCGGCGCGATAAACAAGTTTTGGCGCAACAGAGTTGCGGGCGTCCTCTAGTGTTTTAATAAAAAAGAAGGAATTACCTACATAATAACATTAATTAATAAACAAGGAAATTTAGCTTTAATACTAATTTTACAGTTTTTTTGGTGAAAGTTGGACATAAGTTTTCGGTAAACTTGTTTTTTGCTCTGAAATCCGAATTGATTCGTGAATGTTTTTCAGAAAGTCTTCACGAAGAACTGCTAGTACCGATCATTAAAATCCGTACTATATAAATGCGAAATAGTGTCTGTCTGTCTATTTACCTCTTTACGCTTAAACCATTGAACCGATTATGATGAAAGACATGTAGACGCTTATAACTTCGAGTTCCGAATAAATACATTAGGATGATTTTTGTCCCGGAAAATGTAGGTTACCGCACAATAATCGAGTTTTGGCGCAACGGAGTTGCAGGTGTCATCTGATTACTGATTAGTGATTAACTGTTTAGATACTAAATAAGTTTATCATTATGCACTGTGGATTTCTCGTTAGATTCTACTGAATAGGCTTTTAGCAAATAATTTCGCACTTGAATATATCTAATAGGTTGATTATGAACATTGTATCAACAAACCCCGGGCCGTGATATATGCTGTAAACACGATCTGGTAAATTTCGCGTTCTCCCAACAAACACACCTAAAATACGCCAAATAATTAGTTCAGGTATTCGCCAAAGTAAATAAAGAAAAGTTTTTTTTACTGGCATTACTGATACGCTAATACATCTCTTATAGATCTCTTTGACCTGATGAAAGTGCATACTGAGGCCCATTGGTAATGGATAATATGCCCATGAGTAGATACCAAGTAGATACCTTTACTATAGACTACTCTATAGAGCAACGATAGAGAATCCGAGTGCATTTTCGCGCTTTTCTTGATTTACAAGCCTTAGTCATTAGTGGTCAGGAATAGGTGACAGAGTTAGTGGTTTTATATGACGTGGTAAATAAACAGATGAAAGAAATCTATATATCGCATGAAAGTACCTAATATGTAACAATAATAATATATTTACATGGATTTAAATGAACTGATTAAATTTATTATTGTGTACAATGTATTACGATGATACTAATTACAATAATTTATATTATTATAAAGTCAAGTATAGTACCTACCTATAAGCCCGCAGATGTAAAAGCTTGAAATAGCTGGAGCCGTAAATCAAACACAACAATTTAATTACACAATAAGATTTAAATACCATATTTTTGACATTTGTAGGCTGTTTTGGTGGGCATAAAAAATAACGACCTGTTAGGAGTTTTTTGTGATCTACGGGTTCGGGGCGTCCAGAGGAATTTCAGATGGCATAAGCCTTAATCCCTTGACATAAGGATCATTCACTCAGGAGTCCTGTGTTGGAATAAGTATCGTTTTTATACGGGCCGCGGGCATTAATACTGGTCGGCGGGGGGCTGGCAGGTGCGGTGTTGCCAACAAAAAGATTTACTGATTGAGTTTGACATATGCTGGAGATTATGCCAGATTATTTTTAAGATGTTTCGTGCGTAATCCTTAGAAGTGATACAGGTTTGAAGTTATATAATTTTAGTTATAACGTTCTGTACAATCAATTGGTTTTAATGCCGTCTGTAAATATTTTCGAGTGTCTTTTCAAAACTCTTTTGATTGGCTAACTCGTGAAAAGTTAACCGATAAATAACGCTATTGACAAGATTAACCTTTGCCACAAAACCTCAAAAACTTGGCATAAGTTGCTGAAATAGGTACCTCCAGGCTACATAGATGAATACACAACATATTATATATACTTTTTACATAAATTAGGACATCAGCTCCGTTTTTTTTTGTTTTTACATGGGGAAAATGGAAATGCTTTGCACATCCCCGGCGGATATTGGGGACATCGGCCGGTGTATGTGGGACTCTCCGAGGAACTACCCACTAAAACCCCATGGTTCTCCACTCCCAGCTAAGGCATAGTTACGGGCACGATCAACCCACCGCAACTCTACCAACGGTTGTCTGTCCGGACTCATCAAAACATGCAAGCTTTTCTAGGTCGTCGAATAGTGAATACCTACATAACAAAAATATAGATTTAAATAAAATAGAATATTTTAGAATTATTGTGGGATAAATTATTTTTTTTATACTTACAAAAATAAAATTTAAGCATTTTCTACCTGATACCTGAAGCTAATCTTACATTTGAGGATGTAGTTTGTAGAGGGTAGGACTATTAATATTTTACATCATAATACGATCGTAAAAGTTAGGTGAGCTTTAAAAATATGCCGTAACACATAAAAGTTAACCATATAACTAGTAACTACATTGTTATAGAATTTTAACTATCCCATAAGATCGTAATGGCCGCATAACCGCTTTATAAGGTCGACCCACCTTGTAGCCTTTGGTATTATTCAAATATGTATTAAAGGCTTAAGCCTTAAGGTTATTATAAGTTGTCTTCATGGTCTAAGTACTAATTTTACCAACGTCTGTTGAAGTTAATTATTATTATCAATTTATTAATAATATTGATAAGATATCAGGTACCATTGAGTAATAAGATAGTACCTATAATATTATCGTTATTGCAGGTGTTTATTATTTATGAAAAAGTAGACGAGACATTTTAGCAAGCGATAACTAACACATTTTGGTAAAAATGACACTAACGCCCGGTTTTGGCTGTAGTTTAGCAGCTATACAGTGCGGTTAATTGGTAATTTTCTTAAGGCCTACGCTAGCTGAGGTGGAAGCACTAATGTATGAAACCCTTTTAAGCTAGCGGAGGCCCTTAGCGTTAGTCCATTAAAAACACTACCTAGTGAAAATATTAAAGTTCAGTAAAAAATTCAGAGAAACAGGGAATAAATCTATTAAATATAAATCTAAAACAATCCAAACGCGCCATGGATCAATCTCATCACCATTAGATTTCAGCCCAGTCTTTCCCAAACTTACACCAATTATTAAATTCCTTTTGAGTTTAATCTGATTCATTCAGTCCAATGATCCATTGAATCAGCCGCAGGACTCGCGGGGTCATCGACCTCACCTTGACCGTAGTGAAAGTCGAATGAGATACACGTCTAACCGCGCTAATATTATCTTTGTTTTTTTTTTACACTTTGTTGCTAATTCTTTGTTCGATTCAGTCGTTTTCAAAAATTCAAAAATTGTATTCTGAATCGAACTGGATCCAATAAGAAACAGCGATTTATTTATGTTGCTTAAAAAACCCGAATTGAGGACGTGCAGATTATAAATTGTCACCTTATCATGTACTCAGACGAGTGAGGGTAAAAGTTTAAGGGGAAGGAACAATTAAATAAATATTAAACGTAAAACAGCATTATAATTAAAAATAATCAACAACACAAATCAACAACGATGCAAACAAACATGTATAACGAATTTGCACACAATAAATATCACAACAACGTGGATATAACCACAACTATTTACAGTCAACCGCATAGAACCGGATACAACTAGATCTGCCTGGCGAAAACTAGTTCTTTCCACTGCTCAGTTCACTTTAGCTAGTATTTTAGTCTAGTAAAGAGCAGTTTTGTAGCTCAATACTCGATTGTACAAGTATAAAATAGATCACAAGCGTTTTACAAGACGAGTCTTCAGCAGAATCTTAACTTCAGGTCTTCTACTAAGCTTCTCGCTACCAGACTAAACTACTAATGCTACGGTTGGTAAGTACGAGCTCGCAGAGCAAGCTATGCACTTAGTGTTTGCCTCCCTTGTGGTGGTAGATGTGCTTGTAGACCGGCACGTGGACGGGGTAGGGCTTGGGGATGGGGACCTCCACCTTCTTCTCCACCTCCACGGGGTAGGGTTTCTCCACCTCGTAGGGCACGGGCTTCTCGACGGTGTAGGGTACCGGCTTCTCTACCACATGGGGAACAACCTGTAATCAAAGTAGATGACCTTGTAGAACATTGCTTAACACATTATATAAGAAGCTATCTCACAGCTTGATGTCTTCTGAGGGAAATAAGGAAGCCCTTAAAGATAAAACTGCGAAGAGAACTTTTGTATATTGTCACTTGAGAGTTGAGATTGAGCTGTTTTACACCCACACTCCCAATTTAGGTCAAGTTATGTTTTGGCGCTTGCGAAATATACTCATTTGACGTTAATGACATATGAACATGAATGTCAGTGTCATCGTAACAATCAAATGGATGAACAGATTTTGATCCAGTTTCTATGAAAGATGTCCTAACTTATCACTCTTTATTGCCTATTGAGGGCACTTTTTTGTAGCAGAAGTATTAAACTCCTTTATCTGACAGTAAATCAGGTCGAGTTGTCACAGGCGCGCGAACACGTTTGAATAAAGAACACGCTCCGTTTGGCGCTTTTACTTTCGCGGTCTTACATAACTGTCGCCGTGACATTCGCAGAACAACAATGGATGATATAATCTGTGCTATCGAGGTTTTATACTTTTTTTTGCTCGTGTTGTGCCGTGTCATGCCGATTGTTAACTGTTCTATGCATTTTGCCCTACTTAGTTTTTATAATGGACTCACAAAACACTATAGTGTTATAATATTATCTGAACGCTAAAGTTGGGTAGACATTCCTTTTGAGTTTTAATTGTAATCTCAATTGAAGAGTTTCGTTCCTGCGGTTACCGCTTGATAAATTTTGGTACAACGGGGTTGCGGGCGTCATCTAGTAAGTTTTTAAAAAACCTCTATTGTAAGGGATATCTAGTAGCCTCTGTCATTGGTCCACACAATTTCATCCTAACAGTACGAGTTTCCAGTTTTCTTCAATCCCCCTCTTTTTTTCACTGCTTACTTTGTAAACTGGCACGTGTATCGGCTGCTCGACGGTGACGTGGACGGGGTAGGGGTGCGGGATGGGCACCTTCACGTACTGCGGCACGGACACGGCCACCGGGTGCGGCACTGGCACGCCGATCTTCTTCACCACGGTCACGTGGTACGGCTTCGTGTGCTCCGAGTGAGAATGACCCTCCGGCTCCCAGTCGTCCGGCCGAGCGGCAGCCAGCGCTGCTAGCATGAGGATGGCGGCTGTTTTCTGGAAAAATGAATACAAAGCTACAGGGAAAAATCGTAACATCAACTCCAAACAGATCGTCCGATTCATAAGCGCTGAGTTAACCCAATGCTTAGGATGGTACTCTAATGAAAAAGAGACTTATGGATGGTACTCTAATGAAAAGGAAACTTATGGATGGTACTCTTAATTATGAGATGATGAGTATAATGGCAATAGATAGATAAATACTACAGGGCAAAATCGCAGGAGCCTAATCACATCGTGCGATTCATAATAATCATTGGGTTAAGGTGGATCGAACTCTATTGAGAAGACTTTAGAGCTCTAATAAGACCTGCTGGGGAGGATAACCGGAGTATGTGGGACTCGCTGCGACCGATGAGATGGTAAGTGGCCGCAGCTCTACCCACTAGAACCCGACCGTGTTCCTTTCTGCACCGCTACTGAAAGATCCACGGGAAATGTGGGGCCACCGCAGTTCTATCAGCGGGCGTCTGTCTTGTCGTCGGCAGACACGTCTGAGTGAGGGTGTTCGGACACCCCCCAGGCCGAACAGAGACCCTACTAGGGCTTGTCTAGGCCATCTCATCTGCATTTACGTCGCGATGCACTGGAACACATAGCACATCGCGACCCGCTCGGGGGGTCTGTGCAATGGACATCGGCGTCCCCACACCGATGCCCCGAGCGAGCTCTAATAAGACATACGTTCAGATAATAAATAAATAAATAAGGTGGTGGAAGAATTTATGCTGCGATCTAATTTGTATTTGTGTCATTTGCTCACGCATATTTCTACTGCGTATTTACAAGTTATAATAATTATTGTTTAAAAATCTTTAAACAAACGCCGGCACAAGGCACTAAGTTTGTGCTTACAATTGTTTGTATGCTACTTGGTTTGCAAATAAAACGTCTATGAATCTTTGCGTATCCACAGGCACGTGATAGTACGATATAGCTCTACTCGTATAAAGACAAGTGAGGCAGGTTGATAGGTAAATGTAATAATTTCTACATACGCCCAGTATTATAATTTATAGCAGGGTATAGTGTATACATTAGAGATGGAGAAATCTAATTCCATTACTAGCAACTTTCTTCAGAATCTACTGTAGAGCAAGTCACCATCAAGATTCCAGCCAAGTTGACCGAGATAATGATTGTAGCGAAGATTGCAATGCTGATAGACGATAGTGGTAATGGGTCTGTGGTTAGAAGGTATCAGGTCGAGGCAGCTTCCTATGCGGAAGCGGGCGCGGTCCTTTCACTCGGTGGCGTAACGCTAGGAAATGATTGACAAGTCTACATGCGCGATTGTTTTGATGCTCTACATCAGCATCACGCGTCATGTCAAGAATTGTGGTGGTGTACCCCAATTTACTTCACACGCGATTATGGCCTCATTCCATACTTCCATACTAATAATATTACGAGTATAAATTCGAAAGTCTGTCTCTCTGTTACATCTTCACGCTTGCACCGCTGAACATATTTAGCTGAAAAGTATGGAGATACATTGAGTCCCGGGAAAGGACATAGGATACTTTTAAAATGTACGGTTCCCGGGCGATAAACGAATTTTGGTGCAACCCAAAATGAAAAATCCATTAATAGATTCGTTTCTCATTCGATTTGGTCTGTTTCTTAAAATGATGTTTTCATGAAATGTCAATGTCGTTGGTTTGATGTTCCATCAGAATATAATATAGGTATGTACCATTTTGTAGTTTGAAAGGAAATGGACTAAATCGAGCAAGGAAGGAAGCGGCATTATAAAGGACAAGAAGGATGGTTAAAAAATCTTGGGGAGAAAAGTTCAACTTCCATAATATTATCTTATTTATCTTTGAGTTTGTGGAAAGCTATCGGAATATATGTACACTTTTGCAATTATCCTGTAGGTACTTTCTAGAAAACAAAATGAAATATATTATGTTGGTTATCTATAAAGGACACATAACACTACCACTCGGCAGAATGTAAATTTTATTTGTACAATCGAAAATCGTTATAATAATAATTGACCCTACCGACAGGTGACTCTATATCTGCTATGTCTTATCATTCATTATTATATATTACTTATCAGTTCTTATTTGGTTAATATATTCATAACATAACATCGTAAATATTTTTATGATATAACAAAGATACGTATTATGTCGAACTTTGTCCTTGGTAGAGAATTGTCATTATAAATTCTAAAGCCATAAAATATTTTACGTTATTATGATATATGGACAGGCTATAACCATTCCTACTAATTAGTGCACTAAAATATACAAAAATAGCACATATATATTATAAAACTAGCTTTCAAGCGACTAGGTTATTAAAGTATCCCACGGGAACAATGATAGCTTTTCGGGATAATGAGCTAAAAATCAAAATCTGTAGTTTATGTAAGTAATGAACTACACTCATAAACTTTTACCATAATAATGTTAACGTTATAGTGCGACTAATGAAGTAGTGATCTAGGCTAATGGCCTAAAAGTGCAGGTGATAATTGCAGGTGATTAGTAATCAGGCGAAAGTAAATGTGGACAGCGACTGATTAGTGCAAGTCCTTTGATTTCTCCTAATCACTAATCATCTGCACTCGCACTAGTCAAAGTGAATACAGGCCAATAAGTGATAGTGCGACTATAGTGATAGTCTAATAAACTAGACCCGCCCTTCACACGAGACTCGAGAGCAAAGAAGAACAAGAACAAACCTTTCAAGAACACTTGCTGGAAGGATCTAAGGCTTATAGTTACATTCTAAGCAAACAGACAACAGAAGGCCGGCAACGCAGCTCTTCTGACGTTGCGAGTGTCCATGGGCGACGGAAGTTGCTTTCCATCAGGTGACCCGTTTGCTCGTTTGCCCCCTTATTTTATAAAAAATAATGTTAGATAACACTGCAAGGTTAGAACTTTTCGATTAGAATCACGGAACACTCCCGGAGGTCCTTCTAAAGATTTTGATACAGAACCCGTGGGATAAGCCTTTAGCCCCATATTATATAAAAAAGTGACTTACGAATGCAATCATGTTGATACACTTAGAGTTGTGGGTAATGACTGGTGCAGCGGCTGAGTACTGACCACGTTATATACCTGGTGAAATGTACCACTTGCCTTTCCATTCAGTGATAGGTTCGCTGTACCACGAAGACAAGTCAATAACTTGTATTACGGTCAATCAGCAGTGCGTACCATCCATTGCTGGTTTTGCAGAGAATGGAGATTGCTAATGAGGAGCAAAAGCGAAATGTATGCTGTCGTTAGTTGAGCTATTTTAAGGTTCGTAATAGTAGATAACATCTCGTCGTAACAGAGTTTTTTTAATCTCTATATGATGGTGTTTTGTTTTTTTCGTAGAAAGTCCACGTTACATTTAAATAAATATAGGAACTATTAGATAATAATAATAGATAGAGAGAAGCTAAGACTTATAATATTTAACATGCAGGAGTTCCTACTTCAGGTACCAATTAATACCAACTAAAAGTTTGAGGGATTTTTTTTACTTAATCTAGCTCTCAACTTCTTTGCTTCGAAATTCGTTTGTAGCACTCTTGTAGCATAAGATAATATTTTCTGGGATAAAAATTCTTAGATGCTCTCAGGACGCAAAATGTCTATCTCCCATACCCAATTTCATCAAAATCGTTTCAAAAGCTAGGTAGTTTTTTTGGAAAAACATGACTCGTGACTATAATATTATAATAATCTCTCCGTGGTCCAGTGGTTCAGAGAACGTGGCTCTTGACTCGGAGGTCGTGGGTTCGATTCTTACTTTGGTAACAATATTCTGATTTTGGTTAGGACAAAGCAGGCTGATCACCTGATTGTTTGTCAAGTAAGAACAAGGCGGTACTGGGAAAGATCTTTCGTCAGTCATGCCCGTCTTCCGTCCCACTGGGTTATGGGCCTTACTACACCTACCGACTCGGTATGTTTTATATTATAATAAACTCCCGTCACCGGTTACGGTGACGGTGGCCGAATTCATTGAAACCAAGGCCAGTTACGCAGGAGTAATTTTATAGTGCCCAAGTGTGTGCGCAGTACACAAGAGCACTGTCTATTCCTTTTACTCTCATAACCCAGTGGGACGGACGACCGACACGACTGGCGAGAGATTAGGCGCAGGACCGACTTTTTACATGCCCACCCGCGCGTGGATCATCTTACTTGCCAGACAATCAGGTGATCAGCCCGCATCGTCCTAACCAAACTTGGAAATGACATGTTTCCAACGCGGGAATCGAACTCACAACCTCCGACGACGAGTCAAGCTCTGAACCACTGGACCACGGAGGCGTTCATGTTTTATATGGGCGTGCTAGGGGGAACTGCCTCGCTTCTCTACTCGGTGTAATCACGCCCTAAGAGAGTAAAGAAAGCGATAGTCCTCTTATGTACTGCGCACATACTTGAGCACTAAAAACTTATAATATTGCAATATTCGCTTAGCTCTCCGCTTCATAAACATTTAAATATACATCTACATTATACCCTCTTACTAATATAAGCAGTTATATAATACATACTTAATATTATAAATGCAAAACTGTGTCTGTCTGTCTGTTACCTCTTCATGCCTAAACCACTGAACCGATTTTGCTGAAATTTAGTATGAAGATACTTTGAGTCCCGGGAAAGGACATAGGATACTTTTTATCCCGAAAAAATGTATGGTTCTCGATAAACGGATTTTGGCGCAATGGAGTTGCTGGCGTCATCTAGTAAGCTACAAAATGTTTTTTTTTTAATAATATAATATCTATGGACGCTTCACACCACGTCAGTCTGGCCCCGTGGTAAGTACCTGAAGGACTTGTGTTACAGGTACCAGACAACGGAAATATATTTAATACTTTTATACTTACTATACATAATATATTTAAGATTTTTATTATATTATCATACTTACACATAATATTTAATTCACATCCAGACCCGGGAACATTGAAAAGTTTTTGTTCCGTCGGCGGGATTCGAAGTTCGAACCCGCGACCCGCGGCTTGAGCTGCCACACACTCAACCAATTGAGCCACAGAGGTCGTCATATTTTGCCCTTGTCTGTCAAGTGTCAAGATTGTTTTAACTCCGTGGTCAAGCGGAAGAGATTCCAGAGTATCAAGAAAGGACAAAACATTGTACTTAGGTATAGCATATCCAATTATTCCATGTGCCATTTTACAGAATATTTTTATAAGGGGCTAATGAATTTTAATATAATTGATGTGTAATAATTAGGCAATTTAATATTATAATGGGTCAATAAACGGTATTAATTATTAATTAATTGAGTTATTGCGTAATTTATAAATTGAAATACGGCGTTGAAACTATAGCGCTTTAATTACAACGCCGCGTTTGAGAGCAGTGCAGTTTTATAATAGCGTTGTGTTATGTTACATAATACATACTTTTATTTATTATTCTGTAGTATGTACATGTCTACACACTAAACAGCGTGAAACAAAACAGAGTGATAGTACTTGGTTTTGTAACATTCTGTATAGTGGTATTAGTCTAGTTCACAAGTGCCATTTTCCTCAAAACCTGATCTCTTACACCGAAAATTATGATTTTGGGCTCATTCGATTTGGAATACTATCTGTCACATTATAATACTATCTATCTATCAAGATAGTCTAGATCTAACTTGTTACAGTCAGAACTGTAACAAGTTAGATCTAGACCAAAAATTCAAACGCCTGGCATAACTAAATAGCAACTCATGGCTGCTAACGTGCTACGGAACGAAAGTTTTGCTATAGCGAATGGCGACTTGGCGAGCAGATTTGAAAAACAGAAAACTGATTTTATTACTGGTAAGTGTCGTAAAATATACATTTAAACCTACCTTGTAGTTTCTTAAAATAAGCAATATTATGAACTCTACATACAGTGGCGTCGTAAGGCGTGGGCGATCTGGGCGAACGCCCACTGCCTCGCGGTCTAAGGGGCCTCGCCTTGGACCACGAGATATTATTTAAGGATTTACGAGTTTTGATACTCAAATATTCAAAAATAAAGTTTTGTACTTACATGAAAGTTTGAATATCAAAAAATTCTACCTCTCAACAAATCGTCAAAGGCGTCATCCCCCTGGGGGCCTCGCAACGTATATTTATTTTGCCCACATCAAATTTAGGCCTTGCCCAGCCACTGTCTACATAATATCATACCGTCGGTAAGACAAGGGCGCAAAAGATGATCACTGTAGCACTTACGCCTTTGTCTTACCGAAGGTGCGATAAAGAACTTGACAAAGTTTTCTCTAAGTGCGGTACTTACCTATGTAGAGACGTTTAGGGATACTTACTACCTCTACAAGGAACACATATACACCCTATATACACATAATAATATGTTTAGGAAAACGGACCCTTAAATACGTACCTACATTAAAGTTATTAGGATTATGTACGCGCTTTAAGCCCGGCCTTTGAATAAAACAGCAAAACGTTTATCATTAAATATCAGAATTCATAAAACAATAATAAAATAAACCCTAAGATAACAATATAACCTCCACGGTTTGTAGTAAAAAAATATCCTCTTGCTATAAAGATACGCAGCGTATAGCCTAATAACTACGGCTAACAAAACTGAAAACTGTTAATACTTTAGGCCGGTGTGTATGTGTTCCTTGTAGAGATTTCACTGTGAAATCTCTACAAGGAACATCTGTGTGTATATGAGGAAACTAGTGACGCTGCAGGTGCAGCTGGGGCGCCTGCCTATACAAAAGTGACAAAAAATATTGGTCTTTCAGCGCTGCTGCTTTCACAGTAAACTAGAGGGTTGTAGAGACAAGGAACACGTACACACCCTAAAATATTATCACGTAGTTGTGTTACACCCTGTATAAGGTTTACGGTCTTCCCTTGTCATGTGACTTTTCCAGTGTTTAACTGCTAAACAAAGTCAACCCAAGCAGCATCACAAGCTGTATAACAGCTTTATTAAAGATCGTTTATACTCTTAATGCTGTATTTCCAGGCTGCATAAAGGCTGTATAAGCGCTTATACAGCCCTTATACCCCTGAAATGGGCACAAATTAAACAGCGTTTTGCGTTATATTGGCTGTACAGTAGCTGTATAAGCATATAATAGGCTGCATAATAGCTGTTTTGCGGCTGTACTATGGTGTACGAAGAAACTTGTACACTCCAATGACTACATTGTAACTCACTTGTTAAGCTTTACGCTGTGAAAATTCTGTTGAACAGAGTAACAAAAGAATTAAAACGAAACAGAAGATATATTTTAATGATGGCGTTTATAATAACTGTTGATCAAAGTAACATATTATAAACGCTGTGTTTAAGGAGATTCGATAGGCGCAGGATACAGTGCATTATCGTGCAAAAATAAATTTATTGTGGTTATATATATGTTTTGTGATAAAAAATAAACGCGCCAGCAAAATAATCAAGGAGGAGATATTAAATAAGGTTACTAAATATGGTCTTTATAGGTTAGAATTTAAATTTTTTTAATTAATGGACGTAGATCCTCGTTGGTGGATAGAAGGTTGTTGGACAAACTGAAAATATTGATAAATATAAAAACATTAGTCTATTTTTTAAGTACTCATGTTCCTAATCTTCGATTTGTAATTGATAAAATGGCGACAATTTGCTAAGCAGCCTAAATTCTATTTTGATGGTCTTATAGCATTCATGGCTGTACTATGTAGGTAATGGATATAGTATTCAGCTTTTAGCAGTTGATGGCCTGTATAAAGGAATAAATTTACTATTAATGCTGCATAGCAGTGTTACGAACATAACCTGTAACTTTTTTTAGGGATCCGTAATTAAGGCTGTACTATAGGCGTCATTTATTTTTATTGCTGTTTATTAATCTCAAAGAGAGAAATTATACTGCTTTAGTCTGTAAAAGGGTGTACAATTACACCATAAAAAGAAGAGCTGTAGAAGAGAGTTTGCCTACTTCATAATACAGAAATAAGATTTGAGGACCACCATAATACAGCTCTAAGCTGTATTAAGTAAGTGACGGTATGCAAAATGCAGCTTGAATACTAAAATGAGGATCAAAGCGTTACAGGAAACTTAAAGATGTACATGATAGTTTCGATACACTTAATACAGCTAGAGCTGAATAATTACTCCTAAACCGACATTATAACACTACAACATCTCTTCAACGTTCATAAACAGCTGTAAAACAGCGTTAAGTGCTATATTGGCTGCTTTTTAGGTGTTCATTACGCTTGGTTGCTACTTGGGAAGTACCAAGACCTGTATAGATAACAGTTATTTGCTGTATAAATATTTTCTTAATTAAGGGTTCCGTACCCAAAGGAAAAACGGGACTCCAATACTGAGACTTCGTTGTCTGCCCGTCTGTCTGTCTGTCTCCAGGCTGTATCTAAAGAACCGCTATAGCATAGAATTCTGAAATTTTCACAGATTGCGTGTTGCCACCATAACAGCAAATACTAAAAACAAAACACATACAACAAACGTGATTTTTAGGCCTTTTTGCTCGTACACAACAATGGGAACAGGCAGGCACGTGAAATACTCACAAAATCCTTAATTATACATATTTATAATTTAATAATTAATTTAATAAAATAAAATAAAAGTAAAAAAATAAGGGGGGCTCCCATACAAAAAATAGATTATTTTTTGCGAGCCTTTGCTCTGTAAGGTACGGAACCCTTCGTGCCGAAGGGTTCCGTACCTTATCTAATCTGGAAACAAAATTCCAACCCGAATTTTGTTGCTAGAAATTAGTTAAACTCGCAAACTGTGGAAACCGTATGCTTTTCTATCAAACCATGGAAAAGCAAACGTCCGGTCCTTTTTTCGTTTTTTTTTTGGTCGGGAAATGCCATTAAGCATCCCCGGCAGTGCTGGGGAGGATAACCGGGGTATGTGGGACTCGCTGCGACCGATGAGATGGTAAGTGACCGCAGCTCTACCCACTAAAACCCGACCGCGTTCCTTCCTGCGCCGCTACTGACAGATCCACGGGAAATGTGGGGCCACCACAGTTCTACCAGCGGGCGTCTGCCTGGTCGTCGGCAGACACGTCTGAGTGAGGGTGTTAAGACACCCCCCAGGCCGAACAGAGACCCTACTAGGGCTTGTCTAGGCCATTCCTCTGCGTTTACGTCGCGATGCACTGGAACACATAGCGCATCGCGACCCGCTTGGGGGCTCTGTGCAATGGACATCGGCGTCCCCACACCGATGCCCCGAGCTCCCAGGCTGTGGCGTAACGTTTCGGTCGTCAAGTTTGGTTCCGCAGTTTAAACATAAAGAAGTACCTACCTACTTTTGAACTTATTACTAAATGACGCCCGCAACTCCGTTGCGCCAAATTTCGTTAACATTATTCCGGGATAATATTCTTAAAGGACATAGGATACTTCCTATATTGTTCTTCTCCGGGAATCAAAGTATCTCCATACCAAACTTCCGCAAAATCCATTTAGCAGTTTGGGCGTAAAGATAAAAGAGGTAACAGACAGAAAGACAGACAGATGGACATACTTTCGCATTTATAATAATATATACTATATCTAAGTGTGGATTTATACCTTTCATATAAATTGTTAAAGAAGACAAAATTAAATGACTATCACTACCACCCGCATCAAAAAATAAGGACCCCCAGCCATATAAGGCCATGTTCCTTTGAAGGCTAACTATCAAAAAGTTGCAGTTATCGTCGTGTAAAGACATTTTCCTTCTACTACACGCTTAGATCCATCAAACTTATGGCCACGAACGCGGCGGCGAGTCGATCGCGCCGCCATTGTGGCAGTAAGATCTCACTGTTTGTAGACTTTGGTTGTCGAGGCTACAATTGTAATTTTCGCACCCTGAAAAACTTTAGTTTTTAGTTATATAACCTATATCTATCTCAAATTTTATTGCAGGGCATTATCGTATAGCGATATATGTATGGTACTAATAAAAGAAAATCTACTTATGCCTCGATTTACGTTAAAATATTGGCAATGTTCCTAGGAAGGCCGGTGGTTCCTTATAAGGCTCAACCAAAGATTTGACAGTTGGCCTTGCTAGGGAACATAAACTTTACAAGGAACATCTAAACATCATTAACATATAAACAGTTATTTTTTGTTATAAATGCGTACCGTAACAATTAAAATAATGTTGTTTTTTAAAACATCTTTACTTATTAGGATTATTAAACTTATACACGCATATTGAACATTTTGGCCTTATAAAGAACGGGCCCATAAGAAGGCCATTTTAGGTTTTAAAAAATTTTGATTGTATTATAAAACGCATTGGCAATTAGTTATAAGGTGTCAATGTGATACTCATTGCTACTATTTTTAAAGAATTTCCATTTATATATTCTTAGTTATAAGATAATGTTCAAGCAATGTTCGTTATAGTTTTTTTAGATGATATAAATATATTGAGCATTTAATGTGTTGCTTTTAATTGAAAGAAATTATAATGTCGTTTTAGTAAAAGTAAATAAATAAATTATTGTAACTCTATTTTCAAGTTAAACGACTGATGTATAACATTGGCCTTGGCCAGCCTTTTGGACCTGTGTTCCTTGCAAGGCCATTTGGAAGAGCTTAGCAAAACTTAAGTTTATTGAATGACTATTGAAGCTAGGTTAAAAAGAGATTTATAATATGATACTTTATGAAACAGAGCATTACTTGATAATTTGTTTTCTTAATTTATTTAGTTAATAAACGAATAACAACCATTTTTCCGTTAGATTGGCCTTATATGGCTCAGGGTCCTTACACGTAGCAGAATGGTGAATATCTCAGAAACAATTGACTATAAAATCGACGCGACGACGAATAAAAATAAAATAAAATAAGGGGTTTTCCAGGACTTGACGACTTGTTTTCAAAATAAAATTAAAACCATTTGAGATATTTCAAAAATTTTGGTATCGAATTGAAGTACAATAAAAACATTTTTCAATGGAACTCAACTCTCATGATAAGATATCTCTCGCTCATAATAAGGTCACCGCAGGCCCGTTTGCCCATCATTGGACGTACAAAAAAATTATTCTTTTTTTGTACGTCCATGACTTTGCCACACATTTCGGTTATTTCGCGTTTAATTTAGGCTCTGAGCTCTTCCAACGGGCGTCGGCTTATCCAACGACTTGACGCAGCCCCTAAGAAAAAAATCTAGAGGCGTTAAATCGCACGAAAGGGGCGGAAAATAAAAAGTCCACATTTTGTTAACCCTCCGTGTACTAGGTGACTAATCTCACCATGCTGTACTAGGTGGGGTGTGACATGGGGGCAATACCGGTCCGTCCACGTTCGTGTCCCTGGGCGCCTGGGTACGCCACCCCGCCTTTCACACGGGATGAGGTACTCAGGATGGCTGAAAGCCGGTCTTTCTCTTTTTTTTCTCTCTTTTATATTAGCTTACTTGTTTTGTTCATTATATTATATTTGTTCATTCTGTCTTTCACCATCTTTTCTTCTCTATTTTCCTTGTATTTATTCCTTCTCTACACTCTACAATTTTGTCTTGTTTGTGTGTGTGATTGATGATGGATGGGCCTCTTTATAGCCCCCAAGCCTACGCCCAGTCCCGCAATAGGCTGCATGGCAAGTGGGTGACTTTGCCGCTAGGACGCTCTCTATTTTGTTGTTGGCCACGGGTTCCGCTCAACCCTAATGAGCACCCCCTTTTGATAATGGAAGCACGCGAATTTGATAATGGTCTCCGGGTGGGTCTCAGAAATGGGGAATCCCACACCTCCGCCGATGCCACGGTGGAGGTCTGCCCTTCGTACTACGGGGTGGGCACAAATTCGTTAGCTGGCGGGCGCAATGCCCGTTCAGTAACCGACGACTCTCGCACGAATGAGGACACTGATTTGCTCAATGATTTGGCTGCAACGACGACTACGGCGCACGTTAATCCGAGACCGGCGCACATAACCGCACCTGAAACGGGTTTAACGGCTACTCCCGGGGGCCCCTCTGCCCCCAAAACCGACGACCACAGGCCTCCAATACGGACCCCCATCGCTCAGCTAGAGCGATTGGCTGAATTAGAAGACGGCACACGGGTAGCAAGACCAATGCCCGTCAAGAGTAAGTTCTTTGGAACTGGAGAAGGAACCTCGGACGACCAAGAGAGCGGAAATGAAACCGCAGTCTCTCACAGCCGAGAAGAAGAAATAGAAAGACCGAAGAGACGCTTCCGGAAGAGGCGAGGAAGCGAAGTAGAGGAGTCTGACTCGGACAAAGGCAAGAACTCGACCACCCCAAAGAACACCAAACGCGGCAGGGGCAGACCACCCACCACAGGAGACTACGTGGGTACGGCCAAGGCTAAGAAAGAGCATCTCGCCCTTCAGCGGGAAGCCGAAAAAGCGGAGGCCAAACAAGAGTTCATCGAAGAGACGAGGAGGCTTCCCGAGATGCGTTCGCAGCGTCTGTCGGTGTCCTCCTATACATCGGACGTGACGATGGGAGAGGATGACGTAGTCACTAGGGCGAAACTGGGCTCCCAAATAATTGAGAGCCTGGACTCCATCACCAAAGTGGCTAAAACGTCGAATAACTTGAGCGGACGTTACGTAAAGGCTCTGAAAGACGCCGCACTCGTCATTTGAGAGTCATGCGCGGCCCTCCTCAGTCATTCGACCTCTGACGAAACAAGAGCCCTGGAGACGGCTAACAAACGCCTCTCCAGAGAAGTCACGGATCTGAAAGAAGAGCTCGCGATCGTTAAACGCGAGCTCCTTAATTTGCGACCGCAGGCTGCCTCTCCGGCCCCCCCCGTCCAACATCGAAGAGATAATGGCGCGGGCGGTACGGGAGGCGGTATCTCTGTCTAACGCACGGCTGGACGCACGACTAGAGGCTTTGGAGACCCGTCTTCTCCCAGCCCCGCGTCTGCGCCCACCGCTTGCTGCGGACAAAAGGAACGAGAGCGCGGGGTCTGCCCCAACATCTGCAGAACCACCGCAACAAAGGACTGAGCCGGAACCAGCGGTGTCAACACTGATGCCACTTCTGAATCCTGGTCCAGCTCAAAAGAAGAAAAGGAAGACGAAGAAGTCCGCAGCCGCTGTAGAGGCAGCTGAGTCAAGAATCGACGCTGCAACAACACCAGCAGCGCCAGGTCCCGCTTCTCCATCGGCGTGGACTGAAATAGTGAAGAGGAAAGGAAAGGTGCAGAAGAAGGAAGAGTCTGCGCCCAAGATAGTGGGCAAGAAAAAGAAGAAGGGAAAAAAAGGTGGGAAGTTACGTGCCCTCAAGACTGCAGCGGTGGTCATCACACTGCAGGAGGGTGCTGCACAGCGCGGAGTGTCCTATAAGGAAGTGATGGACAAGGCCAAGAGACAGGTTGACCTGGTCGCACTAGAAATCCCGTCTGTCAAATTTAAACAGGCCGTGACCGGAGCTCGAATGTATGAGATATCCGGCACGGCTTCCAAAGAAAAGGCGGACGTCCTCGCAAATAAACTGAGGGAGGTCATGGACGGGACAGAAGTCCGCATCTCCAGACCCCAAAAGTGTGCAGAGCTGCGCATTTCAGGGCTGGATGACACGGCCACATCAGAGGAGATAGCAGAGGCTATCGCCAGACCTGGCGGTTGCGCCACCGAAGATGTAAAGGTTGGTGTGATTCGGCGTGAGCGGAATGGCCGCGGATCGGCCTGGGTGAAGTGCCCGGTCGTGGAGTGCAGACGACGTGTCGCAACGACACTACTGGTTTGTATGTATTTCTCAAAGACCTATAGGTTCATATGTCAAAATATGTCAATGGTATTTCTATAATAGGTACAAGTTTGTAGCCGGCTAGAGGAAGATACAGCCGACGACGTGTCGTCGCGACACTGTTGGTTTCTACATATTATATATTTCCATGAAAAGTGTCGCTAGTTTCATATTCCACTACATTTCTACTATAGAAACGTTAGGAACAAGTTAGATGTAAATTAAAAACCCACTAGAAAGTTTTTAGTAGGTTTTTAATAGAGACAAAAAATTATGTAGATAACTTAAAAAAGATTCTGATATAGCTTTGTTATACTAGATAATATTATCTATTTAATTATACACGTTCTTTTAATCGTCTAATTAAAGTATATATTTAAAAAAAAATGTTTATTGCAGTAGGTACCTGCTTGGGTAGGAACCAATTAAGAATCCTTACCAGAAGCCTAACTGGGCACTGCAAGCTCAACAAACACCTAAACAGAATGGGTATTTGTAGCATAACGACTTGCAGATTCTGTGAGGAGGAGGATGAAACACCTATTCACCTTCTCCTCGACTGTCCTGCTCTACTACAGAGCAGGAACAGGCACCTTGGTCGCCACGAATACTCATCCACAGAGGAAAATCGTGGCACCAACCCCAACCATATCGTTCAATTTATGAGCAGTATTGGGTTGGGGATGATTCTCTAGTGCGAGGGAGTCACAATAGATCCTCATGGGTCGCAGTGACGTCAGGGTTATAGCGACCTGCCTTCTTTATAAAAAAAAAGGTAAGTATCTGCTTAATCTGTGACAATATCATAAAAGCAATATAAAGGGGGAAAGATCTTTATTGAAGGTCTAGCTTATTAAGACTCCAGATCTTAAAAAATAGTTTTAATACTTTTCATAAAATGTAATGGTCAACTTCTATTTACTAATGTAAAGCCTGATTTTCAGAAAAATTATTAACAACCAATAACCATTGTAGAGCCAGCTTTTCAGCATTATATACAAGGTGTAACAAAACAAAGTGATAATACTTAAGGGTGTGTACGTGTTCCTTGTAGACTGTAGAGAGTTCAGTGTGAAAGTGCGCTGAGAGACCAATTTTTTTTTCAATTTTGTATGGGGTAACTCGCAACACTGGGATGCTTGACCATACAAAAGTAAAAAAAAAAAAAATTGGTCTTTCAGCGCGGCTACTTGCACACTGAACTCTCTACTAGGAACATGTACACACCGTTAAGCATTATCACTTAGTTTTATTACACCCTGTATTAAACTTCTATCTACCACTGTAGAGCCAAAGGACAAGATCCAACGTCCATACAATTTTGGGCTAATTTTAAAAGTGCCGGCCAACGCAAATAAACCCATTATTTAAATAGAACATAATCTAAGGAATAATTTTTATTATTACACCAAAGTTCTAAGTCAAGTCTCCGAGTTGTTATTCAAGGTCAAACTTTTTTTATAACAGAATTAGTTTTTATTATTCGTAGATAATATGTAATAATAAAACTTATTTTATTAATTAAAAACAATAAGTAATCGATCCCAACGTCCCTATCCGAGTCATAGAACAGATTAGAAGCCAAATACCTACAAATGATTTGGAAAAATTCAAAGGAAGGGGAAGATACTCTACGTGCTTGGGGCTTGCAGGGCACAACTCATTGCTTACTTAGAATACTAGGCAAATGCCGTTCGTACCTCAATTTGGACCTTATCCTTTCCATTCCAGCATATTATGGCAAGCTTTTACCTAGTGCAGACCCAAATTTCGTAGCATAAGACTACAATTACTGTTTACTTACTATCGTAAGGCCTGACTTTGAAAATAATATCATAGTAAACCTCTAACCAACTATTCTAGAGGCCGTTTTCCTGTTTTTCAGCGTTTGTGGTTTGTTATAATATTACTTTTGTGGTTGTTTAAAATGCAGTTTTTTTAAATATACGGTATCATTATAACAACTAATAAGTTAAGCACAGTAATATCTCTTCTGTGGTTACCTATATTCCTTAGATGTTCTAGTGCTAGCTTTTTTTTTATGAAATAAGGGGGCAAACGAGCATACGGACCACCTGATGGAAAGCAACTTCCGTCGCCCATGGACACCCGCAGCATCAGAAGAGCCGCAGGTGCGTTGCCGGCCTTTTAAGAGGGAATAGGGTGATAGGGGATGGTAGGGATGGATGGGAAGGGAAGGGAATAGGGTAGGGTAGGGAAGGGAATAGGGTAGGGGATTGGGCCTCAAGTAAACTCACTCACTCAGCGAAACACAGCGCAAGCGCTGTTTCACGCCGGTTTTCTGTGAGAACGTGGTATTTCTCCGGTCGAGCCGGCCCATTCGTGCCGAAGCATGGCTCTCCCACGTGTGCCAAGCTTTGGCTGATTGCAAAAGATTGTTTGTCGCGTATTAACGCTTAATTCACTTCCTGAGTCCCAGGGACTCACATTAAAATTTTAAACAGCCATAATTCAAAAGTCTTAGCAGCTAGTTTCCTCCACGTCTCAGTACCTTCATGTAGTGATGCGGGCGACATGGTGCCGAGAGGATGAGTGTGAGTCACGCCGAGTGAGTCCCAGGGACTCATACTAGTGAATTACGTTATGAATATTTTTATATATTAAAGTTTTGAAATGTTGATTTTTCACCGTTATTTTAATTTAAATTATGTATGCTTTATTTTTCTGTTGTACAATTGTATAATGGCTCTAAAAAACATGACTTTATCAATCTAAGAGAACACGGAGCAGATTCCATTCTGGAAGCCTGGCTTCAAGAAGATTTGGACGAAAAAATGACATTCCTGAAGATGTGAGCCACCCTGAAACAAGTTAGCTAGGAGGGAAAGTATTACTATTTATGCCACTACAAAAAGAGAACAAAAACTACTCATATTATGTGCACAAAATGTCTGAAGCCTATATGTTTTACTTGCTCAAAAAAGATATGCAGACGTAGCTTTTATATAGTGGTAGAAACCCACTGCACGTTTTTTTTCTTTGTATAGAAGCATACATTAATGTTTATTTTATTTTATTTTGTGTACCTTTATTGACTTAAAAACGTTATTTTTTTAATTTTTAGAATATTTGTTAGTTTAGACTTTAGAGAAACCTTAAAAATATCATGGTTTTAAAAGACTGTGAAGTGCATTTTCTTTAATTTTCAAGAGGATCTCAGAAGTTTGGTTGGTTTTGTTATTTATTCTAATAATTTACTAAGTACTTAAGAAGATTGTTAAACAAAATATTTATGAAATTTGTTTCATTTCACAAAAACATACATTTAAAATATGTGAGTCCCAGGGACTCATAAAAGGTATTTACGTGAGTAAATTTCACCTAGTGAATCGAGGGTTAAATAAACGAAAATACCTACGTAAAATTATATTATTCAGATAGCGTTTATGAGACTCGACATTAAATATATCTACCTTCGTTAGCTTTGTTTTTAGGATGCTTGACGACAGTCTTTTCCTGGAAAAATTGATCATCGATTTAGCTAATATATCTCTAATCATCAATACCATAAAAACTAACACGACATGGTTTTTGTAGAGGCTAATATCGAAGGAGTTACCAACGGAATCGTCACTCTATTTCTTGTACGCCTACCGCTCCGGCATTTTCACGTTCCGTTTTTCACACGTCACGCGCTGGGAGGGCCCGCCAAAAGCGCGCCAATCAACACGGCCGCCATGTTGTTATCGGGGCGGGAACGCGACTCCTGCCGCTCGTCCTTGTCCCGCGCGCGGCCCTCTCGCTCCCACACCCCGGCCGCTCATTGGCAGACGCACAATTAAGCGCGGAATTCGAATTCTATTTTTGAAAGTAAATGTTTTTTCAGCGCGCGTTAATGGTTAGGTCGGGCTGTGGCCTGTGGTACCGAATTGGATTGCACCTGCGGCCCGCGTGGTGCGTCCCGAGGAGGATACGCTTCGATTTTGTCGGACTTTGACGTGGCGTCACGAGTAGCTAACGTAAATCTATAGATTTACGAGGTGAGATGAGCCTGTGATGACGAGATTGATTTATTTTGGCGGGTTATTAATTCTGCGGGGATGGGCGGTCCCGGGGTGGCCGGGCTGCAGTTTTTGTTGGGACAGGTTAGGCGTCATGTTGACCCGCTCGTGACATTAATGATGCACACAATGTGAAAGGGTTTTTGAGTTACGACATAAAACAAAAATTGCAGATGTCGGTTCGCAAAGTTCCGCCTCCGGACGGCCTCTACTTGGTACTACTAATATAATTTATATTCTGTGCCTCTACCTGGAGCACCAAATCTTTTATAACTTGTTTATCCATAATGTGATGTAATAATTATGTCGTCTATGAGTTCTATTGGGCTTAGCTAATATTTTCTTCTTATGTAATTCAACAGCTTACGTCATCGTCATTGATAATAATAATCTCTAACCGCGGTCCGCGACATGTAGAGTTCTGAAATTTTAATAATAATATATTGTGCCTTTCCTACAAAAAATGCACATAGCTCATTTGTATAGGCACATAGGCACATAGGCCATTGCATCAGTCAGTCTAGTCACGTCTAGTGTTTACTCAAACTTTCATGAAACTATGTTCATCTCTCACAAAAGAAGTATTTGCGTTCGCGTACCTAATCGATCAATTTGAAATTGCAAAGTTACTTATATAAACCACATTACCATACCTACTTGTAAAAGCATTAACACAAACACAATAAGCTTTCAAAATTATAATCCAGGAAATTATCAGTATTCTAGGAACATTCTATTAACCTGGATATAGAGGTTGAGTGACAGGCCGGTGATACCACGTGACACCCCACGGCCCACCCCACCTGCTGTATAATACAGGATGATTCTATTTGTAAAACATTTTGAATTAAAAAAATGTTATTTCTGTTGAATTCTTATAAAAGTTAAAACGTCGCAAGTAGGTACGAGCAGCGGGGATAAAATGGTCGCCTTGGAGAATCATATTATGATCCATTTTGTATAATAGCAAAATGGTCACTCTGCTTGCAATTCATATCTAGTAATTGGAATTATTGCTAAATGTGACCATTTTAGCCCCGCAGGTATCTACATAATATATATAGAAATAGAAGGAGGAAATATGTAGTAGCTAGAATTAGACGAAAAAATTAATCTTGTTGTAGAGTAATATAGGCCACGAGAAAAGTTGTACCGCCACATACATATATTGTAGTGGATCACAATGATATATGAAGGTACTTTAAATAATTTAGAACTATAAGTTCTTATACCGAAAAAGTAGTTCACAAATGCGGTATAACAAAATGTCTAGAAAATCTTAGAACATCGTGACTCTACCGATTGAAACGATTCTGAAATAATGTGAACTAACTTAAAGCACTTAATGAGCCAAGGAAATACAGGAGATTACAATAATCGCCAGTTAAATAGAAAATTACCCACGTAGCTTATATCTCAGAATGTTTTATGATCATGAATCAACATGTCCTTGTAGACTACGGAACCCTAAGGAGCAATTTTTTTGTTTATTGATGTTAATAGTTATACATATAATTTAACAGTACCTAATATTTTCTTACTAATAGAACAATCCATATTTTAGGACCATCAAATCGAAATATTAAACCCTTTCTATCTCTGTTAGCTACCACTTTCGAGAATTTTCGCAGAAGAAATTGTTGTTCGTCTTATGAAAATGAAGCTGCTCATACTCACGAAAAATTAGCTTGATTAAAGTAAAAAAAAAGTTCTAGGGAACCTAGTGTACCTACCTACTATAATATTATTTAGTATGGATGTAGAGAACCCATAGTAAACCTATTTCAGGTCATCATTTCTAATTAGATCATTTTCTAACAAGAAGATGAATTTGTCAGACTATAAAGATTGACGAGTGACGGGAACAGCCAAAAGTTGTTAAACTAATATGTATTCTGTGCCAAAAGATTCTACGCTTTCGAAATATGTATAAAGTTTCTAGTCCATGAAAGTAAAAAATAAAAATAATGTTGATGACATCAAATTTATATTTAAGAATGTAATCAAGAAATTGGTTTGTTTTTACTTTAAAAAAGTTAGACGTAATTTAAGCAGTGGGCAGGATCACATTGTGCCCGCCTTGTTGTAATTTAAGACTCTGCGTAGGTAGAGTCCCCTAACAATAATGCCCACGCCTATTGTATAATAAAAATAATTAATGTAAAATAAAAGCTCAACATAATTTCAGCACCTAGGGGCCTATGCGTGAAATGGAACGTAAACATTTTTAAATCTAGAACGTCGCCATTTTGTGTACACGCAACATTTCTAGTTTTTAATTACAAAAGTACTTATTTCGTTTTCGTAATAAATTGTGTTAATAAATGTTTTGTTTACTTTTATTATAAATTATGATTATGAAGTTCGTGCGCGTATAAAACTATTATTTTTAATTATAAACGGCAAGTCAATAAGCATTTGGCACGATCTCTACAATTTTATTTAAAGGGCAATTCCATATGTGACTGACTCTACATTTGATACGACTTGCGACTATTTGTCATATATTATGGTTACTATCATGTTGTTAATATCAATTTTAAGGTGGCTTTGTAGCAGATTAAACAAGGTAACTTATGTAGAAAAAATGGCATACATTGTTGTTTTCAAATAGCATTTATTTAGTCAAACATAATCGTGACTGACACTACATGCAAAAGGAAGTTGTTTTCGAGAGTGTTTGTAAACACCAATAATCTTCCTCTCTGTGTGCTAAATAACTCTACTTTGTATTTTTATCGAAAGTGCATGAAACAAACTATTACAAGATGGTTACCTATAACCTGTAAGTTATTCAAAAAAATATTTATTAGCAAAAGAAATTGTGACCGACACTACAGCCCAAAACGTGACCGACACTACACTCACTTTGTGCAGGTAAAAGTCGGTAGTTTTACATGAAACCTTAAAATTTATGTATCTCAGCACGTACAATACGAACTCTAAAATTATATAAAAGCAAATCAGTAATTAGTTAAATCAGTAAAATGCTTTTTTTTAATCTTAAACATCACAAAAACGAAATCACTAATAATTTGTCAAAAAATAACTCAACACGAAATCTTCTCAAAAACTATTAACATAATAACCCAAGAGCCAGCGATAGGCAAACTTTCGTCGTTTTTTTAAGCTAAAAATTTTCCTTTATATGAGCCCTATAGAGGTAAGAACAACCAGACACATGGAGTTTCGGTCGCTATTATACTTTAGAAGGTTTCCAATTCCATTACGTTCAATAAAGTTTAATGATCAATAATTTTAACTTATTTTCTTGCGATATCTGTAAGAATCTCATATTCTACTGCCAGATTTTTGTGACAATTGCTTCCCATTTCCAGATATCGCTAAATTTTGGATTTTATTTAACTTTGAGGTGGTCTGGCAGGTTCTTAAAATAATAATTTAGCTTTATGCTTCTCTTTCTCTGCTTTCTATAGCTATTTTCGCCATATATCAGCAAAAATAACAAAAAAACGCTACTTTTGGGCGTGATCGATTCTACATTGTGACTGACACTACAAAAATATTTTTTAGGTGTTATAAAAAAAGATGACAAATTTTTAATGCCGGTATCATTTGAGTAACGCCGTCACGTAGGAAAGTTTCTAATTTTGTAGATGTAAAAGTTTGTTTGTTGTTTGTTTGTTGTTTTGTTATTGTAGCTAAAGACAAAAGTATTGTTTTTTATGTGACCGACACTACAACTCGACACTGTGATCTTACAAGCCTGTTATATCTTTATAAAAATATTTTTTTCGAATCTTAAAAGCTATATCGGTATTTAATTGTTTGAACAGTCAGTGTGTAACAAAATATGACAAGAATTTAAAATACATAACGTGAAAACTAAGACAGAACTTCATCACACAAAACCACACTCAGTAGAGCTCACGACATCATCTCATAAATGGCAGCTTTGCTAAAAAAGTAATGCTTAGAAATTGTTGCTTCTATAAAATCTTAATAGTACCATAATGTTGTCACTGTAATTAAGTATTTTTAATACCAAAATCAGGTATTTATTTTCTTAGTTTATGGTAGACTTTTACATGGAACTGCCCTAAAGAAAGAACTTATTCGTGCCTCACGTAGTGCCTAACGATCTAAGGTCGATTTAGTTTTTAATTCACCGAGTAAATTTAAAAGCAGTCAAAGTATATATATATATATATATATATATATATATATATATATATATATATATATATATATATATATATATATATATATATATATATATATATATATATAGCAAATCACGTGCTCAGTGAGTGTTGTATCTAAAAAAAAAAAAAACAAATTTTAAGCTTAGCATAATTATTTTAGCAGTTACAAAATGATAGAGCTCTCCAATTTTCCAATCAGTTTCGTGAAAAATATTTTAATACAAACCATCAATCTCCGCTAATATTACCCTATCAGATGACACGTCCGTCGTCCAATAGGAGGAACTAGTTCCTGCCAACGAGGTCGATCATTAGTTCGCCGTTGTCTTCGGCGCGGTCATTATGCACAATTAATATTTCGTTTCCTGCCGTTTGACGCCAGGCCAAATTACTCGCGTAACTGTTTCATTCGTGCGATTAATCTCCTCGGAAATTTATTAAAACGCGTCGCTCGAGCCCGCGCCGCTCGGCCCGCGCGTCCACCCGCCTGACGCATGGCCGCGAAGAAACTTTGATTACCGCGCAAATTATTTTCGCAGGTAATTCAGTTATTTCCGATCGAGCGTCGAGTGCGAGCTAAATCGGAGTTTTTATTTCTCGTTGCGGCGCCGCGAGATTCTCTACAATTTACGTACACACGTTTTGCGAAATCGCCGACTGCGGCCCCGCGCGGCCGTTTACGTCGGGACACCTGATTGACGGATGAAAGAACGCGAATTAGCGAGCCTCCTCACGAGTCGACCGCCGACCCCCAGATACGAACGGAATCGAAAGTAACAATGAAACAATAGGCGACCGAGGCATTTAAATAAATTCGCAAAGTCGCGAAAATTTGCACACGCTGTTCGATCGGCGCGGGGGCCGCGGTGCGCAAATGAATTAGCTTCGAGGGCCGAGTGTTGAGTTAACAGAGGTAGTCCATTAGCGCCGGCGGTGCCATATGCCGCCGAGTGGCCGCCGATAAGATAGAGCCGTATGTCGTGCATTTGCTACCGTTTGGCGTGAGCCAACAAACGCTCCGAGCCGGGATTAGAGCGCAAACACGGGGAGGACTAAAACCACCTGATAAACATGTAAAATAACAGAGAGACACGAGATTCGAGATAGCGGAGACGAGAGTCGCTCGAGGAGTCGTCAGGAGGAATGCTGGCACGTAGTGGCGCGGCACGCCGAGTGAGCGACGTTCGGAAATATAAACAAAACGAATCGATAAACGTTTTCAAATTAATCTTAATGTTGATCATAAGTCCCCGACTACCAGTGTAACATTGTTTAAAACAAAAAATGTATAGAGAGATCTACCTGTCAAAGATTCAAGATAGAACTGAATATGTATGTGTAACTATGTAGAGGAATTATTCAATGAATGTAGCAAACAACGATACGCATTGATATTTTTCTGTTTGTAGTTATGAAATGCTTAGACTCTACAATTTAGTTTTGATCACTTTATTAAAACAAAACTTATGACAATTAAATACATTAATATTAAATTAAGTTTAACATATTTACTCGAAAATTGTAGCAACTTATCTCTCTTTTTTTTTGGCACATGTAAAGAATAGGTTTAAAATCTCTGCTAAGTTGCTTTCCAATAGAACAAGTCAGTACTGAAGCATTCGCTTGATATTTTAATGACTCTCCATAAATTAGAACGACTGAATTTGAATGATGCTTCACTTTCCATAAATTAAAATGTCTCACTTTAGCCCGCGACTAACAATTAGCAATAACACAACTAATTGCATATTGTTTCGTTCGGTCGGTCCGTACTTGCGGAATATGAAGATGTTTCCGAACGAATATTCCAACTTCAAATGTGACGTTTATTGTTTTTTATTTTATTGTTATGGGTCTAGAGATTTCTTGGCTGATTGGATTGGGACACCCACGGACCTAAGAAAGCACTAGCTTACAGCCAGTCGATATGTCAATACTAGCCTAAATACAATTTTGTCACATCACAGAGGTTCTACGACACCAAGTCTATCGCTTCTATATCTGACCATGGCGCAACACGTCCATATTTAAAAGTACATAAACAAATGACAATCGCGGCCATTAATCAAACTAGTTTATATAAGCCGGAGATCGTAGATAGTAAACTCATTTGACGAGTGGACACAGAGTCATTATAGAGTTGATTTAGCGCCATCTCGCGTCAGCCGTCATCGTGACACGTGTCAAACGCCTAATGAACTTCGTTCAGAAACATTTAACCTGCGATGCCACCTTTATACCCCGGGCATAAGGATCAGTCTTCTAGCTTCATTAGCTCGTTTAATTGGGAATGAATTACGAGCAAATTGTCTCTGGCCCGAATGGCTTCGCTCATTGGGGTTACGGGGCTCATTGGACGACTGACCGGTCAAAACGGTAAAGAAACACAGGTCATGGAAAACATTGAATAGCGGATGTTGACAGGGTACTTTTCCAAACTAATTTCGATATCACCGATGATGCGATTACGATGTAATCGTAAATTTAAAAAGTGTACAAGAATCAATATTAAATAGCGTTATCTGAAGAATAGTATAACTATTAAGTAATCTGTGCCGTAGAAGTCAGAGGCTCGAAGGCCCTAGATCGAAGGCATCTACTATGTACGGGAGCCCTAGAACAATTTTTTTTGTGACTACTAACAAGCAAATTTTTTGTGAGTAGCTTCATTTTGATAAGACGAACAACATTTTTATTTTCGAAAAATCTCGAAAGTGGTAGCTAACAGAGATAGAAAGGTTTTCATACTTTGACTTGGTGGTCCTAAAATATATGGATTGTTTCATTTGTAGGACCATATTACTCTTAAATTATATAACTATTAACCTATCAATATACCAAAAATCTGCTGGTTAGGGTTCCGTTTTAGGGTACCGTAGTAAAACAAGTTTTGTTGATTTCAGAACCCTATAACGGAACCCTACCGAGCTGATTTTTTGTATATTAAAAGATTAATAGTCATATAATTTAAGAATAATATTATTCTACAAATAAAACAATCCGTATTTTAGGACCATCGAGTCAAAGTATGAAATCCTTTCTATCTCTATTAGCTACCACTTTCGAGATTTTTCGAAAATAAAAATGTTGTTCGTCTTATCAAAATGAAGCTACTCACAAAAATTAGCTTGTTAGTAGCAGTGATATGTTATGTGTACCCTAGTACATAATACCTCTTTGGTTAGTAGTCACAAAAAATTTGTTCTAGGGCTCCCGTGCTGCTATGTAAACTACACAGCTAACTTTACAAAGCAATAAAATGTCCCTTTTATTTAACATTAAACTCTTGCCATTGTAAATTGGTCATACTCGGCACGGCATACGGCATACCACCTGCCCATGCGGGCCATGCGTCACTGTGCCAACTTTATAACTAAATAACACCATAAAAGTTTAATAACGTGCATTATTTACATTCCGTACAAGACACCTCGCACATGCTAAATGCATAAAATAAAATATGGTGGTATTTTTATTGTGAAAATCATATCACAAATTTTGAGCACAGAATTACTAATACAGGATATTCCGTATTTAGTAAGTCTGTCCCTTAAAAAGGAAACTACTTAGTATTTACATTTGCTGTGTAAACTATAAAAGGTCTGCTTGTCCTATGAAAAGGCCACATCACACATTGCAGAATGATATTGAAGCATTAGGTATATTGCCTTCCATGATATCTAATACATATATTATAAAGAAAAGAATTATTAAGATGCGAACAATTATGTATGCAAATAGAAAACAGACATTTATCCTGCTGTAACTAGTAAATATAGAAATGAGGAGGTTCCTCCTTTTTTGAAACCCAGACAAGCTTAGATATCACTAATTTAATTCATATAAATAAAATTACAAAATAATAAGAAAAACAATAGAAGAATTAAAAGATTTTATCATGTATGTAATTTCAATAAATAGGTTCTGATGTTCATCGCAGTTTCAATTTAATAAAAATATTAAAATGTGAATATTTAGCTGGTGCAATTATGAGCGTATATTTATGTGATGGGCCCGGTCGCGGTAATGGTGACAATAAGTCAGTGGTGGGACTCGGGCCTGCGTGGGCTTCACCAGGGATCTACAGCGACTGGATGTGGTTTTTGCACACTTTCAGATGAAACAAAACAGTTGGCTTGAAATTGAAAATTCACTCATGGTTAGGCCGCTAGATAAATCAGATGTAGGCTGTAGCTTCTACTTATAAAATGATAACTATGATAGTTCATAGTAGTCGATATTTCCATCAATGTACTTTTACCGCGGGAATATCAACTGCAATATTAATTCGTTTTGGCAATGAATAAGTTTCTTTATAGTGGACGATTAGATGGTTTGTGACTAAAATAACGACAAAAAAGATCTTCTTACTCTAAAAGATATAAAAACAAGTTCTCAAGAGTCAAGACAATCAAAATTCGATGAATTCGAGATTACAGTTTTAATTACACCATAAATTCACAAAAAACTAATTACGATAAGCTAACCGCCATTTAAGCATTTAAAAGTGGATCACATTTTTATGATTACATAATACATTTTAAAGTGCAAGAACTAGGAAACATAAAATGATTAGCGAGATAAAATTGTTTTATAGATTCACCGTTTTATTGGCCTATAAATTATTGGGTTTTAGAGTCGAAAACAAGTCTTCAGAGTGCCGTAAAAGTTGGGGAAGATTTATACCGCGACCGGGAGGTGTGATGTGGCTGCAGTGAACAGGAGAAATGCGCTAAACTGCACTAGATGTGCACTGTTTAGTGCATTGCTTAGGTTGAACTGATGTTGCAAGCAATATGGTTATCCAGAGCCGCCTGAAGCTAATTACATTTTTGTTTTTCTTAATTACTTTTAAAATTTCGAAAGATTGTGAAGTCAGCCTTCCAACGGCGAAGAATATACTTTAGTACCACTTTCGTAACAGATTCGGTTTTACATAAAAATACGTGTGCTTCTGACAATACGGGTATCGTGCATCTCATTTTCCTATTAATATTATTAGAACCAGTTTCACACATTACGGCCGGGCCGTGTCTCGCAGCAGGATGTACAGCGAATGTGACACGCTAACGGCCGACACGACATCGTTACCGACTGGTCGTGCTGGGTCGTCGTTAACCACCAAATAGAGTGATGTAGCTTCTAGAGTACAGCTTATATCTCTGGCGGGGGTAACGCAGCTCGCGCGCCGAGGGGGGCCTTCCCAGAACGACCGCATCCGCCAACTTCTCGGCGTATAATCTCTGCCCCCCGAAAACTAATATTTTTATTATCTGCGCCGCGTTATCCCGATCGAAATAAAATCGTGTCAATTTGTAATTTGAAAAATTTAATAACCCATTTTATAATCCCCGGCGAGGAATTTAATCGGGCGTCGTAAAACGATACGAGCGAGATCTAATTCGAATTACGTATGTTTTTATCATGTTGTTTAATAAAAGACTCCCATTCGAGATTATCGGACGTGGAATTAAAACGACTAATAAAACCGCTTTTCATCGTTTAATGAACATCAGCGGAGGAATCTATTCTGTTTTATGGCTCGTAACGCATTAATACGATGTTTTTATACCGTCGGGGCTGGTGGACCGCCGTCCCGGCCGGCTCCCGCCCCGGCTCCTCCGCCACGTCCGACTCCGAAGTCGTAACCTCAATCAAAAAGACGATAAACTTTGACAAAAATTCCCCATAAGCCGCGCTTTAATTATCCATATATTACGGCGTCCCCGGCCGCGCTACCTGCCGGCAATTATACACGCGCTCACCCACGTCAAGAGATCCCATTCACTGACGTCCCCGAAAAAAATCGTCTTTAAACCTTTTAACGAACGCTGGCCGGCGATAATTCAAGCGAAATGTCCAAACTCCCGAGGAAAAAATCATATTTCGAACATAGAAAGTGTTAGCTACAATGGGATATACGAAATCTTGTTAATAAAGGTCTCGGATGTCTTTTGACGATTTCAGAAAAAAATAATATTCGAAAAGGAGCAGCCGAAGAATGGGCGTTTTTTCTGTGCGCAGCGTGAGATCACTTCGGAGGGAATTTCGGAATTCGAATTGGGCGTCATGTGCAGATATTTTTTCATTGAAATGAGGCGAACACATGGGCCGGCGGCCGGCGCGGCGGCGGCTTAGCTTTCGCCTGTCAAAAATTATTATTCAGTATTGGATTTAATTCCGATTGCTGCGATATCTGTTGAGCTCGTCACCGGGGCTCGGCCGGCAGATTTACGATCGTTGTTTGTTTGTTTAAATGCGCAAAATTGAGATGCTCGCTGTCCGACATGATGGATGCCTTCTCGCAGTCATTACACTTCATTTTGTTTTGATGTTTTAGTGCGAGTGATTCTATTGGTATTGCTAATTAGTATAATAATCTGTGTTGAGTGATAGATATTTCATTAATGATTTACTGACCAGTAGACCACACGGTCTAGAAGGCCTAGCCTAAGCAAAGTTACAAATCTTTGCTTATAACATAATATTATATATTCTGTGCTTATAATAAGTGCTTATAAGCTAGCTAGTTATATTATGACCAACTATGACTGATAAATTATGACATTGTATTTTTTTATTAGAGTATACCTAGTTTACTTCAACATTTTATTCTTTGACCTAAAGATATCTTATAACTTTTTAGTCAACGAACACTAAGTTTCCACTTAGAATTCCAAGTGCAACGACCAATTCCACCTTCAATAACTCAGATTATAAGATCAGAAAACAAAAGACTCAAAATGTTAGACAAAAGGTGTTGTAACTTACGTGTCCGGGTCGGCATTCGGCCATCACTCCGTCACTTGTCGATCAAAACGCGGCGTCATCACAATCAATCACCATCTGAAACATCCGAAATGATTATATTAATTCTCCATGCATTATTTGACCGGCCAACAAAGGGACACGAGTGCCTTAAAAAACTCTATGGCTCCATGACGTGTCAATAATGAAGCCGTCACTCGCCATAGACAATACGGAGCCTTTGGGCCATTAGAGATATTGATTTTTAAAATTATAGTGTAGAGTATAGTATAGATCCATCCCGTATTTGGAGCGTAATTTTGAAGGAACGGAGCATTATAATTTTGAGTTTCAAAGAATTTACTTGGCTCGACAGTAGCAAGATATTTTGGGATTCTACACTTTTAAGATAGTGAAATCCAGCAAGTTTATATGTTAGGACATTCTTTGCGCTAATTCAAAATAATTACTACCGATTGTACCGAAATCGTTTAATTAATTTAAAACACAACAAAAACTGTTAAAGATTTTGAAATCTCGAAGATTATGCTTACATAATAATTCAAACTGCTAGTTACTACGTACACAAAACAGCGACACAAAGTTATAACAGAGTGGACAGGTTATAATGACATAAAAATATAGAGTCAGCAAGAAACTTTTAATAGCAATATTTTGTTGTATTATGAGTCCTAACTCCCGCCCGATTGGCGATTACATAATATTTTATGCTAAAGCTACATAGAAATCCAGGCTCATAAAACATATTTTGTAACCAAAATATATATATATTATATAAAATATTAGAGAGATTATAATATCTCCATCCGCATATGGATGCACAGGTACAACAAACGTGTATCCTACGTGCACCGTGCATTTTGTATATTGCATGTTGCATCACCATCATCTAACACGACTATTTCTAGACCACTCAACCGTGGACCTCGCCGCAATGTGGGAAGAATACGTTTTTCCATTTATATGACAAAATATAATTTATTACCTTATTATTAATAGTACATGAATATAACTATTTAATATTTATATTTACGATCACACTATTTATAGTCCAGCTAATGACTATTTCTTTTGTGAGTGCGGAAACGCTTCTTTGCGTCCAAATTCCAATCAAGAGTGGCCGTATTCTACAAAGAATACATTTTATATCTCTTTTTACGGTCGATTTAAAAGATCACTTATTTTTATTACGAATAAAAAAGGCATAAAATGAATATGTGCACTACATTTTAAAAGCGTCTATAAAATTTCACCCGAAAGTTGTAACAGAAAGAACAATGGCCAAATCGTACCAGGTGGGCGGTGGCGTCCCGATATGCCATTAGTAGCAAAAATTCCCTAATATTTTAAGGCATCGAAAATCATTAGAAATGTGTCTATAAATAGCCACAAAAAAAAGATCAATATATTTTAGTTTCGTTATGTTCTGACAGCTGGCGATCATTCGCATTCGTTCTATTTTTTGGGTAATACTCTAGGAAAAATTGAAAACGAGATCGCCGAATATACACTTGTAGGCTACACTGCAGTCGGGAAAAAGGTATTTCTTAAGTCTAACCTCAAAATAATTGTAAACATTATTAATTATTATAAAAAATCGTGGCTATTTAGACATAATTCTCAAACGGAATTATGTTTAGAGCATAAGAACAACCAAATCTAACTATAGTTTATTTTGGGACATCAAAAATAAAAGTCGAGTCCAGCTCCTATACAAATTTGGCCATGATTCTTTACAAACGAATAAAATAGTTATATGTCTAATGTTAAGGGTTTACGGTTATAAGTGTCTATCTACCACCTATCATAACGTCCTATTTACTTAATATATTTTGCTTGATTCTTGAGTCTAGGCTAAAGCTAACTGACTCTATTATACCTAGTTCAATAATACCTAGATGCAGACAAAATGTTATATTTTCCCCATACTTTGGGCTATTTTTGGAAATACTTTACCTAAAATTATTTAGTTTCTTAGTAAAAGCTGCCCGGCTATGTGAAAAAGACTTATAGAAATCTGAATGTCTGATATAATCTCTATATTTTCCAAATTCCAATATCATTTAAGGTTTAGAATTACCCAAGAACCTGTAGCTGTTCTCTAGTTTATGCAAGATATTCACCGGGCAATTCTTGTCTAGGGAAGACTATAATAAGTCTACAATCCGTATACAATGAAGCCATACAGCTTAGAGGCCATTAGATCACACATCCCTAATCTAATTTGTGCAAAAACTGATACTCAGTGAGGCGGGAGTAGGGTTGCCAGGCGTCCGAATAAAGCCGGGCACAGTCAAGCTTTTTGGTTGCGTTTCCAGCCAAAAATCAAGGGAGTCTGGCTTTTGTAGAGCTTTGAATCTATAATTATTAATGAAAATCCTACTAATTTAAGATGGTTTTACATCTAACAAGATGTACAATTTTATATACCTAATATTAGATATTAGATGTAAAATTGTTTAAAAACAATAGAAAATTTATACACGCGCTGCCAAACGTATTGAGTATTGACATACAGAGGATAGGTATGCTGAAAGTTTCCGGCTTTTTTATCTACATTTCCGGCTAAGCTTTTTTTTATAAAATAAGGGGACAAACGAGCAAAGTGCAAACGGATCAACTATCGTCGCCCATATAGAAAGCAACTACTGTCGCCCATGGACACTCGCAACATTAGAAGAGCTGCAGGTGCGTTGCTGGCCTTTTAAGAGGGAATACGTATGTCGATTCTTTCCCATGTCTACTGTTATTATGTTAGCCTTGCAAACTCAAAACTCAAACTCAAACTCAAAATTTTTTATTCAGAATAAATTTTTGCAAATATTTTCTGAAAGTCTACATGATGCCTACCACCGGTTCGCGAACTAGCCCGGCGAGAAGAACCGGCGTAAGAAACTCGCAGGGGGGGCCCCCTGCGAGTTATTTACCAAAAAAAGTGAGAAAAAAATTAATCTTTTAAAATAAAGTTTACAATGCTGTTAAAATTATACAATGTCAACATACATACATAATTGTAAGTCATAAAATAATGTAGAAGTAGCCTTGCAAGCAGCCATCCTACTCCCTAGATGTGCCGTCGTTTATGAAATCATTGACCTTATAATAGGCTTTGGCACACAAACGTTCTTTGACTACTTTTTTAAATTTATTAATGGAAAGATTTTGAACTTTTTCTGGGATTTTATTGTAAAGGCGTACACATTGACCTTTAAAAGATTTACTAACTTTACTAAGTCTGATCACCGGTGTTTCTAGTTTGTACTTATTTCTAGTGTTTCTTCCGTGACTGTCACTTTTGGTTGTAAATTTACTAAGATTCTTTCTAACATATAAAACATTATCCAAAATGTATTGAGAAGCAACAGTTAGAATACCAATTTCTTTAAACTTTTCTCTCAAAGGTCGTATAGGTCCGGAAATACTGCTGGTGACAGTTCGTTTCAGAGTTTTTCAGTGCGCGGCAGAGTAGTAGTAAGCTGACTGGCGACTGCTTTGTCCGGTTTTTCGGAACTTGGCAACCCTAGGCGGGAGGTATCCGGTACTGTCCTGGTGGTCCCGCCACTCGCACCCAAAACCGATCGCTAATGAATTATTAATCGCAATATTAATTACTTTAACATTATAAATTAGAATAAATTAATATAATACATGTAGGACGAGTGTTTCAATTTGTAAATCCACTAATGTAATGTAAATATTGAATTTATCGAGTCCGTTGTTATCAGTTATCAGTAATCGGTGATGGAAGTTGAGAAAAACATGATAATGTAAGATTTATTTTCTGGGATATACGTATTGCCTCTTTTTATTTTAGAGCTTATAGTGTTTTTTCCCTTTTCATTCTTTATTCTAGTTTTTTTAAGACCTTATAGAACAAACTATATAGTTACTAATTATTACATTTACTAGACTCCTACGTATTTCCTAGAATTCTTTAGAATTCCTTTCTATTTCTATTGAATATTTTTTCCTACCAAAGTCACAATATTGTAACACAAATTAGGTTGCTTTGAACTACTTATTCATTTTGTGTAGCTATTTATAAAACGCAATTTTTTTTTAGAATTTTTCAGTAACCCTTTACTTTCTTCTGTTCACCTAATTTGTGAAGCCAAAATTTCAAATATTTTATATTTAAACATACGGTAGGTTTTAAAATTTGCTCTCATCAATACTAGTAGCAAAGCTCGTTCATAACAAAATGTTGTTCTTCACAGAGTTTTGAACCTAAAATTAACTTTTAACATGGCAGTAGCAAGTAGCAACTATAGTATTCTGGGTTAATTTACCCGGAGTCTCTATGAGAACAGTTCTTAATTCTTCGACATAAAGGTGGTGTAGGAGGTAGACTAATCATGAACAGGAAGCTAGGCTGTTAATTTGTGTAGTGGTATCGACCAGCACGCGATATGCAAATCTGTGGGCGGGGTGGTGACGTCACCTGGGCTAATAATAGTGCCCAATAACCGGAAATAGGCTTTACTTCAGTCCACTATTCTTGGAACCCTAAATTTCTGACTACCTGATATTTTAGGTCTCACAATTTGTTAGGATATTGCTAAGTTGGATGTATGGATGACAGCTAAGTTAGAAACCAGAAATGACTATGGGATATATAATATGGGATATATGACACTACGTGACATAGCATTTGTAATGTCTTACTTTAAAAGTGAATTCCCATAAAATATATTTTTGATTTTTAAGTCCACTGTCGAAACTCGAAATAATGAAATGCAAGTTGTCTCAGCTATACCCAGGCACATTATAACTACCTTGCTGAAAGTTACTCTACTATAATATATTATGTTTACAAAAACTTTTTAATCAATAATGGTAATAAGTAAAATGCACATAATAAAGATTTCAACGCGCGAATAAACGCAAACATAAAAAGAACGAATGAAGTAATATATTTAATCAAAACACTTTTTAAAACAAGATTTTTCCCCCATATCCCATGGCTATATCGGCTAAGGACAAGATTTTGATATCCAGGACGCTGTTAAGCTAAATCCCACAAAAAAATATACGTATTAAGTTATGAATGCAGTCATGCTCTTTTAGATCATTTTGATTTTAGAACAAGAGTGTATTCATAACTCGACAAAACACAATCAGTTGTAGGAATGTTTATTAAATAAATAAATTAATTCAAAAAATGTGGGTTAATACACAAATAGTTACTTAACAACGTCCATATTATAAAGTTTACTGTATTGTCTAAAACGCTTTTCCATACATACCCGCTGGTAGACAACTCCCAGGCTTTTCTCTCACTACGCTCAACATCACTTTCAACCGAAATTCTTCAACTCACATTTCAACTAACCAACCAGAACATTATGGTATTTTCTGAGGGTATTTTCAAGAATGTGCCCTACCGCCCGCCCTAGGTATAAAGCTAATAATTGTTTGTGCGGCGTGGGTGGTACACTTGAGTTCGAGTGAAGCTCTTGAACGCTGAAGCCAAATTTCAGCCTGTGCCTCTCAAAGTTTGGACTGAATTCCTCGTAGAATTTATTATATTGTAACCTACGAATAATAAATACGATTGTTGCTTATAGTGATACAGAGAAATATTTAAATTGGTAAATTAAAATTAGTAAGACTTCAGTCCACATTTCATTAGAAATGCTAAAGTAGCCCTGTCAGTTTTTAAACTCCTGAGCCGAATTTGATGAAATTTGATATGTACATTCTTTGAGACCTGTATCATACAAATAAATGTACAGTTTCCCCGAGATAAACTTATTTCTTCGCAAACAAAGTTACGGACAACCCGGTAGACAAAATTACACTATTGGAGTAAATCTCTTCTATCAAAGCAGCTCTTATGCCATTTTATAACTTCCTGTTTACGTATAGAGAAACGAATGACTGTAGAAAAATGTATTTTAGCACAACAATAAAATTGAGTAGGTATTAGGTTTATAGATATTAAATCTATTTAATTAGCATAGATAAGCAAGTAATAATAGCTGAGCTGATCTAGTCGGCACACAATATGTCACCTGTGATATATCAAACTTAATTCTATACATAAATTATAAAGCTGAAGAATGTTTGTTTGTTTGTTTGAACGCGCTAATCTTAAGAATTACTGGTTTGCATATTATTTTTGGGTTTAAACAGTTCAGTTCTCGAGGAAGGCTATACAAAATAATGATATGAGTTAATTATAAGTTATGACCAATAGGAGCGAAGAATCAGAGGAAAATGTGGACAAAACGAGGAAAAATATGATTGCAAGGCGCCTATTTCACGAACTATTTGACCGATTTTTATGTTATTTGGCACAGATATAGAGAAGACCATTGGGAAGGACAGTCTACTTTTTTGGAGTAAAAATGTACGGTTCCCGTAAATACGTTACGCGGGCGGAGCCGCGCGGAACATCTAGTGATTAATAAATATTGTTAATTTATAAGTTACTAGCTGTTGCCCGCGACTACGTCCGCGTTAGCATAGTAGATCACATCCCAAGTATGTATTATATTTTATTGTACGAAAATATTAAATGTACAGAATTGACTTTCCTGCGATTTTATTATATAAAGATGTTCCGCGCGGCTTCGCTTGTGTAATTTAGGAATTGCACGCAACCGTACATTTTTCCGTAAAAATAGCCTATGTCCCTTCACGTGGTCTATTCTTCATGTTTGCCAAATAACATAAAAATTGTTCTAGTAGTTCTTAAGAAAATAATTCCCCCGTTTTTTCCACATTTTCCTCTATTTCTTAGCTCTTATTAGTCTTGGCGTGATAAAATATAGCCTATAGCCTTTCTCGATAAATGGGCTATATAACACTGAAATAATTTTTCTAATCTGACTAGTAGTTCCTGAGATTAGCGCGTTCAAATAAGCCCTTTCATGTAATTTCGCCCGTTTTTTCCACATTTTCTTCTATTTCTTCGCTCCTATTAGTCTTAGCGTGATAAAATATAGCCTATAGCCTTTCTCGATAAATTGGCTATCTAACACTGAAAGAATTTTCCTAATCGGACCAGTAGATCCTGAGATTAGCGCGTTCAAATAAGCCACATATTCCTCTATTTCTGCGATCCTATTAGTCTCAGCGTGATAAAATATAGCCTATAACCTTCCTCGATAAATGGGCTATCCAACAGTAAAAGAATTTTTCAAATCGGACCAGTAGTTCCTGAGATTAGCGCGTTCAAACAAACAAACAAACAAACAAACAAACTAACAAACTCTGCAGAATTATAATATTAGTATAGAAAAAGGCTTAATGAACATTCCGATGGGTAAACTAATAAACAATTTTATCGCCTCTGATAATGAATGGGACTGCGACATCGCCATATTAATGCCGCTTCGCCAAAATAATTGTCCAAATATCTAATTAGTTACTTTTACTTTCGTTTTAATGACGTGTTAATTTCGTTATAGATTTATCTACAGATCGATATCTATAGATTTATGGATTATTAATTCTTTATATTGCATTAATTGAATTATTTTTATGTGTTTTATTATTTATATGTGCCATGCTATGTCATCTACAGCTGCTACGCTCAATAATGTTGCTAAAAAACTCTAGGCGGAAGTTGCTAAGGATATAAAAACTAAAAAATCCAGAGCTAGTTAGTTGTTAACACAGACAAATATATTATACAGTAACAATCTTGTAAAAATATGTAGTTATTTTTGTATGTCAAAATAATAATATATGTCAGACTACAAGTGTTACAAAATGCGTCAGGTGCGCCGAACAAAGTAGTTTTAGAAAGCTATTCTTTCTGGTTTATATGTTTTAAATGCTTCAACCTGTTTATAATGAAATGTGTCGTAGATAAGGCCGGTAACACTGATTTATTTTTTACTCACGCACATTTCGATATTTGTTGGAATTTCACGTAATAATTTAAATGTATATTGCGTAATTCAGCCAATTATAAAACAACCCTGGTTAAACCTTTATGCCTTACGGCTTGAGCAGATAACAAAATTGTCATTTTTATTATATGTAATACATATTACATTGTATTAAAATCTAACGGTCTTATTAACAACAACATGAAGGAATGAGACAAGGCTAACAGGCATCCATTTGTCTTTGTCTTAATTGATTGGAAAATCCATATTATTATGAAGGAAAATTACTTTTTCAAAGGTCAATAAAGTTATCTTAATTATTTAAAAAAATATTGTTGACGTAAGAAGCAGAAGAGGTATACTGTACCTACTCGGCGAAACATGGCGGTAGCGGTCATTGACTCCCTGTCAAAAACTTGTCATTCATTTCCATATTAAACCGCGATTGGTAATGGACTAGGAACATTTGACACTTCATTGTCAATCGCGGTTTATATGGAAAATGACAAGTTTTTGACAGGGAGTCAATGACCACTACCGCCATGTTTCGCCGAGTGCAGTATAATCTTTCGTATAATTATTAATATTATAGCTTTTAAAGACTGTCATCTAAGATTTTTGTAGTGCTGCCACCTACAGATCTTGCACGTTTTCTATAGAAGTAAGGGAAAAGCACTAATGCTAGACACGGAACTAATAGATGACACTTACGACAAAAATACCATAAAAATAAGAATTACTCTAATTACTTCTCAACACTGTAAATTTTATAAGCTTCTCAAGCTATCTGTTGAATTGAAAAAATATATTAGGGACGCCTTCGGGAACAAAATTTTAAAAAGTTTTCGTAAATAATGTGAACGCGTCAACACGCGCTTGGCAATTTCTTAGCAAATAGGTTAAGGAAGGCGAAATTTTGCACGTAAGTTTTGAATACATTTATTAGATTTTTTGTAATTTCTATTGATTTCATTGGATTAATGGTCATGTTGTTTACACTAATTAATGTTTATTTATGATTTTTTATCCATTTTCCCTAACAATATAAAGGGTGTCTACTATTAGTTCTTGAAAATGTAAAAAACCTAATAGATGACATGGATCTCATCTTTTAGTTTTGCAATACATACTAAAGTTATTTTGTACTTTATTCTACTGCAAATATCATCACTATTCTCTGAAAATATAATTCTATTATACTGAAAATATAATTCTATAACTTAGAACTACTGTACCCAAAAATGGACATGGTGTCTAATATTAGACCTTGTACTGATCTAAAAATCGATTGCTTTCGTTTTTTAGCAGTAAAAAGAAGAAAAAGGAGAGCTGAGAAAAGAAAGAAGAAAAAAGAAGAGGCAAAAGAAGCATGGAGACTAAATACTGAAAATAAATTTGCTAGGAAAAATAAATGAAAAATAAAAATAAAAGGAAAGATAGTTTCAGCATGTACTGACACATGACTCTAAACAGTGATGAAATCAAATTTACTATGTTTCTTTTCAATTTTGCACGCTATTGTCATAGCAAAACATCAGCACTGTAACAATAACTGTAACAACCCATGTAACCATGTTTTTGAGCAAATAAATATGATTATGATTATGGAAGAAGAATGAATAGAATCTGGAGACAACGTGGATAATATTTCTGATGCATGTAGTTACTATGATGAAGTAAATGAAATATTTTGAAAAACGGCAAATAAAGACCTATTAATAGGAAAAATGTAAAATGTAATGTAATGTTCTATGTCAATTATTAGTTCATATTGGTGTCTACTATTAGTGATGTTCGTTTTTTGTGATGTCATCTATTAGCTCTTTTTACTAAGTTTACAAAAAGACCAATAATATTTTATTTTATTGATTTGTCAGAGAAGAATTATAATAGTTTTATTTTGTAAGAGTTACTGAAGACATGGAAGAAGTTATCAATCCTTTATTTTCATAAATATATATTTTATAAACATCCAAATGTTTCATGTTTCCTTAAAGTGTCTGCCATTATTGCCTTTCCCTTAATGTTTATTGCATTTTACAGCATTTTTTTTATTTAAAAAGAGGTAGATTAATACATTGCATCGGCGTGCGTCGCTCATCGCTACTCGCTTGTTTATAATCAAGTCTAACCCTCATTAAAAATATTTCCGCAGCGTATTCAAACTATTTATACTAGAGTTCTACTTGTAGGTAAATATTTAACTATGTCAATACTTGTTAATTTGATTAGTAAGAGAGTGGAGAAATTAACACTCACAGCTGTTTATTTGTACCGTGCATGGTTTTTCACCAAACATCTCTGTATCTCTATTTGGGCGCGAAAGTTTGGGATGCGCTTGCACATTTTTTAGTATCGGTAATGTTTGTTGTGAGCGGGCTGAGTTACGAGCTGCGAAGCGGGCGGGGTTCTGCTGATTTACTGTCTCATGTCTGTTTGACGGCGATACAGATATCGACAAGCTTGTGTACACAATAAACTCCCGCAATTTGTATGTAATAGGAAACTTCCGTTGTCTGTTCTTTTACTGCCGTTTTTGTCAAACTCTTCATTAAATTGAAGTTTAATCATAATTAAAAGTACCTATCTGAGTGCGGTAGTTAGAATTTTAAAACTAGCTCACTGCTCAGCAAACATTATTTTGCCCTGTACGTGTAGCTTAAGTGGGCCCCAAGACGATCAATTTTATTATGCAATATCATTGAACACTTTTATCGAACAATTTATTTTACAATAAGATTGAAAGTCGGGCGCGTTAAATATCAACCCTAGACGGTCAATAATATTGCAAATTACGGGATATTGCACAATAAAATTGATCGTCTAGGGACCTCCTAAGAGGCTCCTAAGAGCCTCAAACGATTTTCATATCGAGTGAATTGTAATTGCAGATGCAGAAGAAGGAAAAGTTTCAGGGCCTAGTAAACCAATTTTAACGGCTACATCAAGCAGAAGAATATAATTTGTTTATTTCGGCTTCAGCTACTTTCATTTTTTTTCTGGTAACGGCTCTAGTATTTTCTGTTTTGGTTTTTATTATATTAATACTTACTATCAATGAATTTTATTGTTACAGGAACAAGGTGCATGTAATTTCCTATGAAAATACTTTGACTCCCTGGAAAGGATATATTCGTATGGTCTTGCCATATTATGGTTCATAATCTTAGCAGGATTATTAGAGCATAAGAAAGATATTTCATTAATAAAAAATCGGCCAAGTGACTAGTGAGAGTCAAACTCGCGCACGATGGGTACCGTACCGTTATAGAGCAAAACTGGGCCAAATTGTCAATTTTTTTTTATGGGCCTACCATACAAAATAAAAACTACCCCTTAAATTTTAATTTTATTTTAGTATTATTATTAATTATTACATTACACGCATTATTGAAGATTTTGTAAAATTTTGAAGAGCCTGTCTGTTGCCATTGTCGATATAGAGCAAAAAAAAGCAAAAAAAATCACGTTTGTTGTATGGGAGCCCCCCTTAAATATTAACTTTATTTTGTTTTTAGTATTTTATATTTATATTTATTTTAGTATTACACCACAAATACACAAACTATGTAAATTTCAGAAGTTTAGCTGTAGCGGTTCTTGAGATACAGCCTGGAGACAGACAGACAGACACACGGACAGACATCGAAGTCTCAGTAATAGGGTCCCGTTTTTACCCTTTGGGTACGGAACCCTAAAAGCGATTAATTATATCAGGAAACCACTATAAAAGGGAGTCTGTCTGTCTGTTACCTCTTTTCCCTTAACTAAATAACCTATATTACAGCTGAATCGATTCAGATGAAATTTGGTAAAGAGATAGATTGAAGGCGGGGAAGGACAGGTATAGTTTTAGTTGCAGAAAAATGTACAATTTTCGCGCAACAAACGAATTTATGCTTAATGGAGTTGCGGGCGTCATCTTTATTAATAAGAGAAAAAAAAAAAATTCTTACGTTGCATGTTAGCAGTCCTCTTTGGTTAATCTAGCGCTACATGACGGTGACTGGTTACTGTTTGGCTGCGGCGCGTATTCTGATACCCCAGGAACTATCAAAGAATCATTCGAACACTGGAGCTGTCCTCGTTAGGAAAATTCGTACTGTTTTCACCCATTGTAAATAAACATAGTTAAATTCTCACAGAAAACCGGCGTGAAACAGCGCTTGCGCTGTGTTTCGCCGAGTGAGTGAGTTTACCGGAGGCCCAATCCCCTACCCTATTCCCTTCCCTGCCCTCCCCTTTTCCCTTCCCTTCCCATCCCTACCCTCCCCTATTACCCTATTCCCTCTTAAAAGGCCAGCAACGCACCTGCAGCTCTTCTGATGCTGCGAGTGTCCATGGGCGACGGAAGTTGCTTTCCATCAGGTGACCCGTTTACTCGTTTGCCTCCTTATTTCATAAAAAAAAATGTCGTTACTTACTGAAACTACGTTGAACGTCTATGAACATTGAACAGGTTATAGATTAATGTGCAGTTTGTTTGTTTAAACTTTTACCCTGGTGTGGTGCGATCTTCCAGGAAGGTCCCCGCAGATGTGTCACGCTGTGCGGCCATTTTTGTTTTAAAATTGTTGGTTTTTGCACATATTGCCAAAATTGTAGCAGTTTTATTCCAAATGTGAAAGTTCTGTGCGGACAGATGTTTGTGACTTGAAGAATTGATACAAAATCATTGAGCTTAAAAAATACTTAAAGAATTTTAATGTTAATTTTTTATCGAAATTCCTTAAGATTTTTTTTTAATTTTTTTTTTCTAAGTGCAAGTTCGTAATAGTAGGAATTTCAGATTTTTGGCACAGGGGTTTATCTCGAAAAAGCCTGCGTTAGTCTAAAGTTCTAAGCCTGCATAGCTTGCGTAGGATAGCATAAGCAAGAAATTGTTTAATTTGTTTATCTGAATTAGCCCTGGGTTAAATATCATGTTATGTCATTTATTAAATTATGAAGAATAAGAATAACAACCTGATACATACTTTAGTCTTTACTCGGGGTTTATCTTAATCTAGATTTGTGGGCCTAGAGCTATCTTTAACGCTTTATTTTCAGGCAACTGTCTATCACTGAAACTCCGGCGTTGCAAGATAACTCGCTTATGGTAAGCACGCTGCACGATTAGTTTTAACAACTCTTTTTTCTTTTATCACGACACGATTCAATTCATCAGTTTCATCTAAACTTTACTGTGATAGTACGAGAGATAGAAGAGAGTTTCGTTTAGGTAACAATATTATATTCAGAACATAGTTCATCATCATCGTCATATCAGGCTATATTCGTCCACTGCTGGACATAGGCCTCTCTCAATGAACGCCAAGGTGACCGATCTCCTGCTACTCGCATCCAACATGGACGCGCAACTAATAAACGGAGATCGTTATATAATTTCAAATTATTGTTCGACACGTAACCATATGTCATGGATTTAAATAGCTTAAGCCATTAATGCTATTAGTCGCAAAAAATTATTGATAATATTATTTGTAAATGGTTTTATGAATATAACATTTATAATAAACTTGCTATTATTGATTGTGTGGCAGGTGCCATGGCCGACGTGGGCGACCACATTGTCTGACGACGTCATACCTACATGTATTATAATTTATAATACTTATAATAATAATATCTATTATTATTATTAGTGGTGTTATTATCCGCCTAATTAACTAAGAGTTTCGGCGACGGTGACCGTTTTGACGTCAAGCGCTTAGTTTTTGGTTATTATAGTTAATGTATCTACATGACTTACGTTGGTAGGTGACTATAATAATTAAAAGCATAGAATTAAAAGTACCTGTTTTAATTTTTAGTTACTAAGTCCATAAACTCAACATTATTTTTCGGTCATTATTATTAATCATCGTAAAGTTTATGATTTATGAATAAAAAAGATAAAAACGAGTATATAAAATAAAAAAGAGTAACATAAATAAAATGTTATGTTTTGCAAACGCCTGAACTTAGCACTGAAGTGCATTAGCACATATACGGCAGATCTACTTGTAAATAAAGTATTTGAAGTTCAAATTTTCCTGTATCCCAAAGTATATCCACACCAAATTTCATCTTAGTAGTTTTAATTAAGCGTCAAGAGGTAACACATTGACATACATACTTACGCATTAATAATATTTGTAAGGATAATTACAATATGGTGTCCGTTGTGAAGCAGGTGAGGTTGGAGCTGCGTGGGCGGCCAGATGGATGTTAATACGGCCGCCAATATATTACCAGACCATAATAAATTATTATAAAAATCATGTTTATTTGGCACTAGTTTAGTGTTTATTTAGTAAAAGTTATAACTTACATACATACCTAACAGACAAAAACGAAGTTGTAAGCAAAAAATGAATGCTCTACCTATTGAATAAACTTTAAAATCCTTCAGCGTTTCTGAACTTTATTCACTAGTGCTTTAATTGGTTCTCTTCAAAATATTAACCATTTATTACTACACAACATGAATTTCTTGGTCAAAAAAAGAAAGACAGCATAAGTCCCAAATTAGATTTTTGGGAACCCTAATTTAAAAGATAAAAGGGGTAAAAAGGTACCTTCAAGCATATTTTGCTTAACAAAACGCCTACCTAGTAGCAAAACGTTAACAAAACGCATTACCTAGTAAAAAACCCCAAACTTTTATAAGGAATCCGGAGTTCTCATAGCTGTCCACCTTCGGACCATGGTACATCTTACACCAATTTTTACTATTAATTATTTACTTTCAAACAACATTATAATTTTCAAAATCGCTCGACAAACACAAGCTTTGATCTTAAAGACGATTAAAAGTACCAAAAATAGGGTCATAATTTGATGATGCATGGTGTGGTGGTAGTGATGATGATGTTGATGAATGTAACTTGTATAATAGCATATTATGCTTTCAGTTCTTAAAACAATGCCGAAACTCCCAAACTTGTATCTTAGATAAGGAATCCGAAGTTCTATTAGCACCTTCGGAACCATGGTATATCTTGGTGCAAAATCTTAATTTTTGGTAGCATAAGCTTAAGATACTTCTAATAAAACTGAAATCACCATACGTTTCCATATAAAATTTGAAGAGTTCCCTCGATTACTCATGGATCCCATCATCAGATCATCACTATCGCCTTCGTAATAATTGCACCAAATTCGGATTATACCCCATATAACAACAAAAGGATTTTTAAAATCGGTCCACAAACAGCGGAATAATGATAAAGATGACAGACTTGATGTAAAAAAAACTATGAAAAACACTAATAATAATAATAATAGAGTCATAATGACGTGATGTTGCAAAATGTTAGGGTAGAGACGATGATAATGTTTAATCTAATGTACCATTAGATTTGCTTGCCTTCAATTCTTAAAACAACGTTGTACAATTTTGTATTCAGCTATTATATTATGATCTAAACCGTTCATGTGGCCAGTACATCTAGTTTAACCTTATTTTTAGTTATATTCTAATACTGGCACATTAGCTTAATGAGATATAATAATGTCAATGTTTAAATTCAAATTTTGTTATGTTCTTAGCTTTGACGGTATGACGGACTATATAAAGAGAATTCAGTTGTATCATTTTTTTGAGTTGGAATAAAGTTATCAAGAAGAGCAGAGCAGTTTTACTTAGTAGTAGTCACTATTGGAGATTTTTCCAAACGTCGAAACCCCCAAACATGTATCTTTAAGGAGGCCGGAAATCTGTTCACCAGCTTCAAACCATGGAATACTTCATTATTTATCCAAAATCACTATAAGTTTCCAATTGAAGTACTTCAGATTATGAATCGAAAGCACTATCATCCAGAAAAATAGGGTTTTAGTATAAATACCGAGGAATTCCCACAATTTCTTATGGATCCCATCATCAAGTCACCTTTTTTATGAACATATTACCAAATTCGGATTAAACCCGATACAATAGAGAAAAAAATCTTGAAAATTGGTCCACAAACGGCGAAGTGATCGTTGAACATACAAAAAAACATATAAACAGACGAACATAATATAACCTCCTCCTTTTTGGAAGTCAGTTAAAAAGGGTTTTAAAGGCCGGCAACGCACCTGCAGCTCTTCTGATGATGCGAGTGTCCAATGCCCATAATCCATGGGCGACGGTAGTTGCTTTCCATCAGGTGACCCGATTGCTCGTTTGCCCCCTTATTTTATAAAATCACAATAACTAGAGATCGCCCAATGGTCGAAATTCGACCTTAAATAAAAATGTTACAGTTCGACAAGGCTGTTTATGAACGTGGCGAGAAAAGGAACTAACGCTTCTATCATACAAAAACGTCATTTTTGACAGTTCTCCTTTACCAGCAGTGCCCATTGACATTATTGACATATTCAGTTAAAGTCAAGAAGTCAAGTCGGTCAATTCAGTAAAGTGGTAGACGCTTTACTGAAACTTTCGATGGAGTTTTGGAGGAAACACAAAATATCACGTTTCTGGATATTGCATCACTTTCCTACACTTGTGCACTAACGTGCACAAGTGTAGAAAAGTGAAACGAATATCTAATGATTAATATCTATATTACACATTATATATATTACATATACAAATTATATATATTACACATTAAAACCCAGTTAACACAATTTTCGGAAAATAATACAAAAGCACAACATCACTCTTTCGCATTCCCAGCAAAGTATCAAAATATTGGCTTTATTATTTTTTAGACATATTTTTTTTTGGCACTGACACCAGCGGTGTACTTTGCCATATGCAAAGGTAGGGAATAGGCGGTGGAAAAGTAAAGTAAGTACGGAATTTAGGATTTCGGATCTAGTTAGGAAGTTTCATTACAAGGTTTAAGTATATTAAAGGTTAATTGAATTGCTACGTAAATATTGAGATAAAGGCGAATAAACTAACTTGTTACATAAATTTAATAAAGTTGGTACGGAAGTAGGAAAGGGAATAGACATAGAGGAGAGACTATCATAAAGACAGGAGTGATCATACAGTGGACAGGAAAGAATAATATGATTCAAATCACCCACTTCCAAACCGCAATCGCAAGCATCATTGTTGCGAATTCGTATCCTTTTTAGGTGGGCCGGGGTGAGGACATGTCCTAACCTCATTCTTATTAAAGAAGAAGTTGTGCTTTTTGATAGTTTAATTTTGAAAAACTAAGGTCTGAACTGAATCTCAGGTTGTATTAGCCTATACTGTACACCTTTTTTAAGACTCGTTCGTGCCCAGTCCTTACTCCAATCCTGTTGGAGTAAGTCCTTAGCAAGGGAAGGCAAGTCATGACAGTAATGCATATACGGGAAAACATCTCCACTAAAAGCAGCGTCTTTGGCCAAAGCATCCGCTTTTTCATTTCCAAGAATGCCGCAATGACTCGGCATCCAGACAAACGTAACAGATAAGTTAGCAACAATACATTTCTGCAAAAGATTTCTAATTTGGATGATTATAGGAACATTTTGACTTAAACGTAAATCTATTTAATGCTTGAAGGGCACTTAAAGAATCAGTAAAAATTACAGTTTTATTAAGTTTCGCTAGTAAAATGTAGTCTACCGCTTTAAATAGGCCATAACATTCTCCAGTGAATACGGAAGTTTGCGGCGGAAATTTGACTTTTTGGACTATGTTGTATTGGAGATGGTATATACCAACTCCAACACACTTATTATTAACTATTGACATTTTAGAGGCATCTGTGTATATGTGATGCCAACCTTCCCAATTATTGGTTGTTAAATAATTGAAAAATGATTTTGCGTAATACTTATCTGATTTTTTTATACCTATATCGTAACGGATATCCGGATTCAAAATAAGGGAATCAAAAGAAGATTGAAACAGAGGGTACACAGGTAATCTAAGAGTAGGGGCGTCAAGGAATGAGTATCGCACATAACTATTTACTAAGCAAGGGCGAGATTTGTGTAGCCAAAAATTATCCTTGTTTACTAAATCTAGCAGTTTTTTTAGTTTCGGAATAAGAGGGTGGTTTGAAAATTGCAGACAGCGATTGAAAAACTTGTCAGCCAAATATTGCCGCCTGAGATAGAGCGGTGGTTCACCACATTCTACCTGTAATGCATTTATTGGCGAGGAAGCCATGGCTCCACAAATGATTCTCATAGCTTTTGCTTGAATCATATCTAACTGTTTGAAACCAGCTACTTTACAGGGTTCAAGAAGGAATGTTCCATAATCTAACACACTTCTTATCAATGCGTTATACAGTAATTTTAAGTTAAACGGGTGAGATCCCCACCATACTCCTGATAGGCACCTTATTATGTTTAAAGTGCGTTCACACTTTGACGCAACTTACTCGTTATGAGCATTACCATTGAGTTTTGAATGTAAAATTACCCCTAAAAACTTTGCCTCCTTGTCGACTGGAATTTGCAATCCATTATATTTTACCACCACAGGCGAAGGTAAACGCATACGGGTAAATAGAACAGCAGTACTTTTATTAACTGAAAGATCTAATCCATTTGCATCTAACCATATTTTTAGTCTTGCTAGACAGCGTGATAATCGAATAGAGGCCCTTGCAATGGATTGGTCTATGACATAAATTGTTAAGTCATCGGCATATTGCAAAAGATATAATTCATCATCTACATACTCTACATCTGTTAACGTAAATGATTTCAAGTCTGAAGTCTCGCTAATAACTGCTTCTTCTAAATCTGATGTATAAATATTGTACAAAGGTGGACTCATTGGTGAGCCTTGGGGAAGTCCTTTATCTACAACCCGCAATTCCGTTGACGTTTTATTTTGCAAAATCAGAGCGATAAATCTTTCAAGTAATATGTTTATAATAAAATTAATTAATATTATGGGAACACCTAATAAATGTAGCTTTCGTTGGAGTATATCTATTCTTACGTTATCATATGCTGCATTTATATCTAAAAAAGCCGCTAAAACCGATTTGTTTTCTGTAAAAGCAATACGAACATCTGTAGTAAAAAGTTCAATATTGTCTATTGTACCTTTTCCTTTTCGGAATCCATATTGACTTTTGGCTAAGAGGTTATGTTTTTCAATATAACATTCCAAACGATTCTTTACGAGATGCTCTGCAATCTTTAATAGCACTGATGATAAGACTATTGGGCGATAGGAGGAAGCTGAAGAGGGAGGTTTTCCAGGTTTTAGAATGGGAATAACCTTCTGTGTTTTCCATGAATTTGGAATATTACCTGTTATTAACATTGAATTAACCAAATCCAAATAATATGTTAAAATTTCATCCGAAGCGTGTTTAAAAAAAGAGTATGGGATTCCATCAATACCCGGAGCCGAGTCGTTTAAATTTGCGACAACTTCTTTTAACTCTTGTAGAGTAAAAAGCGAGTTAAGGTCTTTAAGGTTAACTTCGCCTAAAGGTGATGGATGGAGAAGTGACACAGAGGGAGGTGCTAATCTCTTTAAAAAATCATTGGCTAGAGAATCTGGCATAGGATGAAAAGGGGGCTTATATACAGACCTATACCTTCTAATATTGTTCCAAACTATGGAGGCATGTGTGTCCGGACTAATAGATTTGCAAAACCTTTTCCAGCTTGCAGACCTCTTTTTCTTAAATAATTTTTTCCCGTCGTTAACAGACTTACAATAAATATCATAGTTTTCAAAGGTAGAATTATTATTATATTCTCTTTCAGCCTGTTTTCTTTTATGTATAGCGACTGAACAGTCATTATCCCACCAAGGAGGTGATGGAATGTAACGTTTAGGAGTTTTCTTAATAGGAAGAGTTTCATCTGCTGATTCGATTAAAGCAGATGCTAAAGCATCAGCACAAACAGATTCATTTCCTGGTGATATACTAGGAAGAAGAGACAGTTTATTTTCCAGTGCATGATGAAACTTTTCCCATTCTGCATTTTTTAAATTATATTTTAATGATGAAGAATTAGTAGAATGATTCTGCTTTTTATTTTTACAGGGGAGAGACAGAAGAATAGGACAGTGATCACTACCATGACTAGATGATAAAACTGACCAGTGTAAAAGAGAAGAAAGATTTGAAGTACAAAAGACAAATCGGGAGCACTATAACCCTCATCGGGTGCAGTAAGCCTCGTTGGAAACCCCATATTGAGAATGCATAACTTGTGGTAATCTAATAAATCTAATATTTCAAAACCCCATTGATTATTATTACTGCTACCCCAAGACAAGTGTTGAGCATTAAAATCACCAAGAATTACAAAAGGTTTTGGTAAATGGCTAATTAAATTTTTTATTTCTAAAAATATTGAATAAGATGGATGAGGAATATACAATGAGACAAAACAGATGTTATTTACAGATGCAGCGATTATAGAAACATTTGGATTATGTAATGGAAGTGAAAAATGTACATATGAATGATGATTGTTGATGAGTGAGGCTGTACCGCCATACCCATCGGATCTGTCCTCTCTTATACAGGCATAGCCAGGAATCTTGAAAAGAGAATCTGGCTTGAGCCATGTTTCTTGAAGAGCGAAGACTAGTGGTTTATATTTGTTTATTAAATGAGTAATTTCACTTTTTTTGCTGACTGCACTGCGACAGTTCCATTGGATCAGATAATCCATAATGGGAAATTGTTTTAGGTTTAATACTATTAATGGAGGCTACGTTGGACGGTGAGACTGATGTGGATATAATATTTTATTGAGTTAAGTAACTTAATATAGCTGATATTAATTCAGGTACTGAAATATTATTATCATTGTTTGCTATTAAAGCTGAGCCATTAGAACCCATTGGCGGATTATAGTCTTTAATTAAATTAAAATGAGCTGTTTTATCATATCCACTAATTATCTTAGGTGGTGTCCTAGGTTGTCTGAACACAGTTTTTTTGTATGATTCTGTGGTTGTTTTATTTACAGAGCTATTGCTGGGTGGATTTTGTTTTTGTTGGTTTAAGAAAGGAGGAGAACTAGGAGAAGTAACTCAAAACTGTATTCAACTGTTTTATACAGTTGAATACAGTTTTGAGATAGGAGGGTGGAGTTTTGAAGCTTCAGCATATGATAAATTTTTGTGAGCCATGGATTCTTTTATTGATTTTTGTCTGTGAAACTCGGGACAATTCTTACTAGTAGCTATATGTGAAGCTTGGCATAAACAACAAAACACAGAATCCTCATCTACTGAACATTTGTCACCCGAGTGACTCTGACCACAACGGAAACATCTGGGAGTCGATCTGTACTGTGACTTAACATGCCCATACCTACAGCAATTGTAACACTGTATGGTAGGGTAAATGTGTAAGTCAACAGGCAAAGAGTTATAACATATGAAAATTCTTTTAGGTAATGTTTGGCCGTCAAATGTAAAAACTACAGACTCAGTATTAACAAACTGTGCAGAATTATTTACAACACTTTTTTTCTTTAAACGCCTTAATTTTAAAATTTCCCCACAACCATAAGGCAGAGTAACGTTAGCCATAACGTCATCCTCAGTCCAATCTGCTGGTATACCTCGAACCAAGCCTACTCGGCAAACTTGGAAGGACGGAAGAAAAACCTTGTAATTATTCAACTTTAAATTTTCATCATTGATAAAATTATTGGCATCAGAAAACACTGAGAAAGATAAAGATAATCTATTTCTGCCAATCCTTTTAAGGCTGCCATTCTCAACATTTTTTATATTGTTATTTTTAAGGAAACGACCAAACTCCGTAGAGTTGTAGAGGTGTAAAGAGCAATTTTCGTTAGAAGATGAAATCTCTTTCTGAATATGTACTACGTAGGGTGTAGAGTCAGTGTTGGTGTACAGTAAACGACTTACACGGGGATTAGCCAAGCCCTGGCTTTTCTCTTTGATATCAACTCCATGTGTTTCCTGAATATTATTTAAGCTGTCTTTGTTTTCTGAATCACTGAAACACAGACAGTTGACATCTGGTTTAGTTTTAATAGGATTTTTCTTAATTTTCTTATTGCATTTTCTGCAAACTCGTCTGGATGTTGCAGGGCGTTTGCGGTTTGAAGATGATGAATTATTAATCGAAGAATCAGTGTCCATAGAAGAATCGTTAATTTCTGTTGTCTGAACAGTTATAAATTGGCCAGCAGGGGGGCACTCCGGCCCCCCTGGGTCCACATCCATATTTACAAAATACTATATACAAGAGACTTACCAAAATGCGCAGAAAAACGATAAAAACTAAAAGAAACTAAATAAATATAAAAAGAAAACTAACTAACTAAGATATTTACAATAAATAATTCGAAAAATTATTTTTTCCAGAAAAAACACGACCGCCCTTTTTGGAGATTCCCGCGCTTTTTTTCAGACATAGTTACTTAGGTACTTAATTCCTGCGACAGTCTCAGATTGATATAGTCAAATGATGACAGACTGGCCGTGTAATAATTGTCTAATGCAGTGTTTACGATTCAATAAAAAAAAAACTAAATCTATTTTCAATTTGACAACAGACTTCAGGAGTTTTGGCGGGCATGTGAAAGAGTGCTGTTGTGTTTTTGTATTATTTTCCTAAAATTGTGTTAGCTGGGTTTTTAATGTGTAATATTGGTAGAATATTAACCATTAGATATTCGTGTTCATGCACAAGTGTAGGAAAGTGATGTAATATCCAGAAACGTGCTATTTTGTGTTCCCTCCAAAACTCCATCGAAAGTTTCAGTAAAGCGTCTACCACTTTACTGAATCGACCGACTTGACTCCTGTGACTGTATTGACTTTTACTTAGACTTTGACTAGACTTTAGACCTGACGATACATGAAAACGATGATGAAAATTATAATAGGAGGAATATGGTTTTCCCGCCATATTCCTTACCTTTTTACCTTGTCTGTGGCACAACATACACATCCTTTGTGTCAAGTTGCCAAAAAAGAAGAAAAAGAAAGAAAAAGATTAAAACTTTTTTAAGATAATTGTTCTATATAAAGTGAATATTAGATTGTATTTGGGTAAAGACAGTGCATGTTGTAACTTATAATATTTAGATAACTATTTTGTGTTGCCTAATAAGTTATTTAAGGTCAAATACATCGGATACCAGATACCTAGAGTGTGCCTATAGCTATCTAATTTCTTTGTATTTTTAGCCCCGTCATACTATTACGCTCGATAAGCGTTACGTCATTTAAAATATTCTTAAATTTTCTATTTTTTTAAAACTTATCTCTCCGTAACAACCAAAACCATCCTCGTACCTATACCTACCTACTTCAAAGAATATTCTTAATAAAAAAGAATCAGCGAAATCGGTTAAGCCGTTCTAAAGGTTATGCATGAATAATAATTATGTAATATAATAACCATAATAAATACATGTTTTCAAAATAAACATATTCTAATCTTAAAAATTGTATTTATTCAAAAAGAATATTTGGTGACATTGCTGCAAACTGCAATTAAAAATCGGATAAATTATTCTAAACTAGCGACCCACCCCGGCGTCGCACGGGTATAAAATATATAGCCACTGAAAAAAATATTAAAATCAATAGCCTATGATCCTTCACGTGGTCTACTTCTTATCTGTGCCAAATAACATAAAAATTGCTCCAGTAGTTCGCGAGATAAGCCCTTTCAAATAATTTCCCCCGTTTTTTCCACATTCTCCTATTAGTCTTAGCGTGATAAAATATAGCCTATAGCCTTCCTCAGTAAATAGGCTACCTAACACTGAAAGAATTTTTCAAATCGGACCGGATTAGCTCGTTCAAGTTAGCCCTTTCAAATAATTAATTTTACCCGTTTTTTCCACATTTTCCTCTATTTCTTCGCTCCTATTAGTCTTAGCGTGATAAAATATAGCCTATAGCCTTTCTCGATATATGGGCTATCTAACACTGAAAGAAGCATCAAAATCCGTTGCGTAGTTTTAAATATTAAAGGGAACAAAGGGACATGAGAGAAAAAAAGCGACTTTGTTTTATAATATGTATAGACTATCCTCCATATTCTAAACTAAGGGTATTGTTATATTATTATTAAAACTACTTACATATTTTAATTATTATGGAATAGTAATTCAAATTAAATATTAGTTTATTAGTACTAAAAAGTGGTTGTGGACATAAAAATTACAAAACACTTGACAAGAAAATAAAATACTTTATCTATGTGATCAGGAGTTTATTTAATAACTTTATAATAAATCAGAATCGAGTAATATTTAAAATAAGTTTAAATTACAAATCTAATTGGGTCTTCCGGTGCCTCCGAATGTTAAATTAAAAACTCTCATATCTGACGCCTCCAGCGTTATGTTCCGCCGATAAAAAATGTTAAGTGTTTAATGAATAGTCTGTAATCGAAGCCACCGTTAATATCGACTATTTGAAGCTATAAATTATTTTCATACTTGTTGAGGGAATTAATGGGAAAGTATCAACTTTCGTCTACAAATTTCAATGTTCCGACGCTGCGCCGTATGTCGTAAATAGTTTTGCTACTCGCCGCTAGATGGCGCAGCGCCGGCCGTAACGGAGTTTAGAGCTTTAAAAGGCTTTTAAAAGTGTTTATGATAAACCTGATCGTGGTTTTAGTATTTATAATAAAATAAATTGATCGCTTATTTCCTTCTAATTAATTGATAATTTGTAGTAAAATGTAATGTAAACAACATTTTTGACGATTTGCTGGACTTTATCTGTACAAATATTCAAAAGCTAAAATTGATTAAGTAAGTACTACTTAAAATTACGTCGCTGTATAATCTGCTTATTTTTATAGATCTTGATAAGGATTAATTTGTTTTCATAATTTTAAAATACAAATTAAAAAGGACTGTCATCAGACAGGTTTTCATGTAGATCTAGTCACAAAAAACTAGAATTTTAATTTGTTTGCTGCAATGTCGATTTGTAAACTTTTTTGAATGCTTACCCGTTAGACCTATTGCGGCCTGGGGCCTGGGACCAGGCCAGGGTGTGGTTATTGATCACTAACGACATCAGCTTCCCGTTACAACATTTATATTTTGATGTAAAACTTAATCATGTAGATATTTCAACGATTTTAAAACCAAAATAATAACATAGAGAATATTAATTATAATTAAAGTTTTAGGTACATTATTAGTCTTTATCTCTAAACTGCCACAAAATACTCCAAAAGTAAAGCCCTGTAAAGCAGTTTAAGTTGTCAGTTGAAGTTTTTCACTGCCTGTTTATAAACGCTAGTTTACTTATAAAGTACAATATCACTAGATACATTTATCTAGATTACTAAATAGCTACCTACTGCGCAAGTTTTATTGAGTAAGTAAACTTCTAATGGAAAATAATAAATTATTATCTAACCTTTTCTTTGAAATAAAACTAGAATCAATAACAAAAATATTGGTAACCAATAAGTGCGGGATAAAAATGCCTAGACGTATCTACCTACCTAAGCTAATTTCATCAAATGCCATTTTTTGTTTTAGAGCAACATCCACCCGAACAGTTACATTTATAGAAATAATAATTAATAATGTATCCATACTAATATTATAAATGCGAAAGTGTGTCTGTCCGTCTGTCTGTCTGTCTGTTACCTCTTCACGCCCAAACCGCTGAACTGATTTTGCTGAAATTTGATATGGAGATACCTTGAGTCCCGAGAAAGGACATAGGTTACTTTTCATCCCGCAAAAATGTACGGTTCCTGCGCGATAAACTCATTTTGGCGCAACGGAGTTGCAGGCGTCATCTAGTTTACAATAAATCATTTACTTATATGAAATTAGGAAGTAGGATTTGTAACGGACAGTGAGGCTGAAAAGTGAAACAATAATTAACCATTCAATTTCATGCCGAGGGAAACACTTTTTCTGCTAAAATACAAGACGTTTATGGGCAAATAGTTACGTTTTTGTCTCCGTCATTATATAAGCCCGAGTTAGTAGTTATTTGTGAATTATATAATTAGCATAAAGTACAGGCGAGGCGGGGCCGGTCCCGCCTTCGATTCCCGGCGAAAAAACTGACACAACGAAGAAAATGGCTACGTTCGCTGAATAATTATTATGGTTTTTATGAAGTTGCGTGGGCTTATGTACTCACCAACACCGTATAAATATAAGGAGAAAATGTTTGAGTAAGAAGAAAATCCTACAAAAATATTATATTTTATGATTTTTTATACTGGAAAAATGACATTTGAGATTAATTATTTATATAAAATAATATTAGATAATTTGTATAACACTCAGATAAATATTGAGATATTTAACAGACACGTTTGTCTAGTAAGCTAGCTTCAACAATCCTTAAGTTAAAAGCGATAAATAAATATATAATCAAGAATATTTCTGTTGGCCTATTTTATAAATCGTGTTTTAAAAGGAGTAGGTTTAATCCTTCTAATACCCATTTATTACATTTTTTGACTATAAATTTAACAGCTTATAAGGTAAGTCTTTTTTTTGAAAAAGTTGAAGTGTGTTGTAAATTATTGTATTGTTAGTCTTACAAAAAATTAATACAGTGTCACTTCTAAATAAAGATAACAGTAAATTTTTTCTTCAAATTCGAACCAACACATAAAAGCTACCTCTAAGCTGAGCTTGTACTTAGAAGTTAAACAAAGGACGGTTTAAAAGTTAAATTTTAAAATACAATAATTCATTTTGCAACACAAAAATGTATTATCTACCTGTTGACTTTTATTTTATAAAACAATAAAATGTAGACGAGATATTAATACCTTGTCATGCACGAGGAAAACTTAAAGAATATTTTCGAGTCTACACAAATTAAAAATCAGAATGAACAAATAAATACTAAATTAGGCACCAACGCAATATTTAGTATGAACAAATTTTAAAAGTAAAATTATAAATACAATTTTTGAAATGAAAATAATATTCTAAAATAAAATAATGACGACGACGCTGAGTTGGTATTAATTCGTTATACTTACTTACTTGTTGTTGATAACGGCGTAATTAAATAAGAAATTAATGTTTTAAATTATACGAAAGGTACGCGTAATATATGTTTTTGTGTAATTGTATATATTAGTGTGTTTTTAAAAATAAAATAGTTCCTAAGTCGCGAAAATCTTGCTCGGTACCTATCTAGGAAATTTGCGTATCGGCCGACGATTGACGACAGCTTTTTCGTATTTGGCCTAATAAATATAATTTGACAGTTGAAAGTAAATTAATATTTGGTTTTTTTAAGATATTAATTCGTTATTTTTAAAATAATTTTTACAACAGGTATTCTACATGCGAGGTAATTAGTTCCGTATGAGTCTCAGGTAAGTATACTTCATAGTAGTTTAGTAACTATTCAATTATTATGATTGTGTGTAAAAACATGAAGGTATAATTATAGTAATGTTATTTGTTAATTCATAAACTGTATATCAAATATTGCCACTTCGCAATACAAAACTGAAATAAAACAAAAATCATTTGGTAGAGTCCTTAAAAAATCGCTTCGTAGTCTTAAAAGCTTGATAGAATGTATTTTTACTAGATGACGCCCGCAACTCCGTTGCGTCAAAATTCGTTTATCGCGTGATGGGAACCACACATTTTTCTGGGATAAAAACTATCCTTTCCTGGGACTCAAAGTATCTCCATGCCAAATTTCAGTAAAATCGGTTCAGCGGTTTGAGCGTGAAGAGGTAGCAGACAGACAGCCAGACAGACAGGCAGACAGACAGACAGACAGATAGACAGACGGACGGACAGACATATAGACAGACAGGCACACTTTAAAATTTATAATATTAAGTATGGATGAGTCTAGATTAAAATTGTTTGATGGAAATTTTAAAGAATCAAGACGTAAATACTTTTTACTAACATTTTTTTGGCTATTGGCTTTTATATAAAATATATAATATTTTATAGCTATTGGCTTTTATAATAACAATAATTATAAAAACATAGCCCATAAAACATATTTGACTTGTTATTAACTTGTACATTTTAAATCTACAATAAAACAATTTACAAGACTATAAAAATCTGTTTCTACCTTTCTACATATTTCTAAGTAATTTCGCTCTAACTACTAAAAATTTATATTATAAATATAAAACATCGCACAAGTCTCAATTAGGTAGAGCCAACAAGTATTTGGAGTTTGGGAGTTTGATGTTATCACGTTGAGTTACATTTTCATAACGCTATAAATATGGCCGCTATTTTCTGCGAACGAGCTGAGCTGACGTTTATTGTTGAATTTGCAGATTATTACGTGCAGCTCTATGTACCTACTATTTGTAATACAGCTCATGATTTCGTTGTCATATTGGTAATGGATTTCTGTCCTAATAGGTATTAATTAAAAAACTTTGAATAGGCAAGAAAACACTGAAGATATTCTTATTTATAATCTTTATTGTCAAACTCTACATTTTCCAAATTTTCTTAATTTTTTGTTATTCTCGGAAAATCAAAGAAAGCCTTTGTAACACTACTAAAAATTAGTAATTAATGTTGATCTATATTCGGTACTTCATGAAATAGTGCCTAATCAGTTTTAGAGTCATTGTTGAAAATGAGATTACTGGTTGTTATAAAATCTTAGGTTAGTAGGGTATAGTTTTCATTGCTAAAGTTATTTATATTTAAGCTAAACGTTGATTATGCTCAGATAATCTCATTGTGATAGGCTTTATCTTACCATTAAGTATGTCTTAAGCCTGTGTGCTTTAACATTTTTACTATCCAAGGTAGAGCAAACTTCTACGCCACTATTAAATTAATTTTAATAATGAGGAGCTCCATTATTAAAAAATTTCAGATGTTTTATGGGTTAGCTAAAATATTTAATCACAAAACTTATATTATTAAATTTTATTGTTCAAAAGCGCGACTCTACATTATTCAGCGGAGTTAGTCGGGACCGGACGTGAGCACTTACCATTTCTAGAGCTCGATCGTCCACAAACAAATTACGAATGTAAAGAACCTAAGACATGTACACGATAATTGGGCATAATAACTCTGTTTCGTCGGCCGTATCTGAGCGATGCGTTAGCGGCTCGCGTTACCGGCACTTCGTTATCTACCAGATAAATAAATAATAGATACATTCATACTCGCCGCATACGATTTCGAGCGTCGATTTAATTTTTATCTAGGAAACTCGTGTCGTTCTCGCGTTACATAACCGTAACGGATTTTGTTGATTACTGTGAAAATGAGCCCTCGGAATGCACCGCCGCGTCCGTGCAACGTAGAGACGCGGGCCGGAGTGCGGCGGGCGCGGGCGCGGCGCGGGGCGCGGGCGGCGGGGGGCCGCGGGCCGCGATTGGGCGGCCATGGGAGGGCGGCGGGGCCAGGCCACGCCCCGGCGCGGGCCCCGCGTGCGGCGCCGGGCCAGTGTCCGCCAGACTGCCGAGCGCGCCGGGCCTCCCGCACCCCGCGCCTCGCTCGGACCGACGCGCTCCGTACTCCACACGCCGAACCGTCGCGAGTGCATTATGACACTAGTGAGCTAGCGGGCCGCTGTGACGGTGTCCAATAATTGTTGTGTATGTGTTCACGTGCCTGTGTTGTGTTTTAGATTGGGCTTAAAAACTTCGTGGTGGCCAGCGGAGCCTTGCTCGGCTCGGGCCGACCTTTCATGGCTCAGCCTAGGGTATGTACATCATCGCGAGTGAGTACGGCGACGTATGATAGTGCGTGAGGAGGTAGGAGTAGGTGGCCCGGTCGCCCGGCCCAGCGGGAGGGCCAGGAAGTCCGACGAACCGAGATAACAACATTCACCTGTCAAACGGTATAGGATCAGATACACGCGGACAGCATAACCTGATGTAGAGCCAAAGTAAAAGGATGTAGAGCCGGAGAATGAGGCCTACGTACTTCGTAGGAATCGTAGGGCACACGAAAACCTAACTCGCCCGTACGCGGGGACACCTGACAGAATAAAAGTTGAGATGTAACAATAAATGAGATAAAAGTGGCCTCCAGCGGGGGGCCATTGTGCGCGACGCTCCTACAATAGGCCAGGGAAATCTTTAGGCAGAGCAACAAGCGGCTTTAAACGCACGGTTGGGCACAAAAGGGCCTATCTCGGAAACCAACAATAAAATTCAATTGACAATGAAAAGAAAAAAAAAACAGATTTTTCGTTCGCACCACAATAACGCGTAACGGCACACGAGGGGACTTCTCAGTAGGGTTACATTGTTTTTGTCCGTCGATAGAAATGTTCGACTTGAGCAAAAAGTTACTATTTAAAACTTTACTTCCAACCGAATAGGATACAATCAGAAAAAAATATTAGGAATTTGTCAAAAGCAATAACACAATGTTATTAAAATATACAATAAACTTTTATAGATAGCGAATTTTATTATTGCTTTTTTAAATATACACAAATAGGTGGTAGGCGGATAATACTAAATAATATGATAAAGTATAATAATAGCCTTAAGATAATCTTTAATAAGGTTTTATTACCATCTTTCATTAAATTACCCAAAATAATAAAAAACAAAATAAAAAAAAAGATTTCTTATCCCAGACTCTACATTAATGTAGAGTTTGGCGCGAAACGATCATTTATACCTACTTAACATCGCAGCGAAATGGAAATAATGTTAAAAATAATAAATATAATATCTTCATTCATAACCTTATAATCTGTAATAGGTAAATAAAAGAAAAAAACTAAATTAGAATATTATCTGCGCACACGTGTGAGCTATCTCGGCACCGACGGTAACCGCGGTCCGCGCCATTAAATTTAAAGTGTTTTTTTATTAACCGACATGTGTAGATACGTATTATTATTACTTTCGTCATAAAAAAAAAAAACATTAATTAAGTAAGATGTAGGGCCTTTTGATAAAAAGCTTGGATTACTAAAAAGCTACAAACAATACTTAAAGTGCAAGATATTAAGAAAGTATATAAATTATGAGATAAAATAAAAACAATATACTTACCAAAATTGTCAATTCTATTCAAGTAAAAACTACAAAATAAAACTTCATTCCACAATAAATATTATTATAAAAGCAGAATAACTATTGAAAATACACTATCTTTTCAAAGCTAAATATTTTGGAGTTTAAACTGTTTCGTTATTAAAGTTAACTTATTATATTAACTTGAAATATATCAACATATTTTAAACATACAATATATTAATAATTATTCTTCTCTTCTCTAAAATTACTTTTGCATACTTACTCTAACATTTCCATTAATTAAGTTTTAAAAAATATGATACAAAAAAGGCAAATTAGGTGATAAAACATTTTATTACTTTTCAGTTATTTTCCTCAAAACAAGTAACATATTTTTTATGTTGGATGAACAAGCTAAAACTTCGACTGAGTTAAATATGTTAAACAAAAATAATAGTTTAACAACAAAAGTTTGTGAATCGTAAAAGTAGAGTATGGAGTAAGTTTACGACCGTTCATTTATTTTTATTGACTCTTTTATGTCAGAAATTGTAACAATATACGAAGCGACGGTTTTTAATAAAAACAATATAATTAAAACAGCGACCATAAAAAATATCAGATAACGTTATAAAAATTAACAGAACATAAGGTCGGCCTTAAAAACTAAACCATATAAAAAGGAATCTCAATAAAAATTAAAGAATTAGTTTTAAAAGTTTTTACATCCTCACTCAATATTAAAATCTCTATTTCGTATCCACCTTGAGGTCGTGCAAAAAATTTACTTAAAAAGTTTAAGGACCAATAATATTAAAATCCTTATTGTTGGGACAAAAGATACTAAATTATTTGATGTAATTAGTCTAGCATTATAAATAATTGTAGACCGACCAATTATTCATTATTATTACAAATAAGCAAGTAATAAATTATATTTTAGGTCGCCAGTGACATAATAATATATTACCTGTAATAGTTTTGGATCATTTTAAATAAATGCCAAAAGAAGCAAGGATTGCCTTTTAAAAGAGACCAAAATAGTAAAACACTTATTTACAACAAAATAAAAGCTAAATTAATTATTATGAACCAGTCTAGTGCTAGTTGAATATAATGTAGAGTTCCCTAGAGTCTAGACTGTTTATTTGTCGTTAAAACTGTGAAAAGTGTTTTTATGAAAAAGCTAATTATTTAAATATTAATTTTATAACATTATTAATCCTTCGATCGGAGGTTCTAGGAATTCCCATTGTATTCTTTTGTTCTCGCGATCACCGGTGCTCGCGCGGGGCCTGAAAGATTAAATAGACCTATAACAATTTCCAAAGGGTTTCAAGTCAAGTACAATTAAGTTCAAGTACCTACCTATAACACACCAACTTTACTAATAGAATGTTTAAATCAAAATAAAATTACAGGATATTTATTTATTTATTACGGTACAGTTACAGACCATAGAATAACAACATACAGTAAAATAACATTAACAACACACGGCATTTAGACTGAGGCCCAATTACCTACTACACCAGCATTGAAGGTAACAATATTAGCATAAGGTTTATTTAGTAAAGACAGGGAAAACACAAAACTAAATAGAACTAAAAACTATAAATAGATATAAACTCGTCACAATAATAAAAAGTATTAAAAATAATATCCCTAAGTAGGTAATACTATTCTAATTTATATTACACTGAACTATGTATATAAAATAAAAATAAAACTGAACTATAAGCATACCAAAAACTCTGCCAAAGGCTGTCAACTGCACATATTGAGGATTTAGACCTTAGGGTCCTTGGCTAGATAAATATTATTAATATTAAAATAATTGTGTCTAATAGAGTAATTGTCTATATTATACATATACTAGCTTTGGTCCACGGCTTCGCTCGCGTTAAGAAGTATCATTATATACAAACTTTCATCCCCTATTTTAACCCTTTGGGTTTGGAATTTATTAAAATCCTTTCTTAGCGGACGCCTACATCATAACATCTACCTGCATGCCAAATTTCAGCCCAATCCGTCAAGTGGTTTGGGCTGCGCGTTGATAGATCACTATGTCAGTCACCTTTGAGTTATTATATTATAATAATATTTAGATTTAGACTTTTAGAATATTTTTTATATTTTAATTTTTTTTTCGCGCAAGTTACCTCTAGACATCATTTTCTACTATTTATACAGAAAGATTTGTTTCTTTGGATTGAAAAGGATTCCAAACTACTAGATAATTGATTTTGTTGAAATTTGTCAATTTTATAGTTATAGACTACGGGGTAGGACATAGGCTACTTTTTATCCCGGTAAAAGTACGGATCCTAGGAATTTCTTTTTGCGCACTGTGCGTATGACTGTAGTCAAACAAAAAAGGTAAAATTGTACAAAATAAATCAGCGCTAAACGTAAACTTTAGAACGGTGTAATATACTGACTACTCCTGGCCACCAAATCAGGCTGATCATAAAATTATATTACTTACATAATATACAATACTCTAAAAACTTCTTAGCACCTAAATTACGTTCTCAGGAGTAAAAATAACTGTTGCAGCCTTTTTTAACTATTTTTAATTCATATTCTAAAGTAAAAATAAGTCCTTAAACACCTACACAATACTTACACATAAAATAAGCCTCATTTATTTAGAGATAATTTTTTCAACACCGTGCGTCATCGGTTAGTGTGAGTCGGCTCACAAAATGTAGAGTTTTGATTTTTTTATTTAAATTTTATAAAATAAAAACGTTATTGCCTGTTTTTTGCCCCTAGCAAATATTAAATTCACGTTAAAAAGTATTTTAACAATGCATAGTATAAAGACAATAAAAATATGGAAATTCTGTAGTTAATACTTATTTTATTCAATTATATCTATTATTCAAATTAATTATACAAGGGAATAAACATACGAATGGCATATTTTATGATTATCAGACCCATGAGAAAACTCATTAGGCGCGAAATATAATTTCAAAATTATCCATCTCATAATGTAGAGACTAGAGATTTTGCACTAATGTCAGTTTGCAACCTATGTTACATAATTATTACAATAAGATAGCCTATGTCACATTGAAATAGCCGAACATATCAATAAAATTGTGCAAGTAATATTTTGCTCAGGATAAATAAATCAACTATTAGATGAAATATTTTTATTACTTGGCGATAATTATTATTATCAACATGGTTTAGTTATACGTCCATGATTTTCTAATAACCGATAATCTCGATTTCAAAAAAAAGGTTAAGTAATTATTATTATTATTATTAATAGCCGATGGTGTCCCACTGCTGGGAGGGTTATAATGGAAAATTTAAATGCAAGTGGCAAAGTGCAAAATATTATATATATATTATATATTTTTAACCGACTTCAAAAAAAGGAGGTAATCAATTCGACGCGTATGTGTGTAATATTTTCCAGAAGTTGTTAGTCTATATCAGCGTCTGAACAAATGTGCCAAATTTCAAAAGTGTATGTATAATGTATATTGTATGTATGTTTTTATGTTTGTGTTCGGATATCTCTGGAATTACCATTCTGATTTCAGTAATTCTTTTTTTGTTGTACTAAATATTGTTCAACTTAGTGAATAGTGCAAGTTTCATCAAAATTGGTTCAGTAGTTTTGGAGATAGGGAGTTTTAATTCTCAATTACATACAATTTTGAAGTCGGTTTTATCTTTTTAAAATACAGTTATTTTATTCTAGACAAACATTATAATGAAAGTAATGTTATAATAATTGAACATAATTTGATTTAAGATTAATAACCATCAAACATAAAAAATAATTGGCCAAGTGCGAGTCGGACTCGCGCACGAAAGGTTCCTTACCGTTATAGAGCAAAAATATGGCAAAAATTGTATTTTTTGTATGGAATATACTTAAATTTTTATTTTATTATTATTATTTATTTTTTAAGTAGACATATAATTAAGGCCCTTGTGAAAATATCAAGTGCCTACCTGTTGCTATTTTAAAAATCGAGCAATAAAGGCCAAAAAAATCACGTTTGTTGTATGGGAGCCCCCTTTAAATATTAATTTAATTCTATTTTTAGTATTTGTTGTTATAGCGGCAATAGATATACACAATGTGTGAAAATTTCAGAAGTCCAGCTATAGTGGTTCTTGAGATACAGCCTGGAGACTGACAGACGGACAGACAACTAAGTCTTAGTAATAGGGTCCCGTTTTTACCATATTTATTACATAGTATGTAACAGGATATTATTATGAAGTGCAGTGAAACGTCGCTAGCATTAGGTTATGAAGTAAAACCAACACCTTTCCTTCCGGTTACAGGTAAATTATTATCTTTTGATAATAAATTAAAATTTGATAATATTAATTGTGTTACGGCGCCATTACATGTGATGGTTGGAAAATGTTTTGTTATTGTTTACTTTGTAGATTTCTATTTAATGGACAGATTAGATATCGTTAGATTCTGATTAGGTGCCGACTTTTAGTTGCTAGAAACATCTAAAAATATATTTTAATAGACAATAATTCAAAATGTGTAAATTTCCCGTTGGATATACTTAGTAGAATAATAAATGTATTCATAAAAATATTAATATAATATGTACTTAATATAAATATTTTTTATATAATACAGACTTGCTAATAAATATATAATAGTTGTGTTTTAGTGTAATAAGAAGTCAGGTTACGCGTATCTATCCAAATTCCATACTAATAATAATAAATGCGAAGGTGTGTCTGTCTATTTGTTACCTCTTCCTTCATGTCAAACCGCTGAAACGATTTTGCTGAATATACTTTGTGTCCCGGGAAAGGACATATGTTTCCCAGAAAACTAATAATAGGAAGTATTTTAGGGTTTTCATAGAAAGGGCTAAGTATACTGCTAGTTCGATACAAGATAGGCACACACGATATTGTACCGCGATAAAGCATTTTAATAAACGGCAAACACCACAAATTATGGTCACCGAAATTAATATCGGTGTTTTAGTGCGTTGTAAACCGAAATTACGGGTAAATTGTAGTCGTCCGGGACTCGCGGCCGTGTGGTCATAAACGTTATCTGTCCGCGGAGTTCCCGAAATGTGGTCACGCCGATAACGCGATTTTTTTATCGTCCTATCATCGCAATTAAAGTGCCGTGGAGCTGCCGATAAAGACTCATTACTGGCACAATGAAATTCGGATACGTGATAAGCCTACACGGTATAATTAACCCTATACCTGAATAATGTTGCTATATTCTAGTGATTACTGTGAAAGAAAGTAATAGTTGGGGAGGGGAAGAGTGGATTTCGGGAGTAGCTCGAACGTGTCAGATTAAGCTTCATAGGCATGTGTCTAGTTATCATGATATAGAAATCAGATTTCTCACGTGGTGGGTTAAATTTTTTTTGAAATGTTATCGGATCTGTCAGATTAAGATAGGGGATGTTTAGTATGCCCCAAAGAAGCTTCCATATAAAGCACTGACGATTCAAAGGTTAGGTAAGCCTGTAGGGACATTTTAAAATATACAAAAAAAGCTTAACATTTTTCTAACTAAGCTTCGCAGATATTTTATTTTGCACTAAACTAAATGATTTAGTACTTGTTGTCTAAAATATATTTACAATTTACCTAAATAAGCAAGTTTATGAATATATTTTCTTTTTCAAAACTTTAAAATGTCTGCAGTTTCTGAACCCATCGCTAAAAACGCTCTTCTTATTTTTTTATCAGTTATACCTAAGGTAAAAAACCTACTAGACTTCCATGACGCTCGAGTGACTACACAAATATGAAATAGCACCCTTCCCTCCCCTACTATAATGTAGAGCCCGGTTCCTGAAGTTTTTTGACATTTTTTACAAGCGTCTAGAGCTTTTGATTGGCTTGTCAAAAAGTTTATCAATAAACAATGCTATTGCAAGGATATTAATTTCAGAAACCGAGCCTAGGCAATAGGCTACTTGACCTATATTCAATTTCATTGAAAAAATGCGTATTTCTAGTAGGACTTGGTGTAGAAAACCGTATTTCACCCTTATCATCAAATAAAAGCTTATGATCTACGAATAATAAAAGCTAAGGAAGAGTAACTCCGTCAAAAAACATGCTCCAAAATACTTGTCAAAAAAGTGTACCTTAGGTTCACTTTTCATACATTTGCAATATTTAGGTGACCTTGAGCAGTATAAAGGCTGACGTTACATGACAGTTCGAATGGAACCAAATTTAAAACTGTATTAGTATGGGAGTTACGTTTCCTAAAACTGTATTAGTATGGGAGTTACGTTTCCTTAGGTTTTATTATTCGTAGCTTACATATTTTCAAATCGACTTTATTGATAAATAAAGTCGATTTGAAAATATGATTTTATTTTTTTAATTTGTACTGACGAACACGCTTTTGCGGTACTTTCGATTAGGATGTGACGTCATCACACTAGTAAAATATTTAAATGTAAGTTTATTTGTACATAAACAATAAGAATAATCCCTAGAAAGATTTGTAAAATATATTTTCCTGAATAATTCAAACAAACATCAGTTTTATATATTATTATTATCTACATTTATTGTAGATACAGGAAATGAAATGGTCAAAACTTTTCTCCAAAAGTTTTCAACATTACAAAATATGATTTCTCATTTCTTATTTAATACTTTTCTAATTTTTTCGTACTTTTAGACTCGTAGTTCGAACGTGTTGCACATAAAAAAAATCAATAAAGTATAAAATACAAAAAATATGATGTCACACCACAGAAATAAGATCTAGATCTGATAAATGTCTGTGTGTCACACTATAATATGGCGGACAGTGTTTTCGGCGCCATTTAAAAGGGATATTTTTCAATCAATATTTTAATGGGTTTCTACTGTTTAAAATATTAAAATATTAGTTTTATTGGTGAAAATGAATGATTAAAAAGCGATAAGTATGAAGAAAATAATCAGCCAAGTGCGAGTCGGACTCGCGCTTAAAGAGCGTACGATTACGTACTTCCGTACAATTATAGAGCGAAGAAAATTGTGTTTTTTTTTGTTTGGGAGCCCCCCTTAATGATTTATTTTATTTAAATTTTATTATTAAATATTAAAGTACGAATATAATTAAGGATTGAGTGAACATTACAAGTGCCTACCTGTTGCTATTATGGATAACGAACAAAAAAAAAAAAAAATCACGATAGTTGTATGGGAGCCCCCCTTAAATATTAACTTTATTTTGTTTTTAGTATTTGTTGTTATAGCGGCAACAGATATACACAATCTGTGAAAATTTCGGAAGTCTAGCTATAGCGGTTCTTGAGTTACAGCCAAGAGCAACTAATATATAATATTCTGTGCCTGGAGACAGACAGACAGACGGACAGACAGACGGACATACATCGAAGTCTCAGTAATAGGGTTCCGTTTTTACCCTTTGGGTACGGAACCCTAAAAAGTAGGTCAAGTAGCCTATTGTATAAATCTTAAAATACTCCTCGTTGCCTGTTTTACGTAAAAATTTATCATAAACATTATTATTTGTCTTTATTGCAATGATAAAAAAATATTTTGGTTTTGAGTTGACGATATTGGTTTTAATAATTGAATTTTTAAATGTACTGATTAATCAAGTACCTATTATCATTTATCATAATAATTCATAACTGTTGTAATATTTTGTTAGTAAGTTAGTATGACATGACAATAATATTTCCACGCCCATATGGCAAAAATTATGATCAAACTTAATTGTAAGACTTCTCATAATGTGTGCTAATGTCTTGGAAATAAATAAATAAAAGAAAAAAAGACGGGTTGCACTCCGTGAGTGCCGGCAGAAGTGAAAACTTGATTATTAACGTTGTGCATTATTTTTTTTAACCCATTTTTTATGAAAATCGATAAAAAAAAACCGACCGTTTTAATTTATGAATCGAAACCCTTCCAATCGATTAAATTTTTAACCCATTTTTTATGAAAATCGATTTTTAAAAAATCGTTTTTTTTAATTAATCCAAACCCTTATAGTGCAGTCGCCAGAGGTTTTAACCTCCGAAAATTGTAATAGTGAATGGATTTTTGTTTTTGAGGTGTCATTTTCTTTTTTACACTATAACTTGCAAAGTTCACCAAAAATTTTTCTGTGCCTTTAATTTTTAAGTTACTTTATTAAAAAATAATATTTCACCATATAAAACCGGTCCGGAAAAATTTTTTTTTCTTGTTCCTGTTATTTAATGACTCTTATCCGATTGTTTACGTTGAAAATTAACCAAATACACAATTTTAAAAAAGAAAGTTTGCTTTGCTAAGCTAAATACAACTATAAGGTTTTTGCAAAGTTTTTAGAGATTAACGCTCGTCGTAACCAAGATAAAAGGGTTTGGGTGGATTTATGGGTTGTAACGAAAAGTGTGTTAAACTTACTTATTATGCGTATTTAATTTTTAGAGAAATGATAACTTTTAAGTACTTAAAAACGTTTAAATATCTCCAAAAATGTGTAAAATAGACCGAAAATATTTTTCTATATTTATTGAGAATCTATTTAAGTGAGAGCTGAAACATTAAATGCATCGACAAATGAAAGACTTTTTCTAGTCTTTGAAATATATTGAAACTTCCTACTTAAAGTCAGCAAAAAAATTGGGTGCTACAAATCTCACGTACATACCTACTAAAGACGCATGCTGCGACCTATGTTTGGAAAATGCTTACCTGAATACAAAAAATATCAGTTCTTAACCTAATTTGTATTTTTTTCCTTTAAGTATGTTTTAGCAAATATAATTAATGAAAAAAAAATCAATTTTATTCTGTAAAAACCTAACCAAAAGAAATAAAATACTTACAGATTTTCTTCGAAATATACGTGAAAAGTTTGTGCTACATTTTCAGATAATTTTTTAATAAAGTAAGAGCCAAAAAGTTATACACATTAAGAAATAGAAGGCTTTGTTAAGCCTAAAAAATAATTTTAAACTTCCTATTTAAAACCAAAGAAAAATAGGAACGCCATTTACCTGGCGAGGCACACAACAAGCACGTTTGGAGGTATGCTCATCTACATACAAAAATATTAATTTTAAATCTAAATTATATATTTTTTCAACTTATTTTCTTTCTTTGGAATATAAGCAACGATACAAATCAAAAAAATAGTAATAGATTTTATTATTTTGCTATATATTAAAAAGAAAGAAATATGCAAATTTTCTTCAAAATTTTACAGTTTATGAGTTTATTTGAAGTGGAAGAGAATAATTAAAAAATCAAAAGCACAACTTTTCAATAGGTAAACTTTATTATTTATGTTATCAGCTACACATTCCTTTTTAGGGTTCCGTACCCAAAGGGTAAAAACGGGACCCTATTACTGAGCCTTCGATGTCTGTCCGTCTGTCCGTCTGTCTGTCCGTCTGTCTCCAGGCTGTAACTCAAGAACGGTAATAGCTAGAGAGTTGAAATTTACATAGATTATGTATTTCTGTTGCTGCTATAACAACAAATACTAAAAACAAAATAAATTAAATATTTAAGGGGGGCTCCCATACAACAAACGTAATTTTTCAAACATTTTTTGCTCGGTATCAACGATGACAACAAGTAGGCACTTGAAATTTTCACAAAAGTCTTAATTATATGTGTACTTTAATAATTCAAAATAATATTTAAATAAAATTATAATTTCAGGGGGGCTCCCATACAAAAAACGCAATTTTTGGCCTATTTTTGCTCTATAACGGTACGGAACCCTTCGTGCGCGAGTCCGACTCGCACTTGGCCGATTATTTTCTTTTCAATTTTCACTCACTATTGCAAAAATCGGAGGTTTGCACGATTTTTATGCTCTTGGAACTCCACTATTACAATCGATTAAAAAATATCGACAATCGAAAAAAACAATCGATTGTTCGATTAATCGATTTCGATGTTACAGCAATACTCTCCAACCGTCCTACTTTTTTTCCTTGGTTTTTCGATCAGCATGAGAATCTGACGCGAGTTTCACAGTTTTTACCCATCCCACAAAAGTGCTCAACGCCGCTAAAGAAGTTTTCACTTCAAAAAATATGTAAGTACTAAGAAACGTAGAAAAAAATGAAAATCAATGAAAGTTCTAAAATAGTTAATGTGAACGACGTGCAAACAATCTAACAGCCCGCGACAGTGTGCTTATTACATAAATACTTGAATTACGTCGTAAAAAAATCAAAGATGCTCGTAAAAGTGTTCGGTGCGCAAATAAAATTTGTTACGATCATCTGATTGTACGCCATGACGCCTAACGTCGGTGTTGCCACTCGCTAAACTTCACCTAAATATCGGGAAATACGATCATCTGATTGTACGTCATGACGCCTAACGTCGGTGTTGCCACTCGCTAAACTTCACCTAAATATCGGGAAACACGATCATCTGATTGTACGCCATGATGCCTAACGTCGGTGTTGCCACTCGCTAAACTTCACCTAAATATCGGGAAATACGATCATCTGATTGTACGTCATGACGCCTAACGTCGGTGTTGCCACTCGCTAAACTTCACCTAAATATCGGGAAAACCAATAAATATTATCAGCTGACTTCTTGTAAACGTAAAACGTTTGTCAAAGTAATCATGAAGTTTCATAATACTGTCGTAAAATATTTTAAATACTTAATATTATTGTTATTGTTAATAATAGTTTGTATGTATTTGTATATTATTTTAAATTGTATTTTTTTCTCCAGTACAAAACCGAATAACAAAGTCAGTGGAACTTATATTTTATGTTTTGTCTTTCTTTATACAATTTTTTGTTTATTTTGACACCTATGTATTTGAAAGAAATTAAGATAAGAGAAATTCAAGTGAAATTGTATTGAATACCTAGGCACAAAACCAACATAACATCAATTTTTTAAGTTTTGGCCGTAATTTTAAATTTAAATTACAATTCATTATTAGGGACAGGGCACTTTACTGCAATTGAACATAAAACGTAATCATTAAACACACCTAATGTATCTCCGAAGGTAATGGTTACTCTATCAATTCTATTTTAAAAAGCCCATTCCCGTCTTAGATAAACAACCCGGCAGTCATCGGCTGCGACCATATAAATTAACATTTGATGTATTATATAACAGTCCGCGGAGAAATACATTTAAATAATAAAGAAGCGGCCGTCCTCCGACCGGCGTGCCCGGACCGGTCCGCGTTACTTTTTAATGTGATAACGTGATTAATAGTTTGTATTCTTAAAGCTCGTATTTCGGATGAGCTTCGCTACATTTGTGTTATTGCCTAGGTAGTAAATTACGATTATCTTCATTCAGTAACAACGAATTTAAACTATGTAGTTATTAGAAGCCGCGACCGTTGCCCCGAAGATTTGCCAAACAAAAGTTGCACAGGAAATCGGAGCGGAGTTTTAGCATAATTCTAAATTCAAAGCAATAAAAGCATCTCCGGGCGAAATCTCACGTGTGAATTATATGCGTTTTATACTCGGATATTCTTAAAGAACGGCGCAGGAAGATAATATGTAAATGGTGGGGTTGTGATGCTTCCTACGTTTAATACATTCGAGATCAAGTGTTGCCAGCGCGGAGTTTAGCATAATCCTGAAATAAAATCGATTCGAATCAGTCCGATGACCGACGCGCCGCGCGCCGCGGACGCACCCGCTAATTTGTTATTTAAATTGCGATGTTCCATTCCATTTTCGAATTCGGATTCTCACCGACCGGAGTTGCCCGCTCTAGATGCGTCGGCCGAGGGCAGGATCCGCCGCCGATATATACGGTCCGAAACATATAATAATCGTCTCGAACCGATCTCGGCCGCGTCTCGAGGCCCGCAAGAGGCAGAGTCGCGTGCGACGGCGACGCGAATCGCCTCCTATTGTTTTATTCTCGCCGCGTACCTTTTCAATTTGAATATCGCTGTTCATTTTCGGATCGACTCTGTAGTCGCGATAATCGCGCACTTTGGATTCAGCGCTAATTCGCGCGGCCACTAATTTGAGGGTTTACCGGGCGCGCGGCGCTCGGCCACCGTTTCGGCGTTATCTATGAATACCTGATAGGCCGTGGTATTGATATTCCGGCGCCGGCGGCGGCGGCTTCCTGCGCGCCCGTGTAATATGCGGACTCGTCGCGAGTATCTACCTGTGGCGTCTGTTGCCAGTTGCCACTCGCGGGACCAAAGCGCGTGCCGCTATCGTCGATCGACAAATCCTCGATGCTCGAAATATTATAATCCCGTAATGCGCCGTCGGAGTCCGCTAAAGAATATTAATCGTGACGGCGTGATTCAGCGGAAGTGTCCGGAGGCTGAGCACCGCGCGGGATGGCGCGGGAGGGCGCAGGGTCACGCCGGATCGTCGACCGTGGACTGCGTACTCGACATTTCTTTACAAACGTCACGTTTTCGGTAATGAGGTTTGAAATTCGAATCTGAGCGCCGTTTAACTCCATTGGCTACGGGGCTTGTGGAGCTGAAATACAGAAATCGTTTAGTCTCGTTAATTTTTTATCTGCCCTCAAATAGGCAATAGACAATAGTGTGTCAGGCGTAACAACATTAACCGTTATCGAATTATCTAGTAGTGAAGTAAACATCATTAGTTTCTAATACTATGAACTTACTTAAGATCCTTTAGTATCCCCCTCACTAGGTACAACTTCTGTGGGCCGTAATAAGGTTCTTTAAATACCTGCTTTTGTTGATGTGTAACATTATAAGCTTTTGGTGTGCACCGGGGCCGGGGCGATGACCAAATTATTGGCAAGAACGAGTCCCCGCCCGCCTGCGCCCGCGCCGGCCCCAACACGATAAACCCAAACATCTGCATAACGTTCACAATAATTACCAGATACGTCTAAAAACCGTTTGACAAAAAACACTCGCTCTAATTGGAACCATCTTCCTGGACAATGGCGCATATGAGTTGTGAGTTGTGACCAGCGGATTTTTGGGGTATCCGAGCAAATGGACCTTATCGGGGCTGCGTTTAGAAAGGCGCGGGTCAAAGAGTCGGACACGAATAGTCAATCACGGCGGCGCGGCCGATCCCGCGCACAATAGCGGTAACGAGCGGCGGCGTGGGCGAGATTTATGACGAGATCCTCGCGCGCGCGCTGGCAACACAAAAATATATCACGCGCATCCGAACGCGACTAATCTAGCAGATAAGTCTATCGAGGTGTCAAGGAAAGTATAATTCTATGTTAAACAAAAGCGAGGCGTCGCCATCGTCGAGAGGAAATCGTTATCTTAACGGGCGCATATTTACGTAGAGGCTGACCGCGCCCGAGACGCTGAGATAGCGGCTATCGCGGGTCGGGGCAGCTGTCGACCCGCCCGTTATGATGAACCCGCTATCGCTCCGGGTTAACGTCTCTAAAAATCAATTTAAAGCTAATTTCCGTGACCCCTGGTCTCCGGCTATCGGCTAAACGGCGTTACGCCGTTTTTGTTGATACTTGATGATTGCCCTATAAAAATTCGCGGCTAAAACTTTCAACCGCGGCCTCAAAACGCGCGGCTCGCGCCGCCGTCTATTTATATAAAGAAAAACACTTCAGCCGCCGGAATGGATATCGGAACGTTGGAAGCGCGTCGCGGCACTCGCGGCAGGCCCCGGCGAGCCCCCCGGATTCGGATTTAGAACGCGAGGAGTGCAGTAATTAATGGTGTGGGACGCGACAGTCCATCGACACGTGTCGCCGTGGTGCGGCTGCCCCATGCGGATGGGCAAATGGGATAATGGACGTCTGGGCCCGCATCCGCCGCGGGACTCGGATCCGACTCTCGCAACTCTCTGGATACAATTTTTCAATTAAACCGACCAGACAGAAGATCCCTAATAGGTGTCGTTAAGAAGTCGTGCGCCTGATTTTCGATGTGTCCCCGTAACGAGGTCGTTTTATTAGTATTTATGGCCGAGAAACAAACGCGCTGTCGCTGCCAGCGTCATGAATGGAGCGGAATTTATGAGCGCGGCGTCACCGCGCGCCGCCCGCGCCGGCTGCCGGCGTCGCCCGCGCCCGCGCGACGAACATACGAGACGTTTTTCTAAGTTTTACGATCGCACTACTCCCGGATCGAGTGGCGCTGTAAAACCCGATACGCGCCGAAGGTCCGCCGTCGATCTAAGCAATTCACACGACCGCGATGATTCCTCGCTCGTATTTTCGTGCCCCGGTCTGGGGTAGCTCCCCGCAGTAAACATACCGGTTCGCGTCATTATAAGTATTGTAAACTATTGAAATACATTATTCACTGTTACGAATCGCTTCTGGTCGCCCCAGACGCTCGAGCGCTCCGCCAGATGACACAGAGAGGAACGGCAATACTCGGGGCCGGCGCGCTAGAGGGGGACGGCGGCGCTGAGGGTGGCGTACATCATGTCCCACCCCGTGTCGGGCGAGTGACGGCTCCGTCTTCCCCGGCCGCGCCGGCCGTCTGCGCCTGACGCCCGGCTAGCTCTTCGGACGACGCGGACCTACGTCACGAGCTTTTATTTGGATCCGAAGGTTAACCGCAACATACGACCAGTCGTATTTAATCATCACCGCAAAATATTGTTTACTTCCAAGAAACCTCCGCTAATCTCGAGGCCGCAAAAAAAAACATTCCGAGGGCTCCTAATTTAAATAACTGAAGCTATTAATCCCCGGCTTTAATTATCGCAGCGGGCTCCGACCGGGATGACGTATGCCCGGATCGGCGACACGGCTAATCGACCGTCAAATTTTAATCGTGTTGTGTGTATCGTAAAGAAACAAATCCGAGTGCCATACGGATCGCAAAAACCGATCCGAGCCGACTTACAGCTCGGCGAAGATTCCCAGCGAGAAAAAACCGCAGGAATGTCATTTAAAAAAATTAAAACGCACCGTTTTTATTTTTTCGTTCCGGCGAGTCGACCGGCCCGAAGTTATCTCGGGGTAAAAAAGGCGGGCCGGAGCGATTCCATTTTTAAAACGTATTATTTAATTTCGAAACCGGCTCTCGAACGTCAAAAGGTAGTCATTACATTTCCAAAATATTTAATGACCGGCCTCGTACCTATTTATGGGACAGGACAGCTTAACGCCTCCTACGGTCTCGAATAGACCGGGCTGACGGGCCGACGGACTCGTGTCATCTCGAACGTACGGAGTACGGACGGCTGCATTCGAGCAATTTTAATTACTCCTTTTTTAAATAAATATTCGCAGCGCAGTTGTTAAATCTGAGTCGTTGTTTATTAGAATTTTAATAACCCTTATTCGTCGCTGGCATGTGCGCCGGCATTGACCTGAAAATTTATGGGAAATTATTTTTACGCGGCGACAACACCGCGCCGGCACAACACGGCAAGAGTCAAGACACACGGACACGGGCGATGTTTGACGCTCAAAATGGCCGCGAATGTCGAATACCTACAAATTAATGACGTGACGAACACCGACCGCCGCCTAATTGAAAATAATTTAATTTACAGTTTTTAATTACTTAAACCCACGGAATTGTACAGAAATATTCCACTCGGAATATTGTAGATAACGCGCATTTATTCGTGGTATTAAAACATTAAAATCTGATTTAAAGATTGTGAAATAGAATTTTAGCTCGGTAAATAGTTCGTAAAAATGTGGGCTGGGCAAATTATTTAATTTTTGAATTGGTGTTGATAATTTAAAATATGTACTACATTGTAAACTCTACATTTTTGCAAGCAAAAATACTGTATTCGAATGAAAATTAGCGTATTATTTAAAACAAAACCGACTTAACCCTTCAATATTGATGTATGTAACGACCGTAATAATGACAAGTCCCCGGATATAGTGTAATTGTAACATCGCCGTCGGCTGTAACCAGTAACCACTCGCTCGCGTAACGGTCCTAAATGTTTTCACTACAAATTAAATAATGTTATCTAAATAAACCGAATGGGTCGGACGTTAATTAATTTTGTTTTATACTAACTATAAAATATGAGAAATATATCACCATTTATAATTTTAACATAGGGATTAATAGTTTAATTTTAATAACTATATTAATAGTAACACAAAGGACCATTTTGATGTGCCAGCAACGCACAACTAAAACACGTGTGAAAGTCAAAATAATTTTTGTTCAGAGTTATCTTTTTGCAAAAAAATTCTGAATGTCGGGTCTGAGATGCCTACCACCGGTTCGGAAACTAACCCGGCGAGAAGAACCGGCGTAACTCGTAAGAAACTCACACGGAGATTATTTGCATTGTAGATTTTAATTTTCATCAATAAGTACCTATTCAATATTATGACAATATTTATTATGTACCGCATACTTTTTTGAAAGGTGTTTAGTGCTATTCTGCTGATGATTACTAAGATATTGTCCAGGAAACGTGGAACCAGGTTGCACGGGACACTGAGGTCCGGTGACCTGCTACAAATACACCACAATAAACGGCGATAAGGACGCATTAAACAATTGTTACGTTTATATCGACCATAACTCGCTAATGCCGTACTAAACGGTACGACCGGCTACAGGTTAACATTATTTGCAACTTAATATGTTTATAAAAGATTTATACTATGCGTGGACTGTAAAGTTTACTTTAGTATTTGTAGTATGGGAGACCGTTAAATCGAAAGTTATAGTGAAATACATATTGTTCATAATAATATAGGCTTTTTGTGATGAAAATGTAGCTAAAATTAGACATAATTACTTACATAAATGATAATCAATATTGTATTTTAAAATTGTAGTAGAATTCGGAACCTGATTATGGCAAATGTAAAGAACCCTAAATTGAATACAAAAGAAACATTTTGCATCTAGGCTGTAGCAAAATGGTGGCACTAGAGAATCGAAAAATTTATTTCTTTAACTAAACTTTCAACTACTCTATCAGTTTCAGTAGCAACTAGCCAATGTAGAGAACTGTAAAGTTAATTTTACTACATATTGTCTTATTGGCCTAATGTCTATTGTATGTACCTACCAAGTAGGTACCAACATAGAGTTAGGTACTATTTTAGCTAGCTACTAGCATGAACCATTATGTGCACTCTGCCAAGAGTTATACTCTACCTCTACATCCTAAAGACTACTTTTCTCAAATGCACTAGAATCTAGATTCTAGAAGTAGGTTATGTTTTTGAGTGTATGTTACATGTTTCTTTTGCACGATTTAGAGGCTAAACGGCTGGTCAGATTTGCGTTTGAGAGGTATCATTAGAATCGTCACAGTTATGAGAATAACACAGTGGTACAAATCATCCGTTTTTTTATATTTTTTAAAATAGTCAGGTTATACTAATGAGTATAAAATTATGACCACGTCAAGTGTGCGCTATTAAAGTATAACAGGTGTGGTGGTATCGATCGCCCGGAACGGCCAGTCATGGTGTTTGATGGGGACCTCTCCCCTGCACCCCCCACACCCCACCGCCGGGGGGGGGGGGGGGTCATACATTAGCGGTGATACAGCACAACCATTGTGTGTTTAATTTTAATAACCCATCTGCTGGCTCTCAGGATGATGATGATGATTTTTCACCGGGTTTCTTATAATCTGGTTTGAAGTTTATTGTAGAATAGGTTAGCCCTCTTGTGTTTAAATTTAATGATAGAAACATGAATACAAAACATGAAATAGCTAGTAAGCCTAAAGCCAAGCGTAGTTGTACTCAGCTCTACCTTTTGCATCCAAAAGTAGTTATCATAAAACATTAGAATATTAGACAGACTTTTTTAAATAATACTAGCTGTCCCGGCAAACGTTGCTTTGCCATAATATATTTGCCATATTATTTCGATGGCCCCAACGAATAAACGTGCAAGAGCTCTTACCCAAAAAAATTTTTTTTGATTTTTCGTTTGTATGGACTATGATACACCTATGTAATTTAATAACGATTTTATAGCAATGTAAATCTTTATTGTACGGAAAAATAATAACATATATCACATTAATAATAAAACATGCGCTTATTGCAGATTATTTGTTTATTTGAGTTCACCAGAATAAACGTGTTAAAACAATCTGGCGCTCGTGTCTATCTTTTCCTTTGGGTTATAACTCTTGCACGATTATTCGTGTAAAAATGCAAGCGACTTCTACCACTAATGCCTCATTGCAGATGGCGAAACTTTGAATATATTAATCACAGCTATTCTATTATCTTTTGCTAACTTCTCTTGTCTTTTCTGCTTTTGTAAAGGTTGTTCGAAGAGCTATTGTAAAGTTTCACGTTATCTAGCCACTAGGCATTAAGCCCGCCTATGTATATTTGCATGAAGTGTTTAAATAAATAAATAAATAAAGTTTACCACAAGAGCTGCTGGTGAGTTGCCGGTCTTTTTAAGAGGGAATACGCTCTCTCCTTAAAGGTTTGCAGATCGTATAGGTCCGGAAATACTGCTGGTGACAGTTCATTCCAAATTTTACAGCGCGCGGCAGAAAGTTACGCAAAAAAAAGCACGGTGGAAGACTGCCACTCATCAAGGTTATGAAGATGGTATATTTTTAACGTGGAACGAGGGCGAAAAGTTGCAGGCGGTATGATTCCGAACAATTCCTCAGAGTACTCCCCGTGATACAACCGATTGAGGATGCAGAGTGAAGCTATTTATATCTCGGCGTCATTCTAAGGGGTCCAGCCTGTTTGAAACACTATGGCAGTCAACAATTCGAGCGGCCCTTCGTTGGATACGATCCAAAGGAATTTGTTAGTATTTTGGGGTCCCTGCCCAGATATGAGAACAGTATTCCATAATATGAGGCCGAACCTGTACCTTGTAGAGTTGCAGGCATTGGTCCAGACTGAAATACTGTCTCGTCCTGTTAAGAACAGAATCAGAAAAGTATCGTCTACCCCATTCAGAGACTTTCTCTTGTGAATTCTCTATTTTAGATATAAGTTCGTTTCGACTCTCGATGACATTTAGCCGAGAAATATGGTGGAAGCCGGTAGATAGGGCATCACCTGTACTATCATCCGCATAGCAATTAATGCCATTGGAATGTAACATATTGTCATTGATCTGCCAAAAAACTTGAGACCTATTTGCATAAATTCTCAGGAAGCCCATATTATGATGGAAGCTTTGATAGTAGCGCTTTAAGCCAAACCCGATCAAAGGCCTTCGCAATGTCCAAACTAACAGCCAATGCCTCTCCTCTCCACACAATCACCTGAGCCCAACGATGAGTTTGGTACGCCAAGAGATAACCAGCCAAGCGACCCATACTGTTTGTCGTGTTTGTCGCTTTGTAATGTCTGGCCGCCCAAGTATCGAAAGACCTGATAATGGATTCCATTATCTTCGAGATGACGGAGGTTTTAGCAATTGGTCTGTAGTTGGAAGGATTTGAGCGGTCACCTTTTTTTGGGGATCGAGTACACTAAGGCTGTCTTCTAAGAAGCCGGGACAATGCCAGAAGAGTAGGAGAACCAAAAACGACGCGTTAAGACCGGAGCCAACTCTGGAGCACACTTTTTCAACACAATAGGAGGGATTCCGTCAGGCCCACTCGACTTTTGGATATCAAGGGCACGCAGGGCTATTCACACTGAGCGCTGATGTAACCTAATACCCGACATGATGCCCTTGCATCGTGGTATGGTCGGTGGTTTTTATCCCAAGGTCATCAAGGGTCGAGTTTGACGCAAGGAGCTTACCCAGAAGATCGTCTTTGTATTTTGCGTCGTGGGCCAACGATCCATTTCCTACTTGTAGGGATGGCAGGATGGCTTACAAAAATACCCTTTAATAGCTTAGGCCAGAGACCAGAATTCACAGGTTCCCAAAGAAAGGCACTCGAGTCTCTCACCGATACTATTGACGTGCTGTTTCTTTGCCCGATTGATATCTCTCTTGAAGGATCTATAAGCAAGGTTGTACTCCATTTTATATGTATGTGTCCACGCATAGACGCGAGATAGGTCAATATTTATCAACAACAACAATAGGTCAACAATATTTTTTACTGAACCGTCAACAAGAAAATATTAGCTAACTAGACTTTCAACGCGGCCTCGTCCGCATAAATGAGAAATTTTACGGAAACCCTACATTTTCCTGCAAAAAATAGCCTATGTTCTTTCAAATCATGGTCTACTCTACATCTGTGCCAAATAACTTAAAAATTCATTCAGTAGATCGCGAGATAAGTGCCTTCAAATAATTTTCCCGATTTTTTCTACATTTTACTATGTTTCTTCGCTTCTATTCGTCTTAGAGTGATAATTTATAGTTTATAGCCTTCCTCGATAAATGAATCATCTAAAGACGAAAGAATTTTTCAAATCGGACCAATAGTTCCTGAGATTGGCGCATTCAAACAAACAAACTCTTCTACTTTATAATATTAGTATAGATTTACATTTTATACCATACACTAATAAGGTCGTATTACATAAATAATGAATCAACTTCTTAACACTAATATACGGGCTTTTATCTTTACAAACATGTAAAAGCAACAAAATATACAAGAATAAGCGTGTAAATGACCAGAGCATGGCTCAGGAGGAAAAAAATATACGTGGAATAACCATGCAACATTTCACTGCACTTGTTAAAACTTCATTTATGACACGAATAAACGTGCATTGATACAATAGTGTTAACAAGTCACATATTATTCACTAGAATAATAATTTAATATGGTTTTTCTTAAATATGTAGTAAACCGTTAATATTTGATTTTTAATAAATATATGAGCTAAAAGATATTTTTTTTACCTTTAATTTGATCATACATTATATTTGTCTATTTATTATGTAGTCAAAGTTATGTGGTTCCAAACGTTTTTTTGTCTTCCTGAAAAGTTGTCTTTTTTCGATTGCACGTTTATTCGTTGGGGCCATCGATTTTATGGAAGTGACTAAATAAGTATGTCACCATGGCAACGTCGATCGCTATCCTGTCGCACACACTTAATGGTCGCCGTCAGTCTCAGGTTGTAATAATTTACTATTATATTTTATTCAACAAATGCACTTATCAATTTATAAAGTACCGAGTAGCCGATTCTCAGACTCACTGAATATGCATATAAAATCTGGTAAAAATCAGTAAAGCCGTTTCGGAGGAGTTCGTGGACTAACATTGTGACACGAGAATTTTATATATAAGATGAGTATTAGGGAATAATTAAGAATTATTCAAGTCTCAAATTAGGCAGCTTTCAAATATGAGCGGCTTACAAAAATAATATGACGCGATTAGGGGGGAAAGGGAGGAGAAAATTTTCCTTAAAGTCTTACGTAATAATTGAACGCTTCCTTACTCCAGAGAATCACAATGTCTTGACCAGCCTCTTTAACAAGGTTTTATATTAACTGTGAAGAAGCTTGTAAATGTAATGGATGGAACGTCTTATATCGTTAGGGAAGCCAAAATCTTCAACTTTTAAGATTTATACTGAGCCGCGGCCAAGAAAGAGGCTATCTGTCAGTTCTGTCACACTGGGGCCTCTCGCTCGCACATTTATTTAATGTATGTTCATTGGCGAGGTCCGTGCATGAGATTATTGTGGTTGTTAAGGTACATATTTACTATTTTGTGACATAGATCATCCAAAGAAAGAAGCATACGAATAAATTTACTATGATAAAAGGTTTGAGTTTAGAATGTGCAAAAAGCAATCTTTAAATGATCTAAATTAAGTAATTTGTATCATAAAAAGTGTAATAAACTCCAACTATCACTGCTAAATATCCTTTTAATAAAATGATAATGTCATTAAAATTATTAAGTAAGTAATCAAAATAATTGCTCGCACTTAAAACTGACATTTTGTTCTGGAACACGACTCAAAACTTACAGTAATCTTGTAACATTATAAATTAATTAAAAACATATAAATATTAATATGTAATAAACGTGAAATAGATGTTACATTATCAAAATATATTCGACATAAAGACGGAGAGACGCACAGATATGGAGCAATAATAATTAGTAAATAATTTATATTTCATGTTAATACATTGATATATCGACAAACAGAATCGATTAAATCATCGCGACGCGATTATGATGATAATTTATTACGAATCGGATCTTAAAATATTGGCCTAGAACGTGAACATGTCTGCTAATTGTTGTTGGTGTAAGTTTTATAGGAGAACAGGACAAAATATGACAATGCAGCAAATCTTTATAAGTTACTTACTCTTTTCTAACATATTACATTTTATGTTACCTATAGTCTATACTAATATTATAAAGCGGAAGAGTTTGTTTGTTTGTTTGTTTGAACGCGCTAATCTCAGGGACTACTGGTCGGATTTGAAAATTCTTTCAGTGTTAGATAGCCCATTTACCGAGAAAGGCTATAGGCAATTTTATCATGCTAAGCCTAATAGGAGCGAATAAATAGAGGAAAATGTGGAAAAAACGGGAGGAAATTATTTGAAAGGGCTTATTTAAACGCGCTTATCTCAGGAACTACAGGTCCGATTTGAAAAATTCTTTCAGTTTTAGATAGCCCATTTATCGAAGGAGGCTACAAGTTATATTGTAATTTGTATCACGCCAAGACTAATAGGAGCAAAGAAATAGAAGAAAACGTGGAAAAAACGAAGGAAATTATTTTTAAGGGTTGATCTCGTGAACTACTGGAGCAATTTTTCTGTTATTTGGCACAGATAAGAAGTAGACCACGTGAAGGATTGTAGGCAATTTTTTGTGGAATAATTTGTCTGTGAAATATCTAATTTACGCGGGCGAAGCTGCGCGGAACGTCTATTAACTAATAAATTATGGTATTTCGTACAAAATTAACTGTTGGGTATCATAGGTCTAATCCATAATATAAATCCGAGTGTAAACAAAAATTATAAATATGTATAATAAATTTTGACATCACACAATATATATGTATTGTGTTCTACATGATGTTGTGTGGTGTCAAAATAAATAATAAATATGTTCTTATTCTTATTCTTATAAAGACGAAATTATCATACAAAAATTTTCTTCTTCTTTTTCAAAATTATTTCCCTTTTCCAGGGTTCAAAGTACCTATCTCCAATCATAGTATGAAATTTTATCAAAACTAGTTAAGTGTTTAGTGTAGAGATAACAGGCAGATGCTTTTGCATATCTATATATATTATAAAACAAAGTCGCTTTTTTTCCCTCATGTCCCTTTGTTCCCATAAAATTTCATACTACAACATAGATAGCCCATTTATCGAGGAAGGATATAGGCTATATTTATATAAATAGAGGAAAATCTGGAAAAAACAGGGAAAATCATTTGAAAGGGCTAACTTGAACGCGCTAATCTCAGGATCTACTGGTCCAATTTGAAAAATTATTTCAGTGTTAGATAGCCCATTTATTAAGGAAGGCTATAGGCTATATTTTATCACGCTAAGACGAATAAGAGAATGTGGAAAAAATGGGGGAAATTATTTGAAAGGACTTATCTCGCGAACTACTGGAGCAATTTTTTATGTAATTTGGCACAGATAAGAAGTAGACTACGTGTAGGATCATAGGCTATCGATTTTAATCATTTTTTCAGTGGCTGTATATTGTATACCCGTGCGACGCCGGGGCGGGTCGCTAGTTTAAATAAATTATGTATTTTTTTCTATCCTATTGTTTCTGTTTATATTAATTTCGACTTGAACAGAGTAAACTGTGCAAGTGTAGTATAATTTTACTGAGTATTAATATAAAATATATTCTAGAATCTTATAAGAAAATAAAATAACATTATTTTTGTAACTGTTATTTGCTCAGCGTTAGCGACAAGCAATTATACGATAGTTAATATAATTATTATACAATGCAATTATAATATTCAATGCATAATACAGCGACCGGACAGAACGGGGTAATTTGAAAAGTTATTCATTTTAATATAACGTTAGTATTATGAAGGTGGGTAATTAAGTTACAAGATGCGACCAGCTGGTTATAATTATTCAACTATTAATGTTTGTTTAAAATAATTTGAATATTTACGCATTATGATTTCGTTTACGATGGGGACGGGAATTTTTTTTTCTGTATTGTAAAGGCACGAAAAGAAAAAAGTACACCTTTTTTGCTAAACCAAAAACCATCAATGATAAGTTTTATCGTTACAATTATTACTTTTTTTTGTAATTCCTAGTATTTTTGGGGGCAAACGAAATAAAATTATTTGAATATTAAAATGTTATATTTTTTTTGTTCTATAACTCGTAAACTTATAACCTTATACTTATAAAAAGTTTTAACAATAGAGGCCCGCAAAAACTTTATTACTCTAGGTTAGCTCTTACAACAATATTATATTCTTGTTTACGCAAATCTATTAAAATATTGCCTATCTATACTTATAAAATTACATGTCCTGACTGACTGACTGACTGAAAAAAACACTATAAAATTATATTATTATTTTATTTAAAATAAAATACTTATATATTATACTCTCACCTTCACGCAACAGTAAATAAAATGATGTGGTGTAGTTACTGTTCAACTGTATAGTTTTATTGCACGAGTTAAATAAACTCATCATAGTGATCATCATCATCATGATTGGTGTTTGCCATCACATCTGGATTTAGCCTTTGTCTTAAGCTATTGTTCTAGATTGTTTCAAAGAAATCAGATAGCATTTAAGTTATTTAAATAATATATAAACCTACATACTAATGTTTGTGTCATAAAATTAAAAATAAGTTCTTGGTAAATTTACGCCATTATGAAAAAAAAAAACAAAATGTTTGTCCCATTAGACAAAAATCCTCTTAATTATAAAATAAAAACTAGACAAAACCACTCACCTGTCGAACATCTCGAGCCCTCTAACGCCGGTCATAATTGCTGGACACAATTTGATAAAGATCTGCGATGACGTCATCATATTCTGTAGCTTCACAGGCTTTTAATTGTGCATTAAATACTTAAGATGGTCTGATGCAGCCTTTTTGTGCCCATAGATGTATTATGGAGATCCACTCGCCGCATGATACTTTATTTTTAGCTAATGTCTTTTAATGGGAGGCGGAGTTAATGACTTTTAAAATTTTGTTGCGAGTAAAAAAATTAAAGGTGACTGAACTTGTTGAAAATATTTTATATTTGGTTGGATATATCATATACTTAGTGCTGTAAAAATGCGATTACTGTGTCAAATTTAATCGGTCATGTTTTCGGACGAATCGACTGATAAGATTTCAATATTCATCGACTGTCAAGCAAATAAGTGTCAATTTTGATTTGTTGAGATGAGAGAGGCCCAAAGTTCGTGGGTTTCTAAGCACAAAGTATCGTGCATCTACGGTATGATACATCGATGGTTCGGCAGCTTATTTATGGTTTTTATAAGTCGATTATGCGTTGACCTCACGTTTTCACGCTAGATAAAGCAGCGGCAGTACAATTTAGTTTTATAAAGTAAACTCGGCGTTTCTGCACGATACATTCGGCCGTGTTTAATTATGTACGAGTTAACTGCTTTTTGTTACGTAAAAAGCCGAGTTAAAAAATAGCCCTGAAGATTGGTTAGATCGTTGGCGCGATAACGAAATTATTTTATAAAATTACCTCGGCGTAGATCCGACGCGGACGTGGCTTTCGACGCTAGTCGCCGTACATTTACGTTGTATTTTCCTTAACCTACAATTTACGTTTAATTTACATTCAACTTCGAGGAAAACTAGCTGGCTGCTAACTTTATGTCAATTACACATACCGATTACTTATTCGTCGTCTATGAGGTGTACTAACATGAGCTCCTACGGTAGAGTACATTAGACGGCTGATTACGTTGTCTTTTACTTCCTAAACAAGTTACGAGGTGGCTTACATTACCAACATAATATTACAGGTTAGATTGTTGTTATCTCTGTCTCTAAAAACAAAAAAAAAAAATGTTCATAATATATGAAGCGAGCAATCATGAATGTGTGCGTGAGATTAAAAAGGGTATTTGATAGAGATGTATGAGCGAGCATTTTGAAAACGTATGAACATTTTAGAGCTCCTTCAATATTTTCCGTATTTTGATGTATTTTCTTGCATTTTCCAGTACGACGAGAGCCTCCACGGCGGGGGCTACATGGAGGGCGGCGCCATGTACCACGAGCACCGGCTGTCGCACCCGCACCTGCCGCCCGTGCACTACCCCCCGCCAGCCGCGCCGGCGCACGCTCTGCCCGGCGAGCCGCTCGTCCACAAGCGCGACAAGGACGCGATCTATGGGTGAGTCCGGGGGTAAAGTGTGACATTTTATGCTCTGCATGTATGCGTAGATGCATGGACCAGTGGTATCGGAACAGCATGCGAAGACGCTGCGAGTATAGGAATATAATAAGGTCTGGTACTATGTAGGTGGTTTGTGTTCTAGTTGAAGTAATAGATGTCGCTAGTATCAGTAGTATGATGGCAATTTTTGCCAGTGGGCAGTGACGTAATCCGAGTTGCTCCCGGCGCTGGTAATTGACTCAGCAGACCTCAGTAATGATCGTGATTTGTAGATGCAGTAATAGAAACTTCTATAGAATTTGTAATACTAGAGATAGCGAAGAAAGGAACCTGCCACCATCTTCTCGCATAAGTAGAAATTCAGTGACACCATATTTTAAAAGGTTCATGCGTGTATCGTTGTTCTTAAGTAGTCCGCAATTTCTATAGAAAAACGGAAAATTGTGGAACGCTATTAACAGTAGTTTGACTGTACAAAAGGCTGTAGCTTATTCGAGCTATGTATTCAAATTTTCATGCGTCGCTTCTATTTAGTAGAGTAGGTACGTATCATAAATATTCTTATACAATGAAAGTCTGCAGGTTCAAGGTAATACTTTGCGAATCCTCAGACGCGTATAAAAACGCACGTTTTTTTTCTATTGATAAATGACTAAGCAATAAAAATGAACGTTTAATATGCAAATGTATTTTAGTATTCCACATTTTCATGGACGATAATTTTTCATAATAATGTCAAATAGTGAGCTATCAGAAATAATAAAGTCACAACAAATATTATCTGCGATGGTTATAAAACGACACAACACGCTAATCTATTACGCTATCTCGTACATTCGAGCGTGTTCACATCTAATAAAATCTAGATAAAACGCAGAATTAGCCGCTAAATTGTACCTGAGATTAAAACCTTCCTCCCTGATGTTATCACTTGTCAAATATAGCAATATACATAAAACACTCAACAACAGCAAACGTAAGACAATAACTTGTTATTAAGTCGAGTGAGACACTTTACAGAAGCGATTAATCACTTCTATAACTGAGCAAGACAGCCGAGGAATCCGACAACGCTTGAGATTTCGAAGAAATAATTAGCTCAACACTTTCTTGTGCGGCTCAGTTTTTACGGCGTTTATATTTTTCTATTCATAGCCGGCTGATTGATAGAAAATTCCACCGAGTGCTGCGCCCGCGCTGTGGAGTGCGGACTGCGGTGCGACCGGCCGGAACTCACTGCAATTACTCACATCAACTCACTAGAGTGAGTCCACTCAGTGACTAGTTCTGTAGGCTGTGACCTACAAACTCACACTCTGATTGGTATTATGACAATGCTAATGATGTGTCAGAAACATCGTACATTAGGCCAATCAAAAAAATGGGTTACATAATACAATGAATGTATGCTCACAAAGCGAAATTGTTCAGTAACCAGTAGTAATTAAAATGGAAAAAAACTTACACCTATGTTTTTATACAATAAAACTTATTAACGAATGTAGAGTTAAATCAACCGATATAAGAAGAATTACAAACAGCTGTTGTTGTAGAAAAATAAAATCTAAAGAATATTACCAGTTTTTCAAGCAATCACTTTATAGAATATCCAATTAAATTATTATCCATAAAATAAAAGTTTAAACGTATAATGAGTTTTTCTAGTAATATAATATTTTATATATCGATGATTTTCATCGTTATTTTATTGATTTTTTATCGCATATCGGTGCACGGTAGCCGAGTTTGTTATCTGAGATAGCGGAGTTAATTCGGGTGTAATTGTAACGCGATTTCTCGACACCCCATAATCCGTATCCGATTGTCTATAATATCTATATTTTATACAATATTATGATGTATCGGTGACGCTAAATGGACTAGACAGAGATTGAAAATGTAGGCTCGACACATTTAATGATTTAACTACATCCTGACAGCTTTAATATAATAATATTATCTGTGTAAGTTAATTACTTTTTAGCAACATATTGAAATCTTAATAATAATATAAAATTTTTAAAAGAAATAAATTACAGCTTACAGATTTTTTACCCCTAATTTCAATCTTTAAAAAACTGAAACATCTAGATCATCATAATGTGAATGATTTTGATCTCTAGTCGTAGACAAGGTGCGAGGGAGAAATAAGATAACAGATTTGAACTTGCGAAGTTCTGAAGAAGTTCGTCGTCATTGTTAGCGGGGAGATAGCGGGGGGAGGGGTGTAATTACAAAACTTTTCATATAGATAGTTATCTTCATACCTTCTAATGCCCTGGTACACGATCTAATAAGTATTAGTTTGTTGTTATTGCAACCGTTATTAATATAATATTATAAGTTGGTGATATTACTGAAACATTGATACCACATAGAATTAAAACTATAAAATTAAATAGTAGCCTACGAAGGCTCTAAAAAATCAATAAAATATAGGCGAATGCTGATTATGACATGTGACACCTTGCATCTGCTAACGCAAATAAAAAAAAGTTATAATAATGAAATGTAAATGAGTTGACAAGTATACGGCGGAATGGGACCACACATGGAAAGGTTAATCGCTGTGTAATGCTGTGGCCCTGGTACTAAACGCTAACTAGCTAGTTAAGTAGGGGTAGTTGGTAATGTCAAAGGTTCAAATCCGACCACAGAAAGTTTATAGACACCTTGGCTAGGTATACGGTTGTCTGGAAGAAACTGCTTAAAGCAGTAAGACCGCCTTTTTGCACAATTTTGTAATTTTTTATACCTTTTTTGTTGTTGTTATGTCTTTTGTTTTTTTTTGTCTCTTTTATGTCTTTTCTTTTGTGTGTGCAAGAATTTATTATTATTATTAAGTATACTTGTGGTGGTATAATTTTATTTGCTAACGTTGATGTTATATTTAGTGCCAATTTCTAGTTGTGTTAAAAAGGATAATAATCCTTTTCGCTCAAAGTGGTAGAGTAAAAAACGCAAGACATTTTGATAAACTATTAGGTAATACTGAAAGATTGAAAATGTGTGCATATTGTGTGTGATTGTGAAATTAGAGCCTCATATTATGAGGTACATTAGTAGTACTGTATTTACTTTTTTGTAGAATTCGACTAGAAATTGGCAGAAATACCGATCAAGTTTTCTATAATTTTCGTAATTAGAAATATTTGAAGTTATTAATGTTCTTTGCATGCCTTTCGATAAATTTTATTGCGTGTTATTATCGCATGCTTTGTTACCGATAGTTTAACTCTTAATTAAGATTTTGCACAATTAAACCTGATATCATCATGAAAATCCAAGTTTTCTTTAATCTCTATTAGAATACAATAGAATTTCAATTCATCAATGCAATTATAATTGAATTTGCATTTTTAACCGCTTGATGATTCCACTTTGTAATGTGAAAATCCCAAAAGATCCTGCAAGATGTAATCAGTCAATAATAAAGGAGAAGGTGGTAATGTGGCCCCCCACTTTGTTTATCAAGCATTATTTAAAAAATATAGGAGTCAGAAACCTAAAAAATACATTATAGGACTTCTTATTCGTTTGTTTAAACATTTCTTATTAGGGAATAAATAAAACTCGTGCAGGATAATCGAAAGTTTTAATAATTCTTAATCAATCACATTTGGTATTTTGAGATCAAGTGATGGTAATGTGACCCCCCGGGGTTGTCACATCAAATGTATTGCATAAATGAAACTTAACGGCAAAAATAATGTAATAGTCACCTTTGGAGCCTCCACAGGCTACATAGCCCATTAGTCAAAAGCCAAATATTTCTGTTTCTTAACAACAGCTATCGAAATAAAATCACACACATTTAAAAGTTTCGCCGGTCGCAAGTTTAAACTCGATCGAATGACAATCGAACTTGACAGCCTCTGTTGGATTTGTACGGTGCTAAATTCGTAGCATGCCACGAGCATCCCGTTCCAACAAAATTATAAGGGAAATACGTACAAAATGACATATACGGACAAAATGACATAGTGCCCTTATTTCAAAATTGGGGGGTTTTAGACACATTTCCGCGATTGTATCACGTGACGGCAGTCATATTAACAATCCTGCCAGACTTTGAGCGCTATTCTCACAGTTGCGCCGCAGTAAGCAGATCAAACGTGTTTCTCGCCTTCAAAAGTTTATTTAACAGATGGTTTTCTCCTGTTTTCTGGCGAGTTATTTGCTGGCATTTGTTATTATTTGTATTAAAATCAATGAACTATGCTACTAGCCAGTGATTTCTATAAACTTTATTGCAATCATTAGTCGTTGTTTGCATCCTATCCTTGGGGGCACGTGTGCTTCTCGCCGGATGATCCCGACAACACTGCCAACTCTGTTGCCGATGTGGTGATGCAGGGGATGGAACTTTTCATTCCGTCCTCTGTAGTGGTGCCAACTGGCGGCAGATTTCGTCCCTGGTTTGGTTCATCCCCCAAAAAAGCTTCTCGCCGGAAGCAGGAGGCTTACCAATCCTGGGCCAACGCAGTGTCTGCTCGGGATTTAAATACCAGCACGTATAAAAAGGAGTACAACCTTGCCTCTAGGTCCCTCAAGAAAGAGATTACTCGGGCAAAGCAACAGCACATCAATAGAATTGGCGAGAGACTTGAGCACCTCCCCTCGGGAACCCGTACATTCTGGTCTCTGGCCAAAGCTATTGAAGGAAATTTCTGCAAGCCAACCCTACCATCCCTACACGTAGGCGCAAAAGACAAAGCCGATCTTCTGGGCAAGCTCTTTGCGTCAAACTCGACCCTGGAAGACGGGGGGCAGAAACCGCCGACCATACCGCGATGCACGAGCATCATGTCGGATATTCGGTTTCATCAGCGCTCAGTGCGAAAAGCCCTCCGTTCCCTTGATATCCAAAAGTCGAGTGGGCCTGACGGAATCCCGCCTATAGTGTTGAAAAAGTGTGCTCCAGAGTTGGATCCGGTCTTGACGCGTCTTTTTCGGCTCTCCTATTCCACTGGTATCGTCCCGGCTTCCTGGAAGACAGCCTTGGTGCATCCGATCCCCAAAAAAGGTGATCGCTCAAATCTTTCCAACTACAGACCAATCGCTATAACCTCTCTCTTCTCGAAGATAATGGAATCCATTATCAATAGCCAGCTTCTTCGATACTTGGACGGCCAGGGATTACTAAGCGACAAACAATACGGGTTCCGTAAGGGTCGCTCGGCTGGTGATCTCTTGGCGTACCTGACTCATCGTTGGGTTCAGGCAATTGAGTCGAAGGGAGAGGAATTGGCTGTTAGTTTGGACATTGCGAAGGCCTTTGATCGGGTTTGGCATAAAGCGCTGCTATCAAAGCTTCCATCATACGGGCTGCCCGAGAAATTATGTAAGTGGGTCACTAGTTTCTTAGCAGACAGAAGCATTAAGGTCGTAGTTGACGGCGAATGCTCGGAAACTCAGTCTGTTGATGCTGGTGTCCCTCAGGGCTGTGTGCTATCGCCTACTCTATTCATACTGCATATCAATGACATGTTACAGACCAACGGCATTCATTGCTATGCGGATAATAGTACAGGTGATGCTGTATATACCGGCTCCCCCAATATTTCTCGGCAAAATGTCACTGAGAGTCGAAACGAACTTGTGTCTAAGGTGAAGAATTCATTGGAGAAGGTCTCTGAATGGGGTAGACGTAATTTGGTCCAATTCAACCCCGCCAAGACACAAGTCTGCGCGTTCACCACTAAAAAGTCACCAATGGTCGTATATCCTCGTTTCGAGGGCACATCTTTAACCATCTCCCCTAGCATTGAGATACTTGGCGTCAACATATCGAGCAAAGTCCAGTTCCGATATCATCTAGAGGGTAAGGCCAAATTAGCCTCGAAGAAACTTGGTGTTCTTAACAGAGCGAGACAGTACTTCAGTCCGGACCAACGCTTACAACTCTACAAGGCGCAGGTTCGGCCTCATATGGAATATTGTTCTCATCTCTGGGCAGGGGCGCCTAAATACCAACTGCTCCCTCTGGATCGTATCCAACGAAGGGCCGCTCGAATTGTTGACTGCCATAGTGTTTCAAACAGCTTGGACCCCTTGGAATTACGCCGAGATGTAGCTTCACTCTGCATCCTCTATCGGTTGTATCACGGGGAGTGCTCTGAGGAATTGTTTGGAATCATACCACCGGCAACTTTTCGCCATCGTCCCACGCGAAAAACATACCATCCCCATCACCTTGATGAGTGGCAGTCTTCCACAGTGCGTTTTTCGCGTAACTTTCTGCCGCGCACTGTAAAACTCTGGAACGAACTGTCACCAGCAGTATTTCCGGACCTATACGACCTGCAAACCTTCAAGAAAAGAGCGTATTCCCTCTTAAAAGGCCGGCAACGCACCTGCAGCTATTCTGATGTTGCGAGTGTCCATGGGCGACGGTAGTTGCTTACCATCAGGTGACCCGTTTGCTCGTTTGCCCCCTTATTTAATAAAAAAAAAATAAAAAAATTACATACCATGTACACTGTACAGTATTTCTGTTAACATTTATAATTTTGTAAAGGGGATATGCCTCAAAACTACGAAAGAAAAACTAATCGGCAGTCGTGGAGCCAAGAATTCTAAATCTAAATGGCTAGAAAGAATCTCAAACGATTTAATTATTGTGAACTTTGTTCTTAAAAATGTGTATGTCATTTTGTCCATTACTGGATAGCGTTGTTAAAACATTAAAATATTGAAGGGGGCCAATATATATGCAGGGGCCACATTACCACCTTTTCCCAATAATATTGATTACTGTTATTACAATAGTCTTGTTAAATCGAGGTAAGTTAGCTACTATCATCAACCATAATATTATTATGTTTAGTTCGTTCGTGGATATTTTGCCTCAGAATTTGTATAAGATTTATTAGTGCTGTTTGCATCTTTACACCTGTATTATCTTCATGGCCTTATTGGAGGTCAAATATAAAGGAACGCTCTGTATCTTCCAATGCTTTAGTTAACGCCTCTGTCTAGAAATTAAAAAAATGGTAATATGATAGAAGGCATCAAAGTGACATGTCATTTCTGTTAAATCCTCCTTTTACCAAGTTCCTATAAAAATCCTTTATTTTCAGCTTTGGCAGAACAATTGAAAGCATCAAGTTAGTGTTTACTTAAGGTCTCTGTATGACAGCAAGTGATTTAAGGTTTTATAACAACTTTAGTAGTATCTATAATCTTTATGATCTGTGACTCCCCACCTGCGCCGGCGCCACTCGTGATACAATCCGCATCACGTCACAATCTTGACTTCATCTACTACTGGACTTCTTTATGATTGAGCTTCTACAATAATTCTCTCGCAATTTATTGTTTTTGATCTCTGTTTGGGTAAAATATATACCTATTTTATATTTTATAAAAATGAATTAAGTAATAATTATTTTGACATTATCTTGTACTTCAAGCAAAAAGTTACCTTAATAAATATTTATATTGGGTTCCTCTGGAAGGGCCGTATCTTCATGAAATATGGTATAAAAGGGGATTTTTCGTAGATATAACTCAATAATAGTATTGTACAGCCCTGAGATTTTTTTGACTTGATTAAAGTTCGTTCACCAAAGTACTTTTTAATTTACAAAGGCTTTTGCTCAATTTATATTTAGCTTATAATTAACTTATCACCAGAAATAGTAACATTTCACAGACAAAAATAGTAAACGATCATCAAAATACAGACCACCATTTTATTGTAAAATGATAACCAAAGATTTAACATCTTAAAACCAAAAATAGTAAATGATCACCAAAATAAGTAAATGATCACCAAAATTAGTAAATGATCACCAACATTATACTAGCATTTTAATGTAAAATGATCACCAAAATTAGTAAATGATCACCAACATTATACTAGCATTTTAATGTAAAATGATCACCAAAATTAGTAAATGAAAATGATCATCAACATTATACTAGCATTTTAATGTAAAATGATCACCAAAGATTTATTATCTCGCTATCCTATTTATGCAAAATGACTCCAAATAAATCATTGTTAAACCAAAAGTAGTAAAAGATCACCAAAATTAGTAAATGATCACCAACATTATACGTTAGCATTTTAATGTAAAATTATAACCAAATATATTTTTATTTAGCAATAGCAAGCCTTAGTTAAAGAGTCCCGTTTGTACCCTTTGGGTACGGAACCCTAAAAACGGGACTCTATTACTGAGACTTCGATGTCTGTCCATGTGTCTTTCTCTAGGCTGTATAATGTATATCAAGAACCGCTCCAGCTAGACTTCTGAAAATTTAACAGATTATGTATGTCTGTTGCCGCTATAACAACAAGTACTAAAAACAAAATAAAATTATTATTTAAGGGGGGCTCCCATACAACAAACGTGATATTTTTGGCCTTTTTTGCTCGATATCAATAATGGCAACCAGTAGGCACGTTGATATTTTCGCAAAGGCCTTGGTTATATTATGTTTACTTCAATAATTAATAATAATATAAAAAAAATTAAAGGAGGCTCCCAAGTCCCAACCCATACAAAAACACAATTTTAGGTCTAATTTTGCTCTATAAACGGTACGGAACCCTCCATACGACTCACACTTGGCCGATTATTTTGTTAATAATATGCTTACATTTTTTGTCAATCGTAGTGATTTATTTGGACAGAAATATTGCATTGATTTGCTCACAAGGATTTGGCGATAATTTACTATATTTGGTGATCATTTACTATATTTGGTGGTCATTTACTATATTTGGTGATCATTTACTATATTTGGTGGTCATTTACTATATTTGGTGATCATTTACTTTATTTGGTGATCATTTACTATATTTGGTGGTCATTTACTATATTTGGTGAGTGATATTACAATTTGAAGTGTTCTCATGACTAAAATAGCTGGTAGTATTGCAATTTTAGACTTTATTTTTTTGGTGTTCAATATATTTTTTTGGTAAACAAGTTTAGGGTATCAGTGCATTTTTGGTGGTCATTATATGTGAGTGGTTAACCAAAAAGGGACCTGAAGGTAAATAATTTGATTTTGAGTAAAATGCGTTTGGAGTTTCGTGTTTCAAATCGTGCGCGGTTCACACAAAAAATCATAAAATAAAAACTACGGCACCTTAAAATATTCTGGTTAGACCAAAAGAAAGCTAAAAGACCACGGATTAAAAAATAAAAAATAAAAGAAGGTACCTAAGTAAATAATTTGATTTTGAGTAAATCGCGTTTGAAGTTTCGTATAGGAACATGTTACGACTCGTGCGCGGTTCACAAAAAAAATCATAAAAAAAAACTACGGCACCTTAAAATATTCTGGTTAGACCAAAACAAAGCTAAGAGACCACGGATTAAAAAAATAAAAAAATAAAAAAAAAACCGTTTCCAATCCTTCAGGTCCCTTTTTGGTCAACCACTCACATATTTGTTCCCTTTATATTTTATCAACAGTACGGAGTACCGGATCTGTTAAGTCAATATTAAAGTTTGTATTTCAAATTATCTGTTGTGTGTCCCCAGGCATCCCCTTTTCCCCCTCCTGGCGCTGATCTTCGAGAAGTGTGAGCTGGCCACGTGTACCCCCAGAGACCCAGGAGTAGCGGGCGGCGACGTCTGCTCCTCGGAGTCCTTTAACGAGGACATCGCCGTTTTTAGTAAACAGGTAAATACGACATTTTAATCTCAATGTAATTCTTCAACAATCGAACACAAAGTCCCATTTAGCGACGAAAATGACGCGAATATCGGAGTAGCTCGCGGCGCACCTGCCTCCATTACCCATCGGGATTAAAAAAATAAAAAAGCGCGCGAACGCATTCGGATATTAAAATGTCGCACAAAATGGCGGCCGTAAATCAACCGCGGCAATTTCTTCGGGCTTTAATAACCATAAAGCATAATTAGTGACGAAAATCAGTTAGCGATTTGTATTGGCTCCTCATTGATCGTTTACGCCGGCCGGCCTGAACGTATTGCAGATAAAAAGTGCAAATTACTACCGTCCTATTTATATTGCCACTTAATTTGCAACAATGATTATAATGAGTATCATCACAAGTTTCTGATTACTATAATTATTGTAGTCACGGAATCCGCAGACACTCGGAAACGCGCCGTCAAATTCGTAACAAACGAAAGTCGTGCAAAAGGTTTTATTGATACTCCCTATGAGGGCCACTTAGGTCGTAATGATATACTTATCCGATATTTCATTATGCGGTCGCCGTAATAACTTAACAATACAAATCACCATACAAACAGTGGCACCTATAATTTGGACGGTAAAAAATAACTTAAACGGAGTCGTTTGTGGCGGTCCGACGTCGTGCGGGACGGCGGCGCGGCGGTAATCTGGCATACGCCCGCCGAGCGCACAGCGCCGACTCTGTCATTTTCTTATAAACGTATTACACCGCAATAGCTTTATTTGTATCTTTTACACAATAGGCCGACCGAGTGTTGACGTGTCGTCGACGAGTACGACCGTCTTCGTAACGTCGAATATCAGTTTCGCCGGAAGCGAGGCCGCGCGGCGCTATCGAGTTTCACTTTTTTGAGGTGATCGGTTATCGAGCTATCGGCCGAGGACTTTAATGAGCAGTAACGATTGAAATTAAACGGTATTTATAACGACAATAATGTAAATAGCCGCGACCTCGCGACTCCGAGATAACCGCGCCGATAGAGATGTCAGTGTCATAGAACTGAGTGGCGTTTCTCGGCGTTTGTTTACGTTGCGACTTGCACCGACCGATAATGTGGTGCGATTTCGCTTTTCGTACTACATACATTACGAGATCGGTGTCGGGTGACGGGCCGACGGCCAGGGCTCCGGACGTCCATCGTGCGCCCGCGCACGTCGGACAGTCGCTAATCGCTCAGTTTTTAATTACTCCAATAAAACGTTTATCGGCGGCGGTGGCACGTGAAATCGCCACGAAAAGAGATAAAAACTCCGGACCTCCCGCTCCTGCGCTTTAAAAAGCGACGTCCATAATTCATCGGCGCACGAAATAAATCATAAACGGTAAAGTGTTTATTTTCAAAGTACTTAATAAGTTTTAAATTTATTTAAGTGGCGTGCGGTACGATTGTGGAGTGATTGATATCCGCTCATCGGGAGAGGCTGCTGCGCTTGCGCCGTCTGCCGAGAGCCGGCTGCCGTCGTTGCAGACCAGCAGTACCGTAGGGCTCTTTATGACCGTCGTAGTCCGGTTCCCGTTTTACAACTTTGCCGTGCTTCGATGTTTCGTTACTTAATCGAACGCTTTCATCTTTATAAAATATTTTCACGTTTATTATTATTCATAGACGACGACGGAGCGTGGTAATCGGAGGTAGAGACCATTTACGTAAACCCGCTACCGTCTTATTATTGATTCGATCGGCGGTACCATATTTAATGGAATACCGTGTAAAATGAGAAATAATTGCGTGGAATTTTAATTGTCGTTCGTCGGCGATGCGTGCGCCCCGCCATTCATAATCCTAGACGTTAAAAACTAATATACATTCCTAACGAGACGTACAAACTTACATTTCAATTTTCTTCACATCAATAACTTCGAATCTATCAAATATTTATCTTTCTACAAGATCCTTGCTAGATTGGTCGTGTGGTTTTTCAAAATAATATAAGCCTAAATTCACAAATATTTTTGCAGATATATTTTGACAATAGTTATCTGAGTCTCTGCGTCGATTTCTCGAAAGCTTTTAGCGGGAGTCCCGACTTTTGGCCCGGTTTTATCTCTGCAGTCTGGCGTTAAAGTTGTTTGCATTAATTAAACGGTATGTGTTATCTAATTCGTCACAACCGGTCCATCTTCTGATTGTGGAATGGCGCCATAAACATCAGCCAGTACCTTTATAAGTTTATACGTTCTGACTTCTGCCACTTCGATTTTTTGTTTACGACCGTCCTCGGCTCGATTAAAATGTTTCACATGTTATTAATGTTGACTAAGTATGGTTTATTAATATTAAAATTTATAAACCATACTTAGTCAACTATATCATTTCATATTGACACAATGTTAAAATAAATCTTGTTAATATTAAAAGAATATTCGCCGGACTCGATGGAAGACACATCGGTGATGATGATGATGATACAAAAGTTCATGTCAAAGGTTCAAACATTAATGTGCTAGCAGAAAATTACTATTTTAGTATCGTTTCATAATTAGACGTCGTTATCAACAATCTTGTATGTAAAGTAAACCCTCATAGAGTTACTGGCGATTACCTAGCCGGCTAGTATTATACAGTTAATTATAATTGAGAATTATAATTACGTCCGTGCACCGTTGCTCGCAGTTCACACCTTGCCACACCACCGTCTAAACCGAAGCGTGCACCTGTATGGAGGAATGCAACGATCCCTTGATTTGTCTATCACGTTATGTTATGTAATTTTAATTTCACTTATGACTGGATCGACGGAACCGAAATCTTATTTGTTTTTAAAATTTTAATGACTTCATGTAATTTCTTTTGCATCAATAAATGTTTTGTTGTTTTGTGCAATAAATCTCCTTTATCTGAGATAATGGTCCCGACCTTTCTGAGCTCATCATTAAAATAATGGATTGGAATATTTTCGCATTAAAGTTTTTCTATCATAAATTAGTTATTATCGTCTTTCTTCATTTGGAGTCAACGTAGAATCGAGTTTGCCAATAGATTCCAAATGTCTTATCGTAATATCTTATCATTATCACATATTTAAATTTAATTGTCTCCGAAATATTTACATTAGCAAAGATACCAGTTTCACAGGAAAATAATAATATAAATTTTATTACATATATATTCTATCTATATTTAAAGTGAAAGTTTTGATTTCAACAATCATGTTGAAATGTAATGGATCGGCACGAACAGTCGTATTTAAAAATAAACCAAGTACTCTGGCCAGACGCGGATGAAACCTTACAAGTAGAGGAAATTATAAAAACTAACCTGCAACATTGTTTGACATTGAAAACGAAGACGAGAAGGTCTGATAAATTTTAGTCCTCATCAGTTATTTAAGGTATTTTTTATTAAATTGTGTGCCCTATTGATGTCACTCGAATAGCGCAAGATTTGGTTCAGTTTTTATGATGAAAAATAACAATGTATCATAATTTCTTTAGCAGCGTTGTCCTTTTCGTGCTCGAGGATCCCGCGTTGTCTGTTTGTTTACGTCTGTCTCGTCCCGTTTTGTCGTAATTGTATATTGTTAAGGGATTTGGACGCGCAATTTAAGCTCTTTGTCGCCATGATCCAATTGGGCGTTTTGGCGCGGATACAGAATACGTAATGGCGGACGATACGCGCGCAGCTGCGCCCGCGCAGTGTGTGACGCAGGGCTGGCACTACAACAGACCAACTTATACAGTAAATAACACATTTGATTGATTAGAAGAAAACGAAGTATAACATCCTTATTAATACATACGTCTGGTTTGATTTTAAAAATGCTACTACATCAATTAGGTACTGTTTTATTTTTATGCCCCAAGATTTTTAACCCATCAGTCGTGGCAAAACAAGACACAATAGCTTTTTCATTGTTATCGCGGCCGGATGTGGCCGCTTGGGGCTTCATGAATTAAAGGATAAACATTTCATCAACTGCGTACGTCATTGTAACGTGTTTTATAACAATTACATAATCTTGTAGTATTCCTCCAGCTGGTCCTTCGAGTTGTTCAAAATGAAATGTAGCCAGCCCTACCGACGCGGCGAGGTCGGAGTCGAGATGCGATAGTTTTTGTCGCCGGAGTGTTCTGCGCTTATAAGTGGACTTTGTCTCCCCGGGCCCGACGCCCGACGCCCGACACTGCTCCCACCGACACTTGACTCAATTACTTGTATTTGTTGTACCGGTGAGCCTAGCTACGGTATACACGTATCTGGGAGAGAAAACTCCTATCCTTGATAAACTTGGACTACGTATATGATGCTCAATTAATCCATAAAGAATAAACCGAGACATTTGCACAATCCACTCATATAGCACCGATTAAATAAACATTACTTATATCGGGAGTCGTTAACGATTGTCACATAAGTAAACCAATAAAATCGAGATATGTTTATTTAATAAAAGTGAGTCACGCGGGGCAGTTTCGAGAGACTTACGGATTTTATGGGTCGTATCGTCGTAGGTGGTTGAGTGATTTACACACAAATTAACTCTGTTGAATGTTCCAAGGGGTCATCGACTGCGAATGGAGAATTCGCTGACGAAGTTGAGGCCCGCTCCGCGATAGCGTGCGCCACTCAATTAGCGGCTGACACGCTGCTGGCTCGAGTTTTTGTCCAAACGGCATTAATATGCCGATGGACTGAACATTACGCTCTTTCATCGCTCGTCGTGCCACTTAGACCGTTTACACCGATATTAATTAAACAAGTAGACGAGGTCACATTTTCCAATTACAAAATTCAAATTACACCTAGGGCGATTTTGGGACTGGCAGTCGGCAGATCTTATGAGGTTCAAAATTTTATTCCCTCATTTCTGAACTTGATAAGGAATCAAAATATGTATTTGCTATTTTTGCCACATATTCAAACTTAATATTCATATTTTATTAGTCTTATCCCTGGCAACAATCTAAATATTAAAAACTCCTAACATAATCTTAAGTTGTGTAAAAATTCTTACCCCACATGGACACCAGCACCTGATTACGATGGCGTCTGATTTAAGGTTACCAGATATTTTAAATTAAAAAACGGCATTTAAATATCGCAATATGTCATACTCTCGATTATCTGACCATTTTTGGTGGGATGTTTGCCGCGAAAAAAGTCGGCTTCGAGCCGGACAGCGGTATGGCGGTTTTTGCGGCGCGTCAGAAAACTCGCGATAAAAATGGACGCCAAATGAGTATTAATTCGCACCGGCTAATAATGACATAAATACACCTAGCCGGGACACAGGGTGTTCAGATTGATTACCCTCTAGAATTCTAGATCCTAGTGACAATACTACTGTTTATAGTTTTAACTTATGACTTATACAATTAGGTTGTATGCTGCATGCATGAGTAACAGGAATTTATATAGGCCATAATAATAACACTTCAACTTTATAATCCACGATTATCATATTAAACAACAAATATGTATCATGGATGGCATCCATGGCATTAGCTACAAAGACGCCTTTGAAAAAATCATGTAAATGACAAAAACCTTATGTTATATAATTTGAAACGTAAGCACTGGTGACCTTATATCAGCTTAACTGTTTTTTGACTGACGTGCGACTGACCGTTCTGACTGATGATTACCAAACACCCTGTGTACATAATGACGGGAGGCGGCATTCCGCGCGACACGTCCCGGTCCCGTTACCGCTGAATCTGTTTTGCCGCTGCCCGCTGCCCGCTGATGACGCTCAGATATTCGTACAATTTATCGTGGGACTTTCTGACCAGTTTCAACGACCCGATCTCAACAAAGTTGTCAAGGTTAGGCACGATGTTTTTAGCGGAGATAATGTATGGGTTTCCGGCAGTGGTAATGTCTGATGCATGGTTGCCACTGATGAATTTGCTGAAAAAACTTCGGTTTAGGAACGTAAAAATTTTAAAAATAATAAAATGAGCACTGAGTAATAAGTAATTACAGAATGTGAAAATTGTTTATTTGAACATGAAAATACACGATGTGTTAAAAATACGTCCACACTTAATTTAGATTAGGCGCTTAGTGCCATTTACGAGTAAAATTACCATTTACCTAATTATAGACGTTTCGAACTAACTACATAAGTACCGCTACTGCGATAAACGTTTGAGAATTTTAATTGTACGTTTTAGCACTATTTTATGCGTCTACAATCCTCTCGACACGTGTAAAATAAAATGACTAAATTTTTATCAAAACGAATCAACTATTTGGCAGCGGAATAGGGGCAAACATGCGAATCTTAAACAAGTACTTCGCAAAAAATTGTTTATCAGTCTCAATATTATCTCAATTATAACGAGCATGAAAAGCAATGAAAAAAACCTACTCATTATGTATTTGACATGCCCACAACGACCAATGGAGCCTGAACCCTCGCGGAGCACTCGGCGGTCGTAGTCCCGCGGGCGACCGCGCTCGCTTGGGATCAAATAATTTCGGTCATTCGGTGAAACGACCAGCTCGAGTAGACACCTAGGCTCGTACGCCGACAATGGGGTCACGGGTCTGTTTGTTTTAAGGGTAAATAAGGGTGTAGGAGCTCGTGGGGGTGTGTTACGACCAGTCAGGAGCAGCTGACGCGGAGGGTGTTTTTACCTACTGGGGTCGGCTGTACCTACGGTGCGCCGGGCCCTAGACGACGTCTGTACGTTCATTTATGAATATTTTAGTCGGTGTTTATCCGGTGACGTATGGAAATTAACGTCGTCAGCCTGCAGCCAATTTTCGAATATATTTTGAATAAATTATGGCGTATAAGCAATTGAATCTTCGGGCAGTTACACATCTTTGATTTAAACCATTTTTACAATTCCGTACTAAGAGTACCAATATTTACATTTTTAATAAGTAATTCAGAAGTTAGAATTTATAGATTTAGTGTACCAACTCCCAATTACAAATTACTTTTTATTCAACAAAACCCAGGAAATCCAAAGTAACTATCTTGAATAAGTCATGAAAAACGATCAATAAAGGCGAATGAAGGGTATAATCACGTGCATAGACTAGCGCGATCAAACGTTGCAATTAGGTGGGAGTTGGGACTGTGGGACGTCTAGACAAAAGACGGACTAATTACAACAATTTCCTATAAAATTGTCGGCTTTATTATATGCGAGTTCTAAAGGGCTAGCTTTTACAAATGACGAGTAATTATGGTCCGTTCATGGTCTGCTATCAAAAATACTTTTTGAATTCACGTACTACAAATAGCGGATCTTCAAAAATGCACCTGTTTAATCTCCTTAGGTCACCGAGACCACTACACGCACCAGGAGATTGTGTGAGTGACAGGCGTGGCTGCGGCGTTCGTTGGTTCTAGCCAAATCGTTTGTAGCAGATTAATCAAGATTACAACCCTTTCCGGGGCGCGGATAGCTTCAGATGTGACAATAACGGGGGATATTATTATGTGACGGTTTTAGTTTAGTATACGTTGAGAGATTTCTAAATTATATAATAATTCTAAGTACATCAAATATACTGCTTCATAACTATCACCAAGTGCAACAACTGGTCTAGCGGCTGCCGGCTAGCGTATCACAATTACCTATAGGCTAGTTTTTCTTTATAATATTTTTTGTCATGATATTATTTAACTAATATGTATTACTATCCTATATGTGAAACTTCTTTCGGTATCCAATTTGAAAATAAAAAAATTAAGAGCAATTGCAAAAGTCAACACAGTAATTGAGTTGACATAACAACGGAGAACTCAAAAAGGCTAAGCGTGTTGTTAAAATAATCTATGCATCGATTTTAGCTCCCCCATAAAGAATTTACTTTAAAAATTATATTAACAAAAGCCAAAACACATTTGGACCCGCAGAAAAGTTATTAAACATTGCACCATTACACTTTAATTTTGAGCCCGGCGGGATTTGAGAGGGGTGGCCAAATTAAAAAAAAACTCGCTAGCAGTGATCAGTTTTAGAGGTGTTGGTTCCGTATAAAATTGAAAGTACATTTTTTTTTTGTTGATTAATTATTATTCATATAGCATACAGTTTATATTACTGCGGATATATTAAATATGTAAAGCCAAATTAAAATATAGATTGCACTGCGAAATATTGTTGAGAAAGATAATCTCCAATAGAAGTTGCAAAATATTATACGGTATTACAAAGTATGACCCTGTTGATAAAATTATTGATTATAGAAATTAATAACAAATACACAACTCGAAATCGGAAAACATTAAAATATGTTATATGGATGATATTTCAATAGGATCTCAACGATAGTTTTCAGGACGCTAGCGTACCTACTGCATGTTAGTATGTATGATGCAGGGTTTCATATCGAGCTGGGGATCCCGAGAGTGTGTGAGCTGAGGGTGCCAGCGCTTCAGCCATTCATAGGTTGCGTTTATTCTTGTACAAACACGTTTCTGGCTGGCGAAAACCATTATTCCTTTGTACCCCATTATGCCCCATAATGCCCCATTTTGGGGCACATCGGTACGGTGGTATTTGTTTATCTTTTGCGTTGTTTAAAAGTTTTTTCTCCGTCGAAAACACTTTGGCCTGTTTATTTTTAAATCGAGCGTGTGCGAGTGCTCTTCAGCGGGGCGTATGAATATGTTTGTTTGTTTGTTTCGTGGCCGGAATCGAGGGTTCATACGCTGATTACTCCTCGTTTCGGCGAGAATTGAGAAACATTCATCAAAAGCAAAATTTATCGCTAGTTCAACTCTAGACAAGGAGCTCCTTACAAAAAGTCAAGATTAAAGAATCTCTAAAAGCTCGAAGCGTGGAACTTTGAACTCTCACGCCGACACGTAGAGTTCACATCCACTTATTTAAACAAAAGTGGAGCTCGAGATCGGAAAGAATGTGTTACTCATAGCGTTCACGAGAATAAATGCGAGATGTGCGTTCCTTTATGCATGCGTTTTCTTACTCGATGCATAATTATATAAAACTTTTTCAAAAGCGAAGTCACTAAACCAAAGTTCTGTTTAAATCTTTACTACCTAATGTTTTTACTCGTGAAATCTTAAATATAAATCTTGCTGACAATAATTCTCATCGTCTTTTGTGATAATTCTAAAAAACGTTATCCTCGGGCATGTATTCATTTTATTTATAATTCTGTTTCGAGAGATTAACTCAAAAAGCAAACATCTGTCTCGTATAATATGCCCAAAAAATCATAATCCGCCATTTTGAATTCATGAATGCCCTTTCACAATACAAACGTTTTGTTACAGACATGATCTCCCCGACGGGGCCCTTTAACTATTTTATGAAATTATGTATTTCATTTGCCTCGGATTATTTGTAACAATAACCGACGATGCGATTGGTACCAAATAATCGGCTATAGTGTATTTTTGAGCTTAAAATTAGTTACTCCGTTTCCCAGTGAACGCCAAAAAATTCTACCCGCGCTACGTGAAAGCTTCACACGAGCTTCGAATGTTCAACAAATGTGTTGTTTACTGTATAAGAGGGAGTTGAACTAATAGTTTATGATGGCAGTAATCAGCCTGGTTCTCATTCCACTCGACAGCCCCTGAGTGAGTCATTATGCACCTCCGCCGGCAGTTAATTCGCCGCAACCCTCCGAGCGCTAATGCCCGAAAAACTGACCTTACACCTCCACGAGGCCCCCGGGACCGCTTAAGTAGCCCGGCGGTGACTTATGTCCGACTTTTAATCGCTCCAGCCGAAGGTTTATTATGGAGTACGACACTCGTTCGCCGTGTCGCTATACTGAAGTATTAAACGAAGCAGAAGCCAGCACGAGAAACACTGATGATTCATTTGCATAACCGTATTCGAGTCGTAAAATTAGCGGTTACCGTCGTTAAATTTTATAAGACAAATATTTTTTATTGTTAAAAACCACATTAAACTTATATAGCATATTCAAAAAATAATTGCAAGGAATACCGATGTACAGTTAAAACTGTAAATAAAATTTGTTTTTAACTTCACAAAGTTTAATTTCATACACTGGATGTTAAAGAGCGACTAGAATGAACGGGAAGAGCTAAAAATAATGAAAAAGCTGAAGTCTAAAATATTAAAGGACAGTGAAGTTGCCACTTCTGTTTAGGTTCATATTAAGTGTAATCTGTACGGTAGTGTCAAAATAATATGATATTATCTAAATTACACGTTGGGCCGTCATAACGAGACCACGCCTCAAGATAATAAATCATTACCGTCTGTTAGTGACAAAATTCACATCACAAAATTACGGGTCACAAATCGTCACAGAGCACGGCTATAAATCAACTCGGATTCTTTGCGACATAAAAAAAAACTAAACAAACACCCCGGTCGGACCGTCTACCTGCCCTCGTATCTTTTGAATACTTTTCTTGTATTAAAAATAAAATTTTCGAACGCACGGATTTCGGGGCAAAAAACGCCCGAAAAACTTTCCTTTCAACGTTCTCGTCTCTTTCTTCACCGCGTCGTCCGTCCCTCTCGTCTGGATGCGTTCACAGAACGAAACTAAAGCGTCGCATAGAAATATTTGGTCGAGATTAAGAGGCATCTTGCACCATGTGGCTGAAATATGTAGGGCCGTGCGAAAACGACGGAATGTGAGACGCACCTAGAGATATACACATGAATATTAATGTCGACTTGTCCCGAAATAACAATCTTCCAGCGGGGCTACCAGATGTAATATAACATATAATTTACTGCATCGGTATTCGGTACTGACTTGTGCACCACCTTATATTAAAATTACTTTGTAAGGATAAATTGAAACTCGAGTAAAGTTTATGCCAACGAAACGGTCGTTACTAAGATATTTTATTACCTACTCGATGTTAAATTTGATTAGTCAAGTGAGTGTGAGTTTTTCTGAGAGACATTAGTCACTACCTGTCCTTTTTTCTGTCGGTACGACGAACACTCGGTCGGGATCACAAAAACTTAATTTGTTATTGTTATCTACCTTATAATTTTAAATGTCATCTTTTTGCCATTGTTTGACAATGTAAGTACCCGTTGTGCGGTGGGATCCATTGAAACCGTATTGTTCACATTTAACCTGGAGCTGGGTACACACTACACGCGTACTGCGCTACTTCCTCCGTGTTGTTTACGATCAATTTTGCAAATAACATAAGGACTAGAATTAGGTATTATGAGATATCTTACCTGCTGGATATATTGCATCAGCAGGTTTGTAATATGAATCCGTGACAACATAGAGGTCGGGAGCGGGCGCGGGCGCGGGGCGGGGGGAGGCAGCGTTGTCACCGTTGCATTTCGATACAACGAAAATGGCCACTAAAATATTTATATATTCCGCTGTTATGAATAGTTTTGGATCATTTACATATTTATGGCGGGAGGGCTAAGCAAACAAAAGGTACCGTATCTATACTAGTTTTATACCAAAATTTAATGATTTAAATATTGCGACATTTCTGTTATTTACGATCGTCTGCCCACGCGGTAACATCAGGTGGTGGACGGGGCCGATCGGTGGTACACCTTTAATCGTTTTTATATAGTTTTGAGTCTGAAACATGATACGAGTCTAGAACGATCGTAACCAGCAAAAGTCTCCTGCAGCTCCGTCTCAACTCTCAATCGGTATCTCCGACCGGCCGTTTGGAGTGGCTCGCAGTAGGAGGTATAATCAATTTATAATCTGTAGTATTTATGGCCTTAAAATTAAAGGGTACTCGAGTATTCCCGCGTTTATGACGTTGTAAAGTCTCTACAATTTCGCACATCGTTGTTGACTCGTTATGCTGCAGTCGCGACTTCTGTTTCGATCCTTTAAGGATTTTCAATCTACTTAGGACTATCTTTATTGTTTATTTGATTTCATTTTAAAACAGACCGGCAGCCGTATCACATATCTTGCGAGAGCAATGCGATAGCAATTATTGCGCGATAATTGCTCCAAAATCGCAATTTCGTATCACGTATCAGCCAAAACAATACGATTGCAATCGATCGCTATACATGACACCATTGTTTTTAAACCTAGCAATCGCTCGCGCGATTATTGCTAGTGGATTGTTAAGGCGAAGACAGCTGCCAATTCGACATCTTTGTGCAGTTTTCTAGACGCATGTATTTCATTGATTGGCACAAAAAAAATATATGTTATTTTTGATTATATTTGGAAAAGCTTGTCTAATTTAAATAATAAAATAATGTACTCCTGGATGAAAAAAATAACCAAAGTCACATCTTTCAGGAACTTTAAACAGTTCTAACTAAAGTAATGCATACACTCTATGCTTTAAAAATTTGTTTATTTGATACCTTTTACAAAAATCTAAAGATTGCCGGATTTAATTTTCGGTTCTGACATCTAGATTTCCCATAACATTTATTTTTTCCTCTAACAAACGAAAAATGTATCCACGCTACCGAGTGAACACTTCACTTCTCTGTCTCTCTGGCATGAAAATCGACAGTGCGAGAGTGATGCGAGATCAAGATCATTGGCAGTTGTCTTAATCGCTATTTTAACTACGTAATAGCCCTGCCGGTATTTAGTTTTGATCCTATATTAATCGTTATTATGCTCTCATCTAGGAGTAATTGACTATCGTGCTTAGGTAAGCGAAGATAAAATTAGGTAATTTAACAGTAAGTTATCCAAATTACTCCATACTTAAGACTAAAATACTAAGTGGCCAATGAGACCCAAATTCCTCATCGCCATAAACCAGAAATAAGTTTACAAAAAGTAAGGAGCAGAGCAACAATGTTAGTACACTGTCTAGTTATTCCGTCGATCATCAAAATTTAATGTTCGCCACGCGATGGTGTAATTTTCCAATCTCATACTCGTATCATAAAAATACCTAACGGGAAGCTTCGTATTAAAAGACCATAATTTTAAACGCACTACTTCAGTAGCCGACCGGCTCGGTATCTGAATTAGAGAAAAAAAAAACACCTGCACGTCGTGAGGTTATTAAATAGGAGGGGACCTAACTAAATTACCAAACTTGCCTTTACGCATTATTCGATAGTTATTCGGTAAAATCTGATCTGCCCTCGCTCGATAATGTGTCATATTGCAGTCTAAATAAAATCGAGGATCGTGTGAGCGGGAGTTATTAAAAATCTTCGATCGCTCGGACGGAATCTTAGGTAGCCTCAGCATATTTCATCTTATAAATAGATTTTTTATAAATTACAGGGTACCGGGTCGCTCGGGCTCGCGCTCGGCCTTAACTACCGTTTAATTCCATTTTATTATGCACTTTAATATTTGTTAAATAGAGTTTAATTTCCAACGATTAATTACGACATTCTCGTCGTACGAGCTCATGAATTCAATAATGGGATCGGCTTTTTATGGCTCAGGTAGCGGACGTTTTGTTCGGCGCAGTATTAAATTATTAAAATCTTGAGGCCGAGCTGACCCCCGAGTCCCGACTCCTCCGGCGACTACTCTCCTCTTCTCATCTCTTCTCTCCAGCATTCCCCGGGGTCTGCATTGTGTGCCTCCCGGAGTCCTGCCTGCCTAGTGCCTCCGCCGCGCTGTCACAACCGGGCCTAGTTTTTGTCGCGATTCCCGTAAAGAAATAGACAATCGAAAGGGTCGGGAACAATGAGGAGAAAAGTCCTTAACTCTTGAGCCGGTCGGCACCACGGTATTTATTCAATTAGGGGCACAATACGCCGGCTGGAAGTGCACGGGCGCAGGTAAACGCCAATGAATAGATAACAATTGTCCGCCCCGAGATACAACACGGAGATATTTTTGGGGGTTTCACAAAATTGGGGACAAAAACCAAAAGTTTAATCGCAGCGGTTCCAGATAAGAGCGGCGGGAGCCCTCGAAAGGAGAGCGAATACGTTCTGCGAACTGCGACGCCCTCGCAGATCGTAGCTTTGAATTCCTAACGAAATAAAGACTCTACGTTGTACGTATCGGTACAAAAACTTTGACATTAAAAAAAAAGTCTGCGGCGCCCTACGTGGCGGCGAATTTGCATTAAGCTATCCGATATTTGCTGACCTTTAAATGAACATTGCATTTATAATTAACATGTTACAAGTCGAAGTTAATACAAACTTACACATTTGCAAAACAAACGCCGAGGGTTAAACAATGTACCATGTGCCCGTTCACGTGGAGCACGACGATATTATGCTGAACATTTTGGAGGCCTCCTCGCTCCGGTCGCATTGGACGTTATTTACCGTCGTCGCCGTGAAGTGCGCGACGCCGACGGGTTTAATGTGCGAGCGGAGGTAGATAGCGTCGTTATTAGCATGTAATTTGTGCATTCGAGGTTTACGGGTCGGTGCCCTACGAAATTAGGGACTTCCTTCCCCGAGGGCCGAGGAGGAGCGCCGGCTATGTGCCTCTATATCTGGGCATCCTCCGAGTACATGGGCCCATGTACTCCGACACGCGATGCCCCCGGGGGCACGGTTTAACACATTAACTTTTTGTAAATGGGTAATTTTTCGAGCATACAACGGCGAAGTGATAAGGCGCGCTATAAATATTACTAGAAATTCCGGGCTCGTTACGTTCAGTGATTACGTCGGCGTCGCGTACGAGATAATTAAATAACGTCACGACACCCGGGCACCCGCTGGTCGCTCAGCCTGATGTTGTTTACCTTCATACCGTAGGACCCTCGACGGTGGCTTATAATATTTCATAAAAATCCCACCCGAAAATAAAAACTAATACGTCAGTTTTTATAGAGCACCCATAAATATAATAAAATGCTTTTTAGAATCGAGGCACGGTGCATAGACTCGATCCTATCGCGTTTCCGGTCAAGTTGAGAACTAAAAAACGTTCTCATGTTGGTCAAAGAGTAAAAAACGTGCAGATGGTCGGGTATAATTATATACGCGATAATCATGCCGTGTAGAATCGTGTACTATGATAATGTATTTGCTACGTTACGAATTAGCTGTAAAAACTAGAAGGTAGGCGATAGTAGTATGACTTAATTACATGTTAGGACTTAGCATCGGTTTTTGTGGGAGCGCTAATAACATAGAGTACACAATTTTCTACCGTCGAAACAAAATTTGTGACGACAATTCGTTCGAAATTATTTTGACATAATATTTTTATCACGAAAGGAGCGATAACGGCAACCCTTGCTGCAATTAATACATTCACAGCCAGCGATAAAATGCCCGAGGACTGTACGTTTCGTGTAAAAGGAGTGTTTATAGTATAAACAAACAAATAAGTCACAACTCACAAGTAGAGTAGGATTTTTCAGTGGGGCGCGGCAGCGGCGGGGCTATCACAGGCCACAGCTCGCTGGCGATACCATCGTGCGTTAGCCTGCTGCCTGCCGCACGCGATGGCCTATGGCGCTAAAGATGATTACTGTTCTCAAATCCTTACCGAATTCTTGTCAAGATTAATCAACTAAGTCTAGGGTGACTTTTGTTTTCGCCGTGACCACGCCTTGTAAATTGTAATAACCTAAATTGCTTCACTTGTCGACGAATCGAATGATCTAGTTTGATTGACTTTACTACAGAACATTCTATATTTTTTGGACGGAAGTGATTGCTTTCAGTATTCTATATTTATAGTAAATATTGTTAATAAATTAGGCGAAAATGTTTGGTTGCCACCAAAAATTCAATTCTACTGATCATAAATCATAATATTTCAATATTTCTGACAAATGCATTTTTCTGTCCACAGATACGCCAAGAGAAACCTTATTATATAGCAGACCCCGAAGTTGATTCATTAGTAAGTACAAGTTTGAATTCTTTAGTAAACATAGAGCGGTCAGGTCCGAAGTAAAAGAAAGCACGGGCCGTAAACTACGGACGTAAACTAGTTAACACTAGCGCTTGCATGTCGGGAATTTACGATTTGATTTGTCAAAGGGCTGCTCCTAATAAAGCACAGGTAAACGAGATTCTCGGTAATAAAAATGAGTGTGTATATAAATATATTGTCACTCATAAACCCGACGTCGCAGCCTCCCGCGGCTAGGGCGCTGGGCGCTGGGCGAACAAAACGAGAAAAACATGGCGGCCACCCACCGCCCCGGTTCGACACGGGTACTTAAGCGATTTTTAACAAATAAAATCTAAGGCATTACGAATTGTCGTCCCAGGATCAAAACTTTTATTGGCCTGACTCATTCGATATTAAAAAACGAACCTACTGACGATTCTGCTCCGAGCGGCGGCGACATCTGATTTGTAATGTGAAGTCGTCGTTTTAAATATTCAAAAATTCCGTAAAGAGCCGAAGTGTAAATTTACGGCTGACGTCATAGTGCGGCTGAGAATTCCACCGGCATCAAAACTCGTTAAATAAACATAGATCATAGAAACCGCTACCCAAGTTGAAGTTATCAAAACATGTAATAAATAATTCCCGCGATCAAAAGGCCGTTAAAGACGCCAAAGCTTGCGCAAGCGGTGATTAATTGCCCGAATATAAAATAAACGAGTGTGGAGTATGTTAAAACTGTTAATACGGTAGCGGGGGCTGACAGTTACCTGCGCGTGCTAAGCCGAACTTGCGCTGTAGATAACCGAAACACACATCCGGGCTGCAGGAGTATTGCATGCTTGTTTTAATTTGGTTAAAACAGCCTATTAGACAATACTTTTAAATAAAAATGATCATGGAAAAAAGCATTGTAAAGAATTTTGAGTTTCGAACACTTGTGGTGTTGCCAACTTGCCACCACTGGAAACGGCTTTAGCGTTTTCAATAGAAATACGTTGAAGGATACGTCAATAAGCAATTCTTAATGTAATTACGTTTCATTATGCACCAACAAAAGTCGCAGCATAAAACCTTAATAATGGCGATTGTGAGTGCCCGAGGATGTTTGTATGTCGGTCGTATTTAGTCCTATTCACTTTATCAGTCATTGTGTCTTTAATTTCTTATGGGCGCCCTCTTGCGGTGTGCTGGTTAATTGCTTATGTCATTACTTTCGGCCGGCTCCATCGCGAGATTGAACCTTAGCTGCAGACGTTAAGCTCCAATCTCCAACGCCCGGAGCTCGGGGTTCATTTGACAGTTAACTATTTTCATTACTTCCAACACACGAAATAGGCTTTTACGGTCATTTCCATTGCTTTACCGACTAGACGTGCACAGATTATTTATGATTTGACAGAAAGTGGAAAATCTGGAATAGCCGTTTTCATATTTAAGCGTCGCTCATAAACGTTGTTAATTATTATAATTAAGTACTTATGTATTCATAAAACTTTCTCATGGTTTTCCAAAAAATTCAAAATAACCAAAAATAACATTTGCTTAATATTTTTAATGTCAATATTAATTAATATACTTTGCTTGCCTAATTCTATGGAGCCCTAGAGCCTTAGGCCACATCGGGTAATATCCACAGCCGGGGGCTACTGGTGACTTTTGTAAAGCCTCAACCTGCCGAGGTGACGGCCATTGTGAGCGCTGACCGCAACGCAATGTGTCCAAATTGTAATTATCGCAAACTTTATAGCAGGTTTGCCAAAATACTAAACTAATATTCGTAAAAAAAAATACAAAATAAAGTATTCAGACTATTTAAATATTTTAATATTGATGAACCTAAAAGAGATCATAAAACATTACCTGATGACCATCAGGTAATGTTTTACGAGGTAAAAGTTCTTTAAAATTTTGAAAACTTTTGTTTATCTGTTTTGTCTGTTTGTATATAATGAAAATAAACTCAAACAAAAGAATGTCATAGAACGTTGTTGTCGATTCGAAATGGTCGTAAAACAAAAACTGCCTTTTACAATGACATCTTTATTGACAAAATTAAAAATATGTTAAAGGCTTATTATAATTAAATTTTGTTTATTTCCTAATAACATGTTGACTAATGTTATTAATTTATATTTGGAAATTAAAATACTATTGAAGACGGTAGCATGTTTAAGTGGTATCACAAACACTGGGTGTTGACGCGGAGGGACCAGGGGAGACAACAACTCGGTGGCTGTGCAAACAAACTGACATATTTTTATCTCGTAAAACCGTCTGTCAACCGCCCTGGTGCCTGGTGGTGGTGGTGAGCAAACGGGGTGGCGGCTCCTGCTCATTTCTGCTCTTCTGATACAACTCATAATAAAGAAAAAAATACTTAATGTATCAAGCCCTTAGAAAAATTGACGGTGAACCTATATTTCTGTTTTTCTGGTAAAAGTTAGAATAACGCTTATTACTTTTTGTTTCCCTACTACCAGAGACCAGACATACAAGTGTATATTTTCTCTATGCTACCATAAAACTCGACGAATCTCAAGGCTACATAAAACCATGGAAACTTAATGGTGTAATGTGGCCAGGTGGGTCTTGACGCCATTAGATTTTGTAAAATCTCTTATAAATGATAATTATAATGGGAATCGTGTAAACGAACGGAATTTTTGTATAACAGACACTAAAACTGACGGCCCTTACCAATTAAAATAATTAATAGCCTATGTGACGAGTGAAATTAAAACATTCCTCAAACTAATTAGATGAGCAGCTCCAGAATAAGATTACGATCGAGTTACATAAAAAAACACTACTAGGAAAAAATATTTTTACATTTACTAGTTCTCTATCTACTATTTCTGTCTCCCTCTAACAGCAACAGCGTCCTCAAAATATTATCCCACCAAAACATGAAATGTAAAAGGAGCCAAGAAAAATATTGCATAGCTGTAATACTTCTGTCGTAAAAAGTTTTCAGATCACATTCAAGCCAAGCCTTCAACTTATTTGTAATTTAAATCAACATTGAGTAAATGTATCAATAGATTTCTTTATTTTATAATTATTATAGTGGCTTGGCAATGAGCATTAGAGAAATAATCTAAGAAGTATTACAGCTATGCAATATTTTGCTTGGCTCCTTTTACATTTCATGTTTTGGTGGGATTTAATTTCTTTTTTTAAGGTTTTTGTTTCTTTTCTTTTCAGGTCACGTTATAACTTTTCTGTACTTAGTTTGGTTCTCATTCTTTATATTATTTTTTGAGGCTTCGTTAGTTCTGAGTCGATTATTAATATTCATATATTTTGATATTATAAGTTAAACACTTACGGGTTTTGTCGCGGAGCACTTTTATTAATCCCGACGTTTCGGCTGCTTTACAGCGGCCGTGGTCACGGGTGGTCTTCGGGTAGTTGAAGAACTTCAAGAAATTGGACACCTCCCAACTAGCAAAAAGTGCTCTTATAATTATCTCAAGACGATTAATTTTTTACACTTATAATACACTAAATCCTATCTCCAAGACCGCAAACGGGCCCTTTTTATTTGCTCTTATACCATGCTAATAGAATACTTGGTCAATCCGATTTACACTTGTAATGACCTTGTATAACCAAAAAACTAGTGTGTTCTAAAACTGAATTGACTATAACAAACTTAGGCAAGCGAGTGATAAAACTAAATGAGAATATTTTGCAGTTTGCACTTGTCAAGTGGAACGAGATTAAAATTTAGATACATTTCAAAGGTTACATGTATTATTAATTAATAATATTTTTGGTTTCTTTTGTATTGTCGATAGTTGCTTTACATTAAGTGTGTTCGTAGGGGAACGGGAATATATTGTAAAGTATATTAGGGTATAGCCCAAATTTTTAATGCGCCTCGCTAATTCGAAATATTTACAATAAATATTTATTCAATCATTCAGAATCAATTGCATTATCAGCCATATTGTTTCTACTATCATTTTGAAGAGTGTTATAAGTATATTATCAAAAAAACTAGTTCTATAGGGATTTACTTTAAGTGTCTTACAAAACTGTCTCCCGCCATGTTGCGAACTAGCGATTGATTAGGGTTCTGCAGTAATATCTACCAAACAACCCATGTCTCTGTATTGTAATTAAAATATGCAAATCAAGTAATAAAATACCTAAACCTATTATAAAACAAAGTCCCTTTTTTTCCCTCACGTCCCTGTGTTCCCTTTAATCTTTAAAACTACGCAACGGATTTTGATGATTCTTTTAGTGTTAGATAGCCCATTTATATAGAAAGGCTATAAGCTATATTTTATCACGCTAAGACTAATAGCAGCGAAGAAATAGAGGAAAACGTGGGAAAAAAGGGGAAAATTATTTGAAAGGGCTAACTCGAATGCGCTAATCTCAGAAGTACTGGTCCGATTTGAAAATTTATTTCAGTGTTAGATAGTCCATTTATTGAGAAAGACTATAGGACATATTTTATCACGCTAAGACTAATAGGAGAATGTTGAAAAAACAGGGGAAATTATATGAAAGGGCTTATCTCGCGAACTACTGGAGCTATTTTTATGTTATTTGGCACAGATAAGAAATAGACCATGTAAAAGATCAAAGGCTATCGATTTTAATAATTTGTTCAGTGGCTATATATTTAATACCCGTGCGACGCCGGGGCAGGTCGCTAGTAAGTAATAAAATATAAGTATATAAAAAAAATATAAGTATTGTTTATAGTTCTTTCACAATTGTCACTTATATTATAATTTTGTACAGAACCCTCATCACTTCGAACGATATTGTGCTTGCTAGATCCACTTGTCAGATGAGAACTCCTGATTTGACAAGTGGATCTAGCAAGCACAATTGAAGATTAAATAACCTTATAAGAGTTTTGGTGGAGACGATTAAAGATAAATTGTACTAATAATACTCTCGCATAATGCTCTTACCAATACAGCTGATGGAACTTATAAAGGCCAAAACATGTTGTCTTATAATAGCTTACAAGCACAAATAACTAGAGTAAGTACTCTTAAGTCTAGTAATTCTTTTTCGACATGTATAACTGTCATCTTATAAGCTACTACAAGAGCTTATTATAGGAGTAACTGTACTTCAGTATGTTTCCTAATAAGGGTTAGAATTTTCATACTCATAAAGGCTTATAAGTGTTATTGTAAGAATAAACTGACTTGAGCATAAAATGCATTTTTCAAAACTATTAATAGTGCAAACAGCATATGTCAAAACTACTATAAGTAATCTATAAGTGCAGTATTCTTATAACGTACGTAGGTTGAGAGAAATTTGCTAGTTGGGGTGTCACCTCAGTCCACCCGTGACCACGGCCGCTGTAAAGCAGCCGAAACGTCGGGATTAATAAAAGTGCTCCGCGACGAAATCCGTAAGTGTTTAAACTTATAATATCATGAGTGATACTCGCGAAAACTTAAGAAATCATTATTCATATATTTTAATTGACTTTTAAGCTTTAATACTTAAAGGTGGCCATTTTTAGCATAGCGTTGAATACATAGCAGCACTGATGTAAGCGTCAACGTTCCTCGCAGGAAAGGAGCACACCTTATTTCATGTGATTAGTGAACATTCTTCATTTTATTTACCAGCATAAATGATGTACAATATAATATTATGTAATGTATGTATAATATGTAGAACAGACTTATTTATATTTTTCATTTTATATTTCCTGTTTCATTCCGCCCTAACATTTGGAAATTTCTATTCAAACTATTTTATATAATATGAATCATTTTATAAACAAATTAACATAATTTTGATTCATTTATAAATTTAAAATTACGTACTCGGACATTTTCTGATTTTCCTGGGATTCCCGGGATTACAAGTCTTATCCATATTATTCTTTACATTGAAAATTACACCCAGATTCCGATCTGTAGACTGATAACATAAAACTCCCATATTACGAGTATATATCGAGCGAGTAAGGAGTGTATATCGCAGTACTGATTGCATTTATATTTTAATCGAATTTAATTATTGTTTCATTGTTAACGTTGTTAATACTATTTTTTATTTAATCAATACCATTTCATTATAACAGATATGCAGTCGAAACTCATACTGTTCTTGCAAAGTTACAAACATAAAAATATTTTCTTTTATTTAATAAACTACTATATATTATTATTATGTATATTATTTTTCAGTTTTTCGGTTTCCCTGCCCAAAGGATGAAAACGGGACCCTATTATCAATAAATAATAAGTCTTCGCTGTCTGTCCGTCGTCCATCCTTATGTCACCAGGCTGGATCTCGAGAACTGCCATAGCTATAGGTAGTTGCAATTTTCGCAAATTATTTCTGGTATCGTTATAAAAGCTAATAGTCCAATTCAAATAAAATAAATTATTAATAGGGGGCCTCATACAACAAACACGATTTTTTCCCCTATTTTGCTCTATATCCATAATGGTAACAGTAAGGTTTTTGAAAATTTCAGAAAATACTCAGATGTATATAAACTTTAATAATTAATAATAAAAATTAAATATACTTATTATTTAAGGGGGGCTCCCATACAAATTTACGGTACGAAACCCTATGTACGCCTGTCCGACTCGCACTTGGCCGGTTTCATAATTTTTCCTTTCATTGTAAATAAACACTTCGACAACGAACAACCTACCAAATTTCAAGGTTCTAAGTCTGCTAGAAGTACCTTAGAATTTTGATGATCTATAAGTCAGTGAGTGACAAAATGTAGTAACTTTGACCATCCGAAACTATTAAACCATTTATCGAAATTTCATATAATTTGGAGGTTAAGCTAGTTTTAATACTTGCTCCTAGTGACCGAAATTCTGAATCCCTAGCTTTGTTAACATCGAAGATAAAGGGGGTGTGAAATAGCTGCGAACCGCTTCGAGAAAAGTATGGTACGGCCGTGCCTTTGCTAAAAAGCTTGGCTGGGGCACTACCGTGCCCCCAGATAATGTTGTTGAAATGCATAATACTGTATACCTTATTCCTACTTTCCAGTACATCTCTGGATGTCTTTCATATATTTCTTTCGCATGTTTAATAACATATTTTTTTTAATTCAAGTATTTTCAAAAAATATTAATTACAATTTTAATTCAATATACTTGCTTCTCAAGTCGTGCTTTGATAAACCTTGTAGGTCGTATTAGGTGTGATGCTAGATAGCCTCGAGCGGTGACGACCTCCAAGAATTTTAATAAAGGAAACTCACAAACAATACTTTATAGTTTATTGTAAAAAATAACACTTTATGATCCGTAATTAACTGTATGTTTACAGACCGAAATACATTAAAGCGATTTACGATTACAACCATAGAAAGTAATAAAGATTCACATAATACTCGTACACGTTAGTAATTCCTTAACGATCGTACAAAATTGAAACAAAAATCTTATTATTACGAAGAAATTATTAAAATAAAATTTAAATTATCCGAACCTAAATTAAATGCAAACACAGAAGATTATGTGAAGCTAAAGATGTCTGAAATAATGAATTTATGATATTTGCAGCAAATTACTTGAAGATATAGATAACATTACGAGCTGATATAATTTATTACACCTGCACTCATTTAAAATTAGCAATTAGCAAAAATTGTTAAAAGCTCAGTGCTAATACAGAACAAATTGTGTGAAGTTTGAGCGACGTAACTCCTTTCAATTACCATTCTGAGAAACTTCAGGTTGGTTTTTATATGGCAGTTGACTTTAAAATGGGAATGACAAAGAAATGCAGTTAATATAACATAAATGAGCAACCCCACGGGGCCCAGCCCTTCCCTCGCAGCCCGCTGCGCCTCCACAATAGCGAACACGGCCATTTGTGATAATGTTGCCAGGACAATAAACGATTGTCACTTTTGGCGAAATCTTGGACGACCTATTTAGATTTTAAAGTTTACCTGTTTTATGTTTATTTGTTTCGTCGTGAGGTTTAATTTATGGCTTTAGATTTCACTTTTACTTTTTTGGTCAGTTCTACAAATTATTATGAGAGGATCATATTATTCGCTCCTTGAATTAGTTTTCTATTTATTATTTCATAACACGTTCATATAAATTTTAACAATTCCGATATTTCGTTTTGTTTTATTTACTTTACATTAATAAAAAGATTCTCTAAAATGGTGGTCCTACTCTACATTATTAAGATAATATTATGTACTTAGCTATATTCTAAAATCAATGTTACTAATGTTTTATAACTTTATTTACAGATGGTACAAGCGATACAAGTGTTGCGGTTTCACCTATTAGAATTAGAAAAAGTAAGTAAAAGCGTTTACCATAATATGTGACACTTATAGTGGAGAATATCTTCGCGCAATTTAACCGCTGTATAAGGCCAAGATATTGTTGGTATTTCTGACACATGTTAATAGGACATTTTTATTGGCTGCCGTATCTTATCCGTTTCTGCTAGAGATATTCTCTTATATAAGTGGGTATAATGTAATGAGTTTTGATATTTATTCACGGGAATACTTCGGAGCCAGAACCGGTCGGGAAGGTATCGCCTGACATCGTCGGTAATATCTATTCGATTATCCGAGGCCTCAGGTATCGATTTTGAATCGAGATAAGGTATCAGTCTCACGCAACTGGCGCATGCACGTCAACAGATACATTCTCATCCGAATTAAATTTCGATTCAAAATCGAGACTGACTGTCAAAATTAGGAGCGCGAAAAATAACAAAATAAGTATCATTTAATAATAAAATTTAAATTTCATGTAATAATGGCTCTTAAAAAAGCTCTTAAAATTAGATAAGTAAGTAACATACAGCCGTCGTAGAGCCATCTTCTGAAATGAATCCCGTATGCCGGTAACAGAACCCTTTCCGAGTTCCCAAACATAAAACAACCCAAAATTAAAAATGTTCTAATCTAATCCTGATATTTTGAGCCCATTAATTATAAAGAGCGGGATGTATTTTTTTTTTAATTATTTGGCGGGAAGCATCACCTGTGCGGTGTGAATTGAAGCGGAAACGAACTCGGCTAACGGCAGTTTTTCTATCATTTTATTACACCAAAAAAACTTATGAGATTAGACACGACTGTGTTAATTGTACATATAAAATGTCGGCGACAAAAATAAAACAGACAGTTATAGTCCTAAAAACATACCGTAACATGATAGAGTTTCGTTTTCTGTGTCGTTTGTATAACTCTACAATCTAGACTCTATTTTTAATACTTCATGTTGAGACTTTAGACTTCATGATGTTAAAAGCAAAATTTTATGTCATTAACACCATAATATTATAGTATACTTATAATGTGTATACAATATAGGTACTTGTAAAAACCCTGTGGTCTGTAATATTTCAAGGAATATTTCATTTTTCGAAGGCATAACATTGAAAGCATTTGAAGTAGCGAAGCGGTCGATATTTTAAATTTCGAACGCGTCTTTTTACTTTTTAAATGGCCTTTATCTCGCCCCCGGCCAACGAATCGTAGAGTATCGCATTACGACTTATCTCGTTACAGACCTTTGTTCCAAGTTTTTTTTCTTACAGCTTTTTTTCTCACAAGCTAGGTATCTACGACTGCGGCGGATATTTTATGGAATCTCGAACACATAATATCTTATTTCATATGAACCTTATTATCTCTGATATTTTAGTATTCTGTACGTACTCTACATTTTTCTGTTTTATTTTTGACACCACTTGAAGCTGTCTCATTCCAATTTTAAATTGTCCATTAACTTTTTAAAAAACAATTACTTCATAACTCATAGTAGATCACCGTTCCATCGGTCCTTGTTGATGTTTGATAGTATTTGAAGGGCCGGTGGACGTAAAAAGAGGTCCGTTAGCCCGATGACGTGGTCACTCGCAAGAACCGGCCTGACCCGAAATGGTAGTCGGGAAAAACGAACATACGAAATGCGAGCGCTTCCATTCATGGCAAAAACACAAGTGGCCAAAAAACTCAATAATAATTGCGTAGATTGTAAAAGGATTTTGTGGTTTTAAATGCTACAGTGGCAAATGAATCTAAAAAAAAAGAATACATAAATATGTATAGAAATCACACAAAACACATCTAAAAGTATACATATTATATGGCTTCGAGAATCCATAAATTATTATTCATTCCGGCCGCACCATTCCTGGCATAATAGTTCTACTTAGTTATAAAGGAATTAAAAACATAATTTCGAATATCGAATAATTCGTGCATTAGAACATCCAATACCCCGCTGATTTATGTTCGTAATATTTCAAACATGGCCGACGGCGATCATACGATTGTTTTTTTTTCCTCGTCGAGCCCTGATGGGATTGGTCCCTGCTCCTCTCGGCCGTAATTAAAGAACGAAAATAACCGCTTATTTTACATATCGGTTTATTTAAAAATAAGTATGGTAATTGCTATTTACCAATTTACTCGCTCCAAAAAATACACTCCAGAGAAAATTGTTAAATTATGTAACCTGCTCGTAAATTACATCCATGTATATTTTGGTGGCAAAACTAAAAGCTTTTGAGGCGAGTAGCTCAAGATATTCATTCGAATGTTTACAATTAGGTTTATGTTTGCAGTAAAATTTATCTGTGACGTGGCTAAGTGATTTACTGCGGTCACCGGGAACGAACCCGCGACCCTTTACGACGCCTCCGTTTACGACTTACAGCCTACAACACCAATTACTGCCATTATGTTCATTTGTAAAAGAGATTTCAGATATGACACCAGTCACCATGCTAAGCGAAAAAAAATTGTTTCGTGGAGACTTCCGTCTCACAAAATCCAAAAAATAATCATCAAAAATAATCAAAAAATAATCATCCTATCCTAGCTAATTACTAATTACTACCTACCCACGATACGGTATAAATTAAAAGTAGGCGTTGTTCGCTGTGGAAACAAAACGAAACTCCTTATTGTTCTTATTATGGGCAACGGTGAGCACTTACAAGCAGTTAACCGCCCGCTCGTTGCTTCAAATAAAAAAGGTAAGGTGCGAACCTATTCCACGTTCATTTGAATGCAAGGACCGGTTCGGATTCGATTAAAAAAAGAAAAAAACCAATAGGCACTGATCAGAACTGTCGGCCGGTTTTTGCATCTGCCCGTAGTTCGTTTGTGAATATCCTTTATCTACCGATTTATCAGCTAAAACATTGCAATATCAATTTGATGTTATCACCGGCCATTTTGAAAATAAAAATTATTTTTAATTAAAAATGAAGGTCCTCGGAGCTTGTAACTTTTTGCTGTCAAAGTCGAGCACGAAGACAAATTCTTATAACGGCGGTTCGTCCCTTTGTTTCAGAGTGTCGTTTGTAGATTTTCAGGAGCTTTAGTCAATGTTAGTGGATTGAAGTATTTTCAGGTACCTTTGAATTTTTAGTTCCTAGATAACTATAATAATAATCACTCGAAAGAGAGTTGCCTAGGTTGTTGTGTGTTTTAGTTAGTCCAATTACTGTAGTCGATGGCACCTTCTTATGAAGAGAGTACTAGAAAAAACCCTTTTAGTGGCGAACCGACCGTGGTACAGTTGCGGCCGGTCGAGCTGGCCGGCCCACGCTCTTGGCACTCCGAGGGCCTCTTTCAAAAATCTCAGCCGACCCGCGCATACCTGGGTAATGGCATCGCGATACATTCAAATTAATTTATTTTTTCGTTGGCATTTTAAAACGCCGGCGAGCGGCAGGCCACGCAGCTCCGTAAACAAAATATATTTTAAGTTCGATTTCTATTTAGAATCGGATTTTGAGGAGCGCCCGCCGCCCGAGTGCCGCGAAGTCGAACAACATTTTAAACGAAGAGCCCGCGTATGGATCTCGCGTACATCAATCCGTTCCAAATTTAAAATGAAAGAGCTCGCATCGGCTCGGGCTCGGAATTCCTCGGCATCTCATTAGAGGCATGTCGGTAGATTTTGGATTTCGGGCTCAACTTAAAATTAGAATTTCAACTTTAAAACGAGATTAGTTTCGTTCGTGGGCCGCGCGCCGGCGGGTAACAATCTCATTAGTCTCCGTATGCACCACACTCGACCGCGGCCACTCGACCGACAAGGAGCACAAATAGAAACTATGTCAAGGACCTCTCTAGGCTTTCAAGTTTCAACCTTTTACTTTGTTACGTATTTCTTTCTCACCTCGCTCCGGACTCCGGAGCGCTAGCTCGCTTACTTCGGCCGCTAATCGCTAGTCGCTAGTCGCTACGTAAACACCGCGCTACGAGCACCACATCAAGGTCAACAACACGTCGAGATCTCCACTCAATAAAAGTTTGATCTCTAAAGCGCCCGTCCTCGATCGCCTCATTGACAGTTACGTCGGCCGCTCGGTCGCTCCCCGCATTCTCCCCGCTATCTCCCCGCTCGGCCGCCGCCGAACCTCGCACTCATAAATATGGATTTCAACAGCCGGTTGTAAATTTTAAATTATGCTAAACGAACCACGATATTCGGCGCGTGCGTCCGAGATTATTAAACAATCGTAGAAATAAAATTCATATTTAAAAGCCGATAAATTATAGTGGACAAATATTTTTGAATAACGGGCTCAGATTTTGAAAATTAGGAAGCGAGCACGCCGGAGACATAATTAGCTGTCAACGTTAGATGGCGTCGTATCCGTTTCCGGCGCTCCGTTCTATTTTCGAATCCGCCGAGATGTTACGAGCGTCTCGCGCTTGGCGCCCTCACCTGCCTCACTCCTCGCCCTGTGAGTTGCAGCCTGCATGCGATATCAAAAAATTTCGTTACATTTTTTATGACTCTATGTTAATTTCTAACTTAATGAAGTCTATGAAAATTTATTAGGCCCCGTCGTACAAATTAATATTCCCGTGGGGGTCAAATTTTATTAGCGGGTAAAAAATTATTTACCTTTGTAATAAGTTTTTTTATTGGTCTTTTTACAAGCGCACGTAAGCGCGACAGTTGGCTGGCTCCGAATGTGTTCCTTTGTTTCTATTGTTTTTTTTATTGAATGGTAGTTTTAACTTGTAACTTGTAAGTCAAAGGTCATATTAAAGTATACACTTACACAAATCGATGTTGTTGTAAAATATTTTAAAAGTTGCTGTATACATCTTTAACTTAGTAAAAATTCTTAATTCTCCGGTAGAATCAGCTTTTTACTTAGTCAAGATAATACTATGGTTTTAGCTGATGTGTACATTTTTAGGACTTAGGAAAGTAAAATTAAAGTTCTCCAAGTTGGCCTATGATGAACCAACACAAGCCACGTTCGTAGCTACGAATCAGTAGACTCTACAGTGTAGAGTCTGTGACCAACGTCGATATGCAATTGCAAACGCATGTGAATGCTACGTGGCCACACAATCATGGAGATGTTCGTGTTCATCCATCATGGACCAACGTAAAGACGGTCTTTATGTCTACTATTGGCACTGATATCTCGAGAGCTGACGGCACCTTACGAGAGTAATCAGCTAAGTTGGCAGCAGACGAGTAACGCTCCGTGTGTTCGGCAGGTGCACGAGCTTTGTGACAACTTCTGTCACCGCTACATCAGCTGCCTGAAGGGCAAGATGCCGATCGACCTGGTGATCGACGAGCGGGAGTCAGCGCGGCCGCCCGACACCAACGGCGAGCCCCGCTCCGCGCCCGACTCCAGCCACGACGGCGCCTCCACCCCCGACGTCGTGAGTACCCCCTATAGCAAATCCCATCTTATTCAGAGGCGCGATCCCCAGCTAGCACCCAATTCGACCACGAGCTATCTCGTGCACCCCTGTTCTTAGTTTGGCCATTGCAAAAACGAAGTCTCTAAGGGGGTGCTCGCATTTTAGTTTACGTCCCGCCTCCCTAGCTTTACGCGCTCGGTCCTCCTCGGACTTCGGAGTTCGCCTCCGAAATCCGTGGAGCGACCGCTAGTTTAAGTGTCCTTTAGATCAAATCTTCGTTTTTGCAATTGGCCAACCTCTAGCACTGTACCGTTGCTCGGTTTAATTTCCAAATTAAAAAGTAAAATCACATGCAGTGAAGGGGTGTGTGGGTGCGCCGTCGAGCCGCGAACCGGCTCGGCGGCCACTGTTTCGCTGACGAACATCCGCGCCGATGTTCCCGATTTGTTTTGCGCCGAAATTTATGTATACGATTAAAATACGTATAACGTTGATTGTAATATGTGTATACTAATTATAAAGTAATATTTAGCGAGTAATTAATATAGTGATCGACGACCGGGCGGAGCCGGTGCGCCGGCGCCGCCCGAGGATCCTCAGCTGCGGTTACGATCGAGCTTAGAGTAACGCGTTTAGGTTAACGGGAAACTATTGGAAAACGAAGTATACGTAAAAAAACAACTTTAACTTGCCTAAGTGAGATAATAAGAGTTACTTAAGAGTTTTAAATTATTATTGTCCTTGATTTTATCGGTGGTAGATGCTAGGCGGTCTCGTGTCGTCTAGTGAATCATATACGTAATAGACGGTATCGCTATCGCGTTCACTAACACGGAGGAGGAGTTAGTTAGTTACAAGGAATATACGTATTCAGTATACGCTAGGTGTAATTATTGATACATTTTAGATCGGTCCCGTTCTGATCGTCTGCGCGGCCGGTCTGCTTGGAACCGTTTGCGCGAGACAAGTTGCACGTGCACGTCATTGTACCACCTTCCTGTCTAAGGTTGGTGGTGGAGGCGATGTCAAAACTCAAAACACAAGCCCTCTATATAGTCCTGTATGCTGCTGTACAGGAGTACAATTAACATTACGAATCACAAGTTCAAGGCACCGCGCGCTCGCAGGGCCGAATACCTGCAGACGATCAAAACGGGAACGATTACTATTCGGATAAATAAACTAAATATATGTATGTGCGTTATGAATAGAGATTTAGATGCTTCTACGAAAAAAATAGTGTCGTAATATGTTGTTCTATAACTTTCTTCGTAATTCGATAAGAGAAAATCTTCTAATATTTAAGATTATTTGCTGTATTTTTGTACATTGCATGAACTCGGTTTTCGAAAATAAGCCTAACAAATTCATCGCTTAGATAAATATATTTCGCGGATTATCACGTGGCCGTTCGCGCCAATTCTGTGACGTCACGGCCGCCATTACAGCGCGCGACTTCGGCCGACATGTTTTTTGAACTGTCACTGTCAGAGGCGACGCTCACAGAATTGGTCACTCGTATGTTTGTTTGTTGAATAAGATATGTTTTTGGTGTTGAGACTGAATTGTTTTGTTTGTGTTATATATTATTTCTCGATGTTACTGGCGATCCTTAACCGACGAACTAATTCTGTGCCCGACTTTGTCTGTATATGAGTTTTAGTTAAGTAAGATCGTTGCAGCGTTGTTTTAAACACACTTTCGTAAATCTAACTCGTATGTACGGTGTACGTCCATCTTGTATGTCAATGTGGTTTTTTATTTTCTGAGCGAATAAGATAATAAAATGTTCTGTTTGAAATAAAATGCAGTTTATTTTATAATTTTAAGACCAATCATATTCACGAGTAATCATACAGATAAGTGTGAAAGCCAAAAGTTCCTGTGAATAATTAACGATTTGTTAAAAGAAAAAGAGGAAGCGGAACATAGTAGACTCCTAAATAAAATTAATACTTACAGGCTTAAAGGCAAATAAGCAGACATAATCGTTACATTTTCCACCCTTTGTGGCAGCAGAAAATTACCAAAAATTTCCAGGAAAATATCCCCCGAAATATAAAAATAAACTTGTTAAACATTTCAAAGGTGTAAAGGGAGGTTAAATAGGACCCGCAATGTTTTAAAGTGGAATATCGTATTTTTATCATGTCGCTGTATTCCATAAACCCCGGGCTCCCCCGGCGCGCGGGAAAGCCGGAAAATTGTTTCTTTACTGCACCCCGCGCGCTAATCTTTGTGGTATTCTTCTGCCGGATCCCTCGGCGCACTGTGGCGCAGTATTTTATTATTCTAGCTCGAAGCCGCAATATACAGGAGTGCTTTTAAGAAATTTTGTCGTAGAATATTCCAATTCCTATCTCGAGAATTAAACTTTTCCTAATTGCGAGATGTCTCCCAAATCTTCTCGAGTACATTATCGATCTCAGCTAATAACATTTGAATTTCTAATTTCACCAATCAGTCATCGAGTCGAGCCCGAATGACTAATGCAAACATTAACCTGCCATAAAATATTTTAATGTGCTCGTCTACATGTTAATATTCTGATTAAAAGCATAAATTTGACGGGCCGCTCCGCCGAACACCTGTATTAGATAATGCATTCCAAAAGCGAGTGAAATGTCACATGGTGACTTTTACTGCTGATGAAAGTGGCTGCATTCAGGTATCAGTATCTAATGACGGCTATAAAAGTTCTATTACATATTGACTTACGCCTACATTGAGATTTAATTTTATTGACCAATCTCCTCGTACGATTCTGACATCTTCTCAGCAAATTCCATAACAATATTAAGTATCGACCCGTAAGTACGAGTAGACACAAGAAAAATAAACCACAGTGCGCGGAGGGCGCGTCTCAAAACATGGCGGATTCTTTTCAGTTCCACGCGACAATCTGATATTTTATTTATTTTTTATCGTCTGCCATTGACGTTTGATGGATGCCGATTGGAGTCCGCGGGGGGCTGCCGGGGGCTGCTGGGAGGTAATTGGGATCATTGTAATAGCCCTGATGTTTACACGCCTCCACGACGACGGTAATGGCTTCAAGATTCTTAACAAATTATTGGACTGGTAGAGATTGCTTTATGACTAGGTGGAGATTGCCATACTTATCAAAAGTCGTTAGAATGAGATAGAGTAAAATAAGTAATCGTTTTGGATATTATTAGATAAATGGTATGACTTTTATCTGCAAACATGATATTGATTATTGACCATAAGATTTTAAGATACAACAAGCAGCTAGACGTAGCCAGCTGCCAGACAAGCTAGCCTTCATTTTGCAATATGCATGAAGTGCGTACATGATTAAGTTTCTTTTTATTTGTACGAGGCGAGCGTGAGTAATTACTAATCAGTAATCACCAATCAGTAGTAACACAAATTAATTTTTATTACTCGATATAATAATCCCGATAAACAAACAAACCGACAATAAATCACAAGATATACGAGCTAATGAATAATGCATGTGCTGGTGCCGAAATAATAAAAGAAAGGGGACATGCCAGGGGACAGAATGGGGACAGGATTTGGACAGGACAGCAATTCGTCCCGGTCCGGGTGACGCTGACAATGCTCGGCGGATTACCAGCGACATCAGACGACCATTACAGCACATCACACCCCACGGACGTGATCATATTTCACAATACGACGCTACAATTAGTTGCCAAGAATTAGGTGTTTCTTTGTGCAAGTGATAAATAGGACTAGGACCATAGTAAGTCAATGACCTTAAATCATACGAAATTGAACATTAAAATATAAGGCATTCATCAATAAGATTACCGCTACAATTATATTATTGGAGATGATTTCCAGTCACAGCCAAATGACAAGGGAAACAAAGGATTCCAACAAGAGACTGCTTGGCGCTAATTAATTATAATGTCAAGCACGACATAAATGCAGCAGTTGTCAATCCGTCAGTCAGCCCTACCTCCAGTTTATGGCCCAGTAAATTGTCCCTCACCTTCGCGATTTTACGAGGCGAGTTGTTGCATAAATCCCTCGTTACTAATTAGTATTTAGCTGATGTGTTTACCGCGTTTGTTACTCCTATTGCATCCATCGTAACAGCTTAATTATGCGAATATGTTGGGGCCCTTTCACACGACCTGAGGGCCAAGTTTACTACTCTTACTAGACACTTTTATCGCGCAGGTTTGAGGCTGTACGTTTATGGTTTGTTCAATTAATATGGAATTTATAGTTGGGTCTCTTCATATGAGTGTGATTATGCCCAATATTTATTTTTCTTTTCACACCTAGCTCATTTAAAACTTACTTTATAGAGCTAGTTTTGAAAATTATGATTTGTTTTGTAGTCATAAGCCTATTCGGAGTTTTAGTGGGACTGTCATTTTTCACGAAAAATCAACTAATGGAACATCTTGGCCAACTATTTTGGCGCCAAAATATCGAAACACCGCCTGACGGTCGTAAACCGTCGCTTTTAAATCTGGAACGCGCGAGCATTGGCTGGAAAACTACCAATAGACTCGCTGAAACAAATTTTATGAGTGACCATTGGCTGTACTGCGGTTACTACTTTACGACTCTCCTAAGGCTCAATCGCAAAATTCTATTAATAACAATTAGTGCTAATTCAGTTTTATTAATAGTCACATTAAGAGAATAGGCCTACGTAGTCTTTTCTTATCAACTTTTCTTTTAAAATGTTACTTCATTTTTGTCAAATCAGGATGTCATCAATGCAATGAGTATAGAAGAATCATCATCAGTCAGGTTGAAATTGAAGTCCTAATACCTACCTCTAATTTGAAAATTCTAGCACAAGAGTAAATTAATAGTTTTACTAAAACTTTTGCTATTACACGAAAAGTTGCAAAGACTTTTCTAGCAAGGTGCAGCTATACGCCTCAATAATGTAGTTTAGAGTCTCTATGTGGTCTCTGTATTCTATACCGAATATTTTGCTAATTTATGTAACGTTAGTCAAAACAGTGAGTTAACTTAATTTCTCACGGCAAAACAACAATTGTTAGTGAAAATTAATTAAATTAGCATGCCGTGTTTCACATAACATTTTGTTGTTTAACATTTGTATTTCGGTGTCTGTCCATGGTGCTACGTGAGAACTTCCTTAGAAATTCGATTTGCCAGAGCCGATGTGGGCGAAGCTCACAGCTCACAGCTTACACTTAATTAATTACATTCAATTTCACATTCAATCCCAACTAATTATGTGAAATTGTATAAATCTGTTATTCAAATGTCATTAGTAAAAGTAGATAAGTACCTACTTTTTGCATTATTATTTTTGTAGGGCCTGAATATTCTGTGATTTTATTTAGTATTTGAAGTAGTGAATAATTTTTCTTAAAATTAATGTGCTTAATCTCATCTCTGGACTATGTCATTGAAAGTTTTAAGCATTCCGTTTATATATAGCATATATTTACCGTTAGTATTTTAACTAATATTGTCATAATTACTTAAATTTTCTAATTTTAGAAAGAATAAAGTTGTATGTTTTGATAATTTGCAGCACCTGCATCAAATATAAAATTACTTTCGGCAAACCAGCTGCGTTCCTTATTGCAACTATAACAGAACTTATTTGTGGCCTGTCTTTAGGTTTATGTGTTGCGTTTAAAAAGATTTACGGTATTTATTACTTCAAGTAATAAACCCTTGCATCATAATTTACAACACAAGAAAGTGTGAGATATTTTGATTGCTCAACTGGGTCTTCGAAATCGAAAGTGACGAATAAACTTTACACCGATTTCAACCGTAACTGATAGAATACTCGTAATATTACAGAGTATATTGTGGTTAAATATTATGAGGACGTACTAAATTTTCTATGATTAAAGGAGGCTTATGTACTTAATAGTGGATGGCAATAGTCTGATGATGATGAAGTATTTCATGTAAATAGTTATTTACAAATACCGAGCAGCGATTCTGGCGGCAGCGGAATTTCCCCATTTACAATATATCCCCCATACGCAGAAATTGAAACGTCCGTGCGAGACGGAAATTGAATCCCTTAAAAAGTGCAATATTTCCTTTTGGTCGTGTATTTATTTTACTCGACGGAACCACCGTGGCGTGACATTAGGGGCCGGCAGCGCCCCGCAGTGCTATTTGTTGGTGAACCAGGGAGATTTCCGTCCTGCGACCACCCCGATCGAGCTTGACTGATTTCCGAGATGCGAGATAGTGCTCTATGTAGAGCTACTCATGTAGACAGTCTGAAAATGAGGTTAGCGAAAATAACATAAGGAGAGAAGTTTAAAAACAATTGGCGGAAAAAGCTCGGAACCAGGATTAAGTCTATAAATTTTAAATCAAACCCGAACGAGACGTTCAGCGTTTTTTCAATACTTACTAATAAAATAAATCTGGCCACAGTAACACCAGAAGTGAAAATAGTGCGTCCAAAATCGAAAATTTGAATTAAATTTAAAAGTTTAATTATAGAACACCGATCGGCTTCCGTAAAAGCACATCGTTGAACACATTTTCTAATTAGCGATTGGACACGCGCTCGGCGCTCGGAGCTCGGAGGCCAATCGCACTCTTATTCCAAATCCGAATCGGGCAATTTGAATTTGGAACGGTTCAGCTTATGATTTGCCCACAATAGTTTTTGTTGCTATCGATAGCGGACTCGTTTCTCATTTCAATTTCGATCCGACTTCTGAATATTACTTGAAATCGATTGCCTTACAATTTTTTTACAATCATCGTCAAATCGGGCACGCTACCGACGTCTCGATGTTAATTGTTCCCCATTCAATGTTAAATATCCCGTCAGAAAAACTTAGAAAGCGGTCATTACGATGATGTTTATATCTGGTCTTGCTATATTTTGGAAACGCTCGGGACGATCAGGTGAAATAATGATATCTTCGCCTCTTAACTTAAGTCCTTCGAAGCTGGGGACGAGAGTTTATTGTTATTTCAGTTATAATTAGAGATTCCTCTCATTCTTTATAGCAATAACGATCAGACATTCGTAAACATAGATTAGTCGGTAAGCTATTTATGACATAATTTTCAACGACCGTCGTTCTTTTTCGGTCGGGTAATTTGTTTGTTAGCATTAAGAAGTCAAGAGTTAAATAAACAAGATCAGATACTTTAAGCGATCGTCGAGTGTCAGAGTGATTGACGCGGAGCCCCCGACGAGAATTCCAAATCAAACAATGTCAAGTGGCCAGCTAAATAGAGTGATGTCGTCATGCCAATTAAAAAAATTATGTCCCTTAATAAGTGTCAATTCTTAACGAATGTGTGCACACGCATGATTTTATTTCACACGTTCCTGCGATAAAACACGCGAGAGACGCACAAGCGACCTTAACTCCTAATGCACAACGTCCACTTTGTCGCTGGATCTGATTTTATGACATTTTTATTGACGCTAAGCTCGACGCTCGGTGTAGCAATTGCACCGATCGTACGAGGAACTACCGAACTAAAATGAACTTTTCGTTCGTGCAGTTAGGCCGCTTATCGAGTGACTCTCAAATACCCTTAAAGGTTTTCAGTGCCAAGAATCTTGTACTAATACTCACCGAAGCAAAGATGTATGATCTAGATGATCGTGAAATTTAGCTATTAAAATTATGACCAATGAGGCGACGCTTTATTGTAAATATCTTCTGAGTAAACACAACAAGTGTACGTTATACAGACGTTTTGTTAGCTTATCTAAAATAAGCATCGGTTGATCAATATGCAGTATTTTAGATCATCTACATAGCGTTGTCGATTGTCTTTCTTCAAATAGAATATTGAATGTCAGCAATGGGCTCATAGGCTGTATTCTAACCTTTCCTATGTTCAAGGTCTCAGACCAGGACCCAGAGACTGTCAGTTTGCTGTATGTAGGCCAGCGAATTCCAAGAATTCTTCCAAACTGATTTCATCTGTACCCACTAATTGGGTATACCGTTACTAGATAAGATCCTGGGAGAGCGATTCACGAGTTTAATAGTATAAATTATTTATTTAATGAAACATCAAGTCTGGTTTGAGGAGAACTTGAATATGAATGCTGAATAAATTAAGCATTAGACTTACTGGATAGAGCTAGGACAATTTGTGGCCAACCGTAAGGAGCTATACTAAATAAATAATGGACTAGTTGAAAATAGTAGTAACAAGACTGTAAAACAAATAAAATGTCGTTGCTGATTATTTTATTACAATAGAACTTCGAAACATAAATACTAAAAAGTTAACATATACAGTGCTGCAATTCAAAGCTCTACAAAATTTTTAAAAAGCTCCCAAGACTGGCGATACCGAAGAAAGGATCAAGAATCATAAGATTCTGTACATACAATTCGTTGTCCTGGAGTGGAGAGTGGAGAGTGCATCTCCTGCATCAGTGTTATTTGTGAATGTCGGAGCGCCTGCCGGAATGTCGCCGCTCGCCGCCGCCGCACGTGCTTCAAGTATGACGATAATAATAAAATGTTAGCGCATTATTTATTTATAGCTCGTCTCGCGGCTGTCGCTCGTCCGTCTGTCCCTATATTATATATAAACTGTATCCATGTTTCTTTGTCTTATTAGTTATTATGCCGTTGTAAATATTGTTCAGTATAAACAAAACGTCCCATTTCCATTACGTACGCTCGCCGACGGCTCACCTGCTCTCTAACTTGGCCGTAACAATAATAAATTCGTCTTATTTATTGTGCTTCCGAATTTCGCCGTAAATTACGTTCGAGCAGTAGCATCTGAAAATACTTTGACGAGCTGTTGAGCGCATACGCGTAATTTATATGCGAGTCTTTAGTGACTTTGTTTGTACTGAAAATTAAATTAATTTGTATTTTTACGACTCCGGTTGTTGCGAGACATTTAAAACGCCGTGGCGATAACATCATCGAGTTCCCTAAATAGTTTTATGACAATATTGAAATAGACAAATTAAGACGACCATGAACTAAGATTTAAAGAGATTAATTGGACCAATCACATTAGGAGCCATAATTCCTCTTGATCCAAACACTATTCTGGATACGACTATATATAAGTCTGCATTAATATCTAGTCGTACTCAGAATAGTGTTCATCGGCACTGTTACCGAAATAAAACTCCAAAAACAAAACTTCGGAAAGAGGAATTAAATGCAAAGCGATAACGAAAAGTGCTTAAAAAGCAAAGCCCAGTCAAATTTTGAAGTGTACCGTACCATAATATCGCGTCGGTATTGTTTTGCTCCACACTTGCTATTTGTGGATAGTCCCCCCCTGTCCCCCCTGCCCCCTAGCCCGCGTTCGCCTGCCACTACGGTGTCCGTCTGAGCGCGAGCTATATTTTATCCCCGGTTGGGCTCGCCACGTAAACTGTCAGGATCGCCTGAAGGGCGTTCAACTCTTAGTTTTAAGTTTATTAATGATTCAGTATAATTGTCGTCATTCTTTTGTCGAATCTTCGTATGAGCCAAAGAATCTTTGTTGAATAGTAGTAGAATTTGATTTAATTGCCACGGATGCTATAAGACTATAATTAGATAAAAGATCTTTATGTGTTATCTTCAGAACTGGTGCATGAGCTCTCCATTCAGCATGCACATCGGATTTCTTTATGAAATCGCGTGAAATATGATCATAATATTTTATAGTACCATTCATATTAAGGTTAATCCTCGCAGCTAAAAGTATAAGAAAGGCTGTAAATTATGGTCATAAATTAAAAATGAGATGATCCTGACGACGTCTGCGAATGCGCCATGAAAACGACATTAACTAGCGCAATAATTACTTATAAATCATAGAAATCATTGCGACGATGCATTGATAAAACGCACTCTATATCTCAAGCGCGCTTGAAATATGGCGGACGCATCGTGTCCGACAGCGATTTGGCGCCAAATGAAAACTTCCATGATGAATCTGTTGGATTTATAGAGTCAAACGTGATATTGTGTTAAAAATTACAACTTACAGTAGACTTGAGGTCTTTGTAGTAAAATAAATAGTTGTTACGTGGTCATGTGTGAATCACATTGTAGCGAGTATAGTTTGAAAAAGTTGTATAGTGATTTTACGTAAAATAACAGAAAATTCCCAGTAGTAGTCCTATAAAATATGTCCAATTACAAATGATGTACAGATTCAGTATAACTGAACGGAGAGAAAGTCATATCTATAAATAATCCTGTCGTTATTATTTTACGAAAATAGAATGTCATTAAACAAAGTCCTCTCCCGAGTTTATGAAGCTCATTGCGGTCGGTCCGCATTAAGTGCCGTAATATCTTCAATAAACTGCATGTTTACGACGGCATAGCGCCATTTGCTCTAGAGACACTATAAATTATTCCTCAAATCACATGTGATGCGTAAAACCCTCCAGTCCCATACAAAAAGCTCATGTATCTCCCGATCTTCACGCAACGACAAATGTGTAACAAATAAATTATAAAATCAACGGCTCCGGTTTTTATACCTCACGCGTGAGGAGCCATCTCTCTTGCCCTCGTTAGAGTCGCATACGGCCGTCTCGTTCGATTGCGAATTGTCATAATGAGCTCGCAGTTTGTCATTGTCTATGCCCTAATCGTGACGCGTGTGCGCGTATGATATATCTCAAGATGTAATGCGGTACCTTCAGGCGAGAGAAGCTCATCCTGCGTTATTGACAAGAAAATCTTCCCAAATGTCACCGCCTAACGCTTCGTTCGTCGTAGATAGCTTATAAATATCGATCTAAATTAAAGTCGGATGGACGTTGGCAACGTCGTTGCGTGCCGCGTAGACAGCAATTATCATTACTGAGTCGTCGATAAATTGCCGAATAATGAAAACTGAAAAACAAGTTCGAGACGAGGTGTAATTGCCAATTTTTCAATTAACGAGAGCTACTCCTACGATGAAATAAAAGAGTGGAGGGTATCTCCTGATTAATTAGCAGGGGCTATAATTAGCACCGGCGAGAGTCGCGGGGAGGTGCGCGCGTGACGGGTGACAGATGGCTACCCGGCACCGGCGCGCGCGCATCGGCTTTGATACTCCACTGGAATTCGAGGGCAGGAACACTCGCTTAATTTAAAAATATTGTCCCTTCTAGCTGCGAATATCCAATGAACAGGAGAACTAAAGGAGAAAAACAGAATTGAGACATTGAATAGTATTTCCAAATTAAAATTACTCTAACGATCATCATCACATCGGTCAAAAAACTGAGGGTCATTAGATAGATCGTCAAGATACAATATATCAAACTACCAACGAGTCTGTTGCGATCTGTAAACGAGTAACGGAACAAAATTGGAACTTATGCACCGAACAATACTGATGTGGTAGTCGCGGACGTGTCGTGGGTTCGATGTTTGTTTTGGCGCTATAATGACATGCTTGTCTCGAACTGGCTGCGATTTAAACTCGATTATTGACTATTGTTCGTGCCCAAATAAGTCTGTGTGGTTAGTAGGGAATTTGTGTCACCAAATTTTGCGCAATTGAATGTTGCTACTTTTAACCTTTAACTATGGACGCGCGGTCTCACAGACCGCTCGCACCCTGCAAGAATCGCATCTACCCTACTTCCCCTAAAGCTTCACACTTGCGGCGCTCACTAGCTTCAGTTTTAGTCGCAAAATGTATTCTGAAGCAAAAAAATTAGACGCCGATTGTAAGTTTGCTATTTCGTTTCGAACTTCGGGGTCGGTCTGTGAGACCGCATCATGTCCATGCTTCCCATACAAATAATATTGTTTGTGTTTTCGGTAGTGCTCAATCAATGTCTGAACAAAATGTCTTGAAATAACTTCTACTTATTTTTTTAACGAAATACTTCGTTATTATACATAAAAAACTTGGAATCGGTCAAACCATAAGAATATTGCACTGAAAAGGTTCTAAGGAAGAAATTTGACTCTAGGAGAGGTAATATTTAGGAAATAAAAAATTTTCAGCAAAAAATCGATTGAATCGGTCTACTACATGTTTGACCTATGTCAAAATTTTTATGTTATATGCTCAGGAGTTTAAAGGAGAACCGGCAATTTGGTACCCGCTCCAATAGCAATGGCAGTAGTGTCGTTAGAAAGGTATCGCCATGGTCAACAATGTTTTCTTAGATTACTTGATCCAAATCTTAGTGGGTTCGGAGATATACTGATATGAAAACGACAGATTTCATAGAAAAAATATTATAACTAGACGCTCCGCACGGCTTCGCCCGCGTAAATTAGATATTTCACAAACAAAAAATAGCCTTTGATCTTTCACGTGGTCTACTTCTTATCTGTGCCAAATAACAGAAAAAATGCTCCAGTAGTTCGTGAGATAAGCCCTTTCAAATAATTTCCCCCCGTTTTTCCACCTTTTTTCTCTATTTCTTCGCTCCTATTAGTCTTAGCGTTATAAAATATAACCTACAGCCTTCCTCAATAAATAGGCTATCTAACACTGTAAGAATTTTTCAAATCGGACCAGTAGTTCCTGAGATTAGCGTGTTCAAATAAGCCCTTTCAAACAATTTTCCCCGTTTTTTCCACATTTTCCTCTTTTTCTTCGCTCTTATTAGTCTTAGCGTAATAAGATATAGCCTATAGTCTTCCTTAATAAATAGGCTATCTAACACTGAAATAATTTTTCAAATCGGACCAGTAGCTCCTGAAATTAGCGCGTTCAAATAAGCCCTTTCAAATAATTTCCCCCGTTTTTTTCACATTTTCCTCTATTTCTTCGCTCCTATTAGTCTTAGCGTGATAAAATATAGCCTATAGCCTTCCTCGATAAATGGGCTATCTAACACTGTAAGAATTTTTTTTAATCGGACCAGTAGTTCCTGAGATATAGTCCAAAAATCCAGTAGACTAAAATCAGCCCAATCCGTTCAGCCGTTTTCGAGTTTTAGCGCGACTAACACATTTGAAAATACATTTTTATATATAAGACTAGCTGTCCCGGTAAACTTCGTGTCACTTTAAAACCTTCCCTGGACTTCTACGAATATTATAAGACTAAAATCAGCCAAATCCGTTCAGCCGTTTTCGAGTTTTAGCGCGACTAATACATTTGAAAATCCATTTTTATATATAAGAAGACTAGCTGTCCCGGTGAACTTCGTGTCACTTTAAAACCTTCCCTGGACTTCTACGAATATTTTAAGACTAAAATCAGCCCAATCGGTTCAGCCGTTTTCGAGTTTTAGCGCGACTAACACATTTGAAAATCCATTTTAATATATAAAATAATTAGTAATAATAATGTAATAATATCAATTATTACAATAATTATAACAGTATAATATAACTATTAATAATAATAATAATAATAATAATGTGCATAAAAGTAAATACTGTAAATAATATACAATAATAAAATGTCAATACTTATTAAAAATATATACAACTCGGTCGAGTTAAGTCCGTACCTGGCGGCGATACTATATATATGGTCACCAGGTACGGAGTTAACTCGACCGAGTTTTGCTTCCCCTTTGCTCCCACAGCGAATAGCGACAAGCGCCCTAGTAGACACTGGTAAGAATATGAATAACTATCAAACCAGATATAAATTATGTCTATTGGGCCGGGTACCACACTTCATACATTTTTGCCGGTTCTCCTTTCAATATTTATATTTGGTATGGCTTATATTAATAGATAATTAAGACAACAAGTTCTAAAACTTATGTTTCTTATTTAAAAAGTTCATTTTTTCGTAACAGATGAATGAAAGTCTTAAAATCGACTTTTTTGCTTTACATGCTTAATTTTACAATATAATTTATAATTTTGGATATTCAACCCATACATTCCCTAAATCAGTTGTGTGTTAAGTCTTTTAAGCAAAAATAATACAAAAAAAAAACTATTAATTATTTAAAAAACAGATGAAAATATGAGCGGTCTGTCAGACCCCATGTCCATAAGTATGTTACAACTTTTAGATGTCCATAGTAAAAGGTTAATTATGACCAAGTTTCACTTTTACAGGCCGATGAATAATATCTATTTTATTCAATATGTACTCCTTTTTTTACAAACGTATGCAACTTTCACGAATTTGCAATTTCGGTTAGGCACTATTTAATCATTATGAAATGTTGTGTAAACTTCCTAATGCAGCCTACACCACCCATTCTGCAATAATTAAGTTTCTAGTTTTTTAATTTCCGGCGTGGAATGAGGATATCCAATGAATTGTGAATTTGAAAAGTTGCACGATCGCTAATATGCAAATGAAATAATGTTGATTTTACTTTATTACACGGATTGCGAGGTTCCGGCTAGCATATGACAGGCGAAACTTTGTTTCATCATCACTCTATTTCTTGGTATTTGATTTGTCATAGACTTTAAATTCATTTTGTAAAAGTAACATAATATTTTGCATTATAAGTCACATTTACCTTAACCAACATTATATCTCATTTTTTTTATCTGGGGCAACTGATACCTGAGATCTAACATATCTACAATTCAAAAGGTCCAATATATTATGTGGCTAGCTGGGGCTAATGTTCGAGTTTATAGCATTAGGTTTAGAAGCTATTATGTTATAAATCGCGTGTTCATAACCACGGTGAAGCTATAATTATACTGCCTCTATGCTATTATACTTCATCCTTTTAGCCAAGGTGACATAATATGATGTTCATAGAACTGCTACGGCAACTGCAGGAAATTCCAGCGAGAAGACGAATTTGGGGCCTCGCGGATGCTGCTTTTGAGTCACTGCCTGAATCATTTTCACTTATAACATAATCAGAATTTTAAGGCTCTTTGTTTGGGCGTCTGTTGCCTCTTTTATTATTTCGGGTTCTTCGTAGACTGGTACTTTTCTTATATTCTGAACATTTCTATATATTTCGTTCTAACGCTAGTTACACTTGCTATGCGAGTCGCGAGGTGATATGTCTGTCTGTCCGTTCATTCGCACCACGCGTGTGCTAAACTAAATACATAATGCGTACGCGACACCTCGCCGTTCTCAGGGTCTTCTCGGAAACTGGTGGAAAATCCGCATCCGTGATGTATACCGTCAGCATGTGGATTGTGGGTATTTGCTTGTTGGCATGTTGCATCTGTGGTAAACAACTGCGTAGTTATCGTACTGCCGAAGAAAAAGTCATGTTTTCAATTGGTTTGGAGTTACATATTTAGAATGTAGATGGGTGTTATAGGTAAAATCCTAAGGATGATATAATTTACAGACTTAGCTCGAAATAAATATTGACCGTTTAAAGTCTGTGCGCTTCTCACGCGGTGATGCCGTACGCAGATAAGTCGCGACATCTCTACCAACAAATACCGAGATCGCTTTGCTTAATATAATTCTCGGCATTAACTTAATGGCGGCCGCGGCCGTAATAGAATAAACTATTCTAGATACTAAATCTGCAGGTTGAATATAAACAACGCAGTTCGAAGCCTTCGCGGAGTTTACGGCTCCTAAACGTCGCCAGATGAATTTACTTATGACACCGGCTGAATCGAATGAATAAAAATGTCCATCATCCTTGGCGGAGGCGAATAAATTGGGAGGTGATGAACAAGGTTCAATTTCGAATTCCGTTGACGGAATAACAATCCACAGTTTGTCAATAGAATATTGATGACCGAGCTCACTATTAGGTGTTTGATATGCGACTTTCGCACGCTACCTGTAGTTTTTGCGTCTTATTGTAATTAAAGCTAATGTTTTGGGATCCTAGTGTCACATAAATAATTAATTAATTGAAAAACGTCCAAAACCTGAAACAATTCAAGGAGTTTTAGACATTTTTTTTCTTATATTGTTAGCCTAAAGGAATAAAAAATGTGATAGGATACGGTAGAATTAGCGTGCGGCTAATTTTCACAAACGCTGGCAGTACTAATGACGGAGCGTTATGCGCACGTCGTTCGCGTCGAGCGGCTTCGGGCTGCGGGCGAGTAATTCAAAATGCAAATATTGTGCACTTATAATACATTTTGTATTCAGCGGAGAGCGATGCAAGTTGCTGACTACGCCTCTTGCCGGTTTTACGGGGGAATCATGTAAAAACACCTCGTTTTTATTCCGATCGCACACGCCTTATTGGCTGTTCCCATGCCTCTAATTTTCGCGGATCACGCAAAATATCACCGTCTTAGAAAAATTGCTTCGCCGTTGGAGTAAAATTTCCAACGATTGAAGTATCGTGTGCATCTAAACTTGTGAGCGTTCGTTAGCAATGAAATATGATTCTGTATGAGTCCTGATGTTATCTTAAAAAAGATTAGTTAGCGATTCCCTCTCGCCCGTTCCAAATATAAACGAACTTGGGACACCACGTGTTTTTAGTTGTTCGACTTCATGTTTTTATTTTAAAATTAGAAGAGCAGTGTCGACTTAGCATATTACATGTTTTAAGAAATAATTTTAATCTAATCTACCTCTTCAATAGATGTCAGATAACATTCTTAACGTGAAACTTACTCTCTTTAAATTCTTGGCATCTTCTGAATGTAAGAATATAAAAATAAAAGTAGAGTCTAAAATAATAGGACACGTCAACAATGCTTATTTTGATAAAATAGTTAATGTACGGTTGACATTAGATTTAAGGACGCATGCCCATAATATACAAGTAGAAATTGATGTATTAAACCTGTATTGGATTTATATTCCGGATTTAATTCAAAGTTCCGTTATGGATTACAAATGAAAGTTAAAAAAACGTCACAGTAAATGTAAAAAGTGGACACAACATCATTCGATGGTATCAAAGGTCGCCATACAAAATTAAAAAGTATAAGTGGCGTTCGAACGGGTTCCGTTTTATTAAATTTCAAATATTACTACGGCTGCTGGCCGTATTACAATTTCAAATTTAGAACACGACGCTTTTTAAACTCGGATTTTTCGGTTCGGGATAGGTTTGGGCCGAATTATGGAATCAACTGTTGCGTTTGAACAGTCTGGTTCTCTTTTTGATTTCGAAACGTCCGTTATATTATGCTTTTAACTAGGAGTTTTTCGTTTAGTACAGTTTTTTTTTGTTATTGGAAGGTTTTCTGTATTATCATCTTGTGTGTTGTCTGCATTATTTCTTCTGCTATCACTTTCTCAATAATTGTTTAGTAACTACCGACACACCTGCTGATAAAATAAGCGAACGTAACCGTGTGAAAACTTAGGCAGGTATTGGGAATATAATCCAGTTGGTAATATTTAAAGTCGCTTACAACACAGCAGTAACAGGCTAGGTGATGTCGAAATACAAATAGTCGTCGCTTGTCTGATTGTAAGTACCTTTATGGTCGCCCGCGCCGGTCCGACTCTAGCGAGATTGAAATCCGTTGGAAAGCTCAATTTGCTCGGCCGGATAGTTTTGTTTTGAACACAACCTCCGTATCTTCGGAACTATCTCGCGAATAATTCACTGTTCAACGCATACCCCGACCCCGAGACACCCCAATTTCGACTGTAACACTACCGCCGAGGGCTCAAATCGACTCGGGCCGAATACTGATTTTATTAAAATGAGCATGCCAAGAGAAATTGATGGATATTTATTAAGCAATAGAGTTGATTTTAAATTAATTTTGGAGGGCCCTTATATCGTTTTTCGACACGACACCTCGGGAATTCAGTCTTAAAGATGACCGCGCGACGATTTTCGAAATACGAGGAGCGAAATCGGAAAGCTTGAAGTTTTTTGTGCGCCGCCAGCCTGATAGTATTTAATTATTTCACCGCTAATTAGTTTTTAGGGTTCCTCAAAACAATTTGAAATTGAATAAAAATAAATATATCGAATCAGCAAGTAATCTGTCTGCAAATAAAAAGCCAAAAGGGCTGATGAGAACGATGGACTGTTGGCCATGTGACATTGATATAAAAAATATTACTAATGAAAATACAAATAGTACAAAGATTGATGTGGTGAACACCAGATATTATGCAATATTTTCAGGGTAACTACCCTTCAACGGACTTATTAAGCAACACGATCCTATCACTTTAAATAACAACAATTTTCCAGTCACAACTTGTGAGATGAAATGTGTTTTGTTGAGTTAATTCGTGCTTTTGTAATATTGAGTTGTTTTCATGAATTTAGAAAATCCTGCTTTTACTTCATTGCTGCAAATATATTATATTTTTTAAATGTGCCCTACATAATCAGTAGTACCCTAGTATACCCCACAACCTGAGCACTTTTGTGGTACACTTAACGGAAAAACCATCACACCTATTGATTTATGCTATAACATAGTAATTTTTATTTATATGTATTTAGATGTGTTATCATCGGTCAGTCAAGGTTTGGTTACTATTAAAATATAAAAAAAACTGCCTTAAAGATTATTAACATGCAGAAAAACGACGCGAGCCCTCACAAAGCTCGGCTAGTATTTGGACACTTGATTACATCTACGTCATCACATGGAGCTAAATGATGCACGAGTATCCATCCATAAATCGAGAACCCATGTATCGTGAACTCGTGTATCGAGAACCCACTATCGGCAGCTGAATTATTCGGAGACCGTTGTTCTCCGGTAAAAAATGACGCAGCGTTCTCAACGGGTGTTTGAATTTAACAAGTTTTTCACCAAAAATCTTGTTCAACCTCCCGGTTATGGAGCCGTATGTCATCTTTCATATGTTCATACGACGCTACAAAGTCAGTAAGGCCCTTTCTTCTCTATAACTGTTTGATATATTATATTATGTACTTCTAATTGGTACTACTAATATATATTCTGTGCTTCTAATAAGTAACCTTCGAAACCATGTTACAGGAAAGATAATTTCAGCCAATTTCGAACTATCCAGCCATTTATTTCACTATGATCGATACCCAACATAATATCTAGTCCGGACGAGACCAGGGCGTGCAATAGACGGAAACAAAGGCAGCGTTATCGCGAAATGAAGCCCAGAGGCGAATGAATGAAGTGAGGTGATCGTCACGTTCGTCAATTTGTCACAGCAGCAGCGTCAGTCGCCGACAAACAGTCGAGGAATGAAACGATGACGGCGGAAGATATACGCTTGCACACATTAGGATGGCTGCCAACGTGGGCCCAATGATTCATGGACGGGTGAATGAACCAATTGTTTTGATGCGGGTTTGAATTCCGATTGGATAATTTCAGATAGCATAGGGTCTTCATCAAGACTATCAAACTATTAACGTTGGAATTGAAGAGATGTCGCTCGACGTGGTAGCAGTGCTGACTGTAACTAGTACTATTTGAAGGGTTAACAATTAACAGTAATATAAGTTATAGCTAATATCATATAATATTATATCAAAAAGAAATGAAAGGAAAGGAATTATTAAGCACACGTAGTAAAATACGTGTATTACGTTATATCAGATATAAAAATAAACATTAGCTGATTCTTAAATATACCTAAATTACATAAAATTTCATCAAAAACTGTCCAGGCCTTCAGAAGTTTGACAACAAATACCACGGCGCGAGTGTTTATAAACTGGGGGTAGAATTTAACGTTATCATGTTCTAATTGATGAGAACTGTATAATATGTTAGATGTACACAATAATCGAATGCAAAAATGTATGGTAATCAGTGATCACATTCAAAATTATTCAGATTAGGTCCGGTCCATGTTGCGAAATTTACCCTCTGGCAGCCCACCACAAGCTCAGATGACATGCTTGTCAATTATTTGGCAAGTGCCAGCCGCATTCTAGGTCACGATGACCAAGAGATTAAACCACACTATTTTCAGTCTTATTACCACGACTCCACGTCATCATTCACAACGTCGACACTGAGTGAAAATATGACTGTAGATAAGCATTTACAACCTCACAAAAGCTTCAAAGTGTGAGATTTGAATAATTAATTTTATTACTTTAATGTAGTGAGCCGAGAATTAGAATGTATTTTTACAGCCCGGTCTAATCTAACAATATTTGCTCGTAAAGCTGATAATTTGGCTTCACGTAAACACGTAGACGAGTGTATATTTCAGATAGACACCTAACTATCGGTCCAATGTATTCGAGATAAAGTCGAGAGGCCGTGAATCCACGTGGAATCCGACGTTATCGGGCTTCACATCGGGAACGATAACATACATTGTCCGAGCTCACAATGAAACTCGTAATCAGGTATCGGTGGAAAGTCGATGTTCGGAAATCGAGAAGTGGAATCGATCCGGGCGATCTCATCGGTGTGACGCGGACGGTGCGTCGGGTGTCCGCCCGAGCGGTCGAGTCGGCGGCGCTGCGACGTAATGAGCTGCGCCTGCACATCGATTATGAGCGGCCATTTTTAAATTAACGACTCGTCGATTTGTTGTGGCGGTTAGGCGATTGCGAAATGAACGCAGCTCAGATTTGGAAACATGTTTGATTAATGAAAATGTTCGTGGACCAAATTGGCTATTTAGTTTTAATCACTCTGAACTAGAACTTGGATTTCGGTTTCAAAATCAATTTGCTGTATCAAAGAGAGATCGTAAATAGCTTCGATTTAATGGAGTTCCTCTTAACGTAGTTTCTTGTTACGTAACACAGATGTAGTTGAAAGTTTGTTACAATTTGTAAAATTCTAAGTATGAGGAATAAAAACTTATATGTTTTCTGGTTTTGCAAAGTTTGCGGTTTACGTTATTTATGTAAACAAGACTACACCATTACATCATATCATACACAGAATAAGAAGAAAAAAGAAAAATTAAAAAATAAGAAGATATCAATAAAACCAGTAAATCTAGATTCTAGACAAAGGGTCACCTTGGATAAAGCTAGCTTAGCCGTCGATCATACCGAAAATTATTAATGTGCTACTAAGCTTAATTGTCCCCACAAAAGTTTACTAACGAGTAATGATCGACCAGAGATTCTCGTATTACAAATGAGATATTTTAAAACTTCAGTCAGCTAAAAGGTCAACTAATGCAGAGAGGATGTGCTGGATTACGTGAAACGAGAAACTACGGCGGGTCCCTCAGGGATCTATTCTGGGTTCCCTCTTGTTTCTAGTCGATATTTTTTTCACCGTCTAAGTGATATATTTATAGAAATAGCGGCATACGCTTTGATTTCTTTTTCTCGAACCTAATACTCTTCACTTTTTGACCGAGACGTGAGATATTCGTGTTTACAGAAAACGGAGAACAGATGTTTTGATTTAAAATAATATATTAACGTACGCACTTTTAAATTCTTTAAATAAAATATATCACGTTGTTTAAACCAGTTAAACAAATTATAATATATGCTTTATCTGTAACATTTATTAATTGGCAATGATTATATTATAAGAGGGGTGTGAAATTATAACACAGAGTGGATTTACTTCAAGTAACTTCAGCAATATAATTAACTAGCTGTTGCCCGCGACTTCGTCCACGTGGACTTCAGTTTATAGCGCGCGATGTCAACAAAATTGGTGTCAAAAGCTTTTATAAAAAAAACCCTGGTACTCCTTAAATCAAAACACCCAAAAACAGCTGTGCAGTGTGCACATTTAAACTTATTTCATTTTCTACGTAAAAAAGAAATAATAATCGAAACAATCGAAAATCCGTCTTAAGATGATACCGCCTCTTATAGAAAGACGTTTGAGTAAGCGTCAGCGCGATTTAGGAGACGGCACGGCGCCATCTATTATGAATTTTTTAGACTAACTTAATTTGAAGAAATTTACGCATTTTCACCCTCTTACAACCCTTTTTTCCAGTTAAGTAGCCTATGTCCTTTCTCAGGCTTCAGACTATCTGTGTACAAAATTTCATTACAATCTGTTCGGTAGTTTTGGCGTGAAAGCGAGACAGACAGACAGACAGAGATACTTTCGCATTTATAATATTAGTATAGATAGTATAGATTAGTATAGATAATATTTTATTGGAGTACCATGCGAGATGAGATATACATTTTAAAGTTCAAACACTTAACATGATGTTTTTTTTTATTAATTATACCTACATAAAGTACTAGAAGTAAGCGATGCTAGAAAATGCTTTTAAATAAATAATTGGAACGATTTCAAGTTTTCTCAGCTGCGTTTGACGCGGGCAAAATATATTACAACACCAGCAAATCGCCCCAGCTAGTCGGCTAGCTTATGTACGAGAGGTACATTAAGAAAATAATTTTACATTACAGTAATTTTGTTCTATTCAACTTCTTATCACGAACGACTTCGTAAATCTTATCAAAACAAATAAACGTTGAACGACCGAATAAAGTAATATCGGCAGGTCTCCGCGGTGCTCATAACGAAAATTCATTAAGTAAGCACCATTAATTACATTTCCCATCTAATGCAATGCCATTACTCCCGCTCCGAGCCAAACAAACAAATCCCGCAATTACTGTCCCACACGACCGGCGACCGCGACGTCATCCACGTGATGCCGATGTAGCTCTTATTGTCTCGATATTAATGCCCTCGACTCTCGCGTTTCGGGCTCCGGAGGAGCTTTGGTTTCTCGCTCGTCTACCGCAAAAATGAACCCTACCCCGTCAATATAAGCGGCTGAAAATATCGCCGTTATCAGTAGAAATTCCCAAATCCCCGTTGATGTCCCCGAAATTCTCAAGATATTGAAAGATTAGCTGGGTGCAGGATGTCCCCATAAATAATACATCGGAGGGGAGCGTGATGGATTGTGTGTCTGTCTATCCGCATTCTATTAGTCGGAATTTCTTAAAGGGTGGATCGGGGGTGCTCACTATTATTAGAACCGACCAATGTTATCTTTGGAAACGTTACACTTCGTTCATTAGCGAGGATTTACATTAACTCCGAATACTTCGAATTTTACGTGCACCGCATCGCTTTGAACTGGGCTATTTTAATGGCTTTCTTTTGTTTCGAAATACGAATGTGTTTCACCATCATCGTCGAGCTGTGATGGTGGTAAATTTTTATTCAAATGAATCATTGTAGACATTTTCATTGTTATTCATTTTTATTTTCGCGATATTGTGAAAATGACGATCGTTATAATCGTTCCAGTTGCTAGAATGCGACCCCTGTTGTTGACGGTCGTGGTCATGTCGTCTGCGCCGGCGATCACGACGGGCCCAGCGACGCATGATAACGATGATCCGACACGCGACGAGACCCGCACATCAGAAAATGAAAGTGATACAGATGGAACTTGTTCGTATAAAATTATAATTATCGACTTTACTTGGTTGTTGAACGGTGACCTTTGAAAACCTATAAAATTTATGCAACATCGTACTTATCTATTTTACATTTTCCTTTTTAAATATTGTAAACGTCTATTTACTTACCATGAAGATAATTATTGTAATAAAGTTACTATTGATTAATAGTATCCAATATACATTATAGTTTCATTATAGTTTCTCAAAAAAATATTACTAATCAAAATGAAGATTTATTTTCTAAAGAAATAACGAAAGCAAATCTGAGATATCGAGAGCTTGAAATAAATATAATACATATAATATTTAAAATTTTATACAAATATGGAGCAATAAAAGGGAAAAACATGAGAACGTTCTTATCAGATATACATACTAAGTATTCGGAGTGATAGGTACTGATAACAGATCTAAGCGGTGTGGCCTACAGAAGTCGCCGACACCAATGTTATACTATGAATATGCTAGATACAACGAAATTTGAATGTAAAAATATAAAAAGTAGTAATGAAGTACTTAACTGTAAAACTGTTTAAGAAAATAAAAATATCTTCAAAACCATTCTGTCATAAGCATAACTCATAAGTTAGATTTTCCTGAAGTCAAAATTTGTTCGGGAAGTCGTCGTCAACAGTTGGACAAATTGTCAATATTTTTGATTTGTTCGTCCGTCCGTTACACGTAAAGTTTTATAACTTGTGCCGGCATTTCATGAACCTCCGATGTCCCAATTTTATTGTTTCGGGTCACTTTGAAAATATTTTATTTTTGTTTGTATTGCTTCATTTTATCTTGCGGAGCTTTTACAAAAAAATAAACAAAACTTGGTCTACTTTTGTTCGAAAACATCTAATATTGAAAGTAAAGGAATACGAGAAAGATATAAGAAAAGCAATCACGAGACCATAGCGCATAAAATAAGTGTCGTTTACGCTAAGAGACGGCGTAAACTTCTTTGTTTATGACAGGAAGCCATTTGGAGGAAACTCAGTAGACCTCTCTATTGACGGTGCTATAACTGCTGAATATGTTGCTCGGCTCGAACCTAGGCTCTACATGGAATAAGTTACAATTGACAAGCGGATAAAATGTAATTATTATGAAAACCGTTCTGTAAAATACAATGAAATTATATAATTGTATACTTATTAAAAATTAGAAAAATATCATTAACAATAATAAGAAACAATGCTATTTTAATTTTCTATGCTAAGCTAAAAATGCACAAATTTGTTTTAAAACTCATCTTACGAGCTTATTTTAAAATTATCTAATATTTTTTAATGTGTATAAATCCCCGTATAAATAATTAAAAACGCTAACTCTCATGCCTCGGACCGAACTAAAAACATGGAACTTTTTATTATTGAAGTATTTATATTATTTCACTTTGTCTGTTTTCACTTCCCTGAAGTTTGGGAGGTTTAATACACTTAGGCGGGACGTGTCGCGAACTTCCCCCGACTTTGTTTCAATCATTTTTTCCAAACTTTCCTCCGTTCCTTACTTTTATAGATAAAAGTATTTTATCCCTTTGATTGAATTTCGTCTCGGATTCATAGCTTTTATGTTTTATGAATTTTGGATGTCGCGTGAAACTTTCAAGAGGATTTTTAGGAGTGACTCGAAGTCGATAGTAGAAAATAAAAACATCAATAGTTTCCACATACTTTAGCCACGGGAAGGTATATTAAATTACACAATAATTAAATGCAAACTACACAGGCAGTGAGAAATATTGGGATAACGGTTGCGGCAGAGGGCGGAGGGCATACGGAGCTGGAGGTGTCAGGTTACACGACTCGAACTCACCGCGACTCGACCGGATTTACATGACGAGAAACAATGTGGAGGATTGAATATATTGGAATATATTATCTTGTCAAGAAAACTAACATCTATTACAGAGTTAAGTATTTTTTGGAGATTTCATATCATCCATCTTATATATCGATGGGAGAAACGGTCAAAAGTCAAACATCATCATCATTCTCTTTGAATTTCCTCCATCGTATCCTTAGTTGTTGCTTAAGAATGCACCGAACATAAACTTTTCTATGTGCAATTATTCTAAATCAATGGGTCTAGACTCTAGCTAATGTCACATGCATCCGTAATAGTACACCGCGGACCGTAGACTGTCCATGCGTGACTCTACAAGACCTCAACAGAATAAAAAACACATTATCATTCTGTATAATCGATAGGAGTCCTTGACACGGAGAACGCTCGGTACTTACCAAACGATTATGAAAATTCTAATGTAAAGTCCTGACAGAAACGTGAGAACTTTGGTTTACAGAATAAATCTACTTTTCTGCTCAATTTCAGTGAGGTGCTACTACTCTTTTCTGCTGATTTTTCAGAGAAGCACCTCTCAATTCTGGCGTATCTTATAATAGGTCATGTCTATAATTATTCGCGTCATAGTCGGAGTCACCTCAATTAACGAATGGCCGCCAATACAATAAGCAGCACATGTTTGCACAACTACCCTCGATCACGCTGACAGCCGGCCTGGAGCCCGCACCGCTCACAATCGCCACATAATGGGCACACTCCAGCGGTGTTTTCCTTTGTGAGCTCCCCCCGAGCCGCTCCCCTAATGATTTTTCCTCTTATTTGTTTTCCCCAGATAATTGTTGTTTGGTTTCCTGTGAATTGCTCTCGGTTGTAAATAAGCCCTGATAACGCTTGTATATTGGCTTCTGTTTCCAAAATACAATTGTCTCTAAATACATTTTTCATCTCGATTGACGATTATTTTGCCTAAGCTCCGGTCAACGAGAGACAGGACGACCTGTTTATTGTTTTCCTTTTCATGAAATAAACTGAGCTTACGACAGCATAACGAATGATTCAATCGGCTTCGGCTGCTGTAAGGTTGAACATCGACAATGAAAACTTTGCCCCGAGTCGCTAAGCCCGAAATGATTGACAAAGTCGTTCGGTAAATCATCGGTGTATAAAATTTGAATATCAATCGTAGAACGGCGGCCCTAGACGTCGCCGCGACTGCGACACGTGTTACCGAGCTTAACTGAACTTACAATTAAGCTTTAAGCTCCGGTTAATTAAGCCCGGGCCGTATTGTCGCGCGAAACCCTTTAAGCCGCCCACAATGAGAGCTTTTCTGTAAAAAGCCCATTGAAGGCCGCGGACGTTTCGCCTGCACTATATTATGAATTGTTTGAAATGTAAATAGGATCCCGATTGGATTTAAATTGTGGTTTCCGCTATTGACTGCTTAATTCTATTGATCGTGATGGGGGCGAGCCGAACACTTTATTGGACGTAAAAATGTTTTACCTACATCGCGCCCTGGAAAGCGCGGCGGAGTTAGAACAAGACGTGAGTGAAAGAATAAGGTAAGTAACATGCAAAAACTTCCCGTTTTTTTGCTTAAATGGAGGCTTTAGGGCCGGAAAAAATATTTGAAATAGAAAAACTATGGATTATATGTGTAGCCAGATACATTAGCTAGGTTATGAAGAAGATAAGTTACAAGTTTGAATAAAATAATTAGGGAAAAAATTAGTTATTGTTACGAAATGTTACTTGTTCGATTCTTCCACTCACGTCTTCTTGATTTTGTATAAGAAAAACAGAGATCACAAGTTAATCAGCTATACTCACAATGTAATATGTTCGATGATGACATCGACGTGACTGTTGATGATGATAATAAATATAATGTGACTATGGGTCATTAAACGAAATCTTTTGTACACGACAATATTACGTGTTAGTTTACGACTACAATCAATTACATTAATAGATAGGAAGTGCTTATAAAATTCAAATGATCCAGACGTAGCTGTAATTAGGGTTCATATAGCTAGTCGGTAGTCAGGCCAGGTATTGGAAGGGAAGGAAGTCGATCAGCAGCAGCCATGCTAATATGCATCGTGCTACTAAATCTGGATAAGCGACATGTCTATAATGATAATTGTCGTGTTCTGGTTGTAATCGAATAGAGGTCTCAAATATTGTTAGAATGTTGATAAATGTAGTAGGACGAAATTGGAAACAAAAGTTAGTGATAGGCAATTAATCTAATTTCAGGATTTGTGTCTAAGGATATTATATTATGTGATATCAGTAATCAGGTATGTATTTTCTTTACTCGTTGCTCCTCTTAAAAATACAGAAATTTCGAAATAACAATATCTTCAGAATAGATCACAACTGATACCAAGCCAATCCAAAATTGTGGACACGTTATCGCCTCAAGTGATACCTCGTTGTTCACAGATAGGATTTTTATTTTTTTACCTTTTATTTATCCACATACATTAAAGATAAGAGTTACTTGACCATGCCCAGGGACTGAATAATGTATGCCGAAGCGTTCCGTTACATTGCATGTCTAATGATGTGTGCTGACTCCGCTAGTTAATATTAATACCCTGGTTCGTCTGCGCCCAGTCTCGACGGACGGACATTTTATATAAATACTATGCTAATTAGCACAATATATTGCCAATGATTCATTACGTACAATTGGACACAAGATATTGTCTGGAGGTGTAGTAAAGTTAAATTTGTCTACTCAGTTTAAAGTTATTTGCTGTTTGGTTCTTCCAACTCCTTAAAAACATGTGATGATTTTATAATCATCGCAAATTGTAATAAGCCACCAACTTTTTTATTTCTGGAAGCAGATAATCGTTTCTATTTATACCTAAAGCTTATGAATTTTAGTTTTTCAACAAAAACTGAGTTTGATAGAGTAGTTGGTCACGGTCAGAGGCATCACGTACTCAGAGGTATGAATTCTGATTACGATATCAAATACATATGAATAGTAATGGATTTTAATATTTCTGCTCCTTCATTAACGTGTTGAAAGCAAGTAACGCTATGTGGAAATTAAATTATATTCCAAATATAGGTATAAAATTAATATTTTTGTTATTATATAAAACATTTGGTATGATTGAGTTACTTCTTCATATTATGTTATGTTTGATTTGAACTATTCACTGGCATATAGAGGCTTTTCAATAAATGAAAATGTGAGGCCCTCAAAACAATAACACTATTTACTTTTCTGTAAAGGAACTCTACCTTACTAGCGCTATGTAATTTCTGCATTACATCGAATAATGTTTCAATTGTAATATTTAACCCCTCGGTGCTTTTAAAGAAAGTAAAAAGAGCAAAGTAATGTGTGTGCCGGTACAGCGCCGCGGGATACCCACACGTCAATAGTTCAATACAGAGCAACGTGCGCAAGCGCATAAAATGCGCAAGCTATTGCTCTTTTAAAGAAAGTTTAATATTCAAGCATAAATTATAATAGAACTTCAAGCATAATATAGATAAGCCGAGATTTGACGTTAAAATAGAAATCTAATAATACGCCATTTACTTAATTTTTCACGATTTAAATATTATTCTATCATTATTTCTTTATAAAATATAATGTAATCTGTAAAGAAATTAGTCTGGAATCTGGATACTTAACAAGTACAAAGTAAACTGTTAGGTATGTTACAATTAAATATGTACATTAAAAATTGATCTAGTGTTCCAAGTGGTTCTTTTTTGGTAAGTACTTATTACAAACTCTAAAGTCAAATTATTCATTGAAATAAAATAATAAAATATTCATTTCAATATTGAATTTAATATACCCTTAACAATAATGAATGTCAAAACCGCACAAACAGCATGGCGGCGCGGCGGGAAACAAAAGCGCGCCAATATGTTTTCCTTCGCGCGTCCCCCCGAAGGGTTGCGCAGGTCGGGTTACAGGCGTACAGGCGCACAATGCCGGCCCGCCCGATCTACTCCAATACAATTACTACTGATTAGCTATTGAATTCTGACCTAATTCTTCGGATTAGATATTCGAAAGTAGCCAGCTGCCATTCACACTTTCAACTGACTATTTTTGATGATTCTCTTCAAAGGTGTCATCTATTACATCACACAATAGAATAATATTGTGAATTAAGGGAAAAGACCTAATGGCAGACACTTTAAGGAACATTTGAATGTTATAAAATATCTATATCTATACTTATTATAAAACAAAGTCGCTTTTTTCCCTCATGTCCCTTTGTTCCCTTTAATCTTTAAAACTACGCAACGGATTTTGATGATTCTTTCAGTGGTAGATAGCTCATTTATCGAGGATGGTTAAAGGCTATATTTTATCACGCTAAGACTAATAGGAGCGTGGGAATAGAGGAAAATGTTGAAAAAACGGGGGAAATTATATGAAAGGGCTTATTTGAACGTGCTAATACTAAACTATCTATCGGAACTACTGGTCCGATTTGAAAAATTCTTTCAGTGTTAAATATCCCATTTATCGAGGAAGGCTATAGGTTATATTTTATTACACTAAGACTAATAGGAGCGAAGAAATAGAGGAAAATGTGGAAAAAACGGGGAAAATTATTTGAAAGGGCTAACTTGAACGCGCTAATCTCAATAACGACTAGTTCGATTTGAAAAATTATTTCAGTGTTAGATAGCCCATTTATTGAGGAAGGCTATAGGCTATATTTTATTACGCTAAGACTAATAGGAGTATGTGGATAAAACGTTTTAAATTATTTGAAACGGGGGAAAATTATCTCGCGAACTACTGGAGCAATTTTTATGTTATTTGCATTATTTGGCACAGATAAGAAGTAGATCATAGGCTATTGATGTTAATCATTTTTTCAGTGGCTATATATTTTATATCCGTGCGACGCCGGGGCGGGTCGCTAGTATATTTATGAAAATAAAGGATTGATAACTTCTATCCTTTATTAAATATATAAAACTATTATAATTATTCTCTGACAAATGAATAAAATAAAATATTATTGGTCTTTTTGTAAACTTAGTCAAAAGAGCTAATAGATGACATCACAAAAAACGAACATCACTAATAGTAGACACCAATATGAACTAATAGTTGACATAGAACATTAAATTACATTTTTCATATTATGTATTAGGTCTTTATTTGCCGTTTTTCAAAAGATTTCATTTACTTCATCATAATAATATGCATCAGAAATATTATCCACGTTGTCTCCAGATTCTGTCCATTCTTCTTCCATGCTGAAACTATCTTTCCTTTTACTTTTATTTTTCATATTTTTTTCCTAGCAAATTTATTTTCAGTCTTTAGTCTCTATGCTTCTCTTGCCTCTTCTTTTTTCTTCTTTTTTTTTTCTCAGCTCTCTTTTTTCTTCTTTTTACTGCTAAAAACTAAAGCAATCGATTTTTAGATCAGTACAAGGTCTAATTAATATTAGACACCATGTCCATTTTTAGGTAAAGTAGTTCTAAGTTGTTAGTTTGTTAATAGAATTATAATTTTTGCAGTAGAATAAACTACAAAATAACTTTAGTATGTATTGCAAAACTAAAAGATGAGATCCATGTCATCTATTAGGTTTTTTACATTTTCAAGAACTAATAGTAGACACCCTTTATATTGTTAGGGAAAATGGATAAAAAATCATAAATAAACATTAATTAGTGTATACAACATGACCATTAATCCAATGAAATCAATAGGAATTACAAAAAATCAAACAAATGTATTCAAAACTTACGTGCAAAATTTCGCCTTCCTTAACTTATTTGCTAAGAAATTGCCGAGCGCGTGTTGACACGGTCACATTATTTACGAAAACTGATCCCATTTTAAAATTTTGTTCCCGAAGGCGTCCCTAATATATTTTTTCACATCAACAGATCTAGTGCAGTCGCCAGAGGTTTTAACCTCCGAAAATTGTAATAGTGAATGGATTTTTGTTTTTGAGGTGTCAATTTCTTTTTTACACTATAACTTGCAAAGTTTACCAAAATTTTTTTTGTGCTTTTAATTTTTTAGTTACTTAATAAAATATTAATATTTCACCATATAAAACCGGTCCAGAAAAAAAAAATCTTGTTCCTGTTATTTAATGACTCTTATCCGATTGTTCACGTTGAAAATTAACCAAATATGTACACAATTTTAAAAAAAGATAGTTTGCTTTGCTAAGCTAAATACAACCATAAGGTTTTTGCAAAGTTTTTAGAGATTAACGCTCGTCGTAACCAAGATAAAAGGGTTTGGGTGGATTTAAGGGTTGTAACGAAAAGTGTGTTAAACTTACTTGTTGTGCGTATTTAATTTTTAGAGAAATAATAACTTTTAAGTACTTAAAAACGTTTAAATATCTCCAAAAATGTGTAAAATAGACCGAAAATATTTTTCTATATTTGTTGAGAATTTATTTAAGTGAGAGCTAAAACATTAAATGCATCGACAAATGAAAAACTTTTTCTAGTCTTTGAAATATATTTAAACTTCCTACTTAAAGCCAGAAAAAAAATTGGGTGCTACAAATCTCACGTACATACTAAAGACGCATGCTGTTTGGAAAATGCTTACCTGAATACAAAAAATATCAGTTCTTAACCTAATTTGTATTTTTTTTCTTAAAGTATGTTTTAGCAAATATAATTAATGAAAAAAAAAATCAATTTTATTCTGTAAAAACCTAACCAAAAGGAATAAAATACAGATTTTCTTCGAAATATCCGTGAAAAGTTTTTGCTACATTTTCAGAAAATTTAATAAAGTAAGAGCTAAAAAGTTATACACATTAAGAAACAGAAGGCTTTGTTAAGCCTAAAAAACAATTTTAAACTTCCTATTTAAAACCAAACAAAAATAGGAACGCCATTTACCTGGCGAGGCACACAACAAGCACATTTGGAGGTATGCTCATCTACATACAAAAATATTAATTTTAAATCTAAATTATATATTTTTTCAACTTATTTTCTTTATTTGGAATATAAGCAACGATACAAATCAAAAAAATAATAATAGATTTTATTATTTTGCTATATATTGAAAAGAAAATTTTCTTCAAAATTTTACAGTTTATGAGTTTACTTGAAGTGGAAGAGAATAATTTAAAAATCAAAAGCACAACTTTTCAATAGGTAAACTTTATTATTTATGTTATCAGCTACACATTCCTTTTTTTTCTTTTGATTTTTCATCCACTATTGCAAAAATCGGAGGTTTGCACGATTTTTACGCTCCGGGAACTCCACTAATAGCTTAAGATGCTTATAAAATGTACAGTGTTGAGAAATAATTAGAGTAATTCTTATTTTTATGGTATTTTTGTCGTAAGTGTCATCTATTAGTTCCGTGTCTAGCATTAGTGCCTTTCCTTTAATATATATTTTAACAGAATATGCTTATCGTGAAGCTAGGTATTAATCAAAGGGTTAACATTTTAAGAATTACATCATTTTCGTATACCTAACGACAGTAATAATCACGAAATGGCACAAAGTGCAAATGGCACACGAGAACAAGGCTCCATATCCTATTCGTTAAAATGAAAAATTGCGAATAATAAATAATCAGAGTTCTACGAAGTCATTTAAGATTTAGTATCTTAGTCACTCGCGGTCGTTACGAGCGGGGCGTTAACTAAAATATTTAACCGAGGTTCTTTCGATTTGGTTAATCTGATAGATGAGTAGCGGTTTTTGTGTAGTAAAATAAATTACCTGAATATAAAATATTAGCATATCTCAGAATTAGGATTAAGTTGTCCGGAGTGACTTTGAAATAAATGTAAAATCGAGCATTCGAGTGTAACGCCTCTATAAGTCCACCGGTCGCGGTTCGCTGCGAAATCGCGGACTTATAGAGGAATAGAGCGAGATGCAATATAAGGTATTGTCGTGTGGCAGATGAGACAGTAAATCGTTTCGCCGCGATTTTCGCGGCGAACTGCGTCTGTGGACTAGAGGCGTAACTCTCAAACGTAAAATATGATCCGGGGGACTGTAATCCGGGCAGACAGAAACGCGAGCATAAAAGCAGAAGAATTCTAGGAATCCGGTGACTGGTGAGTAATCCCGAGTGGACAACTCCGCCGCGATGTGGGTAGGCTTAGAATTAATATGGTTATTTAATATGCGCGATCTTATCCGGCAGTCCGGCGCGCTCAATCAAAGTGTCCTTTACCCGCGATATCCCGCGATCTCGCGATCTCGCTGCGATTTATCACAAACCTTATCCTGCTACAATCTATATCTATTTTCATACTTCACTTTTAATCCGAGCTCAAAAAGTCCATCTCCGCTGTATCTCCGTCCACGTGAGTTTGGGACGTTTTCAATAAAAATACTAATGTTACTCGATCTAAGTTTAAACCTGGGAGAGCTCGAACATTTTAACTTATCTCGGTATTATCGCAAGATAAGACGGAATCAAATTCGATACCGCTGGGAACTGGGACGACCGCGGAATGCCAAAATAAACGTTTTGCACCATATGATGTAAGGCGTGTGCTTTCCCATGCGGTCGTTGACGTTAGAGGCGCCTGCGGGTCGGTGACTCTCATCGGCATGATCCTCACGAAGGCACTAAACTGGTGACATTATAGAAGCCGTAAGCGCCGACCTTGACTCCTAAACGGTACGCCATTGTTATTTCCAACCAGTAACTTTTATATCGCCAGTAATTAGTATACAACAGTTATTACTTTCGTAATTTATAGATCGTAATATTTTTATGTCGTCAAAACGTAGGGATCAGGGACCTCCTCAACAGTTGAAACATTTAAGTATGTAGAGTCACTTAACCGTGGAAATCTAACATTGACCTGAAATATAAATTGTTTAAAAGACTGTCGCCAACTTTTAAGCGTTTCAATAATATGTATTAATAATCAGCTTGAAATATTAGTTAATAGTTAGTTTAGTGTTTACAGAAGCTTTTGTGTTTTCTGCAGACGTCTGATAGAGAACGTACAAAAATTAATGAAAACCAATCACACGGCCGGGCCCTCTCACGTCAAACGCAAAGAAATCTATTCAAAGTTTCATAAAAGAACAATGGAAGGGTTGTACAGAGTCGTTCAATATTTGAATTGTTTTGAATATGGAGCGGCGCGTGCGCAAGATTAAATTTCCGAACGCCAGGTGGAGTCTGCACGATTGTGATATTGACGAATGTTCTTTTTTCTCGTTTGTTCCTCGACGTCTAGGGCGGTTTTTCTCCCTTTCAATCTGTGCGTTGACCTATTTGGATCAAGCCTGAATACTGGCAGATATGTAGGCATACGCGGATAACGGAGTGATGCATTACGACAAAAATACGCAAATTAATCACCGGTCCACTTACAAAATAAATACAAATAACAAATTGTGATAGTAAGTCGCCGGGCCGGGACGAGTTGAGACGCTGCTGAGATAAACAAACGGGAAACAAAAGAAACGCTACATTAAGACGTATGACCCCGATGACACAAGTAAACTCTCATTTGGGAGGATTAATGGTAATGGAAAAGTCGGGTCTATTTGGTAAAACAATAATTTGATAGGAAATAACGTAAAAAACCCAATTTTACCAAATTGTTTAGTTTGTGAGTTCAGATTGAGAGCCCCGAGTGATGGCAGATACTAATGATGATGTTGATGAAATCCCTTCAGCGCAACACTTGGAACTGCACGTGTTGCTCTGTTCCCACAAATATCTCTAGAACCGCAAAAAACTTTCGCCCAAATGCTGCCACGCCCTTTCTACGAATCGAATCCGCGACCCGACGTACCAAATTACCGGTTTACGACCGAGCCCGCCTTCCAAACTAAACTGTTCATTATCATTATATTTATCTTAATATGACTGATGGTTTTTCTGTTTTTCTTGATGAAACATCAGCACCATCGTAGGCGCTATCTTGTAATGCACTAAGCTCTACCTGACGTCTGGTTGTGACTTATGAGGAGGTGCGATTAATATTTTTACTTTAAATTAAGAACTTAGATGTACATGTACAAACGTTAAACTAATTACAAGGCTAATTTTAATTTCAAACTTGGAATTAAAATTAACTTGCTTCAAAAAAAGTTCCATGTAGCCAAAATGATCAACAGATTTAGATTACAATATAAAGTTAAACGTAACGCAATCTATTTATCTTTATTAAATCCAGCAAGTTACATATTTATTTGAGTAAATAATTTGTGTACAGACAAACATTGCGTGACAAACGCCTCTTATCAAAACCACAGTAAAACAACAAGAGGTGTTATTTCGTCGATCGTTAACCAAATGCTGACTGACAGAATTCGCTAACGATACCGAACCGTATCCCCCATGGATAAACAAAATTATAACAATACAACATAAATGACACTCGCGAGCCGAGTAAGTCATTTTTGATTCTCACATATGGTGTGAACTGAACGCATTAGCGGCGCGGCTTCCTGCTACAAAAACAACTATGCATTCAATTTAAAAACCTACAATTTGGAACACATTTTACGTTCTGTTGCCAGTCATTTCGGCGACTGATAGGCTGCTTCTTGTTGTTTACCAATAAAGTGGTCGTTTACTAAATTCGTACCGTGCGTTTTGTATTCTGCACCGAACGTAGTCACAGAAGTCATTACATTGCGAACACGTACTCGACATTCAAATTAGGGAATGAACCTGAGATTCGTCGGCTCCCGATTGGCTAATTGAAAGTGGCGCGGCGGACATCTGTTCTAAATTCAAATTCGCCGTCTGTTCGATTTCTTTAATGATTATTGAAATCGCCAGTCGGGTTATGCACGTTCTATTTTCGATCGGAATTTCTCGGGTCGCGGCTATCATCGGGCAGTCCGTTTGGCAGTGTTGCCGCAGGTAAACATGGCCGAAGACAAAATGTTTGTACGCCGCGGCGCGGATAATTGGCACCTAATCAATTTGGTGTTTTTTGCGAGGCGATTAAAAACTTGGACAACGATGATCATTAAGCCGATCGCGATATTAAATTGGAGCAATTTCCTGCCGCAATAGAACACCACCGGCCGATCGTTAGCGTTCACAATCAATTTAACATTACATCGACGGTAATTAAACAGGAATTTTTCTTGTAATTAGTGAGCGAGTTAATTGTGAATATCAATTACACCTCCGAGTTTGTTAACATATTTTCATATTCATACCGAACAAAAAATAGGCGCCGACTTTAAAGTTCATAATTAAGTTGTAAAATGTTGTAAGTATTAAAACATTTTTAATCAAAAATTGGAAATGAAAAAGACTTATTCGAGGAGAATTTCAACATCGACCATTCAAAATGCACAAGTTAAGATAATAGCAAATAAAAAGTACTGTCAAAAATAAACTCTTCCACAGACTTCTAAAGAATTTGCATTTAGCTCCACAGTCCTGCTCCCTTTGTGGACATTCTTGAAATAGAAGCGTTACGTTATATCAATATTGTTTTTGTATAATGGTGTGTGCACTTTGATTCGTGCCATTAGGTAGGCCAGGTGCGGGTAATGGTCGCCTGGCGTGCGCCTGCGCATCATTACCCACGCTTGCGAAACAATGGCCGTGGACAACGTTTACCTCAGGTGTATCGAATATTTTAGCACTACACAGTACACTAGTAAGTATGGGCTCAGGAAAAAGGAACATAATATAAAATGGAACGTTGTAAACAATTGGAAATTGAAATGATACGGATTAGTGAAAGAATAAAGATAACTAAAAAATACGTTTACATAAAGTTTTACTTTAACGTTTTCAACATAATATTATGTTTTGATAGTTATTTTATATTAATCTTCCTTTTCTTTGTCAACAGAGACCTCCCTCATCGTCGTTATCGTACGGTGGTGCGGTCAACGACGACGTCAGATCCCCCGGCTCAGGCGGAACACCCGGACCCCTGAGTCAGCCCCCGCCACAGACCCTTGATGCGACGGATCCAGGTAAGCTCGCAGTCCCATTTAGAAAACTAAAAGGTGTTTCGAGGGCACTTCAAAATGAGTAGACTGAAATTGGCCGTATTCACGTCAGAACATATTATGATCGGCCAATAATAGCCGGACCGTTATTCGGAAAGGTCACGTGCCACGAAATTCTCTTTGACGGCGATAATTTTAGCTGATGAAGGTCAGGGATGATGCGGCGATAGGTCGGAGTGTCGGCGGCAGGGCGCACTCCTACGCGCGTCTCGAACCCAACAATTAACATGTCCACACGCCGATCTAGATCCGACGCGATACGTCCGCACCCGTCACTAGCCAATTTAAAAGTGACAGCGGCACATCGTCACGTCACCTCGTGACATCTACCGCCCGAGAAAATTTGAGGAAAGAACTAAACGAGTTGTTGACGTTCGGAAATCAGTCAGGAGCGTCGTCGGAATCACCCGTCATTCGACAGAGACGTGTCACGTTCTGAATCTCGATCGATTGTCATGTATCCGCAGTCGGCGAATGACGGATGAGCGCGCATTGTCCCCGCGGTTATGACGTTTCGGCGCGGGCCCGGCGCGGCGCGGGCCCGGCGCGGCGCGGGCGCTCACAATAGGTATTGAAATGACGACGGGATTGTGATGCACGTATCGACATCTCGCCCGATTATCTCTCTCTATGCGCCGGGTAATTTGTGTGGGATCACAATTTGTTACTGTGCCGTTCCACGGGCGACTTTTTAATACAAAACGTGAAAAGCGATTTCACAAAAGACGCAATCGCGGAAGTCTCTGACAGCTGTCAAAAATGGCCAGCGCTTTGGCGCAAAACCCCGGCGAATCGTCACTTTTTTCGCGTATCCCTAGTTTTTTCGTGGAAAAATTATGGTTTCGGCACACGTTTGTGTAATTGTTTGGTTTGTCGCCCGGTTTTGTCGGCGTGAACGCTGCAAAATGAACTAAATTGAATTTCGGCGAGGCGGTCCGGTGATCTGTAGCTGCCACGTTAAATCGCTTTTTCCATTGTGCCCTTCGGTAATTAAATTTCGCGATGAAAATATTCGGTATCGGTGACGCTAAACCGCGCCGCGCATACAGACGTACGTTCGTTGTAACGACGCCTATGAAATTTAAATGACATTCCACATTACCGTTGACAAAGGGCACAGGTATGTTCCCTGTAACGATCCCATTACAATGGCTGGCTTCAAACATTACGGCCGAATGTTTCCGAACGTTTATTTTTACAAATGTTAGGAAAATGTTAAATGACAAATTTTTAATATACTACTATAATATTATTTTAGAGCAAACAAAATATGTTCGATAGTAGCAGACGCTATCGCTTAAATTACGCCAACGAGGAATACCGATCCCCTTCAAAACGCAAAGGATATCCTCGTTAAAAAGACACTCAACTCCTTTATCGTTGAATATATTATTATAATGTTTACGAAGCGACCGGCCCGTAAACTTGTAAGCACCGAGTAAGAATCGAGTGAGATAATTAAATTCATATTAAAATTCGCGCGGAGGTGTCTGGTCCCTAAGCCGTAAAGGGCTAACTTGGCCCGTGAATTATTCAAAATTCAAAATTTCCCTATAATTCAATCACGCCGCCTGGCCCCCGTCCCGGGGGAGGGCGGATAGGGGTAGAGGGGGAGGGGGGAGGGGCGATTATTTGCAATTTAATATTAATTAAGTGACGTGCTCGCGCTGTAATTGCGTTTTTCAATTATAACTGACAATTATGCGATGAAATTCGGTAGAGTCGAGGTGATTCGACTAATTGGCCAGCGCTTTTGTTCGGCGGACAGACGGATGGACCAACATATCACATTATGTATATCAACTGCTTTGTTCTTAAATATAATATAGTTAACAGATCCTTATGTAACATTTCATTGAGCTGCAAATAGTAGCGCACATTCTAGTCGTACTTCCAAAAGATTAGAAAATAGGAACCCCTTTCCATTTAGAGATACTTACTGCAGGCATTACTATATTTAAAATTTTATAAGAATCAGTGAATTTCAAGTACCAAATATGGATGTTTTAGAAGTTCCAAAAAATAGAGTCACGATAGAGTCTTGATTGTAGATTAAGCATTTACTATTGGGGGCGATAAAAGAATTACTGACGTGTTCAATCTCATAATATATCCCATCATATCCCCAAAAATTGCTTCAGCTATGACCAGAATTTAGAATTATAAGTACCTAAATCGTAGCAACAGATAATGACGTCATCTTATATTTTTATAAATGCTTAAGTATTGTTTTGATTAGTTATTTTTTCCTCGTGTGATGTATTACTTTATTATTATTTCATTTAATTATTTACCCTACTCGTTTTAAATTTTAGATTCTACAAATTCCTATGATAGTTAAAACTTTAAATGCTTCTTAAACTGTTGTTTCTTAACGTTTATTACTGAGATACACATCTTCAAACGCATTAACTTTTACCGCCAAAACGCTCATAAAATTATAAATTTTTGAACAATGAGCGAAATGTCAGAAATTGGCGCAATAACAATATTTTTCTGCATAAGTTATGAGTAGTAAAACATTTTATTCATAATCATAAAGTTTATTGTCTGTATTTTTGGTTTCATTGACATAATTTTATGGTATGCATATTATCATTACTGTGAATCTTATATATAAAAATGGATTTTCAAATGTGTTAGTCGCGCTAAAACTCGAAAACGGTTGAACGGATTGGGCTGATTTTAGTCTTAAAATATTCGTAGAAGTCTAGGGAAGGTTTTAAAGTGACACGAAGTTCACCGGGACAGCTAGTCTTGTATAATATTAATTCTTAAATAACTTTTAAATATGTAAACTGTAACGGATCCCAAAAAACTTTCAAGTTTTCCTTTTCAGCTACGTACTGTTTTTATAGTTATTTTTATTTGAACATGCTTTTAAGATGTTTATTGTTCGGAAGATCTTATAGGTGTTAAGTAATAAAAAATATTTTCTCCTAATATTTACTTATTTCAATTCAATTTTTTTAAAAGGTGCTGTTATTTCATATTTTAGCTTACTTTCTTAACTTTCTCTAATCTTTCTCTAATAGTTTTGTTGTTTATTTTAATCAGCGGCTCTAGCTTGATTTGATTAAACAAATTCATTACATTCGGACGTCACGGGTCTCAGGTCTAAGTGACGGAACGGAATCGATTCGCTCCTCCACGCCTGTCCGATTGTTTCCGGAGCGATTATCGATTTCGTTTCTACTACTCGACTCTATTTGATTATATTCGATCCCGCTTCTGAGACCGATCGAACACGATTTCAATTTTTGACTGACTTCCAAAAAGGAGGAGTAATACGTTCGGCTGTATGTATCTTTTTTTTTTCTTTTTTTTTTTGTATGTTCAACGATTACTCAGCCGTTTGTAGTCCGATTTTCAAAATTCTTCTTGTCTTGTATAGGGTTTAACTCGAATTTGGTACCATGTTCACAAAAGTGGTGATCTGATGATGGGATCCTTGAGGAATCGAGGGGACTCCTTGAAATTTGTACGGAAACATATAGTGATTTTGATATTTTCTGGAGCATTCGAAGTAAATGCTACCAAAAAGTAAGACATCGCACCAGGTTATACCCTGGATCCGAAGGTACCGAACAGAACTTTTGAATGCTTATAGGTACAGGTTCGGGGATTTCGGCGTTGTTTAAACAACTAAAAGCATAAGCCAACACATCAATTTGATTGATCATTATCATCACAACCATAATTATACCATGGGTCATCACACTATGGCCGTATTATTGGTATTTTTCGTGATATTTTGCATCGAAGCAGATGTTTTTGATGATTATTTCGCTGTTTGTGGACCGATTTTCAAAATTCTCGTGTTGTTGTGTAGGATTTAATCTTAATTTTGTTTAACAATTACGAAAGTGGTGAGCTGATGATGGGATCTATGAGCAATCGAGGGAAATCCTTGAAATTTATCAAAACACTCATAGTGGTTAAAATGTTGGTTCTAGTAAGTTAAACATATGTTAAGAATAAGAGAAATTTCACACGAAGGTGTCTCTTGGTCCAAAGGCACTGAACAGAACTCCTGAACCTTTAAAGATAAAAGTTTGGAAATTGCAGCATCGCTTAGATAACTGCAAGCATTTACCACAATTCCGCTTACAGTAACGTAACGTGAATAGTTAACATTCGTATTGATTATTTACGCATAAAGCCTTATTTTGTAGATAGCTAAAAAGAGTGAAATTATTATTTTTAACAAAAAAATTAAAACCGACTTCCAAGGTAAAAACAATAGTAATATGAACTAAAAAGTATTAAATAACTCTTACTCTTTAATACTGCCTTTTTCAGAATTCGTCTAAATCTCAACAATTTCTGAACATACTACATTCTTCATTACTTTGAAGTCGGTACCAGTCCCAAAAGTTTCAGATATTCTGACACTGACTGAACTCACAATTAAATTAGCTGGTACCGACTTCAAAATACTGAAGACTGTAGTATGTACAGAAATAGTTGAGATTTAGACGAATTCTGTAAAAGGCACTATTAAAGAGTAAGAGTTATTTAATACTTTTTAGTTCATATTACTATTGTTTTTACCTTGGAAGTCGGTTTTAATTTTTATGTTAAAAATAATGATTAATTTTATCCATCTAGTTCTAATCCCACATCTCCGAATGTTCTAATCTGTCATTAGGTCGGTTCACTCGATTTCGGTTTTAGTTCCGAACGAATACCAGTCGAGATACAGATCGTCATTACTGTCAATTAAGTGGAGCTTAATTTGATTATTTTCGTTAATCACACTTTCGTCTCGAGGTTCGGGAAAACTCGTTTATGATAGCATTTTCGTCCGGCGTCGCCACATAAAAAGATAATCTATCACGTAGGCGCTTAGCGTTACAATCCTCGCGGGATTCCCCGGATTCCGCGGCGAACTGGGGTCGTGCTTATTAATATTTCAGGCACAAAATTGAAAATTACCCAACTAACATAACTCAGAGCTATCGTAACCAATAAAATATTAACTGGCAACGATTTCCCGCTATTTTTCACCGGCCACTCGACTTTCGGCTCACGTCCTGCACTCACTTCAATAGATGTAATCATAAAATCGCCGTAAATAATTTAGGCGGGGTGGGGTCGGGGGTCGGTTTGGGATTATTAAATTCCTTGTATCTAGTGTGTTTAATATTAGATCAGCCGGGCCGAGCGGGGCGGACCCGCGTCGCCGCCGCTCCCGCGCCCGCGCCCGCCTCCGCTCCCGCCGCGGTATATGATTGGTCGTCTCATTTGGTAATTGAAAATGTTTCGTGCTCGATCAAATTATTTAAGGTGTATTTTATTGCCTCGCTGAAAAGGGCATCGATGTGGCTATAAATATCTAGTTACTGGAAAAATAACCTCAGTCCAACAATATTCTGAGGAACATAAACACAAATTACTTTTCTGCTTGTGATATCATTTTCATCAAAAATTCACACAGTTACTTCTACTTCTTGAGTAAGTAACTGTGACAAAAATAACTTCCGCCCATGGAGCGCACGAGGGATCAGCAGAATAACTACACAGTGATTCGGCTGACTCAACCCTTTCTGTTTGTCTGCTGCACGCGGCTATTGTCAGCAATTACAAGGGGATTTGGGGACGAGATAAATACAAGAAATATTCGACAAATATTGTTCAAACTTCTAGGTCTTCTAATGATGTTAATTTTTTCGAATGTCCTGCTACCGAGCGCTAATATTATGAAAAGTTTAGTAAATCGAATATTATTTTCATAAGGCAGTAATGTTCTCTCAGATTCTCAGAAGGATAATTCAATTTGAAATAGCACATTTTGCGATTGATTGTTATATCTACTCTAGTATGAAACTAGACTATGAATGAAGAGGCATGTTTAGAAATCAGCCCCCATAACTTTAATCAACACCCCAAAGAGTGCGGAACCGTCAAATTTTGCTAACATCAAAAGGGTGACAATTATATTTGATGAACCCGGGACTGTCAAAATGACAAGTAATTCGTCATACGCGACAGATGCGAGCGAGACAAAAAAAGTACAAATCGACAGACAATTGTATGCAGGCAAGTTAAACCCTTTGTTACAATCGTATAATGTATTTTATTCTGTACGCTTAGCAGACACATTCAATGTAATTCAAATATGAAACTCCATAAAAATATGAGCACAATATGATTTTGGAACGTGAATATGTTAATCGAGAATTTTGATGAAGGATCGTGAAATGTAAAAGTCTTGTAAATTGTAATGTTGTGTAACAAAAATACAGGTAATAAAGTTTTTTATCAAAAACATTTAGTACCTCTACGATACATAGATTTAGATCATATAGAAGTAGCAGAAGATCCCAGGAATGTTAGTACTCGTATGCATAATGAGAGTATGCCGCTGTCAAATGGTCATGTCACCTCTCAGTGGCCGGCCTCATCAACATAATTACACAAACTCATCGGTACGAGCTACCGTGTACGTTTTAAATAATGTTTTTCAAATCGTCAAACCTAGCTAGAGCCGTCGTTGTCTCGAATCGCCTCTGGCTCGCGTATTGTCGCGGGGGTCGAGCGTATTGGTCTATCATTAGCATTTTTAAGTATGAAATGTATATTCAGGTAGCGTATTTGAAGTTGTTTGACTATTGCTGTAAAGGGCCGCAAATGTACATGATAAATCATGGTTGTAGCTTCAGTGTCATGCCTCGACTCCTTAATATCACCAGAAACACAACTAGGGACAATAACAGTTAAAACTTAATACTTTTCAGTAAGTAGTTGAGTAATATCATCAATAATGTCATCTAATATCTAAAGTATATCAAATATTTAATCTTAAAAATCTATTCCTATATTTTCAGCTATCCATTAAGTAGCCTTAGAAAATCCATTTCATTCAAAATGAGCTTTGACCTTATCTAGAGGTATTACTGAAACTTTTTTTTTGTTACCTATAGCGGTATCGCTGACAATATCTCATCGTCTAACTCCGAGCCGGCTTCTGTTGCGTCACTGCCGGCCACTGTTCACACAACAATGATCCCGATGGCCGTGGCGAATCCCAAACGATCTCCACTGTTCTTAACTATTTAGTTTAAGAATTACCAGCGACTATTAATATTTTACTCGAACGATAATGGCCCCTAACCACCGGTATTTAAATGTTTTATCTATGTAATACGATTGTTCTCGCGTCGAGCGATTCCCGCTCCTATCACCGGGCGGGAGCCGATACAATCGCGTGCGACTAATCGGTTCGTGAAAAATGGGAATTTTCACGCTTTTCGATCTCTTTTGTTCGTTTTATTTAACGTCGAAACAAAAGACATTCGGGCAGGCGAGCGCATGTTACGTTCCTATAATATTTAACCTTTACGAGTTTTACGACGTACCTCTCGGATGATATTATGCTCGGAGTAGCCGGTGAACCCACTTCTGGACCCACATCCAACTAAAACAGTTTCAAAGCCGGGGAATAAACTTCAAAGGAGGTCATTTTCCTTTATGATTTGATACGTGGTGAACAAAAAATACAAGAATATAACAAAATATGCTTAATGACTATTTTATTTACACTTGATAACGATCATCATACATTATGCGGATATAAAAAATTGTGTAAAACAGCAATTAATATGATTTACGGCGATAATAAAAGCCGTTTTGAGCGTCCTTCTTCGACACTAACCTACACCTTACCTAATGTTATAATTAGCACGAATATTTTCTATGCAGGTATTCGGGTAATGCGGTTTTCTATTGTTTCATTGTTTGCACAAGCGCGTAATTAAAGATTAATTGGATTTTTGGAAATCCACAAGTCCAAATTCAAGTAAATATTATTGTGTCTAGGAGGTAATGCCACTGACACGTTACCTGCCACGAAGCCTTCAGTGAGTCCAGCCATTGATCCAGTAACAAGCTCTTACCAGATCAGAGATAATCGCTAATGAATGAGCATAATTATACAATGCAATCAGCGATCTCCTCACAAAAACTCAACGAGCTTTTGAAGCCAATAGAGGCGTCGACGCTTGACTCCGCGTGTTTACTCTAGACAATGTACCCTCTTAACAAATTAGGAGAATTGGCATCGAGTAATTTATTCATGGATATGAAGCCGCGCCCATCGGGCCGCACAATGGAGGAATTAACATTCCGGCAGGGGAGAGGAAATATTGTGATTAAACTTTTACACCAGCGGGTCAAACCTGACAGCTGTCAATCCGGCCGGGGGTTGGCTGAGTGTTTTTTGTGGTCACCGTCGGAAAGGGTGCTGTTTCTAACGCATAGATGCTAAACACCTTAGAAACGAAATCGTTTACATTTTTTCTCGTCCTTTTATTTATTTCGCGAATCATTTGACTGTCAAAATCGTTAAATGTGACAGATTCGGGACTGTCTCGCAATTATCTCGGCCGATGGTCACCCCACAATTACAGCATTAAAGGTGCACGTCCCAGTGATAATTGTATATGACGTGTGTAAATATTAATATGTGTGACTGTCAGTTTGTCCGTCACTTTTTGTTCTCCCCCGGCGGCAATGAAGCGCGCTCGATAATACGCATTACAATACGCTTAGCAAAATTATAATAAAGTGGGGTGTGACAAATACTGGTACTATTTTAATGCAACTTTTTAATTTTAGTAATATGCACATAATACATTAGATGAACACTATACTTTTTTGCAAATAATAATATAATGATATTTTTATTTACATAATCTTTTATATTTAGAAAAATATTAAAATCAAATACAATAATATTATATTGAGAGGAAAGTATCACGATTCCTAAAAATCTTAATAACTGGAATACATACATACAAATTACAGCTAAATATATAAAAAATCGATAAAATTCGACACTAACGACGTATAAGTAATTAAAAATCGATTACCATTCAGTCAATAAAATCGATAACGCAGCACTAATTTATTATTATGACGTTTATAGTAATATTATCAACTATAAGTGCTTTTATTATAACATAAAAATATTCTAACGCGTATTTATTGTTCCTGGTTCCTTTGGATACCTGTTAAATAATATAATAATATCTGTAATTTTATATTATATTTATACTATTAATTGTTCTTGAGCGAAAGTGTTTCCAATAAATAATAATATTGATTAGCTTGAAACTTGCTAAACAGATTTAACGTTCTGAACGTTTAGTTAAGCAAGTTTTATGTCAGAAGGCAATTATAACATGTTATAAAAGCAATACCATGGTATTGCTTTTATAACATGTTATAATTGCCTTAATGAATTAAAGAATACAATAACAAGTAGGTAGTGGGTACAACAAATGTTATGAAAAAGGCAATTTTTTAACATACAGATACACAAAAAGAAGGAAAGGTATTTCTGCTGGAATTTGGTAAATCAAGGTGGAGCTTTTCTACCTCCCCTGTCCGAAATCAGGGTTTAATATAAAATTCCGGTGCGGTCGGGGACGATATATCGTACAATACGACAATAGGTCGGATACACTACCCGATATTACATTCCTGCGATTTATCGGGGCCCGTGTTAATATCGGTAAGGAATGTCCCCCCCACATCCTCGCATAACATGTGAGCCTAGTACAATTTTTATTTCGCTGACTTTTGAAAACTGGCTTGCGTTTTTTAAATATATTTTTGGGATGCTGCTAGAACATTTATTAAAGAGTCCGTATACGAAATTTGCCGATTTCGCTGATTTTAAAGACGTGATTTAACAGTTAAAATACAGTATTTCTATAAGTTTTAATGCACAACATGTAAGATCATTTCAATTTTAATCTAATGTTGGAGCTAGTTTTTTTTTTTTAAGTTTAAGTTTAAATAATCCAACTCAAACCCGCGACAGTTTTGTGATTTTTGCTGTAAAAGGTTTAGAATATCACCTGTTTATGGATTGTATTGACGTCTTAACGGTATGAAAAAAATACAATGTACTCTTGAGAAAGTCGTCTATAAAATGTTGGAATTATTTTTTACCACTTTAATATGAAATAGTTGATTAAAAAAATATGTAACTCGGCAAAATTTTAGAGAAAATGGGCAAAGAATTGCTGTTAATTTCGGCAACTTGGAGCTGTAATTCATAAAAAGAAAACGACAGAAATAATCTATAGATAAAATTCTATCCAATTCGAGAAAAAAAAAAAACAAATTGTGCCAAAAAACACGATTCAAAACAACCTAAATCTCACATTATATTACTCGCCGCAAGGCTCGAGTCGGCTTTCCGCGCTTAAATATATTTTAAATCTAATTATTTATATATATTTTTTTAAGTCTAATAAGGGGAAAAAACCTAATAATATTTCTGTAGTGAACCTTTGCAATTTCGGCAAAATCGGCAAAATTTCGTATACGGACTCTTAAATACAGATAGAAATGAGATTTATTTGTTTATTTTATTAGTACTGACTGTAATATAATGTAAATAATGTTTACAATATGATTTATGATAAGGCTTTTTCTAATCATAAACTTTTATGTCATCTAACAGATTTACTAGTAAAATTGATGTCCTCATGCAATTTTTATTGCAAATAAACGATGCAGCATTCAATGAAGCTGTCTACGAACAATAAGTTTCTAATCAATCGTTTTTGTGTTGCAGGTAAGGGAACACTTAATTACTGTTGGTATGTTTTAATTACTTCATCGTAACATCATCCGAGATACAGCGTGTTTCTAAACTAACCGAAGAGTTTATCATCATCAAACGGTCCTTGCCTATAAAATCGTCATTAAATCGTTGATAATTTAAAATATTTTCCGAAATATGCGTGATCCGTGAAGGTATAGAAACAAACTCGAGTTTCTACATTCCTATGTGGTGAAACATCCTGTACTCGGCGATAGTTGTCGCGCCATCGCTTTTTATGTACGGCACCTAATGGCCGCTCCATCTGATATGAAATAGACTTGTGCGGACTTTTTACCGCCACCGGACTCTCACGACAACCTCTGGAATACCCGGACTCGGCGTATCTAATAGTATAGTCCGATTCGATGTATGAAATGCAAATGTAGAACCACCGAATGCAATAGGCGATATTATGACACAAAATGTAAGGGCGTTGATGACCAATTAGGCAGGAAAAAAGGAAAACCTTGACCGTAATAACATAAAACACAATTACCGATCAAAGATGCCCAGCCTATTAATTGTTTAATTTAAGAATGCACAAGTCGTAATTGCTGGTGCTAATAAAGAAGTCAGTCGGCGTAAAAACTCGTCCGCGTCCATCAATTATAATGCGTAATTAATTAATATGGACGCGGCGACGTCACGTTCCGCGCTTTTTACTTTTTTTTTAATTGAACGAAGACGTCAAATGTCAATTAACAATGACAGGTATGGAAGCGACGCGAAGGAGGAGTTCTATTTTTAAAAACATTCCTCGTCCGTTACCGAGTGATAACTCGTAAATTATACCTCGCTATTGAGGAAAAGGAGTCCTCAATGCAAATAGACCCGGTCTAGAAAGCACCAGGGAGGAGAGAAGTGCCCGGGCGCCGGTCGCGAATCGCGATCTCTTTAATGGAAAGTTCACAAATTATATTTATTACTAGCTGTCCCGGCAAACGTTGTTTTGCCATTTAAAGTATTTCTACTTCATCAGTTGATACAAAATCTTACCCCCTCTTTTGTCCCCTAAGAGGGGTGGGGGGAAAAATTTTATAGACCAGATGTTAAGTTGGAATAAACAGTTAATAATATGAAGTAAGTCCATTAAAGAAAAAAAATTGATACAAAATCTGACCCCCTCTTTGCTTCCCTTAGAGGGGTGGGGGGGATGATTTTTATATACCAGATTTTGAGTTGGAAGAAGACAAATATATCTGCGAAAACCGTATGCAAATCGGATCAGTAGTTTTCGTGTTAAAGCAAAAGTCTTATACAAAATCTGACCCCCTCTTTCGTCCCTTTAGAGGGGTGGGGGGAATTTTTTTTATATACCAAATGTTAAGTTGGAAGAAGACAAATATATCTACGAAAACCGCATTCAAATCGGATCAGTAGTTTTCGTGTGATAGTGGAACAAACATACAGACAGACAGACAGACAAAAACACTAACCATATTTTTGGCTTCTATAGCGATGTAGTAACACCCCCCGCTTATTATTTTTTGAATATCTTTAATGTACAGAATTTCTATTTCTACAGTTTTATTATATGTATAAATATTCATACACGTGTAAAATTGTGATTTCGTGTGTTTTCGAGTGCAAAATTTACGACCCCCAGGGGTCCTGCCGTACATAATACGGGTTCTTAAACTAATATCAGAATAGGTAACGCGAGATGTTTTTTAATTGTGGGCGCCATGTAATTGAACACCGTAATTTGAAATTAGCAAAAATTACGAGTGTAATCCAAAAGTGGGCACGTTTATGACATTTTTAGTGAGTTGAGTGACCGACGCACCGGGGCCCATTCTACTCACGTACTCCCCCTTCCCTCTCCACGACGAGGCGACATTTTATTTAATCAAGACCACTTTTTTAACATTCCCAAAGCAGAGTCATCATATTTTCTAAACGTGCCATAAAATATTAAAGACTAGCGCTCCGCCCGGGCCGCGTCGTGTCGCTAGAATTACAATTTTTATAATTAAAATGTTTTATCACTCGCTTTGAGCGGTAATAAGTGGCGGCTATAAACTTTTATCGCGACCGTTAAAACTATTTTCGGTAGGTTCGACAAAAATTCGTAAGCAACTTAATTACTGTCCAAAACTTGAGGACTCATAAAACCCGTCTATTTATTTAGCAATTATTAAAATCTGATTTGTTCGACTGGGCAGAAATTGGGAGGATAAATGGGATGTGGGACTCTTATAAGAAGATTCGTCGTCCCAAATAGAAGTCGCTATCTGATCGTCATCTTGGCGGTGGCCACTCCGCCAGCCCCGCGTCTTAGGCCAACCATTAAAAAGTTAATTACGTTTGTGACCGATCTCGGCGGAGTGTCCAGCGCCACATTCTAACCGTTTTATTGGTCGTTAAGTATACCCCTGCCCACTGTCCCCGCGCGGGCGTAAATTTTGAGATTCTGTCAGATTTATTAACTATGCCCCGTGTAAATTCGTCGTAAACGTCCGATACTGTTTTACTGCTGTGTTTTTTCTCGTCACCGCGGACCTCCTTTTTGCTCGTCCTTAAGTAATTATCTCGGTCTTAACAAAGAGGTTTATGGGTCGTAAATTCGGGAACATATTGGGTCCGTTTTATTGGCGGATACGATATGGAACATTTTTAATACTTACAACTTTTTATATGCTCTCATTTTTAATGGCCGGCGCGAGATTGCCTCGGACGCCTCCGTGGTCGCCGGTGGCACTTCACCCTTGCCCGTACAAAACAAACATTAAAAAAAAGCAGATACTCTCCAAAAACAATGTTATCAAATAAACGAGAATGCAGCGCCGCCCCTCGCGGCCTCCTTCCACTCTAATACGATCTATATTAAAAATGCATTCGCTTGCAGACAATTTTTCTCACTTTGCACGAAACGCTCCCTTAATGACTGAGGGCATTAGTTATCTTCAAATTACGCCTGATAGGTATACTGGGGGAAGAAAAAATGGAGGGTGCCGAGGAGACTCCGATATCTCGAATTCGAATAGAACTCCTTATCTACGACTCTGATGGACAAAAAAGTAATTAAGATTACTTTTAAAAGAAAAGAGACTGAATTTGATTCAAGGTAGATGTAACATATTATTCTGTTTGTACAAGCTTATGGGAGAATTGTGAGCATTACAGTCTCGGCTATAACCAAGCTAAGACTAATAGGAATTTTTACAGTCACGCATTTCACTGAATATATTGTAAGTTGTAACAAAGCATTTTTAACCCCCAACGAAAAAGAGTGGTGTTATAACTTTGACGTGTCTGTCTGTCTGTCTGTGGCATCGTAGCATCCAAAGGAATGGACCGATTTTGATCTAGTTTTTTTCTGTTGAGTTTCTTTGTCATCTTACAGGAATCCTACAAAATAGAGTCTAATGATAGAGACTAGATTTATGACATTGATTCACTTAATTTTATATATTATTGTCATTGAGATGTTATCGTGTAATTGTTATCAAACCAATATCAAACTGTAAACAACGAGCTAATCTATAATATATTTTACATCGACCCCAAAACAAATTCAGTTTGTCTAAACAAAAGTTTTTATCGTGTAGTGCGAACCCTGCTTGTCAATTTCCTCGCGACCGGGGTCTGGGAAGGGAGGGGGAGCGAGGGGGAGGGAGGTATTGTTTTAAAGACAGTTTTAATTTCCCGAAGGTGATTTATCACTGAATATATTACAATCGATATTTATATTTTTTGTAACGCGAGGGAGCGACGTCCCCCGCGATGTTTTGAATATAGAACGCACGATCATATTTCGGAGTGCCTTTGCGGGTGACGCGCCATATTTTGAATTTAGATTTAAGAACATTAGGTGTAATGTGTATTAACAAAATATTAAATTTCACTCTATTCAAATTCATGAGCTAGAAATTAGTTGAGAGTACCTAACACTTGCATAAGAAAATAAAGTTATTTAGTAGTTACTCATTAATTATAATTATGAATTTCTTATAAACAGGAATAAAAACTGAGATTTCACCCCAATATGTTTTAAAATCTTCCCGTTTCAGCCGCTAGATGGCGCCGTTTCAAAGTTTATGATAAGAGCTTGGTGAGCTTTTAAAGTAATCGGCTTAAACTTTGTCGGCTTTACTTTGCTTCTTTCGAGTTCTGAACGTCAGTAGGTTTTATCGGCGGTGCGTGAATAGTACGGTTTAATATTTAACTTAAAACTGCAAAATTGGGGCACTCCGCATTCGCGTCGCAGGCTAGTCGTAAAAAAAAACAATACATAACGAGATTCTAATAAGACCGCGTGTTATTCCGTCGCGGAATAAGACCACCGACGTTAAAGTTCGAATTTAGAACACGTTTGAAAACATGCTAATCAGCAATGGCGGCTTCCCGCGTGATTTGCAAACACTGAAATGAAGTGACGATTGTATGTTGATTGTATTTAGGCGGCTTTTCTTAGCACTTCGCTGGCGGCTCTATTGTGTTTTTAAAGCTCTCATTGAACGCATTGACAGCTGTCATTTCTGACAGTGATGTTGCCTAGTGAGTTCTGATTGGAGCTCTCACCACTCAACAAAATGTCAATATTGATGTGGCTCAAAATCTTAATTTAACGCAATATAACATTAACGCAATATGCTCGATAATAATTTTACAATTTTCAACAGGAATTCAAATGTTGCAAAATAATGCAACATTGCAAAACTGAATATAAAGTGGCTAATTTGACTGTTTTATATGAAAAAAGTGTTTATTGTGGTCGGCTAGACGCGCGACGTGCGTGCGTGAAAGTTGTGGCGTGCGATCATTCCGCATAGTTGGCTGCGGTGGTTTTTTCGCCCGTTTAACGCGCGGTTTCGTTTGCGGTGCCGATTTATGATCTGAGGACACTCCGGACGCGAATTCCGAAAAAACATGGCGGCTGTAAATAGAACAGTTTTACGCAACGAATTGCGTACCTACAGAGAGTTTTTGATAAATAATAATTATTATTGTCCTTCCCAATAACAATTTCGTACACGAATTAAATCAAAAAGTACACAAGAACATTACATTCATAATATGATAGCTCTGTTAGCACTTAGCTTATCAATGCTAATAGTAGGGGAGGTAGTGCTATCGTTTGCTAAGTCATTTCATACCGACCAAATTTTTGTCCAGCGGTAGCTTAATATTTATCAATCAATATAATCAGCGTCAGTCGCCGCACCCGTGGTGGAATGTTAACTGAGAGTATTTCAAAGTTGTAAAAAAAATAGTTGCGAAAAGTGATTTTATACCGAATGAAACTTTGATGGATGATTATTGAAGTCATGTTTAACCAAAAAATCACCGTCAGCCGTATTGCAGACGGGGGATTCAACGTCAGCCGCGTTACTGAACATGTAAAAAATTTTTGAATATAAAGTCATTTTATACCGTACAAAATTTATACAGGTGAATGTTTCTACTTTGTATATAACTAGCTGTCCCGGCAAACGTTGTTTTGCCATTTAAAATATTTCTACTTCATCAGTTGATACAAATTCTTACCCCCTCTTTTGTCCCCTAAGAGGGGTGGGGCGAAAAATTGTATACACCAGATGTTAAGTTGAAAAAAACAGTTAATAATATGTCAAAGTAAGTCCATTAAAGAAAAAAGTTTGATACAAAATCTGACCCCCTCTTTGGTTCCCTTAGAGGGGTGGGGTGGGGGGATTTTTAGTCACCAAATGTTGAGTCAGAAGAAGACAAATATGTCTGTGAAAATCGTATGCAAATCGGATCAGTAGTTTTCGTGTTAAAGCAAAAGTCTTATACAAAATCTGACCTCCTCTTTCGTCCCTTTAGAGGTGTGGGGGGAAAATTTTTTATACACCAGATGTTAAGTTGGAAGAAGGCAAATATATCTGCGAAAACCGCATTCAAATCGGATCAGTAGTTTTCGTGTGATAGTGGAACAAACATACAGACAGACAGACAGACAAAAAACTAACTACATTTTTGGCTTCTATAGCGATGTAGTGACACCCCCCGCTTATAATTTTTTTTTATATCTTTAATGTACAGAATTTTCATTTCTACAGTTTTATTATAATGTATAGATGGCGGTCGCCGGCGGCTCCGCCCGTGTGGATGTCGGTTACCGCTGCAAAAACATCGACGACGCAGTCATTTTCCGCAGGCTGCACAGATTGTCTTTCTATGGATGTTAAAGTTGTTAATGATGAGAATATTTAAATGTAATTAATAATAAGTTTTCACCTCTGACGCTAGTCCCGGAGTGCAACCCGTTGTTTTAGGATAGATAACTAAAGCGATTATTGTATTGTAGAGCTTTTCTATAAACAACATTAATTGACGTTAAGTTATTTTCAGGTAACAAAATATACTGATGGTCGGGATCCCGGACTCGTGATGGAGCAAAACATTCTTTTTATTAATCTATTCCTACTAATTTGAATGTTTGGCCCTGGGATTTACATAATATTTATCGTTAGTGCAAAATATTTTTACAGGAAATTGGAGCCTTTTGAAGGGTATAGGCAAATCAGTAGGGATCTTTGGTATTCTTGGTATATGAGCCAATTCAATAGCTGCAGGGCCGGTCATAATCTTCGCTACTGTGCACCCCCGCCTTGGTAGCGCCCACTTCGAAACGGGCGTAAATCGCAATTTTTAATTTCGCCATAACTTCTAAACCAAACGTCCAATTTTAATCATTCACAGACCAAATATTATCTACATAAACTGTACTTAGTGATGAAATAATTCATTTTGATAAAGATTAATAGCATGAGTAAAATAAATGCGTTTAAATGTAGTCCAAAAAAAAATCGAGATTTTTAAATAAAATAATGGTTGTTGTACCTCACTTGACATAGATAGGTATAGTGTGTCGCGGACTTTTTTGTAGATATTTAAAAGATATACATTTACTTAGAACATTGTATGGTTCTATCTTTTATAGTTTAGGCAGCGTACGCAAAATAAGTAAATTTTCTGGTTGATTTTTTTCACCTTGTGTCAGAAAAACCCAAATATCTTACGGGACCCTACATTTTTCGAAATTAAATGTAGCCTATGTTACTCGTAAATAATGTAGCTTTCGAATGGTGAAAGAATTTTTTAAATCGGTCCAGTAGTTTTCGAGCCTATTCATTACAATTAAACAAACAAACAAACAAAGTTTACCTCTTTATAATATTAGTATAGATAAAGAAAACCGTCAGTCGGTAATACGACGGTGGAAAAACCGTCAGCCAGCGATATAAGTTATAACCAATATAGCCCTACTTTGCGCTCAATGTATCCTAGGGCGTCGCGTAGACGACATTTCCACATGCAAACATTCAGCTGACGGCAATTTTCGTTTGAATTAACCATAAAATTGTCTCACATAGCAATTTTAAGTAATTAATTCGATAGTCAATATTTGTTAAGAAGAATGATATAAATTTTACTTTAAAAGCGCCATCTATTGTTATATACTAAAACTAAAACGACACCTACCGAACCTAAAAGTGTAATCTAGATATGAACCTTTATTGGGGATCTTTTTAATGTCAATTCAATACGATTCCCAACAACAACTTTGAGATACTCTCAATTTTTATTCCACCAATTCTGAAGCAGCTGACGATCAAAGCTGTTATGTATTAGTGGAATACTATTATTGTAACGATTATCGCTCGGTATGAAATGACTTTTTAAACTGAGCGCGACCTCCCCTACTATAATTCATCGTGTCGCATATTATAATTGTAGAAAAAGTATTGGTAAGCGTAAAGCGGTCGTCGCTGTAATAAATAAAGGGTTTGCGCTGGTTTTTTCTACGTTCATGGCGCTGGTCTCAATTTCCCCGTTCGAAACACCGGTAGCTGGCCGAGACAAAAGAAAAACGATCTTTCCCATTTCCATCTGGCAATTGTTTACCAGGCGCGCATAGAGGCACAGGTGTACTCGCCGTCATTTGCATACATAATCGCGGGGACAAAGACGCGGCCTACCGTGCTCCGTGCATCTTATGCCTCCCCGGTAAGCATTATGATAAATGTTATGGCAATGGAATTAGTTAAAAATTGTTTTGTTCGTCTTAGTTATTTCCCATTGTCTCCTGTACCTACTGAGCCAACATTGATTTGTTACGATTCAAAATTTAAATAGCTTAATTCTATTAACTAACATTGCTCGTACTCAGTAGTAAATCAGCCCGAGGCCCCGATTCACCGCCGAGGAATGCCTAAGTAAATTACATTTATGTGTATTAAAAAAGAAAAACGAGCAAACCGACCCGAAGCCACTATCGTTAAAATATCGATTTCGAATCGGTATTATGTTATAACAATCTCATTAACATGTAAATTAGTCGGTCAGAACAATACGTAACCGAACCAGGAGAGCAACAAAAAGCGTTTTAAAGGATGAAAATGAATAGCGGAGAAAACGGGGCGATTTTAATTAGAACTGCGCCCGGGGCGACCGCAGCCCGTAAACTCGCACTAAGACCTGAGGCGCATTAAAAAATTAACTCGCGCGTTTAGAATATTGTAACTGCGCTGATTCCTAACATCACCGCCCGTCCATGCGGCCCTGGTAATTAACGCTGGATTCTAATTTATGATCTCCTCGGAATGGCGAGTTTTTTAATTTAAATTCTGATTATACAGCGAATTCATCATCAACGCATTCCGGGGCTCATATTACGACCGCTGACGCTATATTACTTTGTAAACAGTTATTTCTATTGACAAATTCATCAGGTAATTTACAAAGCTCAAAACATAATATTGTGCAGTGCTGCTGCTCGATCCCGCATTAGATTGCGGATTCCGCGAATCCGTTTCGTCCACAATCATATCTCGGTGCCTCAATATCGCGAACATATTTCTCGGCAATATTTTCGGGCCCGGAGTATCTGCCCGAATATATCATCCCCGCAGATTTAGCCGCGAAACAGGAGCGAAATCTCCATAGAAATCGCCCGGAGCAAATATTACCGAATCAGTTTTATCATACGAATCGCCGGACCCGAATAAAGTATATCACCGTACGTTTATCGGTGTCACGCCGCGACGCGCACGGAACTCGAGGAATTCACGGTTATATCCTTAAATTATCTTTACCCAGGCATACACTGATAAATGGAAAATAAGCGCTCCCAAGGGGCCCGGGGCTCGGGGGGTCGGCTCCGAAAAACCACAAGACAATCCCTAAATTCATTATGCGAAAACATCCTCGGAATTCACAATATTATCCGAGCCCGCTCCGAGACATCACATAAAGTGCGCGGTATCGCATGTACCGCGGCGGGCGGCGCGGCCACCTTCCCCGGGCCCTCTAAATTCATCTTAATTTACATCTGTATTATCTTCTCCGATATTACTATTTCCCGGTCGCTTTACGTGTGCGACGGCGTACTTTACATTTTCCCTTTTCTCCTCTCTCGGTGATTAGAGTTCATTAGAGTCATATTAAAATTAAATATCGTTTCTTGAAAATTCTCCCAAACCATTTCACGATTATTAGGCTTACGATCTTTTGACAGAATCACATAATCGGTTGAAATCTTTGTTCTAATACACCAGTTTAGTTAAGACGTGTAGTTACCGACTATTATGCGGTCATCTTATGCGGCGTTAAAAAGCGGTTAACGTGTGTTAGCCGAGTTAGCCGCAACCGTTTAATAACTATCATTACGCAGGGCACCACCATAAAGGTGCTTTACGATATCTCACCCAATTACACTCGGCCCTGAAATATATTAACCCTCATTATATTAATGCTAGAAAATAATCTTAATGCGTGCTAATTGTATGTTGAAACAAAAATTCAAGCTTTTAATGCTACATTAAAAGCTGTCGATTTTTGTTTTGTTCTCGTTCTGCCGATTGTTGGTCTATGATTTTCTACGATTAAGATAATGCACGTCTATCACCAGCTATTATGCCTCTGAACAATACAAAACAATTAAGGAATAAAAATCATTCGGTGCTGAGTATCCGGTGGGCGAAGCATCAAAGGTAAATCGTAGAGCAAACATCGCGAAATGATCCGCAACATAACTCCGGCGGTTGTTTACGCATATCGTAAAACGTACGCGAAGCCGCGCGTGAAGCTAGTAGCGAAATAAAATGTGCCATTTCCCTTACATTTAACGCGCGCGTCAATCGTAAAGAGAGCGTCACTCGGGCGGGCGGCGCAGGGCGCGGGCGGGCGGAGGGCGGGCGGAGGAGCAGGAGAACATGTGTCGTTAAGAGACCTCTTCGGCTAACAATTTCCTGATGGTCTGTAAATAGTAAGTTTATTGTCTTTTTATGAGGTACTCGGACCGTAAAAAGGAAATAAAAGAGCACCGCCGATGGTGATAATAAAAAAAATAATTTTCGACTCATCTTCGTGATTATCTCGCTCGGTTTTACGAGCGGCCCGCGGGAGGGAGCGGGACGGGGATGTTTTACGGCGTGTCGTATCGATGTGACCCTTTCGACTGGATGGGGGCAGAGGTCGTAAAACGGCATAAGGATAATGTTCCGGGTTCGCCGTGCTGCGCTTCATTCATGATTTCGTTTCAGTACGACGGTGTACATGTAAATCCGATCGCTTTCGCGTTCTCGATACTCGTATCCGAACGTTTTCCCCCTTTTTATGCCGTGTTCGACATCCGTAATAGAATTATTCTCCACCGTCTTTATTCGGCTCCGAACGACCCGTTTCCTTCGCCACTCGATAGCGACCCGGCGCGGCGATGTGACTACGTGAGTCACGGGTGGAGGTAGAAGAGGAATCGGCGGTCGCGATTCGAAAATGAAAAACCCACGCGGTCGAAGTCGGGGATGGACGGTCCGCAATTCAAATTCGGAGCGACGATAACGGTTCCACTAATTGCGCGCGGGGATGTGCCGATCCGTCCCGAGCCCGACACTCCATTCGTTCGGCTCGGCTGAGCACCGCCCGCGCCCGCCCGCGCCCGCCCGCCCGCGGGACGCATCCTAATTCTTAAAGGGCCATCACCAGACCTTTATGCGCTAATAAAGTTGCGATATAAAAAGAACGGAGGCGTCCGAGGGTGAAAGAGCGGCCGGAAGGGTACGTCTTAAGTGCGCGTTTAGGAGATGTAGAGGGCGTGCGAATTTGTCAACCCGTCCTCCTGCGGCGGCTCTATTGCCCGATGATTAAATAAAGACGAGAGCCTTTTGTCGAGGAGACGTCCGTTCGCTCGTGACTTTTGTTCGGCGATTCGGAACCGATTGGCGTGTAATAGCGCGTCGTGACGTTTTAATTTAACTTGTATTTTAACGCTGAAACTTCCCGAATAATACGTGTTATCGCTTTTATGACGAGAGCTTTAAACTGGCGTTATCTTTGTCCCGGCGTCAAATATTATTTCGCTTTGTTTACAGCAAATCACCGCGGAATATTGGCCGGAGATATTGCATAGGTTATCTATGAAATGTTGAATTATTAATCAGCCCAATTTCGTTAATTTTTTTTTATATTATACATACTTACTAGTCAATAAGTCATTACTCGATTTTTTGTATAATATAAGTTTCAGTAAAAAATATAATTGTCAATAATAAAGACACAACTATAAATTACCAAAACACAAATCCGTTACACATACACAATAAATAAACATTCATATTATAAATATTACAAGCGCTTCCCTCGCTCGATATTCCACCGTTATATCACCGCGGCATTCCATAAAACATTAAATACCCATCAAAATATCTGAACAACGTAGAAACGAACCCGCCATAAATAATCAACCACAAAACCTTCGCGTATGCAAAATTTCCCGGAGGACTATAAACATAAACGCGTCATAGGGCATCAAAGGGAGCAATCCCGGGGAAGGGCCCATCTGATACAGCCTTAAGGGCCCATGAAAGATGCTCAGACGTCGAGACGCCGATGTATAAAATCAGTACGAGCGTTAAATAAGGCTCCAACGGCCTATAAAACACTCCGGCCCTCTCTTTGTTTAGGCGAACGGATCTAGATGGCGTTTATCGCAATTTCCTCGTGTTCTAAGAATTTCACTAATGAAATTCTCGTTTCAAATGTAGCGGTGTTGCTGCAGCTACTGTAATGTTCATTGTCGTCGTAAAGATGATCAATATCGTCATCATCATCATTCATTGCGTATTAATTTCTACATTATATTTGAACGTGATAATTTCGTCGTCATAATATTTGTTAACTATTTTGTATTGGGTCCATGTTAATTTTTATTGCATTGTGAATTGTCAAAGGTATGAATAAGAATATTCCCCAATCTAAAATGGTTCAACTCTTAAGGTTCATAACGGGTCAAAATTCATGAAATCAGACTTTAATATCCTCCTTTACTGTCGCTAAAAAATTCCACAAAAATCACATTATAGTCCCGAAGAACGGGAGCGACAATTGAATTGTTGCAAGTGAAAAAAAACCGCAGAACTGAACAACACTTACGCATTGTAATCGGCGGTAAATCGAATAAGGCGACACTCGAGGAAACCGAGTTATTCGGCCCCCAACACTAGCGTAATCGAATTGAGACCGCCACTTGGCCGCGAGTGTTACTTTGTTAGCGGAGGACTCTCAGACTATGCATAACAGAGGCATGGGGAATATTCACTTACAAAATTCGATTTAAAAATCGAAATGCGATGTGATTAACATAATTTTATATCCTAAAGACTATGAATTTTAAAACTATGATGAATGTAGAAACTAAGTAGATGCTAACTATTTTACAGGTTTGATTGCATTTGACAAACTTAAAATTCCTAATATTATTATTTTTTACAAAAAATTAAAACCGACTTCCAAGGTAAAAACAATAATAACATCCTTATAATATGAACTAAAAAGTATTAAATAATTTTTCCTCTCTAAATGTGCCTTTTTCCGAATTCGGCTAAACCTCAACTATTTCTGTACTCAATCTTCATCATTTTGAAGTCGGTACCAGATATAGCTGAATCTTTATTTCTTTGACAGAAAATTTGAAACTTTTGGAACTGGCACCGACTTCAAAATTATGAAGATTGAGTACAGAAATAGTTGAGGTTTAGCCGAATTCTGAAAAAGGCACATTTAGAGAGGAAAAATTATTTAATACTTTTTAGTTCATATTATAAGGATGTTATTATTGTCTTTACCTTGGAAGTCGGTTTTAATGTTTTGTTAAAAATAATAATTTCACTCTTTTTAGTTACCTAGTAGGTAAACTGTAATTAGTGCCGATTTAAATTGTATAAAAAAATAGTTTCATATTGTCTTCACTAGATGTCACTGAGGCGCTTCTGTGTCGCGCTATCGCTTGTCCGAACTCCGAATGTTTCATACTTCATATAGTTTTAGTTACACGATGTGTTCAATAGATAAAGATTGTTGTTGTGTGAATTATTAATGTGTGAGCTTGGTGTGAGCAGTGAGCATTGAAATTTGAATTGACAACATTTGGAGTGGTTATTATTGATCTCGTATTGTTATTAAAAATATTAATTAACCCTCCAAGATGACCTCCGTCATACTTCATAGTCCGCGAGTTTATAAGTGGTCGTCGGTGGTAGTGACCATACCACCCTACGCGTCGAATTACTGCGTTTATTCTACGTATCTTATTACAATTTGTTAAGACTTAAGAGTCATACCCCAAGGCCCAAATATCAGGTAGATAAATTTAAATAGGTACATTTTAAAAAATCTGAGTGAACACAACCCTTTGCGTGCTAGGTAATTTAACAATTTAACGCTTCAACTCCCAAGCGGCCACATGTGGCCGCCAGAACAATGGATTTCCAAGAATCCGCGATCGAAGGATGAGCCTAATCACACCCAGCGGCGCGGCGAGCATATTTTCAGTGTCATAATAATATTATGATATTAATATTTATCTTCATTATTGTAATACATACTATCGTAATACGTACTATCGCTATTCGCTTGAGAAACTTGGAAAGTCTCGCGGCCGCCTGCGCCTTTCTCAAGCGATATTATATTGTATTACATTAATGAAGATAAAGTTTAAAATCATATGACACTCAAAATGCTCGCAGCGCGGCATGCCTTGACATTCCGGTTAGAACTTGAATACGATGTTTACGCACGCACCGCGCGGCGTCGCCGCGCCGCGCCGCGGCCGTTGCCTCTGCGGCGCCGACCGCCGTGTATAAACAGCCTATATTAATAATTGGTATTGTTATGTACATAATTATTAATTATTATTATTGTATCCATACCTATGCCTTGTACTATTATTTATTTTGTGCCATGAGACATTGGTGACCTTAACACGACGTGGTAATGATGATGATGACGATGATGATGATGATGAATTTGAATTGCATGGTAGCATATGCTTTCTGTTCTTAAAACAACGCCGAAACTCCCAAATGTGTATCTATAAGGAGTCAGGAGTTCTCTCAGCATCTTCGAAACCATGGTATACCTTGACCCAATATTTTACTTTTTGGTAGCATATTCTTAATACACTTCACATAAAACCAAAATCACCATATGTTTCCATATAAATTTCGAGGAGTTTCCTCGATTACTCCTGGATCCCATCATCAGGTCACCACTTTTGTGAACATGGTACCAAATTGGAGTAAAACAACAAGGTACAAAGTTGAACATACAAAAATAAAAGAAAAAAAATATATCCACCCGAGCCGAACATATAACCTCCTCGTTTTTTGGAAGTCGGTTAACAAAGAAAGTAGTAATTGCCATCAATATAATATTATAATGCGCACTGATCTGGATAAATTAGTCTAAATAAATATTGTAAGTAATAAACAAAACAATGTAGCGTTAATAAAAAATATATTAGTATTCAGGACCACACTGCACAACCGACTGAAGAATAAATATTACCGGACTAGTCCTGTCCCGCGGATGTGGTTGAAAATATTTTAGATATTCGTAAATAATTGTAAAGTAGTAAATATTCGAAAAGAAATAAAATTCTAAACGAGTTTAAGCATGCTAAGTAAATAGAAGCATTTGAACGCAATCAAGATAATGTTGGAGAAGTTTAAGTTCCTGTAGGTGGAGCTGAAACAGACGCACAGTCGAGCATTAATGCCCCATTTGGTATTCCGGCAGGAGACGAGAATTTGAATATGTTGACGCGGAGTCGCGAGCTTGAAATTTGAACCTGCCTCACCCGTGATTGCTGGCGTGATATCCATCACAAAATAACTAAAAACATTATTATATGAAAAGAATGCTCACAATGACAACTAACACTGAAAATCACTCTGATTTTCATTACTTAAATATAAGTTTAACTAAAATACTAAATAAGAAAATGTAGCTGGCGTATCACTTTACCTTTAGATTTTCAAATGTTTGGTCTTTCCTACTTCAGGTCAATGTACAAACAAGTTTAATGAAACAAAAAAGTTGTACTGATGTTGATATTAATGAGTACTTACTATGATTTTAATTCGAGAAATATTGGCATGCTCAGATTTCAACACTGATTGGATTCATGATTCTATTTACGATATTGTTTCTAGAAACCTCAAGTAGCGAACGGCTGGCAAGTGGCATCATCATCACCCAATGACATAAATTAACAATACAACCGACGGTTCGTAAATAAAATGCAAACAACATTTTGGTGTACGCGCGTTAAAACGTAATTTGGCATTCCCGAATAAGTGTGAAAGTTATTTATTTTGTTAATTAACTAGCTTATCTAGTCCCTTCCACAAAAAATATATTTTTACGTGTTCCGTGATGTCAGAAATAATTAACTTTAGAAACGAGTTGGCATGGGGAGAATTAGTTTTATAAATAGGAAGTCTGTAATAACATGACTAATGATTTCGTGCGACTAATGTCATATTTTAATTAAATATATACTTTCGGACGCCTTTTCTGTGTTCGAAATTAGTAAACTAAATAAATCATTTTTAAAACATGACACGCGGAAATTTCGTTCTTTTGAAATATTAGTTTTTGCTGTTGAAAACGTCGAAAATAAAATTTCAATTAAAGAGAAAAATTTTAAACACATTTAACATATATTATTATTTCAGTCTAACGAGATTTCTGTGTACTCGTAATAATTTAAAACTGTATTCAACACAGTCATCCATTACGTAATTTTGTTATATTTCTATAAATAGATGACAAAAATAATCAATTAGAAGCGGCAACAAAATGTGTAATCCATAATGATGTCATAATCGACGTCCTGATTCCTGAATCGTATTTCACAAGTTTTAAGTAATTAGAATTTGTTGTGCGTATCGATTGATATAAATATTATGCACCAATAACTTTAGAGAGTTAATTAGAACTAAAATGCATAAACATAATACATATTAAGAAATACATAATAGAAAGCGTAGAGTCCCTTGCGTCTAGTGATTACTTCACATTCTCACGGCCTGTTTTCGTTAGTTAATTCCAAATACAAATCATTAATTACGGTAACACTTGACACGTCAAAAGTTTTGACGTGAATGGGTTTGAGTGGCATTTCATTTTTTGTTTTTGTAATAATACGACTAACATTATCGTCTGTCCCGTAACTATCGAGCTCCAAATTCTTTTGATGTTTAACTTTTTCTACATACATAACACATAATATAATTATTATTGTGAATTGCCTTCGTTCGCCATAACGTAAGCATGAGATCCGTAGCATATCGGTGGGCACCGCTAGCAAAAAGGTTTGTTTAAAAAACCAACTCTGGATCATGATCCTAATGATTATTCTTACATATTTGTCTACACTTCAATATGATGTTTACGTACGACAGATTACTACGCCCGGGAGGCCCTTCGAGCGTTCGAGTGGTTTTAAACAAACACCACGAGAACAGGGGCCCTTGTGTGCCCTTGTGCCAACCAAATAATGTACGCCTGTTTGAGAAAGATTAAGGGTTTTTATCGTTTCCGTCCAGGGTTTGGCTACCTGAAACTTACAACATAAATTATCTCCAGCATGTTTATCTACAACTGTCACCGGCAGCCTGCGACATACTTTTGATACTTCAGAAGTAGAGGTAGCTGCATATTCCCAAAATCTAGATACTGTAGCTATAATTAATCCACCCACATAGACCTTTAACCTCACTCACTTGTAACTGGAAGAATCACCTACGTCCCCACAAATGTAATATCGATGCATCTGGTCGTAACTTGTAAGCGAGTGTACTTCATCATTGACCGTCCAACTGAACTAGTGACTTCGACATTGACTCGGTAACTGGGCTGATAGTGATGGAGACAGTTGCCGACTTGTCCGAGGCACCGTCTATGGCGCCAGGGCTATCTATAACCAATATTGAGTAACTTGATCTATCGAGTATATTTAGTACAATGTCAGATGATATCCCGTCAGACAATTTCAGATCTTCCGCCAATGGTTTACGGTTTAATTTCTTGTAACGCCACAGAAAATAAGGCAAGGCATAAACTTAAATTTCTACTGGTATTGAATAACAATAGCTCTATAATTCGATGCATGCAGTTTTTTGAAAAAATATGTCAACTACTCAAAGGCAACAAAAAGCTGGTAGAAAATAAAAACGTATTATGGACATCACGTTAAATTATTATGTGTATGAAGTTGCTAGTGAATAGTGATAGAGACATTAGAAGGTAGAGTAGACGAGACAGGAGGACTCATGTGTGTGCCTTACCTATCGACAATAACGCGTATCTCGGTATCTCAACAAACACTGACCGTAGATAAGATAGGGCGGATGTTGCTTCTGAGATCAGGCTCGACAACATTTGCTCACAGCCTGATAAAACTCCATCCACCCAGCTCAAACACGACCAGGTTCAAATGTTTGGACGTGTCGACGCGCCGTGAACAATATTTACATTAGCGCACACTGGAGGCAGCATGTGATCGAAAACTTCACGTGGAACAGACTATCTCCCCTCATTTTGCAAATATATCGTTAACAAAACGATTGCGCAGTTTATAATTATCTTTGAGTAGCTGACATATTATTTGAGCGGTGCAAAACTAAATAAAATAATAAAAGTGTAACTTTAACTAAAAGTTACAAGTACACGGGTACCGTAAACTAAATTAGGGCAGGAAGTTGAGCGAGTTTAAATGCACAAAAGTGTGAAAACGATAAAATTGTTTCGCCCAGAGCGAGAGACACGAAACCCCCGCAACTAATAATTTAAAACGGAAGCATAGACTCATTATCGGCGAATGGGTACGAAAACTACATTATAATGAGATGAAAACAATGGGGTGTGAACTCCTCCTGTCTCCAGTAATGCGCCAAATACCAATTATCGACTAATTGGTTATCGCACGCGAAGTGTCTATCAAAATTATTTTTCGCTTGGGGTCGAATTTTTTCGCTGCACCCCAAACGGAAAATACGCAAGCGCACGCAAACGTCAGCGATCGTAATTGTTTCATTATTCTTGTATTAACTCCGATCTGCAGGCGATTTGTCTCGGACCACGTGAGCACGAAGGTATTTAAGATAGTTTGGGGTCGAGAGGTTCGCTCGACAATGCACGCAACACCGAAACAGACTAATGTGCATGATTTTGGCAAACCTATAGTAGGGCAAACTTGCTCATTTGTTGATCGCAACATATGATTCTTGTGTAGCCTCGATCTTAAACTAGTCAGCCAAACAGAAGCTCTAACAATAAAAGGAGTGTCTGCGAAAACGGCAGAAAGTGCAGAGAAATAACGGTTAAACGTTTACAACTCTATTCCGCTGAAGCCGTAACGTTGCCACCTGAATAGACCACCTGAACGTCGGTCCGCACTCGCACCGAGGGTTCCCAGTAACCGACACGCGATTGTCTACAAAACTAATTTCGAACGCAACAATATACGGAGTCGTAAAATTGTGAAGGCAGTTAAGTCCGAGTTCGCGCCGCTAAAAGCCGCCGGGGCGGAGCCGCACCGCCCAGCGTTTTACCGCGCGGACATGCGATGCGAGCGTCTTTATTAGCAGCTGCCGACTTATAGGATCCCGGTACTAGAAATTATGTACCAGAAGTCGCTTTTATGATCTACGGGATCGTAAGATCTTCCAGCCTCTAAATCTCCCGGACTCCTTGAGTGGTCGCGCCGTTCATTACGATTGACAGATGTTCATTTCGCTGTTTATAATCAGCCGGTGCCACCTTCAACCGTGCCCTTTACGATTGAATCAAATGTCAACGCGTCAAGTTTCGACGTTTGTTAGCGAGGAACAGGTAGAGCTCGATCGGTAATCGCCGCAACCTTCGACAGAATCTACGTGTCGTGTACGTAATATTAATAAAGAGGATGCGGGTATTTTATCACTTCGTAGTTCGTACGGTGCAGACCCTGAAAGCGAGAATCGCTCCTGGGTGTACGGTCGACTGAAGTAATAGAGACTTCCGAATTTACATTATCACATTTATGAGTTTTATCAAGTGTTTGCGCCTCTTTCATCTTTTATAACTCTTAATTATTCGTTATCAGCGCCACGTTAGGAATAAACTCCGCAGCGCGTAGATACGGGAGCGAGGTACACGTTTTATGGTACATAAATAGGCGTTATCAGGTCTGAGCTAATCTCCAGATAATGTACGCCCGAGATGTCGTAATAATAATTACTGAGCTCCTTCGAATTGAGCTATTTAGATATTCCCGAATCTTTTCTTTTATGCTTTTAGTTAATTGAAACGATCTACGACATGCTCATACGGACGAATCAAACGAACAATAAAATTAAATGGAATGATAAAACTTTATTGCCCGCACTTATTCTGCCACGAAGCGTTTGTGGGACAGTGGAGCCGAGGATTACTGACAGTTTGATTAGCTCGGAGCGTTTGATACTACGTAAAAGATGGAACTTCGATTTAGACAACACTGCACAGTACTGATCGTAGACGTAACGCAAAACATCTTGCTACTTCTTTCGTAGCAGCTTCTCCACCTAAGGGCGTTTGTGCACTACACGGAATTTTACCATCCGGCGCTTCGAGGCGTCCCGATTTCTTACGTTTTGATATTATGGCAAACGTGAAAGTTATGAACGCTGGACGGTAAAATTCCTTGTAGTGCACAAACGCTGTAAAGATATTATGTAGCCTGGTGGATATAACGGGGCAGACGAGGATGACACCTCACCTCTGGTGTAACGCCTGCTCGTCGGAAACATCGTATGTTTGTTATTGTAGCGATATCAAAGAGCGGGTTCTCAGAACGCCTTTGTCTTTCTCGTGCGCTCAATAATAGGAAACGTTAAAAATAACACCCACAGTCCACACCCGTTACATTCAATCTTCAGTAGATTTGGAAAGTTTTATTGTGATGATAGAAAATCGAAAGTTGCCTAAATTGATTGAAAATATGCTCATTTCCTTCTTTTGTTTTCACACCTACGATTCGTGCACTTAAAATTACGTAAGATTTCTACACTAAACTTTGAGAAAACAATTATATAATAGGCTCAGATGAATCTGAAAGAGTAAAATATATTGGGGAAACATAACAATAGTCTAAAGTGCAGAAGTGATTTCTTGCAAATTCCAGGACCCAGGTGAATTGACTATTACAACATAGTTTACAAAAATTATACCACTGTCGATATGTCTGATAACAGTGTTAGATCGTGGTGTTCCACAAGTTCGGTTTTAGTAGTTTGTCCCACAAACTCCCCATAAACATTTCGTTGGTTACTTAATTTCGCTTTTACGTCTACTGGGAACCGTGGTGGCGCCTTTGATACAAAACGTTTAGTACATCATTGCCGAGAACTGTGTGTTTGTTTGTCTGAGCCGGCGCGAGACGTAAACGCGCGTGTGTGGTCACCCTTACGACGAAACGCACCCAGATGCGACCACATCAAAGACTCGCAGCCATAAAAACCAACATCGAGTAATCCACGCTCGTGATATCCTGCCATTCGATCGCCATTTCCAATTAAATTATATCAACCTAAAACTTTAATTCGTACGTAAAATTAATTGATGATTAAAATGACAGCGGCGCGTCAGCTCATTAATTTTTTAATCACTTCGCTAAATGTAATAACGTGGCGAAGGGCGACTCCTAATTAATTTTATTTACGAACCATAGTTTCCATAAATATGCTGATTTAATACCTCAGAGTATATTACACGTAAATGACAGGAATCGCCTACCTCAAATAAAGTAAGTCCCAAAGTATGCGCCGTCGACGTGGGATCCCGAACTAACAAAGAGCTATTTTTAATAAACACACCAATATATTTAGCGCAGCCTTCAGCCGGAGGCTTGCACGGTATTTTCTATTTCGTTACACATATAAGGGGCGGAAAATTACATTCGTATTTTCGAGGTATTTTCCCTCCATATAGGAAGGATTTGTTGCCCTCGCGGAATCATTAGCCGCCGAATCCGTTATATCTCTGATTCCCTGGTACCTATGGGAAAACTATTTGCGATTTTTCATCCGGGATTTTGTTTTCATAATAAAATGTACAAAAATATCAAAATACCTCCGACCGTGGAGCACGAATGGCATTTATTTGTTGAACTATCTAAAATATCGCTGAAACTACCTGTTATCTGTTTTGTGCCTTTTAAATCTGTAAAAATGTAATATTATATACTTCGTCCTTTGTGATTTTGATAGAAGTAAGGACAGTAAAAATTCTTCACAAATAACATTTGATGAAATTTGTACTGTTATTGGACACCTTCAAAACAGTAAAAATTACAATGTACCCAAATAGAAGTGAATTAGCGTAGCCGACTTTGACCATAAAGGCGTTTAATAATAATTTGGAATTGTTCGATTCAAAGTTCGCAACACGTAACGGCCGGTCTAACGACACAGAACACCATCAGCGAAATTAACGCCTTCCTACAACCATCAAAATTGTACGACAATTATAACTATCAAATGCTCCATTATCAAACGTTGAAACGGCGCCGGGACACCGAGCGTTATTAACCGGGATTACCGGCTCCCGGCGAGCCCGGGATAGAGGGATTTGCTCCGGGATCGCCCGCTGATGATAAAAGATATCCCGGATACGGCGGAACAGACGGATAATGTGGATCTTCTGATTCCCTGCGATCGTGTAAAAAATGGATACTCGGATGTGGAAGTAGAAGAAAACGCAAAAAATAAAGTGAAAAAGGTGATCGTAGATTGTGCAGCTTACAAAGTACAAACTTTTATCGTTTTATCGTACACCTCGAGCATAACGTTGAAGGTACGAAAGAATTGAGAGCTAAATTATTAAAAATAAACATTCACACTGTTTAGATAATATTTTATTTTACCAAACAAACGGTCCACGTTCTGAAACAGATATTTCTGTCCCGACCGTAAATCCATCGGAGCATGTCACAATATTTTGTTTTCGTTAGTACGTTTTAAGAAGACGAGAAAATTCGGATCCTACATAAAACTAAATTCAAGTGGAAACTCCGACGCGGGGGACAGATCAAAGAATTTACTTAAACTCTTTCCGAGATTTATGTCGGCTCACGTGTTGATTATTTAGTCGGGGCTCAACAACGACGCGTCTCGCATCTGCTATCGGGGCTTCATAAGGCGCGTCAAAAATAGTCCCCATACGTCACGGGACTCGAATCCCATAAGGATAGTAATGAACGAGTCGTGTAGCCGCACCGGGCTCGCATGAGCCGCGCGTAGGCCGTATCAGCGGTACAAGCGATCGCACTTAGCCGTCACTTACATATCACGTCGCTGCGGCGCTATCATTCAGCGTCGCTCGCTGCATTAGCGGTGTCGCCTCCCGATAATTTATTGGACACCTCCGCGGCCATGCGGGCCCGGTACCTCGCCGGATTGATAGTACGGCTGTTATTCAAAATAGCCCTAATGGCCGCGACTACTGTTCACTCGACTTTTAATTACCGTCGCTCGCTCTCATTTACATTTCCATTTATCCAATTGACATTGTCCTCCCGACTCAGCAGTGAGTTACTAGAGAGACTTATCACTCACTAAAAACCCTAGTTAGTTGCTCCAACGCTTATGCTAATTCTGGTCTTGATTAAATGAGAAGTGGAATAAACTATGACAGCTTTATGATCGCTCCTGCGATGTCTAAACTTTAAAGTAAACAACTTACTCCCTAATTGTCCCTACCGGCCTCGATACGTTGTAAAATATTATTTACATAACTATTGAAAGTCAGATCTGGTAGTGAAATTACCATAACAATAATTATTAGATTCCATTTAAAAATAAAATGCCAGGCCCAGGTGAGTCGGACGCACCTGCGAGTCCAAACAGGTGTATCCTTGGATTTGATAATTGAATATCTGGCATCTTCGTACACCGAGTTTCAGTTCCCGCTACGAGACATTCCACCTGAAGACCGTTGGAGTTGTCAGCAACCTCCGGGGTCAGGGTACAGCGGTCCCCGAGCTGGCCCGTACCGACGAACAAACAGAGTCCAAAGTCGTCCGTCGAGAGTCACTAATATTGTATATAAGCCGCTTATTAAGACCGACTCCCACTCGCAGGCGAAGCACGCAACACGATCCGGGTTGGCTCACATGGCGATCAAACTTTTTTAATCCTTCGATCGCGGATTCTTGGAAATCTACTGTTATTCTATTGTTGTCGCGGTCGCCGGTGTCCTTATGGGGGCTGATAGGTTAAAACATTTCAATTTCTTGTATTCTTCCTATCTCCTATGTTCCCCGTCATTGGTATCCTTATTTATCTCCTTCAGTACTTATTAGCTAAATTTATTGTTAAATCTACTTTCTCAATATTGACATTCATATTATACCTCTTGCCCAACATAGTAGAATGTGCAATTCTGTCTTTATCAAAATCTAAATTCGGAAGATTTGTTTGATTATCATCGTGACTTTTAAGTTTATGATCTATATGCAGATGATTCTTTCACATATTCTACATAGTAATATGACTTCATTGAGAGATAAAGTTATCCCGTGCGTAAATGTGTAGCGGCATGTGAGCCCGGCGCGGTACAGTAAGTGGAATTATACGTACATTTCCAAGTATGGCCGCGGCCGCGTCACAGGCGGCCCGGTGCCACGAACAGGCTCTAACGACAACAAATATATCAATTACAATACGACCATTATTACTGTAACTGCTGCTACAACTTCCCAACGGGAATCAGAAAAAACTAGTAACATAATAGCTTCGACTATAGTACCTAGCTTACCACTTGGAGACTTCAAAATTTACAAAATGACAATCTAAGACTCCACGAAGAACATAGCGACAACTAGTAAATCTGATGTTGTTTCGATACGAACAGCGTGAAATTACTCATTCGTGAATAGGTGAGCATTAGTAATTACTGATTAGTGATTACGTACACGTGATTATTATATCACAAGAATATGACACGGTAATTGCTTTATCAAAAAACAAAATGATTCATGAACTTATTATTATGTTATCGTTTTTGTGTCTGAAATATATCGGAATAGAAATTATATTATTTACTTTAAAAAATCATCTACATACTTTCTGCTAGTCGTAGTCACTAACAAGTCTGTTGCATCATATCTCGCTTTGATTGTCATCTGCGAAGATTGTATCTAGGATGTAGGACATTTCCCACTTATAGTGGCTGACTCGTGATTTAGGAATCAAGTGATTTAAAATTTGTCTTTTCAACAGTCACAGTCAGAGGACTACTACTGCAAATGACAATGAATGTGACAAATTATGCTGATAACATAGCTAGCAGAGTATCATAAAAAATCAAACAAATTTTTACAACTTTAGACAAACCAGGAATCAAGCCATCAGCATTAACTGAGAAACATCAAATCAGCAAACTAGAACGATGCAATAAAATCTTTTTAAAAAGTAATATCTATAAAATAAAACTACCATCTAATCTAATTAAAGGCGATCTGCCGTTTCCTTATCTCCCGGTCCGAGAATGACCACTTTTGCTCGTTTTTTCATTAAAAAGCTTTAGCAAACCGCTCACGATGTAACCGGCCTGTTGTACCCGGCGAGGAATGTAAATAGGATTAAAACGGCCAACAACCGCCTCGGAGCCGGCGCGCGGCGGCGCGGGCGAGCGAGACCCGAGCCCCGAGACGGGAAAAAGTTCTTTTAATTATTTATTTAGCGCTCCTCGGATCCGCTTCGATTACTTCACTCGATGCTCCGGTATCGTGTTAAATCAACATAGACAACGTTTTTGCTGATTGAAATCGAGTGCTTTCTTTATTTCATCTTCAAGAATCGTTCCCACGAGTTTTCATAGTACATCTTACGGTTGCATTGTATGATTTTCTGCTAATTAGATAGGGTCACAACTCACATAATATTCCAATTCCTAATAATGTTATTGCAAATTGTTTTTCATCTTGTTTTTTATTATTAATTTTATCTACTACATTAATTTGATTGCGAGCTGCAGTATTATTAATGCCGTTTTGTTTTAGCAAAAAAGTACTAACTTAGTATAGAATTAAGTATTTATAAGTGGGCGCTAAATTATTAAAATGTAATATTATAAAATTATCTCTATCCATAACGGCTCTATGCTCAATCACCTGTCAGGTTGTCGAGGAGCTGTCAACCTGTCAAATTCTTTCCGATGGCGCGATAACCGCGATAAGATAACCTAACATATTTTGTTTTTCGTATAATACATCATTGCACACTCAAAAATTCCGATGGTTTCATTTTTATTACGCTTAGAAATCTCCTGATTGCTAAGCGTGATAAAAAAATACTAATACTTAAGTAAAAGCGATAGTCCTCGTGAGAAATGAAAAGTAAAATATGACTCAAAGAAACTAAAAGTAAAAATAAAATTTATAATATAATTCCCTCTACTATAAGCAAAACCACTTTAATTTTAAACAACCTATGTATTCATTACCGGACGAATTGTTCGTGTAAACATAAATAATATTGGCAAAGCATTAACCTGAGATCTGTATTGTTCCAGATACCATGGGTAAGTCCAGACAACAAGGAAGCCCCATAAATCAACGTGAGGTAGTAAAGATCGAGCTAACAAAAATTTCCAATCTCCATAAAGCTCGGAAAATAATTACCTCGGTGTTTTTTACACGCAAATAAGTTAATCGTGCAACACTAGGAGTCGAGGATTCGGCTCGCGTCATAAACTTTGATTAGGTCATTAAAGAATGTTAATTTATTAGCGTGCAGACCGTTCCCCCCGACGGACGAAAACCGACCGTCGTCCGTCCGCTCACGATCCACGATCCCTCGCGAGGCCCACCGGATTTTATGGCGTTTAAAACATTTCCCTTTTGTATCACCTTGGTTATTGACTACGAGCGTTCGTAATTTAAATATTATTGGAAAAGCTCACAATAGTGGTATGGGTTTTAGGAGAGTGTGAAATTTTATTAAAGCGATACCTAAAGGTAAAGTAGCCATTCGAAGACATGATAGAAAGCCTAAGTATACCAAATTACAACAAACATTTGATAGTTTTAAAATTTGAAGTTTAAAAATAAATAATTTAAGTAAACCCCTTTTTACGATATGGAAAGTTGGAATTAGATTTTGGGTTATCGAGAGTATTAAACATTTCGTGGATGATGTTGCAATAACTTTCTGATCGGACGATACTAATAAAACCCCTCATTAAAGTTTTTTACACGTCGAAATGCATTAGTGGTGACTTTTTGTTATCACCTCGCAAAACAAAAACTCAATATCAATCGTACACGAAAATACTCTCAACGTTTTTCGTTTTGCTATTTATCATAAAATATGGACGTTGCGCTCAAAACATCGCCTCTCTTTCTCTCGTGAGTCGCGTGTCGGAGACGGATGGATGTGCATTTTTTTCTTTATTTGAAGTCGTGTTATCGACTTGTCCGTCTGTACATTGATTTGTTCGTGTCGGTATCGCTACAATATTAATTACTGGCATAATGAGCTTTGGTTCTTGATCCTCGATATCGATCTGTGTATTTCTAAATAAAACAAGAGATTTGAATAATTATATTTTATACTTTTTATGTGGTCATGTATTTTTTAAATTAGCTCTTTTTTCAAAAACAATTTTAAGGAATATGTTTAATTTTTACGTCATATTTTAATAGCACTTTGTTCATCGTTCCAGCCACTAGCTTTTGTGTATTTACGAGTTTAGTTTACGACAGGAATATACCATTTAATAAGCATTAAAATCCAATTTTTGCTTTTCTGTTACGTCAATAACATAATTATTTAAATAATCTTACTTTTCATAGACAAAACAGTTTAGTAGACTAAATATTTGCGAAATACGTATCAAAGGTATGATTTGTCTTCTTACTATAATAATTATTATTTTCAGTGAAATCGAGAAATTCATTTCAGTGAAATTAAAAAAAAACATTGCCCCGTGTTCGGTCAACACATTAGTCGGACGGAGATAGTTAAAAGTTTTAAGTGAATGCTAAATTCGTTTATTTCGTCCAGTATAATTAAGGTGGAAATTCGAACGTGTGTACAATTGTCTCGTGTAATCACTGCCCACAAAGCTCTGAAAGTGATTAATGATTCAGCCGGCCCACACGTGGATACATTAGGCAATCCGACTTGTGTTACTTCATTATGCCGCGATCGATCGGCGCGAGCTTCAAATTCAAAATTCCAATTCCGAATACGAGTTTTATTCGGCACGAATCCGTAGGAGGTTTTAAAAAACCAGCGTCGAGAGGCGACTCATTTGTCACCGCGTTCAGAATTTTGTGACTTGCGACACGAGCATTAAAATTATCAGCACGAAACAAAGCACGGTGCACACAGAACATAATTAGCATGAAGCGTTGTACAAATTATAGTAAAAAGTGGATAACAGGCCCATTAGTTAAATAACAAATTGCATGTTTAGCAATCAACGATTTGTGTAATTGTTGCTAGTGGTAATTGCAAGATGGCGCGATACGCAGATTGACGGATGATATGCGATGCTCGCTCGTCAAATGATAGCACAATTAGCGCAATAAAGCTCTGATGAAGTTATGTGCCAATGTCACAGTGTTCAGTGGACACAATATGTCTGGGTTCAAAATCTTTGTCACTTCTCAGGCTCTTCTCACCACAACCACAGTCCCTATAATTATATTCATCGTTTGCTACACTTTTATAATTTATTACATATTTTTCTATTCTGAGAAGTAATTCATATTGGTTCAGCTGAACTATATTATTAATTTTTGCTAAAACTGAGCAAAATTTCAATTGACTGTTGTGTACAAAAACGAGTGCAGAATCACAAAAAATAATATTCTGAAGAAAAAGGTTAAATCTCACGTTACGCAACTTGATACTTATGGTATCGAAAACACTCAATATAGAATTGCGATATTGAATACTTGTTATAAAACCACTTTTGATTCAGACGTCTCCTTTACAAAAGCCACTTTATTTTATTGTTATTGTTAACAGCTTGTCGAAGTCACGAAAAACCGCTAAACGCAACGTCGACACGTCCCGAAACGCTCGTATCGAACAAAGATTCAAATTTCGAACGCAACATTTAAGATGGCGACCTTCGCAAGCCGTATATCAATCGTGATTTACGCGCCACGGTCGAGGTCGACGCCCGCCCGAATTTCGTTCAGAAATGCACTCGCGGAGTAATTTATTTGTGACCATCTATTATTTTGTAGACTCACGAGGTCCTAAACGCAGCTGACATTAATATATCATTTTACGCGACGGCGTGGCCTACTTGTCTTCGTCTCTCTCGCGTGTACCGCGCGCGCGGTGTCTCGACAGGGACGGAGGATCGGGGGCGAGTAGTTTGCGTTTTCACTTTTTATAGTAGCAATATATTTGATCAGCTGATCGTCATGACGTTTACTGCGCGTGTGGCTATGTGTTATGTTTTTCATAATTTATATTATAGTGGTTTTGTGTTTTTATTCGAGTTGGCTAGGTCGCGGTTTATTTATATTACTGAATATTTATCTAATTCTCGCATCTATAGCAGTCAAATTCGTATCGACATCCTTATTAGCAATATTATCTGCGTCTGCGTCATGGGCGTCTCGAGTTGATTTACGTTCTAGTATAAAAGATGTGTGTCTTACTGCCTACATTACTACGTAATGTAAAGTTTAATGCCTCCTCTTTATAGTACCTTTGCCTTTTATCGAAACGTCTGAAACTCATATTACATTATAAAAAGAAATGCAATGTCTCGGAGCCGTATTTACATAATTTTATTGAAGTAGACACAGCAAAGCTATTGTGTACTTTATAAGGGTAAAATGTTATCCTCGCCAATATTAAATTTCATAAAAATATTGCTAGATAATAATCACCATCAACATCAAAAAATACATGAATTTCCTTGAATTTCCAAAACTTACACAAGCCACTCTATTATAAACTTAATATTTGTAATTGCATAATTGTGTGTAGGTATATTTGTTATTTTTTGTTTATGATTTTGATCCTTTTGTAGGCTAGTAATTTCACAAGCTTATACTAGTAGTGCCATCTGTTGTCTGTTTTATTCAATACTATATGTATAACTATACAATAACAACAATATCTTAGCAAACTGTATATATATCTCCTGATTTTAATTTGTTACGTTCTCTTACGTTCATTGTTTTAGGCACACAATCATTCATTTCTAACCATCAATTAGGCTTCAAGAATATATTTTTGAAACCAAAACACCAGCTTATGTGGTTTTGTTTAAATAATACAGCGTTCTGTTTAAAACTAGGCGGCGCTCGCACGTGGTCCCTGTAAATATTTTTGGAGGCAATCGATTTCCGAAATCCATTCTGTGCCCCCGCACCAACGGCGTAAATAACGTGGATATGACTTCGGCGTTTTCTCTTTTATTTTCATATTATTGTTCGCTGTGACCTGTGTATTCATTGTTATGTTTAAATCCTGCTGCATATAGTTCGTACATCGAGTATGTATAGACTTTGGTGCTATTTTTACAAAAGTTTAATTAATATTTAGATCTCTATTATTGTGTAATATGCAGGTAAGATTGCAATCCTACATTTAAATGATTGATTGCAAAGTCAAATAAGATGTAGGTGGAATTGCAATTAAAGCATTTGTCAGTTTTTTTTAATCTTGTGTTAGTTAGGGTTATCATATTCGTCGATGAAACTTTAAAAGTTTACATAACTTTGCTGTACCCGCCTGTCCCATATACACACTCGTTCTTTGTCAATTAATAATTCGATAAAGTTAATTTAAATATTGGAGTTCCTATCGGAGGCTTTCAGCTAATAGATTCGGTTCAGCGAGGGACATATCCACAGCTATCTACAGGCATTAGCGCGTATCGCACGGGCCTAGCATCATTAATCTACGTGACAGTTCAAAATTTAGTTACAGAGGGTCCCCCCGCCCGCGCCGCCCCTCCCCCGCCCGTCTGTGGCAAGTTTTTGAGGCGCTCCCAAATAAGGTTCGGGAAGTTGGCGCAAATTTCGTTAATGTCTGTATTCCATAACACTGTTAATTTAATACCGTTTTTGCATTACCGTTTATACTAGTAGGTAAATTATGTTTAGTAGGTAGTTTAGGTTTTAAAATTTTAGCCTACCTTTGGATCTTGTCTTATTAGAATTTTTTTGCACTATGTATAGTTAATGGAATCAGGCGTTACTTTGCGGAAATCCATAGCTTAAAATTTAGTTACTAAATTTTTTGCACTATGTATGTTCCAAGTTTCGACTTTCTCATAGATCTTTAAATTTATTTCATGAATTATGAAATCTTACATAATATTATCGTCTTTCCCAATAATTAGCAGCTACTAATTGTTTATTCTGGATCATATCGATTCTCAACCATTGAAATGGTTCAGAATTAGTTCTGATGTATCCGACCCCCGCAGCGCCGTCAGCAGCACGCGTCTCTGATCTACGTCACACTAATTACAGACACCTCCTGGCTGTTATGCAAACCTGGTAATTTAGAACATGTTACACGGAAGACGGATGGAAATTATAGACGGTCGAACATCAATATGGTCATCGCTGATTAGAATTTAGTATCGTGCCGACATCGACATTTTCCAACAAAATATTATGGTTCTGCGTTGTGATGTCTGTCTGCGAGACCTTTTTGGGTGATGCATCAAAATATGTGTCTGAAAGGAGTTATATCTATTTCAGGAGGACTCTAGTAATGTAAAGTCCGGCTCGTTACCACCATCAGAGCCTTCGCCCCTCCCACCCCACGACAAAAATGTTAAATGTTTGTTTAACATAAACGTTTTGGACACCGCGGCGGCCCCGGGCGGTTATAATTTAAAACTTAAACATCGCCCATACATATGAGGCTCGTTTTCTCCTTTTTGATTCACAAAGAAATTACGGATGCGTTTTGTAAATTTAATTGGAAAAGTCACGCGAAGTTTCGGGGGGTTCGTCGACCCGTCGTGTCGGAGGCTAGGTCCGGTCGGCCCCGCGGTCGCGTCGGCCCCGTGTCGTACCGTCATTTTTCTCGAGTCGGCATGAGTAATCACATTCTTCTGTTCCGCAGTTATTCGAGCGTCGTTTTGTTAAAAAACGGCTTAGTTTTTTCGATAGGCGGACAGAAATGGAGCCGTGTATTTACGGACATAAAGTGTACATTTAAGTGCGGGGTCGGGGTTCGAGGTTCGCGAGCGGCCGGGCCGTGACTGGCACAATTCCGCTTCGAAGTATATTTTTGCCTTTTTATTACGTACCGTAATCCGAGGGTAGGTTGTGTGCTGAGTGGAAATTATTAAGCATTTTTGACCTCGGCCAGCCGGGACCAATATGCAGACGACGTACGACCATATTACGTTGGACCCAAATTGGAAGACATCGTGCGCCGTAACTTGGACCCGACACGACCGACCAGCGGCGGCTTACTACGTCTCGAATCTCGATTGATGAACCCAGTAATTAATTCTCTTGGCAAAATAAATTAAATTAAAAAAGAGAGTAAAAGGACAACGTATCTCTCTGGTTAAATATAAATGTCATCAGAAACGTCGCCGGCCGGTGCATTCAAAATAAAGAACGAACTTTATTCGCCCTCGAGAGAGTCGAGCAGCCGATAAGGTGCATCGATACGAGCGGGCGGCACATCCCTATCAATTGTCGAGTTCATTGTCAATCACATTACGGGCAGGTCGGCGGCCGGTGCCGTCGCCATCAAAACCTCGTTACTACAACACACCCTCCCTATTCTCTAGCTTTTTATATTCATTCGGACGAGTGCGAAGGGCACCGGATCGCCGTGCGAAAAAACTACCGAACTAACATAATGGGTCGCGAAGCGCCCAGGTCTCCCACATCATCAATAAAGGTTTTATCACTATGATCATTATAATTCGAATGACGGTCAGTTTTTTGGGTAAACTAAACAAGATGTCCGGGCTCCCCACAAAAACTGAGCCAGCGCATTCCTCCGTCCTTGTGCATCGCGCTGGACGACGTCCACGCGTACGACGCAGAGGCGCGGACGGGAGTAAACTGCAAAGAGGTCCATGCACTACGCCTCTCAGCTGCTGACCTTCGCGCAATTATACAACGAATAGTGAAGTACATTGCTCCAGTTTACCGATGATCGATAGCGTGCAGTCGATTTGACAGTGTCAAGGTCGAATTTGACAGCTGTCAAACCTCCCAGACGGGCGCTGTCGGAGCGGTCTGAAAAACGCGGTGCTGTCAGGGCGTAATGGATAGCCTTCCGCTGGCCGTGTCAGGCGGCCATGTTTGTTTAGGGGCCGACGAACCTCGCGGTCGATATTTTTTAGCCGCGAATCGCGATCGTATTGCGGTAGATATTTTCGAGTTGCCGGGAACTCTCTGTCTAGTCACACGCGAGATTAACGCCGAGTGCCGGCGGATTTAAATATTTTTTTGGGCGCGACAAAAATTTAATTCGGAGAGAGCGTCGGTTTTTGTCGTCGATTAGTATGTTGACCCGTCGATGTCGCGACGCGGAGTATTATTTATCGCCGGGCTCGATGCTAACGAATAACAGTTAATTTAATAGAATCTCATTGTGGAAAAAGTGGCTGTCGAGACGGAGTCGGCGGCGGAATGGATGTCCCGCCGTTACGTTCCGTTGAAGGTTTATTAATAACGGATTAGGGGATAAAATATATTCTAAATAACCGACTTATCAAAGTAAATAACGAATGTGGCGTTTCCGATTCGGCGACACGCGCACCGCGACGCGATTTATATGAAAGTTGTCGGTTTGACCCCGCTATTTTTTTACTTTCGAACAAAAATGTTTTTGAAGATTCTGTAAAGAAAGTTTTTCTATGAATATTAGCATTGGACGTTTCTGATAGTTGCAATCAGTCAAATTTCAAAATTTCTTGTTATTTAAATACTGTGATTGCAATCCATTAAAACAGAATATTAATGAAATGACAACAGCATAGATAAGATAGATTATATTATTATGCTAAAGTTTACTACTTTTTCATAGAAACAGCTGATTTGAAAAATAAGCTAAGTTAACAGTACTCTACTTTATGCACCATGAACTAAATACATAGTTACTTTATTGTTAATCATCTCTACTCTAGAAAATTGAAATTTCAAATTCGTCATAGTAGATTTAACACAGAAGACCAGCTACTCGAAATAGACCTAGAATCTGTTTAAGACCCCAACTTTTGTAGCAGAGAGTGCAGAAGTATACCGACATGCTTCAATCTTTGAAGAAATTAAACCTGCCATACAAATATTTCATTAAATAAATCATCCACGAAGATACATCACCGTTCAGCGTGGAATTCTAAAAATCCGTCACGTTTATAGCGGCGTCACCGCGGACGTAAATACGCGCTGATAAATCATGTTTAATCATGGCGACCTGCCGCTGGAGATCCAGCTGCCGGCTATTTCGGGCGCACCTAGCCGGCCGCACTTAGCCGGCTAAGCGGTTTTGACACCGGCTAAAAACAAACAGCTAACACGCCGTAAGTACCCGCTATCGATCTGCCTCGTACCTACCGATACCTCCGTCCCCCCGGGCGAGGCATCGACCCTGCCGCCGACCGCGCGAAAACCCGCTCTACCCTCTCGCGACAAGGTCCATTTTCCGCCGCCGGGAAACGTTTTTCTTACGACGATTCCATGTCTGCCGCGTCGAGTCGGTTTTCGATAAGACAGTAAAAGACGTGTCCAGCGTATGCCGTAATGGCCTTTATTGGCATCGGAGTAAGGTGGCGATGGGCGGGCGGCCCGCCCCACCCTGGGCGGGGGCAATTAGGCGACTTACTTTGGTTTTAAAAATGCATTTTTCACTTATATTTCTCATTTTTCCGTAATCGCGGGTAGGTGTGATTAGACTCCAGTGTGCCGTCTGGATTGCCCTCACAATTGCCGTCGTCTCTCCGACGACCTACGGCCTGAAATAATGCGGTTCCCACTTGCCATATAACCTTTATTATTATAGACATGGAATGTGCAGACAAAAACTGTGGTAAACGAAGGGTTTCATTTTTGGAGTGATTTTGACATTGACGTAGTCGAATACACATTTCTATCACAAGTCTATATTATCCTGATTTTTTTTAGTCTTCGGTGGCAATTTAGACATTGTTAACAACATCAAAATTGAAACAGAGTATACATAATAAAATACGTATTAGTAATATAGAGGCATTAACGACCATATTATTAGACAATATCAAGATTATTGCAGTGGAGAATGTCGACAATTGCAATAATTCACTGCCGAATAACCGGACGCCATCGCGAGGTATGTCCACGTATGTTGGTTATGTTGGTCGACGGTAAGCTACATAGTTACATTATACTAGGGCCCTACAGTCTACACATACTGCTATCCATACAACTATTATAAATGCGAAAATGTGTATGTTTCTTACATTTTCACGCCCAAACCCCTGAATCGGTTTTTCTGAAATTTTGTATGGAGAACTCAAAAGTTCCGGGAAAGGACACAATAGTATCCTATACTTTTTATCCCGAAAAATGTACGATTCCCGCGCGATATACGAATTTTGGGGAACATTATATCTCTATGCCCAGTTTCTGAGGTATTTTGACAAGAGTTTATTCTATTCTGTTGCTCTTTTGATTGGCTCACGTCTCATTAACTAATAAACAACGCTATACAATACATAAATTAACAAAACCTCAAAAATCGGTTACCGGACAATAAAACAACTAATTCAAACTACATATTATATTATTTTTACAAAAAATTTAGAGATTTTCACAAATCACAACCTTCTATGGAGAATATTCAAAGATAGAGTCTTATCTCAAAGTATTTTATATTCATGACATTATTGCAATTCTCGTAGCATAGACAAGAGTTCCGTTCCCATAGACAAGTCCGGATTCCGGAACCATAGACAAGATCTGACGTATACCCGGATCGATAGAGGATCAGCCAACGAGAGCCACACACATTAAGGAAATTGCTTTATAGGCCCAAGGATATTGGCTCCCTAACATGGGCCGTAAATTAAAAGATGTTGTATAGATGCCACACGAATGACAGGTATAATTTGATACTGTCATTTTAGTGCGTGTTTCCGTTTTTATTGTCTATGTTCTGATGATTTTTTTTCGGTCATGAATAAAAAAATAAGAGCGTATTTTTTCTAATATTATGTTTAAGCAAGTACCACATAATATTATGGACACCTGTAACACCAAATTACTTTGCAAGTTACATATTTGCTGATATTGAAACTCTATCCTCCAGTAAACAATTTTAACTCACGTAGCATTATTTATTTTACACCGATTTTCAGTAAGCTTTTTCAGTCGAGGCCTAGGCATAGGCTCTCCCACGGTCTACGTCGCAACGATCATCCCAAAATACGGGCATACCTTTAATATACGGGTATACCTTTAATATACGGGTATTTTAGGCAAATATTTTTGTGCCCACAAAAAGTACGAGAAAAAATATTATGAAAAAGTCGTCGCAATAAATAAAATAAAAAGAAATTGGAAAGAAGCCGGCAGTCACGGGGCCCGAAGCTTGGGGTGTCCCTGGAGTAAAAAAAGAGTGATTTATCGTGAGAAGAGGGACATCTTCGCGTGCCTTTATATTCGGTGCACAGGTATATCCTAGCAGGTGATGCGCGCCTGGTACTCCTTTTAAAAAAGTTTTTATTGTTTTTTCTCAACCCACATAAAAACTTTTTTGGAACAATACAAATTTCTATTGTAGATGTAGACATAATTTTACATATATTTTTTTATATTTTTCAGTTATTCTCTAAAGTAGATAAATTAACAACAAAAGTGCGGGGTAGTTAGTTGTAGATAGTGAAGTGTATGCTGTATACAACATTATTGTAATATCCTCACTGCACCCATTTATCACCGGTTACATGGGCTCCAAAGCTATCATTGTTTTGTTTCTCGGAGAAAATTGTTTTAATACCCGGTAATCTCGAATCCTCAATGGCTGGCCAATTACGCCTCCTCTATGTAAAACGAAACCTTCGAAAACATCTGAATTCACAAAAACAATGAAACGATTAAAAAACGCCTATAATTAATAACAATTTAATTGTGAATAATTGCCGCGAGCTAGCGCCGAGGCTGTTATTACGGCGATCTGATCTGGACGGAATTGTATAAATTTCGGATACGAAAGAAACGTCTAATCAGCTTTAATTGTCGGCCCGAGAGGGCGGGCGCGAGTAAATACTATTTTGGGCCGTTTCTGTAAATTACATGCACGCTCTCTACAATTGGCTCTACAGTACATAAACTGCTATTTAAAGAGGTGATGGTTTACTGCTTCAATGAGTTAGACCCTAATCTTTATAATATTATGTTCTCCAAACTTCGAAAGAGTCGGTACCTACCTTTCTTCTTTCCCTTAATTCATGAAGCCCCAAGCGGCCACATCCGGCCGCGATAACAATGAAAAAGCTATTGTGTCTCGTTTTGCCACGACTATATATATATATAGTCGTGGCAAAACGAGACACAATAGCTTATATTATATAGTTTCCCTTTAATAATGTTTTAAAGAGCCATTTCTTTGCTTTCATAATTCATTTCTAATCACCTTCTCGACCTGCTGCTCGCGTCTTCCGTCTTCTTGACACAGTTTTCAATTACAAAAATAACGACATTTTTGTCTGACAGTAAAGCACTATAATTATGAGTGTATAGATAAATCAAGTGACAGTATATTTGTTTTAATGACCCCAACGTTACATTTACTGTCAACTTTATCGTCGCATCAAATATAATGACGTAATAAACGTTCCACGAGAAATATCAGCTCTCTCTGGACTAGGAGATCAGCGGAGCAGGAGAGAAGGGCAGGGAGATAACCTTATTTACCTGCCTTAAGTGTAGCTATATCTGTAGTTGTAAAGCGGCCTTTGTCGAGGCACATCCACAGATCTAGGAACAGACTAGGAGAGTCAGGGTCAATAATTTTATTATTCGTAGGTTATTAGACGATAATGTCGTTACTGTTGTAGCTCCACGCAGTACACGCGCGACCGGCTGCGGCATATTTAGACAATTTCCTCAACAAATACGGCCCTCCTGTAAATAACATGGCACCTCGCCCCATTCCGCTATTCACGGGGTTATTACAATTTTTCGCCTTATGAATATCGTCGCCAGACCCACACCCCGGCCCGGGGGAGTCACACCTCAGCAATTTTACTTTAATTCTTATTTAGAGTGCCGCCTTATTTCGGTTACAAGATTTTTAGTATTTGTTTACGGCGGCGATGGGGCAATTTTCGGCGTCTCGACGTTATTTTTATCTGCGCTACTCGTTTACGGAGCGCAAATTGGCTATCTGGAGGGCGATAAGGGCAACAGAGACGGTGCAGGTCAAGGGCTTTTATTTTTCATCGAAAACGAATGTTCATTTGGCGCGAGCCGCGAGCGTCATCGCCGCGCTATCAATCATGCATGAACCATTGCGTCGCGCGCTTTTGTTCCAATTACGAATTTCGAAAAATATAGTGCGCGAGAAATTATAGCGGCCCGTTCTTTTCCAAATTCGAATTGCAATCGTTGTCTCGTTGTGTTAAGTGTTGCTAGAATTCCACGTTAATATCTTATCATTTCGACTGATACGACAAAAATATTTATGGCCGAGGTGTGACGCCATTCACCAAAACATAATCGAAATGATCCTGCACCTCCAGTGTCGCAAATAATATACTTATGCAGTGTGACACCGTTAAAAAAGTAGGAAAAATGCTAATGGTGTATGATATTGCCTCCCCTTATTTGGGGTAAGAAAAGACTGGGGTGGCAGCACCTTGGCGCTCCCATGAGGTGTTTTTAGTCGAGTTTTTTCGCTGGATGTTTTTTGCGTAATGACGTCGAGGTCCTGGGAGAGTTGGAGGAATCCATTAGAAAGGCGGGAAGAACTTAATGTAACAGTTTTTTCCGAATCGGTCGGAGAACATCGCATGTGTCGTCGGCGAACATTAGCAGAAATTGTAATGGCGGAGCCCGGGGCGGGGGTCGGTGTTGCCAATTTGGTGCCGAAATAAAAACATTATGTCCCCAATTCCTACTTGTTCACTGACTGGGGAACGGTACTTCATGTTTTAACCATTTTTAGATGCTTCCCGAAAGGAATTACCTGGTATTTTTTCTGTTTGTGAGTAGAAAAAAGAAATAGAGTAATTCCTAAAGTGAAAAGCTATCACGGTGTCAATTCCTGTCGTAATAACATTTGAAACCACATTTAAATTTTATCTATCGAGTTAATACCAGTTTAAGTTAATGTCGATTGCTAATAAAGACAAATATCTATCTTATATCTATCTAATGTCTTGCAGTTATCACGTTTAGTACTAGAAATAGCTTTTATCTACTGCGATACCCTCAGCCGACAGGCAGGGCGCCATTACTTATGTTAATCGAGCAATATTTAAATTAATTTAATTACTTTGAACTCGTGACCTGCCCAACCTCTAACATCAAAGTATAACATTAAAATGTCGATTTTATTATCTGTGACCTTCGCAATCCACAGAGTAATAAAGCATTAAAAGACACATGTGTGCTTTTGCATCGCTATTAATATTTTAAATTCAAATTGGTAATTATAACGTTTGAATCTACCGAAAAGATAACGAAATTGTCGCAATGTTTCTATTAGTTGATACTTGTTTAATAATGTTTTATGTCGTGTTTGTTGATTTCTAATACGGAATGTCCTATATGCGTTGTGGTCGGCGTTAATAAAAGAAAGAATTAAATAATCGGCCAAGTGCGAGTCGGACTCGCGCACGAAGGGTTCCGTACCGTTATAATTATAGCATAAATAGGCCAAAAATTGTGTTTTTTGTATGGGAGCCCCCTTTAAATTTTTATTTTATTTGAATATTTTTATTAATTATTCAAGTACACATATAATTAAGGCCTTTGCGAAAATTTCAAGTGCCTACATGTTGTCATCATTGATACCAAGCAAAAATTGTTTGAAAAATCACGTTTGTTGTATGGGAGCCCCCCTTAAATATTTAATTTATTTTGTTTTTAGTATTTGTTGTTATATCGGCAACATTAAATCTGTGAAAATTTCAACTCTCTAGCTATTACCGTTCTTGAGTTACAGCCTGGAGACAGACGGACAAACGGACAGACGGACAGACATCGAAGTCTCAGTAATAGGGTCCCGTTTTTACCCTTTGGGTACGGAACCCTAAAAAATGTAATTAATCTTTTAAATAGCTAGCAGTTACTGGTACATAATATTCACATACATAACATTATGACTACATTAATGTACTTGCTGGAAAAGTAGATAAAATTGTCAGGGGTACCTAAAATGTTAGGGGAGTGCTTACATCCAAAAGTGCTAAGCTTGAAACATAAATACGTAATTTATTTAAAAAATTTGAGGCATAAAATGTAATTAACATCGATTATTATTGGGACCTAAGATTTTTGTTTGAATACTAGGAACCCAAGAAAATGGTTTTTCTGTAGTACTTGAGCACTCTTAATGAAAACAAATAAGTGTTTTACCTTATTACCCCAGGAAAATTAAACATTCGACCTCGGAATAATTCGCATAGAGCTGAAAATTGGTAGAGACGTTAAAATTTAAATACACCATTTTATATAAAACCTCAAAAGTCCCCGGCGATCCTCCTTGTGCAAAAAATTTTATTCAAGGTCAAATGTAAAAACACACAATTACCTATATATTATTATATTCTTTGTCCTTCGTTCAGTGCAAAAATTTTCTGAAAATTCCAAATAATTTGGACATAGTAAGGCAATTTCGTGAAAAGAAGGGGTAACTTTGGGATTTTTTTCTATCGAGAGAAGTTCATGATAATGATTAATGTGTAATGGAATATGAACTCCACTGTGTTAGATCCTTAACTAACACATATATTTTTTTCAGAATTTAAATTACTATATTTTTATGTCTCCTGACACTTTAAAATCTTGAAAATCGTCCGTTTCTGGAAACACAGGGCCTTAAATTATTAACACGCTAATCGCTATTATGTAACGGAATCTTTGAGCACGATTGTTACCTATCTCCAGTAATCAAATTAAGGCCGTGATCTTGTGTCGTTACAACTTTTCGTCTTAATTTTTTCTGTCTAGCCCCTTTCGCAACGCGCGATAAGGAACTTCGTTCCAATATATGATTTTTTTAAATACGTGTTTTTTTTACTTTTTTTTTTGTTCTCCAGGAAAATGGTGTCCGTCGCGGCGCGAGTGGTCATCCCCCCCTGACGTGGCGCGGCGGGTCTACTCCTCCGTGTTCCTGGGCAGCCCCGGTGAGTACCCAGGTATGTCGACCACACTACTTCATCTGTTTATGATATCCTAGTCTGTAATTCATAGAGCAAAAATTGCTGAAAAAATATAACATTTTAAAGCCAATCCTCCTTTAATTAAGTACCTATATTGTTGTAGATTTAACAGAGTCTCCCCGAGACCGTGTAAGCGGAGAATAATATTATTCTAAAGCACCATTTTTTATGCATAATGTTTTCCTGTCATACTTGATCACGTCGCGTTTAGTTTTTTCTTTTTGTTGTTTTTTTAATAATTTTATTGCAGTGTTGCATGTTTCTTAATAATAAAATGTCTCTAAGAATATTCGTAACGTGTTCCCCGCGTATTTCAGCGATGAAAAACAAAAAAGTGAGTTATTCCGGAGTTTCATCACAAACGAATATGTTATTATAGTCGAGTCAGAAGTAGCACACTGAAATTCTCCCGATGACAGCTTTATAGATCCTCTAATGACGTGCTGAAAACTAACGACAAATTTTATCACCGCGCCCCGGGATGCCGCTTCTTTTATTTGTTTTGTAATGCCACCTTTAGGTTTGCTGTTGTACCAATTTAGCACAAAAAATAGAAAATAATATTTTTATTTCGTAGGCAAGAGAGACTCCCAAGTGTTTCGGGCTATTTTTGTACCGATACGTTTACACAGTGCCCAACGTCTCAGATATACTCTACAGTCTTAATTCAAAATCTAACATCACTCTTTCATCTGTCAAATATAATGACATCAATACGGCAGCGCCATCTATCGGGCCATTCATATTAATGAACGAGCGCCGTATCGCCGGGCCGAATCAAACTTTATGCCGGCGACGCAGAGATACAATTACGATAACGCCGATGTGCACTTGCACCGTTGTAGCATCGCGCCAGATTTATATCACCTATTTCATTCGCGCACGTGTGTGTGACGTATATCTGTTTCTTACATATAATAATACGTCAGCCCCATTGCCCGTTTCCATTACACTAAATCAATTACCGACCGTTGTTCGTTTGACGGTCTGAGAGAACGAGTCGCTCCACGACGAGTTTACTATGACGTTTTAGATAAAAATAATAAAGTGCATAAATCAGAAACCGAATCAGGAGAGACGTAGTCGATTTATTCGGGGCTTCGTTACGAATCCGATTTTTATCTAACGTCTCGAATGAATACCGCCGAAGACGGATTACAGTGGATCGGGCCGACGGCGAGCGGACAAAAACTGCGGTAGAGCGGGACACTGCAAAGAAATCGATTCCGTCCTCGACGTGAAAGGATTGAGCGGCAAAAGAGCGCGCGTGATCCCGTCTTTACGATGTGTGAAAGAGAAAAAAACGTTTCCTTACGTTGCTATTCTTGAGTTATTCGTGTACTGAAAATGGCACTTTACTTTCTAAAGTTAAGGTCGCAGTTTGATTGTTATGATTGTGTATCGATGATTTAGGTCGTCCGAAACGAAACGTCACATCTTTATTTCGTCGTTGACGCGATAATGCTTTTATTTGCGCTTAAATAAGGCAGTTTTTTGTATGAATGGAATCCGGCGAGTCGGGCTGAGCGAGTCGCGGCCGTTACTATGGTGACGGGCTACGCTGTTTGAGCATACAGGAATGATTCAGAGTTGCCAGCTCTAACAATATTTACCTCCCATAAATAACATTAATTAAAAATTTACTTCTAATATAATTAAGACTCGCAGACTTCCGAGTTTTTTTTTTTTGCTTTAAAGTGTTTCCTATGTAAATCCATACTAATTTTGAGAATTCTGAGTCGTAAAATTTTATTGTTGTGGATTTTTATAAATATTCATAATTTTGTTCCGAGCGACATTCCTTTTAATCTCTAATTTGAATATAACGTTGAAATGTTTTAATTAGTAACTTCAATGTTTAATTGAACGTATGTTTTCACTCAGACCTCATAATAATTATTATATTTTCAAGTGTGGAGTTTCTATTACTAGGTATGTTTTATTTGTTTATTACCTTATTCAAAGCGAGCCCTAGCTTAATGAAAATTTATGTTCTTATGCAAGGCTCAAAGTAATTCTTCGAGTTCAGTCCCAACAAGCAAATTCATTTATTTTGTAATCATTTATTTAAGCGTAAGACGTAAGTTCTTCAGTAATTGTTAGATAAAATTTTATGTCTCGATATTTGTAACAGATCTCCTTTAAACGGCTCGACCAATTTTATAAAATTTGCATCTATATATATTCAGGTATAAGAGTAGGCTGTTTTAATAAAACTCCAAATTCTAAAAGACAGGATTTATTAGGGACTTATTATTTTAATGTTTATATTTTTTTATAACCTGACATTAAACTGCTAGTCTATTTAAAATAAATATTATTTGGTTTATTATAAGTATTTGATTTAAAGTTGAAATCGTTATGCATCGACTTTATGAAAAGCGTTTGCCTAAGGCTATTCTAATCCAATGATCGTAAATGACGGTGATTATGTAAATCTAATGATGGACGAATGAATCAAATTATCGATAAATGGACAACATTCAATGTATCATCATGACTGTGGGTTCTATATAACTGTTCTACAGCACAGTGAGAATGATATACTAGAAATATACAATACAATAGGAATACTAATAATAATAATAATTCTTTATTTTCCTCACAAACAATCTTGGTCCCCAAACTCGGACATTACAGTGAAACAAATCAATGGTTAAGAAATTATTAAAGACATAATAGGAGAAGTGACATACACAATGATAAAATATAGACAAACAATTATTAGGGCCCCCGCGCATTAGGCGGCCAGGTCGTGCGGCCAGGTCGCTGCGACCACCCTGCGCACTTTGCGGCCACGTCTGTGACCACACTCGTATGAGTAGCGATTTGATGAGTAAACTGACAATTATTTTGTTTTCTGTATACAAAAAACGTGTGGCCGCGGCGACCAGTGCGCGCACACTGAGTAATTTCATACAAATTCCCGTATCTCGTTAGCCGCGGCGGCCAAGTGGCCGCGTGTGTGTCGCGATGTTTTTCGTTGGCCGCGCGACCAGCCCCTCTAGCATACGCCAACGAGAAAATTTTGTCTACACGTTTTCTCGATGTTTGATGGCGTTTCTCTTCATCTCTATTGACCCTAACATGACATACTTTTTTCTCGTGTAGATCTGTCGTCAAAATCTATCGACATAATGTCAAAAAATGATTTTGACATTATGTCGTTATCGACAATATAACTACACACGAGGGTGAGATATCTCGAGATTTTCTCGTTTGCGCATCTTAGGCAGGCAGAGCGTGACAGCTGGCCGCTGGTCACGTGCGCGCACCTACATACATAATAATATATCGTAGGAGAATTAGTTGGCCGCAGCGACCTGGCCGCGCGACCTGGCCGCCTAATGCGCGGGGGGTCTTAACAGTGGGTTAACAAGTGTTTTTACATTAGGTTAAAATTTATTTATTAATGTGAATTAAGTTTTCAGTACTTTAATAATTTAACTTTTGCAACCAATCCATGACTGTAATTAATTTACATTTAGTTTTGTGTAAAGGATATATGGTTAAGATTCGATTTATATTCTTATAAAGCTTTGGTCCAAGGAAACAGAAAAATTTTTGGGCAAAGGTGGTTTTATATAGAGGCACATGACAAACTCTCTCTTCGACGGCTTTGTAGTAATATACTAATGGACACTGAGGATCTAGAAGAGAAATCCTTGTTTATGGTCATGGTATCCATAGACCATAGGCAAATACTTTAATTTCTCACCCTTAGATAAAGTCATTAGTGGATGAGAAATGGTTTTGAAATCAAAAAAATTGAATTTTATGTATAGCCAGATTACAGATATATTACCCAAATAGTAGTAAGTTACAAGGTTTGTTCAACGAATAAGGGAAAAAATGAGTAATCGTCCTTATGTTATAAAATTTTAATTACTTACCCGCTTCATCCACTCATGTATTCAATTACCAAATAAACAAAACAACGAAGATTTTAAAGAGAGCGTTTGGTTGGGACTTGGGTAGATATCTGAACCAGGAGATTTATGTGTCGCAGAGAACCAACCCTCCAAAGTTGAATTAGTATCTTTCCATACACAGCATAGAGACCGTACCGACCATTATAGAGACCAAAGTTCAACAACCAACCCTCCAAATTTGAATCAGGATCTTTCCATTGGTATTGTAGAGACCATATCGGCCGACGGCCATAGAGAATTAGAGACCAAAGTTCATTGATGATGTATAGTCTGTCAAGAAAGTGAAGAAATTAAAAAGTGGCAACATCGTAGTGTCATCCCTTTTTTCTTGGATTGATTTGAAAGGGATGACACTACGATGTTGCCACTTTTTAATTTCTTCACTTTCTTGACAGACTATAACAGTGACGAGAGTACGAGACAGATGATGATGAAAGTCCAGCTCATTAGACACGTGACGGCGATCGCGGACACGATCGGACATTAATATTTATCATTAGCGAAGTGGACTCATACATCAACACCCACGCACAAGGATTTCAATAAAATATTACTTTAACGAACATTTTTGTCCATTCTTAAGAATTTATTTTAATATATGCATCACTTTTTAAATTGACCCACCGCGGGTTCAAGGAGTACAATGATTAATTATCGTCTGCAATGATTACAGCACGAATAGATTACCTAGGTGTGAATATAAAATATTGCGAATGATCAACTAAATTCATCACGAGTGCCGAATGCCGATGAGAAATCTAAAAATAGCACCGAAGCTAATTAAAAATCAATAATGAGTGAACCTTGCGGGACACCTAAAGGTATTCAGATGAGTCCAGAAAATTGGATAGAGATAGCTAGAGGGCGATATGTGAGCGAAAGCGGGCGAGCACGAAATTGCTCAATTTGCTGTGCTCATAAGACGCCTTCGGGTACCTTTAAAAATACAATAAGATCGATCGCTTCGTGCCCGCAAATTAGGGTTCGCTCTTTAATGTATGTACTACGGCGGCCAGGCCAGGCCAGGCCAAAATACTTTTTACTAAATTGCAATTAGGTTCACAGTCATTCGATAGGCTCAGTTTTAATCATGTGAACGAAATTCTTGACCGTTGGATTATTTAGCAATTTCATTTTAAGTTTACTTGATATCATCTGCCATTACATTCTTACGAACAGCATTACTAGATGCTGCCGAAATTAGTACCTACATTATTCGGAAATAATAAACTATCCATGTCCTTTCGAATTTGGTTTTTTTTTTTGTGATTGGTGTGAAGATCATATTTTAATATCGGCATTCGGCATATTAAAATATGATCTCCACACCTTTCATCTAAATCGGTCCAGTGGCCTAAGCGTGAAGAGATAACAGACAAATAAACAGACAGACAAAATGTTGTTTTAATATTAGTATAGCTATACTAATTTTCATAGTCATTTCAATCAACTGCACCAAAAGCACAACATCAGTTCAATTTACAATTATAATTTAATTAGCAATTTACATTACATAATATTTCTAGACTGTCGAATTTAATTATATTTGTAATAATTGTTAGTAAGTACTGCTCCATCTGACTATCTCATACGTGCAAAAAGCAGTTAATTACAGTAAAACCATCGTCGTCGTTGTCATTGTTCTTGTTGATATTAACTTTTTCAGCGTATCAACGTCGAGCTATCCTGTTTTTAACATAAGCTTAATCGTTCTTATTAAGTATTGCGATGGAAACGGGTTCTGGTTGCTCACTGCTCAGGTTACGTCTGGTGCCATGATATCGCCCGGACCTTACTTTGTATCGATCGAGGCCCGATATGGGCTTCACTACCGGTCCACTTTGTTTACACTTTTTTTTAAATTATTAACGTAACTGATGGCAACTGTTTCCTAACAATGGCTGATTAGACCAGTAATAAAAAGTTAAAATATCAACAAAAGATGAATGCTTTACAAACTACAGAAAAGAAAATTGAGATAGTTGAACACATACATCTCGTGCTTCGATAAGGGCAACATCGTCTGCTGACTCCGACTAAATAGCTCAAGATACAGGCACCAAGTTTACATATCTAAAACAATAGTATCACATGTTCCGAGCTGGAACACGACGTGTCGTCCGCCTAAACAGTAAAGCTCACAATGGCGGAGCGCGCCGGCTCACGGAAGTGTCGCGACAGTAAAACAGCCTCGAGTATTAATAATGAGGATCCATTTGCGATATCTTCGAATGTAGCGGTGATATATCGCTTTACGATTGTGTCGACTCGATATGCTATTAATTGATGAGGTGTACAAATTGCTGTTGTATCTCCGTTTTTAATGTAGTCACCCGGTGGTCTGGTGCGTGAGAGTGCAATTTGTACGTTTCGTTTCACCGGCGCGCTGCCCTGACCCTTCACCCGGAGGTATGCGAGAGACCGATTATATGCTAATACGAGAATAAGACTCCATTTACGTAAAACTGAGCGTACAGATTGTAGCGGGGACTATTGGAAAAACGATGAGATAATTTCGACTTGCCATTGTTTCGTCTCCTACCCCCATTATGAAACAGTTTTGATGTTTTATCACGAGATCGATAAACGATCTGAAATACATAATTTCCAACTTATAGGTGGCAACGATGCTGCAGATATTACTGTGGTATTAGAAGTTGTAATGGTTATGTTAAAAGTTGGTGACAAAATTGAAATGATTGACAAACATTACAACCGATTACATTTTTAGAAAGTCATACAACATGATCATAATATTATGAAACAAAGAAGCTTTAGAAGGTTCAACTATTTTAATCTGTTCAATGCAAAAGCGACTATAAAGTTTATCTAAGACCTGTCGTGTTGAACTTGATCGCGGCCATTAAACACTGTGCTCATTTACCCAAAAAGAATCAGTCTAGACTGTAGACGTTAGTCGATCAAATGAAAACAGGTTGTAGACAATGTGTAGCGCCGAGCGAGGTGGCCAGGCTAGAGCAAGGTGGCCAGGCTAGAGCGAGGTGGCCAGGCTAGAGCGAGGTGGCCAGGCTAGAGCAAGGTGGCCAGGCTAGAGCGAGGTGGCCAGGCTAGAGCGAGGTGGCCAGGCTAGAGCGGGCACTAGACGGGAGTGACCCGCGAGGGCAGAGTTGCAGGGTGTTGCGTCGACCGAGGCGAACGGCACACCCACATCTTCATTAAAAGCACACGCTTATCGTCAAAATCGATCTCGTTACGAACAATGAAATGCGTCGAAACAAAAACCGGCCGAGCGGTAAACGAATACGAGAAATGTAATCGGGGCGAACGTCGCACCGAATAAAATAAAACCTCAATCAAAAATCTTAAGGCATTCGGTATCATAACCGGAGCGGTCCGTCGACCCGGCCGCGGCCGCCATACGAAAACACAGCCGTGTGAGTTACACGCCCGCGACGAAAAAAAACAACAAAACTATAATAATGTAACGCACTAAGTATCCGTCTTAAAAATACGCCTCGATCTCTGTTGCGCGCGTCGCGGCATTAACGCGCCGGTGGAACCGAGCCCTCAAAGTGCACGCCGCTTTCGACCTAGACGGTGTGAGGTTAGGGCACATTTTCGTCTCGATTCCGATTCTGCGCGGAGGGCCGGAGGGTGGCGGGCGCGGGGCGCGGGGGCCGGCGGCGGTGATGGATGGCCCAATCAGGCGGCGTGGCGGTGCCGGCCGCGCTAATCGAGCAGTGCGCCCCGAGAGCTGGACGCACACACGCGCGTGCACTCGCACACGCGCACCGAGATGAGGACCGATACGTAAAAGCGCATCGAGAGCCTTTCCGGAGATATGAAACGTACCTACCGCGGACCTGCGGAAAATCGATCCAAAACGACCCGGAAAACGCCCCTCAAACAAACATTTCGCCTCCGTCTGCTCCGATCGATAACCACCAACTGTTGTAAACAAGAGGACGGGAGTCGAGGAAAAAAGCCGCGGCCGTCCGCCACCCCGTGGGGCTATTAACAGCCACGTGACTAATTTCGGTGGCTGTCAGACGCAGGACCCATACACGTGGAACCCACCCGAGCACGCTCCGAGAACGGCCGTCTTCCCACCACTCTAAATCCATTTAGAAATATAAAATTGCAAATAAAACCATTCGTATTGCTTACACAGCTAGGTAATGTTGATGCTGCAACTCTGCTGACATGTTCTACTCGTCATTAGATAGGTTTTCTACTCATATTGCTATATTCAATATTACAACATAGTATTTATTATAATATTAATAAAATATTTTATTCATTGTTTATAATCGATTTCTATTTGATATTAACATTATTTGTTGTAATATTGTATTTTCATTATTAAAAGTCTCAACTCTCAGCTGCAGTTAGCTTTTTATATTTTATTAATTAAAATCCAACCCTCGCAAAACAATTACTAGCTCCTACTGACAAAGTGTTTAGCTTCAAATGATTTGTTGTTTTATAAAATTGCAGGCTCTCTCAGGAGCATTTTATTTGTCTCGGAACAATCACATTTATTTTAGGCGGCATCAATCGGGGAACAAACGAAAGTCCATCGACAACAGTTAACAGTTTAGCGAAAAAAAATACTTTCTCACAATTAATTTGAGTCCGCTTAGTCTCGTTTACGAAAAACATCGACGATTCAGTCCCATTTAATTTAAAAGTCACCTGTAAAAAGCAGATAGACGCTGAGATTCATTACGCCGCCGGCCCAAAAGCGGTCCTTATAAATCAACAGTGCCTTTTATCAAAAGTCCTCTCTCCAACTAATCCGAATTGAAACGAATCTAATGAAACTGGGGTATACGTCGGGAATAAAAAACAACACGTCGAGATGCCCTACGATCATTTTAACTTTTTTCCGGCGTTCGCTCTCGAAGCGCGCCTTTTTTGTTATTATTTTTAATTCTGTCTCTGGTCTCGTGCGTTTTTTTTGTTTGCCTTTTCATAAATATTTTAAAATCGGATTCGTCCGGGGACAAGCGAGGCGAATGGATTAGGATTTAGATATTTTCGGGGCGCGTAATTTATGCCGGTCTTTGTTGAGATATGAATAATGCGCGGGGATGATGAATGTTCGCCATCGCTCGCGCTTCGACGGCGGCGACGGAACTCGGCAGTCGGTGCTCGCCAGACGCCGGTCGCCAGCCGCCTCGCTTCCCGCGCCCCGATACACCCACTATCTTGATCCCTTGTCTTTGTTTTTCACACCTGTTTACGTCATTTTATACTCCGACTACAAGATTAACTTTCAACCCATCCCCACAGCTCTCAAAACTATCAGATTCTAGTAAAAAACCGATTCCAATCATTGCTGCTATACTTTATAAGGTCTCGCGATGCTCTCGCGTTATTGTGCAGTGTAATTTTACGCTCCAAAATAGACTCAATAAACGCACACATAATTCGATATTTAAATTCCAATCAAAATGATTCAGCCCATAAGGTCCGCGGCATTCCAAATATGCAGCCCGTTTAAAAAGCCCTTAACGAAATTATTAGAGCTACAAAAAAGGGTCAAGCCGATGATTTACCGACGTCACTCCTGACAGCTTCGAGTTTGTTTCACCAAAATTATAGTAATTTTATAAAATACCCATCTACTTAAAATAAACGCTGCCCGAAAAAATCGTTAGAAAAACATACTATCGTAGCGGAGAACGTCAGGAATGTTACTACTACGGATTAGACAATTGGGATTTCTTCATCGCCCTTCTTTATAGCGGCCATATCGGCAGACAACCTGACGGCTCATAGACGATAAATCTTTGATGTATTAGGTCGCGGCGAGCGCTATCCTTTAGCGTGGCCACGGCTTCTAAATATAAACAATGGCCAGAAATATGTTCTACTGTCTTATATTATTCACAGGTAACATTACTTTTTACATCGTCGCTATTATTTTTTGTCTCGAGAGCATATTTAACTCGAAGTCGATTAATAAGATGTCCGAGTGAACTTGGCCGACTTTCCGTCGTGCCGGTCGTCCTAAATCGCTAATTACGGACAACGAGATCCTCTCCGAGGAGTGACATAATGAGTTTATTAAAATTCATAATTCGACGGCGCCGTCCGGTGTCAGGGTTACGGCCGTAAGTCGTTTTTATTGCGACTCCCAAACTTTTTGTCTTCCAATATTTTTGCATCGATATAGAGCCGGGCTTTTTACTCGCGAGCGGTCGTTTTATTTCGCAAAATAATACCGATGAGGATATAAAAATTGCGAATTTATACGCGGCTCGGTCCTTCCCGGGTATAATATGATTTCTTATGAACACTCCTTATTAAATAAACTTTGAAAAGGAAAATTATGTCCCCCGTGCGGCCCGCTCGGCCACGATAAAAACTCGGATTTGACAAGATTAAAATTGTAATTCAAGTTATTTTTGACGGGCGTCTTATTGGTTTTTCGATGCGGCAACGTTTTTTATTGCTTATTAAACGGTAAAGGATTTCATTCATGCGGCATAAGTTATGTGGCATTAGCGCGCTGTACTTTATTGCAATACTCGTATTAACTCCACTTCATACATAATATTATTCTTTATTATACCTCATTTTAATATTCCTTCTTATGATACTTTCTTATTATTATTTTGGTTACGACCACTCCTTTTTGTATAAAAGTAATTTAAAATTAGGTAGGTTATTGGTAGGTACGACACGGCTCAACGGGTCGATTATTCAACTCTAAATTTCGGAAACCTCATAATACACCGTATGTAACGCCATAATACCTCTATTATCTTGTATTAAAGGTACGGTTAGTAAGGGAACATACCCATACTACGTGACCCATTTAGGGGGGGGAGGGGGTCTTCAAAATACTACGCTCGGTCACAAGAGGGGGGAGGGGGTCTAGAGTTTTGTCACGTAGTCAATTTCGGCGAGAGAAACGTCATACGAATTTTTTTTTCTCGCCATTTAATACTTGACACTGGCATTTATTATGGTTATTATAGGTCTACCAGAATCTGATGACAATTTTTGACAGCAGATTTACAAAAAATATCCTTGATCATTGGATAAATTTAATATTTGCATGTTTAACACACAGAATCAGCCGTTATAAGAAGAAAAAAGGATCAACATGTTTTATTCCAATTACCCCGGTATTGCTAGAGTCAATTCATTTTCTCACTTTTTGCCATCAGATTCTGGTAGATCTATACTTATTTATAGCCAACAGCCATTAAAAAAAACAGGCACTGTTGTCACTTGTCAGGCATTTTGAAGTTTGGTGAAGCTGTCAAGCTTGGTGATCATTTACTTGGTGTTCGATTACAATTTGAACTACAGTCGTGACTAAAATAGCTAGTATGTACCATCGAGGAAATTGATTCCTAGGTAGTTGACAGACCAACGTCATGTAGTCGGATCATGTCAATTCAATGTTAATAATTATTGTGCTCGGTCGGTTGGGTTTAACTTTAAACCATAAAGCTTTAAACGCAACCAAATTACTTAGGTCCGCCATCTGCCTAGAAATTAATTTCTCTGATTGTTCTAATGTAATTTTAGACTATTATTATATAAGTATTATATTATACATAAATCTAAGTGTGTATATTGTGTTGTCTACTTTAGGGTGTGTATATTGTGTTTCTTACATAGAGTTCACTGTGAAAGTAGCAGTGCTGAAAGACCAAATTTTTTTCACTTTTGTATGGAGAAACTCGTTACATTGGGGCGCTTGCCCATACAAAAGTGAAAAAAATTTTGCTCATTCAGCGCTGCTACTTTCACAGTAAACTCACTATAAGGAACACGTACGCATCCTAAAGTATTATCACGTAGTTTTGTTACACCTTGTATAGTATAATATCTTAAATATTGGTGTCAAGTATTTCTTTTTGGCAAACTATTGGGTATCAAAGTATTTTTCGGTGATCGTTATTTTTATTCCCATGTTTGATTAAGTAGTAATAATTATTATAAACGTGAAAAGAGTCTTTTGTAATAAATAACTTAATAAACACATATATGAGTCAAATTATTTTCATTTGCTGTCTACTCTTTCTACTTACAAAATGAGTAAAAATTATTCTTGTCAATACCACGTGAACAATTGAAGGGGGGGTGGGGGGTGTCTTGGCATATACTACGCGAGGTCACCAGGGGGAGGGAGGGGGTCAAAAAATCTTAAAAAGTAGGTCACGTAGTATGGGTATGCCCCCTAAGTCTGATCGGGGAGGTGCACAGTACGACATTTTTAACTGTAAACGCGAGATACCGGACGGGGCTTTTTATACCTAACTTAATAAAGGTAATTTGCGAACAATGTGATCAACAATTTCCCACCATTTCAGGCGATTCGCCGGCCATTACTGGTAACACCGGCCGGCGATCGCGCCATTACTAGAGATTACCTCTAATGTAATGTGGAGGTGATTCGAAATAATCAGTCGAATAGACGTGCGTCATACAGCCGGTTAATCGATACTATTGTGTGAGCCCGGGGCCTAACGCGAAAATATTTGCATGCGATCGTCGGGAAACCGCAGGCTGGCGGTAACGAGGACGAGACGAGGCAAAAAATTGACAAACGACTGTCGTAAATAGGTTCTAACGAGATGGGGCATAACGACGTGCTAGACCGCGCTAGCGCGACCGCAGGGCCCCGGCAGCGCCCCGGGGCCACCTAGCCCCTAACATAACGCTGTATTCGAATCGCCTAGCCTGTGGCGCTAGTATGTGGCTTTCGAATGCATACGAGCTATGGGTAATTTAATTAATTTCCTTAATCGATTTTCGCTGCCGAGTACCGCTACTCGCTGCTAGATGGCGCTGCTCGGTAAATTATGGGCGCATAATAAAAATAATTTACCGATGATGATGTGGAAATAACACGGTGCGTTTCTAATTGAGGAATATGTATGATTTATGATAAATAAGTTTTCCTCGAAGGTATTTTGAAAATATTTTCCGCTTTGCGTAAAATGCGCGAGTAATTTTCGAAATTCGTCGACATGATATTACACCGGTTATTAAATTCAACATTTTGGTAAATAAAAACATGAGACGCGGAAGCGATCACCCCGTAACAGATTCCATATTCCCCTGTAATTGAACATCGCATGCAAATATCTCTTTAATATTTATACTAGCCTGGTAGTGGAACAGGTGCTCGCGTATTGTTTATACCGGCCTGCTTGCCGCGCTCGCCCGGTGAATAACAATACCATTTGCGTGCGCTTAATCCTGACTATTTCCGACCATTATATCTCCAGCCTAGATTCTGGATCCTAGACCACTTGTAATAGATACCTACTAGTCTGGGACAAATCAGGTTCTTGGTGTATTTTGTTGTATATCAATTATTTTCAAGTAAAGACTAGGTAGGTACCTTATGTTTGGCTACCACTAAAATGATAAATTGTCATTTTCTTGTTCATGATTGTAAAGATCATCCAGGTTTTTATTTTCAAGATTATGTGATGTCCATTTATCTAATTTTTCTGAATTATAATAGTTCTTGCTATTATAAATCAAATATCCTCTATCAATTTGCCACTTTGTTCAATTCTTCTATACAGGGTGTAATTAAACCTTCCTGCCCAATTTAGATGTACATATTGATCCTTGTTAAAAATTAAAAAAACACGTATTTTTTCTTTTATAATCACCCAGTACTAAAATGTTGAGGAAAAGCTTACGAAAATTATCCTAAAAACACTACAATTAATGGACACGACGCGTCGCCCGCGCGTGACGTGCCCCCGCGCGCACGCCTCCCCCCCGCGTCACCCCCGCTCATTCCCCCGCGCCGTTAGTGACCGTTCTGCAACGATTTAAAATGGAATAAAATATTATGTCTTAACAAAAGTAACACCCAATTTTGACGTGAGAACGTCTTATAATTCGATGGGGCCTGCGCGCACGAAAAAACATGACGCAATATGCGGCGTTACCTCGCTCTGAGGCGTTCCATTTAAGGCTATGACGTTGTAACGTTCAACTATCGTCAGTACACCGCACAGAGCACCGTACAGTCGGGGAAAATTGTGCTAAGCAGAAATGTACAGTCGGAGAAATGAGTTGTTTAGCAGAAATGTACAGTCGGGGAAATGAGTTGTTTAGCAGAAATGTACAGTCGGGGAAAATTGTGTTAAGCAGAAATGTACAGTCGGGGAAATGAGTTGTTTAGCAGAAATGTACAGTCGGAGAAAATTGTGCTAAGCAGAAATGTACAGTCGGGGAAATGAGTTGTTTAGCAGAAATGTACAGTCGGGGAAAAGTGTGCTAAGCAGAAATGTACAGTCGGGGAAATGAGTTGCTTAGCAGAAATGTACAGTCGGAAAAAATTGTGCTAAGCAAAAATGTACAGTCGGGGAAATTAGTTGTTTAGCAGAAATGTACAGTCGGGGAAATGAGTTGTTTAGCAGAAATGTACAGTCGGGGAAAATTGTGCTAAGCAGAAATGTACAGTCGGGGAAATGGGTTGTTTAGCAGAAATGTACAGTCGGGGAAATGAGTTGTTTAGCAGAAATGTACAGTCGGGGAAATGAGTTGTTTAGCAGAAATGTACAGTCGGGGAAATGAGTTTTGACGTGACAACGTCTTATAATTCGATGGAGCCGGCTGCACGCACGAAAAAAAATGACTCATGCGGCGTTACCTCGCTCTGAGGCGTTCCATTTAAGGCTTGAAGTGCAAGCGAGAGCGCGGAACGAGCGACAAAGAGGCACGTTGTCACGTTCAACTATCGTCAGTAAACCGACTTTACAGACAACCGTTTTTTTGTTGGTTAAATATACTCCTAATGATACCTAAGCCCTGGAAAAAATTTGGCAGGAAGGTTTAATTGCACCCTGTAGAAATAAACTTTTTGAATGGTCCCAAATACCCAGCCCATGCTTGATGCAGGATTAAAGCTCGATGGATATTAGTCCTACCTAAGCATGTTTTGACTCCTTGTACCGCTTTAAAATGTCCCAAGAAGTGCAATGAGATAATGAAATGTGCGGTTTTAGTCATCATTCCCCGAAGCAGCTAACTTGTCCATAAATTTGTGGGATTTCACATAAATTCACATGTTAACGGGTGGCGTCGCGTCGCGGGGACATTTAGCACTCCATAAAATTAGAACAAAAGAACCGCGGACCGCCATCGGTCATAACTACTTCAGGTTAACAAAAAACTCCACTTTGTTAGAAAGTAGCGAGTTAGTACTACTATTAGGTATAGACCGTATGTAGCCTGTAGGGACGGTTGGTATGTCTTGTGGTCACTGTTATACAAGGGGGTATCAGAACATTAGAGGTTACAGTATGAATTTTTTGGTAGTTCGAAGCAACCCCCCTAGTGGCAAATATTGGTAACAACTTGGCTATACAAAATTAAGACAGACCATAAAGTTAATATACCTAGAGGAATAAAGAAACAAATGCCTGAACAAGCGAGATGTCACTATCAGTAACACTGCGTGGTAAAAAGAGACGTGTGATACATGACAGCGGAACCAATTTCTTTCGTCTGTTAGACGACCAGTCGGCACTTATCGGTACGTTGACAATTTAATCTCTTAAGGAAGATGCTTGTGGGTTGTGTAAGTGTATACGTAAACAAATTTTTACACACAGACGTAATTCAATTTCATTTTCGTTTGACAGCTCGAGATTGTTGCTCTGTTCTGCTAGGTATATAAACTTTATGAAACAGACACACATGATGAGAAATAATCACATTCAGCCCCGTGCTTTGTTTTGCTGGACTTGAACCCCGAACCTCATAACTCAAAAAACAGCAAGTCAAATTCATGGTGGTTATATTATGCGACCCTGGTATTACTCCTATCGAAGCTACTAACACTAGAAAGACCATACTTGATATCATGATTAGATTTTTACTTAGCATTACCATCATTCCAACAGTGAGACGCAGACGCCGCGCTAAATATAGCCCACCACATCAGTAACGAGGTGGGCGGGTGTTGTCACCGACCACAATAATCACACAGACACATTAGGCGTGTTCATTATAGAGGTTATTGGAGGTCAATCAAAAAAGTTGGATTCAATATGATTAGGTAATACGCACAAGTGAAGGTTGTTTGAATAATGATAGTAGACCAACCGATTTGTTGATGGCGCCTCACAACTGAAATTAAACGATACCCCCTTTGGCGCAGTCGCATAAAACTTTCAAATGGTCATCAGCAGCATGTAGGAGTAAAATTGGTCCTTCGAGCCGGATTCGTGTTGTAAAGCTGCTATATTCATTTCGCTGATATTTACGATTTCCTAGATTATGTCGGCGACCGCGAAATTAATCTCACGTAATAGGCGAAACTTTTGATGGTCCGTTTACGGCGGGGTCGGGGATTATAAATAACGGACGGTCCTAATTAAGTCCTAACACGAGTACCGGGAAAGCGTAACGTTCACTCGCAGCGCCGGCTTATTACGCGGCAAATATACTCGCTTATTTATGCGCGGGCACCGAAAACGCGCGCGGACATCAATCCCGCGCTAATCCGCGGATTATTTGCGAAATGATGCGAGCTGCATAACGGAGCGTCGCGCGCGCAGCTATTTCAGTTGCGAATTGCGCGCTTACGACGGCCGCAGGGAGGCTGACAGTAATATCTGCGCCGCAGCTGATTTATCCCCGCCCGGCCGCATAAAGCGCCGTGTTTACGACGCGGGCATTAGACGGAGCGATTAAAATTAATTGTTTATCTCCCGGCATGGTCCGAACGGTATCTCGGCAAAAAACTTGGCAGCCGCGGCCCGTCGCGGCGGCTTCCTCCCGCCTTTATTGTGCCAAATCCCTATTTCCCGTGGATATCTCCGGGATGTTTGTGTGTCATCGCGACTGACGTGCACCTAAAGTGCACCGCGCCGCTTGCCAAAAATTCACTTCTTTGTAATTTATTTTTCTTCTACTCGTTGAAATTCTCTTTTATGCTAGTAATAAACGGTCGTGCCGTCGAAAAAGTATCTCCGATTTTGTTTCCTAGATCGTGGTCAACTGATCACCCCCGGGCCACGCAGGAAAAAAGATGTATATAAAAATTGGTTGTCAGACTTTAGTACCATCATGAGACCATAATGTTAAATAACCAAAGCGACATTTACGAGAGCTATAATTTGCAGCATTCGAAATGTTCGAACTAAGTGTTCGTAATGCCTACGTAGACGCAGTAGCGGTCAAGAGTTAGACCGTAGCATATTATGTTAACATTCGACAGGCGTGTGTCCGCTAGCACCGGTGCAGTCGGTGTCGGTAGTACTAGCAATTCAGTCACGTTGCTATTCAAATAGCAATTAGCAGCACAGTGACCGAGACTGGAATAAGAAGCACGGTAGCGGAACTCGCAGACGTCTCTAGGATGTCTAGACTTCGAATAGAACAACACCTGCAATATCCGCAGATGCTCCATCAACCATGGATAAAATGTTCTAGATTGAAATAACATAAAACCTTAACGAAACCATCAATTCTAAATGAAAGTACAAACTCAAAGACATAGTATCACTAAAGCTCAACATTAAGCTACAAAGTAAAAGAGTCCACATGATCCACGAGATCCCGTCGATGATGAGCGGCCCCGGTGCGGCGTCACGGGCCGCGCGCCGCTCCGCCGCTGACGGTCCGTATCTTGAGTGATTGGTCGCTGAACGTCTTTAATTAAAAGACTCGTTTTCACATACCTAGGGATTTCATTTCAAAATATTTACTCGGCCCCCGGTAGCTCCTATGTAGGGGGGAGTAGGGTCGACATTGTCTCGGAGTGCGGCAGAAAACGAGGTATGTCCGATGGTATCGGCGCGGGGGACGACCGTCGGTATCGAGGGATCGCCGTGTGCCGCTAGGACGATGACATCGGCTCCGTTTTCGATAAACTCGCCTTTTTGTTTTTAGTATTAATTTTCGCTTCGCGATACAGGGACGATACGACTGCGGTCGTGCTTAACTTTTTTGCATTTTTTTCCACTCATAATCCGCGGGTCGGACCTCGGGACCCCCGCTGGCGAGAATCCCGAGCCGCGTCGTAAAAACTATAATTATTTTGCTCGATTTAAAAAAATCTCGCCTACAACTCGTCCCGCGGATGTATCGTATGACGGCGAGATAACGCGGCGCGGGAAGATATATCGCCGATCCCGGGTAACCGAATATTAGAAGGCGCGATTGAATACGTGAGAGATGGGTGCGTCGGGCGCGCGGCGGACGGACGGACAAAACAGTGGATTAATCACGCGACAAGTAGGTATAATGTTACGGCCGTGTACCGGGCTCGCGGGAGTGAGCGGGCCATAAATACGCGATATGAGCGGCCGCACACGCTGCGGGATTAATGCGGGGCCGCGCGAGTCGGCGGGAGTCGCGGGACCGGTCGCCGCTACCAGGCTCGGGCGTAGGCGGCCGCCGCCCAGCCGACGATTAGTGCTTTATGAATTTCTTTCTCGATTATGAAGATATGCCTCGCGAGTCGCAACTGGAGGCACAATTTATTGAGCATTGTCCGGTAGCCGTCCCGTACAAGATGGAAATTGGCTGCTATAATGGAATACATGTTGCCCCATGAAACACTAGATATCATTAATTTATAATCATTAAAAAGCTTTCAGTAGTCACAACACAGATTCTTAGTTCTCTAGTATTATTTACACTATTTCTTAGACCTGAGTCTCAGTAAAATAAATTTTGAAACTGATAATTACTTGTCTAGTCCACTTAATTCGATTTCGAAGACTGTCGAGCTACGTTAACTGAAAAAATCGCCCAGCAGCGCAAAGTTCTTTTGAAGTGTATTAAAAGTTAGTCAGGGAGGGAAGCGATTACGGCGGTCCGGCGTTCGATTCCCGGCGCGTCAGTCATTAACATGCAAATCACACCATTAGATTCAGTCACATCTCGTTATGTCAGCCGGAGACTGTTACAAGGGTTAAAATGTTTATTTATGAGGTTAGATTTTAACATAATTTTTCATCGTAACTTGACTGCGTTTTATGGTAAATATTGTTAATAACTCCTCATCATCATTACCCTTACTTTCTTTGCTATCATCTCTCCCTGTCAATGAAGTATCCTTTGTGGTAGAGTCTGACTCTACAATTCGGCAATCATAATATTATTATGTTTCTACCTAACGATATCGTATTAAGTCGTCCATCCATCATCTACTTTTTACCTTTGTTAAAATTGAAACTTCTACCGCAATCGTTCGGCACGTTCTTGCTAAGTTTTTTTGGGTCCGAATATCTCGTATTAAATCATTATATTTGACAAATGGCGACTCCGAATGAGCAATAATCACCTGTCACTTCAGAATAAATTCCATAAATACGCCATTAGAGGAGTCGTTTAAAAAACAGAACCCGTTATCGCGGATCTGTCCCTGCCGGTTAACGAGTACGAGCTTTATCGGCCCCCAAAAGGACAGGGTTAAAAATATGCAAAAATCAGCGGCCGGGGTGAATATTAAGTAATGTAATATTCTGCAATTAAAATTCAAATTGAAATCAATGCGCGCATGAACGGGGGAGGCGCTGGTGTTTGGCAAATTCTTAATCCCATAATATGCGTTTAGCGACGTGACGCGGGGACGGCGCGGCCGGGATTGGAAAACTACGGATTTTACTGCGGTTTATTAACTTTAGATTCCCCCGCACTGAACCACACCGGACCGAACGAAAGTGAGTCAAGATAAAATCCATAAATGTTTTCTCGTTACGGTCGGAGGCGATATTCGTTATTATATTTTATATCGCTAATGGAATGCTACGATATTCCCGGACTTTTGATTATCTGCTAGCTGCGGTCGGTCGTCGTGTTTTATTTCGTCCTCGTTGCCTGTTTTAATTTTATCGTGAAATTATGTTAGTTTATCTCGTAATTTATTCCCGACTCGTCGTTTTGTAGAAGGCTTAATGTTTTTGAGTCGCGGGACAATTAATCAGCGCAACGGTAATTATGCTCGTTTAAAAATTGTACATCTGTTGGAACACCTGTTTTGTGACAAGTTTTAATCCGGACGTAAATAATGACGATCCGTAAAGTCACACCTTAGATTTAAATGACGCAATTTGGCAAAAATACCGACGCTCTTTACGAACAACTTCGCATTAAATATTTATTTTACTAATCGGGATTACGGTAGTTACTAGTTTTTGTATGCGTTCAAAGTTGCAAAACGATCGTTCCGTTCGAAGGAGACAGTATTAAAAACTAATCTGCAAATTTCTCATTATCAAAGACGGATCCATGTAGGGAAGTGTCTCCCGGCGGTAATGGGCTATAAAGGCACCCCATAACTCGGCTATCAGTGGATCATTCAAAGTGTTATTCCCTCTTAATTGGCCGTTCCGGGCGGAATCGTCAATTCGAGATATTAAACTAATTTTCAATGGCGTGTAATCGTTCAGACGCGCTGCTCGCTGCTCTTCGTAAGGGTTGAGCCGTACCCGGCATCTTTTATTGCGGTTCTTAATTAATTTTTATATGTCCTAGCAGAATTATAATTTGCTCTCATTTCGCAAAATTAAACATAAAGATTGCTCGAACGACTTACAACGAATCATACTGTTTTATGTCTTTCGAGTGTTCTTCGTTTATGTGGCTTATCTTTTACTTTTTTTTCATTCCCCGTCGTCATTAAAATATATTATGTCGTTAGTTAATTTAGTTAGGGATTGGTAGATGTTTTAAAAGATGTATAAGTACACAATATGTAACGAACTGATGACGAGACGATAAGGAATTATTCTTGTTTTCAAATGATAACAAGTTCTTAAAATTCAGATGAACATCTACATTAATGCGCAATAGATTGATCATTTATAGGGTGTAACTCTATACCAGCCATAAAACTATTCTATCAACACCTTAGAACGAAATGATATAGTTTGTATAATTTTTCTACCTAATAAATATTTAAAATAAAAACCGGCCAAGTGCGAGTTGGACTCGCCCATGAAGGGTTTTGCAGCAGCAATAAGAATTATTTCTATGAAATTATAAGGTTTTTGATTTATTTTAATATTTCATTTTTGATACAATGAAAGTTAAATTAAGGTTTATCATTTATGACGTATAAAAAAAAACTACTGGCTAGATCTCGTTCAAACCAATTTTCGTTGGTAGTTTTTATAGTAATGTACATCATATATTTTTTTAAGAATTATCATGCCCCTACTTTAGAAGTTAGAGGGGGGGGGGGGGGACACACATTTTGCCACTTTGAAAGAGTCTCTCTCGCAAACTATTCAGGTTAGAAAAAAATGATATTAGAAACCTCAATATGATTTTTGAAGAACTATCCATAGATACCCCACACGCATAGGCCAGATGAAAAAAAAAATTTTTTGTTTCAGTTGTACCTATGGGGACCCCTAAAATTTTTAATAATTTTTCCATTTTTGTATCAAAATCTTAATGCGGTTCACAGACTACATCTACTCACTAAGATTCAATAGTATAGCTCTTATAGTTTCGGAGAAAAGTGGCTGTGACATACGGACAGACAGACAGACAGACAGACAGACAGACAGACAGACATGATGAATCTATAAGTGTTCCGTTTTTTGCCATTTTGGCTACGGAACCCTAAAAACCTGCCTTAATTTTATTCATTCATAGTGACCAGTGGTTCCCAACCTTTTTAAAGCTGTTACCCCTATGGCCTGTTAGAGAAACTGAATTTACCCCCCCCCCCCTCCCCCCCCCCCCCCCCCCCCCCCCCCCCCCCAATAAAAACAACTTTACAAATTTGTATTGGTACATTCGCAAGTTTTTTTGTTTTATGATATAATTAGGTTCAAACTTCAGTAACACTTAACGCGCATCTCATCGTTTCTTGCCTTTAAAATGTTACCAGAGTTGAGAGGCCGCTCTCGCATTTACAAGTGGTAGATAACGGTACCAACATTTTCAGATCTCTGTCTGCAATGATAGGGTATTCTGTAGCTGTTTTTCTCCAAAATGTACAGTTTATATTTTTTTCCTCCAATTTATTTATTTTAGGTACCACCTCTGTTACCCCTTTAGAATGGCTATTTTACCCCCGCGGGGGTAATTACCCCCAGGTTGGGAACCACTGATTCATACCATATTATTATTATAAGTCGAAAATCGCAAAACGCTCAATATTAAAGTGTCTATCTACGATTGAATTCATGATTTCAAGAACAAAGGTCTAACTGGAAGTTTTAGTTCACTAATGGCTCGTCAAATTTCTCGTAAATCGATGGTATACGTCAGGAGTCTGGGCAGACGCGGCGCTGCGTCGACAGTTTTGCGGTGATTAAGCGGACGCGGCACTTTCCGCTCGCACCGTGTGGACGGGCCCTAATGGTTAGAGCTGGAAATGTCGATATTTCATAGATTTTATTTTCGCACGATATTCGCAATGTCAGATATTAACCTCAGGGTATGTGGATCTTGATTCTGTAATGGTTACCAGGGAGTATCAAAAATAATTTTTGAAAGCAATTATAATAATGGTGTAAGATGCCGCGATATTTATTACTCACAAAGATATAAATGAAGTATCGAAAATACTTTAAAAAATGCCGAAAACAGTAAAGGAAAAGAATTTCACTCGGGAAAAGATATTTAGCGAACAATACCCGGACACCCAATACTCGGCACAGCCAGCGATCCTCTCATACCAGAACGTCATTACGTCACCCAATAAGCTCACAAAAGCCGATGCAACGAATCCACACGTCAGCTCCAGAAAAATGGACCTTAGGATGTACACAATAGCGCCTGATGCACGCGCAGGCAGCTTCTGGAATAGATCTACCGTTATGGGCGCCAATTTTAATTAGCCCTCCCCTCTATCGGTGACCCCCTCCCCCTGCGTCGTCCTTAAGGGTGTTTGCGAGTAGCAGGGTTTGCGAAAAAGCCAATCCATCAAATCGGTGTACGCATTACGACACCGTGCTTGTCGTGCTCTAGTGCTGGCGGCGTTGGATGTCGATAAAACATTTCATTATTGTTGGCAAAATAAAATGGTCATAATTTTGTAATCTCTAATGTGTAATGGTTCATTAAAGGTAATAACTCTTCTCAATATTCTTTTTTTTATTTTTTTTATTTAATTCTCTAGTGTCTCGTTCCTTAAAAAACCATAACTGTTAACTTAGGACCACAGTCCACATCATAATTTTATGATTTCTCTACATGCCATTTGAAGGCAACAAATTTAAGACGACGCTTATTTGTTGCCAATTATTGTTAATGCTCAGTAATTCCAGCAATTGTTATGTAAGAAAATTGAGCAATATTATTATCATCAAGGACAGTTTCTCGCAAACCGTTCATTATAAATAATATATTTAATAACAACATCACTAGAGGGAGCGCTGTAAGTTGATTGGCGTAACTCGATAGCATCGCTCTAGTGTTGGGGTTGGCGATAAATCCCGCATGTCGATATCGACCTTGGTGTCCTTAAAATTACACACATAACATTTTAGGAAATCTTAGATAAGTACCACATTATTTTAGAATTTAAGTGTATTATAAATTATAATATTAGTTTTCCTATAGAGTTCTCTACGACTTGCTTGCACAAATTTAAAACGATGTTTACATATTATAACACACATAAATTGATAATTGATACTTCATATAGTATTATGTATTCTTCTTCATTTTCTGTGCTGGCAGATTCAAGCAACACACACTTCCATGTTCTAAACACAACACAGTTACAAAGTTTCACAAATTCCGCCGATCATCGTGGTTTTGTTTTTCGTTCATTCTTCCCATGGAAAAATGTAATTAGATAAAGTCATTACAATAGAGTTTTCTCATGAGCGTTCATTAGGGCGCGCTGCTGCAGGGCGGGGGCGGGTGGAGTAAGCCGATTGCCGAAACCCGACACCGAACCCGCGACCCTCGCCACCAAACCTCTTCAAATATTTTAGGGACACCTAAAATAATGAGGGTATTTTTTTCGCCAATTTGTGCCTTCGTCAGAACATAACGAAATAGAATTGAAAACATCTAATGTAGTCTAAATTTGTGTAGATAGAATTATGTAGAGCAGAATTTTTTTCCCGAATTTAAATATTTTCTAAAATGTGGAGACACTATTCTATCGTCATCTTTATTGGAGTCCATAAAACACTTAAAATACGATCATCACAAAGAAAAACATAAAACAAATTAACATAAATGATGTAATTTGTGCAACATAATCAGGGTAACCTAGAGAGAAACCATCGGCCACCTGTTTCCAATTCCCAGAAAGCCTTAGCGCGTGAAATCAATCAAAAAGTAGTAAAAGCCCATCTGTTCGCGTTCACACTGACTTTTATGAACGTTTAAACTAAATTTAAAACATTCCCTGAATTTTTACCATGATCCAGTGGCTCCTTGCAATAAGGTCGTTAACACACTTTCGCCAAAACATCATATAATAGCAAAAGAGGGAGTTCACTGAATTTAATAGCTTCAGACTTTATTAAACTGAAAAAAATCTGTACCATGAATTTAGAATAGAATAAAATTATTATTGAGTGAGCATTGTTCTAATTATTTTCACCAGAAGAGCATTTATTAGCATTGAGTACAGACCAAAAAAGCAGAACAATAGCAACCGGCTAACAATGTATTCATCGACAGACAAAAGCATCAGTATCGATGCAAAATATCAATGCTATTACATTAAGTTAATTCCAGCCTTCTCTTGACTTTTCGCACGCGCTCCCGGTTGTTTGTACACACTCGTTTGGGGTGTCCCCCGCACCCCGCACCCCACATGGGGTCATACGGGGTGGCTGGGTGTGTGCGTGAGATGAATTAGGGAATTACTGCATCATGCAACTGCACTCTGATTTTGCACGCTGATACATATACGGGGTGCTATAGATTTGAATAGTTACTTTTTCGAATTGTCATTATAATTATATGTTATGTTTATCGATTTGCAACAACGAGGATTACAACAATTATTAAGTTGTTGATACGCAAGAAGCTAAAGAGTATATTCTGTACATTAATACACAAAAGAAAACAGCCTACAAGTTAAGAAAGGTACGGGCTAGCAAAACAAACACCATTATTAAAAAAACCCACCTTAAACCCCTATCTTCCATACTTCCATACTATTATAAATGCGAAAGTCTGTCTGTCTGTCTGTCTGTCTGTCTGTCTGTCTGTCTGTCTGTCTGTTACCTCTTCACGCCTAAGCCGCTGAACCGAATTTGCTGAAATTTGGTATGGACATACTTTGAGTCCCGGGAAAGGACATAGGATACTTTTTATCCCGGAAAAATTTACGGTTCCTGCGCAATAAACTAATTTTGGCGCAACGGTGTTGCGGGCATCATCTAGTGCAGTATAAAAAAAAAGTGATTAAAGTTTTTCTTGCTTGAATGTGTAGGAGTAGGTAAGTACCTACTTGAATGTAAGTACATGAAATACATACAGGAGCGTGTGTTTAAATCATGAAAGCTTCTAACATTTAGAACAAATTACCAGCACTTCGTTTCCCGTTTCAATGCCATAAAATACTGATAAAACTCACCATCTCAGAAGGTTATCCACTAAAATAATTTAATTCGTGTCTAATTGGGGACACCCTGTATCAGTTGTATAGGGGTAGCGAGTAATGGTGTAAGAGTAATTTTATTACTTTGCCCCCATTACCATCACAATGCGCCACCGGCAGACGCGCGAATACTGTTCCATCATTGTCGCGAGCTGCATTAATATATTCTTTCGAATGTATATTTACGCTGCAATAATGTAGCATATCGATTTAGGTTGGGTTACTTCATTGTTAATTATACTAGTTAATTATTAGAAAGAAAGAAAGAAAGAAAACGTTTATTTGTGCAAGAAAACATACATAGCTTAGTTACAATAAATAATAATACATCATAAAATGTTTTCGAGCACAAGCCGACGCAGCTCAGCATATTATGCTGACTGCAAGCAATCAGCGCTGATCTTCCGCTGGGCCGACAGGTGACGTCACGGACATCAATCCGGGTTCACAGAAATACAAGTTTATATAACTTATGAGTTATGAGTTATGACACAACAATATAGAAAACAGCAAGTCACAAAAGTATATTTTTAAGTTGAGAAGAGTAAAGACACAAATATCAGAAAGGTACCTAAAATATCTTCAATAATAATTGTAGCATTTTATAATTAAGATTTAAAACCAGTGTAAATAAAAAGTAAAGTTAAAACAAAAAAAGGGGTAAAACGACATCTAAATCAATAACCCAACAACTAATCTAAAATAATAATAATAAAATTAAAACTAAAACAAGAATTTCATTGAATAACGTAACTTCAGAATTTCATTGTATAACGTAGTAGGTAAAAATAAATAAATAAGGTTAAAAATAAATAAATAAAAAATATAAAATTGGTGTAATATCATATTACATAATATGTATAATAAGCATGCAACATTAAACTGTACTAATAAATACATATTGTGAAAAGGTGAACAATATAATAAATAGGTATAAATAAAATAAATGAAACACATTCTTATTATATTGCACTAGTGTCTATTTTCAAGGAAGCTTCAGCCATTTGGTGATCAAGAATAAATCTCCTGAGTTTCTTTTTAAAAGTATTTAAACTCTGCGAATTCCTTATTGGGGGTGGAATATTATTCCAACACTTGGTCGCGGCATAGCGGAAGCTGCCTTTGAAGGCGGCTGTTCTGTGTCGCTCCAAAGTTAACTGAGGAACACATAGTCTTGATACATGTTGTCGCGTTTTCCATGTAAGTTTCTCAAAAAGATAACTTGGCTCCTTATATTTCATAACGCCAAAAAGAAGACACGCCAAGTGAAGCTTGCGTCTATGTCGCATTTTTAAAATAAAGTTTTCATTGAGATAAGGAGTCACGTGAGGCTTTTGGGAACATCAAAGCAAAACCTCGCGCAAGCATTTTGCACACGTTGTACTAGTTTCTCAGTTTTAGCCAACAATCGCGGACCGAAGACTGCATCCATATAATTAAATTTAGACAGAATAATCGATTCTACCAACTGGGCGCGTAATGGCACACAAAGATAAGGCCTCATCTTGTACAAAATTTTAAGTCTATAAAAACAGTCACGTACACAATTTCCTACATGACTTTCAAATCTCAACCCACAGTCCATGTGAAGACCGAGATTTTTGGCCTCGTACACTCTTTCAATTGGCACTCCCATGAGCTCAACATCCGTCTTCATAAAAATATTAGACAATTGGAATGTGCTACCGAACTTTGTTTTGATTGGGTTCAGTACAAGACAGTTTTTGGATGACCATTCTGCGATTCTAGACAGATCTTGATTAAGTTTGACGATGGTATCATTTATTTCATTAGGCTTACACGATATATATATTTGTATATCGTCAACGTATATATGAAATTTACAATATTTAATAATATTTACTATATCTGCTAGGTATAAAATAAATAGAACTGGTCCTAATATAGAGCCTTGTGGCACTCCTGTGTCAATAGTAATGAAATCTGAAAGCACCTCTGTACCATCATCTCTAGTAATTTTGATGCATTGACAGCGATCACTAAAATAACTCCTAAACCATTTTACAGCATCTTCGTCGAATCCATAATAACTAAATTTGGACAGAAGAATATCAAAATTTAAACAATCAAATGCGCGTGAAAAATCTAAAAGAACCAGAATGGTGCACATACCCTGATCTTGAGTGCTAAGGATGTTATCTGTAACATCCAGTAGCGCACTAACAGTACCTCGTCCTTTCCTAAACCCGGATTGTAATGTGGGCAGTATATTATTTGTCTCTAAGTATTTAGTAAGTTGTATGCATATCGCCTTCTCTAAAACCTTATATAAGCAAAGCAAAATGTTAACGGGTCTCAAATCTTTAAGCTCCCTGGGGTTATTAATTTTTGGTATTGGACGCACCATTGCATATTTCCATACATCTGGAAAGGTCGTAGTTGCTATAGAGCTATTAATAATTGCAAGTATAGTATCTAATGTATATGGTAGCGTCATAAAGATCATATCTAATGTAATTGAATCATATCCTTCTGCATTTGATCTTAACTGTTTCAATATAGTAATTAAATTCTCTAAGTTAATATTATTAATACTAAACACAGCATCGGTATATTTATGGGTCTCAAAATATGTTATGTAGGAGTGTGAATTCTGTGAAGTACCAGGAACATTAATGAAGTGTTTATTTATAACGTCGGGGTCATTAAAAAAAGATGGCAACCCTCCAAAGGTTTTAGGTAGCAAATTATTTTTTAGATTCTTCCAGAGAGTTTTAGGGTCATGCAATTTGTTATTAATATTAAATTTAAAATAAGCTTTTTTTCTTGCACTAAGGCCTTAGAGACAGCGCTTTTTAAACTTTGATAATATTGTTTTTTCCTTCACTTCTAGATTTATGATATTCCAAAGCCGCTTGATCTCTTAACCTCATCATGTCCTTAATAGTATCAGTGATCCATGGATAGGAATGATCTTTAATTACCACCGTCTTTACTGGTGCGTAAGTATCAAAGAGCCAAAGCATACAGTAATTAAAATCTCCTAACATTACATTCACATCAGAGTGCTGAGCAATGAGATCCCACCGTATATATTGCAAATCATTATTAAAGTCATCAACAGAAATATTTTTTATAGGCCTGTAAGAAATTAGGCGTGGTATGACCTTAGCTCTCTTGATATGAAATTCACATACCACCAATCGATGACCGTATAGTGTTCCCACAGCATCCAAAGTTACTTGTTTCGCAGTGAGGTCAGAACACACCAGATCAATCAAGGTTTGACTGCCATTCGTAAAATGAGTAGGCTCCGATACTAATTGATCCAAATTGAAACAAGATAGAAATGACTTTAACTGTTTACATTTTTGATGATCAGTGTAGTTAATGTTAAAATCCCCGGTCAAAACAATGCTATCACATTCTGGGATGGAATTTACTGTGTCAGTTAGGGCATCAAAAAATAATTCCATGGGAACCCACTCAAGTCTATAGGCTGTACCAACCATAAGCTTTCTTCCATTAGCGTTCACAATCAGCCACATTTGCTCTACAGTAGCGTGTGCCGTATCAACAGGATGACGCCAACTACGCGCTGTAATCCCTTGACGAATGTAGAAGCCCACGCCAACACCCCGGGAACGATGCTCCGGCGGCCGAGGCGTGTGCTGGAACCGGTACCCGAAAATAGTCGGCGCACGTCCCTCATGTCCTGCATGTATCCAGGTCTCATTCACCGCCAAAACATCGACAGTAGCCCGGTTAACAGCAGCAACAATATTATCGTGATTAGTCCCCAGGGAACCTGGATTATACAATCCAACCTTAAAATTTTTAGTAGCCATTTACATAATAAAACAATGAGCTACATAATTTTCTATAGAATTTAATTCGGGTTGACACCAGTGACAACGTTAAGCCATGTAAGTTGTGGTCAACTTTAATAAAAAAGGTTTAATAAATATTGTAACTTTAACGTGTTTCTTATTCATAACTGACATACATCTCATAAAATAAATTAAATTAATATAATTAATAATAATAATAAAATAATAAATAAATAAAACATAAATGATTACGTGTAAAATAGTAAATAAAATGCTATTAAATATGTGTAAAAAAATAAATCATACAAAATAAAACATATTTGAAAAGAATCGTAAACTTTTAAAACATGTTCTCTCTAACGTAAGTCTCCACCGAAAATTTTTGTTATGTCCTTTTCTGAGCGTATCCGAAAAGAAGCCTTCCCAGTTTCGAGTCGTGCGAAGATCCTTCCTCCTGCTGTCCATATGTACTTCCATCCATGCGACCGCGCTTCCTCCCGAGCCTTATGGAACAACGCCTTATTATGTCGCGTCAAGCGCTAATTGAGGTAAAATCTAGTCAGCGCCGCAGCAAGCCCAATTCCTTCCGTAGTAAGTCCTCGGCGCACACGCGCTGCCCTCAATAACTCGTCTCGTAGCTTCTTTCGCGCGACATGTACCACCAAGGTTCTAGGGCGCACAGGCGCGCTCGACGACTCACCCCCAGAGTGCGCGCGGCGACCCAACCGTTCAGCCGACACGATGTCCCTTTGCTCGAGTGTCATGCCCAACTTATCTGCAATCACAGCTACGATATGGCCTATATTTTCAGATTTCTCTTCTGGAATGCCAGTTATTTCCACATCGTTAGAAAATAAATCCTGGTTGCGGTCGTTTAATTCAAGCTTCAACTGCTCGACAGATGATCGTAGATACTCCACTTCATTTGACTGTGGTTCGGAAAATTTATTTTCCAGAGTAGTCAATCGAGTTTCCACTTCACTGAGTCTATCTTGATATGTATTCACGATGATCCGTAGTGAGTCGAACTCTTCACGGAACTCCTTGGTCTCCGCACGAAGCAGGCGGACTTCACGTAAAATTTGCTCAGTTATATTTACGCTTTCGGTTGAGTCCCGCGATGTGACAAAATATGTGACAGTATCATCGCGCACTGATTGTTCCGAGTTATCCTTCCGTGGTGTTTGCGCTTTGCAGTCGGGTCATTGCCAAGAAAAAGTTACCTTAGCATTATTCGAAAGGTTAACACAGGCTTTATGCAAGTATCTTGTACACTTCATGCATCTAACGCCATATGTCTGTGTCGTCAATTGACCGCAAGCTCTGCACCTTAGTGGCATTATAATCGTTGCACTTGATTCAGTTCCACAAGAGTTCGCTAGATGGCGTTGCAAATATTCAAGCGATACTACAGTCTATGGTGCGTTTGCGCAAGCCTATAATCTGTGGTAAAAACTAGTAATGGTGGTCTATAATCTGTGGTAAAAAACTAGTAATGGTGGTCTCTATAGTCTATGATGTCGACACTTGACGTACGAAAGTACCCACTTTTTTAAAAAGTCACTTCGATTATTGTTGCACCAAATCACAGTTTTTTCACTCAATTAACTGGATGTTCCGCGTACATCTATCGACGCAAACACATTTATCAGTGCTCCGTATTACCGCGCAAAAAACTAAAGCACAGTTGCTGTACTTTGACTCGATTTAGTAATTTTTAGATCAAATTAACGTGAGTGTTCACCCTGCGACTTGAACGTCAGAAACGTCACCTCCTTATTATGTTAACATACATTAAGAATAGTGTCGGACCTAAGATTGATCCTTGCGTAAATCTTGTCTTTTATTTGTTTTTCAGTTTACGTTCCACTAGATGACGCCCGCAACTCCGTTGTGCCAAAATTAGGTTATCGCGCGGGAACCGTACATTTTTCCGGGATAAAAAGTATCCTATGTCCTTTCCCGGGACTCAAAATATCCCCATACCAAATTTCACCTAAATCGGTTCAGCGGTTTGGGCGTGAAGAGGTAACAGATAGACAGACAGACAGACAGACACACTATCGCATTTATAATAATACTAGCTATGTGACCGAGCTTCGCTCGGTATTCAAAAAATTCAAAAAACACACATAAAATGACATTTTATGAAAATGATTCCTAGCTAGATCGATTTATCGCCCCTGAAACCCCCTATATACAAAATTTCATGAAAATCGTTGGAGCCGATTTCGAGATTCCAATTATATATATACAAGAATTGCTCGTTTAAAGATATAAGATTAGTATTAGTATGGATTATTTGTTATACAAGGAACTATTAAAAAGTTATATTAGGTCCAACAAAGTAGCCTAAGCTATAAACTCGCTATGAATGCATCAATGATTCGTGTTTTAATTACATTCAGATGAGAACGGACCTGAAAAAACCATTCCTTATTCAATCGCAAAAAGTGTGTAATTTTGCGCAAGAGAGAATATTTTCGTACGAAAAAAAAACCCGCCGCAAACAATGTAATATGTTATTTATCAAGAACAATGTAAGAACAAAAAATAAGACTCACACCCCGCTCCGTGATTCGATTTGTTCCTGTACCGATGAATTTTTGATGCGGCTCAGTGCACACTAATTTGTTTATCGTGGAGCTTTTGTTCTCTCTCTCTCACTCGAAGTGTATATATCTCTTTAATTATTCACAATAACACACCTCTTGTTTCACTATCGAGGATACCGCTGGCGTAAATTTACTCGTTTTAAACTGCTGTTTATCTGGTTTGTTTGTTTTATGTTTTGTTTCTATTGTAGACTACAGGGTTCTCTTGTGTAGTTTCTTATCCATGTATTATTCTTTTGGGTACATTTCTTTACTTTATTATTTAAGATAAATAATTATATGGAGTAGCTCATAATACAAATGGAGCGTATCAATATAAACACTTCAATGTAGCCCTCATATCAAATATTCGTAACGGTAACCCAACAACGGCAATTAGTTCGCGAGCGAAGCCGAGCGCAATAACGAATGGCGTATGATGCGACGCACCAAGAATTAATTAAGCGTATATACTCAAGATAGAAATCAGTGGTGTGGCAGGTGATTAAATAAATACTAGTCGGAGTTCGTAATTAATATGCCAGACGCGTGATAAGAGACATCTCCTGCGGTTCCTGCGAGCTGGGTGTCGGGATTACCACGTCATAATAACCGTTACATAAATATACTCGATCCATTTGACGAGATCGGATTTGGTACACGAATCCTAATACAAGTACTACAGAATTAAGAGGCATGGTTGATAGTTGATACACGTTTAGTGGATTTAGATAAGGTTATGACTACAATATTAACAAAGTATGATGACGTTGCAAATTCATCTCTATTCACTTCGTGTTTGCTTGTTCCAGGAGACGCCAGTAACGCGAGTATTGGCTCAGGAGAAGGCACGGGGGAGGAAGACGACGACACAAACGGCAAAAAGAACCAAAAGAAACGGGGGATCTTCCCCAAAGTAGCAACGAACATCCTGCGGGCGTGGCTTTTTCAGCATTTAACGGTAAGTGCCGACTTAGTTCCGCTCACTCATCGAAACACGATTCGACCAAACGAAAATGTTCAAAATATTCTAAAACATATTCAAAAACATATTCAAACTCCACGACAAACTTTCCCATGTTTTCCTAAGACTTCATTTATTCGGAATTCCTTTGTAACTCTTTGCGCAACCGGCGGAGATAAAGTGATATTTTTATTTGATTATAAATTAGAATTCCAGAAATTTCGATACACTCGAAGTACAATCGGACGTCTCTGTCGGGCCGGCCGGGGCCGGGGGCCGGGGCACACGTAAAGTTGGAAACACGCGGCGAATGTAAGCCGCGAGACAATTGGGCCGCTGCGGAGTTTTCAATTAAAATTTTCCAGCGAAAGCAATAAATTTTTCATTGCGTAGACAAAGAACACTCCTCAAAGGGCAGGCATTTCTACGAAAGCAATTAAACTCGCCCCGTTCGACGCCCCGATACGGCTTCCACGTTTTATCCTCGTGATGGATGGTAAAAAATAAATATTAGTAGATCATTTGAGATCTAGCGGGTGTCGTCTGTGCGATCGGCGTTGCGTAGTAATTTCTAGAATGGCTCCGGCGCGCGGGCGGGCGGCGGGGTGGGGGTGCGGGGGTGCAATTTCATTACCGGTCCGGATCCGCGCCCATAAATCACCGGGGCCGAAGAAGGCGCTCGGAGTGCTTCAGTTCAGGTGACGCTCACGGAGTCCTCTGAGCCCGGTATTTCTGTTTCATTCCCAACCACCCGAATCCTACCTACTTTATGGCTATGAATTCCGCGAATTTCCCGCGAACGAGTTTTAATTGGCGCCGCGGAAAAGCTTTTACTGCTCGTCTCGGCGCTGAAACAGCCTTCGGGTATTTATTACGAGAATCGGCTTCGTTTTCAGATTACTCGCCGAACCGTACTAGAAAATATAGACAGCATGAAGTTTTTAAAAAGTAGGCACCGGCGACAATCGAATTAGGGAGCTTTTAGCGCGTTCCGTTTCGCGCGTTTTTGCGCGCCCCGTCCGCGCCCATTACGGTGCTCCAAATTACTTATAATTGCTTCGCTTAGCGCTAAGTGCTTTCATTACGGCCGCCGTAAAACGGTTCCGGCGGAGGACGTGTCGATGTTTACTCTAAAATCGGGCGGCGGTCGCGGGGCGGGCGCGCCGGGATGCAATTTAATTCGGTGAAATATTTCGGCCGCGGAATGATCGGTGCGTTGGAAGTGCGGTCGGATATAGACGATGCTTCAAAACTGCCACCGAAAAGCGCACGCACCCGGCGAGTTCGTAATATTCATTCGATTGCGCTGCGGGAAATGGAGCGTCGCGTCGCCGACACCTGTGCTCACCGCGAGCGAGCCGCCGCCGACCGCCGCCGCGCCGCAGACCGACCGAGTGCAATCGATGTCGGACGTTCGGCCGCTCCTCGAACAGAATCGAACATCGGTATTAGACGGTTAAACACCGGTCGATCGATCGAATCGAGCCGATCGCTAATTCGGTATTCGTTTCGAGGCCGAAAAAGGCGATACCGGTGGAGCGCGCGACATTCACATTCAGTGCAGCGCATGCAATACCGGTAACAATCCGAGTGTCCGTGACTTAACGGTATGAATTTTAAAACCCTGCGATCCGTGCGAATTTCATCGGTCCGGTCGCCGCTAACACGCGATCCGAATCGATTCGACCCCGGCTATCTTATCCGCCGAAAGCGAGCACAATCAGTGTAAAATATTCAATTTGTGGGCCGTTTAAAAGCAGAGACCGATATGAATAAAACATGTCCAGTCGGAGACCTAAAACATTTTTAGCATAGAGATGCGACTTTAATTCCCAAGGATTTGTTCGTGCAGCGTGCTGTACTTCAGGCACACTATTGGTTTGGGCGAAGATCCTCGTCGCTCTGTTGACGAGGTCGGTATATGTCGGTATCGGCACGAAGTAACGCGGATGAGGAGATTAACAGGGTATGTCGGAGGTAATCCCCGGCACCATCAATCTACTTCGCGGCTGCGACGTTAGGCCATGGCTCATACGCGACGCCCTCCTGGAATTTCCTAAGAAATTATATTGAATAACGCCCGAATCCCACCTCGGGAGCTTAAGCTTCATCGGGGGGCTAAAAATAATTACGAGGCCCGGTAATGCCAGGACAGAATCCCGCAGCGGGACGCGCCGTGCACCATTGTCTTCGGATCGAGAACATTATTTCATGTTGTTATCTTCGCTTTCCTAAGAATTAATGACGACTAATTTCATTTAAGTTGAACCGTCCGTCTTGTCCGTCCGTTCGTGTTATCTAACGTTTTAATGCGTTTTATATTTTCCTTATTTTTTGTTTAGGTTGATGCTTATAACGGTTAGTCGAAGATGTTTAATCAATTTGATTAATAGTCTCTAACTCCTTTAATTTTTCTTTTTAGAGGATGTGCGAGTATATTGCAGTTTGAAATTAAAAAATTAATAATAAAGAAATTGAAAGTACTTATGAATAAGGAATTAGCATTACGGAACTTTCCGAAGCTCCAAGAAATTAAATTAGCTGAATATTATTCGAGTTAGATGAACCGCGAGCGAGCCAGGACGGTCTAATATAATCCCGTCCTGTAACTTTAGTCGGCAATTTTATTTTCCTCCCCGACGTCGCCTCTCGAAGGCAAAATCATAATTTCGCATGACATAATAATAATAAAGCACCGGGATATAATAACCTGGGAGATATAAGCGAAACACGGAATTCCTAGACGCGCGGTGTTGAGTTACGTCCGTATCGGGTTCCTTTGAGAGGCACCGCGCCGGAATGGAAGCATCGCGGAATAATCGCGCCGAAAGAATTTATACTTTATTTATGCTAGTACACTGTCTCCTATGTTATGTTCCCCGGGTATTTTACGATTATTATACGGCGAGTCGAAGGATATTTAAGGTTTTAATAGAATCGTTGACCGCGGGATGTTGAGATCGTTTTAAACTCAATGGGAAAGTCGGCGATGTGATTAGCTGTCCCATTAGCTATGTCCACATTATGCAATTTCATCTTCAATTTTCGTCATCTTCTTTTTATTCAACTTTCGTTTGGCATCTATAATACTCATATTATAATTGGGAAGAGTTTGTTTGTTTGTTTGAACGCGCTAATCTCAAGAACTACTGGTCCGATTTGAAAAATTCTTTCAGTGTGAGATAGCCCATTTATCGAGGAAGGCTATAGACTATATTTTATCACGCTAATACTAATAGGAGCGAAGAAATAGAGGAAAGTGTGGAAAAAACGAGGGGAAATTATTTAAAATGCTTATTTGAACGCGCAAATCTTAGGAACTACTGGTCCGAGTTGAAAAATTATAGCCTATTTATTGAGAAAGGTGATATTATTTTTATAACGCTAAGACTAATGGGGGCGAAGAAATAGAGGAAAGTGTGACAAAAACAGGGGAAATTATTTTGAAGTGAGCACGGTCCTCGCGTCGTTGCGAGGTGAATCGCTTGCCCAACTTTCTTGTTTTGAAGGTGCGAAGGAGAAAATGATAAAATAGCACACTCGATATTCCAGTTGAATTATTATAATCCCATGACAAAATCTATCAAAAAGTAAACAAGTCAAAATACCATAAACTAAAGAGTACAAAATAATATAAAAAAGGTTTTTATAAAAGAAATTTAGATATGTACACTACAATTTGAAAGCGCTTATTTGAACGTACTGGAGCAATTTTTATGTTATTTGGCACACATGAAGAATAGACCACGTAAAAGTAACATAGGTTTCTTTTTTTTTGCGGAAAAATTACGGTTTCCGTGACATTCCTAAATTAGACGGGCGAAACCGTGCGGAACATCTATCATAACATAAAAGTATATTGTCCCACACAATATAATTTTATGATTTGCGCGTTAACTATTCAATCGATGTACGGGAACAACTCTAAACTAAAGTCCACGCGGACGAAGTCGCGGGCAACAGCTAGCATTCAATAATTGAATGCGTCAAAATCCACCCGCGTTGAAAGAAAAGTGTCATGTAGCGAGCGCTACGATTTCAACGCGCGTCACGAGCATGCCTCACGTTCGCTGTTGACTGCGCTATAACGCATGCCCTTGATGAACAAAAAAGGCCACAGGACACAGTGAATGACATCCAGGCATCACGAGAAAAATTATAGTCGCATCGCGGATCAGACATACCTATAATATTATAATTACTTAAATATATTAGTTTAGATATTATTACAAATAACTGAAGCGTACTATAGTAAATAATTTCTTTCGAAAGATTAAAATTATAATACCCACACTCCACAGGCCACACGAGATTAAAAGAACGACGTCTCTTGAAATTGTAGATTTTATTCGAAACACCTAACACAAACAAACCAAAAATTTTACGCAATTTTTCACCAATTAAGTGGAGAAGGTGGTGAATTGGGAAAATATGGCTCAATACTGTTCGTTTTCGCACAACAACGGCTTTTTCGTATTTTATTTGGGGTAAGGGCGAGCCCGTAAGTTTTACTTGAAGGAGCCCCGAGTAAATTGCATACGAATCCTGAAAATGAGAATTTATTAATATTGGAAGAAGACGCTGGGGTATCCAGGAATTAAGCTGTCGAAAGTTTTTCTTGTATTCCGATATAAAACCTTTTCGATGTTTTCCAAAAAATTTTTGATAACTTTATATTATACGTTTTTAAGTTCAGACGAAATTAGAAAAAGTTTTGGAGTTTAAACATTAATTAAATTATATTCTTCAGGCCGTGTGTAATAAGTTTGCAGAGTATACAATTTAACTTATAAACCCAATAATTAGAGTAATTGGGTTTATAAAATTAGGCATATCATTCTTAGGATTTACGAACATTATATTAGGCATACTAATATTATAAATGCGAAAGAATGTCTGTCTGTTACCTCTTCACGCCGAAACCGCTGTACCATTTTGGTGGGTATGGAGATACTTTGAGACCCAAGAAAGGACATGGGTCCATACTTTTTATCCTAGAAAAGTTTAGAGTTCCCGCGCGATAAACAAGTTTTGGCGCAACTGAGTTACGGGCGTCATATAGTTTTGAATTATAATATTATGAATTATGATACTAAAACAACAATGTCCAAAAGTTTTTCCTGTACCCCCATAGTACGACCATAAGTTGTATATAAACTTCAGACCGCTACAAAGATACACGACACTATTTTAATAAGACCACAAGACCCCAAATAAAGAGCATAAAGTTAATATTTTATGTGTGGGGTATCTCGCTATTTCCGCATGCGGCCACTTTTTACCCGCTGACGTTTAGCGTCTCCGACGGACAGGAAATTCGGATTCGCCGGAAATAGAGTGTGTACGTGAAGATTGCTACCAACTGGTATATTGTCGTTCGCTTTGCAATTTTAAAAACCGTGTTCAGTGCAGTCGAACGCTTTTTAAAAGTCTACAAACATTTCGTTTGTGGGAATACTTCTTTACTGGAGTTTTTGATATTGATAGATTTTCATCATCACTACCACCTCCACCATCTTCATCACCATCATCGTCTAAATCATCATCATCATTATCGTTATCGTCATTACCTAAAATGAGGATAATAATATTTAATTTAACAGAATTATCCGTTAATGGACACATCAAGCCTCTTTCCCAAACGTTATATATATTATTTCTCCTCAACCCTATCGCTCAGCAAACGGACGAAATGACCCTTGAGTGCTCACTATTAATTAACCAAATACTTTTAAGAATGTTGATGTTTGAATAATAGTGCTATAATATAATAATTGAATAATAGATGTTCTCTTTGCTTTTCTTTATGAAAGAAAAGCATAATATTATCTTTTTGACACAGCTATACTTATTTGTGAGCAATACAATAAAATTACTCTGTCGGATTTGAAAAAGTATTTTGTCATTTTTAACTATCTTAGTAGTTAGCGTAATTTTTGTTGCATCACTGACAGAATAGTATGATAATTTCTTAGCCCCAAAACACTTGCAAAATAGATTTAGATGGAGGCAACAATACTGGGTCTCCTTACATTACGCATTAAAATGGAATAAGTAAACATAGATCAAACTAGCCCCGGCCGGACCCCGGTAACCTGAGACCGCCGATATCTTATCTTAACGACCCACCCCGGTCACTCGGCCCCATCAGATACGGATGGACCATTTCGGGCGGAGATGGAACTTTTGTAATGTTTTGATGCTTCGGTTATGTCGATTCTTTGATTTTTTAAGTACTTGAAAGTCCAAAGATTTTGAATCACGTCTTCAAAACCCAAAAACCTGATTTTTTTATCCTAAAGGCCTAAATGAAAAGAACTTTAACAATATTCAGGATTTATTCAAAAAGAGCACAATACATTTTTGCCGGCGAATAAATATTGGAACCGAATTAAGCCCGTACGAGCACAGGTGACGGTTTCGCGCCCTTTTTAATATACTCCTTACACCCGAACCCCGGGAGTAAATTCCGGGATATTACCATGACACGGAATACATTAATCAAAGAGGCTGTGCTCAGATATTACTGTCCGTAACTTATGTACGCCTGGTACTGCGCAGATTATTCTTTCGCTGTCGTCCCCGCTTATTTATTGCGATCCCGGGATAAATAATAATTAAAATGATATACAAAGCCACTGCAACCTCTTTATTATTTCATCATCGTCATCATTGTTGGAGGCAGCCGGTGACAGTCAAGTATCACAATCAAGATTTTTTTTTAATTAAAAGTGGATTTTATTTTTAATTCAGAAACTAAAATTGTAAATATAGGTGTAGTTTCCAATTGACCATTTTAAATATGTACCTCCACACCCGGAGACCGCTCCTAATAGGGCAGAGTGTTTTGGCGATGAATTGTTAATGCCGAACGAACCCTTCTATCGGTTTGGTTTTTTAACTTTTGTGAGGGTGAATAAAAAAACACTAAAAACATTAAGTGATGGTAGACTCGACTGTGTTAGTAGGTTTACTATCCCTTCTTTTGGGGTAGATAATCAATATTCAAATAAGAATTCTACAGCTTGTAAGATTCTAAGCAAAATCATGTGATTGAGAATAATACTTTATGATACTGTCTTATAACTCTCTGGTTGTCTTGGTACCGAGGCGGCAATTATTTTAAGGCTTAAAAGAATTAAGAATAGATTATTATTGCAAAATATCCTAACGCTGTTGACGCTATTCACAACCTGCAAGATTCGAGGCATTCAGAGCATTAAAGCAAAACAACCAGCACTAATAACGTGCTCCTACACCTAATACACTGATGTAACAAAAATAAACGCAATTTCCCTAAACTCGTGATTACCCGGTGGTGTTCTCCGCAAGTTGGGCGGTAAATTTTAACTCGACCGAACGCTAGGTTCCCCGGGAATTTTTCCCGGGAACTTTCCCGGAGTTGGGAGTTGTAGTAATCTAAAGTTAGGTAGCGGAGCTATTTAGATGTGCATCTTAACGGGCCCATACATCTACATTGTACCCGGCTAGTGTTTTCAAAACAAACTACCGGAAATCTAATAAGTAAAAAGTGCATTGTGAAAGTTTTTAAAAGCTTTCAGAAGTATCTGAAGCGGTAATGCAGCACCTTTGTTTGAAATTCGTGCTGGGTTATTATGATGTTTGCGACTCTTATTAAGCTTTTCTGTAGCTCTTTGATAGCTTCATTTATCTTGCTAACTCGAAATATAAACTTTGAGAGCTTAAATTTTTTTTTGCTCGGAATTTTTTATTTATCTTCATAATATTATATTTTTTTACATTTAAACTTAAACATTAAAAATTGCCAAACTTGTTAGCAACAAGAAGTTTGTTGGCGATAGTTTTGTGAACTTAACAATATTAATTCCAAATGATCAAAAGTTTTTTGATTCAAAATTGCTAATCGTACTTTCGTGATAAAACAGCCCTTTTCCTAACCCTTCAAACGTCCGATGATCATGTAAAATATAAATACCATCGCTCATAATTATCTGATGGACCTATGTCCGTCACTGCACGGGGGCGGTCGTCAGGGTCGTATTTATTTAATTTTAATAAACAGATTTGCATAGGCGAGGGCTGCGGCGGCCGATAATGTTTGCAGCGGCCCTGAATTATCGTCAGGTGCCCGCCGCTCGTTGACATTTTAGCGTTAAGTTATGTATGACTGTTGACTGAATTTAAACATTTATTAGCGCTAAGTTGTTCTTTATTTAATATAATTTTATATGTGACCTTTCCTACTTCATTCCTTGGCATATTAGGTATTATGCACTTAGTATGTTGTATTGTTTATCAATGTTAATTTAAAAAAAAACTATTAAGCATAACTCATAAGTGGAAAATTGTAATTTTAACTCCTGTAACTAAGTAAAAAAGAAAATTTGCAATAAACAAGAGACTACTTTGTTATTATTTATTTTGTTTTATAAATTATTATTATTAAGTATGTTCATATTAGCACACTTTCGTCACCGACTGTACTAGCACTACAAACTTATGCAAGATGTTTCGGCAGTCGGCACATTTGCGACACACATTGTTAAATTTTTTTAAATGTTTGATTGATTTTAAAATTTCAAAGTTGGCACCTGCAATAACTTCACGTAGCATACAAATGGCTAGATCTGCATACCATTATAATAATGAGTACTGTACAATGAAATATTATTGCAATAATGTTAATTTTAATTAATGTTTAATTTTAATTAAATTGAAAAGAATGTCACGAACTGAGTCTAGTGTTGTATGAAGGCCGAGGATTCTGGAGATGCAGACCAAGAGAAGATAAAAGTAACCCACTCCGTTTAAGTCGCACGTCAAAACATTACGCCGAGCCGGTGTTATCGATACTAACATTGAAAGGTTTGCGGTAAATCACCCGAAATTAATCCCTGTCCGGCTCGAAGGACCGAGTGACCCCTCATTTCCCTCTCGCGGGTCCTGCATAATACCAGGGGGCCAGGGAAGGCAGGAGCTTAGCTAATCAGCGGGCGGCGATTACGGGCGGTGCGATAACGCCGTCCGCGCGATTAGTCCCGCTGACCGCCTCGACCTCCGCGCCGCGCTGCCCGCCTGGTGTCAGTTACCCGGGAATTTTCCCAAGTTTAATCCCATTTAATCCCATTGCAGTAAATATCGCGCTGGACTGAAGTGCATCGACTGAGAGTAATGGCTAGATTGAAATGGAACCGAACGCGCTTAGCTTCGCAGATTTTACGGTGAAACGTGCTCAAGCCTGGCCTAATGTTTGTCTAGTCGGGCATTTTGCAGAGTTTAGGGATTGAGGACATTATAAAGTGTTTTCGTAACTTGAGCACTCGAATAATGTAGCACCACTGAAGCGTTTCTTTCCGATGTGCGAATAAAACGAACTTTAGGCAAAGTTTAAGCCTCCATTAGCGGATTGGACGTCGTGACGTCGTTTCAGATTTGCGTCAGCCGGAGCGGCGCGGGGATAAATTATTCCCAACGTTTCACTAAAATAAAATCTCGCTCCACAAAAACGTTCAATTTATGTTGTAATCTATAAAAGGATTTCCTTCCTGCAATCGGATGAACATATTAAAATAGTGAAGTCTCTACTGAAGTCTTTCTAACTTTAGCTTTGCCATAATACTCTTCCACTGCCAACATTATTTACAGTGTTATTTTTAAGACCTAAAGTGAGGCAATAACAAAAACTGGTAGACGGCTTATATGAAACAATTACTTAGCTGGGTGTGTCTGATGGCCGAGGGAGGGGGTGGGAGTGGAGCCATTTTCATAATGCACTACACCCCCTCCTTAAACTTCACACTTTAAATAATTGTTGTGCGCGAAGATTTCGAGCGCAGGTGCAGCTCATATTGCCCCTGAGTTATGACAAAAAACCCTTTACTCACCCGGAGCCCGGAGTCCGGACACACTTGGACTTGCCAGGATACTGCTTAAATATAAACTCGCCTTGCTGCTAAAATGAATAGCGTTTAGTTCTTTTTCTTGGCTACCTCAATTTACAGATAGGTAATTATCTAATTTCTTTTCCTTTTTTAAGCATTCATAAAACAATTGTTATGTAGAGCGGGACGCAGTGGCTCACCAATCACCATGTTCATCGGGAATTTACCTTTTAGAGTTTCTGTCTGTAGTCTGATTTTATTAGAAACAATAATTAAATGTTGACAGACCTCATGTCTTTTTATTATTTATTTCGCAAGCCTTAAGCCGCTTTAATGTTATATTTAGGCATTGTAGAATTCAACAAACGCCGTCTGTCCGTCATACATCAAGGCATTACGCAGCAGATAGCATCTACACATTGTGTTATTTTAGACCTACGCATTAACACAGCCTTAATGATTTATTTTTTCAACGGGTCCGCCATTTTGTCGTGTACACCAATCAAAACTAAGCCCGCGGTTAGCCAATCAGCGCTTAGGCTCTATCTAGGGTTTAGTTTTACAGAGGCTCTGTTTGGTATCTTATGAAATGTTTCTCCAGCAAATATGTGGTGATATAATCTGACAGTCGACCAACATAGATTGTGACTCCATTACATCTTAATATACTTGTATGACGTATTGTTTACTATGTTATCATTATTTATTTATGCGTATTATTTCTATCATTTTATAAACAATACGTATGGAATATACATTTTATACGTTTTGTGTACATACTACACAGAAGCTTTTCGCTAATCTCTACTACAATAAATAGCAACTGTAAACAAAGAACATGTAGACTTGTGCTCTTCGTTTATTGTTGACATTGTTACTGAATTATTTGAAAATTCAGTATACAAGAGAAATGATAACAGCCTTCAACGCAGTGGTAACTAAAGAATATTTTAAACATATCGGGTGGATCGTACGAGATAGTCGGCTAAAGGTTGTATAAAAACGGCAACATGAAGTCGTCGAAGGGACAACAATGGCGGAGCGATAGCACTCCGTCATCGCTGACAGCCGGCCCCGGCCACAGGGGGAAGCGGATACTACAGGCTTCATAAATATTTGGAGATCGACGTCTAAGAAACTTAGTGGACTTGTCGTTTCATTTTGTCTACAGAGATTTAGGAATTTGTTGTTCTTCCGGAAAATCCAACTACAAGTATAGCCATTTGATATGATTGCCTTTTAATAATGTTAATCCTACTCTTCAAAGATTGCTTAGAAACAGCAACTAAATAACTGAATTTAGTCTCAAACACAATAGTTTTTATCACATAAACATACGTCGCTCACCACTTGTCCCCCAAATCAGCACAGTGTATTGTTCAGTTATGCCACGCGTCTGCGTCTTCGGGCATTGTTCTCTGATTGGGCTTATCATTGTTCCTGGTACCTGATACCCTGGTACACTGGAGGACTCTCCGCACCTAATTGATCGGTTACTGTTTCAGGGGTGGCATCCCCTATCGTGTCTATAGAGCTCACAGATAAGTTACTCCACAGTGGAATAACAAATCTGCGGCGAGATCGACATCAAACGCCGCAGCTCTGATATTATGACGTAGAATTAAATATGTAAGTGACACGAGACGGCGCTCGTCACCTCGGCAGCTATGTCGGCAGTCCCCGCGCCCCGGGAGAAGCTCGGGCGAACTACAAAGTGCGACAGGCCACGTTTGATCAGTCTGCTCGCTGCTCCTACGCCCCGGAGGCGCACTTTGTAACGTACAAACGCTCCGATCCTTTGATAACTCTTTGCTTGTCGATCGTTTGATATTTAGCTAATGGCAACAGTAAAGGAGTATCGCGATTCGGATCGTTTTCGGCATTTGCGAAGCGTTAAGACTTCAGCAGTTAGCACTGTCGATCTGGACGTCCTTTGAAGTCGTATTCGGTTAGTCGGTAACGAGGGTTCAGATGAAAACTTCTGATTCTTTGTAAAATAACATAAATCATGCGAACTTTGCGATAAAATCAACAGTTCGCAACGAGTTGGCCCTTCAGTGGGAGCGGTGTGAATTTAGTTTAAAAGTCTTTACACGGCGCGGCGTGCTGAGCTTGCTACACGGTACACGCCGCCCGGCGACCCGCCGCCGCGCCGCCGCGCCGCCGACCCGCCGCCGCGCCGCCGCGCCGCCGCGCCGACGATTGACAGCGCTGTCGTGTTGCTTTTGTCCGCTGACTGCTCCACGCCCGAACAAAGATTAGTCTGCATAGGCTCTCGCCTCTTTTTTTACGTTCAATTTCATCGGGAATTTTGGGAAACTGTAAGTTACCTTTTACCACGTCAACTAAGATACAGGCCCGGGCGGACGGATTCTTTATTTCAAAAGATCCTTTATTACGATTCATACTGTCGCTGAATATTTGATGCGATAAAAATATTCGCAGCAGATATTTCGGGGTGTAGTGTGGACGTCTAGGCATTCGCCGTTTTTATCACTTCGAACAACAGACACGAGAAAATAATACTCCGAATGAAAATAGCATCCCGAATTATATCAATTATATCAATGCATTAACATTTCATATCGTAAGTCAAACGGGAGCGGAGCCTCGGGACGAGGGAGAGGGGGGAGGGGGGTTGATGAAATATGCACCGGGAGAGACAGGGAGGGCGAGGCAGACGTCGGAGCTGTCAAAATGTCAAATTTCAGGACGTTCCTCGCTACTTCAAACGGGGCACCGGCGCTGGTATCTAATATAGTTATGAGTCTCTGGTAGCGCTCCGTGTTAATATTCATGCATCCTAGACACCGAGCCATTTTCGTGAAAGCCTCCCGTTCTGGTATGAATACGAATGATTTCCCCTTTCGATTCTCGCTTTAATGAGCCACATTCTGCAAGGCCAGCGCGGCATGCCTAACAATTAATAGTTCGCAGTACCGCCCGCTGTCCGCTTATGTATCGGTATCATTAGGCTGAACGGGCCTATGATTGATATGTACGGTCGCAGGTGGCAGGTAGCAGTGACCACTTACGTGTTCAGGACTAGTGCTGGTATCTAGTATATTATGTTCCTCACATTTATAATTACTGAGCCCGTTTTAAACTTAAGTCTTTCAAGAGCACTAGGTGACCTTTTTGTTTTCATAGTCAGGTACGATCGGTCATCATTGGTCAACGTTCGGGCGATTCTTAAAAGATGATCACCTGCCTGTTAAAGCATTACCGAGGTTAATTACGAGGCAATCGATGAACTGCATTTAAATTAAACGCAGACCTTAGAGATGCAATCTTAGCCTTCATTGTTGAATTGGATTTGAACCAAAACGTTGAGGAGATTAACACGTATCTCGCTCTGGCGATCGACCAACATGGTGGTAGTGATTACTATTATTGTTACGTAACTCTAAAATGAAGTAGTTCGGCAGCTCGGAGTCGCTCCGGCTAAATAAAGCTATTCCCGCTGCGGCCGGCCGACTATAAATTACCCCAGAAACAAACAAAACCTGTCGCATATGGCATTTTATAAAAATGTAATTGAAAAAGCTTTTTACGATGCGGCCACGTATACGCCTGATGTAAAACTAAAATGAAATTGAACATTTCAATTTCGCGTCTATTTCCTGGGAAAACAGGCTCGTTTCTATTTCGTTCCTCAAAAAATGCGGCCAGCCGACGCTGTCTATCTCGCTCTTGACGGGGAGGATATTGGACCGGACCGAAAATGAGAAGCAAAAGAAACACTGATTTTTGACGTTTCAATATGCACTCATCTACGCCGCACGAGGCCGGCAGTTAATTAATATTATGCCGAAAACTCGCGGCGGCGACTGTCCACCTTAGGGCCTTAGGTTTACGACTCAAATCAGGCGCCTAGCCGGAGTAAGTGACATCGAAAGCCCTCGGTCTCGGTAATAGCGTTTCTTACGTCCCCGAGCCGGTAACAAGCTCGCACTCGACTGCGGGTATATATGACTGTCAATCACGGCTGTCAAACGTGACAGTAGTCGAATCCGCCCATTAATAGCGGGAAAGGACGCTCCCAATTCGAAAAACACACGTTCGGAAACGCGCGCGTGCTCGATTTGGCGATTAGTGCTTTCGAAAATGGAATCGAGATCGCGTCGCCTTCGGGTGTTCCCGCCCCAAGATGGCGGCCCTAATCGAGCGACGGTCGCGGGGAGAGGCACCAAATGATATACAATTTTATTGATGTGATGTGTTATTACCGAGTTGAACCTATAATTATCTGCGAACATAGCGCGTGGGAAGCTTAGAAAAAACCTCTCCGGCCGGCTCGTGCTCTGTAATTGGAGAGTTTGGAGCTACGACCGTCCACGACTCTGTTGTGATTATAGCAATTAGCTCTGCTCATAAACGCAACATCCCTAATGTTTTTGCACAATTACTGATGTCGTGTGTTTTGAAATTCAATTGTTATTATTATATTTACGTGCCAAGTTTTATTAACATTAGAAGAAATTCTTACTTCTTTGGTACTCATACGAGTATGCTCTACGTACTTAGTGTTAGCTCTGACAAGAATTTGATTTAATTTATATATTCGTCACGACAAAGTGACTGATATTCGATGTCTGCTCTGGCCAATGTTGCTATTCTGTTGTAAGTCGAAGGCTGAGTGGTCTTGTACCACTCAGCCTTCGACCTTCGACAATGTAGAGCCTTAGACCTTAGATGACCCTTCATTTAAGTAGACTCGCTCATAAAGTCATCTATAAAAATTATAATCAATTCCAATACTCTGGTTATTTTTACGCAGTCTCATTCTTCGTTATAAACAATGTTTTCGACTTTATGTTAAAATTTTACATCCATAGTAGGTAATTGTTCCTCCTTGATGCTCCTTTGGACTCATAAAATGAATATTTATTCACTCAACGAGTACATTAGCATTAGTTTAAATGACACCAACTATAGCATATCACATTGAATCATGTAGCTCCCATGTCCCAGGGAGCCCCGGGTGTCGCAGCCCGAGGTCCGGGGCGGAGCGCCCGCCCCCGCCCGCCCTCTCACGCGGCCGACAACTGCCCTGCCAACTCGGGAGGTCAGCCTGCTATTGTCACTAATAGCGAAAGTTGCTGCCTTATGAAACTTATAGAGAATATGGATACGTCCGTATTGCTGTGTTCTTCTGAAATCTGATCAATGAAATTGTTTTCATTTTGTTTACATAGGTACACACTACACATACAATATACATAATATAATTATAAGCCTAAGTGGTGACATCCATTGTTACTAAATATATTAGTGAAATTCAATTGAATTCGGAAATTAATTATATCTTAGGATTTCAGTACCTACACTTAAGTAATTAATAATAAGTAGGTTATAGTAACGACATACAAACAGCTAATGAACTCCAAATGAACGAATTAATTTAATTATGAGAACTGTTAAAAGCGATAAACTACTTCAGTTAAACCAACTATAAATAATTGCGCGTCAGGCATTGATTAGGAGCGAGCGAATAAATAATAATCGAGTCGGAATCGGTATCGAGTCGGAATGAACGCAGCGTTTACACGCTCGTCGCTCGCCGCGCTCGCTTGCTGTGTCCACAGATAAATAAATATTGATTGTATTTGTTGGGAATGTCAAATTTGTTCGCTATACGCGATACGTTCGAGTTCTATCGATGTATTGTCGCGGCGTGAGCAGTTTTAGCGAGGATGATGGATGTCATGAATAACAAGTGCGATTTGTTTTTGAAATGGAAGTGTTTCTGTGCACATTTTTTTCTATAATGCTACAAGGCTTTAAATAAACATGGATGGGGCGCTGCTAGCAAAGGAAAACTGTCAAAAACATGTCAAAAATGGCGTTTTTGTATAATGGCAGCGTTAGTTCCTTTTTTCGCCACGTTCATGTAAAGCTTTGTCGAGTTCTAATAGATGGAAGCGTGAATCGTAGGAAAGTGTCGCTGGTTACTCAGCAACTGATTTTGATCTATGTAGAAAGTCTAGTAATAGTTTGAGGTCCAGTCGGACATCAATTTTGTTGTTTACATAACAACATTATGGTATCCAAACAGTGTACTCTGTATGATTGCGCATGAAACGTGGCGGCGGGACGCGGGCCCGCATAAACAGCCGCTATCGCCGTGTGACAAATTCCGCATCTGGCAGATATCGACGCGCGGTAAATCATCGCACTCCCTCCGACCTCCTGATGTATTGTGTGCGCGCGGCTTTAGTTCATGTGACGTCATTGAAGTGGGCAGAAAAGGATGGAAAAGGCGCCGACGAGGCTCCTACTTCTTATGTTCTTCTTGTTAACATTTCGTTGATTTTACATAAGATTACATTCTGATGTTTTTGTTTCATCAGTCATCAGAATCAGGCAATACTTTTTATATATATAACTTGTAAAATGTAGATACAAACTATCATGTTTTTCACCCGTATAAGGAAAACTCTAATTCGGATCTGTCATAACTCCTAGAATGACTCTACCCCTAAATGTGCAATTCGAAAATGGCGTGGGATTAAATTGGAAAGCAGCAGCGACGCGGAATATTTAAATCTGGCAAACTTAATGTAGGGTATCTATTTCTGTCAATTTGCGCATCCCGGCTCGGGCTGTTGACGGGGACACAATGGACTGGTTTTTGTCCCGTTTTTCAGCTCGCCGCTTTATTTATTACATCGAGTTGCATGCAAAACGGGCTCAATTCACACTCCAGGGCTGCCACTTTTACTTTATTCAGGGCCTTTTCGGTTCTTTACGATATTTTGATGTGACTCTACTTATGTTCAATCAACAGTAGAGATATTATTTAGAGGCCCCTCTCTGTCTCATTATTCTTAGTTAGTTGATTTAAGAAATTATCATCATATTCACCACCACTTTTTTACTTTTTTATCGTTTCTTCATCGTCACTTTTTTCAATAACATTTTCGTACGGGCTTCAATATAATGTACTTTAGACTACTTTAGATAACATGCTTACAGTTAGCTAATTTATCAAAAAAGAGGTTTTTGTAATTCACTTTCATAATAATATGAGATCGTCGTCGCAGCCCTACATTTCGTCAGCGCCCTCTATCGCGTGCTCGTTTTGTCGGCGTCCTGCGCCCGCGCACTGCACCTGTACTCGGCGCTTTTGATATGTATCAATATGCTAGCTTCCAAGAGACCGCCTTTTCGCTCGCCGACCATTTTGTTTATTGTGTTTTTCAACGCAATGTAATTGATCTTAAATATAACGAAGTTTGCAAAAACCCGAACAAGAAGGGGTTCGTTAAATTCTCATTAAAGGACCGTCTAGATGGAGATAGTATAGCTCGTTTATTTTTAGTTTTTGAAAGAGATTTTTACGTATATGTCGTATGTTGAACACGCTATTCTGCATTCCTTGGGGTGCAGCTCACATTTGCTTTTCGAGAGTCAATTTTAATCAAACCTTATCCTTTGAACATTAGCATTTAATATACCAATTAGCCTGAAATAAATAACCATAAATGGCCATTTACCGGTTTGCTTGCAAATTATACAGCGACTGAGCACTTCCATCACGTGCAGTGCAGAGCTGTCCAAAACTGTCAATCGATACGATAATCTATAGAATCGCTCGCATAATACAGAATAGCCAGTAGCACAAATGAAATTGGTGCGTCCACAGGGACGTCGGATCGGTTATTGGGTGATGCGAGTAACCTTGTCGCCTCCGTCCCAATTCCATCAAATCGGACAGGCAAAAGCACAGAACTAGTTGCGAGCACCTATCTCATTTCCTAGCCCAGTTGCGGCTTCCGAGCAGCCGTCACGCCTTCCGGCTCCGCAGATTAGTATCGCCGTTTGACGCCCGCTATTGTCTGAGCGATACGACACGCCCAGTGCCATTCCAGCGATTCAATGCCGAATTTCACATTCAGATGAATAGGCCTGTCGGTGGAGACAAAAATTGCTAAATAGAATTAAATAGAAGAGTGTCCGCGGGTCGCAATTTCGAATAGGTTTAAAGTCTATATACGATTGCGGCGAGTCCATTACTGGTTTGCATAATTCAGGCGCGATCCTGTCGCAGGCGGCCGGCGATGGACGATGAATCTTTTATCCTCCTCCGTAAAAATGTCCGGCTATTGGCAGGTGTGCTCCGATTAAACCTGCGTTCTGCTGACAATGTAAATGGCGATTAATTCTGTCGCATATCGCCGACGGGCTGACACGAGTTATTTAAGTTTTCGGAGATTTGACGCCGATTCCAATTTGAAAATAGAAAAGAGCTCCGCTATTTTTTAATTTCGCTCCAACTTTTCCGCCACCTTGATTATATCGGTGCGGCAAAGCAGTAAATCGGTTTAATGAAGTGAATTCTATTTTATTGGACATTTAATAGTTTTCGCTACACGAAGCCAATAATGCACACAATACACATTTATTCATTGTCCACCAAAATACACACGAACGTCTCCTGACATTGTAACGCAACATTTAGATTTCCAAACAAAAACGCGAGGGAAAGCATCTTTCGCACGTAAAGTGGGGTCGACATAAACAATGTACGAGCCGCGGCGGAATAGTGCGCGGGTCGTAATAGTGCCATCCATCTGCCGGTCACATCTTCGATAGGGTTAGCTCCACTTCCACACCTTTATGTGTCCCCGGTGGGACATAACCCGCTCCACTACACTCCGGTTTTTTTGCCATCTATTTGTGGTCGCCCTTTGCCCTTAACGACGTATGTTAAAGCGTAAGATTTAAATTTTAAAATTGGGCTGTCGACTTGAAATATGATTCTATTAGCTGTACCCTTCGGAGTTCAGATCCAATTTTGACGCCGCAATATTGTTGTTCTACCTTTAATAACGTTTCTTTCCTAACTTTTCCATCTTTTTTTGTTCAGAAATATGATCGTTAGAAACAATTTGTATGTCAAGTTCACGTGTCCCGCGGGAGTCAGGACTGCCATGACGTGACGCGGGATTCTGAATATATTATCAGTGTAATGTAATGGCAAGTGGTAATTGTAGACTCCGCGATCTGCGGGGGATTGCCACCGCAGCCGCCATGAATTATTAACACGACACAAATTCTACAAAAAACATGTTTATGGAAAAAACATGCAACATTTTCTTAGGCATTCTCCCATAGGAGTAGGCAACGTGAATTGCAATTTGCAAGCCTATCATATCAACTAAATCTTTCACATACTTCATATTAGCTTCAGCGTAAATAATATTTTTACTATCACTACCATCTAGAGTCCATGTGATACGGCAATTTAGAGTAACGTTTAGTCTTGTTGACAAAGTGCAAAAGGCACTCCGAAGCCAAACAGCGGTGGAACAGTCACGGAAATGCTACTCGTATTCGCGTGTATTGAGATCGTATGCATGTCTTTTTACTATTCTTGGGAAGAAAAGTGACGTTGTTTTGAAAATATTTTTATTAAAGTTAGATAGATTAAAGAGGTCTCTATTTCTGTAGGGTGATTCATTATTGAATCACTGATATGTCACGGATTCGAAAGCTTCTGCTACTTTTTAAATGACATTTTAAAATCGAATGTAGAATTAATGCAACTTCCCAAAACCTCTACCATATTCATGAACACCGCGCCACATGTTTTCCCATAGCGAAAATATTCCTGTAAGCTTTGTCCCTCCGTCTTCCAGGCCATAGATCCTGAGCAACAAATGGATTGTTTCTCCATGGCGAGACGAAATTTATAGTTCGCCGGCGAATATTTCGCGCCTTTTTTTACCGTGGGGGCCTCGCGCTCCCGATGTATTTATGGCTAACTTATGCCCGGTATAATCCTGATTTTAATGCACTCGCTGATTTATCGATGGCCCGGGATTGCTTTTCGATATTTGATATCTCCATACCGCTGCCGAGACCCTCGTGCAATTTCTGCTTGACGTTCTATTTATAAACAAAAGGCAGCAGTTGGGTGATGAAAAACACCATTCCCGACTGTACTAAGTTGACGTTGGTCTTCCTGTATATTCCCTCTTTGAACTCGCTCAGTTAACAGTAGGAGGTCAAAATTGTAATTGAAATGATAAAAAAAGCGATTTCGCAATCACCCCTCAAAGGAAGGAGGTAAGAAAAAAGCGCGTACGATATTCAGCGACTTTTTGCATCCCGTTCTCGACCCCACGAAGATGGTCACGGGTGAGTTTGGCGAAATTAAAAATAATTGACGGTCGCGAGTCGGGCCGCGGTATAAATTTGACGAGTCCCGTTACGCGGGACAAGTTTATCATTTTCCTGTTTTTGTGTGCGCCATAATAGGGATCATAAATTTTTGATAATGTTTTTTCGATTTTCGAGCCGGAGCATCGACGGAATACGTGACCACTTATGTTTCATACTCGAAACTTTTTATTCGCTCTATTTATTTGCCGTTTTAGGAGCGTTGTATCGAGATTGAAACTCGGGAATGCTTTATGAAATTTTTATGACGTCATAAAATTGTGCCGCTAGTTCTACTCAGTTAGCGGCTATTACTATTGACAGACTCAGTATACAATAAGGGGGCATCCACAAATTACGTGAGGTGTTTTTTAAATTTTTTAAATTTTAGATTAGTTATGTGAGATTTGCCGAGACCCCCCCTCTCCCCGACGTGAGATTAGATGAGATTTGACTCGACCTCCTCCCCTCCCTAAACACCTCACGTAATTTGTGGACGCCCCCTAAGGAACTCGTTTTTGTTTTGTGTGAAGTTACTAATATGTATTGGGAAGCATTTACCAGGATAGCATAAACATCCTGCGATCGTCCGTCATCTGCCGCCTGCCAAATACATTATATTGTAACAACAAACAGCGGACCACCGCGATCATTACTGCACATTTACACTGTACACTCAATACATTTACCTCCTTTTTCTTATAAAAACAGTGATCTTGTGGATACGGTATGTAATGTTTTGTCCTAATCTGTCAAGGGTGTCTACCAACGTCCTGAGTCCTAACAAAGAACTCATATAATTTGTCAATTCTCATTAATTCTCTTTCTAATTTCGCTATCGAAGTTATCGAATGCCATTTAATTATCCGAATCAATGCAGTCTCTACATTGGTAAAGTTTGATATAAAGGACTAAGCTACCTTATTCTACTATGTATATTTATACTGTGGTTCTATCGTACAATGAGTGACGTGTGTGGTATCGCTAATCGAGCGCCAACTAATGCATCGCGCTCGATAATATAAACTATCTCTGGGCTGTGTGCACATGATTTTACTGTTTATAATATACATTGTATGTATTCATTTACATTTCGTTTTGCATGAACTGTCGTTTAGTGGACATTATCAGTATCATAATATTATAGTCAAAAGTGTGCAATATTTTACGTTTGTCGACGCTCCTAAGGCACAGCTCTCTAAAGTTATTACTTATTAGACGGTCTAGTTTCCTAGATGACGCCCGCAGCTCCGTTGTGCCAAAACTCGTTTATCGCGCGGGAACCGTACATTTTCCCGGGACAAAAACTATCCTATGTCCTTTCCCAGGACTCAAAGTATCTCCATGCCAAATTTCAGCAAAATCAGTTCAGCGGTTTGGGCGTGAAGAGGGAACAGACAGACAGACAGACAGACAGACACACTTTCGCATTTATAATGTTAGTAATTAGTATGGATCACAAAATTGTGTGCGTGTGCGCGGATCGAAATACGCGGTCTAGTATGAATCTCATCTATAACTGTGCTATCGTGGAATCTTACAATTTGATATTTCATAATTTGTTACTATACACTTAATCTAGGCACCTTCTAAGTTCTAACAGTTGTGTCTTACTATTAATACCTACCTACCACCCTATCTCTAGTTCATCCAGCTATATCTTTGTCCACCACCCATGTAGCTTCAGGTAAACCTTTCGTTTCCACCTTTTCCTCCCCATAAACCCTTGGAGGTTCATACGTTACAGGTACGGAATAATATCCGTAAGTAGCGGTATCGACCGGGACTCGAACTTGTTAATAATTTAGTCCGCGCGGTCGGCCGGTCTCCCGGGTGCCGCTCGCACCAACTTTATCATACCTCTACGTATTAAATTCGGTTATATCTGTTCCTTCCTTATACTATAACTAGCGACCGGCTCCCGCTTTGGTCTTTTGCAAAATCTATTAAACTATCAGTATCTTAGTGAATGTATTCCATGCGTAGTAAAGATCCCAGCATATAGAGAGCAGGGGCATACATGTGGACAGTGGACGTGACTTTCAAGTTCAGTCTACAAAAATACCCAAAAAAACGGAATATACATATAATATTTTTCACTTCTATATAAATTCTTTGTGCTGTATTTATATATCGTACTAGCTGTCCCGGTGAATTTCGTGTCACTTTAAAACCTTCCCTGGGCTTCTACGAATATTTTAAGACTAAAATCAGTCCAATCCGTTCAGCCGTTTTCGAGTTTTAGCGCCACTAACACATTTGAAAATCCATTTTTATATATAAGACTAGCTGTCCCGGTGAACTTCGTGTCACTTTGAAACCTTCCCTGGACTGCTACGAATATTTTAAGACTAAAATCAGCCCAATCCGTTCAGCCGTTTTCGAGTTTTAGCGCGACTAACACATTTGAAAATCCATTTTTATATATAAGATGTGAGCTGTAGTTCTCAGCGTTATTACAAATTTTGCTACTACTATAAAATATCACTAAATCGTGTACATTTTTTAAAACGTCCGTTTTGTATAAATTACTAATCCAAATATCACTTTATCTTCCCCACACGTCGGGGCGCTCTAATCGACTCCACCTAATCCTTTTCGTCCTTTTTAAACGTTATTTTATTTAAATTCGAGATTTCAATTAGCGGAATTGGTAGACAATGAGATTGAGCTGATGTTTGTTGCAGCACCCGTACCCGTCGGAGGACCAGAAGAAACAATTGGCGCAGGACACGGGATTAACGATACTTCAGGTCAATAACTGGTAAGTGGGTTTTACTCATTACTATAATTAGGACTTTCTCTGTCTTCTAGATTTTACTTAATCTAGACTTTATTCAAATAATGAGACAGGATTTCTCTTTCTTTTTAAAATAGTAGTTCAATAATCTTTTAAGTTACGACGACAAATTTACGTACTGTTAGAGTTATAATATAATGTTTTGGCTTTATTTTTCTAACGTATAAGTCATGAATACTGTTTAAATCAGTGGTTCTTAACCTTTTGGTTATGAGGGACCATCTTACCAAATGTTTGTCTTGCCAGGGACCACCCAGTTGGTTTACCTAAATTAAGGGTTGTTTGATAAAGAAAATAAGCACTACTTTATAATTAGCACTCATTTTTTCATTTGACAAAAAACTAAAAGTTACTTACAGATTTTATTTTTTAATTTAATGTGATTTTTGTGAATGCATGCTCTTTACTAACTTCTGACTTCTCACATATTATTAGGATGGCTTCGCGGACCACTTGGAATGGCTTCAAAGACCACCAGAGGTCCGCGGACCACGGTTAAGAACCATTGGTTTAAGGGCCCTCTCTTCCTAAATTAGCAGGTCGATTGTCTGTCAGTGTGAATATCGACGTAAATGACATTAAAATAACATTCATATCAGTGCGCCTTGTTTTGTGGCGGTTACGCGTAGGGTTGGCGATCTGAGACCCATTTTTAATTTATTATTATAAAAATAATACATATTTCAAAAAAGTAACCAAACTAAATCATTAACTTTTGTATTGCAAAGCAGTAGATATTTTTTATATATTCTTTAGATAAATAATGAAGGGTTAAAGTGGTTTCATTTCGGTTTTGTTTGGATTTTGGAGGTGATTTGGTTTTTTATTTCTTTATTATGTGATACCGATAGAAAAAATATGGCAAGACCAAGTTACGTATCATATCATGTAGATTACTAATTATTTTTTTTAGATATAATTTCTCTGTTAATGCCGATGAAAAGTTGTTTCATCTGCACGCTTTTTTAAGTTTTTTTCGAGAGAGCAGCCTTAAATAAAACGTGTGTACAAAGGTGGATTTTCTATTCCACGATTAGCGATTCATACTTTCAAATTATATTTAGTTTGTCAATTTTACGCTACACTATAATATGTACTGGAATTCTAGAAAATTGAATATTCTTCCTTTTACTAAAACTTATCAAAATAATAAACTAGTATTAAAGTGAGTCAAATAACATTCTAGATACCAGCACTACTTTCATATCTCCACGCAATTTATTTCGATAAGGTTGTCTGTGAAGAATTTTACTATTTGTATATATTGCTAATTAATAGAATCAATATTATTGATACTAGTGATATTCTCGATGTTGCAAAATCTAGGTTTAATCGGAGGTACTAGGGATATAGGAGCTGTAAGAGATTTTAACGTGCATTCGCCAACGCTAAGATGTAACAGAAAACTCTCATGTTTGCAACGCATATCGCTGGTACGCTTCATACTAAATGCGGTGCGATTGCATCCGTACCTTTTTAACAATAAAAGGAAATAGGTTATGCCCATCATATTATTTTCATAGAAATTGCCAAGAACTTTTTTTTTATTAAGAAAAGAACATAATGATATTTATATTTTATCCCAAGAAACAGCTAGTTTTAGTTTCTACATACCAAATTTCATTAGAATCAGTTCAGTACCTAGTTTCAGAAACAAGTTACAAGTTGACGGTTTGCGAGAAAATAGTAGTCACACGAATTAGTACGCTATCAGCAATCCAAAAATGGCTTTTGAAATAGCTAGTTATTTCGGAGTTTGTTTGTTGAGTTCTAGGGACTTTTGCGTTGTCGTGTGGTAGTGTGAAGTGCCTTATGAACGTCCAGTTAGGTGCGTATGGAAATATCATGATTATCTCCGTCGTCCGGCGTAAAGTATCGCACTTTATGGCCGCTGCCCGCGCGACGCCGGCCAATAAATGCGGTTATTAACGACGCCCGCTGATTTACACGACGGCATGCAGATTGAGCCACACCGTGACGATTTCAATAAAATCATCGTCGAATCGTAAAGTCTTCATAAACCTCGAATCGTAAACTCCTGAATATCGAATAGCTAGGAATTGCTGACTTACAACCGATTGTAAATCAAAAAGTTATCTCACCATAATGTGATTATTACTTGACTTACTCCGTTTTAATTTCGAAGTTAATGCACATAATGCGCAGTATGGCTATTATGCTACCAATTTAAATGTCATGTATTAACCAGACGATAGAGAAGTGCAATGACACATTCATTTGGTCGAGTTATTTTTTTTTTTTCACAAATTAAAAAGTCAAATGAAACGGAGTATTTTCCAGGTAAACTAATAATTGTCCCATCCTTTACTTCTCAGGTATAGGATTTCTTTTCGACTCATGCACTGAGTCACCTTAGATAATATGTCCATATCTACTTATTGAAGTAAGTTGTGTTGCACAAGCCCGTGGGTGTGGGATCAGTAAAACGCCGGATGGATGGTTCTGTCGCAACACCAACACCACATGCTATTAGCATACGACTTATCGACCATTTAAGACCAAAAGGGAACGTTACAGCTTTATTTGCTTATTTATGTTGTGTGTATTTCAAAATATGCGATATCTTCGCAATTGCAGCTCCATCTTATCTCGTGTCTATATCTTTCAATCGTTTTGAAGAAAATTCTTTCTAGAATTCTGAGGACGTTCCATTGCAGTCTAGAACTTATTTTGAAGGATTACTTGATACTTTAGAGTGCTTCACCTCTAAAGAAAAGACACCGCTACATTCCTAGCACCAGCTTTACCAAACTCAAATAAATAATTACCGACGGTTTTTTTTTTTTTATTTATAAAATTGGAGCCGTCTATGGGCTGTTGGCCCTGGCCCATATCCTTTTATTGTTATTTTATTATTTATATTTTTCGCACCGTTACCGACGGTATTATAAGCTTCTCAATTTTAAATAAACCTTAAATTCATCACTAATTGCTCTTAAAACACTCATCCGACGCTTCCGAAAACAATTCACTGTAATACCATTTATCTGAAATTACATCTGCGTGCCTCGAGCGAGGCGCTCCGCATCGGCCCCGATCCATCGCCGATTATCTCCGACGAGGATATCATAGAGCCGTATAAAAGAAGCAGTATACTACGTTCCGGAGATAATCCTCGGCGTTCGGGAGGTAGATTGGTGGCGGGGCGGGAAGGGTTGAACCCTTTGTGTGAACAGGTGGGTGAGCCCCTAGATTGCACTCAGACCATCTCCAGAGAATACCAAACGTAAATATTTGATGGGTGTAACTTTACGAATTACATTGTATTCCCTAATTGTTATTCCATAGACGAGATTATCCTTTTATTAGCCTGTTTTGAAAATTCTCTTTTAAAAAGCAGCTTCGTAGCTCCGTAGCACCACAGCGTGTACTGAGTATATGTACAAATATCCTTTTTGCCGTTCCTGTGTAGCGTTCCTTCTTGAACATAGTAATAGCTCATAATTATCGTTACAAAACTTTAATTCAATGTTATTTGCAATCAATCTAGAGAAAATGCATTGGGAAAAAAACATTGGTAGTGTAAATTTTCCTGAAATGTCGCATACTCTACCATCGCTTTGTTATCAAAACACAAAGAAGGAAGTGGGAAATTGTGGATCTTTTAAGTCGATCGTGTTCAAGAGAGCCCAGAATGCTAAGATGTAACGACATCAGGTCCGGATCGCGACGAATTGAATCGCCTCCGGGGCGGCGAATTAACGGGGCCGCCCCTAATTGGTATTGTATGAAGATGCAAATTCGAAGAATAGGAGCAGCGCATTGTTGCGCGCCCGGTACATGTAATTGATAAGGCGGCCCGATTTGAAATTCAAATTTTATTTTTCATTCATACCTCCGGGGAGTTCCACGCCGAAACTTCCTGGTAACTCATTGTTTCCGTCCTCCTTTGTGTTTCGGCTACGTTTAATTGGGCCTTTTCTTTCGCGGACGCTTGTTTTATCGTATTATTTGAGGATCAGCGGTCGACAATGGCGGAGTGTGGATCTCCATGCACCGAACAGATCGGCTCGGCGCTGCGTCCCTGGTAACGAGCTCGCAACAATGCCTCGCAGAAATCGGATACCTATTGATGGGCGGACAATAGACGCATACGCCAAACCTAGATTACGGACGGGCAGCGGACTGGCGGCTGGCGCATCGCGCAGATTACCGGCTTACTGGTATTATATTTGATTAGTGGGCAATAGATTGTAAGTGGGGATAACCTGTTCATAATAATTATGTCGGGTGATTTGTGATTCATTAACACGAGCTTACATCCCTCGCCATCTATATCTATACTACCACCTATTTGATACACATAACTCGTAATAAGGGCATAATATTATGATGTGCGCACATGTTAGCCAAAGATGTCACGTTGTAAGTTATAAGTTATAATTTATAACTTACGTCTTTATACCAAGGAGATTCAAGATAATATTGTTCGTATATGTCTAAAACAAATTTGAAGTAATATCGTCCGCTTACATAATAGGGAAGGGATTTAGGAATAATAAAAACGGAGATAACTCACAAAAAACCAGCATTCCCCTGTAAATTTTAACTGAAAACACCCTCACTAAGGTCCCAGCAATTATCAAGCAGAGCTCACCTGTGACACGGAACGAAATAGCAGGCTCGCATGCGGCGCCGGTCAAGAGTTTCACCGGCCCACTAACTTTGGATAGCACTACGTCATTGTGCTTTGTGCGCGAGAAAAACATTGTCGGCGGGACAATCTTTATCCGCCCCTGTTAACCTGGTTACGCTTTGTGTTTCAACGTTTATTATTCTGCGACCCCGCTACTTTTACGGAAAAGTGCATGTTTGTACATCTACACTTTTCACTTAGCGCCCTTTACGAGTGGTCGTAATGGACACCTGGAGCCCTACATTCGTAAAAACAGTCGTAAAGTATATCGCCGGGCCCCGAGCAACATTGGAAAGTCTCGAATTGTCCATCAACGATCAGAGGTCGATCTGACCCTCGCCGTAAACCTGCGACGCCGGGATTTTAGCGATCGCTTGGCCTCTTTTATTTCCTCGCTAATAAATGCAAAGTATTTAATCTCTTCTCAGTTTATTTTGGGTCTTAAATGTTTTCGTCATCGGGTGTTAAATATTACTTATCGCTATCGAGATGGGTTTCTGGAAGTGAGATTTAAACGATACAGACATTTCGGTAAACATTTAAATTCCAGCTACTCGCAGCCGTATTTAAAGTTTCGTATTTTAGAATTCGCTACATTCGTAAATCGGTATATTACCCGCGGAGTGTAAGACAATCGCGGCGGTTCCATTGAAAACCCTCAAATATACGGCCCCATCTTCTCGAACGTATTCGTCCGCCATTGGAATCCATTCCCGCCAGAAACAACAATCAAATCACGTATCCCCGCCGCGATCTCCATACCATAAAAGAAAAACACACTATTTCGAATTTCACTCCTCCGTTTACTACACCTTTGCGATGTCGTGCGGCTTTTCCCCGAGCGAACACACGGGCTGAAATCCCTGCGGCTAACGCAGCGATAACTAGCTTTTAAATTGCAGTATCTTTAATAGTCATGTGCCCATAAAATATTATGATATCCAGTATAACGCATTGATTTTAATCGATTAGTATAAGTGGTAGCACTAATGTAAAATTGCATTAATGCTACGACTTATAAAGATATTAAAACATTAAGGAGTGTTTATAATAAACGTAGAGTATCAGTCTCGTATTTCCATTGCCCTACGAATAAATTATTTAAAGATTCATAGTCATTAAAACATGTAAAGTGTTGTTTTACGAGTATGCTCATGAATCTTTAATTTTCCTACAAAAATTAACTTAAGTATGATCTGATTAATTATAATTATGATTTATCTTAAATTTTAAATTACATTTGGGTAGGCGTGTTACTTTATTTCTTGAAGTTATTTTGTCCAATCATTGTTTCTGTAACATTTATTATTCTAATTTAAATAAAAAACTTATTATAAGGTGTGTAAGATCCCATGTGTACTCGATTCTTAATTTTAACATGATAATTTCTCCAACTTAATTATACAGAGGTACCGATTATAACTGTTCAACATATTGTAATAAAGACATGCAGATTTAAGTTACGCGTTCCTTTCAATGGAAAGTACATTCCTTAGATAATAATTCTGTTTCGATCATAGCTGCAAAAATAACACAAGGCATAACCAATTAACATATTATTATGTGACTTTTTTATGCAGTAAACTCCAATTTTTGTTTATGTTTCTATCGAACCGCAAATGAACTGAAGAAACGTTTCTGCGAGTCCCCGCTCGTGTGTTTTCAGTCTCGCATCGTGATAAAACGCCCATTTCCTCGCAGTAATCGTAGGTTGAATTTTTACGCGATCGGTATCGCAGTGGGGCTGAGCTCGGATGAGGCAATCATTTCATGACGCTATTACTGAAATCACCTATTGACGATCTAACTTTAAACAAATTCCGTGCAGACAGTTCTTTAAAGACAATGTTCATTATCCTTTTATTTATTGCATAATATAGGTAGGTTGGATTGTGTATTGTAGAAGGTTATGTAAGTTACTGAATGCAATGGCAGCATCTTTTCTTAGGTACTGAAAGGTGTCACCAAATTTTCTGTGTAACAGTGAGTAAATTTCGAAGTGCCCAAGCTGAACATTTTTAATGTGTCCCATTGTGCCTCCTTAATATCCCTTTATGCGTAATCAAAGGTGAACACAGAAGCATACTGTTTATGATCCGGCGAACAAGCTCCGAGCGCAAGAACAGCGCGATTAACCGTTACGACACAATAACAATTCACCTAGCGGCTCCCCTCACTCGTCAAAATAATTCATTTTAATTTTCTTTACGGGCCACTAAAGTTTTATTTTACGACGGCTCGGGAGATAACTCCGGCTCCCTCGCAGCCGCCCGCCCCCGCCGCGCCCCCGCCCTCACCGTCAAATCCGACTCACGCCTCGGCCACCACAATGACCGCGTAAATGGTCGAAAATTTGACTTAAACCTCTTAAGTGACATTAAAATTGTAAATACACAGCTTCGATGTCGCTTTACGTCCTCTAAAGTTTGAGTGCGGCTTTTATTGGGTTTCCCGGCCGTGTTTTCCGCCGCGGGGATATTTTACGCGCGTTTTATAGTGAACTTAGGGGCGTCGTAAATTACCTGGATAGTGGTCGATGTAACGATCCCCATTAAACTTTTATCCCGGAATTCTGGGACAGATAGCCGTAATGCGCGGTAGTCATCATCACAACGCTGTCATACACTCGAAGACACACCGTACAACAGCATAAGTAGGCGAAATAATAAAGTTATCTTTACAAAGGTATCGAACTCTAATCACATGAATCGCACATAGCTAAGGACACAGTTTCTATGTTATTGAACTCAAACTCAAACTCAAAATTTTTTATTCAGAATAAATTTTTTCAAATATGAATAATATTTAAAATTCTTTACGTCGGGTCTACACTGGTGCCTACCACCGGTTCGGGAACTAACCCGACTAATGAATATACTAAACTATTAGACTAATAACAGCATAAGATTGTACTTTTGTACTTTCATAAACGCAACACATTTCACATTTAGAGAGACCCATCTCAAACATTTAAATATCGGAGAAGAGAGTAGAGATGTACTCGCAAGATCCCGCCGTCCGGGCTGTCTTGTAAATATTAATTATAATTAAACCGGCTTTTTGTGTAAATAAATTATCGCGGGGCACTTTTTCATTGTATTTTTAATTAAAACTCCCTCTTTTGTTTTAGGTAAGTGGCTTTCTCGGTACGATTCAGCATTCTATAGAGCGGTGAGTAATATTAATGAAATGAGAAAATTATTATTTATATTTTCTTTCTGGGGGTAAGTACCGAGATAAAGGTTGAGTACCTAATTAGTGATTTACTTTTTCTTTCAAATAATTTATAAGAAACCGTTTACATACGGTCTATTTTTTTGTCAGGCGTGCGCAAAAAACAAATCAGTCAATACATGAAAGAGATAAAAACAGAAGTCAGAATTTTCGCAAAAAGAAGTGAAAAAAAAAACCGGCCAAGTGCGAGTTGGACTCGCCCATGAAGGGTTCCGCAGCAGCAATAAGGTTTATTTTTATGAAATTGAAAGGTTTTTGATTTATTTTTATATTTAAGTTGATTTATTGAAAATTAAATTAAGGTTTACCATTTATAACGTATAAAAAAACTACTTGCTAGATCTCGTTCAAACCAATTTTCGTTGGTAGTTTTTATAGTAATGTACATCATATATTTTTTTTAGACTTATCATGCCCCTACTTTAGAAGTTAGAGGGGGGGGGACACACATTTTACCACTTTGGAAGAATCTCTCTCGCAAACTATTCAGGTTAGAAAAAAATGATATTAGAAACCTCAATATGATTTTTAAAGACCTATCCATAGATAGATACCCCACACGTATAGGTTAGACGAAAAAATATTTTTTTTGTTTCAGTTGTACATATGGGGACCCCTAAAATTTTTAATATTTTTTTCCATTTTTGTATCAAAATCGTAATGCGGTTCACAGATTACATCTACTTACCAAGTTTCAATAGTATAGCTCTTATGGTTTCGGAGAAAAGTGGCTGTGACATACGGACGGACAGACAGACAGACAGACAGACAGACAGACATGACGAATCTATAAGGGTTCCGTTTTTTGCCATTTGGCTACGGAACCCTAAAAAGGGGCATGTATCTAAAACTGCTTCTGGCTGGCGGCAATAAATCTGCCGTCTCAACAGCTCATGTTCGAAATACGAAACAGAGAACCCTCTCTAGTGATGTCACTCTTTACTTTCATTCGGCTGAAATGTACGATTTTTATACGCGCTCTATATTATTAACTGAGAGTTCATGTCAACTATAGCTAGAACCTATAAGAAATCCTAACATAAGTCCTTAGTTATTGTAGTGGGAGATAGTGTGCCGACCTGTCCGAAATATTAAATAAATTAAAAAACCTATACATAATTTAAAAAGGGTATATTAGAGTAGAAAACTTTAATGAGGTAGGTTTTAACCAGTTTAATAAATCTCAATTTAAGCTGTCAGGGAGGTTTTTACCTCTGTGGGTGGTAATTAAAAAAATTCTTTTATTTTTCCTGTAATTTTCTATTAAAGCTATTTCCCCGATATCGGTTACAAAAAGTATCGAAATAAATCGATTTCCAACGGGATTTCAGTACGGTGACATCACTATAGGCGGGTGTGCGGTGCACAGATAATATAAATGGAGGAAGGTTGAAAAATGAGGACGCGGCATTCGCGCGGAAACCCTGAAGGCTGAAAGGGCTCTGTTTTCGACCGTCAAAGCTTTTGAGTTTTTGTGCTGTCCCCTCCCCCCGGCTCTCCCCTGTCTCGCCCCGCGTTCTGTTTCACGTAAATTACTCGACCTATTATTTGTATTTCTTTTTGGACTTTCAGCTTAACGAAGCCTTTAGACGCAGGTGTCCCGAATGTCTTGCGTCTGCTTTTGCTTTGTGTCCGTCTCTTTCCCGGGCCTTTTGTGTCGTGACGTCACATGCCTCGTTCGATTTTTGAATAACTTTAGGAGTGATGTTTTCAGTTTTCTTTTTAATGTTTTATGATTTATTTGCAACGTTTCGAGACTTTACTATTATTTTGTCGGCGTTGGAGGTCCGTGATGAATATATTTGACAGTAAATCCCGTACAACGTGAGTGGACACGACGAGTTATTACACAGATAAATAATTTATAAGTTTTATCACCGCTAATGCGTTTATCTGCCTGTAGAGTCGTGTTATGTATGAAGATATCCGCCGTATGATACTTACGAGTCTTAAAATGTCTTAAATAATATTGATCCTATTAAATTATGAACTAAATATGTAAAGAGTAAAACCAGAGTCAGTGACGTTGCAGTCAGCTATTTTGATTTTTGTAAGGCTTCCGTATATGTGCGTTCTCACTTCAGGCAGTTCAGGCTTGGAGATATAATATAGTTTCTATGTAAATACAATGCAAGTATTTTGTAAATTCTAACTTTGCAAATGTTCATTTAAAGTTTTAAACTTCTCTTGGTTCACTGTAAATAAAGATCTAGCAAGAGAAATTGAAAGAAATAGTGTTACTTACAGAAATAATTTAAGTGTTGAATGTAAGTACAAAAGTAAGCAAATGTGGACATAGCGAACTATTTTTAGCATTCATACTTGAGACTACGGTTCCTTGTATGATAGCTTAAGTAAGCAGGTTTCAAAACGTCCCTAAAGCGGAGATTTGAATTTGGAAACACATTTATACGGGCGTTATATTTACGGAGTCAGCGAGAAGGTCGCAATTCACCCCATCCACATTTCCCTATCTCATTTTCCATTTGACAAACATCATTACACCTTCCGGCGGGGCTCGGGCGCGCTCGGGGGCGCTCGGGTGCGCTCGCCCGTGCTCGGCTACTTCCGGTTTTTTAGACGGGCTTTAATCGTCTTAAACTAAGTAAATTAAGTAAAATAACAACCCGTGCCTATACTTTTAAAAAATGTGCAAGACAAAATACGCCTTTAACGTCAATGTCATACTTCTAATATCAAAATGGCCCCAAACAGTACCGAAGTGGCCTCATTCTTGGGCACATTGCGAGGAAAATACTTCAGTCGAACGATTTTGATATTTAGTTTAAACTTTTGTTGTTTTGCAAATTATCAAACCTGATAGGTTTTTAGCCAGGATCAGCCACTATGGCCATATAACAGCAGGACAAATACAAATTTCGTTTTGATTTAATTTAATGACTCGAATGGCGAAAACAAGAATATTTATATCTCATTAAATGTCATCTACAAAATAAAACACCTCTTTTTATTTAAACAACCATAAACGCTCGCTGTAAAACTACATCTCCATTATAGTTTAATTGCTATCGGAATTAAGACACGTAATTAGCGCTTATCTATACTAATATTATAAAGAGGTAAACTTTGTTTGTTTGTTTATTTAATTGTAATGAATAGGCTCAAAAACTACTGGACCGATTTTAAAAATTCTTTCACCATTCGAAAGCTACATTATTTACGAGTAACATAGGCTACTTTTTATTTTGGAAAATATAGGGTTCCGTAAGATATTTGGGTTTTTCTGACACAAGGTGAAAAAAATCAACCAGAAAAGTTACTTATTTTGCGTACGCTGCCTAAACTATAAAAGATAGAACCATACAATTTTCTAAGTAAATGTAGATCTTATAAATATCTACAAAAATGTCCGCGACACACTATACCTATCTATGTCGAGTGAGGCACAACAACCATTTTTTTATTTAAAAATCTTGATTTTTTTTGGACTACATTTACACTCATTTATTTTACTCATGCTGATAATCCTAATCAAAATAAATTATTTCATCACTAAGTACAGTTTGTGTAGATAATATTTGGTGTTTGAAATTTGAATGATTAAAATTGGACGTTTAGTTTAGAAGTTATGGCGAAATTAAAAATTGCGTTACGCCCGTTTCGAAGTGGGCGCTACCAAGGCGGGGGGGCGCAGTAGCGAAGATTATGACCGGTCCTGCAGCTGGTTAATTAGCTCATATACCCGTTGCATATACCAAGAATACCAATGATCCCTACATAACAGCTGATTTGCCTATACCCTGCAAAAGGCTCCAATTCCCTGTGAGACGTAGCTTTTGCGGCGGTACCGACTAATGCGGGCCACGGGTAGTAATAATGAATACAAGTCAAAACTGCTGGATCGATTTTAATCATTTTTTCTGTAGATATATATTTTATACCCGTGCGAAGCCGGGGCGGGTCGCTAGTTATTCGATATATTTATGACCTAGCCGATCTCGCAGACGGAATATCTTTTAATTTAAAACGTATTTTTATATTGTGACAGGTTGTTAAGTTTTTTTTATTAAAATGACGAAAAAACATCTGCGAAATTATTCCAACTTTTATAAACGCGGTATCGAATACCTATTTGTCCGACAGGTTGAATAATTTGCCACCGTACTATAAAGTCACCTTTACCACATCATATTTACCCTGAAAAGTGACATTGTCAGAGCATCTCTATTCTCTACCTTAGAGCACATTGTGCAAGTATCGATTTTCAGGGCAGCATTTCAGTAGGTAATGAAACGACTGTGTTTCGATCGCCTTTTCTGTGACACGGGTGTAAGGGGGGGATACGGGGGGAGGGGGGATGATTAATTGTCGCGGGGGAGTGCAGCGCGACCGAGCGCGCTTGATACTCGTGCGGAATTGTTTTCGCTCGTATCGCTTATGTCGCAGATTCTACTCAAATGCGAGTTTAATGACGATTTTAGCAGTTGACTGTGCATCCAAAATTTCGATACATAGTTTTAAGATATTTTTCAAGGTAAGGCACCTTTCTTCTGTTGTTGTGAGTGTCCATGGGCGACGGTGTTTGCTTTACATCAGGTGACCCGTTTGTTTGCCTTATAAAATAAAAAGCATTTTGGTGAGAAAAACTTGACTGACCAATTGACATAATACATTTAGATAATGATGTTTCATATCCTTAATTAGATTTATTTGCAATTTAGCATCGTTTCGGGCACAGCGCTAGAGTTTTACCCCTCCGTTATCTCCGGCCGTCCCTCAGCCGGCGGCCACTAGTAATGAGATTCTCTGCTTTTTATCGATAACGTTTCAAATATACATTTTTTATGAGCTGGAGTAGTGAGAAACTACTAGACGATTCCCATCACCCATGACTTTGTAAAGAAAACTGGAGGAACAATTTTAGCTGTGAAAAATGTCATTTCCTGTAGTCTCTGTGGTTCTTCAAAAAAAGTACTCAACTTTTTTCATGCAAATCATCATAATTATTATTATACTTAATATTTTTTTCTTGCTTTAGTTATTATTAACCGACTTCCTAAAAGTAGTCTTATTCATGTAAATATATTTTTATTTGAGAGATCTTATGACATAGAGTTAGAATATTAACAGTATTACAAGTTGTAGCTATAAGTCTAAACAGGGTGAAGGTCGACCACAGTGAACATCTGCATTCAATTATCATAACTGCGACAACTATTTATTTTGCATCGTTAAAAACATATAGCTTATAATATTTTAATAATATAAATGTGTAGTGTATGTGTCTAAACACACTAGGCTGAATTACGCCGGCGTAAATTCCGCCGCAAATGTCAAACGCATACAAAATACGGACGGAACGCGACGTATTTTGTATGAGTTTTGAAACGCGGCGTAAACGCGGCGGAATTTACGCCGGCGTAATTCAGCCTAGAGTGTTTCGACACTAAGTTTGTAACTTTACGCAACGTGAAGATTATAACTTTCAGTTCCGGAAAAGGCTTAAAATTTATCCCGGAAAAGGTGCGGTTCTCTCACGATAAACAAATGTGCGTGAATAGAGATAAATATCTTAATATATTGATTAGTTAAAATATTTAATTGAACGCTTTATATCACGGTTGTCACTTGTCTGTCTAGAGAAGGGCTCTCGATATTGTGAAGGACATCCCTCGCCTGGTGTTTGTTCGGTGTCCAGAGTTTTATTTACATGTTTGCTAAAAGTATTAAGAAATGAGATCGCGAGATGAGTGTAAAAACCTTAAAGATTTGAATTTGGAACAATATTTGGTCATAGAACAAGATGGAGACAAAGAACGCTTTCAGGTTTGTTTCAATGTTTTAATGCGATTCTCTAAGTCAGGCCTTGGCATTTCAGGGTTGACTCTCGGCTGAACTTGGTACCTAATAAGTAATTAAAGGTCACTTTGAACCTCGACGTCATCAAAAATATTGAATTATATTATGTAATATGGGTGTAACAAAACTAAGTGATATCACTTTAGGGTGTGTATTGACTATTGGTCCTTTATATTATAGATTTCGCTGTGGAGGTAGCAGCAGCTCTGAAAAAGTAACTTTTGGGAAAATTCATAACACTGGGGCGCTTGTCCATACAAATGTCAAATAAAAATTGTTCTTTTAGCGCTACTACATTTACAGTGAACTCAATGCATGGGACCCATACACACCCTAAACTATTATCACTTAGTTTTGTAACAACCTGTATAATGAAGGTGATGTATTTTAAATACTGTGAAGTGTGAAAGGATGAAAGTGCGTAAAAACGAAAATGGGCCACGATTCACGAATGACTGGAGAAAAATGGGCCACAAAACAATACCCGGGTGAGAAGTAGATAAAGGCCATAACAAGCTCGTCCGGGCCGGGACAAGATTCACCCGCCTTTATGACGTATTAGTGAGACGTCAGACGAGACGTTTACGGCGTCGTAAAGCGACCTCTGCTCACTTGTTGAGTTTACGCCCCGGTTTATGGTACTAGAATAGCATCGAGTAACTGATAGTTAATTATGCCCTATGAACTCTTATTATTATGATTGTTTGTAATGGTTCGGGCATTTTAGTGTGAATTTTTTCTTCTAGCATTCTATGTCAATTAAGGAATGCAATACCGGGATACCGGGATCCCGAAATACCGGGATCCCGCATTCCTTATGCGGGACTAATCCCGGTCGAAAATTTTGCGGGATCCTGCGGGACTGGCGGGATCACAAAGAAATGTGATTCATATGCGTAACTTTGCGCGCGGGGGTGCGTGAACTGGCTACAGGCAGCCCGTTTAACCATTTAGCTTCAATTATTCACCTATAATTCACTTTAAATGACAATTGAACTAACCAGCGTGGATGCTGAGCGAGTATTTCCAGCTGCTAGCTACCTTGTGTCGAATATCAGGAACCATTTCGGAATCTTTGGGCACAATTTTTACCTATATATCGAAAAAAGTTTCGATAAAAGATGGACATAAATAAGCGATTTTTTTTAATTCTTTTTTACTATTATTATTACGAAGCCATTTCCAAAAAAATGATTAGTTTTTCTTTCATTTTTTTATAAAGTCTGAAGTATGGAGGTGTTAATAATTAAACCCTTGAAAAAAGTGTCCGACAAAGTTTGTTTTATTTGAGATTCTAAGAATAAAACGGGGTCTATCAAGTAAAGTCATTTTAACGATTTATTTTAAAAGCTTAAATCCACCCAGCGGGATCCCGCAAATACCGGGATCCAGCGGGATTGTGATGGTTCAATCCCGCAAATACTGGGATTGAAATTCTCTTGCGGGATTGCATTCCCTAATGTCAATATTTAAACTTTCTCATAACCGTTCCAGTAGTCAGTTATGACTTATGACAGATGATGTAACAGTCAGGCAGACTTTCTCATTGTCTAATGTCTTTTCTTTAATTAGAAATTACTAATTACAGCTATGTTTTTGATAAAATGCTTATTATACTAATACAAAGTAAGCCTGAAATGTTTTTAATTACAATAGCACAGTTCCCACGACTAAAATAACTTAATTATGATACTGAAATCAGCATAATGACGCTTTTTGCATAAACAGTTTCTAGGTCTTGAGGTGCTCCATAATTACTTAGTGGAAAGATACCCATAGAGTATAGACTATAGAGCATAGATAGAGTGTAGAGTGTGCAATAGTCATTAGCCCGGTGACCACCCACGGGCGAGCGAAACTAATCCAGAACCTCATAAGCGTAGCTCATTGTAGTTTATGGAAGGTGCTGCTAATTATTAAAGTTAAATTACTCCGTAATCAATTCCTTGGAGTACGTCGTAATTACGAGGCCGGGGGCTGCAGCGCGAGGCGAGACAAATGCACGCGCGAGGTGCGAGACGCCGCGTAACTTATGCGCGCCGGGTCGCGTCGGCCGGGGCGGGGTTAATAGCTAATATCGCCGCCTAATGACCATACTCGTCTCGAGGTAATGCCCCACATGGGAGCCCGAACTATGCTCCGACACCTCGCGCTCATGCTCCTCCGGTAATTTACGTGTGATCTCTCCGTTACGTCGCTTAATTGTCCGTCTGTGCGCCTGGTGATTTACTCCGCCCGAGCTCCGAAGGTGACCCTCCTTCGATACCTTCGCACTTCGAGGGTCCGACTCGTTCCCGCGAGCTCGCGACGTGGCAACAAACGGCATAATATTTAATAATCTCCGCGCGGCCGTAACGAGGCCCGCGTCAAATATAAATTAAGTCCACTTAAAAGCCATGCAAATAAAAACTATCAGCGACGCCGCCGTAAATCATTCTAAAATTATCCGGCCGGGGCGCCTAGCCGAAAACGACGGGCGAAGGAGCTTCGAATTCGAGCATTAAACTCGAAGGAGACGTTTTTATACTCGAAATTTAATTGCCTATACGATTACAAAGGACGTCTTGTATTCTGTAGCGGTGATTTATGCGTCCATATATTTTCTGGCATCCTTTGTTTTAAATAAATCGTGTTTGACAGTCAGTTGTGATAATATTTGTTCGCTACCGGGCTTCGGGAGTCCCTCGATTGATCTGCGTCTCTCGATATGGCCGACGAGCGTCAGTCCGCTCGTCTCCGGCGCGGGCTCCGGCATAAAATGGCGCCCGCTGATTGTTCTGACACTTTTATGGTCGTCGCATAGATTTATTTCCTAGTATCATTTTTAAATACCCGAATTATTTGAATTCCAATTTTCATGCTCAGCTAGGAGATCAAACGATCGGTTGAAATGTTTATAACGTGATAAAACAATGAAGTTATAAATAAGTCGGGTGTTAGATTTGTTTCTCTTAAATTATTTTATTGGTTTTGATTATTATTCGTATTTGATTTGATTCACTGAAGAGCGACCTCGGAACGATCTGGCTATCTGGTCATGGATCTGGGTGGTTATGTAATACGAACAAAGGGATGTACCAATTTGCAAGCCCAGCGGGCGTTCCCTTTTAGGGCGAGCTAGATACAGACTTATCTCGGCATTAGCATACCAGGGAACCGGCGAACGCGCCGTAAATGAAACGAGATATCATCTAATTATACCGAGCATTGTTGCAGATACTATACTCTTCGAGCCACATTATGATCTCCTGTCCCATTTAAAAAAAAACGCAGAATCGATGTCATAAACGCAAAATTGTCGAGGAAAACGTTTGCTCGAATAATTGTGTACGATTCTGAAGGCCTTTAAAACAATTGCGCCCATACATGCGGACGGCGTCGGCCGTTACCAGCTCGTTCACAAAAGCATCGGCCGGCACTGATTACGCCGAATTACAGCGAATTACGGTGAATTGCGGCGTATTACGGCGAAGTGCTACGATTCATTGCGACTCGTGATCTGAGGTCAGGTGGTCGCAAAGGAAACGTGCATCTAGTGACCAGCCCCTCTAGCATACGCCAACGAGAAAATTTTGTCTACACGTTTTCTCGATGTTTGATGGCGTTTCTATTGACCCTAACATGACATAAATTTTTTCTCGTGTAGATCTGTCGTCAAAATCTATCGACATAATGTCAAAAAATTATTTTGACATTATGTCGTTATCGACAATATAACTACACACGAGAGTGAGATATATCTCGAGATTTTCTCGTTTGCGCATCTTAGGCCGGCAGGGCTCCAGAAACAGTGTTCTGTTGCACGAAATAAAGAAAAAACCTCTGCCTAGCGATGGGGGCGACGACGACAAATTTTGACCTTTTACGACTCAAAACGCTCCTCCAGCGGAAAACCGCAAGTGAGCCGTTACGGTCGGACCATTGTTTTTGGCCGGGGCTTAAATAATTCGATGACGTGAGCCGGTGCCGTGACACAGACGAAAATTGCCCAATTACGGCGAAACGCGCGCAATCAGAGACAATTGAAAGAGCCGGAGGACCGTCGCGCCACCGCAAACGGGCGACTCGCCCGCGACGCCGGGGCGAACCGCCCGCGACCGCAGCGCCAAATGTCAAGTGTCACTCTTATTTTTACGCGTCTGCGGTTGTCGTGATTTCCGCAGCAATGTGGTCTAAGTGCGTAATGACGCGGTCGGGGTTATGAATGTTATTAAAAGATATTGTTATTTGTCGGTGAAAGTTAACGACCGTATGTCGACAGGGTTGACGGGGCGGAAATGTCCGATAGTTTTCGTAATCGTTTCGACTAAAATTTCGCTTCGTCATCACACACAACACACGCACAAGTATCAAAATAATCCTGTTTATTGAAAATTTCATTTTGTCTTTAATTATAATGACGGCGTTAAATATTTATATATCGGCTATTAGTGTCGGTGTGCTGAATAAATAACACCCCGCTCGAGTAACCGCGGTATAAAATATGCACGACGAAATCAATTGATGGGTATACAGTATACACCATACAGTATAGTATCGATTTGGGGACAATCGACGCTTCCTCGCCGGATGTTCGCTTTACAGTTGTTAGGAGTTGCTGGGGTAGTTTGCATCTTATCTTGAATTTGCCCTTACATATTGTAAGTACACAGAATTATAATATTATGATTCATGGATTTCAGACTGTCATCTTCACTAGATTTTGCAGTTACAATGCTTATTATCCTAGTACGTTGCCAATGTCTTGCTATGCTTCCGCCCGCGCCATTGCTAGTTCCTAATTTAGAATTTCAAAATTTGATAATTTATTAAGCTCATCAGGTCATCTCTTTTTTTTCGATATTATCCTTTATTCGGCTCTCTCTTTTTTAATTATAAACTTGATGTAAGTGGTGTGAGAGCAATAACGGCAGGGCGGCAGCGCGCTACAGGTAGTGTTACGGCGCGCGGTAAATTTTCCACATGCCTTCCCGATGATTTCCTCGGAGACCACCGTCGCCGCTGATACAGTGGATTTCGATACGATAACACTCCTCATTTCTGCTCGCTTAGTATTTATTACATACACTCTGTTACATTTCTCGAGCTCCCCATCGCTACTTTATTTCTTTAGCTTCCTCGAGGTAATGGATTGAGTTAAACGTGTCTTCATTAATGGTCTTTAATGTAGGTATGTGCGTAGCTAGAGATGTTTTCGATTGCAATTCATTTCAAATTTTACAAGCCAATCGCCATTGAACAGTCGAGTGCGGGGGAACGATCAATAAACTAAATTCACAGCTACCTAAGCCTGTCGCGGCTAATACGCGTTTAATTTAAGATCTGTTAAAATTGTGAGATAAAATCGACTCGATACGGCACGCATAAATCAGGAGAGACAAAACTGGTAGATAAGGTAAGATAATACTATCAATAAGTCTTAATACGATTCGAAATCGAGGCTTGTCGCCGTTAGAAACGTTAGCCCTCGAGACGTTAGATATTGGGTCCGGCTGTTAACATTTAGATAGCGATTCGGTTTAGTAATCTAGATGCGAATTAAACGCCTTTAAAAACGTGTCACCGTCTCAGTGTGGTGGACAGGTATTTATTACTACTTATCTACTTGCATTTGGTTTTGGATTATTCAGAGTTTCTTGTTATATTCTGACGATATTCTGGATTTAATTTCTAATGTTTGTCGTCGAAAGCTGACTGACCAAACACAGCTATCATCTTGCTAGTTCTACACAAAAGTTTTATCTAGCGATCTATTATTGAACTTGTCGTAAACGTTGACTCAGCATTTTCGAGCGCCGAAGAAAGGATTTTCGCCCTGACAAACGAGCAGCGAGTCTAATGACTGTCTCCAAGCATATGACTTCTATAAGTGGCGTCTATTTCTAGGCGTCTTAATAATGTCGGGCGATTAATGGTACCACTTAGCGCAGGAGAGTTAACGCTGATAGATATCTATTTAAGGATGCCGTTTATATGCATTTATTTCCTTATAGATTTCTGTCGTATAATAACCTCATTGGTCCTTACTAATAATAAAAACATTTAAAAGGTGAATAGTTGTACAAGATATTCTTGTCTCTGCATGGCATATTTATTTATTTATTTTTATTTATTTATTTATTGGAAAACAAACAGCACTTTAACACATAACAACTATAAGTAGTAAAGTAGCACATATGAGCCAATAAAGTTTTCACAAATAAATATTACAGTAACATGGATCAATTTGTGATACAAGAAGTTTAAGCAACAGTTGACAATCAATAATTATACATAACACCATGTTCGAGTTTCTTATGGAAATTTCATACAATTTTATACAATAGTGTTTGTAGGACATCTAAATAGAATTTGACTTAGGAGGTATGGAGAATCTATCATGTTGTGGATAATTTTATATAAGAATATTTCATCCTTTAAACATCTCCGCTTATCTAAGGATAATATATTAGTTTTGTCAATATTTGTAAACTTGTATTGTAATCTTTTTAGAAATTTATTTTGTATCTTTTCTAAGAAGTATCTTTCTTTGTATGTATGTATGTATACATACAAAGAAAGATACTACTTTATATATATGTATCTTTCATATGAAGACATACAATGGCAGCGGATTTCAAATGTACGCTACGAAAATATCATTTATAAAACTATATTGGACGACGCACACAACCTCGTTGAGCCAAAATTCATTTATCGCGAGGGAACCGTACGTTTTTCCGGGATTAAAAGTATCCTTTATCCTTTCCCGGGACTCAAAGTATCATAATACCAAATTTCAGTAAAATCGGTTCAGCGATTTGGGCGTGAAGAGGTATCAGACAGACAGTACAGTTTTATAGTAAGTAGCTATTATGTTTAAATGTTCTAAGGTAAATCGAACGACCATGTCGAGCCCAGTGCTCGTTGTCCCACAGAATGCAGGTGTAAAATATAATATTTATGTGTGGGGAAGGAGGCCGTCTTGTTAGGATAATGAGGTGCGCGCGCCGCCATAAACAGTTCGGCCGCCCGCCGCCGGGGGGCGCCATTTGCATGTTTATGTGTTTCCATTATTGTATTTTTAATATATTTTTTATTAAAATCACCCCGCGCCTTGACCGCATATCGAATGTGTCAGATTCGGTTTAAACTTTTAAACGAGCCGAGCTTAAATACGATCATGTTTATTCATTTTCACCAGAAAGAAAAAAAAAACAAAAATAGTTTTATGATGCACAAAAGAAATGATTGAAGATCAATATTGTATCGTAAATTACTTTTATTGCAATATAGAAGTTGTAAAAAATTCTAGAGAGGCCTATTAAAGACATAAAATGGTATCTTTATTAATTTAATACGGTGTACAATAAAAGCTCGCAATTATTTTGATGAACAATATTATTATTATTGTATATTTTATACGCAACAACAATTATTCCGCGATCCGGGCGCTTTAATTGCGCGTATTGTAAACAAATAAATCAATAGTAAACTTTAATGCCATATTGTAAACACAAACATTACCATAAAAGGAGTTTGAACGGAAGAAAGTATTTTATTGCAAATTACTTTCCTGTACAACGCGCTTCCAGCGTCAATAAAAAGCAGAATACTTGAGGTTCTTGCGAGTTATTATTTATTATGATGTAGTTAATCTTAGGACTTATTTAATAAAAAATTTATAACTTTGGAAACGTATCTTCTTTTAAAAATTTCGTTAATTTACAAAATAAAACGGCTATTAATTATTTTGGCAATTCGTTGAATGTAATAAAAATTAATATTCATAAAACATTTTGATGTTATAAAACATCGCATATTATAACTCATTAGGCTATCGGGCTGTCAGGACTCTGGAGTTATAACAAAGCGGGTAAGTGTCGTCTCCGCTACTCGGCGCTAGATGGCGCTGCTCTATCGCTGGGAGCAGCGTCACCGTGACGCGGCGATCCCGCGCGGCTCGTTAGGCCGACACGGCGGCTGTCACGTTTTTGACAGTTTTTGACAGAGACATCGATAGTGAGGCATCGTTACGGCCGAGGCGGGGCACCTTATCGCGTTATATTTGATTTAGCCGTGTAAGCGTATTGTTACACTTTTGTTTTTTTTTTTTTGTTGTAAGAACGACCGCGGAATGTTAACTATATGAAAGAATCTCGATTTGGTGAATTATGAGGACCATGTTGTACCTACTTTGTTGTGCTTTGAAAACATAAACATAACTGCACCTACAGTTGATTTAATTAGTCAAAATAATATGTTACTAACTGCAGTTTACTGTGACTGGGTTTTTACGAGTAACTTGGAATAATATGTAGAGTATGGCGAGAATTTTTGTTTTTTGTAAAGGAAAATATGCAAAGCGATGTCCGTCGCTCGTCTCAGAAATACCATCTCGGCGTAGCAATTCGAGATCATAATCTTTTCTCTGTATTCATCTGAATAAATATTCTAAAGCCGAAATTGAACCACGGCCGCGGCGCAGGCTCCAAATTAAAATTAATATAACATTCGGGATTCATAAGCAGCTGTCGCCACCTCAGCATCTCGTATTCATGACTCCATATATCATGGCGGCAAGAAAAAAGCGGGAAAACACCACGAATTTTCCCTTGACGTGCAATTATAAAGATAATAACGTTTTCACCGCGCGCCATTTTACGTCCCCCTGATCTATGACACTTTCCCGCGCGTCACGGCTGATGTTCTGTTTTTTTTTTTTTGGACGCACCAGGCACGCACTAAAGTGACTCAATTACTGACATTAAAATAATTGTTGCTGTATAATTGTAACATGTCGCAAAGAAACTACTTAGCAATAATAAAAACAGAAAGTAACATAGAAGATCAAAGTGTAAAAGACTACATTAATAGTTAATACGGATAAGAAGAATTGGGTTAACGGTCAAAGAGAGACATATGAATAAAGAAAGCACTTAAAAATTAAAAAGGACATATTATGTCTAAAATTTACATTTTATAAAATATGTATTTTTAATTAGATAATTTAAACGTTCGATTTAATCTCGGCGGCGGATCGACCTTCTGAGAATTGAGCAGTCAGCGGTACGGGGAAACAGATTGTGACATGGCATCTTCGAATTACAAAAAAATGTGTCGAATTGAAAAAAATCGATTTCGAATACTCATTCCCACGATAGAGACCGTCGACTCGGAATCGAATAAACAATGGCCCGCGGCCTAAATAGAATCGACGCGTAAACTATTTTGATTAGAATTGCGTTCCCGCCAAAAAATGCCTCCCAAAAAAGCGCAGCCGTGACATTTCTCAACTTGTCAACCCGCCCGCTCTTTTTGCACACATTCCGCGGGATCGCCTTGTGAAATCTTAATTCGGAACTTCTGCGGCCGGAGCCGCGAGCTCTATAGAGCATCACGAACGACATAACGATTCGCTCCTCGAGATGGATGGCCCCTCGAACGTCTCTCCTACTCCAGACTAGTTCCAGAATGAAACCTCGGAAATCGTTAATCGTCAACGCAATACGACGCAGCGTAATCGTTAACGCGGCTCCGCGAGGAAGTTTCCCACCGACACTCGAGCCACGAGAAATCGCAGAACATTATCAGAATTTACAGCGAGCATAACCTAATCCACGAGTTTTTTTTTACTCGGACGTTCGAAGCAGAAAACGAAGCATCGATCAAACCCGCTCACTCGCACATAAATCAGCGGGACGCGAAAGAGACAGGTGCAAGGACGGCCAGTCGATTTTACAAATGGGCGGAGCGGAGAGCTAGTGTCGACACGAAACAAAAGAGCGAAAAGGCAATAATAGCGGGTGCAAGGTGCAGCACGTCCGACAAAGACGGAGGATTGTTTTTTTAATAGCGAGGAAACGCTAAGGCGGACGGAAAATCTAGAAAGGTGGTAGGGAATCGCGCGTTTGAGGTACTTCATTAGCCGGAATATATATTATGTAATGCAGCTTTCGTGGAGTTTGAAACACCGAATCTATAATTAAACCGAGGAAATAGGACTTGCATGATTTCGCCTGGTAATTCATTTTAAAATCCATTTCACCCATGCCACGGGGAAAGAAAAGAAATCGTAGTGTCAAATTAATGGCGAAAACGAAGTATTTTTCCTTCAACTTAGCGGAATATAAATGGATTTGCATTTTATATTTACCGGCGCTCGTAACGTGTAGCTTATAGGGAAGCCGTTTTGCCATTAGATTTTTTTAAGACTGAGCGAACGTAACGATGTTTGGAATTATGTGATACAATAGAACGAGCTATTATTTTGTTGTGAAACTGTCCCACTTTTTCGTGTTCACGACCACGATTCCTTTGCCTCGAAAAATTGGCCAGAATTATATTTGACATTTGGAGTGATTATACGGGCCGTGGGCCCGAACAATCTTACAATGGCGGCGGCGGACAATCGGAAATCGCTCCTAATAACGCGGTCACGTGATCCGTGCAATTGAATCCGTAACAAACGGAACAAATTGGTTAATTAAACATGTTTTTGAGCGATCCGAGCAATTTTCGTATCATGGCGGACGCTTTGAGTGACGCGGGCGGGCGCGGGCGGGTGCGGGTGGGAGGGGGGAGGGTCATGCTCCACGGTCACGAGCGCAAGATAAACCATTGTGCTGTGTTAAACCCCGAGCCCAGTCCGTTAACCGAATAGTCGTGTGGCTAACACTTTATTCAAATTTCGAATAGAACACCCACATTCTCATTCTTCTTCATCTGTGAAAGCCTTCCTGTTACATTTGCCAGCATCGATCATCTCCTAGGACTTACGTTTCTTTTTCAATTTGAAGTTACATGCTACTAACATTTAGTAAGCTGCCACTGTACTTTCGTATACAACGCTACAGATTCTATTTCCTAAGAAGTTCCAAAAGTAGAACTTAATACTGAAAATATTATGTACTGAAAATAGTATGTATTATTACACTCCAAAAGTGTAAAAAAATATATGCATACAATTTTAACAATTCCGGTAAAATTGTTTCTTCGACGACTTATCACACTTTAAAGCTAAAACATTTTAAATAAGCTGCGTGTACGTAGGGCACTTAAAATTAGTGTTGCCGTAATAAGCCCAATTTAACCTCCCCTAATAATGGGAAATAGGCATGTGCGTGCAATTCGCGATTTTATACCGACTTAAATCACAAGATAATTGTTGTATCAAGTTTAAATAATAGGTTGTTATGCATTAAATTATTGCTTTGCCCCGACATGTCGACATGATTTTCACCTTTTAAATTACTCGCTTATAAAGAAAAGAACTCGCAAATTATCCTCTAATTTATGTAATTTATGAGCAACCGCGTCATACCGCGCGATGTCGACGACAATAAGTTGTTAAACGTTTGTTGCCGAGTGATTCTGAATCGATTTTATGGTAAAGGTATTTATTATTTAGAAAGACTTTTAGGAACGTTATGAGTTATGACAAACGTGGAAAAATATTACTATTTTATAATTACAGTATTTTTTTTTTATTTTATAATTACAGTTGACGTCGTATTGCTGTCGAACAGCAAAGCTATATTTTTCACAAAGTTTCAATAGGCACAATTTGATTATAGTAATGCCATCGATAAAATCAACATAAAAGTATCAACGAAACATAATTTTTTATAATATTTTATTTTTTATTGCGACGAAAATTATGCAAATTGGACGTTGGCAAAATGACAATTTAAATAACTAACGAATGGCCATCGATCCATGTCGGCATAACATGTGTACGTAATCAAGATTTTTTTCTTCGAGACGTAAATTCCTCTAATTAATTAAACATTTTGCTCTGTCTGCACAAAAATTACATGGCTGCTATTGTAACTTATTAATGTGTGAATCGTTATAATGTTCAACACTATCTGTTATAGTCAAAACTTTTAGGCTTTGTAAAAAAAACTTTATTACTTACATCTAATTATATTTTTGCAAGATTATCTGATAATTTTGTTTTGTTTCAGGTATGTACCCATAGAATTAGACGGTATTGAGATTTGAGGTATTGTATAGAAGTTTTGTAAGTACTCGTATTTCATTTTACATGTTTTATTAGCTTTGTGCACATTTATCCGCGACAATGGCAACACCGTGCACCGCTCGCAGCTGTCAAGTGCTGAAATAACGTAGTGTCGTGCCACGGTCGATAAAAACCACGAGACGGAGATTTTAATCGATCGGCCGTCCGTCATCCGATACATGATGAAGACTGGCGTGGGGCGAGGACGATACCATCTGACGGACGGCCGGCCGTTTATCTGCCGTATTTGTTTCTACAACTAATTACCACCGCGATACGTATCGCGCTAACGACCGCTCCTATAGATATTTAATTAAAATCTAAGTTAGGAATCAGCGATTTAAAGGTTGGAAATAGAAAGTGAGAGTACATAGAGTGGCATGGGCCGCATGGGCCGTTCTCTCCGAATATTTTGAATAGCAAATTATTGTTACCTTTTTCTGCAAGGTCGACCGGTGCAGGCCGAAATCTGAACTCACTGGGCTCTCAAAAAATAATCGTGTATAAATACATCGCACCCAGACGGAGTCGAGCGCCCAGATTAGTGTATAATATTTATAAATGACATTTGATTCCCTCTGATTCGAATTTACGCGTCCGAGCGCGGGGTCAGCTCGTTTTTTATTTTTGACCGCCCGGTGCTTGAGGGCTTAAGTTTCTGATGTGATCTCGGACGTCGCATACCGGACATATTTGATGTTATTTCTTGTTTTTTTTTCCGACGGCCAGTATTTTGTTTTTTTCTGGTTCGGCAGCGAGATAAATCCGATGGAACATGGAAGCGCACGGGTGGTAGTGGATCCATTATTACGGTAGACTTAATGTCGACTGCACGAAAATTCTCGCTTGCAAATTTGACATCAAAGTCGCCGAGATAGGGGCGACAATCGCCCGGACGCAGCTCGGTTAGCGTATGTAACTTGGGCGCCGAGTTCTTTCACCGACAGAACAAGACAGGCGAGCGAGAATTAACGCGCTTTTAAATTGCGATCCTCGAGTACGACGCCACGGAATGTTCTCCGGATACCGGTCATTTTGTTAAGTTGCGCGATGAAGATACACCGAGCCCGAGTACGTCCCCCACTATTTTTAGCTTTCGATAAAAAACACTCACAATTCACACCGAGCTTTGCGACGCAAACGAGAGTCGAGACTCGACAGTCGACATTCAAACGCTCCGAGCCTCGTTATGCTGCAGCGTAATGCGCCTCGACTAGCAAAATCTGGCAATTCCTTCTTAAATAGATCGTACTCGGAGGCCTGAGTTATGACGTCAGGTGTCAGGCGGCGGTGACGTAGTGCGGGGGGGTCCGGCGGCGGTCGCACGCGCGTCACGTCGCCCGGCCGCGCCGCACAATGCCTGCGTTATTGTCCAACAATGCGTGAAATGCCCTGACAAACGATGACAGCCGCCCGCCGCCCGCCGCCCGCCGCCCGCCGCCCGCCGCTCGCCGGCGTCCACCTCAGCGATTTACGACGCCGTATTACGAGATTTAATGACACCCCGGCGGGGGCGCCCCGCGACCGGCCGCGCTAAGAAAAATTAGCATACTCCGAGTACGTGTAAACAGCCAGCAATCTCGCGCCGTCAGGCATCCGGCTCGAAGCGGCCAAATATTTGCGAGCGTCTCATAAATTCAGCGGCGCTCGTCCCACCAGGATAACATACATAATGCGCCGCTCTCGGATCGGTAAACATATTGTAATGGAAAACGCCGTCATTGTTTACACTTTATGATGTCCCGGTGCTGTAAACTGACGCGCCTCGGCCGCCCCGCTAAATGTTCATTTCCCGGGAAAACCATTTTCTAATCCCGTACGTCAGAATAGTTTACAGTCAGCGCTGTCCGGTCGTTCTGCGAGCGGCCGCGTCACTTGTATAATATGTCCATGTACCGACAAGTAGAGGTGCTGCACCTACTGTGTAACAACCATCCCCATCGTGTTTAATTTCACATATTTGTATTTAGAAACTCCGAGTCCCTCGCATCTGCGTACAGATGCACGTCAGCGTTTAGTGCGAAATCCGCAAGTTTATGAACGCAACAGCTGCGCCATTCTGCATTTCGACTAAATTCCCGACGTCTTAATAACTATCTTTAGGCTGCGTGGAGGCAGTTAGCGCGGTAAAATATCGCGCTCGCTGCCTTCACCGTACCTATTCTCGAATTGTAGGAATTCTCGCTCCATTTAGTCCAATTAACTACGAGACTATAAACATTCATCTGCGTATCGTGGGCTCGACGACGTATTAAATATGCAAAAATGTTAAGACTACGTGTGTGTACTCGGCGACCGACCTCGATGCCTTGAGAAAATTTTACTATAATAATATATTAGAGTGAGTCTTAAGGCATTATTAAAAGTGAGTAATGCTCCCGGTAAGTCGGTAAGTTTCCTCCCCGGCCGGGAACTAAACACCGAAGTTACGACGCGCGACGGTAAGACGCACGTCGCGCACCTATTTCGTTCTAATCCGTTAAAATATTCTCCGGGCGTCGGTCGGTAAATCGCGCCCTTTGTACCGCCCCGGCCCGGGTGCAGATAGCCAGAATTAAACTTGAATTTAAAACCATTTTATATTAGCCGAGCTTAGATCGGTCGGGCGCCGCGCGCGAGAGATAAGAGAATTGGCCTGTCAGGCACCGCATGATATATTTGACCAGCATTTCCATACCGCTCACCCCCGCCGCTCCAGCCGCCCCCGCCGCCCGCGCCCCATCCCCGGTCCCTATTTTCATTTTGTACGTGTCTGCCTTTCTATATAATGTAACGTCGGATGAGGAAAAGCGAAGGTGTTTTTGATAGGAATTCCCGGCTGTCAAACGTTGACAAGGATGAGACTCTTTTATTGGGTCGCACTACGCTAGGAATTTATACGACTTTTATTTTTTCGTTTGTTGTATGACACGAAATAAAAGGGAAATATTAAGTCTGCACCTAATTTCGTATTCGACGTTCTCGAATATCTCATCCGACAATAGGAGTTATTTTATGCAAAAATGTGATCTCGGGGAAAAGAATTCGCTTATTTGAATAATTAATGGGATGTGATATTTTAAAAATAGAGTTCGTGAACCTCGTACGAACGGGTTTTATTTGACCGTACGTGGCCGTTTGTCGCGGCCGCCATCACTCTCCAAAAACTAAGGCCGGCAACGCACCTGCAGCTCTTCTAATGCTGAGAGTGTCCATGGGCGACGCGACGGTAGTTGCTTTCCATCGGATGGCCTCGTTGCTCGTTTGCCCCCTTATTTTATACTAGATGATGCCCGCAACTTCGTTGCGCCAAAATTCGTTTATCGCGCGGGAACCGTACATTTTTCCGGGATAAAAACTATCCTATGTCCTTTCTCAGGACTCAAAGAATCTCCATGCCAAATTTCAGCAAAATCGGTTCAGCGGTTCGAGCGTGAAGAGGTAACAGACAGACAGACAGACAGACAGACAGACAGACAGACAGACAGACAGACACACTTTCGGATTTATAATATTAGTATGGATTAAAAAAAAGACGGGTTGCACTCCGGGAGTGCCGGCAGAAGTGAAAACTTGATTATTAACGTTGTGCATTATTTTTTTAACCCAAAAAAAAATAAAAATAAAATAAAGAAAAAAACGATCGTTTTAATTAATTGATCGAAACCCTTACAATCGATTAAAAAATATCGACAATCGAAAAAAAAGCTGCTGTCAGACAGACAGTCAGACACTTCTCGCGACAGTTGTCTTGCAGGTGGAAACATGGCCTTAATCAGCGCGTCTGCTAAAGAACTCATTTCCCCGACTGTAAATTTCTGCTAAACAACTCATTTCCCCGACTGTACATTTCTGCTTAGCACAATTTTCCCCGACTGTACATTTCTGCTAAGCAACTCATTTCCCCGACTGTACATTTCTGCTAAACAACTCATTTCCCCGACTGTACATTTCTGCTTAGCACAATTTTCCCCGACTGTACATTTCTGCTAAACAACTCATTTCCCCGACTGTACATTTCTGCTTAGCACAATTTTCCCCGACTGTACATTTCTGCTAAACAACTCATTTCCCCGACTGTACATTTCGTTCGAGTTCGAGTACGACACAAAACACTACTCTCCAACCGTCTTACGCTTTTTCTATGGTTTTTCGATCAACACGAAAATCTGACGCGAGTTTCACAGTTTTTACCCATCCCACAAAAGTGCTCAACGCCGCTAAAGAAGTTTTCACTTCAAAAAAAAACTGAACGCACCAGGGACGCAATGCAGGCGGCTTGATTGCCGCCGACTATCTGCTGCCAAAATTTTAATTATTCACAATGAGCTGGCGTGTAACCTCGCGCCCGTTAACGCCTCGCGTAATGGCGTACGAGAGAGGAGTAATAACCCAGAAACGGCTCGTAAGTGTAATATCTGTACGTAGTTTTCAGTCAATTCTGAGATTCGTAAGAGGTCAAAACGGGCGTAAACGTAAAAACAAGGAATCATTAAATGTAGAGCTATTTTTGAGCACGGAAATGTATACGACGTAGAAATTCAATAGATGTCTCATCATCATCATATCAGCCTATATTCATCCATTGCTGGACATAGGCCTCTCTCAATGAACGCCAAGATGACCGATCTCCTGCTACTCGCATCCAACATGGACCCTAAACTAAACGGAGATCGTCGTCCCACCTAGTTGGAGGTCGACCTACACCCCGATTTCCCAGCCTTGGTCTCCATTCCAGAGTAAGTTTACTCCAGCGATCGTCTGTTGTTCGAGCTACGTGACCAGCCCAGTTCCACTTCAGCGTACTGATTCTCTGCACTATGTCGGTGACTTTAGTTCTTTGACGAATTGTTTCATTTCGAAGCTTATCCGCCAAAGAAACTCCGAGCATAGCGCGCTCCATAGCACGCTGAGCAACGAAGAACTAACGAGCTAGCCCTGCTGTAAAAGGCCAGGTTTCCGCCCCGTAGGTCATAACGGGAAGCACGCATTGATCGAAGACTTTCGTCTTCAAGCTCTGCGGAATTCGCGACGTGAGAATGTGGCTTAACTTCCTGAATGCTGCCCAACCCAACTGTATCCTCCTATCGGTTTCTCTCTCGAAGTTATGTCTACGTACCTGCAGTGTGTGCCCCAAATAGACATATTCCGTAACGACTTCGAGAAAGGCACCGTTAACTATAACCGGTCTCGGGAGAACATGTTCGTTGAACATGACTTTCGTCTTGTCCAAGTTCATCCCGAGACCAATCCGCCGGGAAGATTCATTTAGGTCGTTCAACATTTCCTGCAAGCCCTCCAACGATTCTGCCAATATGACGATATCGTCGGCGAAACGAAGGTGTGAGAGGTACTTGCCGTTAACGTTTACGCCACGTCTTTTCCTTAGGGTCTTGAAGGCGTCCTCTAACGCATTTGTGAACAGTTTCGGGGAAATAATATCCCCCTGTCTCACTCCTCGATGCAAATAGATTGGATAAATGTATCTAAGGCAATTATTAGTGATCAGTTTTTCAACACATTTTAAACAATTTTTACGCTGAGATGGCAAAGAATAGATGATAAGACTTAAAAGCATTTACCAAAGTAAGTTTTCTAAGTTTTCAAAAACCTCAATAAAAGCAAAAGTAACCCACTATAAGAAACATAATCAGCTAGTTAAACCAAATTAGTGGAGAGATAATTTAACGTGATTAGCATTTATATCGACGAATTCGACGATCATTACCTTCGTCTCCGGCACGAGCTACAGTTATCACTTTATTTCACATCTCCTCGACTTTTATGATCGCCTGGTGATACCGACATTTTGTTTATGTCATTTGAGACTTTCCATAAATTAAACGACCGAAAGTTTTTAGACATTGTTTTTACGCAGCAACTGTGTACATAAAAATACAAAATACATACGCAATAACAACGAAGACTAATTGGCTGTAAATAATAAAACTTTCGTAACGAATAAAACATGTCGGAATCAATCACCCAGCATCGCATGACCGCAACTGTTCGCTGCTGACCTTAAGTTTTGTCGAAGTCGATTCTTCATCGAAAATAGAAAAAATATATTTAGAATTATACCTCTATACGGGAGGGTTAATGCTAGGAACGATTTATATATAAGTAGCATTAGCGCAGAGCTTTCACGATACCGGGGCTTCTGACAAAGCTCTTGGCGGCTTTCCAAGCGCTGACTCGCCGCCCGCCGCCCGCTAGATGTCGCCTTCGAAAGCTCGACTCCATCATAAGCTTTTAAATCTTACTTCTACGTTTAAATTGGGATTTTAATAAAACACCTTGTGAAAAGCTTAATAAAAAGAAATTATGGCTACTTAGCGTACCTTTTGTTGGGAGTCGTGACAATGATGGACTGTTTTAGACTAAGTATTATATCCAGGCTTCGTCGGCTTATTTTCACCAAAGTATGAGAACACTCAGAACAGTAGAAATTACAAACTTGTAGACAGTAGATTTTTTTTCAATAAAAGTGCCCCTGAGTTAGATTTAATATTCGATGCGTTTTTTTATTTAAAGTCGTGTCGAAGCGATCAGATTGGACTGAACTCTATTAAAACTTCTCCGGCCTGACGCACCTTAAACTGAAACGGTAAGCCGGCTGATTATCTTTTAAAAAGTTAGCCCGTCTTGGCATTATCTGTGGCAGGGAATATCCAATTGAAAAAACTGACAGCCACTCACCGTATTTAATTGTTCTTTTTTTGAAACAAGAGTAAGTATCTATAACTTTTTGGGTTCCGTAAGCTTTTGCTTGGATTTTTAAATCAGGATTCAAGACGTTTTCTATTGTACTTACTTATATTAAATATATTTTGTTACTTCAGTTGCTTATCGTACGTATACATTTTTTGCATTTTTAACAGCATTGCTCGACTCTACTATTTCTTATTTAGGTAATAGCAGCTGAACAGAGTAAACAGAGGGCCGGGAGTCGGGACCCTCATCAGTAATGACAAGTGCAAGGACAGCCACACGGCAGCACCTGAGCCCAAATAATTAAAAAACCCGCCCTGAGCCCGGCTTATAGTTAATACGTCATTCTGTTTCGTTATGAACGCTTAATCCCCCACTATACATATTAAAAGCTTAAGGTTTAAATAGAAAATGCGGACCTCATTTCACATTTTCTACTTATGAGTTGTCAATGTTAATTTCCCTAAGAAGTGTGCGCAACGTATGGCATTTTATTTAATGCTAGCACTCGGTGCTTATTTACGGCGGTGGTCGGCCAGCAAACCACAATTCATAATTCAGTACTGTTGCTGTAGGTCCAGTCGATAGAGAGACTTTCGACCGTTGACCCTTAGTTGTTTGCCTCTTTGACTGATAAAATGTAACTTGTAAGTATTTCGACGTAGTACCAATATTTTAGAAAGCATGAACATAAGTCAATTAAAGAAGAATTTTTTTGGGATTTAAGATACATTTTATAGTAATTATTATGTATGGTAAAATTTAAAGTGAAGGTTAAATAAAACTGCAAGTGCAATAAACCAAGTTTTAAGAAAAATATGCACCAGGAATTCATAATCACGAGACATTAGCGAGACAATGCGCGCCGAAGTTTATAACAAAGACCGGCCCCAAAAACAATGATACTCGTACACGGGAAGAAAACAAAGACCCCGAAATTTACGTTTAAAAACAACGTAGATACCGTATCTATCCTATTTAGATATTAATCTAAACGAAAAAGCGATTCAAAATAGGCAACAAGCTAACAGTAGGGACGGGCGGGCGTTGTAATTGGCCATTTATCAAACTGCGAAGGGGTTAGCTCCCGCCGCCGCTGGTGCGCAGGCTTAAACGAAACAAACAAACATACGGATTTGTATGTTGGGTACGTTCGGCTAATCCCTTCTTCAAAACAAAGCCTCTCCGAATTAAAATTGTGTGACGTCCGCCGGCACCCGCCCACCATTTTTGTGCGCGTAAACTTCATTTTAGAAACCCGAATTGGATGAGGTAATTTTGGTAATTAAGGAGTAATTACATCGACTAAGTTGAGTATTAAAATTCGCAGTTTCGTTCGAATTAATCGGATGTATGCGACCGCCGCTGACCTCTCCGACATAAAAAATATAAAACGTCGCATTAAACCATAGACAATATTTGCTTTACGCGCCTTTATTCGAAAAAGGGCGGGTGCGTTATTAACGGAATTTTCGCTAAATAATCCATTCCCTAAACACACAGGTGGAGGAGCGGGGCGGAGCGGGGGTCCCGGATAAACCAACATAAACCTGATTAAGCCCGGTTTTAAATTCAGCGTTTGGGTAATGAAACTTTCTTATCGGCGCCTCCTCGTTTTGAAATATGGCCGCCGAATATTTAGATTCCACTATTACGTTTATAATTACGGCCGCTTTAATTATAATATGTGGCTCGGTTAATTGCTTATATTGTAGCGAGTTGTTAGTTATTTAACTCCTTTATATCTTTAATCGTTGATACTTATCTGTTTCATGAATAAAAATTATTATATTACCTACTCTATCCTAGAGCATACCTATTATTATGACACTATTTACATTACACCTTCGTTAATTTTCATGGATTCACGTAATAACATTGTAATAATGTTATTTGTACCCCTTTTCTTCAAAATATACCGATAAAAAAATGTCGAACGTTCCACGTACTGTGCGGTACTTTTCAAACCATGTTCCAAAATGAAATTCGTTGTTTTCTAAACATAAACTCTTGGCGTTATCTAAATGAAATAACAGCCAACAATTTGTCACCCGCGCCGCACAGCCCGGGCCTGTCAAAGGGTGAGTCCTTCTGCCAATCCGGCCGTGGATAATTTGAGCCTTTGTCTATGGTGTTGTGATCGGAAAAGTTAACTTGTAATCTCTATGGTTACGCTCTCGACGTAGACACGGATTATAACAACAACAATAATGCCTCTTCTAATTGCTTTTGTATTCATTTGTTATGCATGCTCATGTTTCGATAAGATAATAATTGGTGAGAATTTATTCGAAATTTGTATTTAATTTTGATGGTAAATCGGTCTTAACATTTTAATTTTGTTTTTCGGTCGTGTATTATCCTTATGTATAATGTTTATTAGAATAACCATTTCGTGATAAGCTACAAATAATTTTAAATTACCATCTACAGTATTTCGGTGTGAATAACGTCTTCCTTAATTACGAATGATAATTATGACGTTACATTTAAAATTATGGATTGCTAATTATAAACCATCCGGAGCTCCTAACTCGGCGCTCGAGTTTACGACCATTAAGTATTAACGTGTTGATTATTAACACCGTAAAAATGAAATGTTACAATAAAAAACGGACGTTTATTACGAGAACCCCGCGCCGAGAACAAATAATAAAACCTAGTTACCGTTCTGGACGATAATTATTACGCTAGTTACGCTAGTTCTATAAAATCTAAACGCTTTTATGATCTCGCGAAGTGCTCGGAGGCAGCGACCATTAAAATAGCTGCCATAGTTCCGAATGGACATGTTCTTTTGAATTTCTTAGAATATGATAAGGTGGACGGAGATAAGCGCCGAAACGGCGAGCCTACGAACGGCGCGGCGTCGCATCACTATGCAAATACACCTCTTAATTACTGTATCTCGGGCGCGATCTCGCCTAGATCGGTCGCGTTTCTTTCGAAACAATTATGTTAATAGCTCGTCGGCGGCCATAACTTACAATTAAAGCGGCAGCGACGGCGGCTCGCACTGTCACGGCCGTCATAATCTGGCGCAGGGCTGTGCCGTGTGCGGCGCAGGTCGGAGCGGGAATTAGACGGCGCGCGGCGGCACCTGCGCCTCGCCTTCTTTCGGAATTAACTCGCCGCCCCAACAATGGAGCCCGGCCCGATAAACTTTTGCACTGTTATTTTTTCCTCCGTCTGCGGTGGCTATATTTCAAACTGTCATACTTAATCTTTTTATCAAAGTTTGCTAAATGCCGTAAGAAGTGCACCCGTCTACGGCGAACTCGTCTGCCCCGTAATTACGTTTCCTCCTATTTGCCGAGTTTTATTTTGAAATTAATAAGTTTCATGAGCTCCTTTGTTTTCGGATTCGTATTTAAACTTTTAAATTGAATCGTGTAATGGAACGTTATTTTATTTTAAGTTCTTTTCGAAGTCACATAATTTAGTGCGCCGCCTTTGTTTTTAACATTACGGTGGCTAACTTTTATTTGGGAAATAAGGCCATCCTAACTTCTCTTTCGATCGACTCTGCCCCGCCGGAGGCTGGAAAATGATATCATCCCACCGCTAAATTAATTGCCATTACAATAATATTATTTGAGCAAGTAATGTAAGCCAGTAATTCCGCGAGGGTTGTTACTCGTTAGCTATTCGCAGTACCAGACGAGCAGCGGGGCCTAGCGTATAATTTATATTTAATTTAAACAAGACGACATTGGTATTCGGAATACGAGTGCGTAATTAAAATTCCCGCCATGCTACCCCCTCCCCCGCCCGCTGCGCCGCACCCCCGCCCGCACCGCGCCACAGTTTTCGCGCCAATTTCAACGCGCCCGGAAATTAATTGTGACAGAAAGACGCGATGGTCACATCCGGTAACATTTCATTACGCGAAATCAGACGTGCATCATGCAAAAATTAACTTGTAATTTGCTAAATGAAGTCCATCGAAATTAAAATTGTCGAAAACAAATGCACGGAGGATGTATAATATACTATCTACAAAGTATAAATCTTACATAGAGAATAAAGACACATAACCTGACCAAAACTCTCTAAATTCTATCGATTTATCTATTGAATCAAAAACGGTATAAAACAATTAATAAGTGTCAGGCTGCGCAGGTTGCGGTGTCAAGTTAAATTTGAGTTTTATCGGTTACATCTACGAGCCCGCTATAGGCCTGGCTATTAGATATACATTATACATAGTCATTTTGATAACGCTATATCAACCTTTAGGGCCGATTCACACCGGAATGGCAGAGGCGAGGCGAGCAGTTTCGACGCCGCCGCGAGCGGCCACGAGCGTCCACGGGCGGCCGTAGATTTCTCAAGCGATACTATGTATTACAATAATGAAGATAAAGTTTAAAATCATATGACACTGAAACTGCTCGCCTCGCCTCTGCCATTCCGGTGTGAATCGGCCCTTATTGTTATTTCCGGTTGAAAATGTGGTTCTTTTAGTCGGATTAGTTTCTGAATCAGTGGTAGGCATCGGGTTAAGAATTTTTCGTATAAAATTCATACTTATTTTGAATATATTTTTTTATGTTTTTGTTTGAAGGCTGTTTTTAGAGAGAGTAAGGATTTTGATGATGTTCAAAATGTTAGAATTGGGAAAGCTGACAGGAATGAAGTTAAAGAAAACTGCGCAACTGATGTCATTATTTTTATCGGCTTTAAAAACATGACAACGTAACATTTGCGTCATCATATTTTCACTTTCACGGGCAAATTAATTGCTTAATTAAAATTTCTAGTTTAAATTAGAATTTACAGTTAGATACATTTAACGTCTAACGTTAGATGCCTATAACATCTATGGTCTATGAGACGAGTCACGAAATTTCATACCATTTAATACAAAGTTTTTTATTCGTCTCATGTCAAAGACCACAGTCACATTATATTTGCGGGTATTTAGATGATGACGACAAGTGACAATATCTATATTATGATCAAAGATCTATGATTATGATAGAATATAATATTTAAATAGCAGGTATATTATAAAAATCTGTGAGATATATAATAAAAAAAACCTGTGAAGACACTGCGGTATCTCAGATAACCCTGGAATTAATTAGACACTTGGAGACTCAAAACCTTAAGCTGCTGATTTTAATTTATATAAAAATTTACTGTTCTCTGTAATTGTGAGTCTAGTTAGTCTAGTTATTTTCTTCTACCTAAATGCTTTCTTCCAGTTGTTTCCATAAAAAACGAAACGAAGAAACATTTAGCGGAATCCCATTAGGCCTTTTGCGAAGGTTTTACGGTTGAGTCGAGGCGTCTTGCATTGTAGTTGTTCAGGCAGCGTGTCTCGACCGAGATACAGGACCGATACCGGTGCCCAGTGGGAAGGGACACTATTATAAACAGCTTAATGCTCAAGGAGACAGAAGTTATAATTTTATATAGGCAAAATTGGTAAAATTAGGTATATTATAAAATCTTTATGTTTTTAAGTAAATATTTGCTCCTATCGATAATCTGATTATAATCTGTATTATCTTTAGATGCTTTGGTTTTTATGTATCGCTATAAAATCTTCTGACACTTTTTAGATCGATCAAATTGCTTTCCTTAAACACCATTAGAATTTCATTAGAATCAAGGTCACCATCGTTTGCGTCTTCATCTCCTTTTAAAAAACATCCTTTGACCCATTGATATCTTTATCGAATTTAATATTTACAGCGGCGGAATCGGAGGCTTACAGGAGAACAATGTGAACTAGATCACGACATTCGATACGGAACAAAAGCCGCCATAAATAAAGGGATAAAAATTTTAAGGGCCTACGCCATTAGAGCCCTAACGAAAAGATTGAAGATTGCCTCCGACGCGACCGTGCCGCGTGCGATAACTGATTCTAGATTTCAACTTTCTCCTGCTTTGTATAAACTATAAATACATATCGGAGAGTTACAGTGAAACCTTCCTAATGATATGGCTGATGGGCTCCCTTCATCATATTATGCCTTTTTTTAATTGAACGAGATCAACCAACTAATAAAATTTATAGTTTTTTTTAATGAAAAACGAGCAAACGAGCAACCGGGGCACCAGATGGAAAGCAAATACCGTCGCCCATGGACACTCGCAACATCAGAAGAGCTGCAGGTGCCGGCCTTTTAAGAGGGAATACGCTCTCTTCTTGAAGGTTTGCAAATCGTATAGGCCCGGAAATACTGCTGGTGACAGTTCGTCCCAGAGTTTTACAGTGCGCGGCTGAAAGTTACGCGAGAAACTCACGGTGGAAGACTGCTACTCATCAAGATGATGAGGATGGTATATTTTTCGCGTGGGACGATGGCGAAAAGTTGCAGGTGGCATGATTCCGAACAATTCCTCAGAGCACTCCCCGTGATACAACCGTTTATATAATATGGTTTATATAATATTTTTCAAAGTAAATTTTCAAGGTATTTTACATAATAGGCTTGATGACAAATTTTTTTTCTTATTGGTAACTGAAAGACCCTTAAAAAATAGAAACATCGCTGAAAGAATGACTTTGATAGCTTAAAAATTCACCAAGATATGACAATTCAAACATCTCATAAAATAGACCTGCCCGAAACGCTCCATACAAAGTGCTACGAAAGACTGACGTCACTCTTTCGTAGTTTGTATGGATCGGGAGAGAACTTTGTTCGATAGGTATATTAAATATTGCGTTTATGAAAGTGGTTTCATAACAAAAGTTGCTTTAAGGTGAACGCAGATTTGGCCGCACCGCACGCACTGCAGTCGCCGCATTCGCAATTCTTCATATTATTATTAAGTTGTGAAGACTGCGGCGCGGGTAGGTAGGTATGCGAGCTTGCCTATAACTTCATATAAAGAATTCCGAATGCGGCGACTGCGGTGCGTGCGGTGCGGCCAAATCTGCGTTCACCTTTAAATTGCATAATATATCGAATAGTATACAAATATTAAGAAATTTAATTGAAAAAAAAACGACTTGATTATCCATCTTTGAAGGCGCATAACAAAATAAAATACAAATGCTATCGAGCTGAAATTTTGAGAACACTTATTTTTTACCGTGATTTCTTTATTTTATTAACAAAATTCGCTAATCTTTGACCTTGCCATCATCCCTATTATTTATTTTCGAAACTTACTATGTTTACTAAAATTTATGCTGAAAACATATGATTATGGAAGCTAAAAATCCACTCTTGCTAAGATTGTAATTAATGTGGAGTCACTCCTTTCTCCATGTGTTGGACAATAAATCTCCGAGTTACATCTAATTGGTGTAAGTCGCGCCTTATCTCCATCTGCAGTCTCCAGTCCGCACATACATCATCCGTTATTATGAGATCACAATGTCTGTCTGTCTGTCACAACTCACTTCTTGCATAAAAATACGCAGTAAACGCATTATATTAAGTGTTTCGTTTTATCTATTTTTCTTGTGAACCAGCGAAAGAAGTGTTATAAGTCAGCAATGTCATATTTTTTGCAATTTAAGCCGCCGATATAGAATGTATTTCTTTTAATTGTTAGAAAAAGCCACTTAGATCGATATTCCTACACAGTAGTCAGTATGATTGATCGGACTGAAAAAATGATTTATTGTTGTAATGAAGCCGTTTGCAAGTGCTTATTCCGTGCTCAAGCAATGTTACATGCAGCGTAGAACGCTATGGCACCGTAATCATTTCTTCTACAAAATGTAGTGTGTACAATATCTAATTATAATTCCTACACACTATCTACCATGACAACAGCGCGTTATGTGAATGTTAAGTAAATTATTTTATACTAACTTGAGCCCGTGGATTTTCTTGCTTTTACCTCTAATATTAGCACCCTATCGAACCCTTGCCTTCTGTCTTGATCTATAATATATCATATCGTTCCGGTATCGTGCCGTGTCGGTCACGTGATATGTACTACAATTATATTTATTTTGCGCAATACGATCGCGAATTTCAGACATGCACGAATACCTGGTGATAATGAGTTGCTGAATATTTAATATTGCATTAAAGCCGACGTTGAAATAACGCAATTGCTCGGACAATATTAAAACATGTACAAATAATATGTCGTCTACCATTGCGAAATGTGTGGGAATGAATCCCTTCTGTCACAAATAATTTTTTAGACTGAGCTCAAAATTTTCCTGTGCTTTTCAGAGCTTTAATTGTCGTGACGTGTATAATAATGATTCTCAATCTTTAGTGTGAAGGTGTAAAATAATGATTGAAAAGCCGATTTCAAAAGAGTATTTATCCAAGTTGTCATTACTATTATGTAGTATATAACTACGAAGTTAAAAAGCTTTGCTGTTTACTTAGTTATTTTATATGTAATCCTATCATCTTTTAACTACGTCGATAGCGATTGCAGTTTAACTAAAAACTCAAAATTATTAATATCATAATTTTTGTCATATTTTTTTTTTTTTTGTGAAACTTTTGTAATCAAACATGCTACTTCAAATGCAATAATTATACTTGTATTCAAAAGTTGTATGTCCTAATCGTTAAGTTATACAGTTTCGTTAACAGTGCGTCAAGCGACGCGTATTTTTATATTACACACTCGATATTAAATTATCATATTCAAACGATTGAAAGCGAATTATAAATGCTAATAAACCGCCGATTATGAGTTATAGCCTTTTGGCCGGCGGAGCGGCGGACGTAAAATAGCTACAATTTATTCTACATGTCACAATCTAACCGAATGTTATTTTTTATCAATGAAACCTCACGAGTTACGTCACTTATTCAAATATTGATAACAAATATAAATGCTAATCGCTTTATCTATTACAAAATGGTAATAAGTCAAAGGTGCAGGCTTTCAATTTCCTGTGTTTTATAGGCAACCTGCGTTTTGACCGATGTTAAAAAACGGACAAGTTTGATTTGAAGCTTTTTAGAGCTTGGATAAATAATACGAGGGCTGCTATTTATGTATCCGGAACTGGCCACTTACAAGAACAATATTTAAAAAGTAATTACAACATTTGAAAATAGAACTCTTTGGTTGAAGAATACATTTTGTTTCATGTGACTGTCAATTATTTTTCCATTGTGGCGTCATTTTGAAAATTGCGTGTCTTCATTTGCCATGGATTTAACGCGTGAACATTTTCGTGCAATGATTTACTACGATTTTCGGCGTGGGCTAAATCAACAACAGTGCTTTATTCAACTCACCGCAACTTTTGGAGATGAAGCACCATCAAAAACCACTGTTTATCACTGGTACAGTGAGTTTAATCGTGGGCGGTCTATGCTCACGGATGAAAATAAAGAAGGTCGCCCAAAAACAGCTGTTGTCCCACAAAATATAGATGCTGTGCGGGAACTAATAATGCGTGATCGTCATATTACATATAGAGATAGAGGCGCCCTAAGGCATAAGTATGACGAGCATACATAAGATATTACACGAACATTTGGCTGTAAAAAAATATGTTCGCGTTGGATTCCGCACAACGTGACAATCGATCAAAACGGGCTCGTGTATCGACACGAGCCCGTTTTGCAAAAAAATGATAAAAAAATACAACCGTGGTACGTCAAAAGCCGTTTATAATATCTACACAGGTGATGAATCTTGGATCTATGCATATGACCCCGAAACTAAACAACAGTCAACGGTGTGGGTGTTCCAAGATGAGCCGAAACCAACAAAAGTTACTCGTGCAAAAAGTACTTTGAAGCAAATGGTCGCCTGTTTTTTTGGAATTAATGGACATGTGGCTACAGTGCCATTAGAGAATCGTAAAACGGTTAATTCTGAATGGTATACGACCATTTGTTTACCAGAAGTCTTTTAAGAAATAATAAAAGGACAACCGACAACGCAGAATCATATTACATCACGACAACGCTAGCTGTCACACCTCAGCTGAAACAACTCAGTTTTTGGAGGGTCAAAAGATCGAATTGACTGGTCATCCGCCGTACAGCCCTGATTTGGCACCTAACGATTTCTTTTTATTTCCATACGCGAAGAACAAATTACGTGGTCAACGTTTTTCGAGCCGCGAAGAGGCTGTTGATGCGTTCAAAATGCACGTTTTGGAGATACCTCAATCAGAATGGAAAAAGTGCTATGAAAATTGGTTCCAGCGTATGCAAAAGTGTGTCGATCATCGCGGCGAATATTTTGAAAAGCAATAAAACCATATTAAATTATATATGTTTGTTTCTTTTTTTAATTCCGGATACATAAATAGCAGCCCTCGTATTTAATTATTTCGTTTCGTTATTTTGTAGAATTAAAAACTCCTAAAATCATTAAATTCACTATGGAAACAACTTTCCTATTATAATCTGCATTTTCATGCAAGTATGCGTTGAAACACTTTTGTGTTAAACAGATTTTTAGCACCAGTTTATTTTTAAAATGTTGGTTTGTCTAGTCAGTGGTGCCTAAAAATCTATCAAATTATTGTTACATCAGAATTGCGTATCACAAACGTCGTAAGTACAACCACCGCATTCCTTTCGCCCTTACGGCCACAACAACAAGGATCACGAGTGACAGCGTCCGCGGCAGTACGGCCATTTGTCAAATTAATGGTGCGGGCGCAGGCGGGGCACCTGATAGCCGTGACGTCACGATAACAGCACCCACAGAAGGAGAGTCGAGAGATAGGAGCCCCAGGGATTGCAAGCTCGGCTTTATTCCGAATGACGAGGTTTTCCCCGCATTTGGTCCTGCCCCTTATAATCTCTAGTATTGATAGAAGTCAAGGTTTTTAAGGTTGCCGAATCAAGACTTACCTAGACCAAATGTGAACTAACAAGAAAGTAATAAATCGAATAACCGACTGGGCGGGAAACTTAAGAATCTGCAAACATAAGGGGTTTGCAGATTATTAAGTATCTATAGTAATAAAAATTGCCCCAGGCTTCGTAGCTTAAAAAAATATTCTTAGCTTTTTCAATGTAATGAACAGCAATATGATTTCGTGATATGGATTTTTTATAAACAATGGGAAATGTCTGAACTCTGAAGACTAGTCTAGCAGCCGCATTTAGCATTATTATAGGAGAGTAAACACTAAAAAGTAAACAGCACAATGATGTTATCAGTAATTAGGAGGTTGGCTGTGGCAATCCATCACGGCCATTAGTTCGCGCGGCCGCCGTGGCGCTGCTGTCGCGCTCATTAGCGGTTATCCCCGCAACTGTTATGGAAGCCTGGTACACGTTACATGTATTCTAAACACACTGGATCGAAACCGGAACTAGAAACGTAACATATTTTTCCAGAAGTTTTCTATGAAAATCTCTACCATCTCTTATTTCTTCCGTATAAACTCCCTGAGTCCCGAATTTATGTATTTAATCCCTTGTTTATAACGAATGCCATCTGTTGCCAGCGAATAACAGTTCGCACCTCAACCCTTTGCGAATATATTTAATAGGGAATAAATTGGCGCGCGTCAAACAATCAGAACAGTATGGCGCCTATCACCGTCCTGCCCGTTTGCGGTGGGAAACTCCTTATCGGGCCCAACTATTTTCATAACCAACAACATAAATGTGAGTAGGGTGTCCAATATTCCACTTTTGTACATGGTAATACAGTTTCGCAGAGTTCTCATTTCTCTATGGTTCCTCCTCCTCTTTGCAAGTGTTCGCTTTGAGCCACAACTCGTGCACTTCTGTGACGATTGTAATAGACGACCAATTTCGTTCGTACAGACATAATACATATAACATTATGTAATATTGTGACATGGGAGAAGCAATAAATCGCGCAAGAAGAAATCAGTGCGATGACGTAACGCAGGGTGCGTTAGGTGGCGCCCTCGCAATTAGCGCCATGTGTCGCGGAGGTCGGGGTCAGACGGATGTAATCACCACCGGCTACCAGGCGCCCAGGATTAAGGCGCTCTCCTTATTGACATGTCATCTGTGCCGCCCTGGGGACGACCTACACTCCGAATTGCATCTAAAGTTTCAGTTTAAAACTACCATCAAGATTATTCTAAAAGACAAGACAAGAAAAGACTTCTATTTGACTCAGGCGATAAAAATAAACTAGCGAAATAACAAACCAAAAGATAATCAAACTCAACAATAACAAACAGTCGGAAACGGAGATATAAAGCGATAGGCAATATTCCAACGGTCCACTCCTGATCCCCTGGTTATAATAATTTACTGGTCACACCTATAATTGCCTGATTTAGGGCAGTTTCTATGCGTTGTCGCGGCCGGCGGATTTCATGAAAAATATTTATCGTTCGGCCGGAGCCGGCCGGATTATAAGAATTTGTACGTGATGCTGCGGCCCTAATACATACGGGGGCCACAAATCAAACCGATCGCGCCGAACTCCTCGACGCTAAGTAACGAGCTCCGATATCGTCGTCGTCACATCGTGCCAACTAATCAGAAACTCGCTTCCCTCTTGTCTCCGACGCTTTTCAGCGAATATTACGGTTTCCCAAACGTCGGCACGCCGAATTTAATAATAAATGAAAGGTTTTAGGTAAATAATAACGTAATTAATATTATGCTAATATTTCATGGTTTGGATCTCGTCCATGCAATGGTCGGTGTCATAGTAATTTATCTGTTCATATATCATTTGGAAAAATATGTACACGCCGCACGTGATTTATTCATAATTTAATTCTAGCTTTGATTATATTAAAATATTTTAGCAGCATGTTACGTTAAAAAATATAATAAAATGTTAAAGTAATCTGTTAGCACTAACTAGAAGAAAATAAAGTAAAGAAAAGGTTAGCGATGGATTTACCATTGGTAAGTATTTATGCCATATTTACAATATATTTGACTTTATTGATGTACCGTAGATTTGAAACAAAGTAACTTTAACACGATTCTACGTTACCCATTTTTAAGTTACATTTACAAATCGCACAAATAAAAACAAACGCATCGGATCGCGAATCAATTAATCTGATGTTATTGACAAGTGGATTTTTGGGATTCGACAGTCATTTGTTATCGCGGAAAATTATTCACCCTTCCCGGGGAAAAGTCCGGGAAAGTCCCGCGACAAACAACACTATTGATTAACATTTCTTATACCCTATTTACAAGGAGCTATCGGCTTGCGATAAATATTGGCGCAGACATAAGTCTCGAGAAAAATAAAGAGATCGTTCAACGCGCAACGCTCATGGTGTAGGGTTGCGTGATTTTTTAAGAAGAAATCGTGAATGTACTTACATGAAATTAAATAGAACAAAATAAAAATATTTTTATTTCTGAATTTGCAGCAAATACTTTGAGAAAATACTACGTGTTGACCTACCCGCTCGGGAACTAACCCGGCGAGGATAACCGACGTAAGAAACTTGCAGGGAGCTAGCTACTTTAGCACAAAAGTGAAAAATTAACAACACACACAACCAACTGAGAAGCAACTCAGATTTTTTGGGATAAACGGCTGTTGGAAAATTCGTTTATTACCAGGAGCGCAGGAGGCTATCAGCGGCTTTATGAAAACTAATGCCTTAATTTGGCGACTAACGTCACCCCCGGCCGGCCCGGGATTACCCCCGCGATAAAACTGAGACTGTCAAGTTATTTGAATTGTTCACAACACTAAGCTATTTATATTACCTTTTTAGCACATGCTGGGAAGTTTTGATGCCATATTTCTATTTAAAATAACTTATGTAGAATATATTATATATACATAATTACTTAAACTCTACAAAACCCATTTTTCTTGTTCGTCTTTTAGTCAAACAATACTAGTTAGATGTTATTATTTATTATCTGAATTATGAAAATTGTAACTTCGTAGTTATTACGTTGGAAGCTTTCGCGTAAAATTGAGAATGACATCATCAGCGATAGCGAAATATTAAAATTGGGTGAATATGTAGACTCGGTCCCACATCACACACAATATGTAGACTCGGTCCCACATCACACACAATATGTAGACTCGGTCCCACATCACACACAATATGTAGACTCGGTCCCACATCACACACAATATGTAGACTCGGTCCCACATCACACACAATATGTAGACTCGGTCCCACATCACACACAATATGTAGACTCGGTCCCACATCACACACAATATGTAGACTCGGTCCCACATCACACACAATATGTAGACTCGGTCCCACATCACACACAATATGTAGACTCGGTCCCACATCACACACAATATGTAGACTCGGTCCCACATCACACACAATATGTAGACTCGGTCCCACATCACACACAATATGTAGACTCGGTCCCACATCACACACAATATGTAGACTCGGTCCCACATCACACACAATATGTAGACTCGGTCCCACATCACACACAATATGTAGACTCGGTCCCATATCACACACAATATGTAGACTCGGTCCCACATCACACACAATATGTAGACTCGGTCCCACATCACACACAATATGTAGACTTGGTCCCACATCACACGCAATATGTAGACTCGGTCCCACATCACACACAATATGTAGACTCGGTCCCACATCACACACAATATGTAGACTCGGTCCCACATCACACACAATATGTAGACTCGGTCCCACATCACACACAATATTTTTATTAATTATTATAAATGTTTATATTTCAAGTTAATTCTTTTTTCGCTCTTCACACGTTTTAATATAATGCTATACACTAAGATGTACATTATTTAATAAGGGAACTATCGGGGGTCGGAGGGAGCTCCTTAATTAGGGCGGGCGGAATTTATCGCCCAGCTATACCTCAGCCCGGCTCACCTGTTCCTCCGTTTGTTTTGCCCAACGTCCGGAACGCCGAATGTTTGCACACCATTTGGACAATTGTATTAAAAAGTAGAATAGAAGCTTGGAAGTTAAAATAAAATAACATTTTTTATGATAGAGTCATCAAGTTTGTTGAATGTTAGTTTTTACGATTCATCATGAAACGGATGTTTTGCAAGGAAAATCTTATTTGTTAGCTTTTAACCTCTATTCAAAGCAAATCTATATGAAATCATAATGCTAACCAATATAAAGTTGTAGAAAAGTTAAATTCAAATGCGAAATTTATTTGAGCAGTATTTGGAGTTGTAGAGGTGTGACGCAATAAATAACCAAGGCCCGCCTTAAACTCGGCGCTGGAAACGACCCCCTTATTTAATTCGCTCGCAGGTAATTAAAATCCAAAAACTTCGGGACAAAATTAAATTTTATTCGACTCGGAATCACAATTAAGACTGTTTACTTATTCCACGCGGGGAGAACTTGACGTTACGTTAGAGGAAAGAGGGTTGTGTTTTTTGAGTATGTTTATATTGTAAGATTCAACCGAAGATTGAAAGATTTAAGTATTAGATTAGAAGAACAAACTTTGAGAATCTTACACATTATTAAAGTTTTAAGTACTTCTACAACTTTTGAAATATAAAGGAAAAATATAATGATTTTTTGTTACTAAGTATGCAGTATGTAATATGTATCTTCGCTCGGATTTGTTGTTAAATGGGCATAATAATTACCATGGTTACCGGATATTCAACCGACTCGAACAACTTAAATATAAATGTATATGGGATCAGAATAACATAATTTCGGGGGAACACGGCTAGTTTTTGACCAAAACCGTACAAACAAGTATATTTCACAATACCTCTGCGACCCTCCGGCCCGCGGCCCCCGGCCCCCGGCCCTCCGGCCAACCGAAACAGCCCACGAACGTGTTCCCGGAACTAAATGGCCCTTTTAACTTTTCCTATTTAGGGAAAGGCCGAGAAAATCTCACAATAATATTAGTAATAATAATAGATATGTACCAGGGTATCATGGGCTCGAGTGGCTCCATTATCATAACGTCGCAGTGACCACCGGACGTAAAAATAAACGGACTAGTGCTGAAGTACTCAAATTGTCTTCTAAACATAGTTAAAGAAAGGTACCGGCGTTATAACAATGTTTAGCCACTGCAAACGCTTTAGTCAACTTTAGTCTCTAGAAACTTATGCACCATTAATCAAATGTATTAGAAACAGTGACAATAACAGTCTCATAACATCCAACGTCACCCTTTCTCCGGTTACAATGAGATTAAATCTCATTACAATTAGTCGCATTTGCATTCGGAACGCATTCATCATGGCGGGCGTTTTTCGCGCCGATGCGATAGCTACAAGGAATTACAACCCTTCGCCGGAGCGGCATTAGCGGCCAGATGAGTGCATGATTTATCGCGTCATCTGGGGTCCGCTGGACCCATACACAAACACTCGCACTCGGTCCTCCCGATCCCATAGATTTAAAACGTTCAAAAAATGTCATTAAGTGAAGTCTTATAGGATTACGATACCATAATATGAATAGTAATGGAACACGAATGGAACTGGTTATGCAAGATTTATGATATTTATTTTAATTTCTTTTGTGACGATGTCGAAGAACTATTAATGTTATGAATACAACGATGTATAAAATACAGTTTATGTTCATATGTGATCATAATGACACAATATAAATGCTTATTTTACAAATTAAATCCCAAACCTCGTATTATCGAGTCATAAATCATGTCCATCTAATATTTAGTAAAGTCAATTACGAAATCGCCGATATTAGTCAACATAATGGCCGTAATGCAATTTGTAGCAGAAACACAGCAATATCAATTTCAACTGTCAAAATTAATGCAAGGAACGGCCCCGGTGCGTCGTAAAAGTTGCCTTTTTCCCTCTCCCAGCGGGCGGGCGGGGCCTGCGGGACCCGGCTGCAGATGAACAGTTAATGAACTAATCTTTGTATTAACAATACATTAGTCGCATCGGACGCTCGTAATGACGACCCTACGAGGGCCAACCCTTCCCGATCGAACGCTTTCGACCTTTAAATTGCTTATAATTTTCGCCGAGACCCCCGATTCTACGTTCTCGGACTCTCGGTGCTTTCGACTCAATTTAAAATGTTAAATATGCCGGTTTAGTTGAGAGTATTTATGACAGTTTGTCTATACGAGCGTCAATTAAATCGAAACTCAAATAGTCGAAATGTAACAACATCGGTCCTTTATACGAATTGGATATACAATATTCATACGGCACGCTGTTCACGTGTAAAATATAATGTATCGGGGATTGGTAATACAAATCGGATCACAAACCAATCGGCGGCAGCGGCGCGGCGCGATACGTATTGACAGTTCATTTGGGAATGCATCCGCGCGCGTTACTTATTCACCCGCGCAAGTAATTGCCGCGTAACTTATGTGAGCGGTGCTTTATTTGATATGGATACTCTTCTGTTATGACGTTAGATCCTCTTTGCTTTTCTGGAACCCTGCCCCTCTAGCATACGCCAACGAGAAAATTTTGTCTACACGTTTTCTCGATGTTTGATGGCGTTTCTCTTCATCTCTATTGACCCTAACATGACATAAATTTTTTTAAGATGTCAAAAAATGATTTTGACATTATGTCGTTATCGACAATATAACTACACACGAGAGTAAAATATATCTCGAGATTTTCTCGTTTGCGCATCTTATAGTATGTGCGCAACTAGTTGGCCGCTCTGCCGGTATGTGAGTATATGGGCAGAGCGGCCAACTAGTTGCGAACAGACTAAAGGCCGGCTGGTCTCATATTGTATGCGTCACTATGTAGAGGTGCAATAAATTCCCATGTGTGTGAAATCTAGATATGTTTTAATGAAGTGTTCTTTCTTTTCAGGTTTATCAACGCAAGACGTAGGATAGTACAGCCAATGATCGACCAGTCAAATAGAGCAGGTAACATTTTTCTTATACGAATATAACATAAACAACACAACACCCACACATATAACACAACACAAAACAAGAATCTAATCAGAATGACAAACGTTACTTTTCCCATACCAAAAACTTAAAAGCTACAACTAGGAACTACGACACGTTAAACAAAGTAAAAGAATCATTGATCACTCTGACATTCGGCGAAACCTTTAACGACAATTGGGAATAGCGCATTGAATAGATCAAACCGTGCCCATTGAAATTCGCCGCCGCAAACGACTTTGAAGTCCACAATCGAGTTACTGACCGTCTCATAGAGTATGCAGGCTGCAGGCCCCGGGGACCGGCGGCTGACCACCGACACCGGTGAAAAATAGTTCACCACTTACGGTGGCTTACGCTATACGTTATATCGATAGGAAATTCATGAGATGTGCGTGAAGTTTTTAGGTAATGAACCAGAGCCATGTAGTATGTTAGTCATTCGTCCAATTGATTATTATAATATTATTGAGTAATGCCTATTCGAAGATGAACATAAAATAAGGCGCGTAAAGGAATGAGTAACATTAGCAAAGAAATCAATTCAAAAAGCTAATGCTCTTCATGGGAAAAAAGAACACGGGCAATGAAAATAATGTGATCATAATTTCCCCGGACAAACAGCTCCATATCGCCGCTAACCGGCGACAGTTCGCGTCCATGTTCAGCCGTATTTGAAAGCATTTAAAAACAGTCTCCAACGTTAAATAAAAAGAACGATTCCGTTCCGTAATTGTAGCAGTCCATAAAACGTACCCGAAGCAAAAATTCCTCCGGGAAGAGGAAAAAAAGGACATCGCAAAAAGGGCTTACTCTTGCGAATGGAACGCAAGAAGGGTAAAAAGAATAATGTCCGAATTCGTTGACCCGTCCCGAGCCATCCATCACGGCCCCCGGCCCCCTAGATGTGTGCCCCGGCCCCGGCCTAGCAGGGGATTAGATCGCTTTTGTCTCATTTTCTAAAGATATTTGTGACAAAAATGTAATAAAACACCGTCAGCAGTTCCGGAGATCTATCTGCCCGTTAGCCAGATTTCATTAACATACGGACGCCAGATAATAAAATTGGCCGCCGGTCAGCGGAGCATCGATCAGGCGACGCCGGAGCGCCCGCACAACTCCTCATCGATCCGATAAACGTCTGCTAGACGACGTACATTGACGACGCGTAAATTAAAGTAGTCGACGGCGAGCACTTTCGGGGAGTAATGTAATAATTACAATTCGGTTGTCGCGCATTACCGGCGTAAGTAGCGCGCCGTCGGCCGCGTGTTTACGGCCAGCTAATGAATTTATTATAAGGGCATAAATTGCCCTCTGATGCGTCGCCATTACGCGCGACTCTGTAAATTACAATTCGCGCTATCCGCCGCCACCGACCAATCGTTTATTCGGCTTTTCGCGGGGATTAATCTGACGTTCTGCAGTTTATTAAAAACGTAATACGGGGAGGCGTAATATTATTTGTGTCGCTCATCAGCTGCTAATTACGAATTATGATTACTATTATTATAACTTATTCGAGGCCCGAATCCTTTCGGTTTCGGAAGCAATTTCATGCAGCATGCTATTCGTGAGGTTCCAGTGTGGGCTTTTCAGGAATTTAAAAATCGAGTAAAGTGGTCCGGCAAAAAACTAATAGAGTACAGTACCGTAAGATGTACGCACCGGGAATACATAAACAGAGGGCGATCGGAGGCCGGCTTGACCGCAGGAAATGCGGGAGCCATTTTCTTTAGCCGATTGCCAAAACAATTTTCCATTCCCGCTTTTCCATTTTCCGTCGTCGGCAAACTTGGCGGCATCCGCCGGGAATATTTAGAATTCTGCCCCCGCTTTATGCGCTGTCTGTTTTAGAGTGCACCGTGCAACACCGCCGCCAAAACTCCGTCCCCGATACTTAAGACAATGGAACGACGCGGCGCATTTTGTTTATTAACATTATACGATTCGCTAATGTATTCGGACTGGAGTTGTGGCACAAAAGAATAATTTTAGGAGCGTCCTCGGTATCTAGGCGGAACTAGGTACAATAAAATACCTATGGAAAATATTAGGCGAGCCGTATTTACGAGAAGCGGGGCCACCTCACCGTTAATCGCATTACTCACGGCGCACAAACAGGGAAACTCCTGATAGTGCAAAAAGAAGGAATATTTCTGAGATTAGTGAGCCGTACTTCCCGTACTCCGGGACCGGGGAACAGGAAATAATAACAGGTCCCGAGAACAAGAGGGCCGAGCTACCGGGAAACTATGATTTAGGGAGCGGTAATCAACGCCGCCGTATATCACGCTGGGAACTTCTCCGTGCTGCGCGGTGACGGACCGACTAGCGACTGTTGTGGCGGAGCATGCACTTTTTGCCAGTTCGCAGGCCTCGCTGAATTAATCTTCTAGCCGTTAAAATGTTTCCCACCCGCGATAAATATTTATATGAAATGAATCCGGAACGAGCGAGCGAGTCGACGGAACGTAACGATAATTTTTTAAATTAATCAGCTCGAGAAACGAACGATCGCGTGCGGAGGATGCCACTGGAAATATTCAAAGTGCATTAGAAATATTGTATTGTTATCGCACCCGGGCACGGAACGGCGGGGGAATAATGTTGACTGAGTACAACCAAGAGGAGACACGTCTTACTAATGTGTATCCTTGTTGGTGCTGCCAAGGTAATAGATTTAAACAATAATCTGCAAGTCCTTTTTTGACTTTACATTGAGCCACAATTTACATTGGGACACTCGTTTATAGTTCTGTAGTAGAGTCTTAATTTTGACTGAACTGCAAGACTTAAAAAAGCAATTGGTAAAAAGCATTTCGGGCAGTAGTGTAGCGGTGTGGTGTTTGCCGGGCGTGTGCAATGGCGCGTGCCACCATAAAGGCGGAGGAAGGCGGAAATCGCCGTCAATAATGGCCGAACACCATTAGTTTACGATTGATAATCCCGCCATATATCGCCGGAAGGCATAACAGTTTTGTGGCAAAATTGAGCGAACTCCTATATCGACAATCGACATTATTTTTTTCCGTCGCCGTCGAAACTTCTGAATAAGTCTTGTTAACATTAATGGCGTCTTCCGCTCGCGTGTTTGTTTGGAAGTTCGTATACGTATATATTGTATACGGTATAAGTAACGAATAACGTACTGTTGCTAGGAGCGTGCTGGAACAACGAGTGCGTTCGTTCCGAGAACAGTTTTTCAAATTAGTCAAGTCTATCGTGAACACACGGAGACAAAAAACGCGCACGCATCATGCAACACACATTACAATAGTTTAGAATTACATTTAATTATTTATTATAAATAAAGTGAGCGGCGGTCGGCCGTGACAGATTATAAATTGTGTTTGTGCGTATTTTTTCTTGTCATAATTCTAATCTCTCTCCATATTCATGTGTGACCGTTGACCGCAGTCCGCACGGGCGAGTCGACGTGTTAACCTTTTATTGTTTTGCTGTTATTTTGTGACGCGACGTAACTACGATTCTTATGATCGTATAAAAGGGTTATCTTAAGTTAATTATGGCAATATTCAAGTGACAAGATACACATTTTTACGATTTAGTTACAACATGCTATAGATACTCGATTCTAATATGTTACAAGAAAAGTAAAGTTCCTGCAAGTTGGCAAAACTAAATATAAACTTTATACTCTACAATCTATACACTTTACATTAAATTACCCTATAGTTTATTTGAGAGTTATATTCTTGGCCCTTATGGTCCTATACAATTATACATTCAACACTTTTGTAGCTTTCTTAGCCCTACTCACAACGATAGAACTGCACAGTTCACAACAAGATAGTATGTGTGCTGCGACCTGCGGCCGAACTGTGCAGACCTATCCCCATGTCTCCGGGTGTCAACGCCAGGCCTAATTAACCGCTCAGTGTTCTACCCGGCAGTGTTCCCGCACGCCGGCCCCAGCGGCGCGTACAGCCCCGAGGCCACGATGGGCTACATGATGGACGGCCAGCAGATGATGCACAGGCCGCCCACGGACCCCGCCTTCCACCAGGGCTACTACCCCGCGGAGTACTACGGACACCATCTTTAATCCTTGTACATGTAAGTTGATTTTACCTCTAGTACCGTAAACTACCAGTCATTGGACAGCTAAGGATTTTTTTTACAGAAATAGCTGTAAAACATGAAATACTTCGCGTGAAATAGAAAAAGATATTATATTTGTGTTCATAAATTATCTAGCTTAAGATATGCAAACATAAAAATGCGATGGTTTTTCAGTTTATATTGTTTTTTTGGTAAAAACTGAATGGTAGGTAAATCACAGTCATGGGACGGAATAACAGTAGTTGGGACACCCAAAACCAGTAGTTGGACAAGCAAAGTTTGATTGAATTTTGGTTAAACTTGGTATTGTAAGTAGGAAACATTATAAATAATTGTTGTTTTCACATTTATTTTTATTATTTATTGCAAAATAAGGTATTTTAATGAAATATTTAACAAAAACTGAATTCAAAAAATTAAAATTCTTACCAATATTACATAGTACTAGGTATACATATCCATACTAATATTATAACTTTATAAGTATGAAAGTCTGTTCGTCTGTCTGTCAATTACTTCTTCGCGCTCAAACCACTGAACGGATTTTGCATAAATTTGGTATGGAGACACTTTGAGTCCCGGGAAAATGTACGGTATCCACTCGAAAAACGGACTTTGACGCAATGGAGTTACGGCCGTCATCTATTAATATTATAGATGTAAAAGTATGTCCGTCTGTTTCTTTATCTGTATGTCTGTACCTACTTATATTACATTGTTCAGGTAAAACGTAACTCAAATATTTAGAGATTTCAGATTGTCCTAATCGAGCCATGCCGATTGGCTTGAACTCAGACAATATTTAAATATGGAGCACAATGCAAGCAGCTCATTTGCCTGCTGCTAAATAATTGGAGCGTACTTCACAATCCAGGGATTTCCTAATAAAACATAAACAAAAAGGGTAGCTGATTTTGAAAATTCTAATTCCTCAATAAAACGCGTTTAATAACGCGTTGTTTAAATATCAGCCCTTGTGCAACGCACCGTAGCATTTTACAAGGCCCCCAAATTACGTAACGTTCCCTTATTCATTCCATACAACTAACGGCAATAATCAGTAGGTTTTTGAAGTATTCAGAAGTCACACTTCATTTAAGTATTCAGAAGACACACTACGTCAGCTGCAAATTAACATTCGTATTGAATAATACTCTCTTCTTTCGAATATATAATATCAAGTTGATCAGTATTATTTCATCTAATAACGTCCAATAACTGTTTTGGTACAATACCAGTAGTAGGACAGGCCAAAAAAACCTTTATATGAGATAAAAGGTTATTAAGAATGTACAAAAAATACTTAATAGATTGTTATTTATACAATAACACGTTTATAATAACACACACAATGTGTATCATAAAAAATATTATTAAAAACTTTAGCATGTTTCTAAATTTTTTCTTTTCATTTGCAAAACCAAGGCGCACGTGATGACCATGGCGACAAAAAGGTGTTTTATTTTGGTTACACCGCAACCTGATAAAAAATACTCTATTTTTAGTGTAGCGTGAATGCCTCTCAATATTAATTCCATTATTATTTACATCGTATAAAAACCACAAACTTTTATTTTTACGATCAAAGTGTAAAGAGTCCCTCTACTGAAAAATTCTAATGACTCGTAATTTACCCTACTACTATGGTTTTTATTTTGTTAATATTCGTTGGTCGTAGGAAATAGTGATTTAAAGTATTTCTCAGAAATATAATTGTTTACAAATCCAAAGACGGATTAAATATAAAGACACTTGTGCAATATAATTACTCATGAATCATGACAAAAGCGACAAGTAGGTGTCTTTTAAAAAGTCTTTGCCGTTTGTTATTATTTTTAATAAATGAAAATTTTGTAATCGATTTGACCTAATGTGTATTTTTTTATTTCCAGAATGGGTAACCATCGTTCGGCCCAGCTCACTGAGGCCGACGCGTCAGGGTCGCCGCCCACCGCCGCCGCAAACGCCGCGGCGCGCGGCGCCCGCACAGGAGAACGATGCTAACATGTACATAAAAACAATCATTTTGTAATATTTGAAACAGTATACGATCTCCTAAATTAAGATTTAAAGTCAACTCTAATGTTAATGTAAATTTACTAAGTGACGATTGGACGCTGTATTATACGAACGTTCGCGAGCGCGACGTGAGAACAATTTTATCACTCGGTACTATAGCGGAGATGAACGTAACAATAAAAGGTTTGATAGTTATCGTATAAATATTTATAGCTAATTGTGTATTGTTACTACGTAAATATAAATAAATAATTGATTAGTTGTAAGTTGTAACTATCACTCGACGGAGCACGAGACGGCGGTAATAGAAATGGGACTTTTTTGTAAAGGAGTTGCGTATGTAGTAGGTTTGTAATTAGCCTCTGTTGAAGGGCCGGCGGCCGGGGCGCCGCACGCCGCTGCGGTGCCGCAGTCGCAGCGTCGCCCCGGCCGTCGGTGCCTACCTTAATCGTTGGGAACAACCGTTTTCGTTTATTTTGAACGCCTTTCGAACGTCTCGCTTCTGTTACCAAACAGTTTTACGACGAAATAATTCGAATGTCAATTTCACAGTAACGTTTAATCGACCCGATCGCTATTTTCTTTACAGACAAAGGACATATCTTCGAATTATATTATATATAGTATATATTATATTTATGTATAGCGTCACCTTGCCTTGGTGTTCAATCGTGTAGCACAATTTGTAACCGATGTATACGAGTATAAAACCATATTTTACACTGTTGCGATGAGATTTTTAAATCTATTTACGTGTATACCGATGCGATCGCCCTCGACGATCGGCTGCGTCTCCGAGGACGGAGTAAAAAGTATTAAGACGGCGCGCGCCAGATCTGGTCAAATTTTGAAAATAGAATCCGAGTCGAAAACGGCCGATCGGATTCGGCGCGGCGTCGCCCGCGCGGCGCTGCGGCGCTGCGGCGCGGCGCGGGTCTGCGTTCACTATTTTGTTACCTGTATATTGCGTACGGTCGCCGCGACCGCCCGCGACCGAACCGCGTGTGAGTCGTGAGGTAATGCACATTACCAGCCTTATCATGTATACGAGCGGGGCTCGCCGGGCCGGCCGAGCAGGCGCCGGCCGCGCGCCCGACCGAGCTTTATGTAGCGGACACAGGTCGATGTGATCGTTTCAAATTAATTATAGATATTGAAATAATATAAAAATATAATGTATAAAGATTTCGGGAACCCGAATATAAGCTCCATAGCGTAGGACACGAATTTCCCAGAGATTACTAGACGGATCGAGTTGTGTTTTAGTATGTACTTCACCTGCGGACGTGCGACAGATGTGTCGCGTCCTGGCCGGTGCGACCGCCTCCCTCGTGTCCCTCGGCAGCCGTGGTCCTCGCCAGGAGCGCAGAGTTACCCGAGAGACGCAAAGGCCGCGGTCGCACACCCCCCCCCCTAGGTTTTCTACTGCAGCGAAATTCACAAATGTATTATTTTTACTACACCAGATTTGTAATAGTTGCGTAATGTTTCGCTCAATAATTACATCATAAGAATAAAAGTGTTTTACTTCATCCGATGCTCAAAGATATTGTAAATGGAGGCCTCGGCGTCGCTGCCTGTTAAACTATGAAACCAGTGATTTGTCAAGTAACAAATAATAAGCACAGTATTTGGAAGTTAAACTTTGTTATTTAATGAAAGTCTTTTTCCAGCTTCTACTAGTTTATGCAACATTATTGTAGTTTCATTGCTTGTACGATACAGCCTTTTAGCAACAAAAAACATAATTGTCAAACAAACGTTGTATTCGTTGGTTTTACATTTCATGAGAACCAGTTTGCTATTTGAAAGAAAACTGGCTGGATCAAACGATACACAGAGATGGTAATTTTGCATTAAAATATCATTTTTTATGAAACAGTAAGTGACGTCGAGGTCTCCATTAGATTAGAATTTCGTTGATGTTGAAACTGTGTATTTAATTAATTTCCACAACCAAATCGCAGTCGCTTCTAACTTTTGTAAATAACGCGTTGTATAGACCGTTCGGTGCCGGGTTTGGTTCTTATTGTTTCTGTATATTACACCTTCGGTAGTCTAGATTGGTTGTCCGCACAGCGACTTTTCAATGCGTTGTTAAATCGCAATTATATATTTTATACTCTTATTGGCGCAGATTACACGTATCAATGTTATCATGATTCCGTGATAATATTGATGGTGTAAGCGGCCGAATCGCAGAATCGTGATAATATCACAGAGATTTTAAAAATTCTTGAAATCCACGCGATACTGGGGGGCGTGTCTTCCACAGATTATGGTATTCTTCTTTTTTTTTTTTGGTGATATGCCTCCCAAGTCCCAGTTGATTTGCCAGTGACAGGTACAGTAGTAAGTTTATATTATATATAATATATTATGCAGATATACAGAATTCATAAATATAATTTTAATAATAAACATACTTAATAATGAGATAAGGAATTCTTATAACAATAATTAGAGCCTGATGACCTCAAGGAATTCTTTTGTAAGAAACATGCCCATTTTTATGGAATCCGAAAGATCTTTAAATATATAAATATATTTAAACATCTTATATTAAATAGGTAATAATAATAAACAATAATCCGTCTTGTTTTGAATGCGTTTAGTTTTTAACGCGCATGTGAGTATTATTGCTTTTGCTGCTTTTCTCTTATATAAAAAAAAAACTTGTACGAGACGACCTTCCTCTAGCGATTTCAACTGTGTACTGACGGTGATAATATTGACCGTACAATAGGGCTCTTCAGTACTCGTGATCCGCGTGGATTCGCGTGATACTCGAATCACGATAATATTGATGCGTGTAATCTGCGCCATTAGTGCTGGGGCCACACTAACGAGAAATTCCAATACTTATTGCGATAATGAGCGTTAACGCCATACTGTTAACACCAATTATCGCAATAATTAATGGCAATTCTCGTTAGTGTGGCCCCAGCATAATAAAGAAACGCAGCATATATCTGTATACGGTCTTGTTGTCTTTGTCTGACAAATCAAAAGGTCACATGACATAGACAACGCAACTTGAAATGTTTTATGCTGCGTGAATATGTTTATTAGTAAGGGAGATAAAATAATATGGAGATACCGCACAAAAATCAGGCGGTTCATAAAAAATGCGATTAAGACCAGCGTAATTACAATGAAACCGCGCGTTGGGAAACCGCTGTGCGGACGGGCCCCTGCGGTTTTTTTCTTCGTATGTATATGTATTATATTATGAGCTAGGAGTCTGTACATATAGCTGTTATGTCCCGGCCGCGGCCGTTTCTATTGTTTTGATGACGTCATAGTCCGGCCGACGGGACGAGGACTACGGTCGGCATTATGAATGCTACGAATTGTGTAAAAAATATTAAAAAAATACTGAAAAAAAATATTTTGTTTCATTTCCCAACACTATACTTAAATATTTATCAGACGACAGTTTATTATATATCTTTATATCATTTAGAAACACATTCCAAACAAACATATGTATTTATATTTCGAATGCATCATCAATTCTTTCATCAATCGTGTACATTTATTTCTAAAGACACTTCTCACTCTTATTACTCAATTATATTTATTATTACTAAGAATTCTATTAATATTTACTTATATACAACAAAAAAATTGGCAGATATAAACAGAGAAACTTATTAAATTATCAAAATAAAGAGTAACGGTGCTACGCCGTAGCGCTACGAGCTACGCGCTACGGCGCTACGGCGTAGCAGGCGGGGCGGGCGACAGTGAGTAATGGCAGCGCGACGGGTCCAGTGACGCGTGCCGCAGGGCTGCCACTTCCTAGTCACTGCTGTGGATGGATGGATGGATGAACGGATGGATGGATGGATGGATGTTTGTTAAACTTTGACGAAAAACTACAAGAATTGTGATGTGTATGGTGATAGTTGTGGAATCATAAGAATTGTTACTTGCTAATTTTATTTCCCAAATTAGAATTAGTGGGAATGCTCCCGGCAGGCAAAACCTACTTGCTCAATAAAAGATACCGACTTTTTAAAAAAATATATTACAATTGTACACATTTTGATTTTTTAATATAAATTCCTTGGTGACAACAGTTAGCTAGTGATTTGAAAGTCCCCCTAATAGTTTGATTGATTAACTTACATAAGAAAGCTACTCAGTTTCAGTGATAGTGGCCTATTTCATTACAACCAGGCTTGCTACGCAACAGTTATTTAGGAAGTGTCGTGTCTTAAGTTACAAGACAAGTATCTTGAGACCCTTGAAACTCGGCAGTTTTTGAATTCTGATTGTGTAGAAATAAGCAATTATAAATAAGGAACTAACTTTTTGGTGACAGCCCTACGTTTTTTCCTCCGTCGCTGTAAGCAACGCACCGATTGTATCGCTCGCGGATGCTCGGAGCGGCCCATTTGTCAACCTTAGCCCTCCCCCTCTCCCGCGCCGCCCCCTCTCACCCTCGCAACGCCCCCGCAGCAGCCCGGCCGGAGCTGCGCCGATTTATGTTGACCTGGTTGTTCTGCTCAATTCTCTATGAAGAAATGGAAAACAAAAAGTGAATGGGTAAGAAGTAATTATTGATAAAGACACAAAAGGTGGCGCTTTGTTGTGTACGATGCGCGCGCCCGAGCGGCCAGGGCAAAACATCACATAAATAAATAAAACGAAATAGTGCTCCAAAGTATCACTTTTTCTTAGAACATACTACATATAGTATAGCTAACAAAACACGTATTTAAAGTTAAAAAATATTGTACTATCAGAGAAGTTGATTCCTAGGCAGATGGGGGATCTACGTAGTTTGGTCGCGTTACGACAAACCCAGCTTACAGATACAGATTAACATTGAATTGACATAAGCCGACCAAATGACGTTGGTCTGCCAAATGCATAGGAATCAATTTCCTCGATGGTACAATGCGCCATACAAGTCTCTTTAGTGAAGCGGGTTCGAGTCCCACTTACATATTGTAATAAACTTGCTTAGACCATCTTTCAGCAGTATTTTTGTAAAGTAGATAAAAGAAATGCTTATTCCAAATACAGGTATTATAATAACTTCAAGTAGCACTCTTCTAAATATGCGCTACGTCGCATTTGCACCACATTCATCGGTATATTACGTCCGCTATATAATATACGGACAAGTAGTCAAAGGAAACTATCATTTAACGCACTGTTTTTCAACCAGTGGGTCGCGACCCTCTGGGGGTCGCCAGAGGTTAAAAAAGCTATTTTAGTAAAAAAACAATAAATATTAAAAATACAATTTAACAACATTATGTTCCTAAACATGCATGAAAAAAAAGTAAATGGAGGGTCATGAAATATTCTGTCATACCACGCATCGTGTCATAAAATAGATTGAAAAACACTGGTATAACGTATGAAATCTATGAATCTTCCGAACTATTGTTCTACTAGTTGACCCCTTCTTCTCTTTACTTCTGATATTTTGAATATTCCACCTACATAAGTACTAGGAAACCCGTATCAGGGGCTCAGAGTGCATGCGACCTCCCCGCTACCAGGGCGGCACGGGCGCGGGGCTCGGGATTTAAGACGGGCCGCGGGCGACATGTTTATTGGTTAATTAAAGTTTTACCGAAACAGGTGGCCCCCGTACCGTCCGCAAAAACTGATGAGTATATAATATTATCTATACCTACTTACCTGTATACTTATATACTTATACTTATTACTTATTTAATATTATAATTCTGCAGTTTGTTTGTTTGTTTGTTTGAACGCGCTAATCTCAGGAACTACTGGTCCGATTTGAAAAAATCTTTTACTGTTGGATAGCCCATTTATCGAGGAAGGCTATTGGCTATATTTTATCACGCTGAGACTAATAGGAACGAAGAAATAGAGGAAAATGTTGAAAAAACGTTGGGAAATTATTTGAAAGGGCTTATTTGAACGCGCTAATCTCAGGAACTACTGATCCGATTTGAAAAATTCTTTCAATGCTAGATAGCCCATTTATCGAGAAAGGTTATAGGTTATAGGCCGACAGGAAAAATGACATGCCTCGATCAAACAGGCCAAGTACTTACAGTAAGAGTAAAAAATAAACATGAACTAGTCTCCTGGACGAAGTCTGTTAGAGATTTTAGCAATGACAACATAACAAAATTTTGTAACTGTTTATCATCATATACATTTTCTAATATTTACAAAATGAGCAGCTTAAATGAGGCTTTTAAGGAATTCCATGATACATTAAAGTTATTCTTTGATTTATGTTTTCCATTAATAATATGCAAGCAAAACAATAAAAAGACAAATAAATTATGGCTTACTAAGGGATTAAGAAAATCATGCATTGTAAAAAGGAAATTGTATCTTAAATATAAAATGACAGGTGAAGACAAATCTAACAATTATAAAAAATATTTAACTTATTATAAAACTCTTAAAAAATTTATTTATAAGTCAAGACAGCTACAAAATAAAAAATATATTAATAGGAATAAAAATAAATGTAAAGCAATTTGGGACATTATAAACAATAACATAAATGACATAAAATCTAATGATGACATAAATACAATTTCTTATAATGACAAAGTTCTTACGGCTTCTAATGACATTGCTAAAGCATTTAATAAATACTATACAGAATTAACGAATAAACAATTTAAATTTAAAATAAATGACATTGCTAAAACTTCAACTACACAAATAGTAAATACAATTTTTCTTAGACCGACCGATGAACATGAGGTACTTCAAACAATAAATAGTCTTAATAATACTACGACTACTAATTCAGTAGGAATTGATAACTTAAATACAAAAATGATTAAAGCTTGTGCGAAACATATATGTCGTCCCTTAAGCTATATCATAAATCTATCTTTTGAAGAAGGTGAATTTCCCGAAATATTAAAAAAGTCTATAGTCAAACCTCTTTTTAAAAAAGGAGATATCACTGACATAAATAATTATAGACCGGTCACCTTGATTCCAGTCATATCTAAAATATTCGAAAAAATTATAATGAAAAGGCTTTACGAATTTGTCACTACAAATAATATACTTACTCCAGAACAATTCGGTTTTCGTAAAAATAGCAATACAACTTTAGCTTGTTTTAATCTTATAAAACACATAACAGAAGCTATAAATGATAAAAAAACCAGTAGCAGCGATATTCCTAGATATGTCTAAAGCTTTTGACTTCGTAGATCATAAGCTGCTACTATATAAGCTAGAAAAATACGAAATACGTGGCAAAGCCTTGGACTGGTTAAAAAGTTATCTATCGGGACGAAAGCAATGTGTACAAATATCGAAAATTCAGAAAGGGAAAGAATCTACTACCAGGTCGGACTTTTTACCTAATAATTTCGGGGTCCCACAAGGTAGCATACTGGGTCCATTGCTCTTTTTAATTTACATTAACGACCTTCCTAACGTAACAGATCAAAATACAATTTTGTTTGCAGACGACACCACGGCTATAATTGAATGTAATAATATATACAAAATGACATTTATAATACAATTAAAAAAAATCATGACATGGCTTAATAATAATAATTTAAAAATTAATATCAATAAAACTAAAATAATACAATTTAGAGATCATAGAACACGACCTATTGACTTGAATATTAACATTGACGGCACTGCTATAGAAGTAGTTGACTCTGCAAAATTTTTAGGAATCGTTGTAGATAGACACTGTAACTGGAAGGAACATATAAACCATGTATGCGATAAAATTGACAAGTTTATATATGCAATTAAAATATTACGTCTTAAAGTCTCGACCGAAGCAGCAGGTTGTGCATACCACGGGTACGTTTCGTCTGTACTGTACTGTATATGGGCTAATACTATGGGGAAGCTCCGTTGAAATCGATAAAGCGTTTAAAGTTCAGAAGAAGTGTGTAAGGGCAATCTGTGGAGCTTCCCCATTAGATAGTTGCAAACCAATTTTTCAAAAATTACAGATTCTCCCTTTGGTATGCCTGTACATAAGAGACATTTGTGTTTTTGTTATGCAACATTCGCACTATTATCCAAAAAATGCTGATGTCAACAATAGAAGTGCTACACCAAGATACGAATATAAACTATACATGCCACAGTGCCACATGGATGTATATAGGAAAAATGTGTACATTAAAGCCATCAATATTTTCAATAAATTACCAGATAATTTTAAATCATTAAATGCAAGTAACTTTAAAAGACAAATTACTAAATGGCTACTAAACAATTGTTTTTACACATTAAACGAATATATGACATTTAAAGAATAATAATGCAATGTACAATGTATAATATAATATTGTAATAAAATTAGTTAAATTTGACAATAATAATAATAATAATTTAATGTACATGTAATAAAATTAATTAAAATCTCTTATGACATACCTAAATAATAACAAAAAAAACTGACTAAATATTTTCTGTGTAATCTAATTATTATTATTGTATACTTACTTATTCAATTTAATATATATTTCTTCAATTGACAAATTATGTATTTAAAATTCCTTGTAAGATAATGATGTACCTACTTATTAATTTTACATAAATTGCACGCCATTGTTATGGCAGAATGTTAGAACTATAAGTAGTTAATTATAAGACCTTTTTTTTTTTTTTTTTTTTTTTTTTTTTTTTTTTTTTTTTTTTTTTTTTTTTTTTTTTGAGTTGGGGGAATGCATTTACGCATCCCCGGGGCCTGGGGAGAACCACCGGGGTATGTGGGACTCCCCGGGGCGGACGAGACGCACCCGGGACTACCCACTAAAAACCCCAACGGTGTTCCTGCTCCTGAAGATGGGACTACGGGAAACGCGTGATACACGACCGCAGACTTAATTATAAGACCTGTTTATGTACAACATTCTAGCAATAAAGACATTTGAATTTGAATATATTTTATCATGCTCTCCCCCCGCGGCCTCCGTACGGTTAACATCGTCTGACGTGCGCTCCGGGATTAAAAATTATTTTCGGTGGTTTTAAATCGGTAAATTCGTGCTGAGTGTGTGTAATTAGCTAGGTAACGGTGTAATCTACGTGTACTGTAAGTTTTTTAACACATTTGCTCGTATTTTATTGGATTTAACTCGGTAAGTAAATTTCTTTGTTCACTTTTATCAGTAGGGAATTGTAGGTAGGTAAAATATTGTGTGTGTCGGTACCGCTCGCGCGGCGCCGGCCGGCCTTGCGATCAGCTGACTGTGATTATTAAGCTAAACTTTTGTTTCATTCTAATTTAAATTAAATAAGTGTAATTGGTACATTCAAATTTTATATTAACACACAATGTCGAGCCAAAATAATATGCCGCCAGATAAAGATACAAACCCGTTTAATAGAAGCGATAAAACTCCTCGTTCTCCGACATTATCGTCCGGTAAACGTTTGTTGTCGGAATTATCTCCTTCCTCCTTGTCACCTGTGGAGAAGCGTCACCAACCCACTAGGGACGAGCCTCTGCTGTCCCCCGTTACGTCATTATTAGACACAAGCCGCGCATCCGACGATGCTTGCAATTATTACGAGCTCGTCCGCGAAGCTAGCTCGTACTTAGCCAAAATAAACGAGTTCGCAAACGACACCGTGTCTCGCCGTAATAATTTTGCCAACAAGTCCGATATTATGAGTATGACTCAAAAAATAACTACGATCGTCTCACTTCTCGCCATAAAGAACTCCTCCTTGGAAACCAAGGTCGCTAATATGGAACGCGAATTGTTAGCTGCCAAAACTAATCCCGTCGTACAAACAGTTGCCGCCGCGCCTTCTACCTCCTACTCGGACGCGCTTAAACTAAGACTTGCGAAGTCAGTGCCGCCAGTCGAGACCCGAAAACCGCTTCCCTGCGTTATTGCCTATCCGACACAAGAAAAATCGGGGGAATTAAAATCATCGTCGGAGACAAAACAAGCTCTGATGAAAGTCATCAACCCGGCCGACGGTTTTCAATTTCACGGCGTCAAAAAAACAGCTAATTCGGGTGTGATCTTGCGACTAACTAGCGAGTCGCAAGTTAATAAACTTAAATCCGTGGAAGCGCTTAAATCGGCCGGTCTGCGACTCGAGTCGCCTAAAGGACGTAACCCACGTATTCTCATAAAAGATGTACCGCAACATATGACGGATGATAATTTCCTTCTCGCACTTTTTAATCAAAATATTAATGGCGAAATGAATATGTCTCAAGAACAATTTTTGCGTTCAACAAAAATAGTAAGACGTCGTAATTTAAATAAAGATTACAACAACAGGAAATGGATAGGTATCGAATTAGACCCCGCTGTGCGTAAACACCTGATCAATTCAAAAGAAAAACTGTTTATCGATTGGGCGATGTGTCGCTTCGTGGACGACGTTGAGCTGGTCCGCTGCGGCAACTGCCAACAGTTTGGGCACGTCGCTAAATTCTGTCGCGATCCTAATCCTTGCTGCTATCACTGTGCCGAAAAACACAGCTCGTTGTCGTGCCCCAACAAAGATAAAGAAAATTTTAAGCCAGTTTGTGGTAGTTGCCAACGTTATAAAAAATCTTCCGACCACCCCACGGGCTCCCCAGACTGTCCAACATATAAAAGCAAAATGGAGCAACTTATTTTAACTACTAGGTATGGATAGTTTAAATATAGGACAGTTAAACCTCCATAATAACAAGCACGCGACTTTAGAATTAGAAAAGTTAGTTTCTGATCACAATTTAGACTTAGTACTTGTTCAAGAACAATATCAACTCGCGTCGTTTCGGTCGAAAATGATACAAATTAATAACTTAGCTCGCGCGGGTATATACACACCTCAGTCTAGATTTTCAGTCACGGCCTTAACTAACCTTTCGACGTCGCATTGTGCGGTAGCCGAGGTATCGTGTCCTCAGTTTAGACTATACGTTGTAAGCTGCTACTTTCAGTACGCGGATACCGTAGGCCCACATTTACATCAACTCCGCCGCGTATTACAATCTCTCGCGGGTGATAAAATTATTATTGGCGCCGACGTCAATGCATCCTCGCCCTTATGGCACGGCCAGCTTAGGTACACTGACCGCGACCGTCGTACCGCTGTAGAAGACTTTATTGCGGAGTTTAACCTCCAAATTCACAACACCCCCGATGCACCACCTACCTATAGTAGCCCAACGGGCGAATCGTCGATTGACGTCACGCTATCCAGCGCGTACGTCCAGATTAGGCATTGGCGTGTCCTACCTGATGCGTCATGTAGTGATCACCGCTTATTGGTGTACGAGTTTTCTCGTGCGGTCCCGAGTGATACCGTAGTCAATTCTAATGACTATAAATACAACGTAAAGAACGGCGATTGGAATTTATTCCGCTCCCTCATTACCGCTCATGCCGGAGACTTCACTCGGCCGGATTTAAACGTCGATGAGTGCGCGGAAATTATGACAAACACATTTGTTTACTGTGCCGATGTAGCCTTGGGTCGTAGACCTCTTAAAAAAGATCACAACTGTAAATGGTGGAACAGTAACCTTCTTAATCTTCGTCGGGAATTTAGAAGGGCCAGGCGCAAAATCAATAATCTTCGTAAATCTGGCCACGATCGTTCGAATTATAATTACATAATTAGTTTGAATAACCTACGCATTTCAAGGTCACGCTATCGCGCCGCCGTTACGTTAGCGAAAAATAATATGTTGAAGAATGCCGCGAATAGACTGGATAAAGAGGGCCCCTGGTCCTCTTTATACCACGAGCTTAAACCCGGTAGTAGTAATGAGCCAAGCTTTTTCTCAAATATTAAAATTAACAACTCTTACACTTGTAGCTTAGACGAAACGGCGAAGGCATATCTAAACGTTCTCATCCCAGACGACGAGCCCTCCTTGGATGATGAACACCACCGCGACATTAGGAGTAGAATGCTAGACCCCATACATACACCGGCCTCAGATTTACCAACTTCGGAGGAGTTTAGTAAAATAGTAAACCTTTTGCCTATAAAAAAATCTGCGGGCGAGGATAAAATATCGAATATTATGATAAAACAAGCGTGCTTAGCGGCCAGTTCATCGATTCTACATGTTTACAACAGATGTATCGCAGAAGGTATATTTCCAAAAATTTGGCGCACCGGTTGCTTAAAATTAATACCTAAAGCGGGAAACAAACCTCCTGACGACCCAAAATCTTACCGTCCGATAACGTTACTGCCTTGCTTAGGTAAATTACTAGAACGTCTCATCGTACCTCGCCTGCTACCCGGTGGCCCTAAATTTCATAGTCATCAGTTCGGTTTCACCGCCGGGAAATCGACTGTTGACGCGGCTATGGAAGTTAGAAAAATAGTAAATCATTCGGAATCTAAATACGTGGTCGCCATTTCATTAGATATCTCCGGCGCGTTCGATCATGCTTGGTGGCCGATGTTATTATTAAAACTAAAAAATCGAGGTTGCTACTCTAATATTTATGCCATAATACGTTCTTATTTTTTTAACGGTCAAACTAAGCTTCGACTTGGCCATTGTACACACGCCAAAGATTTAACATGCGGCTGCCCTCAGGGCTCTGTTATCTCGCCAAAATTATGGAATATCGGATTTGATGATTTATTAAGTCTTCCCCTACCACCGCTGTGCGTACTAGTTGGCTACGCCGATGACGGTTTTCTCATCGTTCATGCAAATTCACGTTCCGAAATTGAATCTAAAGCCAATGATAGTCTTAATTTAATATCGAGCTGGGGTAAACGTAATCGCCTGAAATTCGCCGCGCATAAAACTTACCAAATTCTTTTAAAAGGGTCCCTTATATCTTCCCCTAGCATTAAACTTGACAATATTAACGTTAAACGCAAACAGTCACTCTGTTATCTTGGTTTTTACTTGGAAAATAAATTTTCATTTTTAGAACATATAATTCAAACCGGTGAGACAGCGAAGCGCAATTTTTACTCCTTTACCAAAATATCTACGTCGACATGGGGCCTCTCCTTCAAAACCCTAAAATTAATTTACACTGCTACTTACCTAGGCAGCATTTGCTACGGGGCCCCCGTGTGGGCTGACAGAGCAACAATCGGCGCGGCTCGTCGCAAGTTGCTACAAAGCCAACGTCTTGCTCTTATATTCTTATGCAAAGCTTACAGGACCACAAGCACCGAAGCCTTACCTGTGTTAGCCGGAGTTTTACCCGTTGACCTTGAGATTCAGCGTCGTGCGACAATTTACTATCATAAAAAAAACATTGACAACCCGTTCTTTTTAAGCGCTCGCGATAAAATTAAAATAGTAAGACTGTTTGAACCTTTAGAAAACTCTGTGCAAAGCCTAATCTCCGAATGGCAGTCACGATGGGACTGTTCCACCAAAGGGCGACACCTTTATAATTTTTTCCCTAATATTCGTGAACGGCTATCCAAACATTGGATGGATATTGATCACTGCGTTTCTCAATTCCTGACCGGTCATGGAAATTTTAAGGCCAAACTTTACGGATTTAAACTAGTAGCATCACCCATGTGCGAGTGCTCGACCGAAGGCAACATGTTTGAACAAACCGCGCATCATGTTCTCTGGGAGTGCAGTCTCTGGCAGGACGAAAGAACTACTATGCTAAACAACCTATTCTGTACATCTGGAGTAGCATACTACGGTGATCTCGTGGACAGCGCTAGGAACTTCCGTGCCTTCAAGCGTTTTTGCCACAATTATTATTGGCAACAGTCAAACACAATAAACTCCAATATTAACTTAGCTTTGGCTTAGGAGTCACAATTATTAACCTTATTTCCGTGGTGCTCCCCCTTAAGTTCTTTGACTTTCGGTCATTGCAACTTTGTGCTGTCTCCCGCTTTTATGGGGAGGGAAATTGGATTCTTCCTACTCCTCCTATTTTCTTCTGATTAATTTCGTTGCGGGTCCCAAGACAGTATTAGCATGTCCCTCGGGCTCCCTGAGATCATATCAAAGGGTTTTCGTGGTTGGATGCCGCTGTCGATCCTGGCGACACAGGAGATACAGTGGTGGGAATGTGTGGTGGGCCAAAGCCCGTTAAAAAATATTTTATCATGCTAAGACTAATAAAAGCGAAGAAATAAAGGAAAATGTAGAAAAAACGGGGAGAAATTATTTGAAAGGGCTTATTTGAACGTGCTAATCTCAGGAAGTACTGGTCCGATTTAAAAAAATATTTCAGTGTTAGATAGCCTATTTATTGAGGAAGGCTATAAGCTATATTTTATCACGCTAAGACTAATAGGAGCGAAGAAATATAGGAAAATGTGGAAAAAACGGGGGAAATTATATGAAATTGCTTATTATCTTAAGAACTACTGGAGCAATTTTTATGTTATTTGGCAAACATGAAGAATAGACCACGTGAAGGGACATAGGCTATTTTTTGCGGAAAAATGTACGGTTGCGTGAAATTCCTAAATTACGCAAGCGAAGCCGCGCAGAACATCTATATATAATAAAATCGTAGGAAAGTCAATTCTGTACATTGAATACTTTTGTACGATAAATAATAATACTTGGGATGTGATCTACTATGCTAACGCGGACGAAGTCGCGGGCAACAGCTAGTAGAGTAAATAAAATGCCAATCGGCTTATGGCTGAGTTTGAACTGCTAAATTTTGTAGAAATAAAAGAATTATAGACAGAATTAATGAAAGCAATTTAACATAACATTATCATTTATCATCTCAATTAAACATGGTATAGCTAATACCCTGATTTTTAACTAATGCCCTGCTTCTAAGGTTTTCTTAGAGGAGTTTATATTTTCAATATCGTTTCTTTCTTTTTCTTGAATGTTAACTGTTTGACGTAAGACGTTAGCCAATCAAAATCACTAGTGAGAAGACTAAACTCTGTCAAAAGGCTCAGAAACTGACATAAGTAAGTAATAAGTATAAATAATATGTATTTTCTGTTAACGAATTATTGTATAGAAACTTCAAAGTAACATTTTGCAACTGTTGTTTTTGTCAACTGTACAAGGAAATGTACGCAGCCGGTAAAACAATAATCTAATCAAAATGAACTTTACAAATACCATTACAGCCAGGTATGTACAATCTATTGTTATTAAGCAAACAAGTTGGTTCTATTACAAAAGTATCTGAATCCTGATAAACTAATATCAATATGCTCTCACATTTTTTAAATGATTGGTTCTTTAAGTTATTCTTTGCAGTACCTATATTATGTTACTGACTCATATTAATGAGAGTTACTTAGGTTTGTCCACATCTGATACTCGAAAACAGTAGTTGGACCTACGAGCACAAAACATTCAATAACTAAGGGTTAATTCAGAGTTCATACCGCAACGCGACGCGTAGATGCATTTCTAAATTAGTACTGAATTTGCATATTTGCATGATGTCTTGACACGCATTTAAATCTGTCAAATCCATACAAAATTAGAAAATATGAACCTTCAAATTTTTTGTGAGTAGGTACTAGTAGGGTAAGTATGTACTCCATATTTTCAAATTGCAACAGTTAACAGTCGTTATTCGGACAGCCATAATTTAAAATTTTACAACGCATCAATCTGCGTATCGTATACAGTATACACGTTTATCATCCAGTACACGACAATAAAACGAGCCTCGCAATTGTTAATTTGCAATCAATTGCCTCAAGAAATTATTATTAGGGCGTGTAAATCATTTTAATACAGGCCGTAGTGTAGATCATAAATACAATGATACTGCAGGCCGCGATCCCGCTGCGCGCCGCGCGCTACATGCGCCTACCAGGCTCGCAGCGCGCGGCTTTTATATCGGTGATAGCGTAATAAATCGTATTTTAAACCTCCCCGCCGCCCTGCTCTCCTAGTACGTCCACTGCAACTATTTCATGTTTAATGGACCGAGTAGTTGCTTTGATGGCTGGCGCTGGACTCTGTCCGCTTTAACGATTTTTCGCTAGAAAATTTCCGTTTTCGTTGAAATTATTGTTATTGTTCTGCGGCGTGCGTTACTCCGATATCAACATCCGGTCGTGTTTCTTTTAGACTTAGAGCTTACGCCGGAGACGGACATATTGTTATTTCTTCGACTGTAGTCTGTATTTAGGAACAGCGACCGACGACTGTAGACGAGTACTTCAAGCTTATGAAAGTTCTTGCTTGCAATCTGTCAAGCTACATCCTGGCTTCATTTTATTGAAAGTAGGTTGCAAAGATTTGTAAAAATGCTCAATAGAATTGGTTAAACCAAGATATCAAGCGGTAATCAGTATTCAGGACGAGGTAATCAAGCAAATTCATGAAGCCCCAAGCGGCCAGCTATTGTGTCTCGTTTTGCCACGATCAATGGGTTAGCCATACCCGTATATTAGCTTAACTTAGTTTATTAGTAGTATGTACAATTACCTATACGTCCGCGTACTACCGACCTTATTACGATGCAGTAAGGGTTACAAGCCGGTATATAGATGCTGCGAGCCGCGGCGTAAATCGCGGGATCCATCAGCCGGTGAAAAACGTCCGCGCACCGACCAACGACCGTGTCGATAGTTACCGCCACTGTACCGACACCAAAACAGATTCACCAAATTATTTATATTCAAATCACAGTTGGGAAATCATTTTCACTATCTAGGTGTAATCTACTAACACTGGTGCAACTATAGGTCTACCAGAATCTGATGCCAAAAAAAGAGAAAGTAAATTGACTCTAGCAATACCGGGGCAATTGGAATAAAACATTTTGATCCTTTTTTTCCATATAGCGGCTGATTCTGTGTGTGAAAGAGGCAAATATATAAATTTATCCAATGATCAAGGATATTTTTTTGAAAATCTGCCGTCAAAATTTGCCATCAGATTCTGGTAGACCTATAGTTGCCGTGGTAGTTATGTCTATTGTGCCGTGGTTGTTTAAAATCATAGTGTTTTGGACAATAGACAATATATGTCAAACTATTGAATGAAGTCCATTCCTTGAACAGTTTAGTTCAAATTCAATATATAAATTATAAATTTTAACAGTGCATACTAAACAACTTACAGATGAACTTAAAGTGTAGTTTATAATCAGTGAACATCGTCAGTTTATTGTAGCATTTTGTGTAATAAAGTTACAAATCAAAGCAATGCTAAAAGACTTAAAAATAATAAATAAAAAGTTAAAAAAGAAAACTATAATATCTACTAACAAGCGATCACAGTTGAAATCTGTCGGTAGACTGATAGACTCGCAACTACGACAAACTGTGAGACCAGATTTCTGTATTAATTCCAAACTTTTCCGGATCTTCAAATAAATATCTATTTCTGGAGCCGTCAGAAGTTGTAACACGAAACAGCCTTCATTTTTTGTTAAAAGTTAAAATGAAACAAAACTGGATGTGTCTATTTATATACGGTGCAGTCGTATTAAATTTTTATATCTATAAGTTTATTCGCTGTATCTTTTTTGTCTTGTAAGCTACATGGCTGTTATTGTTATTTTAACAGAAAAGGTGGTGTGTGTGAAAATACAAATAGCCACTCTACTTATTACTAAACTTTAATTCAATGAAGAGTTTTGTGTAGTGATAAAATGTGCAAGTTTATTTCAAAACCTTCAATTAAAGTTAAATATTTATTATCTCACGGAGTAAGACCCAAAAACTGAAAACACCTAACTATAAGCTTACCGAAACAACCAAAATCTTTGACGTATCTTAAAATAATTCAAAAGATTTTTATATAACTTTACATAATGTTTTTGCTGGCTGTACTTAACAAATATCTGCGTTTTCGGTGCGGGCTGAAAAATTCGCCGCTTGACCACGAATTTTCGTTCACCGCACGCACTCTGTCTTCTAACTCTAGCACAAATTTTATTTTTAATACTTCTTTTAGGCAACAACTTAAAATAAATAATATTACAGATCAGAAATAAATTCTGTGATTGTTTAATAACATTTTATAATACTGATACATTATTTATTTTTTAAATAACATGTTATCATGTAAACTAGTATTAAACAAGAATTTTCCCAAGATGTGTACGGTGACCACATTGAAGTGAATAATGGTACATCCAATGATACAAGAGAGACAAATGACGTATCAAGTTACATCACCTATGAGTTCTTATAAACGTGAGACATGAACATAGGAAGAGCAATCAAATTAATTCTAGAAACGATGTGTACAAAGATTACGAATTGTCAAAAAATATTGACTCATCCATACGCTTCTCCCTGTTAAAGTCATCACTACTTCGGAGATTTCACTATCGACCTTATGTCTATGTCGGTAAAGCCTACATGATGTAAACAAACTTTCCAAAAACTGTACATCCGTGACCGAGCATTCGCGTAATGGCTAGTCGGTTTGACAATAACAGTAGTCGGGCGAGGGCGGGGGGTCACGCGGGGGGGGGGGGGGGGGGGGGGCTGATTGGATTATAGAAAGATCGACGTCTGATTTATGTTGGCCTAGTACACGCAATTTATATTGCCCCGCGATAAAAACAAATCTCATTGCCAAAATACATCGCAACAAATGAGGACACAACAAAAATAGGAATAGAGCTTACGTGTTATTAGAACGAAAGTAGTTTTTTTTTTATGAAAATTACAGACCTGCTACGATCTAGATTTTGGACATTAGTCATTTACCTAATTGGAATGGCGATGTGGATGTGCACAGTTACAATATGATATAAGTCACTAAAACACAACTGCAAAATGGTACTTTGACGACATTAACAAGGGGACTAGTGCACAGCTCTACCAGTTTAAATTTTTGATCTCAAGTTTTATAATTTAGTCTCTCTTTATAAGATAGGCCTCAGTTCCAGTTTAACGACACGTCAAAGGAGCCTTGTAGAGCAGTAATAGACACGATTCAAATGGACAATGGACATTGGTCAGAATTTTAACATAATATTGCTAATTAAATTATTTTTTTACTACTGAGCATACTTTTCTGCTTAGTCTACAGCTATCTATTTCAGTTAGACATTGTAATTTCTATCAGACTCCACCCACCGTGTCTCAGACATGAGCAATACTTGATTTAGCTCGCTACATGCAATTTTGGGATTATGCTAACGTTGACGTTCGAAATTCGAAAACGACGTAATCGCAGCGTTTAGGCAATAGTCGGCCGTATGCGACGAGAGACGATAGTCGCAGACGAGGATGCGATAGTCGCGTACGACGAGATAGTCGTATGCGACGAGAGCGGCTGACAGACGGAGCGGGCTTAAGTACATTTCCTTCATTTCGGAATTCCCGCTCGCAATCATTGTAGCAATTTTCCGGAGCATCCGTCGTGAGAGGCCGCGGGGGCGGTAGGCCGGGGGCCGGCTGGGTATTAGCTTTAGGAATCTAGATTGTAAGTTTTCGTGAGTCTTTGTTATGCTGGATGTACCCAGTATTAGTATAGTATTAAGGGTGAAAGAAAGAAAGTACATTCTTGGAAATAAACAATATTGTACACGAATGATGCATGGGCCATGACAAATTTTAGCTACACCTACATTTGCCTCATTTACAGGCAAAGTAGTTTTAAACCACTATTTGTATGTAACAATTCCGATACATAGGTAGACACTAGACACATACGACAATTATAAACCTCAAATTTTTTGCTTTCTTCTACACGCATTGTTAATATGGAGCAGCAAGCAAAATTGTGTCTTAAAACCTAAAAGATACCAAACCTAGCTCCAACAGTAGCCAGCGCCTGGCCTAGGGGGGGTGTCAGGCGGTGGGGGCGGCTGGGGCGGGCGCGGGGGGTGGCGGGGGCCGTGACGTCGCTTGAGCGTGTGAAAATTACATTCCGGGAGCGCCTCGCATATCTATCACTTGCAAATTTAACTTTAGTTTCTGAACGCCACGCTATACTTAATATAAAGGTAGAGTTGGCAGAGGTTTTATTGTGTTTCTTTGCTGACTGTATCTTTGTATACTTTTAGTACCTGCCAACACCTAGGTAGCCATCGTACATTTGTCTATAAATCTATAATTCTATGGCATCATCGTGAGATGCTATAGAATTATATACAAACAGATTTAGAACACCAAGTTATTCTTGCTTTGTAGATTGCTAAGCACAACGCTTAGGTACTTCTGCAAATCAACATTAATATATATTTTTAATAATCTACAGTCTACACTATTATTTTCAAGTTTGTTTTAAACATGTTTACGCTCAAAACGCTAAACCGATTAATTGTGATAAAATTTTAGTACGGAAACACTTCTTGTCTCAGGAAGTAACAAAGAATAACAAGGATTTTTTAAATTACTTATTTATGGGATTTAATAAGTATAATATTATGTTACGTTATGTAATCCATAAGTGACAAGACTACTTATAATATACAGGGTGTTAGGTTTAACACCGTTATCCTTGAAACAATCAAATGAACCCGTCAAAATGAACAACTTTTTCTATGAGAACAATCCTGGGAACTCAAAAAAAATTCGTCTTTATACCCATACAAATTGCCGATCCCGGCAATTTTTATGGGTATGAAGACGGCATTTTTAAAGTGAAAACTTCTTTAGCGGCGTTGAGCACTTTTGTGGGATCAGGGTAAAAACTGTGAAACTCGCGTCAGATTTTCGTGCTGATCGAAAAACCTTGGAAAAACCGTAAGACGGTTGGAGAGTAGTGTTGTAATTTATTTTATTTTTTTTTAATCGATTTTCATAAAAAATGGGTTAAAAATTTAATCGATTGTAAGGGTTTCGATTCATTCGAAAAAAAAAGATTTTTTAATAATTGATTTTCATAAAAAATGGGTTAAAAAAAATGCACAAGTTAATAATCAAGTTTTCACTTCTGCTGGCACTTCCGGAGTGCAACCCGTCTTTTTTGAAGTGAAAACTTCTTTAGCGGCGTTGAGCACTTGTGGGATGGGTAAAAACTGTGAAACTCGCGATAGATTTTCGTGTTGATCGAAAAACCATACAAAACGCGTAAGACGGTTGGAGAGTAGTGTTTTGTGTCGAACTCGAACTCGAACTCAATTTGAAACTTGATCGAAACTTGATCGAAACTTGATCGAAACTTGATCGAAACTTGATCGAAACCTTGATCGAAACTTGATCGAAACTTGATCGAAACCTTGATCGAAACCTTGATCGAAATTTGATCGAAACTTAATCGAAATTTGATCGAAACTTGATCGAAACTTGATCGAAACCTTGATGGAAACCTGATCGAAACTTGATCGAAACTTGATCGAAACCTTGATCGAAACCTTGATCGAAACTTGATCGAAACTTGATCGAAACTTGATCGAAACTTGATCGAAACTTGATCGAAACTTGATCGAAACTTGATCGAAACTTGATCGAAACTTGATCGAAATTTGATCGAAACCTTGATCGAAACTTGATTGAAACTTGATCGAAACTTGATCGAAATTTAAACGAAACTTGATCGAAACCTTGATCGAAACCTTGATCGAAACCTTGATCGAAACTTGATCGAAACTTGATCGAAACTTGATCGAAACTTGATCGAAACTTGATCGAAACCTTGATCGAAACCTTGATCGAAACTTGATCGAAACTTGATCGAAACTTGTTCAAAACTTGATCGAAACTTGATCGAAACTTGATCGAAACTTGATCGAAACCTTGATCGAAACCTTGATCGAAACTTGATCGAAACAACTCGATTGGCGATTTTTAAAAATCGATTTTCATAAAAAATGGGTAAAAAAAATGCACAACGTTAATAATCAAGTTTTCACTTCTACCGGCACTCCCGGAGTGCAACCAGTTTTTTTTTAGTAGGTATGTGTATATCATCCACCTAATTACTAATATGTAGGTACTATATGTAGGTACTATATATAGTACCTATATATATATATATAGTATCTACATATTAGTAATTAATCATCCACCTAATTACTAATATGTAGGTACTATATGTAGGTACTATATATAGTACCTATATATATATATATATATATATATATATATATATATATATATGTGTAGGTAAAAGCGGAACTACATTTCATAAAATGTAGTTCCGCTTTTCCCTACTACATGCGTCCGCGCCACGCTGCCCTATAGAAAATTATGTTTTTGTAATGACGCGACCACCCTGGTATGACAAAATATTTAGCGACCCCCATTTGCTTTTTTGTCGTGTATGCTTAAGAATCTATAATATCTGTTTATGTAAATTGTATTTTTAACTAGCTGTCCCGGTGAACTTCGTGTCACTTTAAAACCTTCCCTGGACTTCTACGAATATTTTAACTTTTAAGACTAAAATCAGCCCTATCCGTTCATCCGTTTTCGAGTTTTAGCGCGACTAACACATTTGAAAATTCATTTTTATATATAAGATATTTAAGTGTTGTTTTTTTTTTCACTGAAATATATTTTTCAACCTCTGGCGACCCCCTTACGGAAGCGACCCCACAGGGTTGAAACACAGGTTGAAAAACATGACTGTTATAGAACTTTCCTATACCGTTTTTACTAGTGGGTCACAGTAACGGGAAACGCCGTCGATTGTCATAGTAACAGATGAACGCTATTAGAATTTACCGGTTTATAGAACCGTATTTTTTATTGTGAAACAAACTAATGATTAGGTACCTATATTTAAGAAAAGACACAATATTCTTTCTATTTCGATGCTAAAACAGAAAATTTTCTGTTCGAAAAATTTTAAAAATATATATTTATCTAGGCCCAGCAATAATATTATACTACCAAGCCAAGACCTGCCAAGACTGCAGAGTGACATCACTGGGCTGAAAAATGTGTTTTTTGTATGGGAACCTCCCTTTATTATTTAATTTATTTAAAATTTATCATAAATTATTAAAGTACAAATAAAACTGAGTATTTTATGAGTATTTCAAGTGCCTATGTATTGCCGTTATTGATATCGAGAAGAAAATCACGTTGGTTGTATGCGAGCCCCCCCTTAAATATTTAATTTAATTTGTTTTTAGTATTTGTTGTTATAGCGGCAACAGATATACACAATCTGTGAAAATTTCAAAAGCACTAGATACCGCTATATCTTCTTGAGTTACAGCCTGGAGAAACACATACAGACAAACAGACAGACAGACGGACAGACAGACGGACATCGTAATATGGAGTCTTAGTAATAGGGTCCCGTTTTTACCCTTTGGGTACGGACTACGGAACCCTAAAAACATTCCGATCCACGTTTCTTCAAGTTCTTATTTTTATCAAAAGTTGAAATTCATTGGGGTGAAAATAATTGCAATGGACTTGTAATGTTCTTGTTTTTACTATTCAGTATTTAAGGCGCAAAAGAATGAGATATATGTATTTTATTATAGAGGTGCTTATATTACCTATTAAGCATATTTTCTATCGTAGCTACAGCTATGCATAATAAAGGTACCTATATTTATAGTTTTAAATGTATAATAAAGACAATGTCTCAGTAAAATTAATTCATAGGCAGAAGACGGGCCTTCGTATATTTTTTTTATTTTAATAAATAAAGGGGCAAACGAGCAAATGGATCGCCTGATGGAAAGCAACTACCGTCGCCCATGGACACTCGCAACATCAGAAGAGTTGCAGATGCGTGCGGAATACGCTTCCTTCCTTCTTGAAGATTTGCAGGTCTTATATTGGTCCGGAAATACTGCTGGCGACAGTTCGCAGTTCGTTCCAGCGTTTTACAGTGCGCGGCAGAAAGTAAAGAAAAAACGCACCATGCAAGACTGCCACTCATCAAGGTGATGAGGATGGTATATTTTTCGCGTGGAACGATGACGAAAAACTCCTCCTCATTACGAACAATTCCTCAGAGCACTCCCCGTGATACAACCGATACCTAGAGGATGCAGAGAGAAGCCACATCTCGGCGTAATTCCAAGTAGTCCAGTTTGTTTGAAACACAAGGGCAGTCAACAATTTGGTCGAGTTACGTCAAGTCCAGCCCACAAACCAAACTCATTGAGCTATGATATAATGGTGACGTCTTTAAATATATATGGTGTAAAAAATCGAAGGCAGATGTTTTGTGTATAATCCTTATAATTGAAGTTTAGACTTTAGACACAAAAAGTAAATTGTCGTTTATTCGATCCCAGCTACCTAAGCCTTGGGTGCAGGTTGTAGAAAATATTCATACAGATAAAATATGTAGACACCGCGTCAGGTTTCACCATTAACCTGTGTTCCGACGGCTTATACATATTGTATAGTAACAAAGTCGGTATACGAGAATTCGAAGAAGAAATAAAACAGAATTTGCGAAACAGTCTTGTATTGTAGAATGTAGAGTGAATAGGCATGTACGAACAAGAAGAATTATTCAGGAGTTTTGTTTATTGGGCATATATTCTGTTGATGCTGGTGTCCCTCAGGGCTGTGTGCTATCGCCTACTCTATTCTTACTGCATATCAATGACATGTTGCAGACCAGCGGCATTCATTGCTATGCGGATGATAGTACAGGTGATGCTGTATATACCGGCTCCCCTAATATTTCTCGGCAAAATGTCACTGAGAGTCGAAACGAACTTGTGTCTAAGGTGGAGAATTCATTGGAGAAGGTCTCTGAATGGGATAGACGTAACTTGGTCCAATTCAACCCTGCCAAGACACAAGTCTGCGCGTTCACCACTAAAAAGTCACCAATGGTCGTATATCCTCGTTTCGAGGGCACATCTTTAACCATCTCCCCTAGCATTGAGTTGACTTGGCGTCAACATATCGAGCGAAGTCCAGTTCCGATATCATCTAGAGGGTAAGGCCAAATTAGCCTCGAAGAAGCTTGGTGTTCTTAACAGAGCGAGAGAGTACTTCGGTCCGGACCAACGCCTACAACTCTACAAGGCGCAGGTTCGGCCTCATATGGAATATTGTTCTCATCTCTGGGCAGGGGCGCCAAAATACCAACTGCTCCCTCTGGATCGTATCCAATGAAGGGCCGCTCGAATTGTTGACTGCCATAGTGTTTCAAACAGCTTGGACCCCTTGGAATTACGCCGAGATGTAGCTTCACTCTGCATCCTCTATCGGTTGTATCACGGGGAGTGCTCTGAGGAATTGTTCGGAATCATACCACCTGCAACTTTTCGCCATCGTCAAAATAAAAAAAAAATAAAAAAAATTTGATTCACTTACGGCTGCACTCAGAGATTTTACTCGGAGATTAAACTTCAATTTATTGAAAAGTTTGACAGATACTGTATGGGGTTTGGTCTCTGAGTGCGGCAGTTAGTCTTAAACAAACAAGTAACAACAGCATGGCTATAATGCTACCAATTTTAAATGTCACGTATTAACAGTGCAATAGTAAAGTTAAAATTTTGAACTTAGTAGTGAGCGTTATATTTTTTAGGATGAGAAAAAAATTTCAAACTCGAACCAGGTCACATGGCTTGATTGAGAAAAAGACAGAAGAAGAAAGAGGGTGCGTGCGTAGGAGAAGAAATAATATCCCCCCTCTCCGGGGCGAAATTATATCCCGTTTCATTTTCACTTGATAGCACTCGCTGAGTACAGATCATTTTTTTTTATCTAGAAAAAAAATGCAATGAAGTGAAGGCAGCTAGCAGCGTTGGTATGAGTATGAGAGAGTGTACAACGCAGACTCGCTTAATAAAGCTAAGGCTCTAAGCCTATATCTCAGGAACTGTAAACCTAAGCCTACAACTTAAGGACCTTAAATTCTCTTTATATTGGTACTCGTATATAGGTATATGATTATATATTTTAAGTAAAACAATCTTGTACTTACGAAGAAGTTTTCAGTTTAGGGTTAAACTTAACTTTTGGAGTGCTATCCAGCGTTGCCAGACGTCCCGATTTTGGCGGGACGTCCCGATTTTTTCATCAAAATTAAATGTCCCGCGCGGGACAGGCTCAGTCCCGCTTTTCGGGGAAAGCCCGAACGTACGTGCAGCGTGCTGAGAAAGAAAGGTGCGTAGTGAAGATAAGAGTGTGGGAGGTAGAGAGGTGGATTTTCTTTGGCTACTTTAGCTATCTATTGTCACGTAAACGTAATTTTAACGTAAAAAAGATAAAAATTCAAAAAAACTTTTGATTTTATGCCTTTTTTTTTACTTTGTCCCGCTTTTGACTGAAAATCCCGCTTTTTCACTAAAAAAGTTCCAAATTCCCGACTTCGCCCAAAAAAAATCTGGCAACGCTGGTGCTATCCCTCATATAATATCATAATTTACTACAATAACATTAATTACGTGTCGAACAGTCTTGACATATTATTTTTATTTACTTAAATAAAAATTATTTAAAACTATAATTATTAATTTTTATAGAAATAGAAATAATAATTATTATATTATTAATTACTTACGATAATTTACAGAATGAGCCATATTTATAATACCATCCTTTCTCGCTTCAAAAATCTTTTCACAAGAAACAGAATTAAAGTTTTTTAGGAATTTATTTGTGACTTCAGCCATCACAGCTTTCTAAGCGCCAATGATCTTGTTAAAACGATACTGCTAGCGACATCTAGTATCTAATAGCTGACATTCGTTTCTAAGGTGAGTTTCTTTATTTTGTATTAGGAATGTTTTCTGTTTTAACTTGAATAAATATTATTATTTTTATGCACCTAAATTTAAATACCTCTAGTCGCACTATATTACTATATTATAAAGTTACAGCCAATGTTACAAGTGTTCTAACACACTGTAACATTGGCTGTAAGTTGTAACTTTATATTATCTAATTTTGAAACCATTTTTTCAAACTATGAAATTATTAATCTGTGAAGTCTAAAGGTAATATAATCTTACAAAATATCATCATTGATTGAATCTATCTAAGGTAAATGACTAGTACCTAGTTTGGACAGTACCAGTCATTGGAAAAAGGACAAGAACACAATATTTATTAATGTTGCTTTAAAAATTTCCTGTTTTTAAAGTAAAAGAACGCCTGTTTTTAAAGAAAAACAGTCAGTTTTTAAAGCAACATTAATAAATATGGTGTTTTTGTGCTTTTTCAAATGACTAGTACTCTCCAATCTACTAGTCATTTACCCTATGTTGATTGGTAATCAAAAATCATTTTGGCCTCGGGCAAAACGTTTCCAGTTTCGTTTACTTTTTACCTTTGATTGAAAAGCGGTTATTAAGATACAATAAAAGAAAGAAACGAACATAATTATTAATAAGGAAAATATTTAAAATATTTTTGTTAGATACCTACATTTTGCTATTTAGGTACCTAATTGTGCTATGTCGTCCCAATATTTCGTATCTATTTAATGAAAAGAACTTAATATTATTCACTTTCATGAAAAATGAAAATTATTGCTGTATCAGATTTAAAACTTTTTTTTCATATGCACTGAAATGAACAATTTGTTATAACTTATAACCTTTTGTTTCGAATGAGAGTGATTAATAAATCTTGATAAAAATCCAGTTTAATTTATACACAAACACCGATTTAAATGAAACAAATAATGGTGCTAAGTATTTTTTTAGTGAACATGTTTTCAGATATTATCAGCTTATGTTCTGCATATTAATTTTGTTATTATATTTTATATTATTTAAATGAGATTCGGTTTATTTCTTTGATATATACAATATGACATAAGACTGGACAACGAACGGACAACGGTATAAGAATATAAGTCCGGTTTTGGGACAGAGAGAAATTCTTTTTTGTACTTATTGTAGATACAGTCAAGTCAATCAAGTAACCCTTCTGGCAAAGTTACATAATATTAATATTAATATTCTAAACTATTATATCGGTTTAAAGCATAGATCAAGCAGTTCAGAAAAGTGATAAATGTAAATTTTCAGGAAAGGGAGAATTCAGCAATTTCCTTCCAATACATACCTAAGAGACGTAAAACAAAAAAATTAAAATCATGTTGCTAATTTGTTTTTTAAACAATGTTAGCTTTTCTGTCATCTATGGAAACTATACAATTTTTGTCCCTCTGTCTTCTCGGTCTCCTTGAGGTCCGTAAACTGATCTTGCCTTGTATTTCTGCCGCTACTAGGCTCGCAGACACCGGGCCCGGGCACCAGGGTCGCATGTTCAATGGCCGCATTAGCGTACAATGTACAATGCGCTTTGACGACGCCGCGCGATAACTATTTTCAGTTACAATAAAACTTGATTTCATTCACTCATATTGATGGTCGGTGTTTTTGAAGTTCGGCTTCCATGGGAAGGTTAAATAAGGTTTTACCAAGGTTAACCTAGTGTGTGAACGGAATTATAATTCAAGTTTACTCTCGTTTGTTTGTTTTTAGTGAAGACAAACTTTGAAAGTGTAAAAAAATATATTCGCTCTAGTTTTTATTATTCGTAGATTCGCTCACATTAACTTTGTTGCTGAAATTCGAGTACCTTAAGGGTGGGTTGCACCAACTTATTTTTTTTATGCGCAGGGGAAACCCATAATGGGTGCCCCGGGTTGGGGATGTGCCTCAGTTATGCTGAAGCACGCCGGGGAGAGTGCGATTATGTGATTTATTATGTGAGACTCTTACCCACTAAAACCACCTGCGGTTTGCCTTCAACCGTATACGGAGGGATGTCCTGGATCTGGGTTGCACCAACTTACTTTAACTATAACTGTAACTTTAACCTTAACTATAACTACAGTGCAGAATGTCAAATCTTTGGTTAAGGACGCCATATTTAACGATAACTAACTATAACCACTTATACTTATATCGAATTTTTTCCGTGAAAATTTACTGTGGCTCACCGCTCACAGTGCTTTTATAACAAATATTAATATTTTCCTGTCGATTTTTACGTACTTATAATTAATTTTTTATACTCTCAATGTAGCTTTAACAAAAAAATAAACGCAACAGACATCTGTCAAATTCCGTGTTTAAAGTTAAGGTTAAAGTTAAGCTAGACTTAACTATAACCAATAAACTTTGACCACGACTGTAACTATGTATAACCACGCCTCTGGTGCAAGTTGCAACCCACTCTTAAAGTTGTGAGCAGCTTATAGCTCCATATTATCTAATACCAAACAAAATATTTCATCAGAATTAAATAATTCAAACGCAAAAAATTGCGGTTTCATTATGAAGATGCACCAAATTGAAAGGGACACTATCGCATTTTAGTATCGATGGAGAACAATGATACATTCATTGTGACGTGAAGATTTTCGTATTATTTATTAATTTAAATGTCATGCCATTTAAGATTAATTAAACTTTAAACGTATCTACTATTGTAGCTTAAATTAATTACTACTTTTTCGTAGAATTCAAGGGCGGATCCAGCTTTGGCGCCAGGGACTCGCTCACATAGTCGTGGTCAAGACACAAGAACTTATAATTTAATTTTGATTATAATAGATACAAGTATATTTAAATAACAAAATCAATTGAAAGTACTTAAATAAAAGGGAGTGCCTCCGCTGCCGGCGCCGGTTGCCGAAATGGCTGCCGGCGCCGTTTTCCGAAGTTTGCCGAAGTCACGCGATGTTTGCCGAATAGGCTGCCCGCGCCTATTCGGCAAACATCGCTTGTCAAATTACAGAATAATGATCAAAAATCAGTCTTGAGCTAAAGGACTATGAAAAGTACAAATAATAAGGTCATAATGTAAGGATGTATATTTTAATGGTGGTGATGATGATGTTGATAAATGTGATCTGCATAGTAGCATAATATAAGTACCTTTGCTTCTTTAGACAACGCTGAAACACTCTAACATGTATAAGGATTAAGGAGTCTGAAGTTCTGTTCAGTACCTTCGGAAGTATACCACGAGGTTTATAACTGTGATGCAAAAATATCTTACTATTTGGTATAGTGCGTCAAGAAAGTGAAGAAATTAAAAAGTAAAACATCGTAGTGTCATCCCTTTTTTCTTGGATTGATTTGTAAGGGATGACACTAAGATGTTGCCACTTTTTAATTTCTGCACTTTCTTGACGCACTATAGCTGAAAAAAGGTAGCTAAGGTAAAGCTATTAAGGTAGATGAAAATGCATCACAAAAAACTAAAATATCCATAGCCGAACATAACATAACCTTCACCTTTGGAAGTCGGTTAAGAAGTCGAATATTTGAGATTATATTTATTTCTTTTTAAAATTTGTGTATCGGCACTGGAACCTAGCGTTTTACGCATTATCACCGGTTCCCATTTTGAGTGCCAGCGACGGCAGCCGTTGTTTTAAATCTCGGCTGCCGGCAATATACTTACCGCCGGTTCCCATTACTGATATTTTTGGGAGCCAGCGCCGGCAGCGGAGGCACTCCCTAAATAAAATCTATAAAAAATATATAAAATCAGCATGTTTAACAATTTTACTTAATGGTTCACCTAGGACCTGGACCCAGCCCAGCATGACCCCCATGATCCCCCCCCCCCCTGGATCCGCCCTTGGTAGAATTTTACTTTTAAGAAACACAGATTTTGAATCCTAGCCATTTAAAATAGCTACTGCGGCGACTGCAGCATCGACGGATGTAAAACAAACAGCTAATACAGAGTTCCTTAAAATATACACGATAGAAAACTCATCCATTTTGAAGCTTTTAATAGTTTCTATGGGCATTTATGATGAAATGATAATAATTCTTCTGGGACGGCCAGAGCCAGATTTTGTTTGAATGGTAGGTATTATTATATCCAGTTATTGGAGACGAATGATTAGGATAATTTTTTTGCTAAAAACTTAAAAAGCATTTTACTTGAAAATACGATTATTATAATCACTGGATTATACCTACTAATCATAGTTAGTACCTATGTATAAAGAAACCTTTGACCATATTATAAGTGTTAGGTGTAGCCTGTACTGGGATTTGGGAATGTTAGGTATTATTAGAATATAATATTTTCTTTAAAAATATTCGAATAATAACATTTCCTAGTTAAGTGGATCAAAGTATAAGGTAGAATCAACAGCTAATTATTATTAACTTGCGACAGCTGGGTGCCGCTTGGGGATTGATGGTAGGTATGGATGGTATGGATGGAGTAAATTAATATCTTAAAACACTTAACTCTAGCTAGAGTGCAGATGACTCCGCAAAATATCCGAAGCTCACGATCGCTATTCAAGTATTCACGCAGGTATTGTTCCTATTCGACCTCTAAACCCGGCCCTGGACCATCCATTAGTCGAGACAAAATAAAAACACGAGTCGGTTTTAATTACTAATACGACGAGAGTTCGTCGACCCACAACAAAAGCCTCCGCGACCCGTCGAACCTTCGTGATCGCCTATGTAACTCATTATATCCGATTTAATATTATATTCCCCGAGATCCATTAGGCCTCCATTCACGATCCGGCATCGGGACAGCGCGCTTGTGCCGCTAAAACAAAAAAAATTGTCTGTGGTCCGTCTTCTGTCCCGCTCCGACGCTATGGTGAAACTCCTCCGTCTCGTTCTGCGGGCCATAATAAAACATAATTGGTTTTAAATGGATAGGATTGGCGATGGAAAATAATAAACGAAGAAGCAATTACTGACCGACGGAGTGCGCACCTCTCTTATTAGAGACGCCTTTTAAAAAATTACCTCATGCATACATTATAGCGCAGGAATTTTCTCGACGTTTGGAAACGAGCACTTTCATTTGTTGCAAAACTTAATGCACTCCCTTACACACTTATAAATATGCAGAGAAAGATTTAGCAGTAGTTACTTTGTTTGCATTGAACAAGTTAATCAATGGAACCACGGAATGGAGACTCAAATCATTAATCAATAGGTCACTAGACAGTAGACCCTGGTCCCTTACCATAGATACCAGGTTACTAGTTTATTGCGAGTATTATATATTGTAGTCGTTGCCGAATGGATATCAGCTGATGTAGGTACTCAAACATTATGAAATCGATCACATAGATCAAATAAATTATAGATCTTATCAGTAATGAGACTGCAGTATGTAGTAGCCTGTAGTATCTAGTAAGTTGTAGTAGTGTAGAAAAATTTCAAGTGCCTACCTGTTGTCATCATTGATACCGAACAAAAAATGTTTGAAAAATCACGTTTCTTGTATGGGAATATATATAAATAAATCCCCCCTTAAATATTTAATTTATTTTGTTTTTAGTATTTGTTGCTATCAGCAACAGAAATACATAATCTGTGAAAATTTCAGCTACCTAGCTATTACCGTTCTTGAGTTACAGCCTGGCGACACACGGACAGACGGACAGACGGACAGACGGACAGACGGACAGACATCGAAGTCTCAGTAATAGGGTCCCGTTTTTACCCTTTGGGTACGGAACCCTAAAAAAGTTACTCTGTTTACTATTGGCCATTTTAGGTACACCGTACGTTACAGTCGCGTAAGATATAAACTAAACTTTAGTTAATTGTATCTACTGACTGTACCTGATACCTAACAGCAGGTAGGCAAAAACTTCACTCAATCAGAAATACTCCGATCGAGATGCGCTGTTTTGTTTTTTATTGCTCGGAGGCCGGACCACCATAAACTGGCAACAAATTATACATTGGTTTTATTTTTAATTGCTACGGACGAGCCACCGACTTTGCCAGGGGCCGGTGGACCCTTCTATTTTTGAATTATGGCGCGCAGACACGTGATTGGCCGTGGACGTAACGTTCGGAACTCCTTTTTTATTATCATAATTAACTGGGGTGAAGATTACATCGAAAACCGGGCACCTAAAATAAGGATGCATTATGTTAAATGTTTTGATGCTACATACTGTAATTCATTCCTACGTAAAGATCGTTTTGCTAAACTGGAAAGGGAACTGGGAAGGTGCAAAGTTCGATTTATGGAGCGGACAACTCAACAACAAGACTTTAAATGTCCGTTTAACCCAATATAATATCATTGGTTTAACCCATCAATTCCCAAGCGGCACTGGGCTGTCGCACAGTTGAAAATCTATTGTATCTGCGATTCCCACGATCGAGGTTTTACAATCTTGTCTCAGGACAAGAATTCTCGCAACATAGTCGGCCTAGTCCAGAGTACTCCAGAGGAATGAACAGACCTAGTACGTGCGAGAGTCGAGATCAACCATGTGCGGGTTTCCTCACGATGTTTTCCTTCACCGTACGAGCGTCCTTAGTTTTTGAGATTTAGGTCTAGAGTTTTAAACTTAAAGTTTAAATGATATTATAAGTTTAAACACTTACGGATTTTTGTCGCGGAGCACTTTTATTAATCCCGACGTTTCAGCTGCTTTACAGCGGCCGTGGTCACGGGTGGACTGAGGTGACAGTGTCAAATTTCTTAAAGTTCTTTAACTACCCGAAGATTCATCAATTTTTGTTTGCGTTCCGATCTACGCAGAACGAACTCACAGTGTCTTGAAGCCGAGGTGTCATTGATTGGTGCTTTAGTTTGTTTATCACTGGATCCCAACTAGATGGCAGCACCCAACCATCTTCGCGGTTAAAATTAGGGTGTTTTTTAATTCCTATGGCCTCGCGTAAGTATCCATATTCCTTGAGCACCTGAACAGCCTCAACTCCAAAATACAGTTCACAATGGAGTTGGAGAGAGATAATCTTTCACGTGGTCTACTTCTTATCTGTGCCAAATAACATAAAAATTGCTCCAGTAGTTCGCGAAATTATTTTATTTTTATTTATTTACTGGCTGTTGCCCGCGACTTCGTCCGCGTTAACATAGTATAATAACAAAGATGGATAGTTTTCCCCTTTTTGTGGTTCCTTATACAAAGGGTAAAAATGGGACCCTATTTAAGCAAACGTCAAACGCAAACGTCAAATAAACTTTCATGTTTCTAACTCAAGAAATGACGGACTTTCATTGAAACTTTCTACCCCAATTTCACCCCCTTGGGGGTAGAATTACCAGAACCGCTTAAATACGTACCCATTCATTTTTAATCAGTAGCACAAAAATAAAGTTTCATGTTTCTAACTCAATAAATGACGGACTTTTATTCAAACTTTCAACCGCAATTTCACCCTCTTGGGGGTAGAATTTCTAAAAACGCTTAAATACCTATCCATTCACTTTTAATCAGCAGTCCAAAAATAAGCTTTCATGTTTCTAACTTAAGAAATTACGGACTTTCATTTAAACTTTCAACCCCTATTTCACCCCCTTGGGGGTAGAATTTCCAAAAACGCTTAAACACGTATCCAATCATTTTTAATCAGTAGCCCAAACATAAAATTTCATGTTTCTAACTCAAGAAATAACGGACTTTCATTCAAACTTTCAACCCCAATTTCACCCCCTTGGGGGTAGAATTTCCAAAAACGCTTAAATACGTATCCATTCATTTTTAATCAGTAACCCAAAAATAAAGTTTAATGTTTCTAACTTTATTTACTTATTTCACCCTCTTCGGGGTAAAATTTACAAAATTCCTTCCTTAGTGGGTGTCTACTTAATAAAACAACCCTACTCACCAAATTTCGTGGCTGTAACTTTAACAGTTTTTGCTCAGTGATGATGAATCAGTCAGTCAGTCAGTCAGTCAGGACATGTAATTTTATAAGTATAGATTTAAGCAATACAATTCTAACTTGTATCTATTTGAGAATGTACCTTAAACCTGCAAGGTTTGTCTGGTACACCTTAGATAAGCCCTTTCAAATAATTTTCCCCGTTTTTTCCACATTCTCCTATTAGTCTTAGCGTGATAAAATATAGCCTTCCTCAATAAATGGGCTATCTTACACTGAAAGAATCATCAAAATCCGTTGCGTAGTTTTAAAGATTAAAGGGAACAAAGGGACATGAGCGACTCAGCGCTAATCTCAGGAGTCAGGAACTACTGGTCCGATTTGAAAAATTATTTCAGTGTTAGATAGCCCATTTATTGAGGAAGGCTATAGAGTATAGGCTATATTTTATCACGCTGAGACTAATAGGAGAATGTGGAAAAAACGGGGGAAATTATTTGAAAGGGCTTATCTCGCGAACTACTGGAGCAATTTTTATGTTATTTGGCACATATAAGAATAGACCACGTGAAGGATCATTTATTATAGGCTATCGATTTTACTCATTTTTTCAGTGGCTATAATATATTTTACACCCGTGCGACGCCGAGGTGGGTCGCTAGTAATATTATAAATCCACCTAGCCTCTCAGAAACATTCATAATACATTTAAATTTAAAACCTTTCATGAGTTCAAAGAAATTTACTTCATAGGTAAAAATATTAAAATACAACCCTCCAAATTAACTCCACCGTAAGTTTAAAAAATCCTAACTAACTATAATATTATAAATAATCGTCATTATAGTCAATGATTTGGTCAATAAATCAAGAACTCCGAATATAAATTATTTTCCTCTATGATCAAGAATTAAGATTCATGTCCAATAACTTGATAAATTGACTACAATGACAATTTATTAACAGTAATTAAGACTTAAGACTTGACTTGGCTTTAAGCTTTGGCAAATATGACCTGCTACTGCAATGTTTTGGCGCTAGAGTGCAGCATCAGCATAAACAGGAAGGGTGTTTACACACGACGTGCCGCTGCCGCTGCGCCACCGTGTGCAAACACCCTAATCAAAAAGTTTTATTCGACATGACATAGACATGACCAAGACATGACAACATTTCTGTCAATATTCTGGTATTACGTGTGCAACATATTTAGTGGAGTTCCCAGAGCGTAAAAATCGTGCAATCCTCCTATTTTTGCAATAGTGGATGAAAATTGAAAAGAAAAAAAGGAATGTGTAGCTGATAACATAAATAGTAAAGTTTACATATTGAAAAGTTGTGCTTTTGATTTTTAAATTATTCTCTTCCACTTCAAGTAAACTCATAAACTGTAAAATTTTGAAGAAAATTTGCATATTTCTTTCTTTTAAATATATAGCAAAATAATAAAATATATCATTATTTTTTTGATTTGTATCATTGCTTATATTCCAAAGAAAGAAAATAAGTTGAAAAAATATATAATTTATATTTCAAATTAATATTTTTGTATGTAGATGAGCATACCTCCAAATGTGCTTGTTGTGTGCCTCGCCAGGTAAATGGCGTTCCAATTTTTCTTTGGTTTTAAATAGGAAGTTTAAAATTATTTTTTAGACTTAACAAAGCCTTCTATTTCTTAATATGTATAACTTTTTAGCTCTTACTTTATTAAATTTTCTGAAAATGTAGCACAAACTTTTCACGGATATTTCGAAGAAAATCTGTATTTTATTTCTTTTGGTTTGGTTTTTACAGAATAAAATTTATTTTTTATTTATTTTTTTTCATTAATTATATTTGCTAAAACATACTCAAAGGAAAAAAATACAAATTAGGTTAAGAACTGATATTTTTTGCATTCAGGTAAGCATTTTCCAAACATAGGTCGCAGCATGCGTCTTTAGTATGTACGTGAGATTTGTAGCACCCAATTTTTTTCTGGCTTTAAGTAGGAAGCTTAAATATATTTCAAAGGCTAGCAAAAGTATTTAATTTGTCGATGCATTTAATGTTTTAGCTCTCACTTAAATAAATTCTCAACAAATATAGAAAAATATTTTCGGTCTATTTTACACATTTTTGGAGATATTTAAACGTTTTTAAGTACTTAAAAGTTGTAATTTCTCTAAAAATTAAATACGCACAACAAGTAAGTTTAACACACTTTTCGTTACAACCCTTAAATCTACCCAAACCCTTTTATCTTGGTTACGACGAGCGTTAATCTCTAAAAACTTTGCAAAAACCTTATAGTTGTATTTAGCTCAGCAAAACAAACTTTCTTTTTTAAAAATGGTGTATTTGGTTAATCTTCAACGTAAGCAATCGGTTAAGAGTCATTAAATAACAGGAACAAGAAAAAAAAATTGTTTCGGGACCGGTTTTATATGGTGAAATATTAATTTTTAATTAAGTAACTAAAAAATTAAAAGCACAAAAAAAATTTTGGTAAACTTTGCAAGTTATAGTGTAAAAAAGAAAATGACACCTCAAAAACAAAAATCCATTCACTATTACAATTTTCGGAGGTTAAAACCTCTGGCGACTGCAGTAATTGTAGGTTTATTGGAACTGTGATTGGAACGAAGTTCCTTATCGCGCGTTGCGAAAGGAGGCTAGACGGAAAAAGTTGTAACGACCATACAGAAAACATACACCTATATTATTATAGTTCCTGCGCTGCCTTTTTTTTATTAAATAAGGGGGCAAACGAGCAAACGGGTCACCTGATGGTAAGCAACTACCGTCGCCCATGGACACTCGCAACATCAGAAGAGCTGCAGGTGCGTTGCCGGCCTTTTAAGAGGGAATACGCTCTTTTCTTGAAGGTTTGCAGGTCGTATAGCTCCGGCCTTGAAAATAAACAGCGACATCAACCGGACGTTTAAATAAATTTTATAGGGAGTGCCTCCGCTGCCGGCGCCGGTTGCCTAAATGGCTGCCGGCACCGGTTGCTGAAATGGCTGCCAGCGCCGTTTTCCGAACTCCGAAGTTTGCCGAAGTCACGCGATGTTTGCCGAATAGGCTGCCGGCGCCTATTCGGCAAACATCGCTTGTCAAATGACAGAATAATGATCAAAAACATCAGTCTTGAGCTAAAGGACTATGAAAAGTACAAATAATAAGGTCATAAATAGTCATATTGTAAGGATGCATATTTGAATCCTTCGATCGGGGATTCTTGGAAATGCTATTTTATTCTATTGTTGTCGCGATCACCGGTGCTCGTATGGGGCTTGAATCTTGATGGGTTAATGGTGGTGATGACGATGCTGATAAATGTGATCTGCATAGTAGCTATATTAGTGATCGAAGATAGTAGCATAATACAATATCTTTGCTCCTCTAAACAACGCTAAAACTCTCTAACATGTATAAGGAATCTGAAGTTCTGTTCCGTACCTTCGGAAGTATACCACGGGGTTTATAACTGTAGCTGTGGTGCAAAATCTTACTTTTTGGTAGCTGAAAAAAAGTAGCTATGGTAAAGCTAAGCTAAGAAAATGCATCACAAAAAACTAAAATATCCACAGCCGAACAAATAGGTTCACAACCTTCACCTTTTGAAGTCGGTAAAGTCGAATATATTTGAGATTATAATTATTTTTTTTTAAAATTTGTGTATCGGCACTGGAACCTAGCGCCTTACGCATTATCACCGGCTCCCATTTTGAGTGCCAGCGCCAGCAGCCGTTGTTTCATATCTCAGCTGCCGGCAGTATACTTACCGCCGGTTCCCATTACTGATATTTTTGGGAGCCGGCGCCGGCAGCGGAGGCACTCCCAATTTTATAACATCCGGGTGTCCCTTGACACCTCTCATTTACTGTAAGTGCTAGTAGCGCCCTCGCCTCGCTCCGATTGCTACTCTGCTCCGACTGCTAATATTCCCTATTCTTACGATAAGTTTGTTTTCCCCCTTTTTACTTTACGCTGGAAAATTTGGTTTACTTTATTTAGCCTCGGGTAAACCGTAAAGCGCTTATTCCACTTATCCTAGCTAGTTTCCTAGGTAGGATCCTAGCTAGGAACCTAGCTTTCTAAATGTTATTCCACTTGACTAAATCGGAAACGATTTAGGATCCTAGCTTTCTAAATGTTATTCCACTTGACTAAATCGGAAACGATTTAGGATCCTAGCTAGGCTAGGAACCTAGCTAGGATAAGTGGAGTAAAGCGCTTATTCCATTTCACTAAATTTAGATATCTAAATGATTTAGTGACTAAATTTAGTCAAGTGGAATAACATTTAGTAACTTTCTAAATGTTATTCCACTTGACTAAATTTAGTCACTAAATCATTTAGATATCTAAATTTAGTGAAATGGAATAAGCGCTTAAGCGCTTAAATGTCAAAAACCTGTCAAGTGTCAAAGTGTGAGCATTGTCAAATGACATAATCACGCGAGTGGCGCGCAGATTTATTTAATTTTTCCAGATTATCAATGAATATTGTGTTGTAAAAATATTTCAAGAACACTTGTGATCACCATGTCGTATGCTATTGTCCGTCATTTGCGTAGAACTATTCTAGCTTCCCAATCAATAAGGCTCGAGACTACAGTGACTAACCTTACCCAGGAAGAATTTGTTTTCAAGCCCCCTGTAACCCAATGGAACAAATTAATAAGAGAAGCTGAGAAAATTGTTGGATATCCTACCTCCTTTATGAACCTACGATGGTTACTGAGCGATGAGTTCGCCAATTTAGCCATGCATTTAAGAAAAATTGTAAGTACTATTACGTGAAATATTAATTGTATAAAAACCAATTATTTGTAAATAAAAAATTCATTTTAAATTTAAAAAAAATTGTAAAAACAATAAAACACCTCATATGGAGGCCAAAAGAAAAGGCCTACAAATATATTTTACTAAGTTGCAATTATTTTACAGTCACTTAGACCTTACCTATTTCAAGAAAAGTTTATTTTTCATTAAATTATTCTTTATTTTACTCATTGATTAATAATAAAACTCTAAAAATAAGTAACTTTTGTAAGAATAGAGGTAAAGAAAAATATAAGGAAATATTACATAATATTATGACACACAGAGTACAAGGTCGCAATGATTAGTATTAATATAGCACAAGGAACTTGTTTAGTTTTCACACTTTTAAAATTATAAGTGTAAAGTGATCTCATAATTTTCCACTCTAAAATATTTGTTTCTATATCATTTAATTTCACTATTTCTAGGGACATGTGTAGAGAACACAAAAAAGTATGGTACTCTCACTTTCCTTATAAGTAATGTCTAATGTGATATGTTACAGGTTGGCAGTAACCATCCAATAGTAAAGACAGCAAGAACACTATTATACAATGAGCACAACAACCTCCAGCCATGGGGATTGATTATTCTGCTGCTATCCAAAGCCATAAGCACTCCTATCAACACCTTACAAACCCCCACACTCATCGAGAAGCAGAGAATGCTGGCCGAGCTGACCGAAATGATCAGATCAGGCCACTACATCCACCGGGGGCTCCTGAACATGCCTCTAGAAGATCGAGACAGTACAAAAGAAACATCAATGTTTGCTAATAAGATTGCTATTCTCATTGGAGACTACTTGCTGGTGACCGCTAATGGTATGCTAGCCCGCCTGAGGAACCAGGATTTGTCACATCTAATATCCACAGCGCTCAGGGACTTAAGTGAGGGGGAGTTCTATGGGACCCGAGATGAACAAAACATGCCTTTGCCTGGAAAGCCTGTCCAGAATAAAAATGATTTCTTTAAAATTTCATGTGAAACGGTTCCTCTGGATGTTACCGATGTGTCTGGTTCTCCTAAAAGGGAGTGGGTTTTACGGACTATGTACAATGGTGGGACACTATTTGGACGTGGGTGTGAGGGTGCACTCTTGCTGGCAGGAAAAAGTGAAGAGGAGCAGAAGAAGGCTTACCTCTTTGGCTGCCATTTGTGCCTGGCGTGGCAAGCCGCCAGTGAGCTGCAGAAGTTTGCAGATGATTCTAAGGAACCTTTCTCAGCAGTCAGTGCACCAGTTTTGTTTGCCCTTAATGAAAACAATGAACTATTTAAAAAATTTGAAAATATTAAGAGCATAACTAGCATAGACTTTGACAATTTGAAAAATGAAGTTTTTAAAACTAAAGCATTAGAAAAGACTAGAGAACTGCACAGAGAGAATGTGGAAAAAGCTAGAAGTTACATAGATATGTTTGGAGACAACCAGTCTACACAAACTATAAAAAAACTAATAGACAGTGTTTGATATTAACTAAAAATTTTATACCAGAAACAGTTACAATAATTAGGTTTTAAATTAATTTAGATATTTTTGTAGTGATAAGATATCAACTGCAGATAATGTTCTGTGTGTGTGTGTAACACTTGCATAGGGAGTTATATTAATTTGTCAATGATGTAAAAATAATTTATAATGAGGCTACATATTGCCTTATTATAATCATAAGAGAAAAATACTTTGTATCACACTGGCTCTTTCGTCTTGGCCTATTGATGATTGTAAAATAATAATCGGAATGGGAATTTTATATTTAATTTAGCTGTCACTCTGTCGTTATGTTTGTTGTGTTTAAGAGAATTATTATTTATTAAGCCACAGCACGTCGCTGCATTTTTTATTATATATTGTACTGTTATTCAAAATTGTACTTTGTAGCAACTAGCAACCAAAGATGCACATTTTATTGCAGCATGGTGCAGCTTGAAATTTTAACTCTTGCAATGGTTGTGTAACTAAAGTTTAATTTTTATTTATTCATTCATTTTATAATAATTATTTTGTGCTGTGTTGCGTCTCAGTGTAAATTACCCTCTGTTCTGTGGGATTTGTTTAGACCTAAAAATATGTCTGCCTCGCAATTTGATTGCCAGTTAAGTTGAATGTAACAAATTTTATGTGATATTATAAGTTTAATTTAAGTAGTAAAATTAAGAAAATATCAAACAAGTACAATGAAAATATACACCCAAAGATAAAAAAATATTGTGATGCTTATTGTTTTAAATAAAAAATTACAAGTTAACAATAATTATTTCTGTATTTACCTGTAGCTTAGAACCCAATTTCACTAACGACTGTTACCGTTAGTGTTAACAGCTTGTCAAAATGTCGTGTATTTTCTTTCATTCGTAAGAAAAACGAAAGAGGTAATGTGATACTAAATTCGAGCATTAACTTTTACAGACGTTGGTGAAACTGGGGCTAAAAAACCTATATTAATTGTACATTATTTGTATCGATTTCTTAATTTGATAAATTGTTGATTCCAACTAAAATTCGTTTGGTCTGAGATGACGCGTTGGTAAAAAATATAAAAAATCAACTGTCCATAGGTATTATGTGACTCGCGACTCTCGGGACATTTAAATGGGCGCGGTATCTCTGTGATGCTGTGGCATTTGCATGAGATGCGTCGGTCACTTTGTATGGTCAATTCTCTGCTATTGATAGTACATAATGGAGTCAGTTTGTTGCTGTAGAACAGTGGCAACTCCTGTATTATTCGTCACGATAAAATCGGTGCAAGTGAGGATATGGGTTGCTTACAACTTTAATCTTCAGATAAAACTAGGTGGCAATCGACGCATATTATGTAACAATAACGTTATTTATAGGTTTTGTATGTCTGATCACTGTGCGAATCCCGCGCACGATCTTGACCCCGCTCACTCCTCGCTCCTCCAGACACCTGGACCAGTGTCTGGAACACCTAAAAATTTTACAATGCGAATTCCCGTTTTATCTTTCCTGAGTTGTGTGCGGCTTATAGGAACTAGCTGACCCATCAAAGGTTGGTTTGCCATAACATGGGAAGTGGGAACAAACATTGACACGTTAAGTATTTTATAATATTATGTATACTTAATTAGTATTTACATCTACATTAATATGCTTCTATTTGGCTTCTATTCAAAATCCGGGGCAGGTGGACCTAATAAGCTTATAAAACGTATAATAATATTATTTTATTAAATAACATTAGAGTAAGTGGTGACGATGTCTCTGTAGAACTTGAACACGAGGTCGCTGGCGAGCCGGCACCGCGCCATCGCCTCCTCGTATGTGTGCTGGCTGAAACTTCCCTCCGTGAACCCTACAAATAATTATACTTTGAATGAAACAATTTTGTTATAAAATTTAAATTGGTTCCTCAGCAATGGCTGCCAGTCCTTCAATGAAATATTATCATTATTTGGAAGGGAAATACACCATCTTAGTCCCATGGAATTTGGAAACATTGCATTTTAATTATTTATGCCCTTACTTAATTCCTCTTGTGCCTACATATTGTATGGTAAGTAAACTCTTCAGCAATGATCTCCTTCAATTATATGATTATGAATTCTAGCATACTGACCTGTAACGAGATTTTTATCTCGATTGTCGAACACAAAATACAGTAACGCTTTCGCATTTTGCACTTGTGCATAGTTAGGATCCAGAATAAGGTTGCCAACTTCATCAACAGCGCATCCCACCGCTGCCACCAAATGTCTCATCGACACTCCCGAGTTGAGGAGAGCCAAGCATGTGCAGTTTATTGCACATGTCAGTAGCTGAAATCATATAGAAATAACCTCAGTTGAATTAGATTACTGCAACAGAAATTTTGAATGACCACGTAAATTATACACCAGCAGAGTGCTGAGTGAATTTTGTGACTTTATCATTAAATTAAGTAAAAATAAATAGTAAGTAGTAGGTAGGTAATAGGTAGTAATAAAAAATAGTAAATAGTAAGTAGTAGTAGGCGGTCAACCCCCCCCCTAGCAGTAAAGGAACAAAAACTCATTTAGCCCACAGAAATGCACTGTATTTGAAAGTGTGCTTTCTATGTTACCAGGTATACTTACTCCACCATAATCTTCAAGCTCCTGTATTGTGATGGTGATCCCGGTACGTGGATATAAACATCCTAGTATTGCTGTCTCACATGTTTGTTTTATCACATTCTCTTTGTATCTGAAATTTATTAGATAAATTCCTTAACTTTAAATAGGTACGGATTTATTTATGCACGGATCAATATATTTTTCTGTAATATTTTGGTAAATAGTACCACCCCATGTTCTTAACGCTTCAACTCCCGTAAGGCCCAAGTGGGCCGCGATAACGATTGGAAGGCTTTTGGTTCTCGTTTTTCCATGATCGAAGGATTAATAGGTTCTCAGTTCAAAGGACTCAAAGCATCTCTATGCCTCAGTTGAATAATTTAACCACAAACAGAAAGACTCCGTTTCACATGATCACGGTAGAAATAAAGTATTCACTATAAAAATATGAAAATGAAGCAAAGTTATAGCTTATCTAACTTAAAATGATGTGCCCCTCCCTCGTATTCACAGTACAAAAATGTTTCATTTATATCAACTTTGAAGTGGTGGGGCGCGTCATTTCAAATTAGACAAGCTCTACCTGTCTGCTACTGATGGTTTGCCACCTTTACTACTAAACAACACTTCAAGAGTTGCTTTCTCTATGCTTTGGCTGGTGGTCTTAATATCTAGCGGACCATTTGCACTAACCACAACTACTGTTTCACCTGAAATTTGTAGGAAAAATTAGATTAGAAAAAAAATGGTCATGCTTACATATTATTATAACTTTTCAATTCAAGAAAATTCATTCATTCTCAGGTTATATTGAGAACAAAAGTAATGCAGAATGTAGATTTTTTTTTGTTTTGTACTATTCAAATTAAGTTTTTCAACATCTTTATATATAAACTTTCAGAACAAAAGAAATAACCTTACCTTGAGAAAGAATTGCAGACCCATCTGATTTACTAAGATAGTTGAGTTCACACTTTAATGGTTTAAGTTTGAAATCCTTTTCTTCTTCTACAACCATTTTCATTTTTTTTTTTTTTTGTAGGAAACTACAATCAAAAGTGATCAAGTTATTAGTTAGAATTTTAAGAATTTTCTAACCTCCAAAGTATCTCCAAAGGCAATGTTTACAAATAATATTGACAGATCGTTGATCTCAAACTGTCAAATTCATTGTCAAACTCAAAGATACTCTATGGTTAACTCCCTTTGCCTGTCCCGACCGGGACGAATTAAAAAAAAAACTATGGTTAAATAATTTTTTACTACAAAACAAAGCCAAAGCTTAAAGTTAAACTACCGTCATCTACCAGATTTTTTTTACAGAAGAAGCTCTAAAACATTAAATACCGTACTTCGCATGAAATAGAAATAGATATCATATTTGTGTTCATAAATTAGATATACAAACATAAAAATGCGATGGTTTGTCAGTTTCTATTGATTTTTTTGGTAAAAACTGAATAGTAGATAAAACACAGACATGGGACGGAAATTACAGTAGTTGGGACACCCAAAACCAGTAGTTGGACAAGCAAAGTTTGATTGAAATTTGGTTAATAAGTAGGAAACATTATAAATAATTGTTGTTTTCACATATATTTTTATTATTTATTGTAAAATAAGGTATTTAAATTAAATATTTAACTAAAAATGACTTCAAAAAATTAAAATTCTTACTATTGTAACATTATCATAACTTTATAAGTACGAAAGCCTGTTCGTCTATCTGTCTGTCAATTACTTCTTCACGCTCAAACTACTGAACGGATTTTGCTAAAAGTTATGGAGACACTGAGTCCCGGGAAAGGAAAAATAGTACTTTTGATCCCGGGAAAATTTACGGTATCCACCCGATAAACGGACTTTGACGCAATGGAGTTACGGCCGCCATCTATTAATATTATAGATGTGAAAGGATGTCCGTCTCTTTATCTGTATGTCTATATATTACATTGTTCAGGTAAAACGTAACTCAAATAGTTAGAGATTTCAGATTGTCCTCATCGAGCCAATCGGCATACTCAGACAATATTCCAATTTGGAGCACACTGCACAATGCATAGCAGCTCATGTGCCTGTCGCTGTGGCCGTACTCTACTTTCAGGGGGAAGTTAGGCTTGTATAATAGATCCCACAGGTTGCACATGCTCTTGAGTCTGGATTATACTGATGGGTAGCAAAAAGTGTATGGCATTTGTTTAATATAATTATTCATTATACACAAAGTCCAGGGATTTCATGAAAATATATAAATTAAAGGCTTGCCATTTGCCTACTTCAGCGACAAAAATAATAGGAACGTACTACACAATCCAAGGATTTCCTAATAAAACATTAAAAAAGGGTAGGTAGCTGATTTTTAAAATTCTTATTCCTCTATAAAACCGAAAAAAAATTAACGCGTTGCTTAAATATCAGCCCTTGTGCAACGCACCGTAGCATATTACAAGACCCCCAAAGTGCGTTACGTTCCCTTAGAGCTGGTACATATTGGGCGTTATGAAGCGCGCGTTAGGCGTGCGCTTTTCTAACGCGCGTTTTCAGAACCCCGGATTCTATTGAAGCGTACACACTCAAGCGCGCGAGCGTGCGTTAAGCGCGCGTTTACGTGTGTACGCTTCAATAGAATCCGGGGTTCTCAAAACGCGCGTTAGCAAGGCGGGTGCTTAACGCGCGCTTCAAAACGCCCAATGTGTACTAGCTCTTATTCATTCCATACAATACAACCACAGTGTAAATAACTACAGTGGTCCAACGAACACGTCTAGACAGAGCAATCGTGCGGGGCGTGCGGGGTGAGAGAGGCGCGGTAGCGATACCGAACTGCCATACACTCGTTCGGTACACGTCAGCCGGGGTTGACGCTTTTTAATTTAATTGTTTTAAGTGGTTTGCGAGTGATGCGACCGACAGTGTTTCGTTTGAGTTGTATGTATGTACTTATTTAAATACATAATATACATATTATATCCGATATTTTTGATTTTTTTTTAATTTTTGATATTTTCAAAATTACATACAAATTTCATACTCTGATACGTTTTTTTCGTAATAGTTGATTCGAAATAATTTGTATGTCTGATAATTTGAAGATAGGGAAGTAAAATTAAACTCATTTATTTATTATTGATATTCAAAGTTTTCAAATAAAGTAAAAATCAAGGATAGATACTTTTGAGTATCATTTTTTTTTTATGAAATAAGGGGGCAAACGAGCAAACGGGTCACCTGATGGAAAGCAACTTCCGTCGCCCATGGACACTCGCAGCATCAGAAGAGCTGCAGGTGCATTGCCGGCCTTTTTAGATGGAATAGGGTAATAGGGGAGGGTAGGGAAGGAAATAGGGAAAAGGATAGGGGATTGGGCCTCCGGTAAACTCACTCACTCGGCGAAACACAGCTTTTTTAACCAGAAGAAAAAAAGTGTAATAATTTTATCAGTCGAATTAACTTAATAGATGGTATAAAAATAGTATAATAACAAACAAGGAATTTTCTTCCGCAAAACAGGGGGTCACGTGGGTGTCATAAGCCTAAGTTACAAACCGCGTCGACGGCTATGATTAGTTAATGTCGTGTTAAATAGCAAGTTTTTGATGAACTATACTGTACTCGGCGAAACATGGCGGCAGCGGTCATTGACACCCTGTCAAAAACTTGTCATTTTCTATTAAAACTGCGATTGATCAGTATCAACACTTCAGTAAGTGTCAGATGTTGTCAGTAGCGGATTTGTATAGAAAATGACAAGTTTTTGACAGGGAGTCAATGACCGCTACCGCCATGTTTCGCCGAGTACAGTATAGGCTTGTGAAACTCTCGGAAAATAAGACCTGTGTATTTAGACTACGACTTGATGTAATTGATTTTTTACATTTAAAACATTATTTTACATTTTTAAATATAAATATCAATTTTGATATACGAGATAAATATCAATTGATATTATATATCATGATTCATGATATATATCCGATTTATATATCAATTGATATAATATAGGTAGGTATATCATGCGAACCCTGAGCTTTTGTATACGCATTTGTATTTTTTATACTAAAACTCCTTACTTATAATACTTCTATATCCATTTTTTGTTATTCCTAGTACTCTACATACAAATACTACGAATACATAAAATGTAGAACAGATTATAATAAAACACATTTATGAATGTTCCTTAGTGGTTGAAATAACACTTCAAACTCAATATTTAAACTTTATATTTCCACACTGTATAACTTAATACTATTGGTACTTCAATAACATGGACCTCAGTATTTAAGCACAACTGCTCAGCTTGGCTGATCAAAAACGAATGAGCCCACAGATTATTATTATATATTTGTAGAAATGAGCCCGTCTCCCCAATGCAACCCCGCCATTACAGTTACCAATATTAAAATAGTCTCTTGACTTCCGTTCTGAAATATTATTCATCAAAATGGCGGACTTCCGGATTTAAAATATTAATTAATAAATATTCTGTACTTCCGGTCTATCATTGACGGATGTCAAATAAATAACATCCGTCAATGATAATAGTCATGTGTAAAATAAATGTTGATGAATATTATTTAAGACAAATAATTTTATTAATTTCTTACAATTCGGCCATTCGTTCCGAGACGAGTCCACTCGTTCATGGATAATAATCTTAAATATATCACTTTATGATTCATTACACTTATAATATATTAATTTAATTACAGTAAACAATTAAATAATATAAGCTGTAATGACGTGTATATTTTACACTATGTAAGACTAAAACTAATACTCAAAGTAAACCTATAATTAATGATATAATATATTAACTTGTGGTAACAACTTCAATCATATTATTATGATATTATTATATGCATAACATCATTAAAATTGTAAACATTCTATAAATAGTTGCATAATAAATTAAAACATAATTTGTAAATTATTTTTGTATATGACGGCGCCTGTACCGCCGTACGCGCCTATAGCAAGAATTTGTGTAAACAACACCTGCACCGAGCACGTCATAGCCGGTTCTTCAAGTCTCCCCACTCTCCCCACTACTGAGTCTATCGTTATAAATGGCGGAGCAAGCCTTGCGCGGGCAGTCTGGGCTCTGGCGAGGCTCTGTGCACTAGTTGTATCTTGCTAGCTTATCCCTGACTCTAATTATTCTAATTACTTTGTGTAAATTAAAAATAATATAACAATAGATTACTTACTCTTAAACTATTATAATTTCTGTTGGACGATTGATTAAAATAGAGTTATAATTTGAAATTTAAGTGTCATTTTACTTATTAATATGTCTGACCCAAATCCTATATCAGAAGTGGGATCGGATCCACCCCACAACCCGGGTTCCGTTAATTTAATGGAACAGCAAAAGTCTCTTTTCTCTTCTGGCATGGAAGCCATTTTTAAGAAAATTGCAGACAGTTTAAATTCTCAATCTGTGGATTCATCAATACTTATCAAGTTGGTGCCATTTGACCCGGATGAAACCGATTCAGACATAACTAATTGGTGCACTTTAAATGACATAATTATTGAGAAGAAAAATTTAGAAGGCGTTGATTTAATTATTGCTCTTACTCACTGTCTTAAGGGTCGTGCCGCGACATGTCTCACGAAAATACAGCCTAATCAAATGACCGTGCAGAGCATTCGGGAAATATTAATTTTTGAACTTTGCAAAACCAATGATGATGCAAGATTATTTTGATCAAGTCATTAAGTTTCGCCTTGGTAACAATGAAACTCCAGCTGAAGCAGGCATGCGCCTATGGCAGCTAATAGAAAAAATTCCGAACACAAATTTGCCCGAAAATGTTACAACTGGATTTGCAATATCTGTTTTATCTCAATGTAACGACAAAATACGTCGCGAACTGAGTTCAGCTATTATAAACAGCAAACATCAACTGTTTCGAATTTTACGAAGCTTTACGCCTAAAAGAACTCATGAAGATTCTTCTATGACTGAAGTAGAACGGAAAAAGTTCCGTCCTTTTAGAGGCGCTTGTAATGTTTGTGGGAAAATTGGACATCGGGGTAGTGAATGCAGACAGCGCAGTAATAAAAGTGGTTCTGTTTTAGTTAAATTGGATTCTTCAAAATCAAAGAGCTACTGCTACAAGACTCCAACCATATTGCCAGTAGCTGCCCCAAGCGGTATACGAAGAAAGAAGACGACTCCTCGGGTATCAAGCAAGTCAACTTATGCTGTAAAATTGCGCATGGTATCCTAGAAACGAATGGTATGAAATTTTCATTTATTTTTGATTCAGGATCAGAATGTAGTCTCGTAAGTCAAACTAAGTGTGAGTTATTGATGGGCCAAAGATTTTGTGAACAAATTACTCTGAGAGGCATAGGCGGCAATAACATAATTTCTCATTTACAAGTAAAATGTCAAATTCTGGTTCAAAATTTTCCCTTACATGTAATATTTCATGTTCTACCAGATGAATGCTTGAGCGAAGATTTTCTATTGGGACGTGATATATTGCGTGACGGTGTTTCTGTAAAAATTAGTAATGACAAACTAATATTTTATAGGTCCAAAACCAATAGTTTTAGTTCTATTCTTGGTAGTAATAATTTCCAGTCTATAGATACTGACTTAACAGGTGATGACAAGGAAACCTTGATTAACATATTGAACAAGTACTCAGACCACTTTATTGATAATTTGCCAACTACACAAGTTAGTACGGGTGTCTTAAAAATTGATTTAATTGATCCTAATAAAATAGTCCATAGGCGTCCGTACAGACTTTCTCTAACCGAATTAGAAATTGTTAACGCAAAAATTAAGGAACTTCTAGATGCTAAAATTATCCGAGAAAGTTCATCACCTATAAAAAGAAAGATGGTAGCGATCGTATGTGTGTCGACTATAGGGAATTAAATAGAAATACACGATCCGATAGTTATCCACTTCCGCTTATTAGTGACCAAGTTGATAAGTTACACAGAGCTAAATTCTTTACCACCATATGGCATCTGGCTTTCACCAAATTAAAGTTCATGAAGATTCAGTCGAAAAAACCGCATTTGTTACACCTACTGGGCAGTTCGAGTATTTAAAAATGCCGTTTGGCCTTAGAAATGCTCCACAAGTCTTTCAGAGAGCTATAAATAATTCCCTTTAGGAACTTAATGACGATAGAATTCTCGTTTATATGGATGACGTACTTTCTGCATCAGAATCTATCGCTGAAGGATTAGCCAGATTAGATAAACTACTAGAAACCCTCTCAAAAGCTGGATTTTCCTTCAATTTTCATAAGTGTTCTTTTATGAAAACCAAAATCGAATACCTAGGTTTCGTTATATCATCAGGACAGATTCAGCCAAATCCACGTAAAATAGAAGCTTTAAAATCATTACCGACCCCAAGTACCGTAACTCAAGTTAGACAGTTAATTGGTTTGGCGTCTTACTTTTGTCAGTTTATTCCAAATTTTTCAAAATTGTTAAAGCCATTGTATCCCTTAACCGCTGCAGGTAAAGGTAAAATAATATGGGAACCCCATCACGATAAAATTCTCAAAACTATTATTGATTGTTTAACATCTGAACCTGTTCTCAAAATTTTTGACCCTACTTTACCAATAGAGCTCCATACAGATGCGAGCAGTGAAGGTTATGGTGCAGTGCTAATTCAAAAAGTTAAAAATTTACCTCATGTTGTAGCTTATTTTAGTCATCGAACAAGTGATGCAGAAAGTGGTTACCATTCATATGAGCTTGAGACTCTAGCAGTAGTTAAAGCCGTGGAACATTTCAGGCATTACCTATATGGACGTAAATTCACAGTTTTCACTGACTGCAATTCCTTGAAAGCCTCATTTTCAAAAAAGGACTTAACCCCAAGAGTCCACCGGTGGTGGGCTATCCTTCAATCCTATGATTTTGAAGTTATTTATAAAGCAGGAAAAAATATGGCTCATGCCGATTTTTTATCTCGTAATTTTGCACAAGACAAATTATTTCCAAAAAAACATCAAGCTCCAATAACTGTTAATTTTACGGAATTAGAAAAGGAATGGTTGCTGGTAGAGCAACAACGGGATCCCGAAATTCTAGATACTATTACCCAACTACGATCTAATAATTTTTCCACTGAAATATCACACACATACGATATAAGACAGGGCGTTTTATACCGAAAAATTGAACGAGGAAAACATTCAAAATGGTTGCCTATAATCCCTAGATCTCTGACATGGACCCTAATTGGCCATGTTCATAATGAATTGAAACACCTTGGGTATGAAAAGACTCTTGATAAACTGTATGACCTCTACTGGTTCCCTAATATGGCAAAATTTGTTAAAAAATATGTTGACTCTTGTGTTATTTGCAAAGCTTCTAAAGGTCCTTCTGGTGCCCAACAGATTCAATTGCATCCTATTCCAAAACCAGCCATCCCTTGGCATACAGTCCATTTAGACCTGTCAGGCAAACTAAGTGGAAAAAGTGAGCGAAAAGAATATTGCTCTGTGGCCATCGATGCCTTTACAAAATTTGTAGTATTAGAACATGTTACTACCTTAAATTCATTTCATGCCATTAGGGCAGTTAAAAATTTTGTTAATCTTTTTGGTGCACCAAAACGAATCATTGCCGATCGAGGTCGCTCTTATGATAACGCTGAATTTAAGAATTTTTGCAAGGAACATAATATTCAATTACATCTCATCGCCACAGGAACCAGTAGAGCCAACGGTCAGGTTGAAAGAATAATGCGTACCTTAAAAAATTTGTTAACCATAATAGAATGTGATTCCAGTAGCTCATGGCAAGATCAATTAGGTGAAATTCAATTAGCCCTTAATAGTACACGCTCTAGAGTCACTAAGTTTACCCCGCTCGAACTGATGTTCGGTATCCAAGGACATTCCTTAGGGCTCAGTAGAATAAGTTATAATACAAGTGATGACGAGACATCCCGACAAAACCTTATTGATATTCGTTCTAGCGCTTCCAATAACATTACTAAATGCTCTGAGGCTGACACTATCCGATTTAATAAAGGCAAAGCAAGAGTACGCCCCTTCACAATAGGCGATTTTGTTTTCGTAAAATCTGAGGAAAGACACCAAACTAAATTAAACAGAAAATTTAAAGGTCCATTTCAAATAGTTGCTATTTTAGACAACGATCGTTATGAATTGAAACACATTAACGGTTCGAATCGGTTGTACAAATTTTCCCACGAACATTTACGAGAAGTACCTCGAGGTCTTTCAGATTTTCTTGAGATTGCCGAAGACTGTTATAGTGATGACGACGTGACGGCGGACCATTCAGAAAATATTGTTCACGAAATTGATGACCCTTTAAATAATTCTGAAATCCTGCATAGTACTTCTGATACTGTATCGTTTAACTCGGATACCATGTCAGCTAGCTTAGATAACATATCTTCTCACTCAGAAACAATGTCAGCTAACTTAGAAACATTGTCAGCTAATTCCGACACAATATCAGCTAATTCCGAAACAATATCAGCTAATTCAGACACAATATCAGCTAACTCAAACACTATATCTACTAATTCAGGTACTATGCCAGCTAACTCTCCTTTAGGCACTGTACAACCTGAACACCTAATAGTTGTACAAGCAGATGTTCATAGGCCTAATGAGTCTTAAAAAAAAAACAAGGGCCAGTCCAACATTATTGAAGGGCTTAAGTAGGGGCTGGTCCAATAATGTTGCAGGGCACATGTTAAAAAAAGGGGGTTTTTGTATTAAAAAAAATAGCAAATCATAATGGCTATGGCTACAGGGAATTGAATTCCGGACTAGCAGAAATTACTGATTGTTATAGTTTTGCAGGGCCTTGAGCCAGACCAAAATTATACAGCTTAATTTATGTCAGTGACTAGTGTAAAATTGTAATAATGAGGTTAGTGTATGTCAGGATTGACGAACTATACTTATTGTGTCCACAGGTAACTGATGTAACAGAGATATGGGATGAGGCGCGTGCGAGGACGCACGCATGTCAGTATGGCCGTAACGGCGCCTGTACCGCCGTACGCGCCTATAGCAAGAATTTGTGTAAGCAACACCTGTACCGAGCACGTCATAGCCGGTTCTTCAAGTCTCTCCACTCTCCCCACTACTGAGTCTATCGTTATAAATGGCGGAGCAAGCCTTGCGCGGGCAGTCTTGGCTCTGGCGAGGCTCGGTGCACTAGTTGTATCTTGCTAGCTTATCCCTGACTCTAATTATTCTAATTACTTTGTGTAAATTAGAAATAATATAACAATAGATTACTTACTCTTAAATTATTATAATTTCTGTTGGACGATTGATTAAAATAGAGTTATAATTTGAAATTTAAGTGTCATTTTATTTATTAATATGTCTGACCCAAATCCTATATATACATAAAGACAACTTAACTGTCTGTACTATAAACTGTAAAGAATACTATTCTGTTCTGTAATTTTTAATTTAACTGCAGCCCGTGACCTGGCTGCGCCCGTGACCTGGCACTATACGTCATAATACTTGAGAAATGAGCCCGTGACCTGGCTCAGCCCGTGACCTGGCTCTGTTTTAACTTAATAAATAGCAACTCAACTACTCAACTAATTACAAGGTGACAACATCATGATGTACATGCCCCAAACTTATCCCAGTTCTACATGTATATGAAATATCAGTACATTTACACTGAGAGAAGTCCGTTACCTGGCCTGTAAATCAGATAAATCCAGCTGTAGTATCTTAATATCAATCATTATGATCGGAAACTTCTAAAATGCTTTATTATGTATATATTATGTAACAAATGATTTAAATAAACATTATCAATTCAAACAAGATCATATTCAAAGCAATCAATTGTTTCCTTCAGTGTCATCATCCTAATAATTATATATATATATATATATATATATATATATATATATATATATATATATATATATATATATATAAGATTTAAATAAACAAGATCATATTCAAAGCAATCAATTGTTTCCTTCAGTGTCATCATCCTCGGAACAATCAGATTCTGAGGATGGAGACTGAAAAACTAACCATGGAAATATTTTATCAATCGCTACAACAGCTTCGTAACGTTTTCCCTTTCTTGTAATTGGTGTATCCTCTATGACAAACCGTAAGGACCTTGACATTTTGGTTCAAGCTTCTTAGACTGGCCTTCTACCCCAGTAAATGCCTTAATCACTCTTACTAAATCACCCTCGGCGAAATTTGTTTTCCGTAATTTGCGTTTATTTAATCTTTCTTTGTCTTTATCTTGTTGCAGTTTAATACGTTCACTTGCCTCAGCCCTAACGCTATCTAGATTATCTTTACTAATATTGGATTCATCAAAATTCATTAATACCTCATTTAAAAGACCTTGTGAGGGGTTTGCAACTGTACGTCCGAACAATAATTCAGTCGGAGTTTTCTTTGTAATAGTATGTACGGTGGTATTGATGCCTAACTGAATTTGTGGCAAGTTTTCGTCCCAAACACCATTGGAATTGCTACTTGAGGTATTGAATAAGACACGTACAGCTAGGACAACGGTTTATTCCGGACTGATTCCGCGACGTCACAGACACACCCGCGCGTACGCAGATAATCAGACAAATACATTACAATCCTCCACCCTTATTTTATAATTATCCTTAATAATAACACAGTAAAAACTAACTATTTTGTTAAAACCAGTAGTAAATTACACAATACACATACTATTGCAAAGGTAATCAGGAGATATGAATTAACTAGATATCTATGCCATAACATTTAGGACTTAATTCTAAATTTTAACAGTATCTTAATGCTAATTAGTTTTAATTAACTATACTAAGGTAAATTCTTAAGCCTGCATCGGCGTATGGGACGGGACAGGGTCGGCTCAAGAGAAGGAGACGACGACGATTGAACAGGTTCCGGTATATTTTGCTCCTCACAGTCTTTAAACAGTTCCTGAGACTCATCATCATCCTCCACGGTTACTATCTCTGGCGCTGAACTATTCCTACAGCTCGGGCTGGGATCTCCACCGCCCCCTGATACTTCCCCCTCGCTACTGGGGGGACTCAACAGACTAATGAGTGAACTACGTTTCCTCTGTTTAAGCTGATCGATATGTTTGTGGGACTCCCTACCTCCCACATCGACTACTCTATAGTCTGTAGCTCCTATCTTCTCCGTCACTGTCCCCTGCACCCACCTATCACCTCCCCTGTACTGGCGAAGCCACACTTCTTCCCTGGGACGCAGGTCACGTGCCCCGCTAGCGCTACTCGTTAGCTGCTGTTTTTGTTGGGCGTTTCTTACTTTAGTGGCTCGGTCGGGCCTCAACAAATCTAGCTTAGTTCGAAGTTTCCGGCCGCACATTAAAAGTGCCGGCGCTTCACCCGTCGTACGGTGTTCCGTGTTACGGTAATGCAACAAAAAATTGTTCAAGGCTAATAATACATCTAACCTATCTCTAAAAGCTTTTTTAATAACTCTCTTAATAGTCCTAACTGCATTTTCTGCCGCGCCGTTGGAAGCCGGATGATAGGGCGCCGAAAATAAAAGTTTTCGTCCCAAACACCATTGGAATTGCTACTTGAGGTATTGAATAAGACACGTACAGCTAGGACAACGGTTTATTCCGGACTGATTCCGCGACGTCACAGACACACCCGCGCGTACGCAGATAATTAGACAAATACATTACAATCCTCCACCCTTATTTTATAATTATCCTTAATAATAACACAGTAAAAACTAACTATTTTGTTAAAACCAGTAGTGAATTACACAATACACATACTATTGCAAAGGTAATCAGGAGATATGAATTAACTAGATATCTATGCCATAACATTTAGGACTTAATTCTAAATTTTAACAGTATCTTAATGCTAATTAGTTTTAATTAACTATACTAAGGTAAATTCTTAAGCCTGCATCGGCGTATGGGACGGGACAGGGTCGGCTCAAGAGAAGGAGACGACGACGATTGAACAGGTTCCGGTATATTTTGCTCCTCACAGTCTTTAAACAGTTCCTGAGACTCATCATCATCCTCCACGGTTACTATCTCTGGCGCTGAACTATTCCTACAGCTCGGGCTGGGATCTCCACCGCCCCCTGATACTTCCCCCTCGCTACTGGGGGGACTCAACAGACTAATGAGTGAACTACGTTTCCTCTGTTTAAGCTGATCGATATGTTTGTGGGACTCCCTACCTCCCACATCGACTACTCTATAGTCTGTAGCTCCTATCTTCTCCGTCACTGTCCCCTGCACCCACCTATCACCTCCCCTGTACTGGCGAAGCCACACTTCTTCCCTGGGACGCAGGTCACGTGCCCCGCTAGCGCTTCTCGTTAGCTGCTGTTTTTGTTGGGCGTTTCTTACTTTAGTGGCTCGGTCGGGCCTCAACAAATCTAGCTTAGTTCGAAGTTTCCGGCCGCACATTAAAAGTGCCGGCGCTTCACCCGTCGTACAGTGTTCCGTGTTACGGTAATGCAACAAAAAATTGTTCAAGGCTAATAATACATCTAACCTATCTCTAAAAGCTTTTTTAATAACTCTCTTAATAGTCCTAACTGCATTTTCTGCCGCGCCGTTGGAAGCCGGATGATAGGGCGCCGAAAATAAAAGTTTTCGTCCCAAACACCATTGGAATTGCTACTTGAGGTATTGAATAAGACACGTACAGCTAGGACAACGGTTTATTCCGGACTGATTCCGCGACGTCACAGACACACCCGCGCGTACGCAGATAATTAGACAAATACATTACAATCCTCCACCCTTATTTTATAATTATCCTTAATAATAACACAGTAAAAACTAACTATTTTGTTAAAACCAGTAGTAAATTACACAATACACATACTATTGCAAAGGTAATCAGGAGATATGAATTAACTAGATATCTATGCCATAACATTTAGGACTTAATTCTAAATTTTAACAGTATCTTAATGCTAATTAGTTTTAATTAACTATACTAAGGTAAATTCTTAAGCCTGCATCGGCGTATGGGACGGGACAGGGTCGGCTCAAGAGAAGGAGACGACGACGATTGAACAGGTTCCGGTATATTTTGCTCCTCACAGTCTTTAAACAGTTCCTGAGACTCATCATCATCCTCCACGGTTACTATCTCTGGCGCTGAACTATTCCTACAGCTCGGGCTGGGATCTCCACCGCCCCCTGATACTTCCCCCTCGCTACTGGGGGGACTCAACAGACTAATGAGTGAACTACGTTTCCTCTGTTTAAGCTGATCGATATGTTTGTGGGACTCCCTACCTCCCACATCGACTACTCTATAGTCTGTAGCTCCTATCTTCTCCGTCACTGTCCCCTGCACCCACCTATCACCTCCCCTGTACTGGCGAAGCCACACTTCTTCCCTGGGACGCAGGTCACGTGCCCCGCTAGCGCTACTCGTTAGCTGCTGTTTTTGTTGGGCGTTTCTTACTTTAGTGGCTCGGTCGGGCCTCAACAAATCTAGCTTAGTTCGAAGTTTCCGGCCGCACATTAAAAGTGCCGGCGCTTCACCCGTCGTACAGTGTTCCGTGTTACGGTAATGCAACAAAAAATTGTTCAAGGCTAATAATACATCTAACCTATCTCTAAAAGCTTTTTTAATAACTCTCTTAATAGTCCTAACTGCATTTTCTGCCGCGCCGTTGGAAGCCGGATGATAGGGCGCCGAAAATAAATGTTTTACTCCATTGGAATTTAAAAATTCAGAAAACTCACTACTTGTAAAAGGCGGGCCATTATCCGAAACTATTTGTTTCGGTAGTCCAAAACGTGCAAACACCTCACTTAACCTGTTAATGGTGTGAGCCGCCGCCGTACTCGGTACCTGACTAACTTCTATCCACTTAGTCCTGGCATCGACCATAACCAGGAAAATTCTACCCCTAATCGGTCCCAGAAAATCGAGATGAACCCGAGCCCATGGTTTATCGGGCCAAGGCCATGGGCACGGTACGTGACGCGACAGCGCGTCCGCCTCGGCTGAGCAAGTTGGGCACGCGCGGCACATTGTCTCGATCGCCTCGTCGATGCCCGGCCACCACACGTAACTACGAGCGAACGATTTTGTTTTAACGATGCCCATATGTGCTTCATGTAGCTCTGCTAACACCGTTGACCTACAGGCCCCCGGCACTACTACTCTGTGACCCCACATAACTCATTTTTCCGATTGTAAAATGGTTTCAACGTGGTTATTATGTCATCGGAGGGCCATTCGTCTCTAAGGTAAGATAAAACCCGACCCAGCAAAGGATCACGAATAGTTTGCCTTTTAATTTCTTGGTAATCCATTAACATCGCATTCTCCGCAAAATGTAAAAATGTTTGCTCCGGCATCTTAGTACATTGTTTATAATATGACGAGCGCGCCGGCAAACGCGATAAGCCGTCCGCCCCATTATTTTTAGAACCTACAAATTCAATATCGTACGTGTACGCGGAAAGTTTAATAGCCCATCGTTGTAATCGACTCGCAGCCATTGACGGAATTCCCTGTTTAGGTCCTAAAATAGTCACTAGCGGCTTGTGATCTGTTCTTAACGTAAATTGCCTACCGTAAAGGTATTGATGTAATTTTTCCATACTAAAAACAATCGCCAGCGCCTCCCGCTCAATTTGTGAATAGTTTTTTTCAGCACTGGTGAGCGCGCGTGAAACATAGATAACCGGTCGCTCGCGCCGGCCAGTACCTCCCGCGCCCGCACCCCTCCCCTCATCTAGCTGTGTTAGCACTCCTCCTATCCCTCGCGCGCTAGCATCGCAAGTTAAAAACAAAGGCTTATCAGGATCGTAATGAGCATCATCTGCACTCGTTAAAATATTTTTTACCCTTTTAAAAGCTAACTCACATTCGCGATCCCAATTCCAATTAATACCTTTTTTTAATAAATTATACAGTGGAGCTAAAATGGAGCTTAAGTTACACACAAATTTTGCGTAAAAGTTAATTGTTCCTAAAAACGACCTTAACTCCGTGACATTACGCGGGGAGGGAATATTCACTATTCCAATTACCTTCTCGGGGTCCGCCTTGATTCCCTCTGCGGATATAATATACCCCAAATACCTAACTTCATTAGTCATAAAGAAACACTTGTTTTTCTTTAATTTAATTCCGTTGTTATGTAACCTTTCGAATAATTTTTCTAACGTTTCTAAATGACTCGTCATTGTACTCGTACCTATTATTATATCGTCCAAGAAAATCTCAACATTAGGAATATCACTAAGCAAGTTCGACATTGTCCTCTGAAAAATACCCGGGCTCGACGATAGCCCATAAACTAACCTCTTATACTTAAACAGACCTCTATGAGTGTTAATTACTGTCAAATTATCGGGGTCATCGAGTTCAAGCTGATTATAGGCCTGAGACAGGTCAATCTTTGAGAGTACCTTGGCGCCATTAAGTTTGACTAACAAATCATCGATGCGGGGCAAAGGATACCTATCGATCAGCAAAACTGGATTTAAAGTCACCTTATAGTCCGCACAGATACGGAGTCCCCCGTCAGCCTTACGCACCGGCACCAGTGGAGTGGCCCAGTCCGAGCTGTCGACCGGCTCGATGACGCCGGTGCGCAGCATCGCATCCAGCTCGTCGTCGACGCGAGACCGTAGCGCATACGGCACGGGTCGAGCGCGGCAAAACACGGGGGTCGCCCCCGGGCGCACCCGCAGTCTCGCTGCTCCTCCCTTGAACCGTCCCAGTCCCTCCGTGAATAATTCTTTATACCTGGAAAGTAATGACAACAATCTTTGATGACCATAGTTGCTATTTTCTGACTCGACTACATTTTGAAACAACGTAGGTATTTTAATGTTTAGTTCCGAAAGCCATTGTCTACCTAACAAGGATGTAGTACCACCCTCGATAACAAAAAGTTCCAACTTTTTAGACTGCTCACCATAGGTAACAAAGGGTTTAATTACTCCTAACGGCCTAACCTTAGCACCATTATAAAATTTAAACACTAAATTAGATTTTTCTAATGCTATCGTACTAAAATACTTATCGTACATTTTTTACTTATACAAGACACCAGTGAACCGGTATCTACCTCCATAGGTATTTTAATTCCGTGAACTTTAATTACTAAACTCACCGGCTTATAGCCATTCAAACAGAGTTGATACAAATCTTCCTCTTCGTCCTCCGGCGGAGACTCGTCGTCTTCCGACAAGTCCAAACCACGCCGCATCTCCTCCGGGTCCCCGGCCTCCACGTGCGCCAGTAGACGGCCGCCCCCGCTGCCTGTGCGCCTGGCTTGGGCTCCGGACGCCCGTTCCGGGCACACCCTACGTAGGTGCCCTCGTTGTCTACACTTGCCGCAGATGTACTTATTGTACTGACAATCATCAGCCTGATGATCGAAACCTCCACAAGCGGCACAAGGATCCAGCTTGTATCCGCCACTGCTGCCGCCGCCACTGCCGCCGGGGTTTGGCCCGCGTGACCTTTGAGGGCGCGCCCCGCCTCGTACCGAAGCACCGCGCCCACGCCACACGACCCCAGCATGAAGTATCTCCTGGTCACCGACCCGGGCGCCGCCCGATGTGGGCTCTGCGCGCTCCACAGCTGCCGCATCACGTTCCGCCGCTTCCATTGCACAAGCAATTTTTACTGCCTTATCGTAACCTAGGTCCTCCTCCGTAAAAACCCGCTGCCTGATTGTCTCGCTGCTCATCCCGCACACTAATTGGTCCCGCAGGTTTTCTTCTAGAACTGCCTTAAAATCGCAGAACCTTGCCATTTTCTTTAACTCTGAAATATACTGGGATATGCTCTCCCCCGGTTCCTGCCTCCTCTGTCTAAAACGATATCGTTCCGCCATAAACGAAGGTTTGGGTTGTAAATGTTCCTTCATCACCTTTGTAACAAATGCATACGTTTTATCACTGGGTTTTGCAGGACTCGTTAGATTGCTTAGCAATTCATAAGCTTCATCGCCCATCGCTGCGATTAATGTAGGTAGCCAGAGATCTTCTTTAATTTCATTTACCTTGAAATACATCTCAGCTCTTTCCACATACATTGTCCAGTTCCCGGAACGCACATTGAACTCCAACAGCTTCCCGATCGTCATGTTGTGTTGGCCGAAAATTATTAGAAGGCACGCAAATCGAATCCTCGTTCGCCACTGAGGTATTGAATAAGACACGTACAGCTAGGACAACGGTTTATTCCGGACTGATTCCGCGACGTCACAGACACACCCGCGCGTACGCAGATAATTAGACAAATACATTACACTACTGTGATTCATTGCACCAAGTGCAGCCAAAATAGTGCGGTTATATCGTTCAACTTGACCGTTTACACGAGGTGTAGCTACCGCATTGTAAACGTGCTTAACGCCAATAGACTTAATATATGTTTGAAATTCTTTGCTAGTAAAACTTGTCCCTTGATCGGTAATTAATCTACTGGGAGAACCAAAATAACTAATATGTTCGCGTAATGCCCTAATAGTGGTGGAAGATTTCGTATTTCGTACTGCTGTAATATTTATGAATTTTGTAAATGCATCGATAATGACCAGAATGTAAGTATTTCCTCGTCTAGTCCGAACAAAAGGACCCAAATGATCCGCATGGATTGTGTTTAGTATTGGATGTAATTCGCTAACCAAAGAACCACCAGGAACTTTGTGATGTGCACAGCCCAAACAAGCCGAGACATACTTTTTCACAAATCGCCGCATTTTTGGGAACCAATAAGAAGATTTTATACGTGACAAAGATTTCTCATAGCCAAAATGCCCTACATCATCGTGGTTACTTTTTAGTAATTGCCATCGCGCACTCTTGGAAACCACCCATAGCTCTGTTTTGTCATCAATAACCCTATAGACTAAACCTTTTTTAATTTTATAGTTTTTTGAAAATATCTGCTGTTTCTCTAGTTTTTGAATCACCTAAAATATTAACAATTCTCTTTATTTCATCATCTTGCTGCTGATAAGTGATAAGCCAATCTTCAGAATTAATCTGTAATACGTCTAGAACATGAGATTCATTTTGATCATTCGCAATAGCTCCTCTGCTTAAAGCATCTACGTGCGCCATCTTTTCCCCGGATCTGTACTCTATATCGCAATCGAACTCTAAAAACTGTATCCACCAACGCGCAATACGTGGAATTAAATCACGTTTGGTTAAAGTCGTTCGTAATGCATTACAGTCTGTTAATATTTTAAATTTAATAACTAGTAGATAAACCCGGAATTTAATTAGAGAAGCAATAACCGCTAATGTTTCAAGCTCGAAAGAATGCATTTTCTGTTCGTCAGCGTTAGTCTGACGACTATAATAAGCAACTGCTCTAAATGAACCCGATTGATCTTTTTGGAGCAGAATCCCTGCCACCCTAAATTTACACGCATCTGTATGTAACTGGTTTTCTGCTCCAGGATCGTAAATCGCAAGAACCGGCCTTTCTATCAGACAAGATTGTAATGTCCTAAAAGCCTGAGACTCCTCAGTTCCCCACCTCCAAGCAACATCTTTCTTCAGTAAGTTCGTCAAGGGACAAGCAATTATTGCAAAATCCTTGACGAACCTTCTGAAAAAACTAGCTAATCCTAAAAATCTTCTAACCTCGTGAATGTTGCTTGGAACGGGAAATTTTGATATTGCGTCTGTTTTGATGGATCCTGGCCTCACTCCTTCAGCACTTATTTCATATCCAAGATAATCTATTTTCTCAAAGCAAAAATTACATTTATTTAACTTAAGAGTGAGTCCACTATCCCTCAAGAGACATAAAACCTCCTCTAATCGGGTCATGGATTCATCAAATGATCTTGCTGGAATAAGGATATCATCCATATATAGGAGTACGTAAGACCGCACGGGAGATTTTTGTATGATTTTATTCATAGTCCGCTGAAATACTGAAGGCGCGTTTACGAGTCCAAATGGCATCCTACAGTATTCATATTGGCCGTCTGGTGTAACAAAGGCCGTCTTATCCCGTGAAGATTCAGCTATGGGCACCTGGTAATAACCAGACGCCAAATCAAGAGTTATAAACAAAGCACTTCCTACAAGCATGTCGAGCTGATCTTCAATTCGTGGCGCATAGGATAGTGCTCACGAATAGTCTTACGATTAAGTGCGCGGTAATCCACGCATAGCCTTTTCTCCCCAGACTTTTTGTTCACCAAAACTATTGAGCTGGCATATGGAGAGTTACTTTCCCTAATGATACCACTGTTTAACATCTCATTAATCATTTCTCTGACTAACGACCTCTCACTGTATGACAACCTGTATGGCCTATACACTACAGGATCAGAATCCGTCAGCTGAATTACCATTTCTGACTCCCTGGAAAAACCTAAATCACTAAGGCCTTTGGAAAAACACATAGGGTACTTATCGAGTATGCTTTTCAATGTAGTTACTTGCTGTTGTGATCAATTGTTACTAAATTTTAATACTGATTCATCTAATTCATTTTGAGAGCAACTTACATCAATATTACGAATATTTAAAGTATTATTCTTAATAGCATAACTACGGGTCACGAGCATATCCATATCAAATTTAATCTCGTCTTTGCTAACATTTTGAATAAGCACGTAACCTATACCGTCAGTCAATTCGTATTCACCCGGCAATAAAAAGTATTCTTTACCCTCACGACCTCTCAAGCTACCTTGAACATAAATGCGACCGGTGTAGACTGGATTACACGTAACGGGAAGAGCGCTAATTTCACCAGAATTAATTTCAATACCAGCAGAACATATAAGCGGAAGTTTAATTGTATCTAGAGGTTGTATCCTTTCAAATACAACATCAGAACCAGTTTTGATTATTTTAATACTAGGCCTTTCCGTAAACGTGTGTCCAATCAACAATGGTGCGTTTAATAAATAATCGTCTACAATAAGTACTTCTACATCCCTTTCTTCAATGCCCTGAATTTTTATTGTATATAATGTCTTTCCAATCGGACAGTAAGGGATACCACCAAAACCTTTTAACATAGGGCCTGTCGTTGGATCCCAGTGTAATTTTAGCTGCTGAGCATTACTAAAACGAATCAAAGTACCTTCGCTACCTAAATCAACATAGCCATCCAACACGGCCTCATTAATTTTTATAGGCATTTTATATTTTGAGCTAGTATCCGCGACTCCTTCTACTTTTAAAATATTTTTACTGGTACTCTCGTTATTACTTTGATTCGTCTTGGAACAATCAGCAGCCGAATGTCCAATCAGTCTACAATTATTACAACGTAGTCTAGGCTTAGTACAACGGTAGAATGTATGGCCTTTCTCATTACAATTATAGCACGTAACATTATCAAATTTACTATCCTTCGGCAATTTATTATGATTAGTTAAATTAACACTAGTTACTATTTTACTACGCCTATCCTTACTACCGGTTTCAACGGACTGCTTGTCTTGGCCGACCTTTACAGATTTCAGAAAGTTAAGTACCTGCTCTGGTTCTTTGAATTCTGCTGCCTGTGCTCCTAGTCTAACGCCTCTATCTTCTATACCAAAAACTAAACAATGAACAGCTCTTTTCCCATTAATCTCGCATCTGTTGAGTAGATTCATTTTTGCGTAGTAATAAAGTTCGAGCGATTCGCCAAACCGGACTCGTTTTTGTAACATTTCTGTTAACAATTCAGCGTAATTTTGACGAGATGGAAAAGATTCCCTAAGCTTTATTTTCCACTCTGGCCAGGAGTATAGCAAAGTTGGCAGGCCCTGGTACCAAGACTTCGCAACTTCAGTTAACTTTGGTAAAGCGTAATGAATAATATGTTTATCATCCCAGTTCTCTCTCTTCTCTTCTCTTCAATCTCTTCAACCTTATTTAGCCAGGAATCAATTGATTGCTCTTTACATAACGGGTCAAACTCAGGTATGACATTGTTGAGTACTGGATAATTTTCGCGTTCAGTACCGCTCTTAAAATTATTCATGGCATTAATAAATTTGTGAAGAAAGTGAACTTCTGACTCTGCATACCTCGGCGCAGCACTTGAAGTGTGTCCTTCATTGAAAGCTGACCGACTGCGGCGTCTACTGGATCTAGACTCCCTTCGCCTCGACCTTGACTCTCTTCGCCTTGACGTAGACTCCCTTTGTCGAGACATTCGCCTGGTCGTCGTATTTGCCTGCTCATGTCTCCTGCGCCGCGTACCCGGCTATCCAGTTTCTCGCGAGCGACTCCGGGATACGCTGGGAGTCTGGTCTCGACGCTTGCGTTTTGGCATTTCGCAAATTACCTCGAACGAAAAAAAAAATAAAGAAAACATTAATTTTAACTGATTTCATATTTTATTTACACTGGATCACTGTAGTAAAATATTTATTATTTATATTGTAAATAAAATTTTACCATTGTACTTGCAAGAACATTTAAACAAGAATTTGGAAAACTGTGTACCATATAAAATCAAATTACTCATCGAATTAAAACTATAAACGTCAGTCACATTGTCATATAAATAGAATTATATTTGTAAAATGCATGCGAATTATTGATAATGAATAAAATATATGACCGTTAATACATTTTATATTTAACGGGTATGAATCATGGAACAATAATCTTAAATCATCCATTCTATTTGGTAAAACAATTATCTTAAAACATAATTATAAGTGATACTTCATTTTAATCTAATATTCTACAGAAAAAGGAAAACCACTAAGTACACAAAAATATTACTTGTGAAAAACACGTTTATATAAGAGCGCGAAAAAAAAATAAAGTACTAATAATAAAAATATGAAAATTAAAATTTTATTTTATTTACATACCTTTTTATCGTGGGCAAATCCCGCTTCTGAGATATGAAGGTTCCTTAGTGGTTGAAATAACACTTCAAACTCAATATTTAAACTTTATATTTACACACTGTATAACTTAATACTATTGGTACTTCAATAACATGGACCTCAGTATTTAAGCACAACTGCTCAGCTTGGCTGATCAAAAACGAATGAGCCCGTCTCCCCAATGCAACCCCGCCATTACAGTTACCAATATTAAAATAGTCTCTTGACTTCCGTTCTGAAATATTATTCATCAACATGGCGGACTTCCGGATTTAAAATATTAATTAATAAATATTCTGTACTTCCGGTCTATCATTGACGGATGTCAAACAAATAACATCCGTCAATGATAATAGTCAAGTGTAAAATAAATGTTGATGAATATTATTTAAGACAAATAATTTTATTAATTTCTTACACATTATTGTGACAACCCTGAAGCAATGACGAATACCTACACAAAAGCGGCATTTCGCGCGACTTCAAAGGCGTTGGACCACTGTAGTTATTTACACTGTGATACAACTAACGGCAACAAGTAGGTTTTTGAAGTATTCAGAAGTCACACTTCATTGAAATATTCAGAAGACACAAGTCAGCTGCAAATTAACTTTCGTATTGAATAATACTCTAATCTTTCGAATATTATATATCAAGTAGATCAGTATTATTATAGATCTACCAGAATCTGATAGCAAAAAGTGCGAAAGTAAATTGATTCTAGCAATACCGGGAATAATTGGAATAAAATATTTTGATCCTTTTTTATCCTTTAGCGGCTGACTCTGTGTGTGAAACATGCAATTATATAAATTTATCCAATGATCAAGGATATTTTTATAAAATCTGCTGTCAAAATTTGCCATCAGATTCTGGTAGACCTTTAATTCATCTAATAACGTCCAATAACTGTTTTTCAGCACTTTTAAGCGCATCACAGACGGTGAAGATAATATAAAATATATATTATCTTAGAGCATATTTAAGAATATCGCTCACCACACAAATCCTATGAACCATCACACACGACGAAGTTAATTTATATTTTATATTTTGTATCTTAAGATACCGAGCGATATGGAAATATATATTTCGTGTCTTAAGATGTTATCTTAAGATACGAAATATATATTTCGTATCTTAATATGTTATCTTAAGATGCGAAAGTTATACATCTTTACAAATACAGGGTGTTTTTGTGTCGGGCAGCGGGCTCATCGGTGATCGGACGCACTAGTGGATGCAGTGTTGCCAGTGCTGTATGTTAGAAAGTTACATACTCTCTGCAAGTCTCATTCGAAAAGTAACATTTTGAGGGAAAAAGTAACATTTCGGATAATTTTAAATAAAATTGACTTATAATTTATTGCTAGCTTATAAAGCTCATGAATCGAAATGAATGTTTCTCTTGAATTTCTGAAATACTCCTGAAACTTCTTCGTTGACAGAATATATTGATAAAGGTTAAATTCGCCGCAGGTTTTTCTCTTTTTCATGTGAGGCTCTATCCAAATGTTTCTCCTTTTGGAATGTGCTACTGCAATCTGCATTTCACATTCTATATTAGAATCATCGTCTGAGGAGTTGTCTAACAAATCAAGAAGTAAGGCAGTATTAGTTATCACTCATAGTCAATCACCCTGTATATAGAACTCTAACAAGGAATACGTGTGGCACCAACGCAGACTCGTAAGGAAATGAACAGATTTTTAATATTATCGTATCTTAGCCGTGTGTGATAGCTTAAGATACTATAATATTTTATATTTGGGCATCTTAAGATAAAATATTATATTATCTTCACCGTGTGTGATGCGCTTTACAATACAAGTAGTAGGACAGGCCAAAAAAACCTTTAAATGAGATAAAAGGTTAATAAGAATGTACAAAAAATACTAAATAGATTGTTATTTACCTATACAAAAACACGTTTATAATAATATACACAATGTGTATCATAAAAAATATTATTAAAAAATTTAGTATGTTTCTAAATTTTTTCTTTTCATTTGCAAAACCAAGGCGCATATGATGACTATGGCAACAAAAAGATGTTTTATTTTGGCTACACCGCAACCTAATAAAAAATACTCTATTTTTATTGTAGCGTGAATGCCCCTCAATATTAATTCCATTATTATTTATTATTTACATCGTATAAAAACCACAAACTTTTATTTTTACGATCAAAGTGTAAGGTGTCCCTCTACTGAAAAATTCTAATGACTCGTAATTTACCCTACATTTTTAGCAAAAGGAAATGATTTAAAAAAATATAATTATTGTTTTTGGATATGCCAGCTGCTATTTGGGTTTGAGCCAAAATAAATGTACCTTAGTAAAAAACAGGGGTAGGACATTTCCATACAATGGCAAATTTAGGTAGCATAATCTGTGAATTTAGGATTTAATCTGTAGTTTTTAATCGACATCTGTGATCTTATGCCACAATTAGTTGCCCACTAGTTAGAGTGCGTTTCATCAAATAGTTCCTTAGCCGTCATGTTGGCACTAATGCAAATTAATGTTGCCACTTTACCCTTACTGTGCTACCGTAAATTAGGGGAGATAATATGTTATCACAAAATGCACTTAAAGAAAATTGTACATAATTGTAACAGCTTTCGCCCGCGGCTCTGCCTACGTTAACGTCTATCCCTCGGGGACCGTTCTTTTTCCCGGAATAAAAGGTACCCTATGTCCTTGTCCATACGCCAGAAAACGTGTACCTATGAAAGTTTTATGATGATCCGCTTAGTACTTTATGTGTGAAGGCGTAATAACCAAAGTCATTAACCTTTCGCATTTACTAGCTAAAAGCCGAGCTTTGTGAGGGCGCGCGTCATCACACCTTCACTGACTGATGATAACACATTTACATGTAAATACTATGTTAAAGCACAAATCAATAGGCGTGATAGTTTGTCCGTAAAGTGTACCACAAAATGTACAGGTTGTGAGAAGTACTAGGGCTCGCTTCGCTCGCCCTGATAATATTATTGTACTAGCTTTTACCCGCGCCTTCGTTCGTGTGTATGTAGTTTTCGTTACTAGAAGTGCATCAAATAGTTCCTTTGCCATCATGTTGGCATTCTCTGTTAATAACGTAAGCACGGTAGACACGCTCTGCAAGTATTCATAAGTTTTACTGTGTTTAAGGGTGATTAAACTGACGCTGGTAGCCCTATTTCACTAAGCCGTAATGGCGGCAACCCGAGTTTAATGGAATTATTGGGGCCTAGTTACGTTTTTCACGTTCACAAAACTCTTTCACTCTTAGCACCATCATTGTTTCACCACTCTTTAATGTTTTCGGCATGATTTTCTCACAAAATCACAGTAAAACTTATGAAAACTCGCAGAGCATACATCAACCTTGTTTACATTATTGACAGACAGGAATGCCAACATGACGGCAAAGGAACTATTCGATGAAACGCACTATAGTTGCTTTGTGGTATCACAGATGGCATCGTAACATCGTAGACCACAGATTAAGTATTGTCGTAGACTATACAATATCCTTTTTTTTCAAATAATTTTTTTATGGTTATAGTAACAAGACCTTTAAGCCATAATAATATCTTTTTTATACCTACCGCATTTTATTTATAAATTTTTGGAAAACTTACAGCTAACATATTATACACATAGAATCTAAATAAACAATACAAGAAGGCCAATTAAAAGTTTCCACAGATAGAGCATTTTCCACACATTAAATTACTGATTGTTGCGTTTGCATTAATGATACAAGCGCGCGTATGAATTTATGCGTGCGCTTGTATCATAGAAGTAAATTTCTTCGATCTTCTATGTATTACCAATTTTTAGACGTTGTATGTTAATGGCCACTCAATCAATTTTCACTCCTAAATGGGTACTTATAGATTCGCTTTTTTGTACGTTTTCTTTTAAGAAGTACTAAAGCCAACGTAAGCAGTGTTTTCTCAACCGACCCATTATACAACTGCAGGGCAATCGCGCTATTTTTAAACGTTTCAATTCAGGTTCACATCTACTTTGGTTGCGGGTCACTTACGGTTTGGTTCCGCTGCATCTGAACAAATTTTGGTATCGTGCTAACGTTTCAACCGTAGCTCAACCTTAGATGGAACTCGAACGAAGCGCAACGTTTGACCTATAGACAGACATTGCAGCGGACGAATCAGCGCTCTTCTAATTTAATTTTGATTGGTTTAAATATGAACAAATTTTTTCCGATGCGTTAATTGGTCAGTTGACAAATTGTTTATTTAAACATATGGATGAATATGACACGAGTGAAGTTGTTTTGGTAGTTATGAATGCGAATGATTATTACTTGGAGTTTTTAATTTACGTAATTAAATTTATATTGTTTTACTATATTTCACAAGCGCCATAAGTGTTGAGTAGTGACTAGTGACTTGTGACAAAAGTTTTATGTGGCGGAGAAAACATTTACGTAAAGAAGTAATGTCAAAATTCAATTCACTTTTTAACAAACTCAAATAGTCCGTAGTGTTATTTTACAGCTTTGAAGTAAAACATAAGCTTAAATTATAATTTGATTATAGCTTATGTTATATTTTTCCATCGATTTTCGTCAATTTAACATACCAAAATTAGAAACGTTTCAGAAACGTGCGAGTAGAAGTTGCATTGTATCAACTTTTTGTTTTGACAGCGTTTGCGCTTGAGCTGAGGTTCAGTTACGTCTCAACTGGCTGTCAAAACGTTAGCGCGATACCGAATCGTTCCAAAAGTCGATCAACGTCCGAGTTTCATTTGCGGTTCAGTTGAAAAAATTTAGCGCGATTGCCCTGCTGGACGAGAGGAGTCTATGATCAAACCGAAAGAGACGAGCGACTACAACAGATGCGTTGTAGTCGCTGTATCTGCACGTATACGTGCAGTAGAGGCGCGTTTCACGATCGCCCCGTGTGCTTAAGTAACAAAGTTGCGATCGAATCTCGTTTAAATTGCGATTCGCGTATACGCGCGTAATCTGCGCGTTTAAAATACGCCGTGTACTATGGGTCTTATAGGGTTTGTATAATACATCCTCTTTGGTCATGTTCAAAGAATATTTATTAAGAATATCTAAATCAATGTTTTGTCATAATATTGTCACAAATATATTTTGACAAATATGGCAAATGTCCTTTACGTTTGTGCTTGTTAAATTGTAGTTTTGTTTCTAAAAACGGATTTTGTAATGGTATAAATGTGAAATTAATCCGTTGATCCACGTTGAGTTCAGTGCAGTGTATGAATTTTTCGAAGATTTATTCTAATATATTATCATTAGGACTTCGATGTTTTCTATAATTCCATACAATAATTGTCAACATTCTGTGTTCATGTAATAAGTAAGTAAGCATATTATGTACCCGTGTACCGTTTAGGTAATTACTTATGAATAAATAAACTAAAATTTGTTTTAATTTATGTATGTTTCATTAAAAAACTTTCCGACTTAATGCTCCCTTACTTTTATTAAGTATTATTAATTTACAATTGTGTTCAAGTTGATAAAGTTATTAATATAGTTATTAAGTTTCAGCTTCTTACTATTTTACTTGTATTCAAATTGATAAGTCTACGATTTGTAAACTTTATCAACTTGAATGCAAGTAAAATAGTAAGAAGCTGAAACTGCATAGGTTTATATATATATATATATATATATATATATATATATATATATATATATATATATATATATATATATATATATATATATATATATATATATATATATATATATATATATATATATATATATATATATATATATATATATATATATATATATATATATATATATATATATCGCCATCTGATATTAACTTCCGCAAACTTTTGGCATGTATATAATATATATATATATATATATATATATATATATATATATTATATACCTGCCAAAAGTTTGCGGAAGTTAATATCAGATGGCGCAATGTAGCCATCAATTCTCATTATAGTTTTGACAAAATTCTGCGAGTGGGCTCTCTATGCCCCGTGCATTATTTTCCTCTATGGTAAAAAATATCGTGTCCACCGCCTTCAACCCATAATTGTGGCTATGTTTAATGCATTAAACATGTTTATTTTTATTTTTTAATTACACTGGACCATGTATATTAAAAATTAGATGTCCTTTTTACACCAACATGCATAGTTTTTTTTACATAGTAATTTATATTATTTTTAATTTTTTTGTCCATACAAATGAAACATGTCCATTTCACTACCTCGTTACGATAATAGCTCAAAATTTCCAAAATTTCTTAGGAAGCTAAGAATTAGAATTTTATAAAAGGTTCGTGTAGTACCTTTTTTTTTTTTTTTTGAGGAGGCGAAATACGTTACGTATGTGGGACTCCCTACTAGAGGTCTACCCACTAAAACCCCCCCAGCCCTCCGTCATGCGCCTAGTGCGGGAGGGACGGGTACCGCAGAGCAATTCAACTCCGCCCCTTCCCGCGCGCAGCCACAACCGGCACCATCTTCCAGCGGCTATAGGCCGCTTACCTCACTGAGAGCCCCCCGGGCTGTAGGGGGGCTGCCTTCTCGGGACCCATACTGTGGGCGGGATCCCCCGATCACCGCCCACGAGTCTAGGCGTCAATCTCCATGTCGGCGGAGACGGGCGGAGCCCGCGCGCCTTTAGGTCTCGACTTTTTGTGTCGAGCCTTTTTGGTCGGCGCCTTGTCTTCTCCGGGGGCCGGCTTATACGCAGATGGACATCTGCCCAGCTCGTGCCCCCTTTCTACTCTGCCAGCGGCCTCACACAGGGAGCAGTTAGGCTCTGCTGCCCCGCACTCCGCCGCCTTGTGCCCCGGTTTCCCGCACCGGAAACAAGTCCGGCTACGGTCCACCGGGCACTGGCACTTGGCAGCCACGTGGCCAGTGTCCTGGCAGCGGAAGCAACGCGTTGGCCTCGCAGCCAACAACGCCGCCCTCGCCGACACCCAACCAACACGCAGCCGCCCAGAGCTCGAAAGCTTCTTGGCGGCCGCGACTGGGAGGCGGACCCAACACGATCCGTCCCCCCGTGGCCCCTCTCTGATTGGCCCCGCCCGGACATCTCCGGCCTGGCATCCACCTTCCAGTGCGACCGCCTCCACTACTTCTGCGGTCGTCACGGAGTCATCGAGGCCGGCGATGCGCATCTCCGCGCTTGCAACCGGCCGTCCGACCTTCACTCCCGAGGGCAGGACGGTCCTCAGCCTTGCGGCAAAGGCGTCCGCCTTCTTCTCTGCGCCCTCCCCGGATATCATGAGGAGGCGCCCCCCCGTTCGGGCCCGGCGAAAGCGGACTTCAGGAATATCAAATTCCTCGATGTTCATCGCCCGCCGGGCCTTCTCAATTGCCTCAGCGTACGTGAGGCCCGCTTTAATGGCCGACTCTTCTACAGTAAGAGCGACGGCCGCAGTAGCGGGAACACGTAGCCTGGTTTTCTTCTTCTTTCTCGGGGCGGTTGTAGATGTTGTAACCGCCCCTTTCTTCTTTTTGCCCTTTGGACCCACCGTGGTCCACGGGGCCTCAATACGAGGGGAGCCGGTGTTCGCTCCCCCTTGTGCCGCTTCCTGAGCGGCCATCGACGGCCGCTTCTTCTTTCGGCCCTTCTTGGCCTTTGGCGCCTCGGGCGCGGCAGTGGCCTCTTGCGAGGCCGCTGCGGCGGCTGGCTGCCGCGTCTTCTTTGGGGCCGGTTTCCCCTTGGCCTTCTGCTTCGAGGGCCCCGGCGTCTCGTCCGGTGGTGCCTCAACGCTTACGACGGCGGCCGGTGTAATCCTCCGGGCTCTGTCCGCCGCAAGCGGAGGTCGCAGTCGAGGCTCTGGGAGGAGCCGACTCTCCAGACCAGCCAGCCGAGCGTTCAGCATGTTGCTGAAGGTCTCTACGGTAGAGCGAGAGACCTCAGACAACAGCTGGCGTATGTCCTGCTCGGCCGGCTTCATCACCTGACGGCGTAGCTCCTCTAGCTCTTTACGCAAAGACTCCACTTGATTCTGGAGCCGCGCATTCTGAGCCTCGAGGGCCTTTACCTCTTCGGTTGCTCCGTGACTTCTCATTTCGGAGACGGTGGCGCGTATGTCGCTGACCGCCTCCTTGAGGAGCCCCCGGAACGTCCCCTTAAGGTTTTTCGACTTCGCTGCGACCATGGATATCGTTTCCAGCGAAGTCTCAACACATTGGGCCAGAGCGTAGTTGGTCTGCTCAGACCTGTCTTCTTCCATGGCGGCGGGGCTTGCAAGGAGCGAAGAACGCGCTCTCGCACCACCCTGACCGCCTCGGCTACCTCCTCCTCGGCCTTGAGTCGAAGGGCCACCTCCTTCTCACGGTCCAGATCGGCCTGAGCCTTTGCCAAACCGACATATCCGGCTGTAGGCGGGCGGCCGCGTCCTCTCTTGGCTTTGGGCACCGCTCCTTTACTGAGGGGCGGTGCCATGTCGTCATCAGATCGCCTTTTACGGCGAGTCAATGCGGGCAAGCTCTCGGAGTCCAGCGATATGCCAGACATTTCGCTGGAGTCCGAAAGCCAGTCCTCGCTGTCATGTCCGGGTAAGTCACGTCCACGTTGGGAGACTCGACCGCGAGGGGAGTCTCTACCAATCGGGACCTTTCCAGTGCTTGGAGGCGGCATATTCACGTCGCGTGTCAGAAAGACACGCGGCACATCCTTGTCGCCTCTCAGCTTCTTCTTTTGCATCAACTTCAGCAACCGCTCAGTGCCGTTGGGCTGCGGCTGACTGAAGTCAACGTACTCGTCCGTTAAAAGCTCCGCCGCCGGCGCGGTAATGGGCGCCGGGCTCGGGCTGTCGCTCTTCTTCCCGCCATCGCCACTCAAAGCGGCTAAAATGGCCCTCTGCCTCGCCGCCTTAGCGGCCTCCTCGTCCTTCCTCGCAGTAGTTGGCCCCTCCGTATACACGAACCTCGCACCCCCTTGCGGAGGTGCACGGGATTCTCCGGCCTAATGCGGCCTAATGAGATTATTTGGACTAATGCGACCTTCCATCATAACTAACTCCGACACCCCGGGTCGCGGGCCCTTTCGTCACACTGTGGGCGCAGCCAAGCACACACACAATCACACACGCATACCGGCGTTCAGCCACCCCCCCCCCCGTGTCCCCGTGAAAAAGCTCACGATGGCACGGGGGAGGTGCCCAGGGACACGAACGTGGACGGACCGGCAACGCCCCCAGGTTCGTGTAGTACCTGGCCTTCTCTTTTGTTGATATTTTACCGCCTAGCTTATCAAATAATAAAAATAAAAATTGTTTATGAGAGCATCCTAGATTTCGCCCTGTGAGGAACAATTTGTGAGAAACGCTTTTTACACCCCTGTAGAATTATAGAAACTACCACTTCTGTACATTTTTTAAAGCTAACAACATGTGACATCATTTATTAAAAAGAAAAAGTGTCAGTTTCCCTCTGTGTCTTGTTGTGTTGTTGATTTTATTTTGGTCGTCCATGTTTTTTGTGAAAAATTCCTGTGAGAAACGCACTTAACATCAAGAAAATAATTAATATTTTTGTTGATTATTAGTGCAAAGCATTTTGATAGTAAAGTGATCCCGATACAACGGGGTCACGCTTTCGTAGCATCCGATTTTTAGCTAAATAATCAAATAAAGTGATTTAAAAGTTGCATGTTGGCATCATGTTACGTATGCCTGTGAGAAACGGTCGAACAAAAATGTTTATACTGGTCATAATATTTCTCACATTACCGTTTCTCAAAGTATTTAATTATATTCCTATTTACGTACTTTTTTGTGTTACATAAAAATGACCGGAATGTGATATATTTTTACGGGACTTAAAAAAAAAAGGAGATTCTCAGTTTGTATGTATGTATGTGTGTATGTTTAGCTGTGATTATCTCGCGTTTAGGCTGAATCGATTTTAATGTGTTTTTAAAAAAGTATTTGTTACATATCGAAGAAGGTTCAAAAAGTCAGTCAAAAGGTTGATTGTTTTTTGAAGGTGGTTTTATTTTTTGCCGACTTCCAAAAAAGGAGGCGGTTCTCAATTTGTCGGATTTTTAAAAGTATGTTCCTCGATTACTGGAAGACGCCTGAACCGATTTGAGAAATTCCTTTTTTTGTTTGAAAGGGTATACCTATAGATATACTTTACAGCTGGTCCCGTTGTCACCAAGTCTCTGATGATGGAAACCTAGAGATATCGAGGGTGACCCTCAAATTTTATAGGCACGTACCCCGTGTTTTCAAGTATTTAATTAAGTTGTTCTGGTATTTAAGTCTGATAGCTATCATGTCATGGAACTCAGCTGATGATGGAAGGTCCAATTCCTAAGAAGTTAGGAGTTAGGGTACAACAACAACATAATATCTATATGAGGTATACGTATACACATTATATTGACCTAAATATCTTCCTTAGACTAAACACAAAATATCATGTACATATTTGAATCCTATGTTTATTCCTGTTCATCTAAATCATAATTCATGATATGTCATAGGTACCTATTTGTTCATCAGTAAAAAGTTACCTATGTGAACGCATCTTTGTGAGAAATGTGAGAAACGTTTTTGATTTTTGTGAGAAACGTGAGAAATGTTTCTCACAAGAGTCATGTGAGAAAGGTACATTTATTTTGGCTCAAACCCATTTGTCATTTGTTATGTCTGTACGGGCAACGCTCCCTTTGCCTATCCCGACCGGGACGAATAAAAAAAAAAAGTAATTTGTTACAAATCTGTCACTGTCAAACAATCAAAATATCCCATTCTGTGTATCCCATTGAGATAAATATCCACGTCAGTTTATTTCATTTATTTCATTAATATCGCAAAAAAATGAAACCAATAATTAATTCAAAGTAATTTGTTGGTATATAATTTATAAAACATTCAAGATGAAGACACGCTTTAATACTTACGATATAGTTTGTATGGTGACGGAGTTACAAAGGTGAGATGGTTCGATTATAGTGATAGAACTTTTTAACCTGTTCCTTAGTTTTTTTTCTTATTTCTAAACTAGTTAAATTTTTTCAAACTATGTAACAAATAATTATGAAGCCTCAGACTATTTCTGATAAGATATACCTGGTTATATTCAACACAAGCCCATAATCATGGACGTATAAAAAAAGGCGGACGGAGTCCCACGGCCCACCATATACAAAACTGTGTCCTTCAGGCTGGTTTTAGAGTTACGCTGACCGCTCGCTGACCGTCGGCGCCGACACCGAAATGTATGAAATATCAGCGCTGACCGCTACGCGTTATTCAAAAACGCTTCCTACAGTTTCATACATCTCGGGCCATTAGCGCCGACGGTGCGCGCGCAGTCAGCGTGACTCTAAAACCAGCCTCAGAGTCGGCCAGCTGATGAGCTGACTGCATGTACACGATCCGCACGCACACATTCTTACGCTAGTCCATACCATTTGACAGGCGTAAGAATGTGTGCATGGCCGACTCTGAAGACACAGTTCTGTGTATAATAAGACTCCGTCCGCCTTTTTTATACGCTCATGCCCATAATTTCAAATACTTAATATTTGTATATTTCATATCCTCATTTTTGCAGGTTGATTGGCATGAGAGTGAATCAGGTGTATGATATAGATAATAGAACATACATTATAAGGCTCCAAAGGTCGGAGGAGAAGTCTATCTTGCTACTGGAGTCTGGAAACAGATTCCACACAACACATTTTGAATGGCCCAAAAATGTAGCACCATCCGGCTTTACCATGAAGGTTATTTATATTTATTCATTCAATAAATTAGTGTAATCAAAATGTGAACAATGCGATATACTGTATTAAGATTAAATTAAATATTCAAAAATTTATTTTCACCAATTAAAGTCATGTATGTGACAAATTATTGTTAGAAATATGATAAATCTAAACATTTTTATGATTTTATGATTTATGGACACTATTGAATAGTAATTTTCCTTATAGCTGAGAAAACATCTCAAAAACAAACGTCTGGAGAAGCTGAGCCAAATAGGGATAGACAGAATTATTGACATGCAGTTTGGGAGTGGAGAAGCGGCTTATCACGTGATACTGGAGCTGTATGACCGAGGAAACATTGTGCTGACTGACTGTGACTGGACAATTCTCAACGTTCTGAGACCACATATTGAAGGAGATAAAATAAGGTTTTTATTTTCCAAAGATATATTTGCTGACTGTTTTGAAACTTAATGCATTTTGTATAGAAAAATAATGCAATACTTAAGACTTAACTTAATGCTCCTTAGTTTATCTATTTGGTAACATTGCTCCAGGTTTGCAGTAAAAGAAAAATATCCACTGGACAGAGCAAAGACAAGTTATGAAGCACCAAGCGATGATGCACTGAAAGAAATACTAGGCAACAGTAAACCTGGGGATAATTTGAAGAAAATCCTTAACCCTAACTTAGGTATATTATATTAAAAATAATGTCATTTCTGTACTTTATTTTCTTGTTTGTTTAATCGTACAATAAGTGGTAAATTATAGTTTTACAGAATTTATTCTCTATCTCAATAAAACCCTTGTATATATATTTTTTAATTTTGGTATTACAAGTATTACAAGGAGTTCACCAAAAAAGTTGCTATACTTATAACAACTTTTTTGGTGAACTCCTTTATGAAATTCTTATGGTAAGATTTGTTTTTTAGAATATGGTGCCTCAATAATAGACCATGTGCTGCTGGAGAATGGTCTGTCTGGGAACATCAAGGTGGCACAGGATCCCAACAAAGGGTTTTTCCTGGAGAGGGATTTAGACAAATTGGCGACAGCCCTGAAACAAGCTGAAGCTATAATGGAGGAGGCTAAGAGTAGAGTAGCTCAGGTTGGCTTAAAAAATATTTTGTTCTTATTAGACAAATTATTGTACAGCTTATTATTGTGTAATTTTTTTACTAGCAATGATTTTGCAATATCTACTGTGAGTCTTTGAGCACACAACAATTTAATTCATGAAACCCCAAGCGGCCACATCCGGCCGCGATAACAATGAAAAAGCTATTGTGTCTCGTTTTGCCATGACTGATGGGTTAAATCTCTTTTACTCTAATTGGTCTTTAAGACTCTTGTCAAATGCAGCAACTGTATAAAATAAAAATTATGGAGCGTTAACATATTATTGTATTTAAATGCAACTATTTGTATCTGAAAAGCCAAGAATCCTGATGATATGACTACACAATTCATACTAACAAGTGGTAACTATAATATTTCTACATAATTCGATTTTTTTCTAGGGCTACATAATCCAGAAGAAGGAGGAGAGACCAAACCCTCAAGGTGGAGAGGCTTCGTACTTGCTGACAAACCAGGAGTTCCATCCAATGCTGTATTTACAAAATAAGCAGCAGCCATTCACAGAGTATGAAACCTTTGACAGAGCAGTAGATGAGTTCTTCTCTGCTCTTGAAGGACAGAAGATTGACCTTAAGGTAAGAGTTAAGTCAGTGGTTTGGATGTGAAAAGGTAACAGACAGACAGACACACTTTGACACTTATTAATTTTAGTAAGTATGGTTTTTTTAACTGTCATACTTATTGTGAGCTATTCCCATCTTTTAACATAGCAAGGCAGTTTTAAACTGTGTAATACTGTTTTTAAAATTGCCTAATTTGTAAAGAAGTTTTAAAAAAATACACTATATTTTTTATACAATTTTTACTATGTTACCTTTATTTTTCTCCAATACAAGTCTTTGCATCATAATATATGCTGAAGTTAATCTTAACATTAATTCTCACAGACAATTCAAGTGGAGAGAGAAGCAATGAAGAAACTCCACAATGTAAAGAAAGACCATGAGAAGAGAATAACTGAACTGGAGTCGGTGCAGTTGGAAGACAGGAAGGCAGCTGAGCTCATCTCAAGAAATGAGGAGTTGGTTGAACAGGCCAGACTGGCAGTGACTACTGCTATAGCTAATCAGGTATAAAATACTCCAGTTGTATACAATCCAAGAGGCTTACTCTTTGTTTTTAAAGGTTTCATCAGGAATTAATTTAGTTTTAGGTCAACTATGTTATATGTCAGGGGTTCCCAATCAGCCTGCGGCGCACTTACAAGTCAATATTTTGTCACGGTGGGTCACGCGCCCTACTCTACCTCTACCTAGCTATTACAAAAAACATAAATAAACACCTTTAATAATTATAGTTAGGTTAAGCAAGTAAATAATAATAAACAAATATTTAATCATCTGCCTGCTTTGTATAATAATTCATATTATAATTTTATTTTATAATATTTGTGGTTATGGATAATGATGGAGGATCGACTCACGGCGCCCCACTTGCCTTCTCACGGCGCACCAGGGCGCCGCGGCGCACAGTTTGGGAACACCTGTTATATAATAATAATAATAATAAGTTTATTTCTCCCAAAAATTACATATGCAATTTGTGGGAGACATGGAGCCCAAACTAAGCCAAGGCCTGTATATTGGTACCCCAGGCCCAGGCCATATGTAACCCTCCATTTAATACCTAATTTGCTTGCTCAAGAAAACGCTGTCTTAACTACACACTTGTTTTTCTTAAAGCTCATATGTTAATATGATACCTCCATCGTGGGTATCGCAGACACAATAGATTTTCAATTGTTATGCGGCAGCCGGCTGCTGCTTGGGGATTGATGGGTTAGTTATTTATTTTTACTACATAGAAAACTTATCTTAGTCTTATCACTTTAACTGTACTGGTCCATTTATACTAAGCTACTGTGTAGAATCGAAACGTGTATCAATTGTGATATTATAAGTTTAAACACTTACGGATTTTGTCGCGGACCACTTTTATTAATCCCGACGTTTCAAGACACTGTGAGTTCGTTCTGTGTAGAACGGAACGCAAACAAAAATTGATGAATCTTCAGGTAGGTAGTTGAAGAACTTCAAGAAATTGGACACTCACCCTCACTCCACCCGTGACCACGGCCGCTGTAAAGCAGCCGAAACGTCGGGATTAACAAAAGTGCTGCGCGACAGAATCCGTAAGTGTTTAAACTTATAATATCATGAGTGATACTCGCGAAAACTTAAGAAATCATTGTGTATCAATTGCATAACAAATAATAATACAAGCTACAACAAAAACAAAACTTATGTTTCAGATGTCATGGGATGATATAAAACTGCTGGTGAAAACAGCTCAGGATAACAACGACCCCATAGCGTCCTCCATCAAAGGGCTGAAGCTGAACACCAATCACATAACGCTGCTGCTGCGGGATCCGTATGAGGAGGACGGCGATATCAAACCAATGATGGTCGATATTGATCTCTCGCTGACGGCACATGCTAATGCTAGAAGGTTATTGTTCAATATCTAGTCCTTGTTTTGATTAAAAAGCTGGCTTGACGTACATACTTTGGTATTATAATAACAGAATAAGAAATTAAGAGTATCCTCTTTAGTTTTATCTTTATTTCCCTGCCTTAAAAATATGGAAAAGTTGGTAAGCAACAAAACATTTGTCATTTGCGATTGTGCTGATAATGCTAAAATAATATCTGTAACAATAGAGTTCTGTTTAATGTCTAAAATTAAAATGTTCTGCTTATGTTTTTAGATACTACGACCAGAAACGCAGCGCCGCTAAGAAGCAGCAGAAAACCGTGGAATCCGCGGGCAAGGCGCTCAAGAGCGCGGAGCGGAAGACCAAGCAGACGCTGAAGGAGGCGCAGACCATCAGCACCATCACCAAGGCGCGAAGAACCTACTGGTTCGAAAAGTTCTACTGGTTCATATCGTCCGACAACTTCTTGGTGAGTGGAACGAATGCATTCGTTTAATATCAAGATTCAAGAAACACGTCGTTTGTTAACTGTACTATCACTTTTTGTCTGTTTTACTAAAACACATATCGCGTAACTATAGAAAACAGATAGCAATATGTTTGTGAGCAAATGAAATGGACAAGTAGCGATAGTTGGATGTGCGAAATTCTAGGTGCTTCACAGTCGTACTATTGTAGTTTAGAGTTGAGTACATGCGTGCGATATTTAAAGGCCTAAATCGAGATGTACAGCTCACAGTGCCCAGTACTATTTAAAGAGATTTGATTGGTTACCAAGACATACCACTGGCCAGTATACGGAGCCGCCCCCTAAATGCTGAGGCGATGGTCATAATAATATTGATGTTCCCAGGTGATAGGCGGTCGCGACCAGCAGCAGAACGAGCTAGTGGTTAAGCGGTACATGCGGTCATCTGACGCGTACGTGCACGCCGACCTCAGCGGCGCGGCGTCTATAGTGGTGAAGTGTGCGGGCCGCCCGCCGCCGCCTCGCACGCTCAGCGAGGCGGGCCTGGCCGCTGTGGCGTACAGGTGAGCGGCTATGTGTGTGTTGTCGAGCAGTACATGCGGTCAACTGACGCGTACGTGCACGCCGACCTCAGCGGCGCGGCGTCCATAGTGGTGAAGTGTGCGGGTCGCAGCCGCCGCCGCGCACGCTCATCGAGGCGGGCCTGGCCGCTGTGGCGTACAGGTGAGCGGCTATGTGTGTGTTGTCGAGGGGTACATGCGGTCATCTGACGCGTACGTGCACGCCGACCTCAGCGGCGCGGCGTCCATAGTGGTGTGCGGGCCGCACGTAGTACGCGGCTTATACACATGCAGGCCACTATGGCGCTATAATATGTTGAAGTTTTTTAGTAAAAAAATGTGTATATTTCAGTATGGCGTGGGAAGCTAAAGTGGCGGCGCGCGCGTGGTGGGTGTGGGGCGCGCAGGTGTCCAAGTCGGCGCCGACGGGCGAGTACCTCACCACCGGCTCCTTCATGATCCGCGGCCGCAAGAACTACCTCCACACCGACCACCTACAGTTCGGGTTCAGCTTTTTGTTCCGAGTGAGTTCATTTAACGATCATATTTTGTGATACATACTGGTTTCGGTTAGTTGACTCTATTAAAAAAACTAATAAAGTCAGAAGCAGCGAAAATATTTGTTTGTTTTACAAATCTGGTTTTGCGCATGGCTAAAATTAATACAAAACTAACACACTGGAAAGAGAGACGGCTGTTTCACACTCATTGTGTCAAAATCAAGTATCATTGTGCATGTGGTTGAAATAAAAATAAGTGTGCACGTTAGGGCTGGTTTACACGTATTAAGTAGATAAGTAGTTAATAAATTTTAAGTTGTTAATTGCATGTAAACACAAAATTTAGTAGCAAGTAGCAAGTTAAAATTTAGTTAAGTACTAAACATGGAAATTAGAATTTTGACTATCTTTTGTTAAGTTGGCAAGCGGGGCTTGTCACTTGACCATACAAGCTTGACACATTTCGGGCGGGCATTTCAAATTAAGTGAAAATTTAGTTACTACTTATCTACTTAATACGTGTAAACCAGCCATTATTCATGGCTGCAAGGTTTTATCAAAAATTCTTTATATCCGGCGCCTGGACTTTAGATATCTGCTAGCAAAAAAAAATATTATTATTATTTAAGTTTTTTTTGTAGCTGGAGGACAGCTGCATCGAGCGTCACCGCGACGAGCGACGCTGCATCGCGGCGGACGAGCTGTCCGACGTCACGTCACAGCAGACTGAGGTTGAGGAGGACCAGGAGATTGTCGTGTCTGATAACGGTGAGGATGTAATTACGAGAGAAAAAATGTAACTGTTGGGCTATCACAGCTTTTTGCCCGTCTTCACCCCCGTTAATGTTATATGTCTCAGGAACAAACAAAAGAAATGTTATGTTTTAGTCTTTGGAAATGTTATGGTACACTACTGTGAATATTTTAATCTAAACCCACAAATAATACTAAGAAGAAAAATTTGTTTAGTAGTTTTTTTCGTAATAGAGTATCAAACAGACTATAACATTTGCATTTATAACCTAATTGTAACACAGTGCAATTTGGTGTAATTTACACTAGCTTAAAATCCGTATATTTGTTTTTAGACGAACAATCTGACAAGGAGAACAGCCCGGACCTACTACCTGTCATTGCGGAGGAGATTACCGCGCTAGAGCTAAAGAATGAAAGGAGAGAAAATAAAGAAGAGAAAGATGATGAAGAGGAGAAAGGTGATAAAGAGGAGAGAGAAGATAAAGAAGATGAGGAGAGTGAGTCGGCCAGTGATAGTGACGATGATGTTCTGGATACACATATTAAGGTAAGTTGACCTTAAGTCGCATACATTTACGTTATGTAAGAATATTTTTGAGAATCGTTCAAATTATTTTCTTAGACATGTTTCATAGTTCTGTAAAGCTGATCGCACTTTTGTCAGCACCGTACGCGCTGTACGCGTCGAACGCACCGCATAGTACACGAATTACGGCGCATACGGTGCGGTCACCATAACAAAGACTCACGTTTTATTTTCTTGATGCCTTCTTTCGATTATTACCATTGAGATCAAAACGAAGTAAAAAAAGCATATAAGTTTCCACAAACACTGACAAAATTTAAATTATTATCATCTGTTATTTCCACATTTCAGATCGACCACGGGACGGGCGAGGTGATTGTTGAGTCCAGAAATAGGACCTCATCTGACGTCACAGGTCAGTATCACGTTTCTTACTGACTGTAACCTCTTTAGACCACGACGACTAGTTTTGAACTGTCAATTTATTGCCGCAACAAAACTGTACTATCAGAGGAGTTGATTCCTATGCAGATGGGGGACCTACGTAGTTTGGTCGCATTACGTCAAACCAAGCCGACAGTTTTTTTTTTTTATACGGGCTTTGGCCCACCACACATTCCCACCACTGTATCTCCTGTGTCGCCAGGATCGACAGCGGTATCCAACCACGAAAACCCTTTGATATGATCTCAGGGAGCCCGAGGGACATGCTAAAAACGAAATTAATCAGAAGAAAATAGGAGTAGGAAGATTCCAATTTCCCTCCCCATAAAAGCGGGAGACAGCACAAAGTTGCAATGACCGAAAGTCAAAGAACTTAAGGGGGAGCACCACGGAAATAAGGTTAATAATTGTGACTCCTAAGCTAAGCTAAGTTAATATTGGAGTTTATTGTGTTTGACTGTTGCCGAGATCACTGCAGTATGCGACTCCAGATGTAAAGAATAGGTTGTTTAGCATAGTAGTTCTTTCGTCCTGCCAGAGACTGCACTCCCAGAGAACATGATGAGCGGTTTGTTCAAACATGTTGCCTTCGGTCGAGCACTCGCACATGGGTGAAGGCACTAGTTTAAATCCGTAAAGTTTGGCCTTAAAATTTCCATGACGGGTCAGGAATTGAGAAACGCAGTGATCAATATCCACCCAATGTTTGGATAGCCGTTCATAAATATTAGGGAAAAAATTATAAATATTATAGATAAAGAGAAACCAAGCCGACAGATCACAATTAACATTGAATTGACATGATCGACCAAATGACGTTGGTCTCTCAAATGCATAGGGATCAATTTCCTCGATGGTACATATACGAGTAACATGTAGATTGTAGGTGTAACAAAACTAAGTGATGATACTGTAGGGTGTGTATGGGTTCCTAAATAGAGTACTGTAAAAGTAGCAGCGCTGAAGAAACAAATTTTTACACACCTTAAAGTATTATCACTTAGTTTTGTTACACCCTGTTTAATATGACCCCAACATTTTCCTCTGCGTCTGAGCCTGCATGGCCGATGCGTGGTCCAAACTTAACAAGACGCTATTATCTTAAATCTTTCTTCCAGCCGAGGAATCGGTGTTCAACTTCCCGTCTCTACCGAAGAAGGGCAAGAAGCCGCAGAAGAAGCCAGCGAAACAGCAGGAGAAGGTGGATAAACCCAAGGAGGGGCTGAAGCGCGGCCAGCGGGGGAAGATGAAGAAGATAAAAGAGAAGTACAAACACCAGGACGACGAGGACAGGGCCATGATGATGGAGTTCCTCAAGGTATTGTAGTTGTTAAACTGCTCAAAATATTGTTGAATAAATTAAATTAATATTTGGCTGTTTAAACAAAGGGGGATGTGTATGTTGAAAACGTTGTTCTATAATTTTAAAATGTTAACAACATCCATATACGTAATACTCGTATTTACGTAAATAACTTTTACAATATTTATCACCATTATTCATTTCACATTACCATAATTGCTTGTTCTGTGTGTGACATCTTCTGGTCGAATTCTAGTGTGCTGCAATCATATTCGGCCATTACCCGTTTGTATTTAATGTTTGAATTTCTTGGCATCATATGTTATATAGTTGAGGTACGCGTTAGGGCCGCGCCACACCGGAATGGCAGCGGCGAGGCGAGCACTTTCAGTGTCATATGATTTTAAACTTTATCTTCATTAATGTTATACATAGTATCGCTTGAGAAATCGCGGCCGCCAGAGGCCACGAGCGGCCCCGAGCGGCCACTTAGCGGCGACTTCTCAAGCGATCCTATGTATTACAATAATGAAGATAAAGTTTAAAATCATATGACACTGAAAGTGATCGCCTCGCCGCTGCAATTCCGGTGTGGCGCGGCCCTAACGCGCACCGTATGTAGTGCGACATCGGAGCTATCGAGTCGAACAGTCCATAAACTTTACCGACTTGTTGCATTTAGATCATAAAATTACAGCCTCATATAATGTGCGCGTACTTTAATGATATCAATTCGCATCATTAACGACTTTTTTTTTTATCAACAGCCAGCGAAGGAAAAAGAGTCAAAGAAGGCGGCGAAACAGGCGACGAAAGTGAAGAGCAAAGGGGCAACAAAAGCGGCGAAGATCCCCCAACCCGCGCCCGTGCTGCTCGAGGGGGACTCCGACGCCGAACTCGAGCCCGAACCGGAACCCGAGGTGAGATGATCATTATATCTAAGCGTCCGGTATGCCTTGTATGAAAAGTCTTACAACAGCGTCCAACTAAATTCCGTTGCGTGCGATACCGATAGGTTTACCTCGAACATCATGTTGTCATGTTATTTTTTGTAGGGCAATTAATCTACAATATATACCCACCACTGCAACTTCTCTGTTACCAGGAGCAACAGTGCTAACCAACGACGAAAGTGCTCCGATGTAAATTGTGCCGCTGCGCCCAAAAGAGCACGTCAAAGTAGCCAATCAAATTATGTCAAATTGCATGCTACATTACTTTTAGAGTTTCGGAACACACTTTTTGTGTTGTGAAGTGTATAGTAACTGTAGCCATGAGCTATGAGACTTTAGACTCTAGAGTCTATACTTCTACAGATACATTAACTGAGGAGTATAAAAAAAAACTTGAGAGATGTCAAGGGACACTTGAATGGAACGAAGTTATTTCTTATGTTCAAAAACTATTTAAAAAATCCCCATCTAATGACGCCCAGGAATACTAACAACGCGTCGCTGTTTATTTAAAATAAAACGCCATCTAGTTGACGCACAGGAATACTTACTAATACTATAAACACCCTCTGCCCCTAACATGCAGGTACTAAAAAAAAGTGTCGAGGTCAAATCAAGGTCAAATATCGTTCTGTCTAGCCTTCAGATTTACGCCGAACGCACGATAAGGAACTTCGTTCCAAAAGTGTCTAAAATTACATTCTCTTGTTTACAGGCTGAGGGTGCACTGGACGTGGATTCGGAGCTGCTGAGTCAGCTGACGGGCGCGCCGCTGGCGGACGACGAGCTGCTGTTCGCCGTGCCCGTCGTCGCGCCCTACGCCGCGCTACACAACTACAAGTGAGTGTACAGTCGACGTGGAGTCGGAGCTGCTGAGTCAGCTGAGAGTAGCGATGCAAACTCTATTCAGTTATGACACGAAAATACCTATGAACTCCTGTTTTTTCCCCGCGGCACTGTCGCCCGCGGCCATACACCCGAGCGGAAAGTCGCTGAAAGACTTTTGATAATATTTACTTAATATACTGAACCCCCCTTGAACACAAAAAACCACACGACAATAAGAACAACAAGATTTATCTAATATCATAATATTATATTATGTCCAGGTACAAAGTGAAGCTGACCCCGGGCGGCAGCAAGCGCGGGAAGGCCGCTAAGACCGCCCTGGCCGTGTTCCTGCGCGACCGCACCGCGACGCCGCGAGAGAAGGACTTACTTAAGGCGGTCAAGGAGGAGAACGTCGCGAGAAACTTCCCCGGCAAGGTCAAGCTATCCGCGCCGCAGCTGCACAAGCATAAGAAATAGTGACGTCATACATGTAAAAATACAGTGACGTCAGAATACTGTGATGTCATAATACAGTGACGTCGGAATACTGTGATGTCATAATACAGTGGCGTCAGAATACTGTGTTGTCATAATACAGTGACGATATTAAACATTGACGTCGTAATGCAGAATCGATGAACACGACAAACGAAACTGTGACGTCACAAAATACTCAAGTATACTATATGAGTACAGTGCAACAATAATACTAATATGTTTTGCCATCCTCCATCTTCACAAATTATAGGACAGGCCTCGAAAACGTTGGTTATCAAAATACATAAGGAACTTCGTTGCACTGTTGGAAAGCTGATAGTATGAATCTAGGTAGAGATAAACTACGATAACATGGCGCGCCCCTCCAAATTACTGTTTCAATGTGTGTAGTCACATCCTTATGAAAGAGTTTGTATGTAATAAGTATTCAACCGATCAAACAGTACTCGTAATATTTCACTTTGTTGAGACTTTACTACAGGAGATACATGATACTTGACTGTAGGATCAGAAGTGTGTTTTATTCATGAAACTTACGGCTATATATACAAAATTTTACAGACTAGAAAGAGACGATACATATTTACACAACGATAGAGACAAAACATTAACAAAACGATAGCGATGAAAATTGAGACGGAACATATGTGACGTGTGTGGTGTGAGACAGTATACTTTACGATGAGAGGGCAGATATGAGATTTATTGAATCTCACTATCTTCCTACCCATTGTATGTCACCACATTACCCCCCGTCAAGTGAAACGCACCGTAGGTTTGCTGATGCGGCCGGACCTTGTCACTCGAACTTGCGGTTGCGATGGCTGCGGCGCGGGCGTACTCGATGTATTTTCCGATTCACATGCGTCTTGGTTGAGGAGATACGCCGGTTTTAGTCGATCGAGCGATACGACTGTAGTTCGAAGCGGCAACTGCATCTTGAAATATTTTTCGTTGCGCTTCAATACTTCGTAGGGTCCATTGTACGGTGCTCTGCATCTTCGATTTTTGATGTTGACGGTACGAAGAAATCGGAGGGCACTCGTAGCGTAGTTCCGAATGTCATTAGCGCAGGGCTCACTTTTATTGGGGTATTGCTTCCAGCCATTTCGTACATCGATCTGTCATCGTGAAACAGTATCGGTAGTCTCGAGATAAGCGCAGAGGGCCGACGATGTCGATCTGTACAATATGTTCAAAACGCTGCGACTCTGGAAAACTCTGTAGCGGCGTGACGACGTGTCGCTGAATTTTAGCACGCTGACAGCTGATACATGTTCTCGCCCATTCTGTGACTTCTTTATTCGTCGACGGCCAAAAATATTTTGATTGAATTAATCTTCTCGTTGCGCGTACACCGGGATGACTTAAGTCGTGTTGTGACTTAAATACGGCGTAGCGATACACTTGCGGCAGGTACGGGCGAGGTCGAAGAAGATAACTCGCATGCTATCTGTCGTTCGAGTCCCGGCAAACTTATTTCGCCGAATTTTAAGTTTTTCTGACTTCTTAGCTTCTGTAATTGTTTGTTGCTGCTCTGGTCGATGGAAAGTTGATTGAAGTCGATCGTAGTGGGGCAAATTATTTCTTTGATTCTCGATAATGCGTCGGCGACTGTATTGTCTCCTCTTTTCGTTGTTCGTACGTTGTTGTAACTGTACGGCGCCGATGCTATGGTCGGAGGCATCGGTCATGATAGCGAGCGGGCAGCTGGGTATCGGATGACTGAATGTTGTAGCTTGTAAAATGCTTTGGCGGCATTTTTCAAAACTCTCTTCGGCGGCGGGCGTCCAGTCTATTGATGTCTTGTCATTTTTCTTTCCGATGTGCAGATATTTGTTGAGTTCGTGTTGAAGATTCGCTTGTTGTGGTAGGCAATCATGGTAGTAGTTGATCATGCCTAGAAAGCGTCGTAGTTCGATTACCGTCTTTGGTTTTGGATAACTCGAAATTGCAGATGTTCGTTCTTTTGTTGGTTTTATGCCGGTCTCGGATACTTCGTAGCCCAAAAAGTAGATTTTGTTTACGCCGTTTTGTAACAGTATTCAGTCTTTTGTAGTCGCTGCATACTCGTAATCCGCCGTCTCTTTTCTGGACTATATGCATCGGGTTCGCCCAGGGACTATTTGAAGGTTTATAGATGCCCATTTCCATCATTCGCTTAAAATCTTCTTTGGCAGCTGGCAGATTTCAGAAGGCGAATACTGTCAACGGAACTTGCGATTTCTATAGTCTTCACTGATAGTTCTGTGACGCTGGCTCCTAATATCGATGTCTTGACGTCGGCGATGATGAATGTCCATGTGAATGATCTTCGTAGCCCCAGGTTCAGTGTGATAGTTTTCTCGCCGTATGTCTAGATTTTTCTGCTGTTTGCGGCGTACAGTGTGTACGGACCCTCATCATTTTGGAACGGAGTTCCTTTTCGCGCGTTGCGAAAGGGGGCTAGGCCGAAAAAATTGTAACGACACTTTGTAACGACACTTTTTTATTAGTACCTGCATGTTAGGGGCAGAGGGCGTTGCGCGTTGATAGTATTCCTGTGCGTCAACTAGATGGCGTTTTTTTTTGAGAATAAACAGCGACGCGTTGTTAGTATTCCTGGGCGTCAATAGATGGTGTTTTTTTTATTAGTACCTGCATTGTAGGGGTAGAGGGCGTTGATAGTATTCTTGTATTCCTGTGCGTCAACTAGATAGCGTTTTTTGAGAAAAAACAGCGACGCGTTGTTAGTATTCCTGGCGTCAATAGATAGCGTTTTTTTAATAATTTTTTAGTATATGTATTACTAGCGACCCGCCCCGGCGTCGCACGGGTATAAAATATATAGCCACTGAAAAAATATTAAAATTGATAGCCTATGATCCTTCACGTGGTCTACTTCTTATCTGTGCCAAATAACATAAAAATTGCTCCAGTAGTTCGCGAGATAAGCCCTTTCAAATAATTTCCCCCGTTTTTTTTCACATTCTCCTATTAGTCTTAGCGTGATAAAATATAGCCTATAGCCTTCCTCAATAAATGGGCTATCTAACACTGAAAGAATTTTTCAAATCGGACCAGTAGTTCCTGAGATTAGCGCGTTCAAGTTAGCCCTTTCAAATAATTTTCCCCGTTTTTCCACATTTTCCTCTATTTCTTCGCTTCTATTAATCTTAGCATGATAAAATATAGCCTATAACCTTCCTCGATAAATGGGCTAGCTAACACTGAAAGAATCATCAAAATCCGTTGCGTAGTTTTAAAGATTAAAGGGAACAAAGGGACATGAGGGAAAAAAAAGTGACTTTGCTTTATAATAAGTATAGATGTACAGATTTTTTGAACATAAGAAATAACTCCGTTCCATTCGGGTGTACCTTAATGACACCTCTCAAGTTTTTTTTCTTGTTTTTAATAGTGGCGGCTAACACGGAGATATCTGCGCCCGTGTCCACGAGGAAACATTGGTTAGTGTTGCGATCGCGGACACAAAGGCGATTCGTCGTCTTGGGGACACCGACATCCGCCACAGTCGGTGTCGATTTTAGCTTTCCGACGTTTTATTCCTTCTGCAGCATGGCGACTCGCATCTCTTAGCTTTATCACCAAATCGGAAGTGATATTTACATTCCCACGTCGATTCGTCTCTCGTTACAGGCCTTCGGCGCGCGGACTTTGACCGAAAGCGAGAATACCACGCGCGCGTGTGAAAGGGACGGCGATAGTGCGGCCGCGATGAGGGAGTATGTAGTTCGGCCACTTGAACGGTAAGCTCTTCGATTTTCTTGGACATCATTTCTATGACGCTATTTTCTCTGCTGGTGCAGACTGCAAACGACGACGAGACTGCTGCAATAGTGTTGTTTTCGCCGGAATACTCCATCATTTTATCGGCCATCGCTGCGAGTGTGTCTAATGATGATTCATTGTTTACGGAGAGCACGCAACGTATGTAAGGCGGCAAATGATTGAGCCATTCTATTTTTAGACCATCTTCAGTGATCATGCCGCCTGCTAATTCTCGCATCCTCCGGACCAGCTGTGTAGGCTTCTGGTCGCCGAGTTCTAGGCCCCTGATGAGCTTCTGGAAATTTTGGACTTCTGTATCTTCTTACCCATTGTATGTCACCACTACTTAATGTCACTTATTACCAAGATTTGTTGGTCAACTAATCATAACTAGCCGACCGCGCAAGACAACGCACTTCAAACGTTTTGACTACGCACTTCAAACATTTTGAATTTTGGAGGGCGCGCCATGTTATCGTAGTTTATCTCTACCCATAAGCTTTGTCCACACTGTGCCTTTTTCTGTTCGCCAAGGGCATGCGTTATAGCGCAGTTAACAGCGAACGTGAGGCATGCCCGCGACGCATGTATCCAAAACTTTCGCTTTGTTATTAAAAATTACAATGTTGGCGTTGCGTTCGTTGACACATTCAATTATTGGATGCGCCAAAACGAAAATTGAATGAAAGAAGATGACGAAAATTGAAGACGAAAGCGCATAGTGTGGACATAGCTATTCTTCACTGTATAATGTCTTGTTTGATATTAACAAAAGATCTTTGACGTCTCAGCTCAATAGCTCAACAGGGTGACCATATGTGGCAGGTTCCTGCCATTTTGGCAGGATTGGCGTCTTATTTTGGCCTATGGCATGATCGGTTGACGTTTTAAAAACTTGGCAGGTTTTGGCAGGATTGGGGTATGAAAAATAAATGTTATTTTTGCATCAAAGAAGTCTGGTGATAGTAATTCAAATTCTGTTTTAAGTGTAGATAATTTTTGGGGTGCAATAGGCAAAATGCGAAATTCTAATAGACAGTTTAATTTTAAATGTTTCAAAGGGATTGTTATGCTTACCAATGTCTAACGCTTCATGCGAAAGAATGTTCTCCCAAATCAATACAAAAACTCGGATAAAGATCAATCCTACCAAAGGAAATCTTTGGTTCAGCAAAAGCCGTATTCCTCGTTTTTAGGGTTCCGTACCCAAAGGGTAGAAACGGGACCCTATTCATGAGACTTCGATGTCTGTCTGTCCGCCTGTACTATGTCCGTCTGTCTGTCTCCTGCAGGCTGTATCTCAAGAACCGCTATAGCTAGAGTTAGATCAAATACTAAAATCAAAATAAAATTAATATTCAAGGCGGGCTCCCATACAACAAATGTGATTTTTTTGCTCGTAATCCATAATGGCAACAGCTAAACGCTTTAAATTTTCACAAAATCCTTAATTATATTTGTAATTTAATTATCAATAATAAAATTTAAATAAAATAAATATTTAATCCCATAAAAAACACAATTTTTTACCTACTTTCTGATTTCTCTCTGTAACGGTACGGAACCCTTCGTGAGCGAGCCCGACTCGCACTTGGCCGATTTTATAAACAATGTTGCATCTATGTTGCATGCATGTTAAGCACTGACCTCTATAATACACTGGACTGGCTATGCCGTACAAAATGACAGCTATTTCTTGTGCCGATTTGAAGCGCCGCGGTGAGCGTACTGTGAACTAATTACATAGAAAATTGCAACCGCCATTTGCAAAATAGTAGTTCCAAGTACACTCACTACTGCTTTCACATAGCAATCAGCGCCAATATGGCAAATTTCAAATAGGAACATTTTATTGATAGCGATCGCCGGTCCAGAGTATTATAGAAGTCAGTGATGTTAAGCAAGGCATTGGTGAGCATAATGATTGCAAATTTACCTTCAAACCTAAAAAAAAATTTATGTATAAAGATGAAGAAATGGAAGAAGACGATGCGAATGTTTAATCTAAAATGCAATATATTATATGTGTATTTTTACTTTTCAGTTTTCTTACTTTAAAACAACAGTAAATAAAGATATTTGGGCATTTTTTACTACAGGCTTTGGCAGGATTTGGCAGTTTTTTGACCAAAGTACGGCAGGATCTGTAATTTAAATATGGTCACCCTGTAGCTCAAGCGAGTACAACCGCGTTGTATATATGTCAGCAATTATAATTTTAATATAATTTGATTTGTACCGAGTACCTACATACAATTTCTCAAACAAAGTAAGGCTATGTTCAAATTATGAGTGATATTAATTATCATGTAAATACTTGTTATTTATAAATAAATACAGTGAAATTGTTAGAAAACATCTCTATTATTATTTAACCAAGTATAATTATAACATTATGGTAATAACATTTCAAGGAGTAATTAAATATTAATCTCGAACAAAAACTTTAACATAAATATATTTTATAACTTGTCTGTCAAGTGCTAACTTTTGACCAAAACTTTTTAAAATATCTTTTCATTTTCTTATCAATGAATTAGGAGTTGGCAAAATAGGGACTAAAGTTCAGGTCAGAAGTGAAGCTCAGACAGACGTGCATGTCTTGTCAAATAAGGGTGTTTGATATTCCATTTGCCACCAGGTGCCGCTATGTAGGCTAAGGGTGTTTTCACTTTATCCGATCCGATATCAGTGTCGGACGCCGATCCGATATCGGGGTAATTAAAATGTATGAAATATGTACCTGTCTTTCATATTGTCTGGTCCGATATCAGATATCGGTTCATACATTTTACTAACCCCGATATCAGCTCGGCGTCCGACACCGATATCGGATCGGATAGTGTGAAAACGCTCTATTTTGTCAAATAGACATACTAAATATTATGACAAAATATATATTGTTACATATGACAGTAGTTGACACGATAGACCCGAAGGCTATAAGCGGCACCAGAATTTCAGAATTTGGCAAATAGAATTTCAAACACCCTCATTGAAATAAATTCAGTCTTGTCAATATTCTGTCAGTTGGCTTTTCAGTCTTCTTCTTCTTCCTCCTCCGTGGATTCCCCCTCCTCGCCCTCGGCCGCCAGCGGCTGCGGCGGCAGGTGGGCGATGCGGTATGCCTGGCAAATGAAATTTAAGGTAAGAAGTAACACATAATGGTATCTATTGTTATGGAAAGCATGTACATATCGTCCCCTCCTGTGCCTCACCAGACGCATATTTGAGAGGTATACTATGCTGTTCTGTTAAAATATGAAGAAAGATCTTTGCAGGGAAGTAGCCCTCAGGAAGCCCTAAAATCTTAGCGTCTAATGGGCGCTAAATTTACGGGCTAGGCAATTGAGCTGACAAGCTGTGAAGTGTGATCTATATACGTGGAGTAAGTCTGGTTAAAAAAATATATTTAAAGTAATCATTGTCTCTCATGTGACTTTTTTAACTTATCAGACAAAGATATAGCATCATGGATAAGCTTAAGCCTGGAGTTATTTCTATTAATAAGGTGACTAGTGATCGCAAATCATCAGTGTGATAATTAAGGAAAGAATATTCTGGCAATCTCACCTCCTCCTCATCAACAGTGGGGTCTGGCATCTCCATGATCTCCGGGCCGGGCGGGTATTCGTTCTGCGGCGCCGGCAGCGGCGGCGGCGCGTACCCCGTACCCTGCTTCACGCCCCAACCCACGTACATGCACTCCGACATCCTGACACACAGGGATTATATTCGTACATGTATTAGGATATATTGGGAGTTTACTACTCGTAAGTTAGAATAAGAATAAGAAAAGTTTATTTTGCACATCACACAACAAAATATTTACAAAGGACGAAAGAACAAGGACACAGAACAATTAATTTAACATCATGTTTTGTGATCTCACAAAAATGGACCCCAGCTCAGCATACTTGCAGCAAGTTGCTGCACTGATTTTCTGCTGGGACCAATGTGTGACATCACAATAATATCGTAGGTATATAAGTTGTCTGTTAAGTCGGCAGCAGTGCCTTCGTCTGCCATCCCGGAGGAATAGGCGTGGTCTTCTGCCTAAAGCAGATGCCGCTAACAGCGTCCGGCCGGCTAAGCGCCAAGTGGAGAAGGAGGCACGCTATTTCTCCCAAAAGAGTCCCACATAACACGTCGTCAGTCCGTTCAAATTACATGACAGATTTTCCGAAAAAAAAATATAAGATTATTTTATTTCGGTTACTAGCTGTCCCGGCAAACGTTGTTTTGCCATTTAAAGTATTTCTACTTCATCAGTTGACACAAAATCTTACCTCCTCTTTTGTCCCCTAAGAGGGGTGGGGGGAAAAATTTTATACACCAGATGTAAAGTTGGAAAAACAGTTAATAATATGAAGTAAGTCCATTAAAGAAAAAAGTTTGATACAAAATTTGACCCCCTCTTTGGTCCCCTTAGAGGGGTGGGGTGGGGGGGGGGTAATTTTTATACACCAGATGTTGAGTTGGAAGGAGGCAAATATATCTGCGAAAACCGTATGCAAATCGGATCAGTAGTTTTCGTGTTAAAGCAAAAGTCTTATACAAAATCTGACCCCCTCTTTCGTCCCTTTAGAGGGGTGGGGGGAAATATTTTATACACCAGATATTAAGTTCGAAGAAGACAAATATATCTGTGAAAACCGCATTCAAATCGGATCAGTAGTTTTCGTGTTAAAGCAAAAGTCTTATACAAAATCTGACCCCCTCTTTCGTCCCTTTAGAGGGGTGGGAAGAATTTTTTTTATACACCAGATGTTAAGTTGGAAGAAGACAAATATATCTGCGAAAACCGCATTCAAATCGGATCAGTAGTTTTCGTGTGATGCTGGAACAAACATACAGACAGACAGACAGACAAAAAAACTAACTAACTTTTCGGCTTCTATAGCGATATTGTGACACCCTCCGCTTATTATTTTTTGAATATCTTTAATGTACAGAATTGACATTTCTACAGATTTATTATATGTATAGACAAGACGATAAATCGGTTACAAGTTTTTATTATATTATATTACAAAAAATAAACAGAAATAACTTTTGGTATTACGATAATTAGTAATTGATAAATAAATTTCTTGGGAGGATTTAGAAATCGCAAATACATGACCGCTACGTACAATCAGCATTAGCAGTATTACACCGGTCTATGACCCTGCGATTAATCCTGATAATAATTGATAACAGGATTAAGTCGAAAACAAAGTGATTAAAATACCTAACAGGTTCTATTTTAAGACAATCTCACACATTGCGAAGGTCATGGATGGTCAACTGTCCGTCTACTGCAGTTTGATACCTATACCCAGATCAGTCATGACCTGTCTTATTAGGAACTAATTTCTACATAGCAAACTAGATACGACTCGAAACAATCAAATAATAATTTTCAGAGCAAAGCAAAGATATTAAAATCCTGTCCATTGCTCTATCAAAAGAGAAAAATATGTCTGAGATTAGTTGAGTCTATGTCCTTTATTCACTTGTTTTTAGAATATGTTTTTTGCTTATTTGACCTTTAGTGATCGAAGATTTGACCGTAAGAGAATTCTTATTATGCGCTCCTTACTTGCCAGTAGTGGCGTACGCGAAAGCGCCGGGCCACACAATGCTGCGTACGGCGACGAGCGCACGCGCACGCACGAGCGTAGAACTAGTGCGTACGGCCCATGCGCGCGCGCCGCACACAGGGTCGTCCTCCGCTAGAGTAGTGAACAGCGGCGGCCCTTGTTCCGGTTCTACGGCGGGGGTTTCATCTTCCTCTTCTTCGCCGCTCTCTTCCTACAGAAGAATGGTGAGATCCAACTTTTTAGAAATTGATGACGCGCTCGTTTCGATCTAGTATCGGAGATATTCTTTGATGATATTGATATCGGTTGTAAACGATGATTATGACTTATCTTTATCTACGTCAATCATAAAATTTAAAAACATCGCGTTTTGTGTTTTAAGCTATTTTGGCGATTCCGCGGATGGCCAAGTTTACGTCAATATCAGCAGACTTTGTAAATTGTCAGCAAATAAGTCTTCAGGCAACATCTCGTTAGGAAATACTACGTACAGCGTATGGCTGGTCTCTGGTACAGCTATATAGACCGTTCTGTTGAGTTATATCATTTCTATCAAAACCTTTATATCGACAACATAAGAAGGGGCACAATTTTAACAAAACAAACGTTCGAACCGCGTCAGCGCGCGTATTCCACCAGATGGTCCGGCCCTGCTGGAGGATGTGTCGGCCGTGGTGCACCCAGCTCGCCAGCGCCGGGTCCGCCAGGTCGCGCAGCGTGTGACCCTCGTAGAAGGTGTTGGGGTTGAACTCCATGTCACCTTATAAATTGTAAGTTACTGCTGAGTGCTGCTTTCAGCGGCAAACTAAGTAGTTAGGTGTTTGATACTTAATATAAATTGTAGGATAGTACGTCCCGTCATGAGGTCCCCAAAATTCGTGTATCGGGCAGGAACTATCCACGTCCTTTCCCGGGACTCAAAATATCTTCACGCCCAATTTTATCAAAGCTCGAGCTCGTGACTCGACACTGTTCTAACAGGACAGGTCAATGGATCATGCAATTTTTTTAAATTCCTATGGAAGCACGTCTTCGAGTATTACTCAACACTAACACTCGAAGACGTGCTTCCATTGGAATTTTAAAAATTTGCATGATCCACCTGGACCTGTCCTGTCAGAACAGTGTCGAGTCACGAGCTCGAGCTTTGATAAAATTGGGTGTGGAGATATTTTGAGTCCCGGGAAAGGACGTAGATAGTTCCTGCCCGATACACGAATTTTGGCGCAACAGAGTTGCGAGCGTGATCTAGTACATCTATATTACCATACCATGTTCTTCTCGATTGTAAGGTTGCTTTTGGGCAGAAAGGTGGGCATATTATTATGTAAGGCCTGATAGTCTCACAGCCAAACCAAGATCGAAGAATTGAGATAAGGGAATTGAGCTCTGTTAGATCCCAGCAAGCAACACCATTATAACAAACTTATTATAGCACAAGTTAATGTACAAAGCATTATAACCAAATCGTATATCGGCTGTATATCTTTTATACGACTCTTTTAAGTAAAATTCCCCCCCCCCCCCCCCCCTTTAGACAGCGTTGAGTTGTATAAAGGCTATTTAATAGCATTATAATTATCATATTACTTCATTAATAAAGTCAGTTATGAGCATAGGAATAAACAAATGGCATTTTTTGCGACTTTAATACAGTTAATATATAGCTTTTAAAATTACAATCCGTTATTAAAATTTCATAACAATGTTTACTGTTTTACTTCCTCGGTAAAAAAGAAAATCATAATGATTTTAAAAATATATTTATTCTGCTGACTGCTGTTGGTCGTGCAAAGTATTGTGTTGACCTGAATTAATTAAATGCAGTATTATATGTGACAACTAATATTGAAAGGGTAAGTAATGCCTTTATTTCTGATTGTTTTCAGTGAAATTAGCTGCGCACATCATTTTGTCGGGTGAAATATACATGTTATTGGTAAAGAATACACGCGCCCTCGCTAAAATACTTTATTATAGTATAAAATTTTTAGAAAACATAACCTATAGTTTTAAGAAATATAAAAACTAGCCTTTAGCAATAGGTTTAACAAATAAAGTAGCTTATAAAGGTATCCGTACAAAATACAAATAATTTCATTCCCTTTTTAGTCGATCTTATAGTAACTTGTATTCTTTTTGTAAGATAGGAAAAGGAAAGCTAATGGCGACAAATAAAATTAAAGCTTTAGGCATTTGACGATAGCATAATAGTGCTGTTAATTTTAATATGGCCCGTTATAAAAATTAGAGCTCGTATCGCACTATACAAGACACGTACTTATTATGTTCAGCCATATAACAGCACTTCAGAAATATGTTATAATGTTTAAACTCACTATACGTAATAGTGACTGATCGTTATCGAGTTTAGCAGGGTACCGTAATCATTTGGTAAAGCCTATATTAAGTACATATATAATTTATGTTTTTTGGTATGTACAATTTATAAGAAGGTTAGTACTAACTAGAGTGATGATTTTTTCCAGAATAATGGCTTCAAGGAGTGCAGAATAGAGAATTTTGAGATGGCTCGAAGAAGAAGACACTGATGATGGAGATATTTTTTTGTTTACTCCAATTATTAATAAAATCAGTATTTAAATCCTTTTTAAGCTTTCTTTTGAATCCGCCTGTTTTGTTTTTGTTTTTTTTTCAAGCCTTTTTATCCTTTCTTATAATATATTAAATTAGCCAGAGTGATATATTCGCCATTATTAATAACCATTTTGTAAATTCAAATTACGATGTTATTATTGCTCATAGTTCTAACTACTTTTATTTCGATCAAAATATAGCTAGGTATATGCTGTAGAGATGAATAGATCAGAAAGAAAACGGAGCAAAGGCATTATTTGTTATAAAGTCAATGCTAATATAGGACTAGCATTAAATTAGCACAACCATGGACTATTAGAAAGCTTTTATTCCTACAAAAAATCAATATACTTATTTAAAGCGTAAAATTTTTCTAATTACCAATGTAAGATAATAGTCTTAGTATAAGTTTGAAAGCTGTTTTAGAAGCTGTAATTTAGAATTATCCTACGTTAATTTAAGATTTTTGACATTGTAACAATTTTTTGCTAACTGTATTAAAGCAGTAAGCATAATTTGATGCAATAAATGCCTTTATAGAGTATTCATATTTGGATAGTGACGATTAAAAGAATTAATATGACTTCAAGACATAATTCTGTATCTGTTTTGGTTAATACACAAGTTGTGTGCTTGCTGGGATACCCATGTCCTCAGCCATGTCAATGTCCTCCTCCTCCTCGCCGGAGCCGAAGGTGTAGAAGCCCTGCGGCGAGACGGCGGTGGCGGCCTGGATGCGGGCGAGCTGCGCGCGCAGGAAGTTGCGCTCGGTGCCACTGAACGCCGGGAAAGTAATCACCTGCATGTTGGAAATTAAGTTGTAGTGAGGCTTGCGATATTATATTTTACTGCGAGTGTAGTTTACAAGAAAGCGCACTAGACATACCTTAGTAGTATGTGCACTAGACGGCTAGAAAGTAGAAACTAATAGTTATATCATTTTTTTTAGATTACGTAACAAAATGCCGTTTTGATGAGCCTGAACTTAGCAGACAGCAGACAAAAAAAAATAATTGGATAGGGATATCTGCGAGCCCACGTAAGTTTTTAGAGTTAACTAAAGTGATAATTGTGTGTTGTCAAATTATCTAAACATGATAATAAATATTTTTTTACAGCATACGAAAAAAATTTTAAACAAAAAAAATTTTGGGAAGCTCTCACGCAATTTCCTATTGTTGAAAATTTATAAAAATTTGTTAATATGCTCAATTTTAGGTTCTTTAAAGATGATAACGATTATTTTTTTGATTTTTTATTTTGATCATTCTGGGGCTCATAACTCTGTAAATAATCAGTAAAAAAAACATTTATCATGTATTTCCCTTTCTTCTTTCTTTTTCTTCTTTTTTGGCAACTTGACACAAAGGATGTGTATGTTGTGCCACAGACAAGGTAAAAAGGTAAGGAATATGGCGGGAAAACCATATTCCTCCTATTATAATTTTCATCATCGTTTTCATGTATCGTCAGGTCTAAAGTCTAGTCAAAGTCTAAGTAAAAGTCAATACAGTCACAGGAGTCAAGTCGGTCGATTCAGTAAAGTGGTAGACGCTTTACTGAAACTTTCGATGGAGTTTTGGAGGGAACACAAAATAGCACGTTTCTGGATATTACATCACTTTCCTACACTTGTGCATGAACACGAATATCTAATGGTTAATATTCTACCAATATTACACATTAAAAACCCAGCTAACACAATTTTAGGAAAATAATACAAAAACACAACAGCACTCTTTCACATGCCCGCCAAAACTCATGTATTTCCCTGTCGACATTCTAAACATGATATTTTTTTGTTTTTTTTTTTATTTTGTCACTGAGTTGATAGATATCCGTATTTTTGTTTTTTTATTTTTTTTTGGCGACGGATATCAAGGTTAAAAAAAACCAAATGAAAAAAAATAATCTCATATCTTCATTTTCAAAAGATCTAAACATGATATTTTTCAGAATTTTGATTTTTTCGTTTGTTTATTCATTATCTTTATTTTATGATTTTTTAAATTTTGTCCCAAAAATCGTCAAAAACTCAAAAAAATCATTGTTTTGTATTTGTTTGTACTCCATACTCCATACAAAACAATTATTTTTTTAGTTTTTAACGATTTTTGGGACAAAATAAAAAAAAAACTAAAAAATCAAAATTCTGTTTTAATTAATTCTGATTAAAGAACCTTAAATTAGAACCTTAAAACCTTAAAAGCATATTTACAAATTTTTATAATTTTCAACAATAGGAAATTGCGTGAGAAAAATTTAAACAAAAAAAAAATCCCAAAATTTTTTTTTTGTTTAAATTTTTTTTTGTATGCTGTAAAAAAAAATATTTATATTTTATTATCATGTTTAGATAATTTGACAACACACAATTATCACTTTAGTTAACTATAAATAAAAACATACGTGGGCTCGCAGATATCCCTATCCAAATATATTTTTTTTGTCTGCTGTCTGCTAAGTTCATCCGTTTTGGGAAACTAAACTGTAATCGAGTACAGAATATCTACTGTACTGTAGATATTCTGTTCGCGATTGCGTACCTCGGAGTTTCTATTGGTTTCTATGGCTCTTTTGTTATTGATCGGTCTATTCAATGTACCTCGGCATCCAGATTCCCAGTCATGCAGCGGATAATCTGTCGCGCGACGCGGATCTGCTCCGGCGTCACGTCCGGCAGACGCACCCACACGTCGCCGGGGGAGTTGCACGCGTAAAACACCTACACAACGTGTATTTTTTTAAAGCTACCATGAACCTTGCATTGAAGGTTTTCAAAGAAATTGTGGTCCCATATGTTACTTAGGTCTTATAGGTCCTTTGGTGCCAGCAACCAATCTGGGTCCTTGCTATAATCACTTGAGTAACGACTAATGAAACATAGTAAGTAGGTACGTTATACGTAGTTACCTTTCATGTCTTTTTGTTCATAAATTCTAAGAACGAGAAAGGTCAGGCCACTTTCGGAAAAGTTTTCCGAAAGTGGCTCTAACTATGATTTTCCTAGCACCCTTTTAGCAGCATTTAAAGTTGACCCTTAGAGCGCTTACAGACGAACGGCACGTGTCGGCGGCACGCGTCGGCGGCAGTCGACGACAGACGACGGCACGTGTCGGCGGCAGTCGACAGCAGCCGCGACAGTTTATCACGCTTGCAGTTGTGACGTAGCGCGTAAAGGTAAGCGTCCACAGGTCGGTATCATACGCAACGGACGTCTCGCATCAAACGGATATTTTTTTTACAGTACGTCCACTGTATCGGCAGCGTACGGATTACCAACTAGCCAGTATTTTTATCTTCAAATTAGTCCAAATAAAGTTCCTAAGTCAAAATTTCTGCTTTCGACTATTCCATCCACACTCCCCTTTTGAGCATTCATTTACTAGGCTAGTCGGTAATCCGTACGTTGCCGATTCAGCGGACGTACTGTGAAAAAATTATCCGTTTGATGCGAGACGTCCGTTGCGTATGATACCGACTTGTGGCCGCTTACCTTTACGCGCTACCACCGACACCGTTTGACAGATAAGCAATAATTACTTTAACGTCAAGCTAGCGATCTTAAAAAAGTTGATATCTCACAGCGGATTTAACAATGTTTTGTATTTTTTTACTGTTTTTTTAGTAAAATTATACCTATTTAAAAAGTGAGTGCGGTAATGTTATTGTAATCTTACAACAAAGTATTCTGGAAACATGATCGTAATAGGAAAGGTCGTGGTAGGCCCCCTGCCAGCGTCATAAACTGTCAACGGCTGCCGTCGACTGCCGCCGACACGTGCCGCCGACTGCCGCCGACACGTGCCGCCGACACGTGCCGTTCGTCTGTAAGAAGCCGCTAAAGTCGCTACAAGATCTTTGTATGCTAACCTTATCTTATATATAAAAATGGATTATCAAATGTGTTAGTCGCGCTAAAACTCGAAAACGGCTGAACGGATTGGGCTGATTTATTCGTAGAAGTCCAAGGAAGGTTTTAAAGTGACACGAAGTTCACCGGGATAGCTAGTCAGCAATAAAACTAACCTTTTTATTAACACCCTGGCCGGGTCTCTCGGGCGGGATGCGGGGCGGGGGGACGTGCGTCGGCGTGGGCACCGAGGGCAGCTTGGGGCGAAGGTCCTTTGGCTTAGCGCGCTCCTCTTCTTCTACACAATACATTGAGGTTGGTATTGTAACTTTAATATTTTATGGTAGATGCATTGCGCGTTTAATAATTCCTGTTTATACCTATCATTTGTTTATCTTCATCCGCAATCTCTGGTGCTTCCTCTTCGCTCTCTTCTTCGGGGTTTTCTTTGTCTTCAAATTCCTGAAAAAATTCCTCCTATTTACTTGCCTGTAAATGATTATACTTTGACTCAACAATACGTTTTAATGTCGTTTTTATTTGTCACTAGCTGTTGCCCGCGACTCCGTCCGCGTGAACTTCAGCCTAGAGCGCGCGATAGTTCCCGTCATAGAGTAACTTATATTATATAGTAGGTATAGTTCCCGTTGAACCATGTAGGCTACATTACTGCAAATTACAAAATTTGCACGACAGAGGTGCTTCCGCGGTACGCTTACTTCAAACTTCAATGTTTACACTTTACAGACAGACAGCTACACGTCACACATAAAACGCCCCTATTTTTGCGTAGGGGGTTAAAAACTGGGGATTGGGGTCGAAGTCGAACTCGAACAATATCAACTCTTCTTAAGAGGCCGGGTACACTTGGCATTTCTCATACATACGTAATCCCAAAATCATTTTCTCATACGAAAATATTTTACATGTTTGAGTTGTTTTTCAGTTTAAAATAGTAATTACCTAGGTTCCTGCACAAAAATTTACTTCAAAATATTTAAACACAATTTTTTTTTAGTAAATTTACTACTAAATATTTAAACACTAAAAAATAGAGTAAAACACTAAAAATATTTAAATAAATAGTTTATTTACTACAAAATATTTAAACTAAGAAATATTTTGTAGTATTTAAATATTTTGTAGTAAATTTACTATTTATTTATATATTTTTTAGTGTTTTACTCTATTTTTTAGTGTTTAAATATTAAGTACTAAATTTACTAAAAAAAAATTAAAAACGAAAAAAAATTTTTTAATGTTTAAATATTTTGAAGTAAATTTTTGTGCAGGAACCTTGATAATTACTATTTTAAACTGAAAAACAACTCAAACATGTTAAATATTTTCGTATGAGAAAATGATTTTGGAATTACGTATTTATGAGAATTTCGAGGGTACCCGGCCCCTTAATACTTAAAAAAAACGTAAAAAAGGTATCTTCATCCTTACCACCTCTTATAGAAACACGTTTGAGTAAGCGCTTGTGCGATGTAGGAGACGGCACGGCGCCATCTATTATGAATTTTTGGAACTAACTTAATTTGAACAAATTTACGCATTTTAATCCCCTTACAACCCTTTTTTCCAGTTAAAAAGTAGCCTATGTCCTTTCTCAGGCTTTAGACTATCTGTGTACAAAACATTACAATCGGTTCGGTAGTTTTGGAGTGAAAGCGAGACAAACAGACAGAGATACTTTCGCATTTATAATATTAGTAAAGATTGCTGGTACGGCGTACCTTAATCTGCTTTTCCAGCTCTTCCTCATTGAGTTCTGTTTCCGCGATAAAATAATTTTTCTTCGTACCGTATATCTTGCCGAAGAACCTAAAAAGACAAAAATACCCTTACAACCCTTCACGTCCTATGCCTGGCTCTTCCGCATTTACCAAGCCAATGGGAACTCGAGTTCGTCAAAAAAGTACACAAACATAGGGGTGCGGGCAATTAACTAGTAAAGATGAGATAATTACCTGACGCTAGCTATGGGTTCCTTGACAGCCAGCATGTTGAGGGCGATGTACACGGCGAAGCACTCGTGTTCCGGTAGTCCAAAACCGCACTAAACATAATAATTATTATTATCTAGGAATGGTTGATATAATACCGTAATCAACTAATGAACTTTTACAATTTTATGGCCACATGTTTCTTACCTGTCTGAAATTATGGTTGTGTTCGATAAGATCGGCTATTTTTGGCTTATCTGCCTCCTCCTCTAGATCTAAGACGGGTTCCTCTTCGTCTTCATCTTGTGTTTCAGTTTTGTTCGAATTGCGCACGATCTAATAAGTTTACAACAAATCCATCAATTTTTAAGTTAACATTATTATGTATTAGGGTCAGTTAACATTTCAACGCCGGTAGTCATTACGACTCATATTTTTTAAATGAACCTTATACAAAGGAATAGGCAGCCCAACCGCGGGTAACAAGGATGTCTTTCGAATGTGTCCTTTAATTGCAGGAAATCAACTGACCCTTAGGCGAAAGAATTTGAGATTTTCAGGGTAAAACCTGAGTTTCGCACCTTGAACATCTCATTCATTTTTCGGACAACCGCGAGCTGTGGCGGCGATTTATAAACGTCTTTCAGTGAGTCGGAGTTCGGTCGTAGCTTATCCTTCTTCACGTCCCACGAGAACTGCTCGAAGTAGTCGACGACATTGGGCGGCTGCTCAGTTAGCAACCTATGCACCATGTCGACAAGGTGGTCGTATCTGAAGAAAGGGTGACTCAGGTAAGAGTAAGACGAGCGCTGCTTAACTAGTAAAGAAATAATTTAACTGTTGACCCAGTATGCTAAAATTTTATTTAAGTTCTTACAGTGTATCACCAGTGGCTGCAGATTGCTTCTTCAAGAAGTTCTTGGCAAGTATCAGGTCATTATTTATATCGGGCATAACATTTTCGTTGGCTGCTATTATATCAGGTTCATTCATAAAATCCATTTTAATATAAATTAAATTAAAATGTATTTTTATAAACAACAAAAAGATTTCTGATGTTGATAAACTTGCTTCAATGATTTTTGAAGTGTGCTTGATGTACCTTTTGTCATAATAATATTGCATGTAGGTTTTTGGACGCATTATTCCTGTAAAAAAAAGGCATGTTTTTGACATTGACAGTGACGTTTGACAATTGGAAGATTTATATTTTTAGTTCTGAAATTTTTTGTTTTTTACACAATTCTTAGTTTGTTTGATTATAATTAACTATTTACTTCATGTATAAAGCAAGTGTTACTTATTGATGGAAAGATTTATGGTTTCCTCGTACGTTAGCGAGACATATTTAACATAACCTCTCTACCAAGTGCCTAATCAAAACAAACAGCAATAATGGCAACAATGTTCGATGCTGCCCTTTATAACTTCCGTAAGAAATGCCCATACGTTAGTAAGGACCTGCTACGATGGTTCCCAGGACACATGAACAAGGGCCTAAAACAAATGCAACGCAAACTAAAATCCGTCGACTGCGTGATAGAAGTGCACGATGCTCGCATACCATTTTCTGGCCGGAACCCTATCTTTACTAACACACTCACAGGTGCTAAACCACACATACTAGTATTTAATAAGAAAGACTTGATAAATCGCTCCTATATACCGAGGATAAAGGACCAGCTGAAAGCCGAGGAGGGCATAGAGAATGTTGTGTTCACAAACTGCAAAGACGAGCACTGTCGCGGTCTCAAGACGGTGCGACCCATACTTGTGGATACAATAAAAAACTCTAACAGGTAACACTTGTATTTGTGAATTGACTTTTATGATGACCTCTAACCTTGCCAAGGACAATAAAGAAAACGAGTACTGTGTGACGCTACTTTAGCTAAACTGACATATCTTGCCTTTTAGATACAATCGGAGTGAAGAATTAGATTACAATGTAATGATAATTGGAGTGCCAAATGTGGGGAAATCATCACTCATCAACATGCTCCGCAGCAACCACATGCGCCTACGACATGCGCTGCCCGTTGGTGCTGTGGCCGGAGTCACTCGCAGTCTCATGACCAAGATTAGAATAAACAATGATCCTAAGATATTTATGTTTGACACTCCAGGTATGATTTTAAAGATAGCTACTTTGTAAAAGAGTAAAACTTGTTGTCCCTCAAAGAAATAAAATGAAATGGGTAAATTTAAACTAGAAATCTTTTATTCATAAATATTTGTAATACCTAATATTATGTCCAGTTTTAACTTTACCTGTAACTTTTATTTCTACCTTTTTTTATTTTAAACCATTATTACAGGTATTCTGGAGCCGACAGTAAAAGACATTGAGATGGGTTTGAAGCTGGCCCTATGTGCCTCGCTCCAGGACCACCTGGTTGGGGAGGAGATCATCGCCGATTACCTGCTGTACTGGCTGAACACCCACAACAACTTCAAGTATGTGGAGTACATGGGCCTCGAGGAGCCTTGTGATGATATCAATAGGGTAAGTGATAGTAATGCTATTTTCTATTCATTTCAGTAACATGCTAATTTTCATTTCACAGCATGCTATGTGTTATGCCGCGGTGCGTAACAGCGTGGAATTGAATTTTTTATCATGATTATTGCTGCACATGATAATATTAGCAATCATATTTTTTAACAAGTATACAATAAAATTATTATTGCTAATAGGCATTTAAAAAATATAGCATAAGCAATAATAATTTATTGCTTAGGCTATTTTTTTTACCAACACTAGTAACTGAAAAGACTGCTATATATATAGGGACCATCCATAAAGTATGTCATGTTATGTTTTTCATGATTTTTAAAACATGAATATTGAATATATCTTGTTGGAAGTTGGAACAACAACGAAAAACTTACTTTTATCCCTTCTCCTTTGTCTTCCTATATCATATCTCTTTTTGATTCTTTATTTTCTCTTCCTATTCAATAGAGATGTTGCCGAGGTCAAAGATAAGCAATTTTTTAAAAATAAAAGAATGATATTCTATTTTCAAGAGTTCCTTTAATTACCGATAAGAAAAAAAAAATAGGCAACTAGCCAATCAGAGAAAATACAAAATTTTTCCTCTGTAAACTTCCTCAAACAAAATAGTTCATTTCCTTATATTCTGAACATTAGAATTTCCTAATGCATGTTTTATATTAAAAATAACCATTTAGAATTTAGATTACCAAAAGCCTGGTTTTGTTGGCCTTAAATTTGAATTCTCACTCAGTGTTGGAATGCAAAAGGTTAAATCTTGTTTATAACTCCAAAACCTGTTATGTTGATAAAAGGTTTAATTGATAAACACATGAGTCTCATAAAAAAACTTGTTCTAATGATCATTACCAAGTTAAAAATTAACTTTTAACTCTGACATAATATGTTTTCTTAATTTTAGTCCTACATATAGAACAATTCATATTTTGGGACCATCAAATCAAAGTATGAAATCCTTTCTATCTCTGTTAGCTACCATTTTCAAGATTTTTTGCATATAAAAATGTTGTTTGTCTTATCAAAATGAAGCTACTCACAAAAAGTTAGCTTGATATTAATAAAAATAAAACTTGTTCTAGGGCTCCCTGACTATATGTATAATCTGACTGTAAAAATATGCTGCCTAGTGCCTATGTTAGGGGGCGTCCACAAATTACGTAAGGTGTTTAAGGGGGGGGGGGGGGGTCTCGACAAGTCTCACGTAATTTTTTTCTCAACAAAATAATGGGTACTATTTAGTATTTTGGTCCATTTCATGCAGATTGTACGTATGCTTAATGATTTAATCGTAAGCGTAATCGTTATACGATTAAGATCATTCCAAATTCGTCCGAAAGAAAATCAACTGTCAAACCAAACATTTATGTAAAAAACCCACATTTTGAAAAATCTCACGTGAGATTTGGGAGGGGGAGGGGGGGTTGAATAAAATCTCACGAAATCTCACCAGAGGGGGAGGGGGGGTCAAAAAATTCAAAAAACATCTCACGTAATTTGTGGACGCCCCCTTATCTAGCTATTATTATAAATTTATTGACTTGTAGTTTAGGTGATACAGTAGAAGAATTAAAAGTTAGAAGTATTGGTATTTAAATATAGGTATGTACTTTTAAATATAATTGGCCAAGTGCGAGTCGGACTCGCGCACGGAGGGTTCCGTACCATTTAAGAGCAAAAATAGACAAAAAAATGTATTTTTATATGGGAGTCCTTAAATATTTATTTTATTTGAATTTTATTATCAATTATTAAAGTACTAATACCATTAAGTATTTTGTGAATATTTCAAGTGCCTACATGTAGCCATTATTCATATAAAGCAAAAAATGCCAAAAAAATCAAGTTTGTTGTATGGGAGCCCCCCTTAAATATTTGATTTATTTTGATTTAAGTATATTTTGTTGTTTAATAGCGGTAACAGAAATACGTAATCCGTGAAAATTTAAACTCTCTAGCTATCACCGTTCGCCTGGAGACAGACAGACAGACGGACATACAGACATCAAAGTCTTAGTAATAGGGTCCCTTTTTACCCTTTGGTTTAAGTACAGAACTCTAAAAATGCAAAAGCATAATCTGTAGCAAATGTCGTCAGTGGTCACATCGTCACACGCATATTTCGAAGTGTATTTCCATAAGCAATGTCAATTTAAAAAACAAAGGCACTGTGAGGGTCATCTACGTCGCACCTTTCGTCATTTATTTGCAATTAAAATACTTACCTACCTACAAAAAGTTAAAGAAAATAAAGAAGTACTATTTAATATCATTAATTCATGATTGAGATTGCTTTGGGTTCAAGTATACTATTTTTAAGACAATAATGAGTCTGGCTATTTGCGCGCAGCAGCGGCATGGGTAGACCAATGTAGGTAGAAAATTGAAACCTATAGCCTAGGACCTAGGTCATAAAGTGGCATTTTATCGGCCCAAAATAATCTCGTTCTCGGTGACGGTCCGGCAACGGTGGCGGTGGACAAACAAAAATGTAAAAAATAAAGTGCTTATCATTGGTAAAAAACTAAAAAGTACTCAAACATTATATATTATTGGTCTCCTGACTTTTTTGTCCTTTATTGTCCCACCTGAAGGCATAGTCTTTAGGAAAAATCATCACTCGGTCTGGGGTCCTGCAAAGGCTTCCATACAGGCCTCCTCTATGCTCGCTCCCACGCTTTGTAGGGCTGTATCGCTGATGCACACATACCATCTATCCACACGACCGTATCAACCAGGGACCGACAAGCGGCTTAATATAAATACCCTTAAAATAGATAACCCTTTAACAAAATATCCCAAAATTAAGGAAACACTGTTTATAAGATAACCCAGCTATTAGGGTTACCCTTTTAAGGGGGATATTTAAGCAATATCGATAAACTAACCGCTAACCTTTTCTTGAAAGGGTTACCCCTTTAAAACAGGGTAAGCGCTTAATCCAGTTCGAGCAGTATTTGGCTTTCCGCTTTCCTTTGAAAGGGTTACCCCTTCAAGTAAGTTAAGCGCTTATCAAACCATATGAACTGGGAAACCCTAAGACAAACTTAAGCGCTTACCAGGGTTTTGTTTGAAAAGGAAAGCGCTTCCTGGTTTGGGTTTCCGCTATTCAAGGGGTTTTATCCCCATACGTCCGATTTTTGGTTCTGATTTGTGATTGGTATTTCATATTAGTTGGCAATTTAGTTTCTTCGCGTCTCTTGCAGATCGCTCAACGCAGTGCTTGTTTGCGTACTAGTTTAGCGATCGTGTGACGTATTGTGATTTGTGAATTGTGATTAAAGTGAGCATTTTTTTAATGATGGAGGCAACTGAGGAACTAAAGGAGTGTATTCGCCGTGCTCTTGAAAGTAAGTAATTACCTCACAGAACACTAATAATTACCTATCTACTTATTGGTAAGCAAGCCGTAAAACGAGCATACATAAGTAGATATTTTATATTTATCTACTTATCTATCAGGAATTCAGGAGCTGTACTCTCAAACGGCACATTCAAATCTTCGGACTCGGCCGAATGCTGCTGTCCTACAGCCTACTCTAACAACGTCATGTCACGTTTGTTAGAATAGGACGCGGCATTCCGATTCGTTCGTTTGAGTCTCAAAACAGTTTAACTTTAGGCAATAGGCCCTTCGCTGCGCTAAGCGCGAGCCCGCGACGGTGGCCGCCCGGCATGCTTGTTTCATGTTTTTGACGGGTGGCCGCGCGACGGACGCGGGACGACCCGCGTCACGAAGCGTTGCTTTATTAAAATTTAAAAAACATAAAACAAGCACGCGGCGCGGCCTCGCGTCGTGGGCACAAGCTTAGTGAGTTCGCTTAGTATTAAACGGTTATTTCAATATAACAAACAGACACTCCAATTTTATATAGTGTATATATATGTATAGATATTATACTGAGTCACAGATTAAGTATTATAAACCTCATTGTACTGAGTACTTTCTATAAGTTTCAGCGGCTCAAATTCCCACTGCTGCCATTAGCACAGCTGCCAATCTAGGTGAATCGGCATTTAAAACAGGTAAGATATTTTGTTGGCACAACTAGTTACAAAGTTACGATAACTATCGACATTGTGTGGAAATGTTACCGAAAGTAGTCACAAAGTTACTGTATTTTTAAAATGGTATCTCCTTGATTTTCTGTTCACAGTTTCTCAAACTTTGCCTAACAAAAGAAAGCTCTTCCGAGTTAGGATACCTCGTACCAAGCACCCTATTCAAACGAAATAAATATTGCATTATGTATATTCATTATTATTCTTTTTCAGATCATGATTCGCCAGACACAAAAAATTTTGAATATCAGTTCTGATATTAGTTACTTACATTAACTTACTGTGCAGCAAGTACAAACATTGATTAGCTACGAAGATTCTAACAAGTAATCTTGATTCATGTCAAGTAGATAATTTACGCCGTCGAATTCGACTCGTGGAATAGTGAAATAAAAATAGTTTTTTCTGTAATTTTTATTTTATTATTACCCCTAACGTTATATCAGTACAGGAATAAATACATTTTGGGAGATGCAAAGGATGCATAAAAGCACAAACTAAAATCAAACAGACTAAGGAATCTAGCCAGAAATAACTAAATAATCGGCCAAGTGCCAGCCGGACTCACGCACCTAGAGTTCGTCTCTAGGATAGAATAGGCCAAAATTTGTGTTTCTAGTATGGGAGCCACCCTTATTTTTTAAAATAAAACTATTATTAATTATTGAATTAGACATATTATTATAGTTAGGGCTTTGTGAAAATATCAAGTGCCTACTTGTTGCCATTATAGAGCAGTATGGGAGCCCCCTTTATTTTATTTTTTATTTATTTATTTATTTATTTATTTATGAACTAATTATGATAACCAACAGTTTTATTATATTTTTGTCTAAAAGGAGGAGGTTCCCAATTCGACAGTTATATAAGTTCTAAAATAAAAAGATGAGTAAAGTATTACTCATCTTTTTATTTTAATTAAACGGCAAACAGGCAGTTTACACAACACAAAGTTTTAGAATGACTGGCATTTGGTGATATACATTTATCAAAGTTAGTGTTTAGTTTTTACGTAACTTTACTACAAATGTTACAACCCAGTTACTACATATTGTTACGTCGTGTCCCTGGGCACCTCCCCCGTGCCATCGTGAGCTTTTTCACGGTGACACGGGAGGGGTGGCTGAACGCCGGTATTTGTCCATGGGAGAGCCATGCTTTGGCACGAATGGGCCGGCTCGACCGGAGAAATACCACGGCCTCACAGAAAACCGGCGTGAAACAGCGCTTGCGCTGTGTTTCGCCGAGTGAGTGAGTTTACCGGAGGCCCAATCCCCTACCCCCCTAGAAATGCCGCAGTTGAAAAACAATTTGTTACCCCAGGAGGTACCAACTGCGTTGGACCCCTCCTGGGGTAACAATTCCCTCTCTGGACGTCCATGCTCAGGAACCCCTGGAACTGAACGTGGACGTCCAGGCTGCCCCTCGTATTCTGGGGAGGGCAAAACTGCGCTCCAATCTGCTCGGGGCAAGAGCAAACACATAAAGGCAACCCCTTCGATATTAAACGTGGAATTTTGCAATATCAGGGGATTACACTCCAACCTTAATGCCGTCCATTACCACCTTGAGACGGCAAAGCCGGCTTTGCTCTTTTTAACCGAGACACAGATATCATCTCCGAATGACACATCATACCTTTCCCACCCAGGGTATTATCTCGAGCACTCCTTTCTACCCAAAGCTGGAGTGTGTGTGTATATCATAGATGATATCAGCTCTCGCCGCCTCAGAAATCTTGAGGTCATGGACCTGTCCATCTTATGGTTCCGCATAGATTGCGACGACCACCCTCGCGTCTATGCATGCCTATATAGGTCCCATAGTGGTGACCCCGAGACGGACCGACTCTTGGAGCACCTGCAAGCTGCTTCAGATTTTGTGCAGCAGCAGATCCCATCCGCAGAGATCATAATACTTGGCGATTTTAATGCCCACCACGCCGACTGGCTCAATTCCAGTAAAACTGATCATGCGGGGAGATCTGTCTGCAACTTTGCCCTTGCGAACGACTTGACACAACTGGTCACTACACCTACGCGAATCCCAGATGTGGATGGTCAGAATCCTTCCTTGTTGGACCTCCTGCTGACTTCAAATCCTGACGGCTACCAAATATCTGTAACCGCACCACTTGGTTCATCGGATCATTGCCTTGTTAGGAGTTCTGTGCCACTTACGGCGGTGTTAAGACAGCGTGCTGTTAATTACCGTCGTGTGTGGCACTACAAGTCAGCAGACTGGGATGGGATGCGGTCGTTTTTTGCATCCTATTCTTGGGGGCAAGTGTGCTTCTCGCCGGATGATCTCGACAACACTGCCAACTCTGTTGCCGATGTGGTGATGCAGGGGATGGAACTTTTCATTCCGTCCTCTGTAGTGCCAACTGGCGGCAGATTTCGTCCCTGGTTTGTTTCTTCCCCCAAAAAAGCTTCTCGACGGAAGCAGGAGGCTTACCAATCCTGGGCCAACGCAGTGTCTGCTCGGGATTTAAATACCAGCACATATAAAAAGGAGTACAACCTTGCCTCTAGGTCCCACAAGAAAGAGATTACTCGGGCAAAGCAACAGCACGTCAATGGAATTGGCAAGAGACTTGAGCGCCTCCCCTCGGGAACCCGTGCATTCTGGTCTCTGGCCAAAGCTATTGAAGGAAATTTCTGCAAGCCAACCCTACCATCCTTACACGTAGGAAATGGGTCGTTGGCCCAGGACGCAAAAGACAAAGCCGATCTTCTGGGCAAGCTCTTTGCGTCAAACTCGACCCTGGATGACGGGGGGCAGAAACCGCCGACCATACTTCCCCAATATTTCTCGGCAAAATGTCACTGAGAGTCGAAACGAACTTGTGTCTAAGGTGGAGAATTCATTGGAGAAGGTCTCTGAATGGGGTAGACGTAACTTGGTCCAATTCAACCCTGCCAAGACACAAGTCTGCGCGTTCACCACTAAAAAGTCACCAATGGTCGTATATCCTCGTTTCGAGGGCACATCTTTAACCATCTCCCCTAGCATTGAGATACTTGGCGTCAACATATCGAGCGAAGTCCAGTTCCGATATCATCTAGAGGGTAAGGCCAAATTAGCCTCGAAGAAGCTTAATGTTCTTAACAGGGCGAGACAGTACTTCAGTCCGGACCAACGCCTACAACTCTACAAGGCGCAGGTTCGGCCTCATATGGAATATTGTTCTCATCTCTGGGCAGGGGCGCCAAAATACCAACTGCTCCCTCTGGATCGTATCCAACGAAGAGCCGCTCGAATTGTTTACTGCCATAATGTTTCAAACAGCTTGGACCCCTTGGAATTACGCCGAGATGTAGCTTCACTCTGCATCCTCTAACGGTTGTATCACGGGGAGTGCTCTGAGGAATTGTTCGGAATCATACCACCTGCAACTTTTTGCCATCGTCCCACGCGAAAAACATACCATCCTCATCACCTTGATGAGTGGCAGTCTTCCACAGTGCGTTTTTCGCGTAACTTTCTGCCGCGCACTGTAAAACTCTGGAACGAACTGTCACCAGCAGTATTTCCGGACCTATACGACCTGCAAACCTTCAAGAAAAGAGCGTATTCCCTCTTAAAAGGCCGGCAACGCACCTGCAGCTCTTCTGACGTTGCGAGTGTCCATGGGCGACGGTATTTGCTTACCATCAAGTGACCCGTTTGCTCGTTTGCCCCCTTATTTAATAAATAAATAATAAAAAAAATACCATACGCTACGTGTGGAAAACGTGTGTACACATTTTTTTCTGTAACAAGCGGACACGGTTACAACACGTAGAAGCAAACCCCCACACAGTCGCAAGGTGTCGTATCAGCTACGAAACTGTTACGACTTGTTACAGATTTACAAATCTGCGACCGAAAATGGCTACATGGGATGGCAACAGGTGGGCACTTGAAATTGTCACAAAGGCCTTATTTATATGTGTAATTTAATAATTATAATAATATTTAAATAAAATAAACATTTAAGGGGGGCTCCCATACAAAAAAAAAACAATTTTTGCTCTATAACGGTACGGAACCCTTCGTGCGCGAGTCCAACTCGCACTTGGCCGATTATTTCTATTCTATTTTTACTTTCCTTATCTGATTCTAATTTTAAATTGACATTTTTTTTAAATAATATCTATAATGAAAAACATATGTACAACATATCATTATATTAATGAAAGTGTAGTTGTTAAGTTACTTAAAAAATTAAAACATTTTTTTTTACGAGAAAAATAAAAACTTATTTTAAGCTGAACGGGATTCGAACCCGGGACCCGGGACCTCTGTAGACTGTAGTCTGTACTCTTTCTTATAGTGCGTGTGCTTCCGTGTTACCGGCACGCGAATACAATATTGTTATATTATTAAATATCTATTATCTGTGTCACAATGTTAGGTAGCGTACTCATCCGAAACGGCTTTACTGATTTTAACCAAATTTTATATGCATATTCAGTGGATCTGAGAATCGGCTACTGGGTACTTTTTATATTGATAAGTGCATTTGTTGAATAAAAAATAGTAAATTATTACAACTCGATACTGACGGCGACCATTGTTTGTGGGACGGGATAGCGACGGGCGTTGCCATGGTGACATACTTATTTAGTCACTTCAATAAATATGGGCGAAATACTTTAAGTACCTATATTGGCAAAACAACGTTTGCCGGGACAGCTAGTATGTATATATACCAGATAATATATTGAAAAAACGACAATGTAACTGTGTATAAGTGACATTTTTCAATTTCAATACAAAGCTAGAAACAAATTATCGGACGTTTCCATAAGTCGCGTAAGTATATTTATCAGTAGTGAAAATATAATGTACTTACCTTAATTTTCTTTTTACATAGCCGGCACTGGCTGTGATTATTAGTCTCTTCGTAATCGAAATATCTATGTACTGCATCTTTTTTTAGTGGAGGCATACTTAGTAAAATTAAAATTAAAATCTGAATGAAAAACCACGAGAAATAGAAAATATCTTTCGGATTGCGCCCGCGCGGAATTAATCAAAGAATGATGCAACAAAAAGTACACAAATAACTAACAAGTGTCAAAAAAAGCTGAATGAAAAAACCACGACAAAATATGAAAATATCTTTCGGATTGCGCCCGCGCGAAATTAATAAAATAATGATGCAACAAAATGTACCAAAACAAACAACCGAGTGCATTTTAAACAACAAAGATTGTACTACTATACCAATAAGGCATACTTTCGAATGAAGAAGCGGGGCGACGTTTGATGTGCTGTCTCACACGCGCCGACGCCGCGCCTTCGGGTACAGCACAAAGGAGTTTACCGCAGTACACATAAATACGAAACTCGCTTGAGACTTGAGGCAGGAAAGCGCTTTATATGTGTAACCTCTTAGTAAAGGGTTACCCCTTCATAAGGGTTTTTTTGTGAATTGGTAAAAATTTGAATTGTTTGTGGGTAACCCTAGGGTAACCCCTTGAAAAGGTTACCATTTTAAATGGTAAGTAGAACGAGTGGGACATCAAATCATAGGGTTTTTAATCAACTTAAAATATTCAGCCGTTCCAAAAACCCTGATAAAACCCTTTAAAGGGAAAGCGGTTCCGGTCCCTGGTATCAACTGTATAGGCTATAACATATTCTCTTCTCCAGGTGCTCATCGCGGGCGCCATCAAGTTGAACAGGATCCGGAAGACGCGCGACTTCGACGGCACGGTACGCGAAGTACCGGATATCCTGGAGGTGGCGCGGGCCATGGTGAGAGCCTTCCGCACCGGCGAGCTCGGCAGGACGCTGCTCGATATCGACCTGCTCAAGCGGACCCGGGAGAAGGAGACGGCGATAGCGTGATGCCCTTTACTACTATGAGGGAAGAAGGAGAAAGCTATGGTGATGTCTCTTACTGTAGAACTTAGAAGATGTTCCTTTGAGGTAGGCTGATGACTAATTAAGCTTTACTTTTGGATAATACTTTCACTTCTGTGTTGCTGACCTGCAGCCTTACGGCTTACCCCCGAAGGCCGAAACTAATACAATTTTGATTTACGAGTCTGATTAGTACCAAATTGAGCCGCAGCACGATCGTGCGCTAGTATAGCTGTCAAGAGTGGAAAAAGCCGTTGAGATCGAATTAACCCATCAGTCGTGGCAAAACGAGACACAATAGCTTTTTCATTGTTATCGCGGCCGGATGTGGCCGCTTGGGGCTTCATGAATTAATTCCAAATTGAGCCGCAGCACGATTTTGCGCTGTATAATATGTCGAAAGTAGCAAAAACTCTTGAGACGGAGCTGATTCGATTGTAGTTCAGTCAGGCAGCTGGTTAAAGAAACCAGCTATCGAGTCAGTGTGGAAAGCTTGTTATATATTGTAAGGGGATTTTTGCTGTAAGAGTACCTTCTGTTTTAGGAGGAGCTTATAGAGCTCAAATTAACCTCGCAAGCAGGAAAAATAAATCTCGGAATCTGACAAAATAGAAAAAAAGTGTTGTTTTTATGATACTTAAGATATTAGTCACAGTTTTTGTATCATAATTCGTAACTATGTATTAAATGTTCGTAAGCAGTCTAGCATAGTAACTTATTGTAAATAAATGTATATACTTTAACATACACGTTTTATTTCCACTAATAATATCTTTTACGACTTAGTTACATACGTAAGATGTAGTATATCAAGGGCGGTTTCGCTATAAGCAATTAATTAGTCCTGTTTTGCCACTAAGGAAAATCTTTAAATAATATAAAGAGCAAACCGTTAAAACTTAAAAATACTAAGATGTTATATACACATTAATAGTTAAATGCGGAAATAATTATATCATAGTTCAGTTGATTAGAAACAACTTGCGGACAATAAAATGTTCGAAGATATTTTACCTCTACATTACGCTTGGTTAGATCCTTTTTTTTTCAGTAATTATTATACGTAATATGTTACAGTTTCTCGTTATACAAAATCTCCGGTAATCTTTGAAACGAATGGGTCAACACGACCGTAAGCATCAGTCTCACAGACAATCGACTTTGGGGTTTCAGAATCTGCGGAAATCTTTTAAACCTAACTTTATTACTTGCGTGGTTTAACTCTGGTGTTGCGAGTGTACATGGACAGGCTAATACAAAAAATCTGTTCTCCAGTATTCTCAAATATGTAAATAATGTTTTTGGTGTCATAAAATTTGAACGATAAAAAATTGTTGTGCAGTAAACCGGCGTTAAAAGTAAGTTTCCACGGCGAACTAAATACCGCCGTTGCGTCATAGCTTACCTACATCTTGCCTATGTGGATATGGAATGGTAAACGTAACCTTACTTTGATCTAATCTCAATCTAAATCAGGGATCAGATAATATCAACCTGGAAAAGCTGTCATAGAACCTACCGCGCTAAAGCCGTCGTTACGTCATTCGGCATAATCGTATATCGTTTAATTTTTACCAAGTGAATTAAAATAGTAAACAGCTAATTGTGACATAATAGGTGCCGCCGTGCCGACTGCACTTACAACTCCTCTGGTGTCTATATGGTGTTAACCATCAGGCGATCCGTTAGCTCGTTTGCGTCAAAATAACACCAATTTTGTGTAAAAAAAAATCGGTTGTCTGTAAAGTCGGTTTACTGACGATAGTTGAACGTGACAACGTCATAACTCATAGCCTTAATAGGGCAATAAATCATTTCGTACAATAGTGACTAGTAGTTCTACAAGCTTTTAACGTAATTTATTTACAAACATAATAAGCAAATCGCTTCCGAATCTCTATAAATAGAAACAAACTTTTTCGAGTGTAACCTAAAGTTATTTCGATGTATTTCTTTCAAATGATTGTCTAAAAATATTTATAATGAGTAAAATAAACTATTCGCAATACAAAACGCTACATACATTCGTGAAATCCAGTCAAATCTTCGAACAAAGCACAAGTCATACCTTGACACGTAGGAAATAGAGCACAATTTTGAATAGCCGAAATAATACTAATAGCTCACAGATTGTCTATTTATTTTTCATTCGGAGTGTGGTCAATGTATCAAAGGTCATAACTAACCAAACTTTTCATACAAAAGTATTCTCTAAGTCATCGAAATACGTAATATAATCGAAACAAAGAGCGCGGCCCAGGTGGGCCTTACGGTTGTTGAGAGGATAAATGGAACGCCTCAGAGCGATCAGCGAGGTAACGCCGCATATTGCGTCATGTTTTTTCGTGCGCGCAGCCAATCGAATTATAAGACGTTATCACGTCAAAATATTGAGGTTTAATTTTAATCCATGACGACATACAGACGCAGGATGTTTTGATATCGGAAATAGTAACTGGCTATCGATACGCGCAGCTAAATAACTGTGGGAAAATTTTGAACGACGATCGTTTAATAATAATTATTCTTAATACCCTTGTCTTGTGCACTTTCCTTATTGCTTTAAAAATAGATTTACTTAGTCAAGAATATTATGTTGTATGAATGTTATTTTTTATAAAACATTTATGAACGTTAACATTTCGAGTGGTAAAAATTCAGGGGTACTACACGTACAAAAGTGTACCTATAGCAGCAAATGGAAGAGCATTCCTTTTCCAGCAGTGTTAAATTTTTAGCTCCCTTTAATGGGCTGAGGAGACAGGCTGGGTTATTTGTAGTCTTGTAGATCATATATTAAATCCATCAGACAGTCAACACAAGAATAGTGTTTTGCCTCTTTAGGGTAATACGTACGTGTTGTTTTTGTGCGTAGATATTAATTATGTATTAAGTACCTACAATATATTCTATGCTCACGTTTTTACAAAAATATATGCACATGTTGAATTAGGTATGAAATAGTATTATTTATGAATGACTACGAAGGTTGAAGTTGCACTCCTTTATTAATATATTGTATACTTTCAAATTACGAGCTTGTGTCTACGTAAAGCTACCTTTAAACCGTAAAGCTTACCTATACAGGGTGCAATTAAACCTTCCTGCCAAATTTTTTCCAGGGCTTAGGTATCATTAGGAGAATCCATTTAACCAAAAAAAATTGGGTGTTATTTTTTTGTTAATGACATATTTTATCCCATTTAAAATTGTTGCAGAATGCTCACTCGCGGCGGTGGGTATGATCGGATGTGACGCGGGGCGAGGCGCGCGCGCGGGGGCACGTCACGCGCGGGCGACGCGTAGTGTCCATTAATTGTAGTGTTTTTTAGGATAACTTTCGGAGGCTATTTCTCAACATTTTAGTACTGAGTGATTAAAAAAGAAAAAATTCGTGTATTTTTATTCTTATCAATATATCAAAATTTGGCAGGAAGGTTTAATTGCACCCTGTATAGCTTACGCATGGCTGCTATAGAAAATATTTATTTCTACGGCAGAATAGACAAGATAGACGGATCGAGAAACGACCTCTGCGGCTCAGTGGTTAAGCACGTAGTCAGCGCTCAAGCCGGTGGTCGCGAATTTGAATCCAGCCGACGGAACAAAAAGTTTTCTGTGTTCCTGGTTCATGGATGTGTATAAAACAATATGTGAATAGTATAAAAGTAATAAATATATTTCCGTTGTCTGGTATCCGTAAAGTATGGTTTTCACAGAGCCAGTTCACAGTACTACACAGTACTGCCTGCCAGTCTTATTGGCAGCCAATACTGGCTGCCAATAAGACTGGCAGCCAGTATTTCCTTGGTATATGCCGCGTGTGAACAGTTTGGCCTGACTTGAAAAACTGTTCACACGCGGCATATTATACCAAGCCAATACTGGCTGCCAGTCTTATTGGCAGCCATTACTGGCTCTGTGAAACTATACTTAACACATTTTTTTTTATTATAAAAATTGGGGCCGTCTATGGGCTGTTCGCCCATATCCTTTTTTTTTTATTCTATAGATTTTTCGCACCAAGGATAATTGAAATAATAACACATTAAGTCCAGGTACTTACCACGGGGCCAGACTGCCGTGGTATAAAGCGTAGGGCCCATAGTAAGCCTGCTTGATTCACTAGGGTTTCAAAGAATTTGATTCTGACCTCATGATGGTTTAACTTTTATTTGCCTTTACTTTTACCTT